>OY998177.1:206995387-208428720 GCA_963921935.1 Galeruca laticollis
ACCGACGAAATTTCTAAATATAGGATCAATTTTAAGATAATCGCAATTTCGGAATATTTACCGTCCTCTATATTTTGTCTCACACTGTATGAAATAGTATTACAGAAAATGGCAAAAAATAAGAGCTAGTAAGAATTTCATTTCAAATATTTTTTCACTAACCCTATAACTATCCATATTTTTGGGTCAAAAATCAATCTAAAACTAATGCCGCATGGGTAACGATTAACAGCCTTGCAAAATATTAATAATAAAAAGGCTTACCAAAACGAAATAGTACCTTCGATAAACCGCTACTTTCCAATTTCACGGCTTGTATCGTACATATTGTTAGGTCTTTTTTAACAATAAGAGAAATATCTGTCAGCGTGTTTAGAACTCCGCTCAGTCTTAGGCATAAAGGACCAGCCATAACCGTTTCACCTTCGATTTGTGATCTTAAGGGTTTTTTGGGATCAGGATTCGAAGGGCATTTTTTTACGTGCCGCCTTGAAGACTTTTTATATATATATAATAAACCTTTTGCACAATTTACAAGAAATACTATGGTTCTCATTGCTTTTCTTGTTTTCGTTAATCGGAATTATATCGTTACAAAATCTCCATGACGTCGAATTTGATCCAAAGCGTGTTTTCGTAGTTTTGAACCCTTGTCTAAGAATAAAAAACTTTGAACATCAAATTAATCAGAACCAAGAGGTTAGGTTTTTTCTGTTGACCTATCCAGTGCTGTATGTTTTACTTTTTAAGTGATGAATTATTTTCGAATATGAAAGAACATACTGGATCAAGTTCAAATGAAAACGACATCAGTTCTATATGTGAATCGTTATTTTTTCAAAACGTAGAATCTCCCAGTGTTAAATCACGTGTTACGACTTCATTTTTGAAATTGTAGTGGAAATCCAAGAAAGAGTTTTGTAAAACGGCATAGCTTGTCAACGGCACTTTATTTTGTGGAATCGTGATACGCTGTGATGAGTCAAAAAGATTGTTTTCTCTGTTTGAATTATTAGAAAAAAACTGTAAAAGATGCCTGCTGTATTCTGTAAACAGATAACCCATGACTCTACATTTCAAAATTAAAAAAGTATATTGAAAGTAACCGCTAGAGTATGAATCAAGAAAATATTCTCATCTATAGTAGTTATGAACAAACTGTTCAATATTTATCGGCTAATAAGTAAACAGCTTACCCCTAATATATTATGATTTATTTGCTACATACTCATACTTATGTTGCAGTCCACTTCGTTATCCCAAATAAAACACCTAGTATATTTTTAACTTTCTAAATTGCTGATATAATTATCAACAACTTATTATGACAAAGTAATATACTTTAGTCTCATGGCGAGATAATAATAATTTTATTACGGACATTCCCGTTTGACTGTTATTTATAAACTATGAATTTGATGATAAATTATAATTATTCAATTTCCACCATCTACATCGGTCACTGTTAGGTAACTCAATAATTTCCCAGAAAAACGTGTTTAATTTTTTATATAGGGTGAAGAATAATTAACGTAAATTTTGGATAATGAATAATTTAAATGGTAAACATATTTTTTTGTCGCCTCAATTCTATATTAGATTTCAACCATATATTCTTAACATTTACCTATGCCTGAATGTAATGGTTTTCGAGATTTTTGTGTCTTTATTACTTAATGAAAAATAATTATTTGTATATTAACAGTCATTTTTCTACGCCCTATATTCAAAGTACCTTTTATTTTATCACTTTGTTGCGCTTAAGACGGATGTTTATGGTTACTGTGTACCATGATATTTCACAGCTCAATTTTCATCAACCCTTAACCCACCATATTTTTCAGGGTTATCATAGATCTTTTTATCATTCTCACTTATAAAAGTTCAGGTAACCGTTTTTCATTTTCTTTACTAAATTAGTTATTCCGATCGTTCTAGGTGATTAAAGCATAAACTAAATACAAGCAAACACAGAACCTCTCACATCTACGTAAAAACGTCAGATTTAACATAATTTAGTAAAATTCTGACGTTATCGTAAAAAATGGTGTTTTTCACTTGTACAACAGTCATATTTTTACAGGGTGGTTCATTAACAATTGTCCATATAGTAACTGGAGAAACCTTAGCACAAAATATGAAGATTCGAGAACACTTCAGTAAAATATTCCTTCTTACTGAGATCTAGGGTGTTATATCATAAATATTTTAAATGATTGTAGTCCATTGTTTTTACACCTTCCACTTTTTATATATTGGGATACTTCAATTAGTGGTATAATATAATTTTCCTCTATCACTAGAGGTATGCGGTAGGGATAAATACTTCTATTCCCCCCTACAATCTACGCCACTATCGTAAAAATGATTTCAGCATGTTTTTTCGATACTCCGTTACTTTCTACGTAAGTATTAACCTCTTGTCTCTATGCGATACAGTACGAAGTTTTCAAGTTATTCGAGAATAAATGGAATGTTTATAATACCTAATTTTATTTTATCTCTTATTTCGCACTAGTCAACACTATTTTGCTAATTTGGTTATGAAATTTATAAGTTTTAGTTGATTCCATCTCAAATGATCTTTTCATAAGGGTGTTTATCAAATTTTCACTCTAAGGTGATATACATTAGAAACTATTATTTTTATTCTATCCTACTGGACGCCTCTGGTTATAGCGGAAATATGTTACCACTAAATCCATATGTCAATTGTGTGCCAAGTACGCACAAGAATATTGGAAGGTGTCAAAACAACGGAATTAAATCGTTTTATAATATTTATAATAAAACTTTCTGGGTATCGGTAAGGAGGTATAGGTACCTCCAGTTACCATATGGACAATTCTAAATGGAACACCCCATAAAAAGCATATACAGATGCTACATAATTTGTTGAAATTATCTCGTGGTCGAAGAAAAATTAAAATTCTGTTTCACTTTATCACTATAGAAATTAAATACCTTGTTAAACCTTTTGAACTGAAATGATGAAATTGTTGGATAACTCCGTAAAGAGATTTGAAACTATCCGATTTGTTATTCATTTGGTAAAAAATCAACCAATTTTGTCAAATTCTATTGAAATAAACGGGTTATAATCATTCATTTATTTTGTCCTTCCGTACACCAATTATTTTAGGAGTTTTTATTCTAAATAATTTAGAATTGATTGATGATAACAAAAGAGGTATTGTTGATATTCCATAATACATAATACTTTAATTTAAATCCAATTTTCAGTAATTTCTCTATCAACGATTATGGGTTCTTCAGATACAGCCAGCCGTCCTATCTTAGTTGTAGACTACTCGATGTGGAAAAGTTTTAAGAAGTAAAATATTTTGTTTTCCATTGGATATTATTAGATATTTTATCAATGTATTTAATTCTGACCAGCTTTGTAATAGCAGATTTTATATGGTACTTTAATCTTCCACAAAAATAATACTTTTTCAAAAACATTGTGGATGTGTTATATGATGGCTTTTGTTTAGCTTAAAAACAATGTAAAAATGTTTCAGAAAAATTGACTTATTTTCTAAAAGTAATAATATAAACATTATTTGTCATCACACACTATCATATAAATTAAACTTTGTAAAAATACTTACAATGTGAAACCCAATTTAAAGCCAAACTTAATATTCTCTTAAATCGAAATGTCATCGTGGACATCCTCACACAATACAGATAACAATTATACAATAATTGTTTCTAACCACGTGCCTTGTACAGTAGATGCTTGTACTCCACTGGAGCCCAAAATAACTGCTATATATACTGAAAAGATATCGCGCTGTTTTATGCAAAGAGGCGTCCATTTTTTGGGACTTTGGTATGTTATATTCACCCTAGTTTGCTAAATATGAAGTAGTAAAGTTACACAGTTTTGAAGTTTTTTAAAACGAGGTGAACTAAATTTATGTTGCGCACACACTACTACATGTGTGGATATGTATAATTGCAAAAATTTATTTAAATTCACAATAATATATAATAATAAAATTCCACTTTGTTTCGTTTTAAATATTGAATTTGTTTGAATTAAAAAAAACAACGAATTTTTTGCAGCAAGATAAGTTACATATCAGCATAACATTTAATTCGACGATCTACGTCGACGAAGTCGCGGGTACAAGCTAATGAGTCTACATATTTGCGCTGCTTTCCTTATGTTCGGCGGGGTAACATTCATTTCACCGTCTGATTCGTTTTTCATATTAAACTTTCTGGTAATTTTAATTCAGTATAATAATTAAAATACTAGCTATCAGCTGTATTGTAGTCGCGGGAACTCGCCCTGCGACGGCCTGTCTGGGATTTGTTGATTATCAATACTTATTATTGACTAGTGAATAACGAACGTCATCATTCTTAGGAAGCTCCACACGTAAAATGTGAACATTATCAATGGTCAAACAGCCGTGGACAAATTCTATTATGATATGACAATTTAATTACTGCCAAAATTGTCAGAATCATTTGAAGTTATATTCAACATTTCCAAATGAAAGTTACTATTTCTGTAGTCGCTAATATTTGCTTAAGTGCAATAGTCGCTATTATTTATTTCCGATTGGTTTGCTTCAAAATTTATGAAATTTCATTGGTCAATGGAATGTATTAATAGTCAATTTATCAAAGCCCTCGAGCGGAGGCTCTCGATTTTTAATTAGATTAGTATTCCCAAAATTATGTCGAATCAACAAAAACAGAAGAGTGTTTATCAAGATCATACTATAATTTGGATGCTAACCTTCAGAAATTAATAATTTGTTCTTAGTATTTGCCATTTTAAGAATCAGTGTAGCTAAGCATGATAAGTTTGTAGCTCTTAAAATATACTTGGACTGAACAAGTATAATGTTTGTTATGGTATTTATAAACAAATTGATTTTTTGTTGTTTTTGAATACTTAAAATTCTCATAATTTCAGGACGCCAACTGAAAATGCTAGCATGAAAATTATATGAAAAAAACGAAAATCGCGTAAAAGAATTTTGATGTTTACATCGTATGTGTACAGGAAATAAAAGCTAGAATTGGAAAAAAACTCTAGCTCAGTTAGGACGCAAACTAGATATATTTAGTAAATAATTTTTGGTATCGTGTACGTATGAATGTTTACTGGGGTTACATTCACTGAGACGTAAGAGATCTATTATGCCTCCTTTTTTCTACTTAGTTCCTGAGGAAAGTCTGAGAAACTAGAGTATTTCTTATAAAATTTTTAGGATATCCGAAGGCTTCAGCTTAGGTAATTGTCCCTCTTCCTTGGTATCGTCTAACAGTCTCTATATGTAATTATCGTTATATTTGGTAATATTCATTCAGTCTATCTTGTTATAATATTAAAGCAGGTAGATATAATCTCTAAACATAAGGAAAAAAAAACAAAATCTATATGACAAATTGAACTCAAACCTAAATAGGAACAAAAAGCCAATGAAATAAACGTCGTGATTACTCAGCCATTTTTAAATTCCAGAAGAACTTATGTATTAAAACAGTAAAATCATAAGACGAAAAAGTAGATTAGTAATTTCACACTTTCTATGTACAATATAATAAAAATTGTTATAGCCTCGAGTCAATAAGATCTACAATGTAATTGAAACGTTTTGAATATTTTTATTAAAATTACTTTCAAGATTCAAAACAACAGAGTTATGTTATCTTAATGAATTAAAGTAATTATAATTTGCATTCATATCTAAAACAAAAAACAGCCAACTCCAAAGCTCCCGTTACCGAATCGTTTAAAATGTCAAATTACTTGAGAGCCCTTGCATGGTATACGTATCTTATTCCTAAATATATATTTAAAAAAAGACTCGAAGCTTTCATATTCTTGAATAATACTTTCACTGTAACGAGAAATAACCGATGATGTCATTCTTTACCAATTTAGTAGAATAATACTAGAAGGAGCTCACTCTGACCACTACAGTGATGGGGTACTCAACTGCAGTGGTGCCAAAGTTATCGGATCCTACTTATACCTAGAAATATAACAAAAAATGTATATCAAGTTTTCAACATATCGCCATCTAGAAATATACACGCGCACTACGAAAATATACAAATTCACGAAAACGGCCAAAATTAGCTCCTTCTAAAAACTATGCCAAATAAATCTAGACATGAATATGAGGTAGCTGATGCTTTTTTTAGGACTTGGTAAACTGGGCTCCGTATATCGGAGCCCATTTTACCGCGGAGCTCACTTATACCTCAGATTTAACATGGGAGGAGCCCACCTTGTATGTTAACTAAATATATATATATATATATATATATATATATATATTAATACATATCCTCTATCTAAATTCTAAAGAAATTATTGAAATAAGGAAAAATGTGCATATTTGGATGTAATACTAGTGATACACACTGTATTATCAATAATTTTAAAGTTTCAATATACAAATAAATTTTGACATTTCAATTTCGGATGACATTAATGCAGTATATACTTTATAACGATTTGAAAACAAGAATACAGATGTCTCTGTTAGCAAAGTTGCAATTATATTAAAATAATGAAAATCTCTCTTTGTTATAGGAAAACGAAAGTTTGTATTTTTTTAAAAAAAAAAGAATTTTTTGGTAACCAAAGGAGAGGAGAATTATTTATATAAAAAGTTTAGTTAGTTGATTTTGATATCCCCACGAGGCAACATCGAAATAAGAGTTGCCTTAAATTTATTTAAAAATATCATAGTAATTTATATGAATATTCTCAGATCATCAAATCCTGCATTGTAAAGCCAGTGCGTGTATAATTCGCAACGAATTGGATCGATAAAGTGCGGGTGATTTTCCGATTTCTAAATTATTAATTTATAAAGTTGTTCCTGAATTCTAAACACAGTTTAGAATACGAACGAGCTAACCAGTACCTAGTTGGTGAGTCCTGTCTACTTTATTTACATTATTTCTCGAGAATTAATAGGCCTCTATTAAAAATATTTCAAAATTAGATGGATCTTATGGTAATAAATTCGATTGAAATTACAGTAACGTTACTCAAATAAAATTCAACGTCAAGCGAAGATAATTTTGGAATAGACAATTTAAACGGAAATTTGCGTATTTTCACATTGATATACATCAAGTATATAATCAAACATTTTGAACTTTGATAAATTATTTAGCGAGTAGATTCATAATTATAAGTTGTCTTAATTTTAAGGTTGATAGAAAATTCTATCTTTGTTTCTTCATTTATAATATTTTTGAAAAGTTCTAATTTCTTGTATTTTGTTATTTGATAATATATTATATAAATTTGAATTCCAATCACTCTTTGGTACTCATTTCATATTCATTTCTCATTGTATTTGATAATTTTCAGGCTATAGAAATTTTGATATAATAACTGACATTTGGTTGATTTCCTGACAGTAAAATCCTATATATCATAAGATAATTTAATTGACTTGTAGTATATTGAACAAACAGTTACTCTAGATTTGGAATAGCGTAATACGTAATTTGGAAAATTCTTTAAAAATTTATAAATTTGAATTATTATTTGAAATCTTTGATCCTTCCCTGAGATAAGAGTGAGTAAGTCGATTGTGTATTGATTTATCTTTCACAATATAAAATTTAATATTCATCTGAGCCGGGCATATTAATTTGACAACTGCTGTCAAAAATTTCAATAGGTTATATTCAGTGGTAAAGGCATATTCACAAGAGTGTAGTTACAATCATAAATTGTGACATCAACAAATAAAATTCATATCGTATAAATTCATAAATTAAACTATTAAATAATTAATAAAACATTGAAATATAATAATTTGTCACCCAAACGTGGGGCAAATATTATTAAAGAATATAAAGAATAAGAATATATTATATATATATATATATATATATATATATAAAACCACGAATATTGGTGTCAAAATGATTTATGATTTTAAAAAATTTTTTTTAAAAAATTCAAATATAATTATATTTACCAATTTATAACAATCTCAATTTACTTATCCTTGATAATTGAAATAAACGTTTCCGAAAGCTTGGAAGAAAAACAGTAACAAGAGTTTTCTTTAAATTAACTTGCCGTTACCCCAATATTCGTGGTTTTATACCTAATTAGTCTGCAAAGACTATCTCCTATATATATATATATATATATATATATATATATATATATATATATAACAATATAACAGCAACAAAGATATTCATGGGTAATTCACGCAAAAAGAAAAAGGGCTACTGAAACAGAGTGGTAACAGCGGACATGCATGTTTTTGGCTCATTTGCCGTCTTAAGCTGAGAAAAATCTCCGATTATTGATTTCCATTAAGATAGCATAATTCCTATGCGTATAAATACGTTATGAAACAACATGAATGGAAATTATGTGATGCATAAGAAAAGAGTAAAATGTATATGGCTCGCAAAAATTCATGTCTAATGTCTTTGATGGGACACTTGTGAAGGTATTTTCCAATGAAAATAATAAAAAAGTTGTATTCGAAATTTGAATACTACTAATTCATAAAATATTGCTGAAGCATCGCTAAATAGCAAAATTAATTTCTATTCAGAAGTATATAAGCGTTGCTGATACAGAATAGAGATACGTAAAATTTATTAAACGGTCTACATTACAATACGCGAAGAATTCACATACACATACACACTACACAATGTTTGGACGAAAAAAAAATATTGACCTAGGTTCGCAACATATAATACACGAGGAATGATGAAGCCAACTTGAAGACGGTTTGTTATTGTTTTCCCACAACTGTTAGGATATTGACATAAATGGGACGTTCGAAAACTGTTTAGTTCAGTCCAGTATAACTTTATCAGTCTATAAAAAAATATAAGTTATTCACTTTTCGATTACATTTTACTCTCTAAACATGAATAACCGAACTGTCATTTACTTAAGTGAGAATTGTACAACTTAATTCAAAAAGTGGTGTCAGTACCAAGGACCTACTAATTTAAGTAAACATTCACCTATTCATGTTTAGAGACTGAACTTATTATTAGTAAAATCATTGAACTTATTTACCGATTACTAACGTTGGTCACTGTTTGTTGTTATTAAAGATCATTCAATGTTTATTGACAGATGAAACGTTTAGATATAATTTAATTACGTATCTATAAACAAAAGTAAATACTTCATACATTATAAAGACTGTCGGTGACCATAGTTCTGCCGCTATCTAACAGGTTTTCGGCAAGTGTCATTACCACATTTGTAGGCACGCTAGCACCTGCATATGTTATAAGTATACTTTTCTGAACTACAAAGCTTAAACATTTCAACTCCGTATTTATGGGCTTTTAGAGGAATATACTGCTTGAATACAAGACGACCTCGGAAAGGGACTATCGATTCATCTACACAAACTGTACTGGCAGGCTTAAATGCATACTGAAACTTCGCGATGAGCTTGTCAAAAGGTGGCTGGACTTCTCAACTCGATCACATTCTGGACAACTTTCATTATCGGAAAAATGTTGTAACAATAACTTGAAACGATTTCTACTTTTGATACATTTTCATTCCGAAAAAGTGGTTTTCTGCTCCAGTAATGATGGGTTGTTGGCATTCGAACAATACCCATATATCCGATTAGCCCCAAAATTTACGCGTTTCTCTTTTATCTGTAGGAGACCAATTATGAAGTCTTAAAAACTGTGGAATTTCTTGCGCCGTGCAAATAACCTGCGTTGCGTTAAGGTTAGTTTGCTCCACCATTAGCTCTAGAATTTCATTATCCACAAAGAAGGAAAAAAAATCATAAGGTGTACCTCCCTGTAACGCAGCTTGTAACTCTGGAAGAATACCTTGTTCTTGGGTGAACTTATTTTAAAAGTTCAAATGATTGCCTTGTGGAGAGGACCAGTCCGGAAATGGATGCACAGGGGCAACATTCTCCTCAGATTCGGAGCTGCTCGATTGCTCCCTAAGATTCGAGCCATTGTTTGGAACCTCTGGAACAGTTTCGGAAACCTACAAAAAACATTACATAGAGATATATAAAGGATTTCTAAATAAAAAGCTTACCTTTGGGTCATTGTGGTTTGAAGTTTCTGCGGGAGCGTCTGAATCAGGTTTAGACAAGTCACTAGGTGAGTAATTTGGATCATTGACCGAGTCGGATGAACCATATGGATAAGGAACATCACTATCATCAGAGCAATCTAAAATTTAAATAATTACTATACTATTAAAAATAAATTAAAATCCAAAACTCTTACCATCGTCGTGATTCGATTTTTGCAGTTTCGCCAATAAAAGTAAACGTTTCATGCGGTCTCGAATATCAGCCATTTCAACCGTAGCGTACCAAACGACTTCCTACGCGACACTAGAATTGCAATAACAGCCGAAAATATACGCGCCCGCTGTAATGAACAATTTTTTTTTAGTTTTTAGGGAAAATTAGACAAATTTTAGTAGAAATAAGAGAAGTTTAAGCATTATTAATAAAAATCAACCTGAAACTACAAAAATAACAACTTGGCCCAATAAAGAAAATCACAAATTACAAACTGACGTTATTTCATAGAAAAAAACTATTACAATTTAAGAAGTTTCATACCTTTCGGAAAAAAGATATTTTCTAATCAAAATATTCATTTTTATTTTCCTAGTGTATCTCCATATTTTAAAGTTCCAAATAAAGTTATTTTTCTGTGATAAATCATAATTTATTAGTAGGTCCAATTTAGGAACTCCTTGGTTCAATTTAAGAAACCAGTTGCCTATCTTTGACCGGTAGCCCGATATTCCTAAAATATATTTTAACAAAATATATTTACATTTGAATTGCGTTTTAATATATATTTGAATTACTAACAGTACTAACAACAGGTAAAATTTTGTGAAGTTGATACAAACATTTTGGTTACAAAGTCACTAAATCCTATTTTCGGTCTAATATTGGCAAACTTCCCCTACATCAATTATTTGAATCTTTCAAATTAATAAGCAATAAAGTATGAGGTTTTTGGACTGATAGTACATGATTATCCATATTTTACAGTTAGTTTCTCGGCCCGTCACAAGTGTCGCTAAAAACTGTCTACCACTCTCTAACATCGAACTTGCATTTCTAAATATTGTGATGAATGTCATTATTATAGACGTCAGGGTAGAGTAATTTTATTTCTGAATTGAAAAAGCTTGATCGTGCATAAATCGTAATACGTATTTTGGGCGTTATAACTATAACGGAAATAGGAGAATCAATTCCATTTGGCTTTTTTCCACACTGTATAGCAGAGCATTTGAATTTCGATGTTAACATGGACGCAGTGTGGTGTGGAAATATTTATTGTTATGAATGCATTACACAAATAATTTGGTGTATGCAGTACTGCAAATGAGAGGAGCCCATTAATTGAGTCGTTGATTTATTAAATAATAAACTTGAGTTACATTCATTTTATTTTCAGACTTAAATTGTGGGCTTCAATCAAAACATTATCTTGAGTCGAATACATGAATGAAATTTTAAAATCAACAATGTCTATGTGACCCATATGTTTATAAATATACGTGTACTTTATTAAGGAATATGAAAATAACTTCGTAAATTACAACCAAAATGTAGCCAAATATTTTTATTATTTGAAAACGAGGATAAGTGCCAAATATAAATAACCTTTGGGTCTGCAATTCAAGTTGATTTTCTTATTACGAATATGACTGGAAAATACTCTATGTCATCTTGGTGTCAAATAAAGTTCTTATGTAAATACACGAAAATAGATAACATCTGAGTTATTTATTGAAACAATATTTTATTTCATAACAGCGATGACGGATGTTTAATGAGCACAATCGCATATTATAAGATTAAAAAATAAAACAGTTATAAACTTGCAATTATTGTGAATTATGACGAAATAGAGCATAATACTGGTACTAGTGAGTTACGTTCAGGCTAGGGACACTGCATACCGTGCCATCTATAGAGCCTGTCGAGTAACTAAAATCGGTATATTCCGAAAACATTAATGAAAACTGTAACGTCGTTAGTAATAAAATTTTATTGATTTTTATAACTGCATATGCGCGATGTTATATTGCTAGTTACAGAAAACTGACCCGTATTTTGTGTTGCTGGTCGAGTCATTTTCGTTTATCCTGTTGGCTGGTACGCAGTGGGAATGAATCATCAAATTTCACGACGAGGAAACAATGGAGGATATGTCCCCTCTATTTTCAAAAACAGTGTTTCTCAAAATTTGAAAAAGACGAAGGCAGGTTATTAAAAAAGTTTGCTTTGCCGTCCCTGTTTTTGATGGTGAGTAAGTTTTTTATATAAATTCATTAAATGTTATTAAATATGTATATATTTTAGATTATTCAATGAAGGGGGATATAACAGACAATTTTTTGTTTCCCGTCAAAGTAGAAGAGCCTATACAGGAGACGATCCCTAAAAGAATTGAAGGTATTTATCATCTGCAATTGAAAAAAAAAAAGAATTTTCTAGATATGCCTTCCAGCCATAAATATTATTCTCCAGTTGGAAAAGTTGAAATGCCCACCAGACAATATGGGAGGAAATTAACAGAAATTGAAGATAAGTTTCTAGAAAATTCCACAATATATTGAAAGAATTTTTAAAATTCTAAGATATTGACAATTGTTTTCATATCAAAAAATATTATAGTCAGAATGCCACAAGTTACATTTCATTGATGCCTACCTGATGTTTAATAATTAATTTTGGCTAGACCAAGAAGTGACCTACTTTGTGATTGACTTAATAATGTTAATATAATATCATTCTTCTTGTAGTCAATCACAAGGTTTAGCCAAAAATAATTATTAAACATCAGGTAGGCATCAAATGAAATGTAACTTGTGGCATTATTCTGACGATAATATTTAATATCGAAACAATTGTCAATTTCTTAGAATTTTTAACATTTTTTCAATATATTGTGGAATTATCTAGAAACAGTAAGTTTAATTTAAAACCCATTGAAATAATAATAATCTGGATTTTATTTTATGTTATAGCTATTCTCTCCATCAGTAAAGGTGTTAAGCCATTTCTACCTTCACCACACGTAGAAGCTATTACCTCCACCAGCTATGGGATGGAAGGTATTGAGTCCTTGCCAGCTTCGCTAAATCTGTTGCGAAGCGAAAAAACCATTAATCAGCATAAAGTCCTTTCATTTTTCAAACGTAGGTAGATAATTTCAAGGAATAAATTGATAAATGTGTAAATGTTCACAATCGTATATATGTAAAATTGACAATCTTGTTTATTATATTTTTTTCATTTATTTTAATTGATCAGCAAGTAGTAAAAAATGATAATTTTATTTAATGCCAAAGTTAATTCCAATACATTCAATTAAAGGCATTTACAAAGTAAAAATGAATGCTTTACAATTAGCAAAAGCATTATATAGTACTTATATTTTGAGTTCACTCCTTAAGAAACGATTTTCATATATATCCCATGGTATGGCAATTTATGGGAAAGTCAGTATTAACTTTTGCTGAACTAGAACGCGTAAGTATTTGGTCTAGCGGTAACCAAAAGTCCAAAATATCCGATAAAACCAGAAATAAAGAAACCTATAAGTCAAGAAATTATTCAGAAATAAAAAAAAATCATTAATTCAAAATAAAATCAAAAACTCCAAAATTTAAACACTCAAACATTTTTTATTATTATTTCAATAGTAAGCACATTTTGTTTTCTTTTGTTGATATAAATTTTCAAGCATATTTGTGTGTTTACTTATTTACTGTTGTTATTTTGTGCGAGTTAAATTCAATAAGTAAAAAATATACTTTTTAAAAAGATTTAATTAAACTTTATGATTAGTTACAGGATGTCTCCACGTGTTTGCTAATTAAGGTTAAAATTATAAATCCAATAATGTGGGAAACGTCCTGTCCGCAATTTAACAATAATATTATATGAGTTTAACACTATGTCTCCATATGACTCCTCTCCTCTTTGTTAAAGGCACGACCTCGTGGCTTTGGCTCCAATAGGGATTGGGGTAGCTCCATTAGTTCACCCTGGGATTGTTCAGGATTTTTGATTTTTCTAAAATATTATATATACAGATACAAAAATAGTAGAATTAATAAAATAAAAATTATAATTGTTGTTATTCCTAAATGGCTTTGATGAAGTTCTATAGGAAGCAAATTTGGTTCTTGAAACTGTGGTAGTAGCTTGGTTGGATCGTCCAGATGTAAATTGTTGATGCTGATTTTGTGATGAATTTCTGTGGGTTCTTTGAGGCTGGGCCATTCTTGAGTAAATGTTTTATTGGATCCCATCCAAGTATGTTTTTGAAAAGAATAAATACAATCATTGTTTCCTAGTACGATGTTACATTTTGATATTTTCAATGATTTAAATTTTTGCTTGCAGTCTTCATTGACGGTAGTTATCTTCTCTAAGCAAATTATTATATTTCCATTAGTTAATTGTGTGAAAAGTCGTTTTTTACTTGAGCGTAGTTGTAGAGTGAAAGGTCTTCTTGCATTCTTCGTTTGTCCATTTTGTTGATCCTTTGGAATTTAATGTGAATGCGTATGGGGTAGTAGGATATTATTTTCTTTAGTGGGAATAGGGATAATTTTAGAAATATAAAGTAATTCGTCGGCTAATATGGATATTTTAAGAGTAATATATAAAGTTTTTGAAGTGAACATAAGATTGACTTTGATTACTTCTAATAAAGTATATTGGAAGCGATTTCATTGTGAGAATGAATAGTATGTAAATAATTAAGAATTTCTTCTAATTCCTTTTGTTTAATTAATTATACATTTAAAATTTCTTGGTTACTAATTGATATTGGTCTTAGTGAAATTTGAATATAATTTTTTAGGTCTCTAATTTGCTCTAGTTGAATATGAATAATAATTTCGTTAATATACGTGAGGGTAAATATATTAAAATCCTTAAAATTCGTACAAGTTTTTTAATTACCACATGCCAGCTAGTTTCGACTTAAAAGTCATCATCAGGGCGGGTAAGCACTCAATCAAAAAATTTCCACAGGACGTATAACAACATGAATTTAAAATAAACAGCGAAAACAATACAAGACAACAGAACTAGACGAACGAATTTGCTTCAGAAATAATTTCGTTATTCAATCTATCATTTAAATTATTTAATTCTTTTAGATCGCTTTCAGCATAATTCTGTATTTTACGTAGGTCTGTTCGCCAGCGTTGAGTAATCTGTCCTGCAAATGAATACAACTTCGAAATTTCAGTCATTAGTTTCTTTCCATTTAAATTGATTTTTTAAAATGTATTTTGAATTTCGATTAGGTCGTTTTGATCAAGATTTACTAAAATATATTTTACTACTGTACCTAGGCCGTTTATTAGACCTCTTTTAATTACTTTATTTGATCGAGCATACATTCTAAGTTTATTTATATCTTCTGAGAGTAAGTTAATATCTCTGTTATAAATTTTTGCTAAAGTTATTGTTGAATCGTCAAGTCTACTGGCTAAATGAACTTGCTTTAATACTAATTTACTATATGAGTTTTCAATGTCTTCAATACTTATTCTAAAATAAATCTTATGATAATTGGTCTCATATTTAGCTAATCCTAAACTATATAATATGTAATCTGGGGGTTCAATTGTTTTGACTTGATGTGTCTGGGTGGCTATCTTCATGGTCAACCTGGAAAGATTAAGTATTTTTAATCTTGTGTTTGCTAACCTTTTTAGATTTTTGAGAAACTAACTTATCGTTGGATTGATTTGTGTTCACTAATATTTTCTTATATTTAGGTTTATTTTATTTCGTGGTTCCATATCTAAATATACGACATATGTTTTTGGGATATCGTCTGTTTGTTTACTATTAATTTTTTTCAATTGTTCGGTACTTTTTGTTAATTGTTTTTGATAAAGATCGTCGAAAAATGGCATAATTTCTGTTTTTCGATATTCGTTGTAATTTTGGAATACTTGTTTATGGGGATCTATTTCATGAAGATTTAGATTTTCATATCGTCCATAAAGAAGTGGGAATGGGGTAAAGTTCGTTACTGAATGAATTAATTGATTATATATATGAATAGCAGTTGTAACTTAGTCGGTAATATTCTTCTTCTTTCTATCGGAGAATTGCCAGTATGTGATTGGAGTGTTGTATAATGAATTTTTATATGAAAGAGTGACATGAATTCTTTAAAGGTTTCGCTAGTGAATTCTCTGGCATTGTCGCAAGTTATTTGCGAAGGATAGTTATGATGAGAGAAATAATGACGGAGTTTACTGAGTATAGTGATAGAATTTGAGTCACTAATTTCGTAAGCTTGAAGGTACCTAGAAAATGAATCGAGTATTGTAAGAAATTGTTTATTTTCTATAGAGAATACGTCTATGTGAATATTTTCGAAAGGTCTTTTAGAAATAAGTGGGCCGGAAAATGCAATTATTAACGTGATTCGTTACTAATTCTTGGATTTTTGGGAAATAATACAGGGACTTTATATGTTCCGTAGTTTCTGTGATACCGTTATGAGTTTCTGAATGATAGTCTGAAATTAATCGGACTTGTTCTTCCTTATTAATGATGTCTTTCAGAAAAGTATTTGTTTTAATGATTTTTACGTTTGGTTCCAAGATTTTTGAACATTGTGTAGAAGCAATATTAAGTAATAAATCATTGGGGCAGTATATATAGTATGTTTTTGTTGGATCAACTATTTCTAAAAACATATTACTTATAACGTTATAGTCGGATCCTTTTCTAAAAGTAAGAATATAGCGATTTTTGCCAAATGGCTTAGAATAATCTATGTCGTTTTTGTCTCCGTATTTTAGGATTATTTGAAAATGTGCGAAATTCAAGTTTTTTTCTGAAATTGGGTAACCAAAAATTGGATTTTCTTATGCGGAATGTCTAGTTTTGGCTGAAGCGGTACTGTTGTTATCGTCGGATATTTTACTCAAAATTTCGTTAGCATCACTTAATGCTAGATTTGCATAGGAATTTGCTCTTGCCATAGTTGAAATGGCGTCGATATCATCAAAGTTTTTTTGAAATCTTTAGTACTTGTTTTTGGGTTAGGGGGAGTAATAACTATATCACTAATTATATTAATTTTCAGATCACGTTTAAGAAGTTTCTTATCGATTGCATTGAGTTCAATTCTCGATAATGCATCAGCGACGTAATTTTCTTTGCCTTTTTTGTAATTAATTTCAAAATCGAATTCTTCCAACTTTAGTTTCCGTCTTATTAGGCGTTGATTGGGTTCTTTAGGAGAATGTAGCCAGACGAGTGGCTTATGATAAGTTTCAATAATAAATTTTTTGGAATATAAATATGGTCGTAAGTGTTGTTTTTCGATAGTGCCATAATTTATTTCGGCTGAATTGAGTAAAAAGCTATTGGATGGGAATCTAAAGTACGCTTCCTATAGCGATATTTGAAGCGTCTGTCCTTAAAGTAAATGTTTTTGTGAAATCGGGGTATGCTAAAATAGGAGAATTACAAAGAAGTTGTTTGCATTTTTGGAAAGCATTGAGGTATTCTGGGTCGTTTAAATCTAATTTAGTTCTCTTTTTAAGATATTTATTTATTGGATAGGTTATTTTAGAGAAATTTTTAATGAATTTACGATAATAGGAGAGCATACCGAGAGATGATTTTATGTATTTGTTTTTCATTTTTGGGCAAACGAAAGTTTTTGATGGACTTGATTTTATCTGGATTTGGTTTAATACCATCAGAGGTTATGACATGGCCTAAGAATGCAACTTCTTTTCTGAAGAATTCTGATTTGTCTATTTGGACTTTCAAATTATATTTTTCTAATAAGTGGTAGGAGCGTTTTTTAGCAAAATGGCATACGAGTATATTCGTAGTGGCCATTATCTACTGTAAATGCAGTTTTTTATGCCGAATCTGGGTGTATTTCAATTTGGTGAAAACCTTGTGCCGAATCTAAAGTGGAAAAGTAAGTACTTCGACCAAGATTTTCGAGAATTTCATCGATACGAGGAAGGGGATAGTTTTTTCATTTAGTTTTCGGTAATCGATAACTAATCGGAATTTTTTCTTTCCACTGGCGTCCATTCGTTTTGGGACGAGAAAGGTAGGGAAACTGTACGGAAATATACTTGGTTTAATTATTTTATTGTCTACGAGCTTTTGTATCTGATTTTGAATTTCTTGATTTAAATGGTAAGGGTATCTATATGATTTTTGATAAATCGGGACATCGTCGACTGTTTAACTACATGAGTAAAAGTTAAGTCGGAGTTTTCGTTATAAAATATATTTTCAAATTTTTTACAAAGAGAAATTATTGCATATTTTTCTTCGGGATTCAGATGATCTGTTCGAAGAAGTTTGGTAATATCAATATTATTATTATGAGATAATAAAGGAATTGTTCCATCAAATTTCGATAGGGGTTGGACTGGAAGAGGTTCATGAAAATGTATAGAAATATTATTCAAAGAGATTTCTTGTTCTATAGTTATTTTACAGTAACCGTCTTTCGCTAGAGCTATACATTCAGGTATTATTATGTTGTTTAATTTTAATTATGGAAGAACTACTTCTCCATTATCAATATTCACAGGAATATTTAAAATTATTTTATCTAGAGATTCAGAATAAGGGGTAAATAGGTTGAGATTGACTTCCAAATAGAATGGTATTTTAATAGAATTAATTTGTAATAAATCATTTTCGAAATTAATAAGTGCCTTTAATTTATCAAAGTCCTGACTACCTATTAATGCATCGAATCTATCGCGCCAAGGTACGATAAACATATGGAACATGTATTTAATGCCGAATTCTTTCAAAAGAGGGTATTTGCAGCTAAAATTGCCATTGTAAGTTGTTTTAATTGATTTAACGGAAAATTTTGATTAGTAAATAGAATCTGAAAATAATCTATAGGCTGATTCTGGGTTTATAATGGAATTGCTTGCACCGGGGTCAATCAATATTTTTAGGTCTAGATTTGAGAGGTATATAAATGGAAGTCTAGGGGTTGAATTTATAGTGCTATAGAGATTTCTTGTTCTATAGGTATTTTACAGTAACCGTCTTTCGCTAGAGCTATACATTCAGGTATTATCATATTGTTTAATTTTAATTCTGGAAGAACTACTTCTCCATTATCAATATTCACAGGGATATTCAAAATCCTTTTATCTAGAGATTCAGAATAAGGGGTAAATAAGTTGGGATTGACTCCCAAATAGAATGGTATTTTAATAGAATTAATTTGTAATAAATCATTTTCGAAATTAATAAGTGCTTTTAATTTATCTTAGTCCTGACTACCTATTAATGCATCGAATCTATCGTGCCAAGGTACGATAAACATATATTTAATGCCGAATTCTTTCAAACGAGGGTATTTGCAGCTGAAATTGCCATTGTAAGTTGTTTTAATTGATTTACCGGAAAATTTTGATTCATAAATAGAATCTGAAAATAATCTATAGGCTGATTCTGGGTTTATAATGGAATTTCTTGCACCGGGGTCAATCAATATTTTTAGGTCGAGATTTGAGAGGTATATAAATGGAAGTCTGGGGACTGAATTTATATTATTTATATCAATTCCTCGTAATTGAATTTTCAGTTTCATTGTATTGTTCGTTTTGGGGGTTAGCATATGATGATTCATTAGAATTTTCGTCAGTATCTTCAATATTGAACAATTCTTCGACAACTGCGTTCGGAGGTCCTGTTGGTCTAAAAGAATTTTGTTGTGGAGGTCTATAAGTATTTGCTGTAGAAATACTCATTGGGGTTGGTTTGTAATTACTTGTTGAAGGTTGAGAGGGACGATTAAAATTTTGATTATTAGGAGATTATGTTTGTCTATTATTTGATTGATTATTTGGTCTATGATAGTTATTTTGTTAATGGAATCTTCGATTGTTATCATTATATCTGTTAAATGGTCTATAATTAGGGTTTCAAGGAACTTATGGTCTTTGAGACGAATTATATTTAATAAATGAAGGTTGGTTTCTTAGTGATTGATTATATGAAGTATTATGTTTTGGAGGTGGGCGATTTCTTTGACCTTTTTGAGATCTAAGAAAGTTAGCAAATTCAATTTGGGATCTTTCGTGGTCTACTCTTCTACATTCGTACAATGCTTGTTCTAGAGATGAAATTGATATATGAAGTAAATGATCTCTGTAGGGATTCAAGAGACCTGCTTTAAATACCATAAGGGCTTGGTCAGTATACTTAGAAATTCTAACTTCTCTGTTATCAGAATTTATAGCTAGGTGTTCTTTATGGACTTGTAATTTATGAGAAATTTCGTCATGAAATTCGGAGAATTATTGAGAATGAGTTTGAATAGAAGTATTTAAATCGTGTGCTAATATTTCTTCAGATCTAGGATTGCCAAAACGAGTGATAAGAGCTGTTTTTAAATCGGACCATTTATCAAAAGATCTATTTATGATTACGTCTCCAGCTGGACCTAATAATTTAGATTTGACTTGCTCTAACAGAAGATTGATGAATAAATCATTATTTTCGGTTTTTAAAAGAGTTAAATATTTTTCAGATTGTCTTAAATAATATGCTAAATCTTTAGAACCACCGTTATATGCTGGGACAATATTGCTTGCTAAAGATAATTCGATCTGTGAAATTGCAGTAGACATCTCGGTATTAGTATTTAAGTTACGACTTAGAGGTAATGGAGATCTGGATCGACGTACAGATATTGGAGATCTGGATCGATCACGATTTTGTGACATTAAGAGATTGACTTTAATAATATATTAATTTTATACAACCATTAAAATTGGAATGTTTAAATTGCAATTCAAATAACACTTATATTGTAGAAAAAAAATATTATAATATTCAAAACAATTATTAGCCGATAAACAAAAAAATTAAAGGAAAAACTTACAGGAGGATGAACTGAAGAATCATCTGCGAGCTTGTTCCTTGTCTCTAATTCACTGAAGGAACTTGAGCCTTCCTTTCAAAATAAATTGTGGACATTCTTCAGTAACTCCATTAGGTAATTGGTTTAAAAATTTCTCTACTTGATTCAGATTTTCTTCCCATAAATTGTGTCTATTATTGCATAAAATCCTTAAATACTTAACAACTTCTCTGATATACCTCTCAGCTGGATTAGATGAAGGTCTTCTCTTCATAACAGGTTCCAAGTATTGCGCCATGTTATATAGTTGCATAGCATATGCATTTAAATTTTTATTCCTATTATAATCATATTTTCCGAAGTACAATCTTTCCCTAAAATTAGCCTGATGAATCTCACCCCAGAAATAGTTCATGAATTGGTTCTCAAATTCTTCTGAATCATTTATGCTTTCCTCTTTGTTACAAAACCATAATAGGGCATGCCCAGATAACATCCCTCTAATGATAATCTTCTTCTCCATTATGTCTCTCATTCCTTCAAGTTTGCTTTTTATTATTTTTATAAACACCTTTGGATGAATGGTGTTTATATTCCCATCAAACTTTACTCCGATATCCATGTTTCCGGTATAAATAACTCCACCTCCATTTCTCCTAACATTAAATTCCATTTCCTCCATGCTTTCCTGTAATTTTCTGTTCATTTCTTCAAGTTCTTTGTTAACTATTTGGCCAATGTACTCGTTCCTCTCCTCACATGTTCCTGTTTTTGTACCTTTGTATCCAAATCCTTAACTTTCTGCTCCGCATTCTGTTGGTAATTTTGCATTATCTCTTCTATTATTTGTACCTTGAATTTAATATTTTCCACTTCTTTAGTTATGTCTTCATTCTGTCTCATTACTTCTGCTTGAATTGTTCTCGGTAATTTTTCTTCTATACCTCTCTCTAATTCTTGCATTTGTTCTACAAGTTGATGTTCTATTTGCTCTCGAATTTTCATACCGTTTTCTTGAATTTTATGCGGGAGCATGAAACTCTCTCTACTCTTTGAGTCCTGGCATTTAAAAAATGTATTACCTTTATTTAAATAAAAAGAAACACCTTACTTTAAACATCATTTAATTATAAAGAAAAAATTTTCAATTTAATAATTATACGTTGAGACGCCAATGGTTACCTCTAAAGAAATTATCAATTTTATATTTTCTACTGTGCGCATGCTCAAAATCCAGTCATGCGGACTTCAAGCGTAAAATGAACATAGTTTTTACAATGCGAGATAGAGCATCAGTGATCTTTAGATGCACATCATATTATCAAATAAGAAATACTTAAATGGTTCAAAACATAAAAGAATGTATGTGGAGAATATACATAAAAATATTACAAATAAGCTGTGGAAGAAATAGTATTAGAAGATTTATATATACATGGAAATATTATAAGATTTATATACAGATGGACATATTACATGGAAATAAATTTAAGCATCATTCTTATGATGATAAAATGGCGAACGTACGTATTTTTATTTATTTATATTAGGCCTTTTTGATAATGTTAATGATTTATTTTAATAATTCACTAGATAAAGTCCATTTTATTTTTTTATTTTAGATCGATCATTGCTGTGAATGTTTATCAATTTAACGAAATTAAGCACTTATTTGAGTTTTTTCTCTTATTATTGGCCAATAATATTTTAAAAGAACACTGACCTGACGCTCTGGAATTGGGATAACGCTTCTGGACCCCAGGAAGACTCCTCTGAAAATCCAACACCAATTTTGGAGAAATTTGACTGATTTTTGCAGAAAAACTGGATATGATTATCTGTGAGTATTATTAGAATTGTTTTTAATAGTATTTGATAAGTTTTATCAATTTATTTCGGGAATTTCATGAAATTTTCGGAAACACTTTAACACAAAGTCCATATCTCTCGACGCCAGCTTCCAACCTCCTTAGCTTCCTTCCGATTCTCAACTTTTTTCAACTAACAAGTTTATTGTTTTTTCCAGGTCACTATTTACAAAAGTTTGTTTCTTTACTTGTTGATTGAAAATTTGATCTGTCATTTTATTTCTAACTAATCAAATATTGTCCTATGCAATTGAATTATTTAATTTTGTTTACTTAGTCGAAAAGTTCATACATTTACTATTTCACATTATTAATTCACTTGTAGAGAGTCTTTTGAGTTTTTATCATACAAATAAATTAACAATTGGTTATATACATAGATAGGTACTTTTTAAATATTTCAATATCTAATATTGTTATTAACAGTCTATTACTGTTACTATTATATTACTTAAATCATAAATCCTTTTATGTAATCTCTATCTAATCTTTGTATTACATTATCTATACTAACTCCTTTAATAAATTATTTTTTATTGATTCTATGTTCATTTTACTGACACTATATCATTTCTATTTATGTTTTTAATAGTTTATCTATGAGAAACTATACTCCCTATTCTACTAAATATTTGTATTTATTTTATAATGTAACTGCTTATATTTATAATTATCATGACTTGACTATTCTAATAATTGTTTCTTTTAAGATGAACAGCTGATTACGTTATAGAAGATATTCATCGTGTTAGGCAACTTTATTTACTCCATTACATTTTTAGGCAATTTCTAAATTTTGTACTATTATTGAGGTAATTTCTTTATTTATTAAATTGTTATTGACTAAATATTTAATGTATCTTTACTTGATATGCTTTTAATTAAGAAAAGTGTTTCCTTTTAATTATGTTTTCTTAAATTATATTATTTTCATATGTTTTCATATTAGCAACATATTCCTATAGAACTAATTCTCTTAATATCCATGATATCTGGTTCAATATATATATATATATATATATACATATATAAATATATATGTATATATATATATATATAAATATATATATATATATATATATAAATATATATATATATATATATATATATATATATATAATTTGAAAAAAGATATTTGCCAACTTATTTGTAATGGATATTTTTGTGGGGATGTGGCAATAAGACTCCAGAGTAAATTCTTTCAGATATTTATTCCCGAGCTTTCGAATGATTTTCATTCATTATCAAGGGATAAAATCTATAGCGAATTTTGGAATAGTTGTAAATTTTTATAATAAACTCTTTTAAACATATATATATATATATATATATATATATATATATATATTACAATACTTAATATTATTTTATGTTATAATAATGATATAATTAATTGAATATTTGAATAGCCCACTACGTTGGGACGAAATTATTATGATGAATTTTTATGTATGTATAGAGTATGAGATTCTTCTGTTATCTGGGTTCTTACGGTTGTGAATAAATTCAGTTGATAAATAAATAAAGAAACATTTTACTTGAAAACAATATTTTAATTTTATTTATAAAAATTTTATGCGACGCCCATGTATGGGTCAAATGAAATTATTGATTTTATTATTATGTGTGGCGTTCTGTGCGCATGCTCAAGAACATGAGGTGACGATGCGCTAGAGTGAACATTTGATAGACGCGTCGGGTCTGTTCAGTTTCACAGCGAGCTTCTATGCTGTGTCATAGAATATGTTTCAAATTATATACAAGTTAAAAGAATTTATGCTGGGAGATTTATACATACAGAAATACAAATAATATGGTACAAGAAATAGTTATGAAATTTATATACATAGAGTTTAAATGTTACATAAAAGAGTTGGATGTATCTTTCTTAAGTTTCTTATTTGAGAAATGCGTAAGTATTAAATTTTATTTCTTTAGATTGGCCATTTATCATTTAGAGTTATTTAATAATATAGCTATATTGAGTCTTTAATTTTAATTCTTTTTCAGATCGATCATTATTTCAAAGTTTATTTTACTCATGAGATTTTAAAGAAAACATTTGATTGATGTTAATGAGTTTTTTATAACTCTTGTTGTACAACAATACACTGACCTTGTGTTCAGGAACCAGGATCTGCCTCTCGAAACTTCTGGAAAGCAGCTTCCGAAGTATACAGTTGAATAAATATGTGAAAATATGATTTTCACTCTGGAAAATCAGCTACAATCATTGGGTAAGTACATGTGCATGTTTTATCGATAGTTTGCTATGTTTTTATCCTCATTTTGAGAATAATTTCTTAAATTTCTGGAGAACTTCAAAACCCAACCTTCTAGAAACGAAACCAAGCCACCGACTCTTTTCTTCAACTTTTTTCAACAATCAACAATCAGTCTTTTGTTTAATTCAGCTCACTATATTCAAAAATGTTTGTTACACTTGTTGTTGTTTGAAAGTTCCTTCTGTCATGTCACATAAACCAATCACCGTTTTCTTTTTTATTAACGCACTCAAAATTATGATTTCACTTTACATTCTAATATCTTTACCTACACACAAAAAATTAGTCTCACTAAAAATTGTTTATTCAATATTGAAGTTCATCTTGTTATTATGGGACGAATAGTTTTTCTTAGGCGATATACAATAGTCTTTAATATCAATATTCAGTTCAATTTTCTTATTATAATTAGCAATTGTGTTTAGCCATCAACATAAATTCTTTTAAAACATTTATTAATATCTCTTAATCTAATTATTTATGTTCATTATATTCAATTAAACACATTAATTAATTTCTATTCATTTCATCTATGAAATCACTCTACTTTCAACGTTTGTCGCTGATACATATTGACATCTATATTTTGTCGCTAGCGTATGTCGCTAAGCGTATTGGTATTACAACGTTAAATATTCTAACCCATATGTTTCTAGTAAAAATGCGTTATAATATTGGACAATATCGTTTTTATTTCGAATATTTATTAATTCATGTTTCTTTTCTAGATTATATGTTCATCGTTTTTTCTGACATGAGGTATTTAATACGATGGACGATATTTACTCTATGGCTTTTGGACATATGATCAAGGTAATGTTTCTTTTGTCAATTTTATGTGAGTCTTCTCAGATTATTAATTATATACA
The DNA here is from genome assembly GCA_963921935.1 of Galeruca laticollis. Taxonomy (NCBI): domain Eukaryota; kingdom Metazoa; phylum Arthropoda; class Insecta; order Coleoptera; family Chrysomelidae; genus Galeruca; species Galeruca laticollis. The sequence goes on from OY998177.1 coordinate 207,021,332, forward strand.
TAAGTTGTATTACTTTTTCAGTTAATATGAGCAATTTTAATGTCTCGTATTTATGATTCTAATAAAATATAGTCTAATGTTTTAATTTCTAATCAGTTTCCAACTAATCTGTTTTACACCAGTGTTTCTATCTTTATTTATACGTTATAACAATCCCTGAATTTTTATAAAATCATTCTAATTATTGTTTACAATGATCTAGAATGTTTTATTATAAAATTCATTCAATAGTACTTAACTTTTTCTTATTTTGTAATTATCTATTATCATTTAATCTACTTCATTATATTCTATCTTTGTGAAAATCAATCATTAATTTTTTATTATACCTAATTAATCTATTTCTAATTCTTTACCTATCTTACACCTTATTCCTACAAGTAATTAATTCCCTGTTTCAACTTAAAAATATTTCATTCTAATTATAACTAATTCTTTGCAGATTAAACTTATTGAATTTCATTGAATTCAGGATGGAATCGATACAATTGGTCCACATTGAAAATTCCTCTAACATTGCCAGTTACAGGATGTACGAGTTTATAACTATTTATGCCGTTAGATGTTACTACTTTATATGGACCTTCGTAAGGTAATTGTAATTTTGCACAAATATTACGCTTATGATTAGGAATTCTAAGTGCTTTAATTATTACTAATTCTCCTTCCTTAAAAGTAGTTCTCTTCTTAATTCTCTTGCTTCGTTTTCTTATGTATTTTTCAGCATTCTTGGAAATTCTTTCCCTCGTTTCCTTGATTATCTGTTCATATTTCTCTACATTTTCTGATATCCATGGTCTTTCAGGTACTATGTTTTTCATAATTAATATGGGTGATCTTCCAGTTACTTCGTGTGGTACATTATTTAAACAGAATTCTATATTCTTCAAATTCCTTTCCCAGTTTCGTTGTTGATCGTGAACCAATAATCTCAGACATTTGATGACTTCTCTTATGTATCTCTCCGTTTGATTAGCACATGGATGTCTAATACTTGTAAAGAGAGGCTTTACGTTTGACTTTCTTAACCATGCTTTAAAGTTTTCGTTACTGAAATAAGTAGCATTATCCATTAAACAGTTTTCCGGTATGCCCACTTCTAGAAAGTAGCTTGTCAGGCATTTCTTTACCGTCTTTTTATTTGTTCGTTGACATGGATATAAGGTTACATATTTTGAAAAAGCATCCAAGACTACAAATATGTTTTGATTACCTTCTTCACTGGGTATTATGTTTGAAATGAAATCTACCGTTATGACTTCAAGAGGATGTTTCGTTACTAATGATTTTGGCATATTTTCGTTGTGATGATTTTTTTCTTTTCCATCATTTTCTTGCTATTTTCTTGTTGATTTTCTATCTTTTCCATCATTTTCTTGCTATTTTCTTGTTGATTTTCTATCTTTTCCATCATTTTCTTGCTATTTTCTTGTTGATTTTCTATCTTTTCCCTTATTTTCTTACTGTCTTCTTGTTGTTCTTCTCTTATTATTTTACTATCTTGCTTCTGTTCTTCTCTCATTTTCTTTTGCTCGTCAATTAAAAGTTGTATATATCGTAGTAGTTGATCATCTCTATCACTGCTACTTGTTTCTCTTCCCTGTATATTTCCTTGTTCACGAACTTCTGATCTTTCTCCAACTTCTGTTGTTCTATATTCTGTTATTTGAAAATTTTCTCTTGATTCTGTTGTATTCTCTGTATCTCCAGTTATTTCTGTTTCCTCATTTTTATCTGTTTCTTCTTGATTGAAACAGTATGTTTCTGGATCCTTTCCCTCTTTGATTACAGCCTCCTGTAGCCTTCTAACGAGCGCCTGTTTGGTTCCCGTTTTGTCCAATCCTCTGTTTTCCAAAATTTCCTTCAACTCCGTTGTTTTTAATTCTTTTATTGTTTTGTTTGACTCCATTGTTCAGAATTTTTATTTGTAATAGACAAAACAGTACAAAACTCCAAACAAATTTTCCCTGAAATTGTTACTGATTTTAAAGTTAAATCGTCACAAAAATTGGTCAAATTTATTTTTATTTTATGAACAATTAATTATTTACTGAATTTATTCAACGCACCTACGTTGGGTCGCCATTTATTTATAATACTTAATATTATTTATGATATAATAATGATATAATTAATAGGATATTTGAATAGCCCACTACGTTGGGACGAAATTATTGTAATGAATTTTTATGTATGTATAGAGTATGAGATTCTTCTGTTATCTGGGTTCTTACGGTTGTGAATAAATTCAGTTGATAAATAAATAAAGAAACATTTTACTTGAAAACAATATTTTAATTTTATTTATAAAAATTTTATGCGACGCCCATGTATGGGTCAAATGAAATTATTGATTTTATTATTATGTGTGGCGTTCTGTGCGCATGCTCAAGAACATGAGGTGACGATGCGCTAGAGTGAACATTTGATAGACGCGTCGGGTCTGTTCAGTTTCACAGCGAGCTTCTATGCTGTGTCATAGAATATGTTTCAAATTATATACAAGTTAAAAGAATTTATGCTGGGAGATTTATACATACAGAAATACAAATAATATGGTACAAGAAATAGTTATGAAATTTATATACATAGAGTTTAAATGTTACATAAAAGAGTTGGATGCATCTTTCTTAAGTTTCTTATTTGAGAAATGCGTAAGTATTAAATTTTATTTCTTTAGATTGGCCATTTATCATTTAGAATTATTTAATAATATAGCTATATTGAGTCTTTAATTTTAATTCTTTTTCAGATCGATCATTATTTCAAAGTTTATTTTACTCATGAGATTTTAAAGAAAACATTTGATTGATGTTAATGAGTTTTTTATAACTCTTGTTGTACAACAATACACTGACCTTGTGTTCAGGAACCAGGATCTGCCTCTCGAAACTTCTGGAAAGCAGCTTCCGAAGTTTACAGTTGAATAAATATGTGAAAATATGATTTTCACTCTGGAAAATCAGCTACAATCATTGGGTAAGTACATGTGCATGTTTTATCGATAGTTTGCTATGTTTTTATCCTCATTTTGAGAATCATTTCTTAAATTTCTGGAGAACTTCAAAACCCAACCTTCTAGAAACGAAACCAAGCCACCGACTCTTTTCTTCAACTTTTTTCAACAATCAACAATCAGTCTTTTGTTTAATTCAGCTCACTATATTCAAAAATGTTTGTTACACTTGTTGTTGTTTGAAAGTTCCTTCTGTCATGTCACATAAACCAATCACCGTTTTCTTTTTTATTAACGCACTCAAAATTATGATTTCACTTTACATTCTAATATCTTTACCTACACACAAAAAATTAGTCTCACTAAAAATTGTTTATTCAATATTGAAGTTCATCTTGTTATTAGGGGACGAATAGTTTTTCTTAGGCGATATACAATAATAGTCTTTAATATCAATATTCAGTTCAATTTTCTTATTATAATTAGCAATTGTGTTTAGCCATCAACATAAATTCTTTTAAAACATTTATTAATATCTCTTAATCTAATTATTTATGTTCATTATATTCAATTAAACACATTAATTAATTTCTATTCATTTCATCTATGAAATCACTCTACTTTCAACGTTTGTCGCTGATACATATTGACATCTATATTTTGTCGCTAGCGTATGTCGCTAAGCGTATTGGTATTACAACGTTAAATATTCTAACCCATATGTTTCTAGTAAAAATGCGTTATAATATTGGACAATATCCTTTTTATTTCGAATATCTACTAATTCATGTTTCTTTTCTAGATTATATGTTCATCGTTTTTTCTGACATGAGGTATTTAATACGATGGACGATATTTACTCTATGGCTTTTGGACATATGATCAAGGTAATGTTTATTTTGTCAATTCTATGTGAGTCTTCTCAGATTATTAATTATATACATAAGTTTTATTACTTTTTTAGTTAATATGAGCAATTTTAATGTCTCGTATTTATGATTCTAATAAAATATAGTCTAATGTTTTAATTTCTAATCAGTTTCCAACTAATCTGTTTTACACCAGTGTTTCTATCTTTATTTATACGTTATAATATATATATATATATATATATATATATATATATATATATATATATATATATATATATATATATATATATATATAAGAAGGTTTTGTATTTGCACTAAGAAGTTTCATTTAGTTTAACTTGTAAACAAATTACTCTATTCAATAAAATAGTTCTAACCAAACAGTCCTCTATGCTCGACCCCGTAACTACTCACGGCATCACAATCTGAAGCTGCATTTGGTCAATTGCAGAAAAATCAATCGAAATAATCACCTTGTGAAAATTATAATACGTGAAGATTATTCCGGGAAACAGTGAAATTTTCATACAGTTATTTCTTTCGATGATATGAATGGGTTGGATAAAACGTAGGTAGAATATCTACCGCAATATGAGAAGAAATATTTGTTATACAATAATATTAACAAAACGATACACGCTTAGCTATTTTATGCTCATAGCTTTCGGCGCTCATATGAATGTGGATAAAAAACTTGAGCAACTGCTGCTACTGGAAAATTGATTACTTTGTAATATTACTAAACCTGCGTTATTATTTACATATTTCTTAATATATTCATACTGCAAAAACTAATAATAGTTAAATTAATATAGATAAGTGTGGGAATATTAAAATGATTGTAAGCACTTCAGTTTATATAATGATGATTTATTATATATAATATAATTCTATAAATATATTATTCCTACACCTTATAATAATAAGCAAACTTTGAAAATGTATTAGTTGTTGATGTGTTCCAACACTACATGTATAAATTAAATATACATCGATATACTCCACTTGATTTAAATGTAATCAGCATCAATTTGATCAAAATTTCTCAATTATGTTATAAAATTATCTCTTTTTTATCGACAATAATCTGCTGCTTATTTTAGAAACATCAATATTCCAATCACAAATGTAACATATACTCTACGTCGAATTGAAGTTTCATTTTTGGTGCTTGAATTTTCACTGCATGACTTTCCATTTTTTTCTAACATACAATATAAAATATGCAACAGCCAGATGGAATAAATCCTGCGACACATCAATTTCTAATTCAATAATGGTAACTGGCTACGTGAAACTATCATCTCTAAATTTCACACCTTTCAGGTGACAGTTGCCACTCCTAAATCTTCAAACTGGAAGTAGGGGAATTTGATACTTCATTTGAGAGTTCATTTTCTCTCCCTTTTCTCTCCTATTATTGCAGAAATTTCCAAGAAAATGTTTCTTCAGCGAAGGAAACTTACTTACACTGAACAAACTGAGGAAATAGTGCCACTGTATAATAATAATGTAATAATATAATAATAGTATATCATACACCAAGGTGGTGAAGACTATTATTATCAACCGAGCACCAAAATTATTTCGCGAGGGGCTTTGCCCCGAGCGGAATAAGGTGCGAGGTTTATAAATGTCTCCACCACCGTGGTGTATATACATTTTTTTCCACTACTAGCCAAATTTAAGACAAAAATCAAAAATGTCATAAAAATCATGTATGTATAATTTAATCACACAGCAATAGAATACCATTATTCCTATAGTTCATAATCACCAATATTAAGTGCAACGAATTAACGAAACCAATTATACGATCACATCCAAAAATTTCACAAAACGTGGTTAGTTACTTTGAACTTTGAACAATTACAGCGGTAGTACGTTCACAACACTTGGGGTACAAAGTGAGCGTTCATAAAACATTTAACATATGCTTCACCATAGAGAAAGTAATATATTATTTGTCTATGTAGTTCAAGGTTAACTACCAGTTTCTATCAACAGAAGATTTTCAAATTCTACTGGTGATAATGTTGAAAGTAAAAACATTCCTCGATCCTCGTTTTTCTATAATTAACGGAAAATAAACAACACATTTCAATGTCAAATTTTGATAGTGTCGATCTACAAATCGTTCAAACTGATTTCTCCCTAGGCGTTCACTTCGTTGTCTGACTGACACTGACACTGTTCTCACTCCTCACCTCAACCATATATTATGAACGCACTCCTTATGTCATCAGAAATTTTTGGTTGAGCGCGAATTTTAAACTAATGACAGTTTTATTGAAATAATTTTATCTTGTTAGGTAATTTCAAGCAGTAAATATGTTAAACACAATCTCCTGGGTATACAAAATTATGTTGCACTAGTTTTTGTTAAGCTATTATCCCTGAATTCTCAAAACATTTGAATTTGTCCATTATTGACCTAGGTTAACAATGGAAAAAATGATTAACCACTAGAGAAATTCAACTTCTCAGTTGGCTAGATGACACAATAATTGTCAACTTCACAGCTAGTAGTGGAAAATTTTTTTTATCAATGCAGGATATGTAATAAATGCATGACTCTTACATCTTGGCAACAGGTAGATATGAATGTCTTCTAACGTTAGCTGATGTGAACATGGCAATGAAAAAGGGCTTAAGGGAAAAATAACCGAATAAAATCAAACAAATAAAAACGATTAGCAAAAACAGACAAACAGAGAAAGTACAAAAAGAAGAAGTATTTTAAAATAGGAACATGGAATATTAAAACGGTGCAAAACGGGAATAACGTAACCTATAGCAAAATAAATGAAGAAATGCAAAGCAAAAATAAAATAGACAGTTATAAGGACTACCTACAGAAGTGAAAATTAAAAACAGTGGAATAATTGGTGCTTTTTAAAAAAATTTGATCAGTTATAATTTGACTTTTTTATAAAGCTCTAATAGTGAAATTAATTAATATACTCAAGATTAAAAATCATCATTTTGAAAAATTGATACACGTAATTAATTTCTGACAATTTAAGCCAATAGTTTTGATAATTTGAATTTGCTATAAAATTTCATAGATTTTTCAAGTTTGCAGATATTAGAAAAATAAACAATATCTAATTTGTCAAAGTAAACATCAATAACAATGTAGGAAATATCCGACAATAAATGTTTTGTTTTTATCATTTAATTTGTATAACGAAGTATTCACTATTATAGTGCACAATGATTTCACAATTAATCAATTCAAATAATGATTACTGAAAACACAGTCAAACTAATGGAGTGAATACACAAAATAAACTTATGAAATGATCATGAAAACTTCACTTACTGCTATCACAGCATGTCGGTCATAGGCGTAGCCAGCGAAGGGCAGGGATGGGCAACCCTGGATGCAAAGATAAATATTTATAATAATTTTAAAATTTTAATAAACAAAAAATTAAATCTAAAATAAACGTATTTTTCTGTTCTGCATATTTTTTTGTTATCTGTTTAATATATTTTGTTTGTTGTTGTGGTCGTTTGGTTGCTTTTATGCATTTTAAAATTAATTGATAAGCTCTAATAAATAAAATTATTCCCGTGTTCTTTGCCACTAAAATATATTTCATCAGCAAAAAACACAGCTGTTTGAAAAACTGACATAGTGCTAAATATATATTAATAGCATTTTCGATCTATGCATTGGTGGACACCAGAATTGTCCCACACCAGAATTGGATAAAAAGGAGTGTTCGATTTACGTCAATTTTTAGTGTTCGATTCAACCACTTAACAGTCGGACATTTTTGAGGAAAATGGTAAAAAAATTGTTACTTCCTTTTTGTTTCCATTTAACTACATTTTTTAATCCTATTAATTAATTAAAATAAATTTACTCAATAAGTAGTTCTAGTGTGAAATATTTTGAAACATTCAATACTCTTATAACAACTATTGAGTTGGTGTGTAAGTGCTCTTGTCAAGCTACAGTGTCCTATTTGATAGTGTAACGAAACGCCACTAGTTTTCTTCTAATTCGAGATACAAGTGAGAAATATATGGGAACCGGAGATGCGGATGTTCTTGCAGTTTCTAGGCTCACAAGGGTATACAAAGTTAGTTGCTTATCCGGCGCGAAAGCAGACAGTACAGAACTGTACATAGTGCAGGATACGAAGTTGCATAAGACGAATAGAAAGCTAGGCACGAGAAACAAGAAGGACAATCCGTAACAATAGTTTTACCACAGAATAAAGAGACAGAAAAGACAATATGGGTATAAGCAATTGGTTACAAAAAAGGAAGTTAAATAATTTCTGTAGAAAATCAAATTTTCAATTAAAACTTTAGAGTCATTCCATTAGAAAAGGTCCAAAAATTTGAAAATTGGTTGCTCGACCAGCAGCAAATACAACAAAACTACCAAGTAATGATAGCTTATGTTATATCCGATATTAATTTTTATTCAAAATCATTTTTTTTAATTGTCGGTCGTTTTTGTATCGCAACGTTTGTTAAAAATTTCAATTGCATCCCTTTACAAAATTGCTAATTGCTCTTTACTATTTGCCTGTATCTTTGTGAAACAATTTTTATTAGCTTTGGTAAAAGATTTTGTGCATTATTATTATAATTTTATATATTTTCCATTATTACGATGCCGACTTTTTTGCCTTCTAATCTATTATAACAAAAATTACAATAATGCATCGATTTTGATAGCTGATATCTCAAATAGAACTAAATATAAAAACTTGAAACTTTCACATATTCAAGATCAAACAGCACTTTATACGTGCTATTAGTTTCATTTTGTGTTTTTAGTCTATAGAAAAAGTATTAACATGAGGTATAGTACGTATATCCACGCTACTTTATTAGCTATCATTACATGGTAGTTTTGTTTTATACTAATTTTTATACTAGGGACTAAGAACAAGAATGATATTAGGTTATCATTTTTAGGTAAAAAAACTCTGAAACGGAAAAACGTCTATGATGACATTAGTGGAAGTGGAGGCAATGATTGTGATGAAAATGAAAATAAAATGGTCGGAACATCAAAATCGGAATCTATTTTTGAAGGAGGCTTAAGTAGTTCTTAAAATCTACCTGAAACTGTCTCTGGAACTGGGACCTCTAACCAAATTGAAGAACGCGATGGCTACCATGAAAATGACATTGGTCGTTATGTTAGTTGTGCTAATAACTTGCCTTCTGAGGAAAAGAAGGAATTGTTGACAAACCCTTGGGTTCCATCATCCAATTACGATTTTGCTTCTGATGCCATTCACTTGAAAAGAAAATTTAACCATCGCTGGTTAGATCAATATACTCCATGGCTGGTGTATTCAAGTCGTTTGAAAGGCGCTCCATGTTTGTATTGTGTTTTATTTCGGCCAAGGATTGGCTACAGTTAAACGAGTTTTGGGGTCATTTATGGTAATGCCTGACTTGAAGTTCAGGAAAGTACATGAAGATTGTAGAAAGCACGTTGGCAGCCAATACTACAAATCTTCAACAGCTGCTGCAAAAGCATTTCTTGAAAATGCTTCTGTTGATGTTCAGTTGCAAATAGCGCACCATAAGACGATTGAAGAAAATGAACAAATATTGTCAGCAATCATATCATGCATAATTTGTGGAATTCATGATTTGCCACTTAGCGGAAAGGAAGGAAATGAGAGAGTTTTCTTTGACCTTTTCAATTTGAGTATTGACTCTGGTGATGAGAAGGTAAAGAGCTACTTGAATAAATGTCAAAAAAACGCAGTCTATACCTCACCAACAATTCAAAATGAGATCATACAATTATGCGGTGAAGTTATCAAAGAAAAAATAATCGAAGACTGTATACGGGCAAAAGCTTATACTGTAATGGCTGATGAAATAGCAGATATCGCTGGAAAAAAGCAGCTTTCTATTGGATTAAGGTTCTATGATGAAAGCCAAAAAATAATCAGCGAGGAATTTGTGGGCTACGTTGAGTATAAATTTCAAGATGCTTCCACAATCGCTAGCGCAATTCAAAGTTTTTTAGAAGATAATCATTTTTCCGCCGATAATTGTATGGGATTCGGATTTGACGGGTGTTCTATGATGGCCGGCAAAGAAGGGGGTGTACAGGCCATTCTTAAAAAAAAGTTCGCTAAATCTTTATTTTTCCATTGCTCCAGCCACACACTAAATCTTGTGGTCAATGATACTAGCAAACTACCAGAAATAAAAAACACAATTGCAACGGATAAAGACACCTTCTTTCGTGAATCGCCAGCCCGTAATAAATCGGTTCCAAATCATTCTTGCTCTGTGAGACCAGATGGTCGGAAACATATAAGAGTATAACATTTTTTTCAGGAAGCTTCACTGACATTGTTAAAGCTCTAGAACATCTATCTGTCGACGGAAACTATGTAACAAGAATATCTGCCCACCAATTGCACTGTGCAGTTACTAAACCAGTATTCATCTTAGGCTTAAACATAATGGCAAGATACTCTGCAATTTTGAAACCCGTTGTAAACGTTTCACAAGGTAGAAGTATGGATTTGATTATGGTAAAGAAACATATTGATGATATTCTAGATATAATCAAGGAAGATCGACAAGATGTCGAAAATGTTTCTTATGATTTATTTAAGTAATCAATTTATATCGCAGAGAAAGTAGGGGTTGCGTGGTCAGTACCACGAGTCACTCAAAAGTAAGTACACAGAAGTAATCCACCATCTTAGTGGCTTCAAAAGGTTTCAAAAATCATGCAGAATCTTTCATGGAATTTTATAAGTTGGGTGATGTCTCTGCAGAATTAGATTTCTGGTATAATATGTGGAAGAAAAATAATTTAGCAGGAGACAAATTAAAGGACATTGAAGTGGCTGCACTTTTGGAGGAAGCGAATGTATTTTTCCTTGCAACAAGGCACGCACTGCTAATATTAAGTGCATTCCCATCCACTACTGCTACCGTGGAAAGATCATTCAGTACCCTACGAAGGGTAAAAACTTGGCTCAGGAGTACAATGGGAGATGATATATTCACTGAGTTGTGTTTGATAAGTGTGCATAGAAAATTTTTGAAGAAAAATCAGGACTGAATAGTGAAGAAAGTTTTGGATAAATTTAGTTCAAACCCAAGAACAATGTTATTAGTTTAATTTAAGTATAATTAAAATCTCAAAGTTTTGTTTTCATTTGCCTTTTATTTGTATTCTATAATTTTACATTTTGGACGACCATGATTTGCCTCCCCTCCTGTTATAAATCCTGGCTACGCCCTTGCGTCAGTTGAGGAATATTTCTGGCAAATGTCTTGCGTCTAGGACCGCTAGGCCTAAAAATATTAATTTTAACCCCCTTTCACCTCCTTAGGGGTGGAATTTCCAATAATCCTTTCTTAGTGCTCACTTATGACACTTGGTGAACCCCTCTGTCAAATTTCATTCTTCTAGGCCTATCAATTCTGGAGAGGTGGAATATCAACCCCTTTCACCGCCTTACGTCAAAGGCATTGGGTACGTCACCAGGTAACTGAAACCAATAATATTGCCGCCGGTAGGTAAATCCTAGGTCACACCTCTACCTGCCAATACAATTCTGATTGGACTAACTTCCTCGTTGAAATTAAGAGCGCAAACCCGTTCGTCGCATCTATACCAATCGATAATCGTAGCGGTCGGGCAATTTTTCGCGTTACATTCCCCAAAGAAAATAAACCCGAAGGGGTTAATTTTCATTTTCAAGCGGCTGCGTAGAGAATGGCTTCAAGTCTTTACAGTGCCAAACCCCTGCAGAAGCTCCGTCCTAAAACTGCAACTCATAAGTCCACGGAGATAACCTCTTGACTACCGAGAAAGGCCCTATCTGCATAGGAGCTATCTTACGAGTGTAATACCTAGCAGCATCCGAGAGGACAAAATTCTTTTTCATACCAAATCGTGTGGGAGATACTCTACATGTCTGCGTCGCAGATCATGGCTATAACAGGCCTTCTGATTAGCAACCTCTAACCGTTTCTTAATATCGGCAAATAACTTTATAAAAGTCTCATTACGACTACATTCAGGAGTCTTTACGCTATCCTTCAGATCCAAATCCGAATTACGAACATAATCGGCACTTGACAATAGTATAGATCTACCAAAATGAGCAAAATACGGTGTCACTTTCGTAACTTCTTTGGTGGAAGTTCTAATTACGCATCCTATCTCAGCAAGATGTTCGTCCCAAAAACGATGATTATCGGAAACATAGGAAGCCATCATAGTTTTAATTACCCGATTCACTCGTTCGCATGGATTGGCCCTTGGATGATAATTGGCATTCAATTTAATATGACAATGATAGCCGGAAGCTAAGCTTCGAACAAGATTACTACGGTATTGGGAACCATTATCACACAAAGTTACCTTAGGTACCCCGTATACAATACATATCTCCTTTTCAATTTTACGAGTAACTACTGCTGCAGAAGCTGTTCTAAGTGGGTAAATCAGGACATACGAGTACTTGGTCAGATAATCCGTGACAAAAAGAATAAAAGAATTACCCCGTTTCGACCTTGTTAGTGGCCCTATTAAATATGTACATATCATTTCCCACGGTCTACTAGGTTTTGGGTGTGACACCATATTATCGACCGGTTTACCTTGTGACAGCTTATGCGCAGCACACACCTCACACCGATTAACAAATCTGGCTATATCTGATCTCATTTTCGGCTAATAAAAATGTTCAGCTACCCTGTGGAAGGTTTTTAAAATACCCGTATATCCAGATGTGGGAGAAGCATGGGCTTCGGAGATAATATGCGGCCTACTAGATTTGAGAACTACTAGTTTTCAAGACCCACCAGGTGACAGTTGTGTGTAACTATTTACAATATGTTTGTAGAGAAGACCATCCTTCACATTCAAGCCATCTTTCAAGACCACTTATCATTGGCAGTATCAAACGGAGGAGACGGTACCTCTGTAGAGGAATACTCTACAGACACCTCATCGACCACAGGGACGGACCGAGAAAGATCATCAGGTACTACGTGTTCACGACCTTTACGATGTATAATTTGGATGTTATACTGTTGCATTTTGACTGCCCATCGGGCTACACGACCTTTCGGACTCTCCAGCTTATAAAGCCACAGTATAGTGTAATAGTCCGTAATGGTCGTAAAAGCTAGACATTCGCGTACTGTGGTTTAAAAATTTATTTCCTGACAAATATGAGATCTACTTAGATAACAACTAACCTTGTCACCATCCTCGTGTGACTGATTCAACACAGTCCGTAAACCATATCCACTACTATTGGTCTGTACAACAAAGCGTTTATTTAAATCAGGACAAGTGAGAATTGGGGCAGACACCAGATATTGCTTGACACGATGAAACGAAGAATCACATTCAGAAGACCAATCAAAAGGACGATTCTTCCTCAAAAGATTCGACATGAGTACCATGATGGTCGAAAAGTTAGGGATAAATCTCCGGTACCAGGAGAAGGTTCCGACTACACGACGAACTTTCGTAACACTACAAGAGACGGTTACTCACCTCATCCGGATCCACATGTAACCCAAAACGATCCACTACATATCCAAGATACTGCTTTTCAGTACGACAGAACTGACACATATACATGCTCACAGTGATTTTAGCATCCGCTAATCTCTTAAAGACCTCTTCGAGTACAGGTACATATTCCTCAAAAGTTTGACTACAAATAACAACATTATCTAGATAGACAAAAACATGTGGTTCAAGATCATGGCCCAAAACATCGTCTTTAAGTCTCTGCCAGGTAGCTGAAGCGTTATGTAAACCAAATGGTATACGTAAAAGCAGTATATTGCTTTGAAAATTCGGCTACCGGAACTAGCTAATAAGTGGACTTGACATCTAAACTAGACAGATATTTGGCCTCACGCATCTTCCCTAAAGTATCAGTTAGCATGGGAAGGGGGTAAATATCTCGTACTGTGACAGCATTCAACTTCCTACAGACTACGGACTATTGCTGAGTTCTACAACATATAAATGCAACATCTCTTCCAATTCAGCATCGATATGTCTCTGTACAATGGGATTGACCCCATAATATCGCTGCTTGATGGGGAGGCTAGAAGTTACTATGACGTGTTCCACTCTATCGGTATACTCTAATCCTTTTCCCATAATTTCGATGTTCCTATCGATCACAGCCTGTAGTCTCTGCCGTTCTAAAGGAGTAAATACAGTACCAGACGACGTATGTTCCACACTATTCAATAGCACAGGATCTGCCGAAAAATGACACTCATCGTGACGAAGGTCTGAGATGACGCTTATCAAATTCCAAAAATCTACACCAAGAATTAAAATATGAGTTAATACAGAGGCTCAATCAACCGCTTACGACCCTTCAAAACCACGGGTAACACTACGGTTCCAATACTCTGTAAAACATTACCATTTGCCACTGTACAATAATTAGTAGACTTACTTTTATCTAAACTCAGACCTAAACAAGAAATTAACTCGTAACCCTTACCTCCTAAAATAGTTCTTGAAGCGCCTGAATCCAAAAGACCTAACAAAGTTTTACCTACAATATCCACCTTAAGATAAGAACGTTCATCATTAATGGCATGATCCAACACGTAATCTATGACGGCCCGAAAATTACTGACCGGAGGTTTTGACTGAGGCACTGTATCCGATCATTCAAGCACGTCTCGGTTCGTTTTTCCTGATTAGTTTTGGAAGAGCAATCAGGACAAGTCCTAACCGTGAACCCTTCTTTCTTACACTTAAAACATAATTTCTTACTACTACGGCACCCTACGCCCCAATGACCTGGCTTCATAAAACGGAAATAAACAACTTTATTAACCTTAGAAATAGAAGACGAAGTACGAAGGGGTGGAGTCCCAACCTCAGACACAGGTTACACATGCGATGACACGTAAGGTAGGTCTGGCGCCAGACAATTTAATTCCTTCGATGGTACACTATAATTCTCGATAGCCGATTTGCTAGCTCCCAATTTTCGACCCATAGTCAATAACTTACGCACGCTATTAATTTCCACAAGTTCGAGATGATGTTGGTAGTAAGGGGTGATATTACTCAATAATATTCTAAGTTTAGTTTCCTCCGAAATGGAACAAGTCAACTTTTTGAAGTAACCAAATATCAAAGCCAAGTAAAGTCCCATACTCTCATCAGTATCCTGAGTTCTACTGTTGATTTCCTCAAACAGTTTTTCATTATAATCTTCTGATAAATCCTCTTCCCGTAATAGATTCCCGAATTCATCC
This sequence comes from Galeruca laticollis, assembly GCA_963921935.1. Taxonomy (NCBI): domain Eukaryota; kingdom Metazoa; phylum Arthropoda; class Insecta; order Coleoptera; family Chrysomelidae; genus Galeruca; species Galeruca laticollis. Next base: position 207,036,437 of record OY998177.1, read on the forward strand.
CAAGAGTTAACCTCTTCTCTATAAGCTGAAGAAAACTGATAAGCTCTACCAGAAAATAAATCTATACTACTATCTAACAAAATTTCCTTATCTACATTACGCGAAACCCGATACTATTCCACCTTTTCCAGAAAGCTTGATGAAGAAATACCTTTGGAGACTCCAGAAAACACTAATCCCCACTTACTAGACAAGATCTTCTTAATATTAGATATGTTTCTTAACACATTACCAAGATTACAAGGTTGTTTTCCATTGTTGAGAGTCGATCTACGAATAGTTGACAAATTAGCAGAATATGGTCCAGTTTACGAAGAATTTCTAAACGATGAAATAATACAATATAACTTGTGTTAATCTTCATTTATTTGAACTAATGTTCAATTTAAACTTGTTGACGCGTTTCACTCACACACTAGCTTTGTCAAAACGAATGAAGGTATAATATAAAAATGTCTTAATATATACAGTGGATAAATACAGAATTCTATTTACTAACGTTAGCAAACGTATTGATAGAAATTTCCTGGAAATTAATTCACTGCAAACATTCCTAAGCTATCTTCTAAGTGAAAAGGATAGTGATTAATATCAATTTGGTCGTTAAGGAGATTACCTGAATATTTATTTTTGTTATCTCAAGGGCCTCTAATAAATTTAAACTAAAGGACTTACCGACTACTAATTTGGGTCGAAAATATGTTGGTTTTTTAATAAATGATTTGAATAGTTAGAATCTAATTTTTTTGTTGTCATAGCTACGTATGTGTTTCGAAATTCTAGTTTTAAAATTTGTAAAAGTTCTACCGATATAAATTTTATCACAGTTGTCATTACGACACTTTAATTCATAAACTCCAGATTTGTTTAATTTCGAAGATTTAAATTTATTAATTTTATTGAATTTGCATAAATTGTTATCAGTTTTAATAGAAATATTGATGTCTAAAGTTTCTAAAAATGATTGCATTTTTAAGGATGGTGTTCCAAAGTATGTTAAGCTTTTAAATTGCTTATTATTAATTTTTTCTTAAGGGAATACTTGTTCTAAAGTCTGTTTTTTTATCATTTGATTTATGATATTGTCAATTAAATTTGGATCGTAATTGTAATGCGTATTGCCCAGGTAAGCACAAAGGAGGCAGAGTTCAATTAAATTAACTGATTTATTTCTGAAAAATATTATTTACAATGACAAAAATAAACTAAAATTCAATATTCTATATAAACATATTACTCTGGTGCGTAAATATTTCGGAGGTCACGCTTCGACGGTCCGTATCCCTTCGTCGATCGATAGACACTGATGTTCCGAATGGTAGGTAGGTGTAACAGCAACGGTGTGTTTTTCGATTCCGGTGATACACTTGACGGTGGACGGGATCCTCTGCGTCCTATGAAATGTTCAGACAGCCAGGGGTATGAGCAACCGGCAGATCAATACTCTTTCGGTTTTAATCTCAAGATGTGAGAGTATCGTTTGTAGCTAGTCAGTACCCGGCTTAACGAATATCTCGGTTTGTAGGGACTGTAGTTATTACGGCGCGTCAATACCACACCAGAATTATACTAACAGTTAAAGCGATCGTTTATCGCCAGTCAGTACCCGGCTTAACGGCGCTCGCTTACGAAGATACTGTAGAGTTTGAACAATCGTTCTCGTTTCCGTCAATACCAGAAACCAACGGCTGTTCTAATGAATGATGTATAAAATCGGATCAATACTCCGATTTAGTACAACACTCGGCGGTGGAGAGTGTAAAGCGTTAAAGGTCAAAGTCAATACCCTCGACCTACGCTTCGCACTGGAGGCGGCTGAACTTGGAGGAGCTGGAGTCCGTAAACCAAGTCGTCCTAACGTCTGTCGGTTTGCATTTTTATATACATCGTAGAGGTGGTGGTGGAAGTCTCCTTCCCTTCTACTGTCGATTCTTCGTGCGCCTCTTGGCGTGGGGGACTTGCTGTTCTGGTGGGGTACCTCGTCATCGCGGTGCTATCTGGTTTCTTAAATAGATATTTATAGTAATGAATTTATATCATTAACTGCTATTTGTTTTATAATATTGAATTCTTTGTTATAATTAACAATATTTAATGGGACTGTTAAGAGTCTGTGTATCATACTATTGAAAGCTGCTAGTTTATGACTGAATGGGTGGACCGAACTATTATGAATTGTAATATCTGTATGTGATGGTTTATGAAATATAGAGAAATAATGTTTATTATTTATATTTGAAATTGGAAGGTCTAGGAAATTTCTAGACTTATTTTGTTAAAGCTCTACGGTAAATTTGATATTATTGTGAATTGAGTTTATACAAGTAATGAAGCTCTCTAATTGTCTATTTGTACCGATGAAGCTAGCTAAAATGTCGTCCACATATCGGTGCCAGTACATAATTTTTTTACTAAGGGGGTGTAAATAAATTATTTTGTATATATTATCCATGGAAATTTCTGCTGGTAGGAGGCTAAGGGGATTGCCCATAATCAAACCGTCTTTACTGCGATGAACCTCTCCATTGAAATGAAAATAATTTTGATTCAAACACACTTTTAATAAAGTAATGATATCAGAGTGAGTTGTAGGATTAACATTATTGTATGTGAGCAAGTTATCAACAAGAGTTATAGTTTCTTTAGGTGGTATACTAGTGGATAGATTTGTTACATCGAACGATATGAATTTAGAATTATGGGATAGTATTATATCTTGAATATTATTATTTAATTCTGTTGAGTTTTTAACTGAAAATCGAGGTATGAATGAACGAAATTTAGAGATGACATCTATGAGAATCATTGAAATTTTGAATGAAGGTGCTGTGAAATAAGAAACAACTGGTCTGATTGGGTACCCCTCTTCTCACTGGGGGAGTTGAGTTTGACGATAACGCTCATGTTTGGAAGCTTTACTACCCCATGCTTCGAATAAGGAAAGTGCTTTAGACATAAATCCATCTAATTTCCCTTTTGTCGATCACCAGCACCTCCTGCTTCAAAATTAATGACACGTTCCCGTCGACCTACGACGTGCACTAGCCCACTGGAAATAACCACTCACACGTAATTCAACACTTGGTTCAATCTGACCTAATTCAATTTCAACTGCACTTAGGTCTTCAGCAGCTGTATATGGATATTCGGGAGGATCTATGCTATCATCTCCTTTTTTCACCTGCAACGCTAACGCTAAACTACGTCGCTTCTCAGAAACCGAACCACTCTCAATACCTCATATTGTCAACTCATGAATAAGTTCGTCCTGTACTAATCGATTATATGCAAATCGACGAGATATTTTCAGGAATTCACGAGCCCAAGGTACCAGTTCCAAAAGACCGACCTGTTAAGATTCGAACCCACAATGCAGCCTACAATCGGCGAAAGTCAAATAAATTTACCATGAAAGACGAAGAGAAAAAAAAATAGAATATTTGGGAATTCGACTACTTATCTGAAATTACAAATAACATATACTAGATAACCTATAATATGTAACTTACAGTAAAATTTACATAAATATATGTAAATTACAAATTTGCAACGATAAATTTTTCAAAGTTACAATTATCAATCAATCAAATATCAAAATATCTAAAATCTTCTTATTCACTGGTATCTGAGAAATAAAGTAACAAAGGCACACAAACCAATGAACAATTTGTCTGTTTCCACGTATAAATCTTCAGTTTACTATCTTATACTGTTAAACAAACTACGCTAAACTGTTTACAACGTACGCCCAATAAAACTATTTCCTTCGAAACAATCTCAAATTCCAGATTTACTACAAAACTACTCAAATCTGGCACAGTCAATACATAATCAAGGGAAATTATTTCCAAGTTACGCCACAATTAAAACAATTACCTCCAAATTGAAACAAACCCCAGATTTACTACAAAACTCAAGTGATTCTGGTACAATCAATTAATAATAAGTAACAATAAACTGAAGTTAAATCTACAATGACAATCTAAAATTTATCAAAGTTTACAAAAAAATATATAAAATTTTCAATGTCCAAACGAAAATTTTAAAATATGTACTGCTGGAAAATTCTTTAAGCGGCCCCACGTTAGGCGCCAAAATTATGTGACGAGAAAATACAAAAATAAAAAGAAACCCTTCAGTGCCCGTTAAAGATTGTCGGATTGTACCGCATAACAATCGATTCGCTTCTAGTCGAAGAAGGGGTGAATTCTTCATAATGTAAGAAAGTTTTCACTAATAGGGCGCCATAGAAAGCTAGCCCACAACTCCTAAGTGGGTTAACAATTCTATTCCCACACTTCAAAAGAGTAAATTCACAGGTGAATTTTAAAATGAAAGTCAGCAAGTATACCCTGATTGTTCAATGTTTCGACCTTGTGTCTCTTTTCTCAATATTTGTTTTTAAAATTACAAAGTCACAAAGAAACTAATTAAGCTGAAGGCTACATATTATTTAGATTATAGATGGGGCTGAAGACCAAATATCCACATGAACACTTATAATCACAATATTGATTGATAAAATAAATATCGAAGTTAATTTAAATAACCAATAAAACAGTAAAAATACCAGAAATTTAAATTACACAATAAATAATATCATGGAGAAATCAAAAAAATCAGTTACAGTGAAACACTCAAATGTTTCATGAACCATTTCTCAAAATTAATAAAATAATGGATAAAATGTATACCAGTAATAAAAAATAATTCACCTACGACCACCCCTGTAAGTAGTCAAAAACACACAGTCGGCAATCAATGTAAGACGTCGATTACGCACGGTAAAGCAAAACGCACGGCTGTAAAGTAAATCGCACGGCTTCCATAGCAACCACTTAGCAACTGTCAATAGACGTAGCCATTTTATTAAAAATGTATTACTTAGATATTTGACGTTGAACTTTATTCTATATATAAATGGTAGATAACATTTATTAGATATGAGATTGCATTTAATACTAAGAGTTATTTGGAATTATATGGTAATTGGTTCCGTTTCATTCAATTCGCATCTTTCAGCTGTCTGAATGTATCTCATATTAGTAAAGAATAGTATATTATACACCAAGCGACTAAAGTGGCCCATTTAATCCCGCGGGTGGTGTTTGATTCCTGAGGGAAGTAATCCACCTAAGGGATTAATGTCACTTTAGTCGAGAGGTGTATACGCTATTTTATGCAATTCCGGTAATTCTACATACATTTTTAATAAAAATAAATACTACTTAGGACGGACTTTTACGAAAATTGGCTGAGCATCGAGGATGAACTTCCAAGATGTTTGACTGGGCATCGAGGATCGACTTTTATAAAACTTGGCTGGGCATCGAGGATGTACGTTTTTACTTGTACTTTAAATACCTTAATAAGATTATAAACACAAGTACAAGTGGGTCGTAGGTAAAGTATAGTACGTAACTCGTGTTGTAACGCATTTTACGCACTCACTGAATTACGCACTCGCCGCTACGCGGCTTCGTGCGTAACTTTTCCGTTCGTGCGTAAAATGCTTCTTACAACACACGTTACGTAATATACTATTAATAATGACCAAGAAATATGTATGGCGTATCGCCAAGGTACGTACCGTGGTATACCAGAACAAGTATAATTCGTTACACACCAGATATTACGTTTGTTACATATATTATATCCGAAATTACGAGTGACTTTTCAGGTAAGAAAAAAAGAAAAGCTACTTCGAGTATGAAGAGGACAAAAAAGGGGAAGGAATGGATTTACTGTAGTTAAATTATCAAAAGTACTAATTGTAGCAAAGTAAAGAAATAAATTAAAAAAAAAGGTTAGCAAAAGCTGAAGACCACTGTGGAAAAGTAATTAATATAATATAATAATAGAAAAACGAAATGAAATAAAATAATTTTACAAGTAGTTACAGGATGCAGTAGTCGAATCCCTCGATGAAGATGCTCAGGAAAAGAAAATTCTAGTTATCCCGGCTTTGATCCAGTTCAGTAAATAGGTGAAACTTCTACCAAGTTCCGGTTATAGAAGTGGACAAAATTTCACGGCCGGCAGTCAGCGGATAAACGAAAACCAAGTCATTAGAAAAACAGATTGTTGAGATCCTGGACTTGACTTGCCCGACGAGTAGAGAATCATCCACCGTTCCTCGGTCTCAGTGGATGGCTAAGAATCTTACTATCTACAGTACCAATAGCCGTCGGCAGGTAAATCCTGAGTCACACATCTACTTTCCTCGTCGAAATTAAGGGCGGAAGTCCGTTCGTGGCAGGTATACCAACTGATATTCCTAGCGGGCAATTTTTGGCGTTACAAAAGGCATTTAATATAATTCGACTTTCATATAGTGAACACAGAAAATGTTTGGGTAAAAACCCGGTAGGTCGTAGTTTTTTTGTGATAATGGATAATGACATGTTATTACATATTATACATATGTACTATATACGTTTTAAATTCCAAACAAACAAAAATACTAATACAATTGACATAATAACCCATTACAATTCTGAAAAATCTTCAATCGCGATTATCTCAGAACTAGGTTTTGCTGTTAAAGCGGATTTTCCCTCTATACTCGCGGTATAATCACAAGCTATATCACAAGAGGAAGTAAATATTCAAAATGAAATATATATCTCGAGCGGTATATGGTTAGATTATATACCGACAAAGACGAAAACATACAACGAAATGGAAGATTTTCAAAATAATTTATGTAGCTACATAACAATTTATATTTTTATTATGAAAAACGAGCAAAAAGAAACGAAACCTAAACAATTGACAATTCAGTCTTCCAACATAGCGGCAAGCTGCATTATAGTTGTATTATTGCCTAATTTATAATGACGTGTTGCACAGAATTCTTCAAACTGGGTCCATATGTACTTTTTGATTTTATCGTGTTCGTTGGTATGGTTTTTTCGACGTTTTTTCGGATATTTTCTATCAAAACATCACCAAATCGATTGAAATTCATGTTAATTAACATAAATGTGACGTTAACGTGACAACATTAAAAATTGGCTGCGGTAGGTGGGCCGGGGTATATTCACTTATGTCAAAAAATATACAGTATAATTTGCTTCAGATTGGTCGTCAAATGGCATTTGATTGGTTAGCGTAGAGGAAGGGAATAAAAAACTTCGATATATTCTGCGCTGGTTCGATGGTATGAGAAGAAATTCAACATCATATTTTTCCGTTCCTACATATCCTTGAGCGATGCGATAGCTAAATGCATTTTGTTCTCGAAGGACCACTCTAAATTGACCGTTAGAGACGGTTCAAAAGTCAAACGGGAGTAATAGGAAACTAATGAAAGCGAGACATAATATAAATATACCTTATATTACGATTTATTAGTCAATTGACTAGGATTCAGGAAAAGGTATACAAAAACCAGAAGTGACCGGATGTTTATATCACTTCACTTCGTAAACAATTTACTGAAATATTTTCCCTCCACATCTATCAATAATTAAATATAAAGTTATTACACACACACAAATCTAGTAACACTGATGGAAGAGAGCCGGCAACGATGTAGAATGTAATTAATTTAATTATATAACAATATTGTTGAATGTTCAATAATTGCCATCAATTTTATGCGAGTGAATATAACTGAAGAAAATCTAATCTTACTTGCTTGGTTCCTTAATTCACTAAAAACACTACTTTAACTAATTATGGTGGCGAACTACATGCTTACTGTTAGACGGTTCAAGGAAGAAGAAATATAAAATGGGAAATGAACGTCAGCCGGCTAGGGCTAGCAAAAAACTAGCGATTTTTCCTATTTGTTTCGGGATCGTTTGTAACAGACGATATGGAAAATATATGAATTGTTAGATTTGTAGAAAGAGAATCACTAAGTTTAAAAGGAATTTTAAACAGTTAGAAATGGATCGAGTTATAATCATGTATAAAAGTCATTCGAATGAGACTATAAAATCACAACAGATCTTAATCACCTAATTTACCAATGAGACAAGTTCAACCGTTACAGGAACAGATTTCTTTGGTAATTGATGAAGCATGGGCATTCATATGCCAGTTAATATCATTTTACTACTGCATTAAAATAATAAAAAAGAATTAGGTGAATAGTGAGTTTTCTTTGAATTTCCTAAATAAAATATTGATCAATAAAATTCGATTTAGGTAACTGATGTGGCAAATGGATTCGTTATGATGCCATTCACCCCCTCACCACCCTACCCCCACCCCCGCCGCCCACACACAAGATTATAAAATCACTAAATTTGCGTTTTGCTGATACTCTTCAGTTCCATAGACAGAATGCGACACAAAACTCAAACTAATAAGAATACTTGTTAGATTCATGTCATATTTGTATCTTCAAAATTGAGTATTTTGATATTTGGACACAATTTCATATTTTTCAAACGTCTGACAATGAGTGGAAATGAATTTAAAAGATTTTGTTAAATAGCCACGACGCGTCGCCTGAATACAAATGAAGCTAATGAATGAAAGCGTGATATAATGGTGTTGGGCGGTCTAAACGCATCTTTCCTCAATCAATTCTCTCCTAACCACATTTTTTAATTAATAAAAATTAACTAAAGGGTCATTTATGCCAATTATTGAATTTCTCCATTTGCTGAAGCTGCAATAGCATGTGAAAGAGATTTTACATATTCATTACAAAATTACCAGTATAGCTCATTATTATTCTGTTAATCGAACACTATTTTTTTCTGACTAAATTACAACCTAAAGATATGGTTTATTGATGTAGACACGTAGAATAATTCACCATTAATTATACATTCTGATGGTATCGTTATTATGCAGTGATAGGTTTGAGGCAAGCTTGTACTAAAATGAAAATTTAATTAGATTCTCTTTAGTTTGTTAGTGCCTCTTGTGTTTGAAAATGAAATGCCATAATCAATTGATTGAGTGGATAATATATTTTCATTATCAAAGAAATGTAAGGAAAATATTATTTAACGAGAAATAATATTCCACATTAATATTATAGGAAGTATGCAAAGTAATAATTGACTAACAAATATTAAATACAACAATAATGATGCAGTGGAGCATGCTGTATAAAAGTTATAAGTACATAGGATAATTTTGATGTGTTGCTAATCCAAATCATAGCAACTTGTAAACAGTAAAACGAATATAGTGTAATGTTTTTCTTATTTATTAAAAGTTTTTATAACGGGTGGGATGAATTTCAAGAACTCGGTATGGCTACTTACTAATTTATTTAAACACTAAACTAATCACTAATACTTAATTTATATATACAGTATAATCACTTAAACTAATTTATATAAACAGTTCCCTAATTCACTTATATATTTGTTTATCTCACGATGTCAAATAATCAACTAACTCCTCCGCTGATCGGTCCTTATTTATATTAATGCCTTTCTTACTAGAGAATTCTGGGCTGCGGCACAAAAACAATTGGTTCTGGCCTTTTCTAGATAACTCTGGTCACAAAAACAATGCTTACATAAGATAGTCGTAAAGTAGTAAACAGTTATAAAAAACAGTGCGTATCCGCCATAATTTTAACTTTTATACCTGGCTTAGACAGAGTCGGTTTTAGGGATCATTGATCCTTTTCTTGATTAAGTATGGACCTTTCCAGGATTTTTGTAATTCTGGAGAAAATCCTTTTCTCCTCGCCGGGTTGTGTAACCATACTTTGTCCCCTTCTTTAAAACCGCCTTCTGTGGCCTGCGTGTCGTACCGACTTTTCATTCTGTCGCTGGCAACTTGAAGATTTGTTCGAACTAATTCATGAATATCATCCAGCCTTCTTCTCAATTGGATCACGTAGTCTTCGCCTGCTATATCTTCTACAGGCCGACAGCCAAATTCCAGGTCACAAGGAAGCCGCATTTCACGTCCAAACAGGATTTTCGCCGGTGTTTCACCCGTGGACTCATTGACGGCAGATCGATAAGCCAATGCGAATAGGGAAAGATACTGGTCCCAATCTCTCTGATGGCTGGATACTACTTTGGACAGGTATTTTCCAATAGTCCTGTTCATTCTCTCGACCATTCCGTCTGACTGTGGATGTAGTGCTGTTGTCCTGGTCTTCTTCATTCCCAGCTTCTCGCAAAACTCCTGGAATAGATGGCTTCTAAAATTTCTTCCCTGGTCACTATGGACTTCCAAGGGCACTCCATATCGGCTGATAAATTCTTTCAACAATACATCTGCTACAGTTGTGGCCTCTTGGTTGGGAATAGCCTAAAATTTCCACCCATTTTGTGAAATAATCCATTATAACCAGTATGTATTTGCTACCATTTTCTGTTGTCGGAAATGGTCCAGCGATGTCTAAAGCAATCCTTTCGAAAGGGCTTCCAACATTGTACTGTTTCATGCGTGCCTTTCTCTTGCGATGTGGTCCATTACTCGTAGCACAAGTCGTACATTTCTTACACCAGTCCTTCACATCGTCGGAGCTGTTCATCCAATAAAACCTTTCACGGACTCGCTGAAGGGTTTTCTTCACTCCCAGATGACCTCCCGATGGACTGTCGTGTAACTTCTTCAGTACCTCAGCTACTCTCGTTCTCGGGATAACTATCTGTCTTCTCTTCTCGGAACCATCATCGTTCTCAAGGATTCTTTTCAATAGGCCTTCTTCCAGGACAAGGGAGTCCCACTGAGTCCAATACGCCTTGAGTTTCGGAGAGAACTTTGACACTTCTTGCCAGGTAGGTCGCCGATTTTCTTTCTTCCATTGCCGGATCATCTTCAGGTGAGGATCATTCTCCTGATCTTCTCTGATCCTGGTGGGTGACCATTCCTCGTTGACTACAGTAGCTCTTGAAACTGCAGCTTCCCTAGATTCCACCTTGTTGCAGTGGGAGCAGTCTGTTGGGCACGGCCGTCTGGACAGGGAGTCGGCATTTCGGTGATTCACATCAGCTTCCTGTCTGCCATACCTTTCAACAAGTTGACGATCTGGTCAAGTTTGTCATCGTCATCTTCTTCATGCATGGTCCTACCTTTTTTGTAGCGCGAGCCCTTCGTGGCTGCTTTGCATTTGAGAGGTTCTTGGTTTGCAGGAGTCGTAGGACGCTTACACGAACTGCGTGTATCCTCTAGCTCGCCACAATTACAGCACCTGATCTTCTTCGGCTTCACGTCTACAATACCTTTCAACAGGTTGACGATCTGGTCAAGTCTGTCATCGTCACCTTTTCCCTGTATGGTTCTACCTTTGCTGTATCCCGAAGCCATCGTGGCTGCTTCATATTCAAGAGCAGCAGTCAATGCATCGACCAATGTTTTAGGATGGGCTAATCGAAGCGTCCTCTCCATATCGTGGTCACATGAGCCGTCAATAAAGGCCTGGATGCTCAAACATTCCATCATGTTCTCTGGTGCTGATGGATAAGCAAATCGAACTAGTCGGGCAATATCCATTTCATACTCTTGAAGGGGTTCGTTTCGTTTGCTCGGTCTTCTTTTCTTCCTCTGGCGTGCCTCGCGTTCTTGAATCGGCAATCTTTTCCTCTAACTCCTTGGTTTTCTCGTCTATCGTTGTAATCTTATTCTCGATTTTCTCGTCCATAGTTGACATTTTATTCTCGATTTTCTCGTCCATCGTTGACATTTTATTCTCGATTTTCTCGTCCATCGTTGACATTTTATTCTCGATTTTCTCGTCCATCGTTGACATTTTATTCTCGATTTTCTCGTCCATCGTTGACATCTTATCCTCGATTTCAGATTTTAGAGACGAAATTTCATTTTCAATGTCAACGGCAATGTCGTTTTTCATTAACAAGATATCGGCAGATATATCGTTATTCAAAGTAGAAATATCGTTCTTTATAGCCGAAATCTTCTCGTCCCTGTTCTCTTCCATGGCAGAAATCTTCTCGTCCATGTTAGCAGAAATGTTCTCTTCCATGGCAGAAATCTTCTCGTCCATGTTAGCAGAAATTGACGAGATTAAGGTGGAAACCTCGTCATTAAATAAAACTGTTTCTAGATCAAAGCCGTCATTTTCCAGTGCCACTTTAAGTCGTTCTACTAATTCACTTTTCGTACCGGACGTTTCCAACTCACGATCTTCCAATTCTGCTCTTAATTCCGCCACTTTCAGTTCCCTCAATCTCTTGGCCATTTTTACGTAGCAATTTATTTATATAATCCCACTTCTGACACAAATGTAATGTTTTTCTTATTTATTAAAAGTTTTTATTACGGGTGGGATAAATTTCAAACACTCGGTATGGCTACTTACTAATTTATTTAAACACTAAACTAATCACTAATACTTAATTTATATATAATTCACTTATTCATTTGTTTATCCCACGATGTCAAATTATCAACTAACTCCTCCGCTAATCGGTCCTTATTTATATTAATGCCTTTCTTACTAGAGAATTCTGGGCTGCGGCACAAAAACAATTGGTTCTGGCATTTTCTAGATAAGACTGGTCACAAAAACAATGTTTACATAAGATAATCGTAAAGTCGTAAACAGTTATAAAAAACAGTGCGTATCCGCCATAGTTTTAACTTTTATACCTGGCTTAGACAGAGTCGGTTTTAGGGACTATACCAGTGTGCTGTTTCGTAACAATAGTAATATTATATTTTAATTACCTAGTTTGAAACCACCTACCATATATCTCATTGTATCTACATATTGATTTATTAACGATGTCCAGCTCCTAAAGTGTGGTTTCTAAACTCCAAATTTTGATGACTCAGCGTCAAACAAATACTGCTGTTTCCAAAATGCGGTGGTATGCTCAAAGTATGATTTTTTTCATTGAATTTCGCAATAAATTTTCATGATTTGGAAATAGTCCATTTGAAAATAGAAGTTTCAAAAATTTTTGATATTCAGATCATAACTTGAATACTGATTTAGCATAAAAGGCGCAAGCAACAGTGGATCAAAGCATACTTTTTCTCTTTATTCAGCTAAAATTAAAATGACAAAAAAATATGAGAGGCGTTTTCATTTTATTCAGAGAAGTCATTTTCATTTGATTCGTATTACTTTGTAGGTTTTAGCATTCATTCTACAGAGAGAAGTGATTTTCATCTGAAACGTATCACTTAATAGGTTTTTGAGTTATTTGCTTCCAAAAACTTTAATGCATTTCCAATTTATAAAAAGGTACATTCGCTGAATGTGTGACAATAACAAATCGAGTAACCACAACTCTTTTATTAATATGTTATCTCATAGTATCTACATATTGATTTATTAACGATGTCCAGCTCCTAAAGTGTGGTTTCTAAATTCCAAATTTTGATGACTCAGCGTCAAACAAATACTGCTGTTTCCAAAATGCGGTGGTATGCTCAAAATATGATTTTTTTCATTGAATTTCGCAATAAATTTTTATGATTTGGAAATAGTCCATTTGAAAATAGAAGTTTCAAAAATTTTTGATATTCAGATCACAACTTGTATACTGATTTAGCATAAAAGGCGCAAGCAACAGTGGATCAAAGCATACTTTTTCTCTTTATTCAGCTAAAATTAAAATGACAAAAAAATATGAGGGGCGTTTTCATTTTATTCAGAGAAGTCATTTTCATTTGATTCGTATTACTCTGTAGGTTTTCGCATTCATTCTACAGAGAGAAGTCGTTTTCATCTGAAACGTATCACTTAATAGGTTTTTGAGTTATTTGCTTTCAAAAACTTTAATGCATTTCCAATTTATAAAAAGGTACATTCGCTGAATGTGTGACAATAACAAATCGAGTAACAACAACTCTTTTATTAATCTGTTCGGCTCGCCAGCTCCTTTTTCGTCGCAAGTCTGGGGGAAAATTTATTGGAAAAGGCAGTATAAGATCAGCAAAATCTTCCTCTAGGTTTGACAGTGAAATCCCATTGGACTTGATTTTGAGAAATGCAAATTGGAAAGGCAAAACAAATGTTTTCAAATATTATTATGAAAATCAAAGGGAGATCAAAAGGCAATTCCTGTGATTCAGTTATTGTACCTGTTTAGTTATAAAATGATATGTATCTTTCTTCATGTTGTTCCGTGCTGGTAATTATTTTTATCTAGACTTGTTTATTGTTTGAGTTAATTTTGATTTAACTAGGAGTAATTGTAAAAAAATATATATGTTACTTTTCCGCCCAACCTATCTAATATGCGAAAAAAGAATTGTTTTACCCACAAAAAAGTTGAAATTTTGGAAAAAAAATTTAGTTATTTTTACGTTTTTCATCAAGAACAACACGAAAAAATGGTTTTTAGAAAAAACATCCTGTGTGTATGTCGTCGTCGTCGTCGGCCACTTTCCGTTACATGTCTTGTTAGCACGATACAGCCTCCGGAGTTCAACAAATCACCAATTTTATGATTGAATATTGTTCAGGACATCTCACAGATGAACCCCTTTTGATTTTCAGCTCACAATAGCCAGTACAACGGGTGCTATGATACTTGAAGTACGACATTTTTGTCATTTTTTGAGGAATTTCAGTTTGTTAGCACGATACAGCCTCCGGAGTGCAAAAAGTCAACAATTTTATGACTGAATATTACTCAGAACATCTCACAGATGAGCCCTATTGATTTTCAGCTCACCACAGCTAGTACAAGAGGTGCTATAGTACTATAAGTACGACATTTTTGTAATTTTGGGAGAAATTTCAGTTTGTTAGCACGATACAGCCTCCGGAGTATCTACAAATGATCAATTTTATGATTGGATATTATTCAGGACGTCTCAAAAATTAACTTTATCGAGATTCAGCTCACTAAAGCCAGTACAATGAGTGGTATGAGACTTGAGGTACCCAATTTTTATCATTTTTGGAGAATTTTCAGTTTGTTATCACGATACAGCCTCCAGCGTGTAAACAAGTGACCCATTTTATGATTTATAGATGAACCTTATTGATTTTCAGCTCACCAGAGCTAGTACAACGGGTGCTATGGTACCTGAAGTTCCACATTTTTTGTCCATTCTGAAGAAATTTCGGGTTAGTACGATACAGCCTCCGGAGTGTATGCAAGTGTCCAATTTTCTAATTGGATATTTTTTTAATTGTCTCATTCAAGGTGTCTCACAGATATACCCTATTGAATTTCAGCTGACTATAACGAGTGCAGCGGGTCCTATAAATCCAGATATACTGCATTTTTGGTTACTTTTGGAGAAACTTCGGTTTGTTAACACGATACATCCCACGAAGTGTGTACAAGTGACAATTTTATGATAGAATATTATTCAGTGCATCTCACATATGCGGAAAAGTTGGTTTTAATCATTGAAACCGTTTATTTTTCTTTTTTTAACGCGACTACTTCAGTACGAAGTTTGTTTTTAGGTTACTAAAGACACTACACAGTACGCCCCTACGCCGTCAGAATCTAAACACATCTCAAGGGGGTCAAGCTGACGGTACAGGACTGAAATATAGGGCAGAAAACAACTTATTTCAGGTGTAAGTACTTGACGCATTACCGCAGGTACTTAGTAAACAATCCGATTCGGTAATGGTTGCCGATGGACACGGCAAGCGGACCAGCACAAGCCAAGATCGGGCGCGGACAAGGACGTGGCGGGAAAGGTGGGGAGCATAAACGATATGCAACGGAGTAGATAAAGTGGTTTTCTGCCCTTCGGGACGAAGTCGCTGTATATAATTGATTTTTTCTCCAATTTTGTGGTCGTATCAAACGCTCTACTGGTCTTCTAGTATATATAATTAGGATATCATCTCATTTGACGAACAAAGATTCTTCATCATGATGTTTATCTAATTCTCAAGAGTTTGTATATGGAGCACAATGTATCTCCATTTTTTTTATTGAATCTATCACTGACAATTCTCTGGAAATGTTTTCTCATAACTAACACTGAATAAGCACAACAATAAAAATAATGAATTTATTCTATTGGCGTATAATTGGTGCAGCCATTATAAATAAATTCGAAACGAACGCGTGTTATCTGAATATAAAGGACTCTTATTCACTCATATCCCCCACGCAAATTGACAAGCTGACTGAATAAATACATTTCCTTCATATAATAGGAGCAGTCAGTAGTAAATGTTCTGAATATTATATTAGAAGCGTTATATTTCGATTATCATGATGAATAGTCAAATTTGCGTATTGTACATCAATTGTTATTTTCGCGGAAAAGGAAATTCATTAAAAAGATGTATACACATACATTCGCGCATTTTTTTATCGGAATTGTGTGAAATAAACACCCGATTGAAATATACTTAAATTCGAAAAGAATATGCTCCAATATTTGACATTGTTTCGATTTAAAAATATCAGACAGCTGCTGTATCTGACCTATTTTATAGTAACAATTTGGATAATGAAGTACTCTCTGTGTTTTATCGATGTAGATAGTTGTTAAGACGGATAACGACCATAAGTTTCTCGATGATTCCATAAATTGATGTGAATGCGGATTTACACCAATCTGGCCCAGAGGGTGAAAATAAACGATCTAGACAATAACACTGGGTTTTACTTACACACTAAATAATACTTAAAATATACTGATACATGATCTATAAATTACTGCGAACTGTCAAGTTCAACTCGTACCAATAATATACATTGTGATTCATTAGTTACAGAATACATTGAAATATCATTGTCGTCTAGATGTTTATAATCCTTATTTTATAGTAAATATATTTGTATATTCATTTCAATAGCGTTTTTACGAGTAGTTGAATTATATCGTAAAATGTGTTATGTTTGAGAATAATATATAAAAGTTGAACACATGTTCAAGGTGTATCAGCATTGACAAGGTCTGAGTTCAAAACAGTTTGTAAGAATAGTTTCTGACCTTAGGGGTCAATAACCATCACATCACTTTATCAAATTTTTATACCAGAAATTGCAATAAGTTTAACAGCTTTTCAGGTATATACATGTATTTAGAATTGACATGATAGTTCAAATCACCTCCTAGATAAATGTTTCTATGCCATGTTTAGACCAGTGATCAGGAATATAATTTTCTAAGTAATTCATATTGTGGGGCGTAAAGTATTGGGATTTGAAGATAGCTGTGTCACCCCGTAAGATACGATGACAAAATTTTTGGTTATTTTTATTAAATGCTCCAGCGATTTTGAATTTTATATTTTTGACGTATGTACAGTTTTTGAGATGTACGAGCAATTCATGTATTCTCAGCCGCTTTCGCATTCGTTTTCTCTGGAGTTATTGCTCACCCCCGACTTTTTCCATAAATCACAGGTGAAGGTGCAGTTTTATTTAAGGTATGATACCTTCACATCATTTAGCATTTCGAATTTTTAACCCAAGCTATGCCTTGCTTCATTGAATGGAAAGCTGCCTCAGCCGATGGCTTTTGCGTATTGCAGTGATACATTTATTTGGTAATCAGGTCGATGTTGTCAACTGCGTCACTATATTTTGCCAATATATCATTTCGAACGTTACCATCTAGCTATGTTCCCATTGGTGCCACTGCTCTAATACTAGCAAATTGATTGGACCACGTGAGAGGATATAGTAGTACGGTCAATAATTTTCAAGTAAGTGGAACACATTTTTCTGGTAGTTTTCTTAGAATCTTCAAAAATCTGTTTGAGCAGAAGAGAAAATAGAATATCAGGTCACAGATTTCGGAAGCCAAACAATGTAAAAACGCTCATCAGATAATAGCTTTGAGCAGGTTCGAGAGAAAAGGGAGATTCATCTGCATTACGCTGTAGGAGCTTGTTATCCGTACCAGAGGCAGAGGGATAACATATACGTAAATATACATGAAAATAGGTTAAAGTCAAATACTACAATAGATTATTTACTTTAGTATGTAAACAGTGATTATTTACAGAGAGGACAACAAAACTGAAAAATCTAGTGGCTGGATGAAAAATCACGCTGCTACACATGAATAAACACGCTGCTAGTTATGAGTTACCACACTGCTAGATATACATTACAACATTTGTGTACAAAACAACGTTTCACTATCAAGATCACCGCCAGTACAAATATAGTCAATGGTCGGTTCAAAAGCCTGAACATTATGCACTATAAGTAATATCTATACAAATTTACAATGTTTACATTTAAAGCTAAACCCGCACTTACCTTTAATCAACCACGTAATAGTTTTATATGAATATAAGTTCAACAATTGACAATAGCATTGTAATAAAGCTTTAAAACGTCAATTAATCAGTGGTAAAATAATACGATATCAAAAATACAATAAATCTTGAAATTAGCTATCAAAAGTTTCCACAATTATTAAGCGCGCGGCAACCATGCAAGGTGAATTATTTTCGAATGTAAGACTAGTCGGCGGATATAAAACTGATGTTTTTTGTTTTTAGTAATAATAAATGTGCTTATAATAAGTCTCAATAATAAATTACACTATAATTATCAACTATTAATAGTAATTAAGCGGTACAATCCCCATTTTATAAAGGAACAACACTGCATTTTGCAGAAGAACAAGAAACATATGTCCATTCTATGACATTGTATCTTAACAATACTCAGCAGCTGATTAACAGTGCACTAAAAGTATTACAACAGGGGCGGACCGACTATTGTACGAATTTAACGAGAAATTCGTACAGGATCTGCAATTATTAAATGTTTCAACCTATCCGGATAAGATATTGCATAACTTATAGCTGAGTAACAGCCAACACTATTCCCAAAAAAATCTTCCTAATTGCATTTGTTTCCACCATTCTTCTATAGAGGCTACCACTTGCTGTTCTGATTCTTGGCAGTTTGTATTAAATTTTGGTCTCGATCAAATCCTAATAAATCAATCGCATACACAGGCCCATTTAAGAGAGAGTTCGTCAATGTTGAGAATCGAAAAGTATAAACCAGTTGCAAATCTATGTAGCATAACCAGCAGTATATTGTGAGGCTCTTCATTTGAGGCTATCATCCATATTTTATCATCTTTACCAACTGCGCTACCAAATAATGTTCGATAAGTAAATTTCAATGCATTTCGTATCTCCTTTTCAACTTGAATCAACTTTGATTCTGAAAAGTTTGTCAAGTATCCATATCTCCCGCCTTTCAAGTCAGCTTCCGTTGTTTCAGTTTCCATTTGTAGATTTCAGTCTTTCGATCTGATTCGTATAATTTTAAATGATATTCAGATACGAGGTCATTTTCTTAAGGTGATATATGATGTTTGATTGATATTCATTAGAGATTATACCAACAACATAATCAAATATTCTGTTATCTTCATGTATGAATCATGATGTTTTACTCGAAAATCGAACGACCTGGGCTACTACTCATTTTGACATAGTTGTGTATTGCATACATATAAGTCGATTATGGAAATATTATTCATTTAAAACATAAAATATCCAAAACAAACTTCTATAATTCTATTTTCTTGATTACTATATGATAAAGTATCTTTGAGCGATTATTAGACATGAAAGTGACAAGAATGATATACTGTATAAATTGACACGTTTATCGATTTAGGTTGAATGTGAAGAAAGGTGACATTAGTGTAATCGCGGAAATTTTTTTGAACGCAGCGAATGAGTAAAAAAGAACATGACACAGGCAGATTTCGAAAATAATTATTGTTTTCAAAAAAAAGGAAGGATCGGAAAAAACTTGAAAGTTGTTGATAGTTAGTACGTTTTAAAAAAGTTTGCGGTGTGTGAGAACGACGACGGAAAGAATTGATTTGAAAATGAAAGTTGAAAACCAAAAACTACCATTTGAAAGCTAAAATCTAATAAGTTATTGCGACAGACATCGTTAGTAGCAAGTATAACACTCAAATATTAATAATTAAAACACGAGAATAAAGTTTCACGACAATGTCTACAAGAATCTGGTTTGATAACTTAATTCACCTTTATTTGATCCTGATGATAACTACACGTTTTGCTGGGAGCAGAAATCATTTGTACTAGAATTAATTCGAATATCATACATTTAATTCCCACATCGAATAGAGAAGCTGACTTATTTCGACCACCACGAATTTCCTTGTTTCTTGTGAACTGAAATAATTAGAAATACAAGATTACTAGATATAAACAAAATTCGTTAATATTCAGAAACTCTGAATTTAGAGTTTAAATTGTTAGGTTAGATACAGATTATAATCTGATTTTTGAATTTTTACATAGTTATTTAAACATAATCGATCTCCACTGACTCACTAGTTATATTAATATCAATCAACAAAACAATTATTTATCAATTCATCATTAAAAACGAAAATATACCAGCAACTTTTGGAGCATCACATTGAAAATTCATCATTTTGCAATACACTCAAATCATACGAACGATTCCCATAGAGAAAGTTAACCTTGATACAAACTAGAGTTGGGATTGATTGTAAATAACGGTGATATCACGGTTATACAGTATTTAGTAGTTATTTTCCAATTTATTCACAACGAAATCAATTTAATCATTTGATTATGAGAATTATATTTTGAATACTACATAAAGCCTTATGTAACTCATTTAAAGTTTATTTTTCACTAATTATCTAGGAGTAGGAGTTAATAACTTTGAGAAATTTTTTTAATCAATTAAATAACTACATTCAGCTTTCCTTGTTTTCGTCAAGTGTTCTCAAACCTATTAGCTCACTGTTGCTGTCGAACGCTTGTGCCGAACACCCCTGAGATCTGAAGTAGAAGAAATAAAACTATTGACATTATATTCAATTGAACTTGTATTAGGTACAAAATCATCTTGCCTATAATAAGCAAACCATACGAGTTATGGCACCCATTATAAAAATAATAATAACAATAACTATTCCTTAGCTTCAACTAATAATGATAATGATAAAAATTTAAGAAACTTCACATAAATAATAGATAAAAAACATAACAATTTGACGACTATCAACATAAGGCAAATTTAAATTTAATAATTTTAATACTTATACAATAATAGAAGAATAAATTTCATAACAATTTAGCCCAACCAACGTAGAGCGTTCGAATTAGTGACTGGAACAGGTCATATTTGAGACAACTGAGGAACTTTGGTAAATTTTTCAATGGCTGAAAAAAAATTGACATTGACAATTTAATTGTAGAAGAACTAAAAGAACAACTGAAATCAATCAAGAAACATGGATACAAAGGGAAGCAACCAAACATTAAAGGGAATATTAACAGCAGTTATTCAAGAGGAAGAAGCGACAGAACAAGAAAGAGGAGATAGCTAAATACAAGAAGTACACCATTATGCTAAACAAAAGCCTAACGAAATTGAAGAATTGATGAATATGATGAGGACAACAATCTCTGGCATAAAAAGCACAAAAGAATACATAAGAAATACAAAAGAAAATATAAGAAGCACAAAAGGAGATATGAAGAGCACAAAAGGAGATATAAAAGTACAAAAGAAGACATATGAAGTACAAAAGAAGATATAAAAAGTACAAAAGAGGAGATAAAAAGTGCAAAGGAAGAAATCAATAGAAAATTGGATAAACAAGAAGAAAAATTCACAAAGCACATAAAGGAAATGAGAAGAACACAAGAAAGAACAAGAAGAAAAAACGAATAAATTACATGAATGCCTAATTTAAGAAAGCATAAATAGAAAACGAGAGATAGAAGATATGGGCAATGAATTACGAGGAGAAGGAAAATGACGAATAGAAAGAGTAGAAAGGAACATTATGAAAACCAATGAAAGAATACAAGATGTAGGACAAGGCATACAATTGAACTTATCAATAGCAGAGGAGATCAACCTTCCAGTAGTTGCGGGTGCTGCTCTACAAAAATGGTCGCTGATGTATCCTACGCATACATAACTTTTATTATTGAAATACAATTCCAATTTTTAAAACGGTAAATTTTGTGTGCTAGTAAATAATAGAGAGCAATGATTAAATTCGTTAACATATGTATTTTCAGTAAAAAGATGATTACATAAATCAATAATTCTTAAAATATATAAAAAATGAAATAATTTGCTGTTATTTGCATAAGTTGCGTATTGTATTTCCACATATCTTAATCTTCTAGTCTACTTTTCTTGGTAGGCACTCCACAATTGTCTAGACAAACGACACTAGAGTGTTGGAGACAAAGATGTCTTTTGCAGGAGGAGCATTGGAATTTTGTTAACCTGGGGCGTTTTTCTCGCTGGCATTGTTTTGATCATTTGGTTGTTGCACTTTTTCTTCTTCTTGTCCGACTACTTCTTTGAGTCTGGTGATAGCTCGCGAGATAGACCAGTGTTGGAGGTACTACGTCTTTGGAGGTGTGGTTTGATTAGTTCGTTACCAAGTTTTCGCAAAAAATGCCGCCGACTTTTTGTTTCATTTCCGTTCCCTATATGAATAACTTGGGAGTTTATTCCTCCCACATTAAGCATCGAAAAAAATACAACCTTCGGATAACGTCTTGTATTCCTGGCAACACTGTAAGAGGAACATAATTTATCTACAACGTCGACACCTCCTTTGGTTTCGTTATAGAAAGTAATTATTTCGGGTTTCATATGATCCCCAGTAGTATCGTCAATTTTGTCCTCAAAGTGTAAACTAGAAATTGGAACATGTTTTTTTTTGGGGAACGTAGGACACTATTGTTCCTTCTTTTCTGAAACCAAACATACTTGATTTTATAGGGCGTTCTACCAAAACTTTCAACGGTGTTGGAATTTGCCACTTGTTTCTTTTTATTGTTCCTACCATGGACAACTTATGGTTTATATTTGAATCTTGGAGTAATGAAACATCGCTGAACCAATTGTCCATAGTGACGTTACGTCCAGTGTTGTGTATGGGTAAGATCATCCTTTTTACAACATCAACGCTTTTGTTGCTGATAGAATAGGGTCCATCTGGTTGTGTTCCAGCATAAATTTTCATATTACTAGTGTAATATGTTTTAGCATCAATCAGCGCAAAGATCTTAATACTGCACTTGGCCGGTTTTGATGGTATACATTGAATAAAGTTACAACTGCCTCGAAAGGCTTCCAGCTTTTCATCGATTGTTACATTAGCTCCTAGTGAATAAGATGTTTTACTGTATTCAAGAAACATCTCAAATATTTCTCGCACGGCAGCTAACCGATCAATTTTTTTCTCTCATCTCTAGACTGTCGGTTATCGAACCTGATACAGCGCATCAGGAATCTAGAACGAATTACGCTCATCGTCAATCTGAATATTTCAACACCGTTTCCGGTTGCGTCCCACAGCTCTTCTAAGTTCAATCGACCGCCTTTATAAAGTCCAGCCAAGTAAAGTAGGCCTATAAATGCATGTATTTCGATCATATCAGTAATACGTGCGTCCCTTTCTCTGCTGAAATTGGATTGTACACTATTTATATGCCGATTCGTGTAAGTGACGATGATGAGGTTTAGAATACGGTCATCGAATAGACACTTCCACGCTTCAAAGCATCCTGTAACTTGGCGAGCGTTGCCAATAACTCCTGGAAGACATGCAAGTATGTTTTGCTTCTCTAATCCTCTTTTTCTGTTATATGGTGTTTTTTTCGATAAATATTTCTCAACGATTTATCCGTTCTTTTTTCTGACAGCAACATAACAATTTTCATCGTCATCATCTGATGATATACTTGCATCCGTATCGTCTTGTTCACTATCTGAATCCTCTTTTCTTTCTTCTATGGCTTCGGAACAGTCAGTATCGTAATCTTCTTCTAAGACGTCTTCAACTGCGTCATCATCATCGTCTTCAAGAAGGAGTCGTTGGAGCTCTAATACGTCTGCGTCATTAATGAAGCTATACATTCTCTTGGAAGCCATAACTCACTGCAAAAACAACAAAAATCCTTAATAGTTAGGACAATAATTTAGAACAGGCAAGAATGCTCGCGGGTATCTCACAGATACAAGTTTATTTCTTTCATGTTTTTTAGTAGCTAAGTATAAAATATTACCAGATGGTCTACTTAAAGCAAAAAGGACTGCGCTTACATAAATTAAATAAATATACAAGCAAATCAGCAAAACATGAATGATCGCAGTGTATCTCTCAAATACAAGTGGCATTATTTTAGAAACTGTTCACTCTACAAAGTTTGCACCAATACTAACCTCAAAACTTCCCTCGAGCAGGTAGGTAGACGAGAGCACATCCTCACCGCTAAGTAGGTGTTCGAGATATATGAGAAAAAAGTATTGGTATGTATATCTCAGATACGCGCGACTACTGGAAGTTTAATTTGAAAACACAGAGGGAATTAATATGGGAAAGGGATACAAAGTAACAAAAAATTAAAGAGAATGGGAACATACATGACTTTAAAGCTTCAGAGAGGGAAATTAAATACACTTTAAGAAGAAAATGATGAAGTTACAAAAAGAAATTGAAAACATGAGAAATAGAACATAACAAAACAACAATACTATGCAAGGAGTCAATCTCCATTTGCAACTAGTGGGAAAGCAATCTGAAATTCGATGGATACATCCGTAAAATGCATCAACAATTTGTTTATTTTAATTTCACAACCCAACAATATCAATAATAATTTGAAGACGTAATTTAATTATATTGACAGACATTTAAAAATTCATAGCAACAATTTTAGAGTAAATTTGAATGGTGCGATTGAACCCTACCTTTTGATAGGGTTTATTCATGATTGTTCTGTTTTAAATAGTAATTAATATAGCCGTAGCTGACTGATAATAAAAGAAATTCCTGAACTAGCAAAATTGAAATAATAGTCTGGGCAATAATAAAAAAATATAAAAATTTTAATAAATAAATTAGATTAAAAGTTCTATAATTAAAATAAAAGTATAATGAAACCAATACAATATATATGTAACAAAGAGATTTGAGGGTACTGCACGCAAAAAGAAAAAGGGGGCTACTGAAAAGAGTGGTAACCGCAGACAAGTGCATGTTTTTGGCTCATCAGCCGTCCTCAGTACAGTATAACCAAGTAAGTGTGTGAAACCTGGGAGCAAAGTTGTTGACTGAAATATGAGAAAATAGAAAATATTTCAACAGGACAGCTTGTTGTTTCGAATATTCGAGATCTTCCAATATTGATGACAAAAATGTTGCATTTAGCTGTCCTGTTGAAATCGTTTGTATTTTCTCATATTTCAGTCAACAACTTTGCTCTTGGGTTTCACACCCTTACTGGGTTATACTTAAGCACGGCTAACGACCCAGAAACATGCATATTTGCGGTTACCACCCTTTTCAGTAGCCCCCGTTTTTGTTTTGCGTGCAATACTCACTAATCTCATTGTTCATATGTGACGCAATATCCGTACATCTTATATATATATATATATATATATATATATATATATATATATACAGTGCTATTCAAAAGTCCCCTCTCTCCTCCTATCTTTTGAACGGCTACACTTACATTAATAAAATTTGGAGGGTGAAAATAAAGTGTTGCAAACTTCTCTACGAATGGTAACAGGTGACGTAATAGTAATAGATGACGTCACAGTGCCACTCTGGCCAATAATTTTAAATAGGACCTTATGGCAAGTGATATCTCGTTTGAAAGGCATTGACATTGGCTACATAGCTATGTTAATTTTTTTTGGGTTTAAATTAATTTTGACGGATAAATTAAATAAATACCAAAATAATTGAAATTATTTTTTAAAATTTAATTAACCAAATATCAATAATGGATTCTTATAGCAACTGTTCGAAATGTGCTCCGTCTACTTCCTGACAGTAATACATCCTATTCGTAAACTCTTGTCGTATTCGTCCGAATGTGTTAGCTGAAATAGCATTGCGTTCTTCACTAATTCTTTCTTTCAAAACGCCAATGCTATCTGGTGCCGTAGTATAAACCTTGGATTTCAAGTACCCCCATAGAAAAAAATCTAATGGTGTCAGATCTGGTGACCGAGGTGGCCATTCTATAGGACCTCGCCGGCCGATCCATCTACCTCGACATTCTTCATCCAGGTAACGTCTTACTGCACCATAATAATATGCAGGAGCACCATCTTGTTGAAATGTTATTTCCAGATGGCCGAATTCATCTTCATCATCTTCCAGAATTTCAAGAATTACCGGCTCAATTGCATTTTGTAACATCTCCAGATACACTTCACCGCTCAAATTTGAATTTAGGAAAACAGGACCCACTATGTGGTTTCCCAAAATACCTGCCCAAATATTGACTTTTCCTAGAAATTGGGTATGTTGTTCACGAAAGGTGTGAGGATTTGTGTCACTCCAATACCTTACATTTTGGGTATTCACATTTCCATTTTGGCAAAAAGTACTTTCGTCACTAAAACAAATTGTTTTTGTGTAATGTGGGTTTTGACTAATTTTATTTGTCATACATTCACAGAATTCGAGTCTTTTGTCGGGGTCGTCATCCGAAAGGTGGTGCACCATTTTTAACTTGTATAGAGGAAATTTATTTTCAGCCAACACTCTCTGTACTGTACTTTTACTTACTCCATAGATAGACGCAACTTTAGTTGAAGAGGAAGTAGAGTTTACTACCATTGCAGCAACTTTATCAATTTTTTTATCATCACTAAATGTTAGTCGACCAGATCGTTTGGCATCTTGAACACTACCTGTTGCTTCAAACTTGTGAAGAAGCTCCCTCAAATAAGTTCTCGAGATATGGCGATCTGGGTATCAGTCATTGAATAAACGTTCCGCTTCATGGAGATTCTTCCTAGATTCACCAATTATTAAGATAGCTGCTACTTTGTCGGCTTGAGTACGTACCATTTTGCCTATGTAAACTCTTAAACGTCTCGTTAAACAATAATAAAATTAAATATTTAAGCTATTTAGAAAAACTTTGCAGAGCAACAAATCCTATTGAATTGAAAACGTCAATTTTTTTGACAACTAACCAGAGGCGGACTGAAAAATCTTCAATATTTAAATGTGAAATAATAATTTTGGTATTTATTTAATTTATACGTCAAAATTAACTTAAGCCCAAACAAAATTAATAAGGCTATGTAGCCAATGCCAATGCCTTTCAAACGAGATATCACTCACCATAAGGTCTTATTTAAAATTATTGGCCAGAGTAGCACTGTGACGTGATCTATTACTATTACGCCACCTGTTACCATTCGTAGAGAAGTTTACAATACTTTATTTTCACCCTCCAAATTTTATTAATGTAAGTGTAACCGTTCAAAAAATTCGATGGGGGGAGGAGACTTGTGAATAGCATTGTATATATATATATATATTATAGTGGATATAGTTATATTTAATATATACTTATATGATTTACCCGTTTTTACCTTCGGCTAGCCCTATATGATTATATGAAAATTTTTTAATTGTATGTATTGTTTAAATTTTATATTGCAGTCGGAAGCATGAGACTTCTCTCTTTGAGTCCTGGACACCTATTAGAAAAAAATTTTTACACATATGAACATTTACTTATTATGATTTCGTGATAGGTCTATTCCTGAATAAATTATATATCTTTATTTCAATCATCTCACCATATGATAATCGAATGAATGATTTAAACAATGTTCGTGAAAAGTGTTATGGACATTGACTGGAATAAGAAAAATACCAACACTTAAATAAAAATATTTTAATAAATTGTTGATGAAATCTTCAAAATTTTACACACACAAATATTCCTGAACCTCCCCTGTATTCTTTGATGGTCATGCGCACTGAACGCTTATAGTAGCTGCTTCGGCGCAACGGAGCAACTCTTCCGGTTCAACGTTTCTCGTCGTCACAAAATTATAGTACACAGTTAACATGGAGGATGCAAACGTTTAACAGTTCAATGTTCATCAATTTAGTGCATTTAGAATAATATGGTTGAAAACTTATATTAAACAGTTACATATATAATTCAAGTTGTGAATTAAGTGTGTGTTTGATAGTTATAAGAATAGGTCAGCATGCAAAGCGGAAATTAAGATTGGAAAAGCATTTATGAGTGGTGTGAACTTTGATTATTTTACAAACGAAAAACTTTTTACAAGTAAGTACATATTTAATATCTAAAATTATTGTTGCAGAAAATTAGAGTTCTTTAATTATCCATGGATAAAATTTGGTATTAATTATTCTAAAGTTTCTTTGGCCAATTTTAGATTATTCAAATTTAAATGTTCAAATTAATTTCAAAAGTTCACTTTTTCTTTGTTTGTTTGGAATTCCAAATTAAAAAAACTCAAATAACACAGACCTTATATTCCATTCTCGGCGTGGTGGACCTGCAACATCCCGTCTCTTTTCTTAGGTATTCCTTGCCCAAGAAATACTCGTTCGGCACGTTTCACTTTTTCACAGGGGTTAATCGACATTAATATTATGAATTTTTTTTTATTGATTTAGATTTAAAATTATTACTTTTACTTTAAAGTTTTTACAAAAATCTTCTCAGAGAATTACATCCCAGTTCCTCATTCCCCCAACTAACTCTCGACTCTCTTTTCTTTCAAAAATCAACAACATTTTTACAATCTCTAAAACACAGCCTCCTAATTTGTTATTTTATTCAACAATTGTCAATGATAATGTTTTTTTTTATGGAAATACTGAATTCTTCAATTAAAATAGTCTTGGAGAGTGAAATCACTTGTATAAATGGTTTAACAATATCTTATAGAATATATAAATAGTCTTTTACATGTATTACAATGGTTTCAATCCTTGTAATTCCTTTTTTTTTAGTAAATTTGTTTACAATTAATATACAATTTCTACAATCTAAATTTATGATTTATATATATGGAACTGTTTATTTTTTAATTCTTTAATTAGCACTAATTTCGCTTTATATAAACTCTAACTTAATTTCAAATTTACATTCTCTGTTTTATATTAACTTCCAACTCATTGAATTTAGGTTGGCAATATTATAACTAGATTCAATCACTTCCTTCATTGATTTCGATTTGATTACTAGATTTCTATGACATACAATATGGCTCTTATTCCGAATGTCATATTTCATACAGTTTTACTTTTATAAATTATTTTTTTCAAATTGTAACTTTTTATTGTATTTGCATATCGTTAATAAATTAGTGATTTGATTATTAATTCTTATTATTTTAGGTTTTGAACAAATTGACATCCTTTTCCCGATTCAAGTGTGGACATAGCAGCGTTCAGATTGATTTTAATGAAAATTGTTGACATTGACTTGACCTTAGGATTTATTTGTGAAGGTAACATTTTCTTAAGAATTAATTTCTATATTATCATTACCATTCTATTCCTTATCCTTAATCCATTTCTTAAATTGATGTACTCAATATTTTATAATACATTTGCTTAAGTCATTCATTCGTTTTATGTTAAATTTTGTTCTTAATTAGGTAGTGTCTAATGATACACCATACGTATATACAAAAAAAAATTCCTTTTTAATTCAATCTAATATATGAATATTTATCTATACTAGAGGACTGGCTTAATATATATATATATATATATATATATATATATATATATAATATTGAACTTTGATTTGATTTGTTTTACTTACTTATTATTTTTAAGTTTAGATAATTATTATTTTTATATGTAGAAAATTTTGTTTTGATGTGGCTAGCTCAGTTAATCATTCTTATATTATATTTGTGATGTATTGTTATTTTATGCGGGAGCATGAAACTCTCTCTACTCTTTGAGTCCTGGCATTTAAAAAAATGTATCACCTTTATTTAAATAAAAAGAAACACCTTACTTTAAACAACATTTAATTTTAAAATAAAAATTTTCAATTTAATAATTATACGTTGAGACGCCAATGGTTACCTCTAAAGAAATTATCAATTCTATATTTTCTACTGTGCGCATGCTCAAAATCCAGTCATACGGACTTCAAACGTAAAATGAACATAGTTTTTACAATGCGAGATAGAGCATCAGTGATCTTTAGATGCACATCATATTATCAAATAAGAAATACTTAAATGGTTCAACACATAAAAGAATTTATGTGGAGAATATACATAAAAATATTACAAATAAGCTGTGGAAGAAATAGTATTAGAAGATTTATATATACATGGAAATGTTATAAGATTTATATACAGATGGACATATTACATGGAAATAAATTTAAGCATCATTCTTATGATGATAAAATGGCGAACGTACGTATTCTTATTTATTTATATCAGGCTTTTTGATATTGTTTATGATTTATTTTATTAAATCACTAAATAAAATCCGTTTTCTTTTTTATTTTAGATCGATCATTGGTGTGAATGTTTATCAATTTAACGAAATTAAGCATTTATTTGAGTTTTTTCTCTTATTATTGGCCAATAATATTTTAAAAGAATACTGACCTGATGCTCTGGAATTGGGATAACGCTTCTGGACCCCAGGAAGATTCCTCTGAAGTTCCAACACCAATTTTGGAGAAGTTTGACTGATTTTTGCAGAAAAAACTGGATCTGATTATCTGTGAGTATTATTAGGATTGTTTTTAATAGTATTTGTTAAATTTTATCAAGTTATTTCGGGAATTTCATGAAATTTTTGGGAACACTATAACACAAAGTCCACATATCTCGACGCCAGCTTCCAACCTCTCTAGCTTCCTTCCGATTCTCAACTTTTTTCAACAAAATAAGTATATTGTTTTTTTCCAGGTCACTATTTACAAAAGTTTGTTTCTTTACTTGTTGATTGAAAATTTGATCTGTCATTTTATTTCTAACCAATCAAATATTGTCCTATGCAATTGAATTATTTAATTTGGTTTACTTAGTAGAAAAGTTCATAAATGTACTATTTCACATTATTAATTCACTTGTAGAGAGTTTTTTGAGTTTTTATCATACAAATAAATTAACAATTGGTTATATACATAGATAGATACTTTTTAAATATTTCAATATCTAATATTGTTATTAACAGTCTATTACTGTTACAATTATATTACTTAAATCATAAATCCTTTTATGTAATCTCTATCTAATCTTTGTATTAAATTATCTATACTAACTCCTTTAATAAATTATTATTTATTGTTTCTATGTTCATTTTACTGACACTATATCATTTCTATTTATGTTTTTAATAGTTTATCTATGAGAAACTATACTCCCTATTCTACTTAATATTTGTATTTATTTTATAATGTAACTGCTTATATTTATAATTATTGTGACTTGACTATTCTAATAATTGTTTCTTTTTAGATGAACAGCTGATTACATTATAGAAGATATTCATCGTGTTAGGCAACTTTATTTACTCCATTACATTTGTTAGGCAATTTCTAAATTTTGTACTATTATTAAGGTAATTTCTTTATTTATTAAATTGTTATTGACTAATTATTTAATATATGTTTACTTGATATGCTTTTAATTAAGAAAAGTGTTTCCTTTTAATTATGTTTTCTTAAATTATATTATTTTCATATGTTTTCATATTAGCAACATATTCCTATAGAAGTAATTCTCTTAATATCTATGATATCTGGTTCAATATATATATATATATATATATATATATATATATATATATATATATATATATATATATATATATATATATATTATACTGATTTGTTAGGTGTGTGAATTTTAATGTTTTCTTATTAATAGACTTTTTCTATTTGCCCTACATTGGGCCGACATATTATACTGGATAGAATTGGTATGAGAGAATATTTCAAAGTTATTGTTTAGTTTAGTTGATGTTTGATTGTTAATTCTTGTTTGCCCGGTATATTATAAAATTTTTAAAATAGTTTACAAAGTAATTATACCTTTGCATGAAAGACTCTACAATCTCAAAGTAGGGTTCAAGTATTTAAAAAGAAACAATTTTAATATCAAATATGAGCGCCACAGTTATATAAAATCCTTACATTTTAATAGAGAAATTTTGTTAATAAAAAAATATACTTTTTATTATTTCTAAATAAATTCTAGAGACGGTCCTGTCTGCCTTATTTCGAACCTCTCCAACGATTCATAGACGTCAGGTTAGTACTGCTAACTGTTAAACATAGATGGAGCAATCTCCAAGAAATGAAAGGTCTCAACGATGTAATTTCAAAATGTTTTTCAAAGGAAAAACGTTATTTAATGTTGTGAAAACAAACACATCATTCTTTTACAAATAAATTGTGAAAATAAACTATCTAAGATAGTCATTCATTCAAACAAACCATACACTCAGGTGAAAAAATTACTTCTATGTGCGATTACAAACTAGGCAACATCTTATACAAATTTGCAAACACTAATTCTGTTACACATTGTCTATGCAATAAGATGGCGAAAACTATTGGTGATGAAAACTTATGAATTATCAAAGTTCAATTCTTTGTACAAAACCGGTAAGTTTGTTTAACCTTTTTTTATATATAAATAAATAGTTTTAAATACCTGTTCACTGTATCGTTCTAGCACACTTCAATGATTGGTTTTTTTATTTTATTTTAGGTTACCTTCTGGAAAAACCGAATAATCCGTCTAGCCTGGACAAAAATTATAATTGATGCCACATTCCATCCATATCAAAACATTCTAGATGAATTCCATAATCCAGTACTTTCTGAAAGGTATTGTGGAGACATTTTCCACAATACAATATTTCACTTGGTTAAATTGATGAATTTTATGGTCAGTACATTTTTATATTTACCAATTTTCTCGTTAAGTTATGTTTATCTGCTTGATTACTTACATTACTGAGTTGCTTTTAAGGATAATGTATTTATTTCTATAATTACCAATCCAAATTATTGTTCAAAAAGTTTAAATAATTTTTCTCAAAAATTTGGTTCTTCCACATTCACCGCTACCGAAAAGAGAAACTACCTAGTGAATAGTGTACATTATCAACAAAATTGTTTTATTCAATTTTTTTATTATCAATCTGCTTGTCGCTGATGAAAATATTTCAAGTGTATTCCACCAATCAAAATTGGCTATAAAAATTCTTATTGAAAAGTTTCACCTCAAGTTGTAGATCGTCCATCTATCCTTTTAAAACATTCTGTTTAAAGATTTTAAATGATTAGATCCCATGTATTATTCCCTTTAAATTTGTATTTCTAAATATTTATAAATGACAGTTCTTAATTTCAATAATATCTATATGGAATGACAATCCATTTCACAAATGTCATGCTCTATGAAATTAATGCTATTATTTGACTTCCTACCTTGACATGTATTGAATAATTACATAATCTTATCAGAAAACTTCTTTCAATATCTAATATTTACTTTTTTAATACAAATCATAGTATTATTTTACTTTTACAATGAGAAAAATGGATTGTTATTATTTATATGGAATAACGTTCAAAAATTCTCTCTCTCAAATATTAAAATCATGTTATTTTATTTCACATATGTATTTATAAAGCGTATTTAAAATTTCCTACACAATTCTACAGCTTAACTCTTGTCTACTTCCTCTATTTAAAAGCGAATAGTACAGATTGTCTCCATTTCAAACAATTTTTTTAAAAAAATTCAAATTCTAAAATTTTTTTCTTGCTTACAGTGTGTAGTCTTTTATTTTATAATTTAGTATACAGAGTGTTGCAGGTTTCTCTCTATGTTAATATATATATATATATATATATATATATATATATATGTTTTAAATGAAACTCAACGTTTCTAACTAATTCCACAATATAAAGAAAAATATTAAAAATTCTAAAAAATTGACAATTGTTTCGATAACTGAATATGTCAGAATGACAGAAGTTAGTTTTCTCAAAGCAAAAGCCGGGCTTGATTCAAAGCAAAAGTCGAATTTGACAAAAGCAGAATCTTTCCCAAAGCAAAACCTGAGATTTAATTCTTTGCATAAAGCATTGGATAAACTGAGAATTTCCGCACATAAAACGATTGGATTTCGACGGCCTCGCGGTTTTGTCGTTTGACAGAAGATGTTTTGCTAATTTGAGCGATCCTAAGAACTTTGCACTTTCCACAGAATTCCTTTGGAAATTTAAACAGAAGAACTTGTCTTGTGGTAATTTCTACAACCAAAGAACCGAATTTAAGGCGAAACAAACCGAAAATTGTCTATCAAAATTTGATTTTGACATTCGTTTTCCATCTCCTGAAGAACTGGGATGATATATTGGAAATTGAAAACGCATTCGTTAGTACGAGAACAATTTCTTCTATGGATGGGAGTTTCGAATTGCTTTCGACCTTATTGGTCTCATCAGTAGGACAACATTAGTCCTAGAACTATGTATTGTTAGTTTTCTCAAAGCAAAAGCCGGGCCTAATTCAAAGCAAGGGTTGAAGTTGACAAATGCAGAATCTTTCCCAAAGCAAAAGCTGAGATTTATTTCTTTGCATAAAGCATTGGATAAACTGAGAATCTCCGCACATCAAACGATCGGATTTCGACGGTCTCGCGGCTTTGTCGTTTGACCGAAGATTTGTTGCGAATTTGAGCGATCTTGCGAACTTTCCTCAGTATTCCTTTTGAAACTTAAACAAACTCTACAACTGAAGAGCCGAATTTAAGGCGGAACAAACCGAAAATTGTTTATCAAAATATGATTTTGACATTCGTTTTCCATCTCCTGAAGAACTGGGAAGATATATTGGAAATTTAAAAAGCACTCGTAAGTACGAGAACAATTTCTGCTATGGATGGGAGTTTCTAATTGCTTTCGACCTTATTGGATTAATCAGTAGGACTTAATTTATTCTTTCCTGTTTGTATAATGTTTATTAAATATGAACTGAAACTTCTTCTCGAAAAACAAAAATATATAATGATTTATGTGACTTATTTTTCCATCAATACAATGACATAACTGCGTTATTTATTTATCGATGACAGTTGTCAACACAG
The DNA here is from genome assembly GCA_963921935.1 of Galeruca laticollis. Lineage (NCBI taxonomy): Eukaryota > Metazoa > Arthropoda > Insecta > Coleoptera > Chrysomelidae > Galeruca > Galeruca laticollis. The sequence goes on from OY998177.1 coordinate 207,071,258, forward strand.
TACCTATTTTTGTTTACATTTTTATGCGTCATGATGACTTATAACTATAACATTTTGAAGAATATGAACCCTACACAGCAAGTAATACATTTCATTTTTATGTATAGAGAAACTTTCAGATTTTACTGATTTTGATATAATATTTAGAGTTTAGATAGAATACGACAAGTAATTATTTGAATTTCAATAACTCACTGCGAAGAATTCTCATAAATTCTGAACAGCTACCATTTGAAAAGTTTGCAGTTTCACAAAAAAAGATTTAATCCAAAATAAATTTATCAAAATTACTGCTTTTCTCATAAATGTAACGGAAACCCTTCCGAAAGTTTTCAGGACCGCCTACCAGGATCTTTTTAGGATAACATTGGAGCTATGAGAATATAAAGAAAATTACATCTCAAATGAATGAATGAATGAACTTCATTCTCTTTCGAGCATGTAAAGAAATCTGATAACATGAGAATGATGTTATACATAAATTTGATGATAATATAATTATCATGTTAATTTATAGGTAATGTCTGACAACACGTCAAAGTAGGAAAGAAGTTGACATAATTTATATTTTTAATTTGTCTTGAAATGAAGCATGTTTTCTGAAAACGTTTATATAAGTAGCATATTATTTTTAACTTTAGGATGGCTAAACCAATAAGGACAACATGTTTTTTATAATTATGTTAACGGTGTGAAACCATGAATGAACAAAGCTGTGCATTGTATTAGAGAACGAACCTTGGGCTGGAATAAATCAGCTACCCCAAATAATCTATTCATGTTTACAGTATTAACTCTAACCAACCTCATTTCAAGTGGAGTACCTGCCGCAGGCGTTTGCCTCTTCATATCACTTATTAATAAGTGGAATTAATGGAAAATCATTCCGTTCGCTGATTATATTTCTATCACCTGGAGCAATATTGGCAACGAGACTGTGTATACAATAAATTGTTGAAAATCTGACTTCCACTAAGGCTCATTCCAACGTTATTTGACTTATTATCAGCTTTGAGAAAACTATATCACCATTGCTAATTGTTGCTGCTTTTCTTCATGACGATTAGTCAATTGATAATTCTCCATACTAGAAATATGGATGAATTTATCAACTTTGATAGGATTTCATTACCACGTTTTAAGATTCTTGCTATCAACATCTGTTTGACATAAAATTTAGATTGTAAAAAGTGGAATTGAGTAAATTTTTGATTACGTAGGTTAACACATTTTCAAAACTATTTCAACGGCGGAATTTTATTTCCTAGAAATATGCTGTGCCAGGTCATAATTCCTGATTATTATGATTAAGTTAGGCTCCTCCAATAACTTTTTAATATTTTTTTTGCGATAGAAGTGCCGTTACCATATGGTAACACTAGCCGTTGGTGATGTACGAAATAATAAAAATTCAAATATATGTTGCAAACTGTCAAAAATGTTTATTTAGTGTGAAAAATATAGTTACAGTCTATACATATACCAACATTACATTTACAACACATTGTTCGGATGCTTGAGAAGCAACCTTCACCGGCACAACGTTTTCTTTTTTTATCCCTAGTTGGAACTAATAAATGGTCAACCTGGTCATATCTAATATTATCAGACACCCGGTTTAGAGTAACGCTGTTTTTAGATGTAGATGGCCTTCATGATCCTTTTGAAACTGTTTTGTATTTCTCAAGATAATGCAAAACGATTTGTCTTCTGTAATTTAGCTGAATTATTGGTGGTTTGCTTCTGCATTTTCGCCTAACAGACCAGGTATTTACTACACTTGTGTCTAGTAACGAAGTAAAAATGGGCCACCACCACTTTTTCCTTCTGAAGGATATACGATATCTTGAAATATTTTCATCCATCAGGTCGGTTCCTCCCATAAACCGGTTGTATTAGGTTATAAGCCATTGATTTTCCTTCTGAGAGAATCTTTTCACTACAAAATTGGGATACGGTTGTCACGGATTGTTCCCGTTCCATCAAAGCCACGTTGTTTCAGGTAATGTAAAATATTGAAACCAGTAAAAAGGTTATCAAAATAAAATTGAAATGGAAGTTTGGACACATCAGGGGAAAAGTCGTCAATCATGTTGATAAGATTGTTCCCTTGATATATATCGAAATTTACAAGATACCCCGACACAGCATTCAAACACCATACCTTGTAGCCGAATCGGATTGGTTTTCCTCGTATGAATTGTTTGCTGGGATGTCTTCCAAAATATTTCACAATGGATTCATCAAAATTTAGGTGTTGTTCAGGAACAAAATTTTCAATAAAATTTGCTAGTAGTTTATACATGAGAGGTCGTAATTTCCACATTTTGTCATTATTATTAGGAACGATGAAATAAAACAATATATTTTGTTTAAATCTTCATATATTTGAACTAATGTTCAATTTAAACTTGTTGACGCGATTCACTAACACAGTAGCTTTGTCAAAACGAATGAAGGTAAAATATAAAAATGTCTTAATATATACAGTGCTAAATCTATTTACTAAGGTTAACAATGGTATTAAAAGATATTACCTGGAAATTCATTCACTACAAACATTCCTAAGCTATCTTCTAGGTGAAGAGGTTCAATAAAGGAGACTGATTGATATCTATTTGGTCGTTAAGGAGATTACCTGAATATTTATTTTTGTTAATCTCTAGGGCTTCTAATAAATTTAAACTAAAGGATTTACCGACTACATGGGTATTAGGTTTCGTGTTATCAGCACAGTGTAGATATTTTAGAATCTGCCTAAACCGATCTCTTCGCATGGCATCTGACACAATGGATACGTTCAAGTTCTTTTCTGTACTCCAGTACATGTCTTTTCCAGTCAATTCATTAGAACCACTTAGAATCATGATGGCGATGGCGCATTTCATCTCCCCAGAAGTGATTTTAGGATCTGAATGATTTAAAAAGATAGCATATTTTATAGACTGCTCAACAAGTAAGTCAACAGTTTCTTGATCAATAAACTGCTCAAAAATTTCTACATCTGGTAAATTTTCAAATCTGGAGTAATCAGGTTCGGGAAAAGCTTTTTTATTTGGAATTATTTCGCCCTTCTTTATCCAAGTGATTTTGTGCTGTACTGGTCTGGTCTACGGACCTTCATTATCTTGAACAGGCTCGTCTGGCTCTTCATTTATAGCTCGGTTCACTCTTAGTTCTGCTCTTGCTAATAATTGTTGACCACTAATATTATCGACTAAACCCACCTCCTCTTCGTCGCCTGAATCTTCATCGGTCAAAACGTTTGCCTCCGGAGGTTCTATAAAATATATCTTGAACATCTAAGTCATCTTCATACACCATTTGCAGAGCTTCTTCAAAGGTAAAACCTCTCATGGAAAAAAATCACGCAATCTTTTAATTGACTCCCATAAACAGCTAGCGTTACCATATGGTAACAGGCGAAAAAAACGAACCTAACTAATTATTTGAAAATAAACTAGCACACATTATTATTGGCCATCCTATAAAATACACTTTTACCTATAATTTGTACGTATTATAAACAAATAAAAGTAAACGGAGGAGTTTGAAAGTTACTTACTGTAATCGAAGGTCGCCATAATCCATGATTTGCAAACAAAGTCGTTTTTAACGATCGCTCGATACGCACAACAAGCCGCTGCGAACGTCGAATAAGTACTAACCACAGATCATATAACTACTAAAAAAAAAAAGATAGCTCACTTCAAGTAGGCCTTAGTTACGACTAACAACACAAAGGCGCTGCCATAGCAGTGACATAACTTTTTGTTCTGTGAGTGACATAGATACTATCAGATCTTTGGCGGGAATATTTGAAATTTTTAAAATTTCAAATTGTCTGGTATCTTTCAATTTTGTTGTACCAGTAGAGTATTTTTCACGATCTAAGAAAGTGACTAGCCTGCAGTTATTATATGAGAGGCAATATAACAGATTTTCTTAGTCCGTGAAAAATACTATACAAATCAACTAGCTATATTGCATATTGAGAACATTACTACTAGTAATTATGTGCACCCTTTCCACCGTATTTTTGTACTGGGAATTAACTTCATTATAAACTAGGAACAAAGCGATACATACTATTTTCAGAAAAATTTATTTGTACATTTTACATAATTTATAACTTAAAATTATAATTCAGAATATAACCATTACATTTAAATACGAATATACACAAAACAATTCTAATATTACGTCCAGATATTTATCATTTAAAAAGAATTCATCTTTTTCTATGGCCCACCCAGGAGATGTAAGTTTAAGACTCCAGGCCTCATTAAGGTTCCCCATCAAAGACAGGCCTACATTTTGTGGTATCACAAACACTTATGCTAAAATTTATTGAAATGGTTCTTTAATTCACTAAGTGACGGCACAAACACTTATTTCAAAGTTAGTTGAAACGGTTTTTTTATTTCGTCATGTGGCTTCACGAACAAATTCCTTTGAAATAAATCAAAGAGGTTCTTTAATTTGCCAGTGATCTGACTTAGATTAGTTTCCAGATCACTACACCAAAAACGAGATATTTGAAGACTCTAAAGCAACAATAATGACCACTTTTTATGTATTTCCCTGAGTAGCCACACAACAATGGGTAGAACATACTCTTACATTTACTTACCTATGATACAATAAATATGGATTCAAAAGAGCTTACTATTTCTAAATCAATTAACAATAATCAACATCCACTACACAGGTTGACAACATAAAAAATTGTTTCTATTCAATGATTAAAATGTACAATAAATTACCGAAAATAAAGCAAACAAAAGATTTTAATGAATACATGTCTACTAATCTGTAACTACTGTTAAAGCTTTCCAGTTTTATTCCATTTTGTTACTATCACGTTGTATTAGGATTTAGGATAAATTAAAGATTATCATTTTATTATATATCATCCGATAAATGGAGTTTTTGTCACCTAAGTTAGTGGACAGAGATATTGACGTACCTATAAATGTTTCAGAGTTAGTAAACTCCATAATATTTGTTAAATACTCTTGATTAGTCAAATTTTGTGTGTGTATATATTCAGAAAATGTTTTCATGTGTTGATCAGCTTGCATGAGATTTTTCCGTGCAATAGTACATCTAGGGATTGTCTTGTACAGTGTTACTTTTTTGTAACGTTTACATCTTCTCAGAATGTCCTCACTTGTTTTAACTATGAATAAAAACAATATAATTAAACTAAGGTACAAAGCCCTACGACGTGTACCTTCATAATACCACAATATTAAATTATCATTAAAATAACGTAATTTAGTTTGCTAATAATTTTTAATGTTCTTATCACTTTGATTTTTGTACTTTTAAACCTGTAGGTGTGTTTCTTGTGTATACTATAAAATATTGCACTTTAATCAGTATTGTCATTGCATAAATGAATTTTTAAAATATATGATAGTTTTATTAGGCCAGAAAATTTATTATTACTTTGACACAATCCTGCAATATTATTTTTTGAACATAATGTTTAAATTTTCTTATTTTGTAATGAAGTGTAAGAATACATGAAAGTACAAATTATACTAATATATTACCTAAACTTTCCATTAGACCTTTGACTGAAATCTGGTTGTTGGCTGCCACTTTCTAAAACAGCAATAATAAAATGAAGTGGCTATCAAAAACAGTACGTTAATTTTTATTCTTCATCAAAAACCATTCATCTTCAAAAAACACACTAAATTATTAAAATAACCTCAATTATTTCAGGAATTCTAGTATATCTAGTATATATCCAGTATTCTAGTACATATCCAGTATTCTAGTATATAACCACTGGTAATTAGGAATTTTACATTATTTAAAAATCAATCAACTACAGTATTTACCAGTTTGACCCAAGTATAAAGTAGGTACTGCATCTTGTTTTAAATTTGTTCTGTTATTTTTGGCTTGGAATTTCCAATCCTCAGAAAAGTGGACATCACAAACTCTATAGTTCTGAATGACTTTATCTTTATCCTGGGTAAGTAAATATTCATGGTTGATGTTATTCATCCACATACGGAAAAGCTAACGAAAAAGAAATTGTTAATTATAAGGAAATTCCTATCGGCAGATATGAAGTAAAATAATGCAAAACACCTTATTCAAAACTATTTCTATTGTGAACAATGTGACAAACAAATTTATAATGTGAAAGCTATGGGAATATATTTTTTATATACATGAGAATATTATATGTTTTAATGCGAAACGTTGCGTGGACCAAAAAGTTATAAATATGCAATGCTTCATTAGCCCTACTTTTTTAGGTCTTTATAAATAAAAGATTATAAGTTAGCAATTTAACTTACCTCAAGATCTTTAGGAAAAGCATGCATTGGCTTCTCAGTGTTCTTAAAATAACAATTAGGTACACAACACGTGTATAAACCATTATTAAAATGAAATAAGAATTAAATATAATATCCATAATATTAAAAAAAGATAAGAATGATGAAATCGAAAACACCAAATAACGAATATTCAATGCTTTGAAATTCAAACAATCAAACATGAAAGACGATTTATCTATTAAGTTGACGTTTAGATTGGTTAAGATCGACACGGAACCACCGTGATATCGAAAACAGCAGATTTTACCAACAATAAAATATAATTTATTACCAACTGCGGAACAGCAGCGCTTAGTTGTTGTTAGTCAGAACTAAAAAGTGAACAACCCCTGGTACTAACGAGTAGCGATACGTATGTAGTAAGGATCAGGCTAGGGACACTGCAGACCGTGCCATCTATAGAGCCCGTCGAGTAACTAAAATCGGTAGATATTCCCAAAAAATTATCGAAAACTGTAACGTCGTTAGTAATAAAATTTTATTGATTTTTATAACTGCGTATGCGCGATATCATTTTGCTCGTCCCCATCCTCACATGTTATATGTTATATACTGTTATCATTTCTTAGTTCAAGTGTAGAGATTATTTTAAGGTTACGCTATTTTGGTTTATTTTTTAATTGCTATAGTGTAATATTTATCTGTTGTTTCGTTGCTTTATTGTTATTAATTGAGAAGACAATGTCAAAGTGTATTCTGAAGGAGTAATAAGTGATGTACTCGGTAAGTTTTATTAAAAAAATTTGAGCATTTTTTCTTTAACAATTAACAACCATTATCTTCATTTTTATAAAACACAGAGAATTTTTATTAATTTAATCGACAACTTTAGAGATCATGGTTGTTCTTTACATTAGCTAAACTGAAAATTGCTGCATTAATAAAGTAAATATTTCTTTTTACAGTTTTATTCCTCCAACCCAGGAAGATAAAATTAATATGGCTGGAAGGCAGTGGTAATAAATCATTAAATTTGTCGACGAAGAAACGATGGAGGATATGATCCCTTCATTTTCAGAAACAGTGTTTCTTTAGATTTGAGAAAGACGAAGAGAGGTTATTAAGACAGTTTGATTTGCCTTCCCATATGAGTGGAAATTAACAAAAATTGATGGTAAGTTTTATTGTATTCAATATAGCAGGCTATAATTTTGGACATTTTAAAATGTAAATTGAGTGAACGAAAAGACGAGTACTGAGTGTAATTTTATTGAAATTCCAGGTAAGCGCTTCCATCCATTAGATCATTCTGAAAGCTCTCGTCACGAAAAAAATATACAGAAAGTGTCAAAAAACATCAAACCCTGTAACTGCTACATACAATGAAATAAAATGTTTGATGTTACATCATTATTTAACTAAAATATGTTAAAATTACTCTATAAAGAGTGTGTACAATTGTAATTCACATAACGAAACGTCTAATTTGATTACCAAATAAATGATATGTGTGCACACCCTATTTATAGGGTAATTTTAACAAATTTTACTTAAATAATGATGTACCATCAAACATTTTATTTCATTGTGTGTACATTGTACCTGTTGTAGTTTTTCTCTTGTCGACAGCTTTGAGAATGACATAATGGCTGAAAGCGCTTAGCTGGAATTTTAATCAAATGACATACTCAGTACTCGTCTTTTCATTCACTCTAGTGTTTACACCATACTCAGACAATTCCATTTTAAAATGTATCCATTGAAAAAATAATAATCTGGGTTTTATTTTATGTTATAGCTATATTCCCTCTACCAGCTATGGGATGGAAGGTATTGATCCTTTGCCGATTTCCATATGTAGCCCATGGTGTGACAATTTATGGGAAATGAAAGTTAGTATTAACTTTTGTTGAGACATTACGTCTAAGTATTTGGTCTAGCGGTAACCAAAAATCCAAAATATCCAATAAAGACAAAAAAAAATAGTTAAAAATCAAGAATTCTTAAAAAAATCGAAAGCTTCAAAAAAGGGAATAAAAAAAACCAAACAAATGTATACATTCAAACATTTTTTGATAGTTTTTTGGCTTAGTACAAAAACATGTGTAAACTTATTATTCCGATAATAAGCGCATTTTGTTTTCTTTTGTTGACATAAATTTTCAAACATATTTGTGTGTTTACTTATTTATTGTTGTTATTTTGTGTGTTTACTTGTAGAACCTCAACCAGAAACGAGAAAGGACTCTATGAGACGGTGATATTTTTAAGAGCCCTTAAAAAACAATTTAACAATCATAGACTGCCAGGAGTTGCAGAGTAACTTAAACTGCCTTATGCGAGGGTTTCATAAGAACGGAATGCTTTTAAATGTATAAATATACAAATATGCAATATACTAGGTTTAAGCTTGTGTTATAAACCTATTTAATACTTCCCGTGAAGAAATAAAAATTTGTTTTAAGTGGAAATGAAGTGTTAGATATATTATTTTAAATGTTGTACAGTCACAAGTGCTGTTTAGCACTCTTATATGTAATTACTTGGCACCTTGTATTTACAGAGCTGAGCAGTATTTAACAACTTTTCCTATGAAAATATTTTAATTACTTTTGTTCTAACATACACAGTAATTATACTCAAATGTTTTCTTTCACAGAAAGTTGCCAAAAATAGTAGTTAAAAACTTATTGCTAACACTTTTTTCGATTAGGTAAGTAGCAGATATACTCCTGCAGTTTGTTCAGCTCTGTGTGTTTATACGAGTGTAATAATAAACTAATATAAACTTATCATACATAATTTTCTACTTTTATCTTGATTTAACATAATTAGAAAATCTAATGATACTCCAATTTAGAATGTATGTTACTCAAATTATTTTTTAATTATTGCATGGTTTTTACACTATAATTTATTTGTTGTCATTATGTTTGTTAAGAAACGTACTTTGTGAAAGAGATTATTTGTTGTGTATTTTTACACCAAAATAAATAAATTGTTTATATGATTATTGTTTTATTTTTTCCAATTTAATTAACCATTTATGGTCCATCATTTGATATTTCATTCAATTTAACTCAACATCTAATCATTATTTAGATAATGGAGTTAAATTGAATGAAATGTCAAATGATGGACTATGAATTGCTATTTTGAAATAAAATAATTGAAATACAGCATATTTGAATATACCGCCAATCCGCCAAAACCTAAAATTACAGAAAACTTTCCAACATCACTCAGTTGTTTACTCGACGGGCTCTTTAGATGGCGCCACAATCAGTGTCTCATCTATCTGTGGGTTATCTGTGGTAAGGATCCCTTCTCGCAGAGTTCAAATTTCTAACCTCAAGAATATATGGCGGCGCTTGATGTACAACCTTGTAAGCGTTACCATATGGTAACGCTAGCTGTTGAAGGGTTAATTATGCAACTCACCTAGTACTTTGCGGATTGATGGAAAATATCTTCGTTTATCGTGCAATGAAACATAACAGTAACATTACCAAATATGTCTCACCTCCTACAAATTGATAAACGAGGAAACATACATATTCTCCTCTGAATCGATACTTCCACAACAACGTTGTATAATAACCGGTTGTGACAGATGACGCTTGAATTCCATCGTTTGTTTGTTTGTTATTGATTATTCCATTTATTATGTTCTTTTGCATATAATATGGAATTTTATTCTTCTTATCTAAATTATTAAACAACTACAACATTGTGTAGTAATACTACTAGTACTTTAATAACAGAATAGAATTGGTATAGCTGCGACAAGAAGTATATGTAAAGTTGCCTAAAGAAACACAAAGGTTTTTCTCTGTGGAAAACTCCGAGGACGAACGAAAACATGAGCCAAACTCAATTTTTTAATAAACAATTTACGAATATGTATTATTGCATTGCATTCTTGCAATTTTCGGTTTATAATAACTACGCGCTCCAAGCTGTTCTCTGATGCTCGCGCCACCCTCTCATGTTCCATAAAATTCGGCGCGCCGCTCATGGATTATTTTCATTTAAATTCAGTACTGGTTTTTTTGTAAATTTTGATAACAGACTAGTTCAATTTTTGGCCATTAACCATCTCGTTGAGGAACAATTTGTTTCTAATATACTCTTCAAGTCACTCTACTATTGTTAAACCGCAAATTGAGTTAAAACCGCGGCGTGTGTCTATTCGTATTTTTCAACATTTTTATTTGCAAGTATAGACATTGCAATAAACTTTATTAAGTGTCGCAAAAGCCAGGACTTTCCACTAGAAGTTGAACGATCGTTGAAGCTGATAGTGAGTTGCAGACACCGGCATATTTGGTAAGTACATTTAAATTAAAGTTTACTGTATATGTTGACTAATCGCTAACTGCATAATATCACAACTACAGTCCATTGACACATTAGAGATAACAGTTGGTTATTGTCAACTTGAATTCAAATCCAATATTACTTAACTTTCCATTTACATGATGGAGTAGTTATATTGCAAGTATGCCAAGATGTGTCGTTCAGAAGTGCAATTATTTCTATAGCAATATTTGAATCCTGTTCGATAACATTTTTCTTGAAAACGATTTCCAATGTTCAATTACTCAAATATCATATGTGCTTTTATTTTATTCTTAATAATTCTTCATGTCATAAAATGTCCATACTAGAACTAGTTAATACAGCGCCAGTCATAATACATATTTACGATGGATGTAATAAGTCTGCAGCGTCTTCTTTGATGTGAGTTTAAATGGTTTATTATTTTTCGTCGTTATAGACAGTTTATTACTGAGAATAAACCAAGTTTTCAATCAATTTGTGATAAATTTATAAATCAACGGCTGCTAGCAACGATGATATGAAAATTTCATCTTGTCTAATATTTAAGTGCTTGTGAAGTTTATTGACATATGTAGACCGGATTATATTAACAAATTCACGTATTTCACAGATCTACAATTTTGAGGTATTACTTGTTTTGTACTCGAGCATTAGTCAGTATCCTTAACAGGTATTTTCTGAGTGCCATGTGGAGTTTGTTAATTAAGTATTGCGGGTGGTTTAACCTCTTTAAGTACTTATTGGAGAACATGAAATGCGATGGTGGAGGTCTCATATACGCGTCGGACCAACATGGTAACAATTCCAAATGGCCGCCAAGCTAAATATTTGAAACATCTGTATCTCGGCCATTTTTCAACCGATTTTTAATTTTTTTATTTTGAAGCTATTCGTGAGAGCTATATTTCAAGTGATCATATATTTCACGCTAAATACATCGGTTTTAAGTTATGATGAACACAAACAATTTTTGTAACGAAAAACTAATTATGTACCGTGCTTTCTTCACTTTTATTCCATTAGTTATTATATATTACGCGTTCAAAATATAAACTTCAATATCTTTTCCAGAATTGTTGACGTAACAAGGTGGAACCTGTCGTCAAGATAAGACTAGGAGCCGAGAGAAAAGGTGAAAGGGTATATTGTGTAGAGAAAGGAAGGAAAAAGGAAGTCTTTATAACGAACTAAAAACAACATTTCTGTTATATTCTGAAATGCCTTTTAACATCTTGTCGATGTTAATGCAATGTCTAAAAAATAACATCTTATCAATGATCTAAATGCGACATTTCAAAAACAATACAGTGTATTCTCGTAGATGTTGTATGGACATTACATAAACCTCCAAATAATATACCTCAAACATTCTGGATGACATCCTATAGATGTTCCTGTGCCTAATCAGCAGATACAAGGGAACAACTAAGAACGCCGGCTGTCGGCCGTATTTCAAAAAATAGTCATAGTACAACTTTAAAAAAATACCTTCAGGAAAATGACCCTGAAAAATCGCTGGATAATATTTTTGAGTTCCTAAAATATCTCCTATGGGGTGGAATGAACCCATTAAAACATAATACTGTGATTATCTCCAAAAAAGACATACTAAAGGTATCCTAGAAATACAATGTTTGATATATTGTTGAGATTATGAAAAAATGTAGTTAGGGACTTTTTGTCTGTATTCTTCAAGTAAGGGGTGGGGAAGGTTCAACCCAAACAACAAATGTCGTAACACTTTTTTTTTAATCGACATCCATGTTTTTGGCTTAATTTGAAAGAGTTTTCCATTTTTAATAAGAAATGCTTAACAAAAATAACAAAATTGGACAATTTTGTCAACGCTTTGTGAAAAAGTCCACAATTTTCCTATTTTTCTCGGAAATTTCAAATGTAATGAGGCATTTTTTAAATTCTGATGAGAAAGGGGTTAAAAAAATAGGGATCTATTCCAAGATATAAGATTTACAATATCAAATATAAAAAAATGCTTCAATTTAAATTAGAAATTTCCGAGTGAATACAAAATTATCTAATTTTGTTATCAATCTTATTAAACAGAAAAACTTTTAAATGCAGCTAAAATCATTAACATCGGTTAAAAAACGAAAAAGTTATACATTTGTTCATAAGTTTGAACCTGCCCCACCCATTATTTGAAGAATAATGGCAAAAAATCTACTTAATTAAATTTATTCATAATATCATCAAGATTTCAAAAATTGTATTTTTAGGACACCTTTAGTATGTTTTTTTGGAGTATTATGTTTTCGAGTGTTCATTCCACCTCTAGCGGATATTTTAGAGACTGCAAAATATTTTCCAGCAATTTTTCAGAATCCCTTACCTAAAGGTAATTTTTTTGAAAGTTGTACCATGATTCTTTTCTAAGATGTGGCCTACAGTCGTTCTTAGTTGTTCATCCTGTACATTTAAAATAAAATAGCAAAAAAATAATAAAGGATTTAAAACGTTTATTCACTATTCATGAACAGTACAGTAAATTTGAAAAAAACAGGTACAAAATTAGGAAAAAAAATATCTTGTCCAGCAATCCAACCTAAGAAAAGAAAATTGTGTAAGCATATTACATAACAAGTCTGGAAAGTGGAAACTATTGAACACATTCAGTGATAGCAAGAAATAAAAAACTGAATTAATAAAGTTTAACGGATACCCATACATTACAGCTAGTTTACAGAAAATTTATTAGAATAGTTTTTTAATTCTATTGAAACTAATAAAATTTTTACACCATAAATATTTAATGAAACATTACGTTACATCAACAGAAATCCAATCTGATTAAAGAAAATTCTATCGTTTACTTACGGTTACTTTTTTCGAGTGCCTCAACCATTCCATAACGTACACTTCAATATCCTTATATGTGCAATATTTGAAGGTGTTCTGAACAACAGCTAATAAACAATTACTTCAGATCAAATTGTGCCCATGGAAACCTTTGATCGATCATCATAAACTACATCAAACTTGATTTTCAGCCAATTGACTGGGACCCATTTTCCATAAGATACATGCAGGGTTCTTCAAAGGAATAATAACATATTTTATTTCAAGAAGTGTCTTTTCACGATTTACCTTCTATTCCATGCCTAACTCCATTTGGCAGGTAAATTCAGGTGTGCTATGAAAATTCATACTTCTCTTCTGTATAAAATAATATACTATTCTCATCTTGTTATTTTCATCCTGGAACAAATTGTATATTAACATCGTGGAATTGTAACTTAATGAAAACTAAGCATTATCATTACACTGTATACAAAAAAAACTACTTATGAAGAAGAGATATGAACACGTTATCAAGTTAAATGAGTTTATAATTAATTGTATCCAATTGAATATCCAATAGCTGTGTTTCTACAATAATAAATAATTGAATGCTGTTTGTTGACTGGAGCATTCAGTATCATAAGTTACATATTCTTCAACTAGATTAATATAGGTACCATTTTAAGGGACAAATACAGCTTATTTATTGTGTTCAGTGAATTTTCGAATGGAAATGAGCTTTTTAACAGAAATTTCTGTTTAAAGTCTTACACAGTCTCTAATTGTTCACAAGAATTGTTAGTAATAATGTTAAAATTTTCTAAACCTGCTAAACTATATTGATGGCTAAGACTACTACTAAAAAAACTAAAACTAGATATACTTGATTCAATATTTTTTGTACTGTTTAATACAATGTTTGTATCAGACTATCTGAAATAACTACTCCCCTTTCATTACATAATTACCAACTATTTGTTTTTTATTTTATTTGTATAAGTAGCTTTTGAAACATCTTGAACATTGAAAATGTTTTCTTCTAGATTTAAATACCTGCGAACATATGAGCATGTTTTATTATTAATAATAATATCTACCCTATTGCAATATCAAGTTTTTTGTAGGGTATAATGCATATCTAGGATTTGAAATATTGTGAATCGTTTTCAAAATATACTTACTAGGTAACTAAAATATTTTAAAAATTGAAAAAACCCTTATTTTTTAATATAATGTTAGTGTACAATTCCGCCACTAGGAATTTCAATGTATAATAGCCGATTAAAGTATTGAATGAGTATTAAGTTTTAATTATTATGATTTTGGAATAGGTACTAACCGATAATGATAATTGTTGTTCGTCCATTATAACTAAGTATAGAAACTGTAGCTAGTAGGAACTAACGAAAACGAAGACCACTTTATTCAAGTGCTACTTGCAAAATTTGTGCTTCCTGCAAATAAAATATAACTATAACACATATCTGAAAACCATCCGCCATTTCATGCTTGTCATTTTTGTTTCCACAGATAACTACTGTATGTTTCGTTCATCAGTTCTTCTTCTGTTTTCTTCTTTTTTATGTTGCTCTGATGTTTAATATGAGATATTACTGAGAGTTTTTTGAACTAACGTCGTACAGACGTAAAAATTATTTCGAAAGATGTAAAAGTAACTGCAACATGTGATCATCTTAGAAACATGTTAATTTGTAATATTACAGTAACGTTCTGTATGTGACATTAGTGAGAAGTATACAAATTAACATCATATGAATATTTTCTATAGGAAGTTGCTAAAAAGAAGTTCATAGGATGTGTATGTAACTACGAATTCCAGTATTACTGTGTACATCAAAAATATGTTTTGTTTACATGACATGGATGTTAATTGAGTTGGTAATAAAATTAAGACATCTAGGAGATATCTTATTAAAGTTTTAAATAAACATCACGAAAAGTCTTTAAAAAGAACATCACAAAAAAGACTTGTTATATTTCTTGTTTAGTGGGATGTGATGGCAAACTACTAAATAAGTTATTTTCCTCAGACAACCTTCGGAAAACTTGTGATAAAGGTTGATGAGCTTTTCTTTTAATATCTTTTGCATATAATTTTCGATGGGGCAATCACTGAAATTGTCAAGTGGACCAAACTTTCTACAGCAATCTGCTAAATGGTTAACAGATTGAACATTTAAAGACAAGAATCAAAAATTATATATAATCTTAGATAAAATAAGTCTCTTTACTATCCCTAAACACACAAGTGCATATAATCCAAAGGAACGTTGTTTATTAAATCAAAATTTGGAATATGTTCTATAAAAGTTGTCCCAATGTGATGCTCTTCATTTAACCTTTGTTGAAAAGATCTATCAGTCCTTTTTTGGCACTATACCTGAAGAAAGTTGACATTTCTATCACTTTGCCCCTCCATTAAACAGTTTATACAAGAAAAGCATTCTGTTGGACCTTTAATTTGTAACAAAAATGCCTTTGCAGGCTTATCACAAATTACCACTGTGATGTTAAAACTTAAAACCAGGCATATCACAAAATCAGATAAAAAAATGTCTGGATGTTCAGGTTTCTTGATATATACCAATTAAAAAAACAGTATTTCTGAACTTTCGTAAAGATTTAACACAACCCAGAACAGGCCAAAAACAACTATCAGTACTTTTGCTTAAAGGGAGGCCATCGACATTGATAGCAAGGTTTATAACATCTCTATATGTTACCTTAATACTATTACAGGTTAGAAATAGAACATTTATGGACTTCTCAATACCAAAATAACAATAATTCTGAGATCCCTTTTCTATGAACAAATTTTCAGGTATTTTTAATAATGTTCTGGCATTCATAGGAAATCTTGCATCAGGGAAATTTTTACGCAATACATTTATGAGTAAATCATTAAGGGCCAAATGAGAAATTTTGTTTTCAACCACCCATTTCCTCAAATCTATTAGGTGTGCACCTTCACAACTTAATTTTTGGTTTTCCTTGAATGGTTTCCTTACAATTTTGATTAGAGTATGATAGGTCTTATGTTCAGAGGGGATTGCCTGTGCAAATTAAATCTACACAATTTGCGGACAAACTTGGTTTTATTCCCGGAGAAATGTGCACTTGTAAAAGTAGGACAGTAATCAGAATGTGGACTGTCATCAAGTATTACTGAATTGATTAACATCTCTTCATCGCGGGTCTTTTTAGAAATAAATCGTCTAAAAGTTCTGTCACTTTTCCGGCTTTTTACCGACATATCATTATCTGAAAACACTCTTAAATAAAGAGAGCCGTTAAGGAAGCTTACCCTAACCTAACTTTGTTTTCGATAACTTCACCACACTTCACTATCGGTATCGAAAGCACAATCCTCAGTAGAGAACACTTAACATACATTAATAAAATGTCTTCTTTAAAAATAAACAATTCAACTAGTAAAAAATTAAACTGATTGTAGATAACATTCAACACGAACAAGAAGCTTGGAAGTTTGCCACGCAGTATTGCCACAGGAAGATTTAACGAATGTACCAACAGTTTTGGGATTTTAACCTGTACTAAATGTCAAGTTGAAAATGTAATAGATTCTAAAAAGTAAGGTTACGGGGTTGATTTGAGTGGTTAGTTCACAAAAATGGTTCAAAATCAGGAACTAAGTAAATGTTGAATTGTAATGTACGTATTTTCTGAAACAAATATTCTTTGAAGTATTTACGGGAATATGTCGCAGGATCCCTAGAATATGCTACAATATTCCTAGACAGAGATGATGAAAAGAACATTCATAGCAGTGAAGTACTTATGAGTTAAAACATATCCTCAGCATGTGCTAAAGTTATGAATATGCTTTCGATTGCTATGTGGGAAGCTCCCTACTGTGATAATTTATTCGTTAAATAGTTGTGATAAACTATATTTAATTGAATAGGGATGTTGACTAGTTTTAAATATAGACGAAAATAATAATTTTATAAAAAAGTATAACAAATTTCTATGAAAAAATATAAATAGGTTTCAAATTCGCCGCTAAAACGCTCCATATCGTCTTGTGACGTTATCAAACTATGAACGAATCTCGCGTTCTGTCAAAGTTAACTGATATTGACTGCGTTCTTACGAATAAATTGAATAAAAGCTGTAAAAATGAATAGGTCGTCTTACAAGTTCTGTGCAATGCCGGTGTGTAAAAGTACGTCAATCAGGACAACACAAAAACTTTTCATAAACGTTCCAAAGAGTGTACAAACAAGGGGAAACACTAGTTAGGCGAGATCCAGCTTCATTGACAACAACATGTACCAGTTATTTTTGTGAAGATCCTTCGACAAGACCAACACCAAACATTTTAAAATATCCTAATACAAATTTTTATTGCATTATTAAAATGAAGTTTTACCTTCCCTTCCACATTTATCAGAACTAGATATAATTCCCACCGCATTTTGGAAATGTACTTTACAGTATCGATAAATGTCAGTTTATAAACTAATGGTGAATAACAAAATACACCGTTGATCGTGGTATTTATCTTTCTTCAGAACTCACAATATTAGCGAACTGTCAGTTAAGCATATCTAGTTATTAGTGTAGACATAAATATCAACAAATCTGTTTTAATGAAATTGACTGTCTCGACCCTTACTTCGTGGAATATGGTCATATTAGTGTTTTTAAATGAAACTCAAGGTCTCTAGTTAATTCCACAATATAATACAAGTTATTGAAAATTCTAAAAAATTGACAATTGTTTCGATATTGATTTATCGAAACAATTGTCAATTTTTTAGAATTTTCAATAACTTGTATTATATTGTGGAATTAACTAGAGACCTTGAGTTTCATTTAAAAACACGAATCTGTTTTATGTTTCATTTGATTATAACTACTTTACAGTGGTTGATAAACTCCAAATTCTTTGCAGAACTTACTATTCAGCTTAGTCTCCTATCGTATATCACAGACAAAGTTTGCTCCGGCATTCCTCCGTTTTAATGCTGACTAGTTTTGATGTATTTCCATTAAGGCACATTTTAGTGTATAAATCGGAACAGGAAGTACAATTGGAATTCCACTATGCAAGTAAGGAAAAATACTGTCGCGCACTACGCCTTTCTCGAAGGTTTTTGCAAATGAAATAATTATACACAATTTTGATCAAATAGATATAATTTCAAGAACCACTGAGGTTAGTTTGGAATGAAATTATGTATTATGTAATGGAATCATTAGCACCAAACACACTGCAAAGAGACAAGAAAAAATAAACGAATTTAAAGATTAAAACTAACTTTTCCGCATCTGTGACCCTGAACAATATTCTACCATAAAATTGTCACTTGTATACACATTGGGGGATTATCGTGCTATACAAACCGAAATTTCTCCAAAAATAAGCAAAAATGTAGTATATCTGGATTTATAGAATTCGCTGTACTCGTTCTAGTCAGCTGAAAATCAGTAGAGTACATATGTGAGACATCTTGAACAATATTCAGTCATAAAATTGGTCACTTTTATATACTCTGGAGGCTGTATCGTGCTAATAAATTGAAAATTCCCTAGTAATTACAAAAATTTGGTACTTCAAGTACCATAGCACCCGTTGTACTGGCGTTAGTGAGCTGAATATCAATAGGGTTCATCTTTGAGACGCTGTGAATAATATCCAATCATAAAATTGGTCACTTGCATATACTCCGAGGCTGTATCGTACTAACAAACTGAAATTTCCCCAAAAATGACAAAATTATCGTACTTAAAGTACTATAGCACCTGTTGTACTGGCTCTGGTCAGCTGAATATCAATAGGATTCCTCTGTGTGATGTCTTTAATAATATTCAATCATAAAATTGGTGACTTGTTGAGCTCTAGCGGCTGTATCGTGCTAACGAACTCAAATTTCTCAAAAAATAACTCAAAAGTCGTACTTCAAGTACCATAGCACCCGTTGTACTGGCCCTGGTGAGCTGAAAATCAATAGAGTTCATCTATGACATGTCCTGAACAATATGCAATCATAAAATTTGGGACTTGTTTCACTCCGGATGCTGTATCGTGCTAACAAGACATGTAACGAAAAGTGGCCGACGACATACACACAGGATCCGTTTTTTCGTGTTGTTATTGATGGAAAACGTAAAAATAAATCAAAAAAATTCAAAATTCCAATTTTTTTTGGGTAAACCAATATTTTTCTCGTACAAATGGCAAAATTGTATAAGGAATGAGAGTTCCAACATGATTACTTTTCGAAAAACAAGGAGTTTATGCTAAAAAAAAGTTTTTATTTGATAACGTTAATATATATTTAATAAACTAGTTTGTTAATGAAGGCGATTACTAAACGAAACTGCGAACGACCGACACTGAGGGAGTGCGTTTAATAGTTGAGTTTATTAATCGCCCATCATCAAATGAGTTGATTACAATTTTTTTTCGTTGGCCGTGAACTCTTTTTTTGGACAATATTCTTTGGTTTAGCGTAAACTCTTTTTTTTTAGACAAAACTGACTTTTCCACAAAGACTATCAGGAGACAATAATGTCAACTCCATACCAATGACGTAGAATGTCATTGACTCCATACATTTTCAATTTCACGTAAAAATCACGTTTGCAAAAAATCTCAGTTATCACTGAAAGATATAAAGTGTGAATGGTCAAAAAAGTTGTCCTTGTGAAAAAGTTGTAACATGTCGCTGAGATATGTTTCTGTTTTCAATAATTATCTTGGAACGTTACTTATTCGTCGGCCACTCCCACCACAAATTCCAAATCCTTTTATTTGAAATATTAGGAACATATTGGTGATCGTTTTTACCATCGTTAAATTGCTATTTAAAACTACGATTCAAGGAATCGTCGTTTGTTCATTCTTTGCTCAGAAGTCATTCAGCATTCAGATTCTTAATAATTTCATTTGTGATTTCTAATTTTCTCGCTATCTATATCTTTCCAAATTGTAATTGTGTGCTTACAATGATTATTCTATTTCTATTTTCCTATTTAGTTAAAATATTTCGTTTTTCAAAAAACAATATCTGGTGGCATCCAAACTTATTTTATGAAGCGAATTCATGTAACAGATTCTTTATGGTTATTTACCACTGATTTTAATTTGTTTTTTTCTGATTATTTTGGGAACAAGACGGATAAGAATGAACAGATTTCTGTGGTTATATTTTGAAAATTGAATTCAATTTTTATATGTATTGGTGTATAAGCTCCTCACCTGTTCATTTCATTCCTCCTTTTCAATTTTCTACTGTTTCTCCTATTTTTTATTTCTTTCCCTACAGCTCTGCAGCCTTTACGGACTTCACGAACTGTACGCACCTCTACGGACCTGTACGAAACCTACGGACCTATACGGACTTGACGGACCCTTCAACAATCCACTCACGCGACCATATCGCTCCAGAGTCCAGACACCAACGGCTCAAGAACCAGTGCAAACTGCTGCGAGCTGCCGATTTTTCTCAAGATAAGTTCCAAACTTATTTTTGGTAGATATAAAATATTGAGTTGGACATTTTTATTGTAATAACTGATCCTTGTTCGTATTGTATTGAGAATATACATATACATATTTATTTTTGTGTCAAATAAATTCATTTGTCCCTAAATTTTGTTTATTGATTTACCTAAATTGAGGTAATAAAAAATAGTGTAACTAAGGCCGATTCCACCACCTGAGGAGAGTCCCAAGGCCGGGTAACTTAGGATTGTGACATTAACAGCTTACAAAGCAATGTAGCCAATACAACAGGAATGTGGTGACCAGATAAAAGAAGACGTAGTAGTGCTTACATATTCAAGGAAACAAACAAGACTTGAAAAGAAGATAAGAAAATGAAGAAGAAAAATAAGAAGAAGATAGGAACATATTCAATGGAAGTCCAAGAATTGTTGCTTTCTAATTCAAGACTTCAATTCATTTTGAAAACCAACAAAAGTAAAAATATAATAGGTACTTATGCCTATTATCAATAATAATAATTGCAATTTAAACGCAATTAAG
The DNA here is from genome assembly GCA_963921935.1 of Galeruca laticollis. NCBI lineage: Eukaryota > Metazoa > Arthropoda > Insecta > Coleoptera > Chrysomelidae > Galeruca > Galeruca laticollis. Next base: position 207,092,744 of record OY998177.1, read on the forward strand.
CAAAAAAAAGTGTGAACAAAATGCAGTGAGAAATTGTTATAGGAGTTCATTCCTATTAACAAAAACTAATCAAAAATTAAACGATATCAGTTATTGGTACCGTACTGAGATTCAAGAATAACCAAATAATTAAATTAGAGGGGTAGCCTCTACCAAAATATGAGACGCTAAACGCCCAAAAAAATTAGAGAAGTAACCTCCACTTAGAATATGAAATGCTAAACACTTTAGCAAAATATCCAAGAAAAAATTAGAGAGGTAGTCTCTAATAAAATATGAAATGCTAACATCTCAACGATATGACAAGAAAATAACTACATTCTTCGTCTACAAAAAAAATAATCACTAAATGTGATATAGGGTGGTTAAGATCGCAAGTACACTAACCTCAAAAGAATAAAGTAAAATAACCAAAAAGAAATAAGGAAGAAGTGTTAGAAGGCAGGACAAACTCAGAGTCATAGATGGATGAGATCATCGATCATGCAGGTAAAACCTCGCGAGAATTATAGATTTCCTTTTGAAAATCTCATTTTTAAAAACGATTTTATAAACTTCATTGTTTCAAAATAATATAGAATATACGATATATAAATGCGTTGAATATGAATGTACAAGAAGCTAGCAAGAAGTGAACAAGAAGTGTGTTACAAGTTACATTTGGTTTTATTAAATATACACGCTGATCGAGCAATCTTCAATCTTCTCATCTTTCGCCATGAGCGTACTTTCTGGGCATATAACTCCTCCATTCTCAAGACTGAAAAATATTGGATTTATATTTTGGTTCTGAACTTCTTTCTTCTAATAAGATTTCTTCTTTCTTGCTTTGTTCTGGTCTTTTTCCGGTTCGTATGTATCTTCTTATTAAATAAAATATTGCTAGAGCAGAAAGAATAATTATTATTGTTAAAAATGTACTAATTATTGTAGGTGTTTTCGAAATTTCCGCTTCTTCGATTGGTTTGATGTTTCTTGCGATTTGATTAATTTCGTACAGGCCGTCAAAGTCGATTTTCGTTAAATTTGGAGAATGAAACGTCTGAGCTTTCAAAAATGTTGAATCCAATTTGGGTAGAATAATAGGTTTGCCTTTTTGAATTTGTATGTTGTGTGAAAATATTTCGTTTCCTACTTGAAGTTGGCAATTTTCAGGAATTCTGATGATTGTTGGTTGATTTATTTGTGTTGATCTAATGTACATTCGGATATTACTTTTATTGCAGGATTTGGGATAATTAGTATTTCGTTGTTGGTTATTTGTTCCACAATAGATTCTTGGAGGTTCGCATCAGAGTGGCGTAGCAATGTGTTGGTGAATGGCCCTCTAGTAGTTCCAGGGTGCAGTGGTCTTTGGTTTTCAATTCTTGTCGGCAATAGTACTTCTCTTCTAATATTGAACATTCTTCCTTAATTAGCGTTACTTCTGTAGCTTTGGCCAAGTATGGTTGAAGAGGGATGAACAATTCATGATTTTGGATAATAGGATAAAGGTGATAGAATTCTGCTGTTTTGGGATTTAGTATAGGTATATGGATGGCAAAAATTATTTTGGAGTTAGAGAAGGTAACTTGTGAACTCAGAAAAAGATAATATGTTAAAGCATTTACAAATTTCGGAATTTGTTCCTCTCCGTAAATTGATCGTAAGTATTCTATCATTTCTAAAATTTCTTGACTGGATATTACTGAGCGGTGAATTGAGTTCAATTTAGAAAAGGTCATAGCATTTTCAATATCATCTATGTATGTACTTTTTGGTTTTCTAATTATATTTTTGTGGTAGTTTCCCTTGTTAGTTTCTAGTATTATGCCAGAGTCTTTTATTATTTGTGCTTTTTTAAATTTGGGAAGTTTTTTGTCTCTAAATTTTGTTTGAATGTATGCCGTGTTTGGATTAGTATACGTAGGTGGGACAGATGTTTTTTCGTTTCTTTTATTGATTATTTGCTCTTTGGTTTGAGTGTTTTTCTCGCGAATTGTTTCGTAAAGACGTTTGGAGGCTTCCTTATGATTTTGAGCTAAGTGATCATTTAGATCGAAAGGGTCTGGGTTATTGATATGTCCTTTTATTATTTCGAAAGGGGCAAATTTCGTGACAGAATGAATGGAATTATTGTAAGAGAGAATTGAATGTTTTATTAATTGATCAGGAGTGAGGTCTTTATTGGATTCTGGGAGACATCTAAAATGTTCAATTAAGCTGGAATGAAAACGTTCAACAGGAGAGTTAGAATTGCTGTTTTTAGCTGTCGTGTAATGGAGCTCTATTTTATGAAGTTTACAGAAATCTTGTAAGTCATTATTTTCAAATTTTGAGCCACAATCGGCGGTAATCTTGTATGGAAGGCCATGGTGAGTTATGTAACAATGAATTTTCGACGATGGATACAGCTGTTATGCTTGGGGTTGGATAAGCTTGTCCATAGCGGGAGAATGCATCAATTATCGTTAAATCTGCATGATTGGATATTTCGAAAACGTCAATATGAATATGATCGAAAGGATTGGCAGCTGTAGGAGTAAGATTAAATTTAATTAATGGGGGATTTCTGTCGTATTTATATTTTTGACATATCTCACAATTGTTTACGAAATTTTCTATGTCTTCCGACATTTTAGGCCAATAATATTTTGAAGTAAGTGAAGCCTTAAGTTCATTTATTCCTCTGTGTTCTTTTTTGAACACGTGATTATATTCTACTTTCTGGTTTTGTTTTTCTAGTGTTAAAACGTCTTGTAATATTTTTGTTCAATGTATAAATTTGAATGAATTATTTTTGAAAAATTTCTGTATAGTTGAAATGAATTTTTCAGAGTTGAGAGGTTCTCTCAATTAAAGTGCATATAATTGTTTCAGGTCAATAAACTCTTCTACAAACTGAGTTATACTTTGTTCCAAATCTCGTCGTGTTTTCAAAACATTTTTCACGTTTAGTTTCAATTTCGCTTACGTCGCCGCATGTAATTAATAATTGATTTTTGTATGAGTTTAAAGATTTGATTGAGATGGGTATTTCGAGAATTGGATCCTCTCACGATGTATGAATTGTTTCCAAGTCAGTGTCGTCCGGTATAGGATTATTGTTTGGTGGTACTACTTCCATGTCTGATATTATATTAATTTTTTGATTGTTCCCTAAAAATATTGTCAACGTAATCTGTTGATAAATTCGGTAATGGATTAATTTGTTCTGGAGTTAATTATGTTTGAGTTAGTGAATAATTTTAGTTATCGATCTCTCTCTGAATTATAGAGTCAAGATAAAAATGTTTACGTCTAATGAGTCTGTTTCGAAAGCGTTAAGGTCACAATTGGGTTTCATTCTTGATAAAGTGTCGGCTGCTAAATTAGATTTACATTTTATGTATTTTATGTTATATTGAAATTCTTCTAATTTCAGTCTCCATCTAACTAAGCTTGAGTTAGGCTTTGTGGTCTGTTAAGATTAAAAATTCGCGACCAAATAAATAAGGTCTGAAATATTTACAAACCCAAACGACTGCTAGTAATTCCTTTTCAGTCGTCGAATAATTAATTTCTGCGCTGTTAAGGGTTCGTGACGCATATGAAATTGGGTGTCCTTCTTGAGATAATACAGCTCCGATAGCATAATTTGAAGCATCGTTTGTTAGCTCAAAAGGTTTGTCAAAGTCAGGGTATGCTTATATAGGTTCTGAAGTTAGTAAATTTTTAAATATATTAGAACAATTAATAAATTCTTTGGTATGTTCAATTTTGTTATCTTTTTTTAAACAAAGAGTCATAGGTTTGGTTATTTTGGCATTTCATGAAGTGACCAAAAATGTGTGTGTGTGTGTGTGTGTATTTAAAATACATCACCTAACTATACGGAAAAATAAAAGGAAAAAAACAACAAGGCATGGCCTTTCTTGGGCGCCAATGTCACAATCCTAAATTACCCGGCCTTGGGACTCTCCTCAGGCTGTTAATTCGGTCTTAGTTACACTGTTTTTTATTACCTCATTTGAGATAAGTTGAATCAACAAACAAAATTTCGGGATAAATGGATTTATTTGACACAAAAGTAAGCCGTATATTCTCAATACAATACGAACAAGGATCAGTTATCACAATGAAAATGTCCAACTCAATATTTTATATCCACCAAAAATAAATTTGGGACTTATCTTGGGAAGACTCGGGACACGTACAGCTCGCAGCAGAATTCACAGGTTCTTGAGCCGTCGGTGTCTGGACTCTGGAGCGATATGGTCCGGTCAGTGGATTGTTGGAGGGTCCGTCAGGTCTGTAAAGGTCCGTAGGCTTCGTATAGGTCCGTAGATGTGAGTACAGTTCATGAAGTCCGTAACGGCTGCAGAGCTGTAGGGAAAGAAATAAAAAAACAGGAGAAACAGTAGAAAAGGAGGAATAAAATGAACAGGTGAGGAGCTTATACTTCAATACATAAAAAAATTGAATTTAATTTTAAAAATAGGACCACAGAAATCTGTTCATTCTTATCCGTCTTGTTCCCAAACTAATCAGAAAAAGCAAATTTAAATCAGTGGAAAATAACCATAAAGAATCTGTTATATAGATTCGCTTCATAAAATAAGTTTGGACGCCACCAGATATTTTTTAAAGACAGATAATAACGGCGAAAAAACTGGAAACATCATACAAAAATATTGTTTTCTAAAAAACGAAATATTTTAACTAAATAGAAAAATCGAAATAGAATGATTTGTAAGCACAATTACAATTTGAAAAGAAATAGATAGAGAACTTACCAGTGAGGAAAATTAAAAATCACACACAAAATTATTAAGAAACTGAATGCTGAATTACTTCTTAGCGAATAATGACCAAACGACGATTCCTTGAACCGTAGTTTTCTATAGAAATTTAACGATGGTAAAAACGATCACCGATATGTTCCTAGTATTTGAAATAAAATGATTTGGAATTGGAGGTGGGAGTAGCCGACGAATAAGTAACGCTCCAAAATAATTATTGAAAACAGAAACATGTCTCAGCGACATGTTACAAAGTTATTGTGAATTCGCGATTGTGCAGTTATGGAAATAGGTAACCCTGCTGAATTACCTGCTGCAGTGTTGGCGAGTGCAAACTATGTATGTTAGAGTTTGCTACCAACTAAAATTCGAGATCTTCACGAAAAAACCTATAATGAATATTTTTTTTTGAATTTTAACCCATTAGCGTCCAGCTATCTACTTATAGATCACCACACAAAGTACCGCTTTTGAAAGATGACGTTAAGGCAATCCAAGTTGTTCCCACCTCAACCCTTACTTTGGTGTAAAATAATATAGGTTAAGTGTTTAGTATGGTTTTATGACCCCTAATAGTTGGTTTATTTACAACTTATGAGAGACATTTTTTTCGTCGAGTGTTTTTTAAAAGATATTCTGGAGTATTTATGAAAAACGATTAGGTGAGTGGACCCTATTTTATATATATGTTTAGAAATGTTTACTTTTACTAAATATTTATGAAATATGAGCAGTATTTGATTGTATTCTTCTTGTCACGTGGTTTTAAATAGCGATCTATAAATAGATCGCCGGGCGATCCGGGGTATATTACATACAGTTTTCAACGATTATCAATAATGAAATTGTAACAATAGTAGAGGTATAAAACACACCGGATTATAATGATTTATAATAAATTTATTAAATCGCGGAACAATTACTGTTATTTTTGTTGAGTAAGGATAATTTTTCCCATTTTTGACGAAACACTTTTTTTAGCATTGGAAACGAATAAAAATAAAACATTTAAGAATTTAGAAGACGCTGTTGAGTACTTTTATTCAGAGGAAATAGAAGGCGACATATTGGCATTGCCACCCGAAGTAGATGAGCTCACTGACGAAGAATTACTTGATGATGAAGAAACGGGTATCCCTGCTGTAACAGATGTGGCAGAGACCCTGAAAGAAATAATTTGCCGTCAACAAGTTTTGTTTCCAATAAAAAGAAACCCAAGATCAAAAAATTGCAGACAAACTGGACAAAGACAAAACCAAAGTATACTGTCGGAGCCCCGGAACAAGAATTTCTCGAAGCAGAGAATAATCTAAAAACTTTTTTGAATAAGATGACTCCTGTAGACTTATTCCAACAATTTTTTGATGACGACATATTAGACATGATCACCGAAGAAACTACCAGGTATGCTGTAACTCAAAAAAATCGCCACGGGCTTATGATCACTAAAGATGATATCAAAATATTTATTGGATTTCTCGTATTCAGTGGCTATCATACATTGCCATCCGAAAGGGATTATTGGTCCGATGAAGAAGATCTAGGTCAATCCATTGTAAAGAATGTTTTTAGTAGAAATGCCTATGGCCAAATAAAATCAAGTATTCATTTTGTCGATAACACAATGGCTAAAGACAGCAAAAGCGACAAAGTGTTCAAACTGAGACCATTGTTCGAAAAGGTGAACAAAAATTCTCTCAAATTTTGAGTTTTTCAGGAAAATCTATCAATCGACGAAATGATTGTAAGGTTGGCATTCGCTAAAGCAATTTATTAAATCAAAACCAATTCGCTTTGGTTATAAGTTTTGGGCAATGTGTGTTGAAGACGGCTACTGTTTTTCTTTTACACTCTACGCTGGAAAAGAAGCAAATAAAAAAACAGAACCATTAGGTACCAGACTAGTTTTAGAAATGCTATTGCTAGTGGAAAATCCGAAAAGCTACTGTGTATATTTTGACAATTTTTTCAGTAGTCATGCCTTATTTTGCAAGCTGAAGGAACTAAAGTTTAAAGCTAAAGGTACAATTAAGAGCTAAAGGTACAATTAGAGAAAATCGAACAGCACAGTGTACGGTTGAGTCAACAAAGGTTTTGGAAAAACAAAATCGTGAATCATAGGACTGTAGCTTTGATACCCAAAACCAAATTTTACTGGTCAAGTGGAACGACAATAAGTGTGTTTCCATGGCCACAAATTTTGATGAGATAGAGCCACTTGCTACAGTAGCACGATGGAATGGAAAAGAGAGAACACGTATGTTAGTTCCCCAACCTCGACTGATCCATAACTCTAATCTGTGTATGGGGTGAGTGGATCACCACGACTGGCTTTTAGAAAAACATTCTATTGCAATTAGAGGCAAAAAGTGTTACTGGTGTTTATTTACGAGAACTATTGACATGGCTATTATAAATGCGTTCCTATTGTATAGACGAATCAATGGCAATAAATCAATATCATTGAAAGATTTTGACGTGAAATTGCTGTAACCTATCTCAAGCTTGGACATGGACGAAGCATTTTGAAAGGTAGACAATTTAGTTTTCCATAAACGTCGAGAACACAGGTGCCAGATGGGATAAGACTTGACGAAAAGAGACATTTTCTGGAAAAACGATCTAATCAAAGGCGATGCCAATACATTTCATTCAAAAGTCGACCTTTAACCTATTGTAAAAAATGTAATGTAACCCTTTGTACTACCTGTTTTAGCAAGTTTCATCGTAAAAATTAAATGTTGGAACTGAATAAAAAATTTAAATAAAGATATTCGTATGAGATTATTCGCCCAGCGATCTATTTATAGATCAGTATTTTTTGAAGAAACTAATTAAGAAAAAAAATTGCGATTATTTTTTCTAAGTTAAATTTGCCCAATAGAAGCAGAAAATTCAGTTTTTCCAGAAAATTTCGACAAAAATATAATTTGGGCGTTAATGGGTTAATGACTATAGCTGGATCAAAATAACAAAATGACAACAACTTGGAAAATATCCATAATGATATATTAATTACAAATTTAGCAGGTCATTTTTGAATGTTAACCGACATATTTTAGTAAAAAAATCATGTTTCATTCTAGATCCACCGGTGTACAGTTAGAAGAGTATATCCTCTTTTCGCCCATGGTATTTGAAGATCATTTTAATTTTTTTTGTATTACTCAACCGTTTTCACGAAAAAAACATTCAACATTTACATACCGAAAATCTTGTAGTTTTCAAGATATTTAATGTTTTTATGAAGTCTGCAATATCGCTTTTTATTAATGAAATGAAAAACAACAATATTTTCTTGGGTTTCTTGATTAACTACATCACTATAATTGATTAGAACATGAAACAGCCAATAATTGAGAAAATGAATAATATTCAGTATAAACATAATTTTCTGTTAACCAGAGATCTGTAATAAATGCGAATATTAAATAGAAAATTTAAATCAGTAACTTTCAGAACACACGGTAAAATATATATTTTATTTCAAATATAATAAAAGTAGAATTCGACATACTTTCTGTTTAACCTTCGGATGCCGGAGGGTCGCGCATCTGCGAAGATGCCGGAGGGGGTACATTGTGTACCCCACATTTTTTTTGCTTTACGGCTCTCAAAATATTCTATATTTTCATTATTACTTATATCTAAATAATAAAAAAGCAATATTTGTTTTTGAATATAATTTTAATAGCATATTCGATACAAATATAATCAAGAAATGCAAAAAATAATATTTTACATGACGAAGTTTATTAGAAAATCCTGGATCCAATAAACTAGATTTTGAACAAATTTTTGATTTCGTAGTTACATGATAATCAGGACAAACAAAGTTTCTGCATCTGTCACACTTACTTCTGCTCTTCTTGTCATATTTTCTGGGGCAGAGTACACACCTTCCCATGGATTTTTGATTGCCCTCGATTCTTGTACTAGGTCCAGGATCTAAGGTGCCTATAAAATCATACATTGCATTTAGTATACGTTTGTGAAACGTCACACCCGATTGTAGTCGTCTTTCAACATAGGGTTTTATAAGTTGCTGTCCCATGTCTAGTAAAGAGTCTCTGCGTTTATGTGTAGCAGTTGTACTAAGCTGGGGTTTTTCTGTTATCCACAACACAAATACATTTAGACAAGCAATGCCAATTGTATTTTGGAACAAAACAAATGGCCACCTTTTGGTCGATCTTTTCACCGAGTATTCATCTACCATTTTGTCCATGGTGTCAACCGAGCCTTTTGTGTCATTGTAATGTAGAATTATTTCTAGCTTATAATCGGTCTCTTCTCCCGAAATTTTGTCATCATGATGCTCAGTGCTGAGAAGAATGACGGCTTTATTTTAAGCAGGAACATATGAAACTAAGGTATATATATATATATATATATTTATATATATATATATATATATATATATATATATATTATACTATATATGATAAATACTTACTTACTTTTGATTATGAAATTTAAATGTAGATGTTTATTATTTAGAATTTTTGTTTAGTTTGGCTAGCTCAGTTGGTTATTGTTATTTTGTTTAGTAATTTATTTTAATTTGATTATTCGGGAGCATAAAACCCTTTTTCTCTTTGAGTCCTGGCTTTTATATTGTTGTAATTGTTTAAATAAAAAGAAAACACATTATTTTGAAATCAATTTAATTTTAAATTTATTATTTTATATATTTGATAAAAATAATATGAGACGCCACTGGTTGTATTGTATCTACTTATTTATTTTAATCATTTCATCAATGCGCATGCGTGAAAAACTAGTCATGCGCTTTAGCATAAAACGAACAATTCTTACACTAACAAAGCATCTATATTTATACAAACATAGTTTGTTTGACGATGCAGACAAGTAAATGGTTAAAAAAAACATAAAAGAATTTATATATATATATATATCATAGTTATATATGATACAAATTGCTGTGGAAAGAAAATAGTTATATACATAGATAGAAATATAGGAATTATATACAGATGGGCATAGTTATTACATTATGAAATTTCAATCACCAGATTTATGCGATTACAAGATGGCGTAAGTACATATTTTAATTTATATAAAATTCGGCCTTTTATTAATTTTAACTATTTATGCAATTAATTAACGATATAAAGTCTGTACTCTTTCTTTTTCAGATCGATCATATATGCAAATGTTTATCAATTTATGAAATCAATTATTATATTTGAGTAATTTGAGTTTTTACTCTGATTATTGGCCAATGATGATTTAAAAAACACTGACCTGATGCTCTTGAATTGGGATGAAAGTCTCTGGATCCCAGGAACACTCCGCTGAAGCTCCAAAAAACCAAAATTAATGAAAATTTCGTAGATTCTTGCCGAAAAACTTGATACAATTGACTGTGAGTATTACTAAGATTGTATTTAATAGTACTTTATAGGTTTAAATGTCTTAAACCGGGAACGTTCTCACTCTCATCACTCTCATCAACCCACTGTAAGGCAGTTGCACGATCTGTTTCTGTAGATAAATCCAATTTCCTTTTCTGCGACATATCGCAACACCGACTCACGAAACAAGAGTAACAGTCTCAACACGCGTATCAAATAATACTAAGTAAAATAAATATGTTTGTGTGTACGTGCCGTATGAGCGCCTCGGTCGACTTTGCCTACAACTAATACGAGTCGGACGCAAAGTTACGTTGTCTGAAACAGCATTGCCAACCTTGCTTTCAAGACTAATAAAAAAACACATGGATGCCGAATGGGGTACAATGTGTACCCCAGCTAATTATTTTCACATTTATTTAAAAAAATAAGAAAAAACTGTTTTTATGATATATGTGCTGATAAATGAGGGTCCAACTCAGCAGCATTTGTTGATTCTAAGCAAAATGCAAAAAAAAACGCCCAAAAAACAGTATGTGGGTTACAATCGTACCCCCCTCCGGCATCTGAAGGTTAACAAAAACGAGACAGGATCATAACAAATTGCAACAATATAACAATTTACTAGGTCAAATTTCAATTATTGTTTTGTATACAAACAGTTAGTAATAAAAAAAGTGGAGCTACTCAAAAACAAAAAAATTGCTACTTTTGCGATTCAACACAAAACTCCGAGCCAAATTTGGGGGACCAATAAAAAGTAAGTTAAGAGCAGACATTACAGGGAGTCGGGCGAAAAACGCGAAGGGAAAAGGTCCTTCCCTGTCACGGTAACGGGTATCAGTTTTTTTGTGTTAACGGGTTCATAGGAAGAAGTTTCTCTCCTTTGTGTCAGGGCGTCAAAGGGATGCTCAGGTGTCCTTGGCAGTGAACACTGTCCTCCTGAGGTGGTACCAAACGAGAGGAACTCGGCCCCCGACCGTAGTCCAGCATAGCTCGACGCCGGGTGCTAGAGGTTTGGCGTCGTCCGCAGTTTCTAGATAAGTGGTGAAAGCAGGCGGTAAGCGGAGACAGGAGAAGGGAAGTTTCCACGCAATAAGTTTTTGAACAAGTCTAAGGTTTTTTTTGTAGGGAAAGATTTATTTATTTTTTCGTGCGCTGATTCTAAACTTGATATTGCTAACATGAATATTTGCATAGGTAGAATATATAACAGTTTTTTTTACTGGGTTATTGGACAAGTTCGCAGGTTCAATTAAAACTGCAGGTCCAGACTCATAATTTGGGTACCGCTCGTTATATAGAATATAATGTCATCGTGTGAGATAATATAGTAAGGTTTTACACAAGATTGTAGGAACGCTGTTTTGCTTGAGGGTACATGTAAACTTGAGAGGATTCAGGTATTTTTTTTGGTGTGTCCCATACTACTCACACCTCGTAGATAGACATAAGTAAGGGTTGAAACAAAATTAATTGTAATAACTATCAAGTGCACGGAGCGTATGATTTTGTCTCGGTAAAGTCACGTTATCAGTGAATTTTCGCCGCGATTAAATAATTTTGGTTTTTCAGACGCGGTTATATCCCTTACTCATAGCTAGCTAAATAAAAAAACATTATAGTTTGTTCAAAGAGGCCAAAACTGCAACTCGGAAATTTTGTAATACACACTGAGGTGGTTGCCGATAGGAATTGTATTCAAAAAACAGCAGGATTTTGAATTCCTCTACTTTCACTTTCTGTTTACATGAAGTACAATGATATTCAAAAACATGAAAATTAGCGGCAGTCGATTTGTACGGTATTTTTTTTAATATAGATAAGTATTTCTCGCAGTAAGGTAGGTCAGATTACGAAATAGGGGCTAAATCATACGGCCCTTGCGTACCTTGTACAATTTATAGATAAGTGGGTAATTTTTTTTGTGCAGGATTTAATATTTGTTTTTGGTATTGGGGTTATTTTATACAGCGAAAGATTTATTATATTTTTTTATACACTTGTGGTTACCGATACTTTATCCAGATCCCTACCCCGATTCTGCCTCTAAAGTGTGCAGTGCATTTGGATACGAGGCCGAACAAAGAGATCAATCCTGGCCTGGCAAAGGTAATTAGGTAATTTTAAGTTCAGGAGTTCCGCGCCTAATTTGGACTGTTGTTAGTTTTCTTTTCACACTCGGCTGCTTTATTACATTTGGTGGCCAATTTATTACGGATTATTTTTTGTTGAGAAACAGCAAGGTAAAAAGATTTAGATTTATACTGATCCGTGTTTTGACACTTTTGATAGTAGTAGCTACACAGTAAGCTGTGGGAGTCAAAGACGAAGTGTCATTCTGTTTAAAATCAAAACAAAACAAACATATTTGTAATTTAATTGATTTGTGCAACTTTAAGACACTTTTTGGTATTATAGATCATACCTTCGAAGAAATAACTGATATGCACCTAATATACGGGGAGACCAAGAAGAATGATAGACGTTCCGAACGCTTGTATAAAAAAAGATACCCAAATCGACTTAGATTTGGCAGGATATTGCGAGAATTTGGACAATTTGGTTTAAAAATTGAAGGTACTAGTAGAAAATGAAACGAAGCTGTGCTGTTTGAGAAAGATAGTATCAATCGTATTAAAAACAGACCCGAGTTAAGCACACTTACAGTTAAAATTATTGACCTTTACCCTGACGTCATTAATATCTGATAACATGACCGACAAATGTTAAAATATTTTGTTCTGTTCTTTACTATTATTAGAAAGAGATGCCACTTAATAATTATGTCGGTTATGTTATCAGATAATAATCACGTCCGGGTAAAGGTCAATAACTTTAAGTATACCATTGCCAAATATTTAAATATAAGAAACAAAACAGTGTGGAAATGTTTGAATGAACAGTTGCATCCTGATAAGTATACTAAAACTAACAGATTACCCTCAAAGAGTGGTATTTGCCAATTGGTACAGGCAAATATATTTACAAAATGGCAATTTACCGAATGTGTTCTATTTACTAATGAAGCTAAATTCACACATGGAAGAATTTTCAATTCAAGAAATAGCCATGTCTGGGCTGCCGGAAATACGTATATTATTCGAGAACGGGGATTTCAGGAATAATTTTCGGTTAACGTGTGACCAGGCATTCTCGGAAATTATATAGTGGGTCCATATTCATTAACTAATAATCTCAATGGCGATAATGATTTTTGAGATAACATGCCTAACTCATTAAACGATGTAGCAGCATTACATATTAGAGCAAATATGGTGTTAACGTTTCATGTTAAATTTAATTGACTAATTTTCTTTTAATTACTATTTTTCATCCATTTTTGAAATAGTCACGCTCATGGCTAAAAGGTGTAGATTTTGTAAGTATGCGTACACGTCAATTCTACTAATGACTTTGTGACTGATATTCGGTACGGTTGAGCTCGCAGTGCAATATTTTTCTCGTAATTTCGTGGTATTTCAATCCTTTGTATTCCAATAATTACCAGCAACTTACAGTCTACAGAAATCGGGAAGAAAGGGGACTTGAGGATTGATTGCATGTGGGGAAAAATCGATCAAACCTATCAATGTAAGAGATGTTAGCCTAATTGACGTTTTTTAATGAACTGCTTCAGGTTTCACTTAAAATATATACCATATTTCTTCCAAATTGATACATATTTATTTTGGTCATTTTATAATTCTCAGAACTCCAACATGTAAAGTTTGAAACATTTTCTCTTTTGTTCCTTTATTTTTTATACTATCTAATCGAAATAAAACCTCATTCCTCTCTCTCTCTCTCTCCCTATCTCTCTCTCTCTCCCTCTCTCTCTCTCTCTCTCTCTCTCTCTCTCTCTCTCTCTCTCTCTCTCCTGACCTGACCACTTATCACAATTACAAAATTTGAAATTTGCAAATGCCCGGTATAATAAACTGGCCCCTATTGATATAATTCTTGGTGCTGCCCTCTTTTCTAGGATTATTGAAAGAGGTAAGATTTCAGGTAACAACGATGAACCTGTTGTGATTGATACTATATTTGGTTGAATTGTTATGGGAAAAATCAAATGCAATAGCAGTAACTCTATAACTTCAATGTTTACCAGTGTTCAATCATGTGTTGACAATATTCTCCGGAGTTTTTGGAATTAGTAGAAGTTCTCTCTATTGAATCCTCCCATCCTGAGGATGATATTTGTGAAAATATTTTCAAATAAACCTCGTACTACAATAGGTAGATATACTGTTTCCCTTCCGTTTAAGGAGCCAAATCCTTATTTCGGTAAGACTCGAACTCAAGCACTTCGGCGTCTCTATCTGTTAGAACGACGTTTAGAAAAGGACCCCTCATTAGCCTTTGAATATTCTCAATTTATGAAAGATTATCTTTTAGCTGATCATATGGAACCAGTTGATTTGCCTTCCTACTCACTGGCCAAACGTTGCAGTCCGACATTTTTGTTCTATTATTGTATTTTCTCTTCTTTAAGTGTGTTTTTACTGCCTTTATAAAAGAAATGTATAGACAAATTCTCTTAAACAAATCCGACTGGGACTGTCAGCGGATTGAATATATAGGTTTTCTCCCTCTAAACTGATATAGGATTTTCGGTTACTTACAGTTACTTATGGCCTTTCTTCTGCTCTATATTTAGCTATACTTATACTACTGCAATTGGTCGATGGTGAAGAGCTCAAATTTCCACCTGCAGCTGAGCTATTCGAACCAGCGTATGTGTCGATGATTTGATTTTTGGAAGTAATGCTATTACAGATGCGCACGAACTACAACAACAAATAATTTCATTATCATCCAAAGACCAGTTTCAGCTTAGAAAGTTGGCGTCTAATCATGATAAGCTTTTAGAAAATTTTGACCTCTCTGAGGATCAACAAACTCCGCATTCTTTCAACTCTGGCAGCAATGTTATAAATATCTTAGGGACAAAATGATCTCCTAAATTTGATTACTTTTCTTATCAAGTCTCAACTCATGATAGTTCTCGTACAAAAAGAAATATTTTATCCAAAACAGCTCGTATTTACGTTCCTATAGGCTTTATTGCTCCGGTTACTTTCTTTCCAATCACCTTATCCAATTTCTCTGGAGTCTAGGCCTTGATTGGGATGAAGAACCTCCCGTTAATATTCAAGAAAAATAGAATCTTTATAAGTCACAGTTGTCGCTTCTCAGGCATTTTAACATATCTCGCATAATGATACCTGACAACTATGTCTCTTGCGAGTTACATGGCTTCTCAGATATTTCAGAAAAGAGTTAAGTTGCACTAATGTCTTTGCGCTTCATAATCCCTGATAACGCTATCATGGTCTATCTTGATGGTGGTAAATCTAAGGTGACTCCTATAAAAACGATATCAATCTCCCGCTTAGAATTGTGCGCTGCTGTTCTCCTTTCCAAATTCATGAATTTTATGATCAGGAATATTTCTAATAAGGTTTAGTTTAATATGATCACTGCTTGGACTGATTCTACGGTTATTTTCCTTTGGATTAAATCGTTTGCGCTCGAAAATATTTGTCACAAATCGGGTGAGTTAAATTCAAAAAAGAATTTTTCCTGATCTTGTATTATCACTTCCGTTCCAAAAGAAAATCTAGTCGATCGAAACAAACTCTGGTAATTACACTTCCAAAGCGGATTCCATGCTAATATCCAGGCGACATAGTTGAATTTTTACATATTGGAAAGTAGTTATTATTTCATATTTTATCGTTAAAAGTGAAAGAGTTTGTTCATAGGAAACCTATTGAGACCTACTCATAGATTTCTCACCATTACCCTCACCCCCAATTACGGGTAACCCGTACCCTACCGAGTACACCCGCCGCTTAAGGGAAAAAATCCATAAGTTAAACAGTGTTTCGTTAACGAAAACTTAAAAAGTGACAATACAGTGACCATTAAAAATAAATCTGAACAGTTAGTAAAAATGAAAACCTCCCCCCGAAAAACAATTAATAAAGGTACGTTTAAATCTAAAACTCCAAAACGACAAAAACGAATCTACACATCTAAAAACAAATTTAAATCAGACACAAAAAATAATGTATGGAAAAGTATTGACAAGTCCAATTCTCAAAAAGAAGAAGACGAACCACGTACCTTCTCAGATCCTATAGATGTTAGTCACACAAAATACTCGGAAGAGTTACAAAGAATTAAATCAAAAACTCTTAAAAATAGAAATTTAAATTATCACGAAATAGCATTTTTGAATGACGAAGAAAAAGACACTCACAAAATAAATATTAACTCTATTATAAATATGCCAAAAACTTGCCTGGATACAATAGACATACCTTCACTAAACAAGTGTATAGAAGTAACCAGAACTGCAGAAAAGTGTCTGGGAAGCACTTTGGCAGAAAAGTGTCTAGGAAACCGATCAGAAGAAAAGTGTATAGAAAAGACAAATTTTCATATTACAGAAACGTGTACACCAGAACACAATACTCTTGATCACATATTAGAACTTACAATACCTACTCACAGAGGCGAAACTAGTGACCGAACTTCAACACCAGACAGAGATTCTAAATTATTCAAAATACAAAAACAAACTAACATGGAAGAAGACACAATTTGGGATATATCAAGCTCATCCTATGAAAACACGAACATTAGTTTAAAAATAAATCAGAAAACAACTACCACGCAAGCACTTGTACATAAACAAATCCCCCTATTAGAACTCACGATTACACAACCACAAACTGGACATTATACACAAAACACATAAACGAAAACGTTGCAGATTGTGTATTAATGTAAATGGACGAAATGTTATGAATATTATGAAATTAACTTTGCATCGTATATAATTTAATTTTGTAAATTATCCGTTATTTTTATTGTCATTAATTATTTTGTTAATACAACCCACTATGAAAATAAATATCATAATTATGTTAAATCAACATCACATTGTGATAATGTTCTTCCTTTTTTTCCTCTTGTTTTCATCACATGCACATCTATACAACAGCTTACGCCCAGCTTGTGGCTGTTAACTTTTGTGATGTTTCAACTTAACTTCTCAGCGATGTTAAAGCGCTGCCTTTTTACATTACTGTGATGTTACTAGAATTAATGAAATTGACTGTCTCGACCCTTACTTGGTGGAATATGCTCATATTAGTGTTTTTAAATGAAACTCACGGTCTCTAGTTAATTCCACAATATAATAAAAGTTATTGAAAATTCTAAAAAAATGACAATTGTTTCGATAAATCAATATCATCGTCAGAATGACAGAAGTTACATTTCATTTTATGCCTACCTGATGTTTAGTAGTTATTTTTGGCTAGACCAAGAAGTAACCTAACTTGTGATTGGCTCAATATATGTTTATAGAAAAAAGAAGAAGATGTGATATTACAAATATTGAAGCTTAGATATTATTAGCCCTATGGTGATATTCTGGATATCATTTTTCCAATTAAGATCAGTATAACTGTGCAATACAACAATTTGTTTTAAAACAGAAAGTGACGTTAGTACAAAATTGTTAAATGTAAAAACAAAAATACCACTATTAAAGAAGTCAGGTATATATAAACTCAAATGTCCAGAATGTAATGCTGTCTATTTGGGTCAGACCCTTAGGAATTTTGAAATACGATACAGTGAGCATACAGATTAAAACAACCAGATAAATCCCACTACGCAAAACATCTACTTGACACCAATCATTCATTGACACCTAACACAGAACTAGAAGTGCTGCATATTTGTGAAAAGAAACAAGAACTGGATTTCCTTGAAGAACTGGAAATTAGAAGAAATTTAAGAAACCCACAATATGAAGTTGTCAATGAACAGTTAAATCTAGGGAGTTCTCCACTAATAAACTGTCTTCTTAAGTGATAATTGTAAAGATCAGCAGATATAGTTTTCCTGGTTTTCTATATCATTGCATTATTCTTTTACCAAGTCTTATATTCAAATATGATATTAAAGGTAAGTAATTTTTAAGGCTTAGATAAAATTTATATTCAACTTAACTTAAATCCTTAGAGAATATTTGAAATTCTTGTGCAAAGGAATAAGCTAAGTAAAAAATAATCAGATTAAATTATTCAGTTTTGTTAGTTTAATTAAATTTTCTCTCATTAAAATTGTTAATGTAGAAAATGTTAATCGAATATAGAAATACAGGGTAATTGAAGTTGATACAATTAAAATAAATTTTAGAGAGTATATTTGATTTAAAACTAAATTATCAATAACAATTCATTTTGGTAAAAATCCTAAAAATGGGGGTAAACATTTTTCTCGGAAATTTCAAATGTAATGAGGTATTTTTAAAATTCTGATAAAAAGGGGTTATAAAAATAGGAATCAATTCCAAGATATAAGATTTACGATATCAGATATAAAAATTTAAAAAAATGCTTCAATTTACATTTGAAATTTCCGAGTGGATACAAAATTACCTATTTTTGTTATCAATCTTATTAAACAGAAAAACTCTTTTAAATGCAGCTAAAATAATTATTATCTGTTGAAAAACGATAAAGCTATACATTTCTTCATAAGTTTGAATATTCCCCACCCATTATTTGAAGAATAATGGCTAAAAATCTCCTTAATTAAATTTTTTCATAATCTCCTCAATATCTCAAAAATTGTATTTTTAGGACACCTTTAGTATGTTTTTTTTGGAGTATTATGTTTTCGAGTGCTCATTCCACCCCTAGCGGATATTTTAGAGACTGCAAAATATTTTCCAGCAATTTTTCAGGATCACTTACTTAAAGGTAATTTTTTTGAAACTTGTACCATGATTCTTTCGTGAGATATGGTCTACAGTCGTTCTTATTGTTCACCCTGTACATTTAAAATAAAATAGCAAAAAAAGCAATAAAGGCTGAATACGTCAAATGAAAGGACAATATTCGGATCAGGATGCAGTAAAAATACTAGAAAACTTTGATTTTTAATGAATTATCGTTTACAAAGTGCAACTTGTCACTTCAAATTCAATCATACTACTTGTCACAAAATGTCAAATATGACGTTTCAACAAAATTAATTATACAGTATGAATCAAGGCATAATCTAAAATATGGGATTTCCGCAAATGAAAAAAAAAACACAAAGCGACAACTTTTCGCAACATTCTCTCACCTTGAGTTTATTTAACCTTGTTCAATAACTCAATGCTCGAGTTGCTACATTGCGAATCTTTGACTTTTCTCCCATATCTGGTGGTAACTGATGAGGGAACTTCAGGAGTCTCGTAAATTTCTTCCACGCTATCTATTTGATTGACATCAGCTCTCTCAAGATCTGGCTTCTCTGTAGGTTCCAAAGTTTTCGATAAGAAGTTCAGATCTAAATCATCACTACAGTTCAGTTCTAGCCGATATACTCTTCGACGGGGTCTCAATATTGATTCTATGATAGTTTTCAATTTCACAAGTCGGATTTTATCATCTCGTCCAGGAATTAGTTCTTCGATATAAGCTAAAGACCAGTCTAGCCGTTTCAAATTATCATACCCTATTAGAATGACATAACCTACTTTAACCTCTTTCGCATTGAATTTTTTGGATGACAATTTCAGTTGTCCCAAATACGAGTATCCATTTCTGAATCTCCTACTAACATCATTTTTCAATTTTATCCTGTACCTCAAGTGTTTTCTAAGATCTGCACTTTTCACGGCGTCCAAATCAGGAACTCCAGATTCTTGAATTTCTCGCTAAAACATTGCAGGAGACAATGGAATGAGGTCTCTGGGGTTTTCGTGCATATACATCAGTGGTCTGGAATTTAATATCAATTCGCAGTCGCATAAAATGGTAGATAATTCCTCATATGACAGAGATGCTTTTCCCAATACCTTTCGCAGCAGATCTTTGATGATTCCAATTAACCTCTCCCACCAACCACCTTAACAGGCAGCTGTTGGAGGATTGAACTTCCATTCTATTCTCTCCGCAGTACTAAAAGATTTAATCATTTTCCAGTCCAACTCAACGAATTCATTTGCCGCACCAATAAAATTTGTGCCATTGTCGCTGTAGACAGTCGTCGGTCTTCCCCTTCTTGCCACAAATCGTCTAAATGATTGTAGAAAAACATCCGTAGAAAGTGAAGACAAAAGTTCCAAATGCACAGCTCGATAAATGGCACATGTATAGAGACAAATCCATACTTTTGCTCCTGTTCGAATAAGCAGTGGACCGGCTAAATCCACACCAATTACTTCGAATATGTGAGCTTGTCGAACTCTATCCAATGATAGTGGAACATGTAGTACTTCCACGTGTTTTGAATTGAATCTTCGGCAAATTGTGCATCGAGAAACGACAGATCTTATGGTTTTCTCTCCTTTTAGTATCCAAAACCTTTCTCTTAGTAAGCTGAGTAAACATTGAACACCGACATGCGAATATTTCACGTGTTCATCAGATACAAGTTAACTAACTACAGGATGCTTGGATGGCAAAACAATTGGATAGCAAAAGTCCATGGAATTCATTCCGTTCAGATATTTTTGTTTTCAATATGATAATACTATCATCATCAATGAAGGGACACAAACTTTTCAGCTTTGGATCATCAAGTCCATCAAAACATTCATTCTGCACCAGCTTAATAACGCATTTCTCAGTTACGAGGATCTATTTCTGCGATAGATAATTCTTTATCCATCAATCGTTCATCTGTTTGAAGACATCGGCAGTTTGATAGAAATCTTCTTATCCAACCAAAAACTTGAATGATTTTTACCAGGAAAAATCTATTTTCGTAGATAATCTCGAAGATATTGTACGTTTTCCCATTTCAGAATTTATTGATTCTTCATACCTGATAAAGTTTTGGTTCGGCCAGTTCTTTGGGGATTGTCTCAGCCATTGAGGCCCCTCCCACCATTTTGATTCGATCAGTCTTTTCGGTGAACAGCCACGGGAAGGTAGATCGGCTGGATTCAGGTCTCCAGGAACATGAAACCAAGCATTCTTATTCGTTAAGCTTCGAATTTCTTTCACACGGTTCCAGACAAAAGGTTACCAATTTTCGTCATCCTTCATCCACGACAAAACTGTTGTCGAATCAGACCACCAATAAACTAGTAGAGCCCGGTCAATATTTTTAGTAATAATAAATAATAGATAATCTGGCACCTATTGTAGCTGCTAACAACTCAAGCCGAGGAATAGTTAATCTTTTCACCGGTGAAACTCTGGATTTTGCTTGGACGAGTGGTATATGTACGCCATAACATGTTTCGGATCTCAAAAATATAGCTGTGGCGTAAGCATCCTGACTGGCATCACAGAACACGTGCAGACTATAATGATTTCTTCCTTCGGATGAATTCAACAACCATCTAGGGATTTTCGGGTTCATGAGGATTGAAATATTAGCCACCCAACTTTTCTTGACTTCTTCTGGTACCTGTGTATCCCATCCAATTCTAGACTCCCAAGTCTGCTGTAACAACAATTTGGGGCACAGGGAAACCGGACATGAAAAGCCAATAGGATCGAAGAGTCGATGAGCTGTTGATAAAATCACTCGTTTCGTAATTATTTCGGTATCAAGTTCATGGAACCAATCTGAATTCAACTGTAAAGTATCCGAGTTTTTATTCCAATAATCTCCCAATACTGGATAAACACTCGAAATTACTGGGGGCTTGTCCAAAACTGTGTGCTCCCACCCTCTCAAATCGAACTGGGCGGAGGCAAATAACTCTGTGGAAACTTCAATGAAATATTTCAGTTCTTCCTTACTAACAGTCGTTACACAGTTTTCTACATAAAAACTTTTGAGTAGTTGAATTATTGTTGATTTCGCTTTAGAATTGTCCGTGCTTTCCAAGATATTTCTTAGGTGACATTCAATTACTGCTCCCAATATAAAGGGACTGCAAGTCACTCCAAAAACTACTCTTGCATGGTGGTATGATTTCAATTTTCGTGTGTCATCAAACCACAAAAAACGCGGAAAATCCCTTTCTTGAACACTCAGACTAATTTGCAAGAGAGCTTTTCTTATGTCAGATATAACCCCAATTATTGATAGGCGAAATCTGATCAATAAGACGGTATCAACTCAATTAAATTGATGCCTTTCTCCAGACATTGATTGAGAGATGGCTGATTTTTCTCTCTAGCAGAGGCATCGAAAACTGGTCGTATTTTTGTAGTCGCATTGCCTTTTTTCACTACATGTCAGTGGGGTAGGTAATGTCCCTCTCTTTCTAAGTCTATTTCTGGAACATCTTCAATGATACCCTCATGCAACCATTCTTTCAATAAGTCGTTGTATTGGTCACGCAAACCATCTAAATCAAGCTTCTTTACCAAGGAAACAAGTCTTTTAGAAGCTATCCCATAATTACTCGGCAAAGGGGGGTGGTCTTCTATCCAAGACATACATACTTCATATCTGCCATCATCGTTTCTCCGAACAGAATTGCGAAAATGATTCATGACGTCTTCCTCGATTTCTTTCTGGGTCCTTTTCTGTACAGGATTAGCAATTCCAAGGACATCTAAATTCCCCATATCAGAAATGTATCCATTCCTCGAAAACATAGACAGTGCTTTCAATGTTTCAGGTTTTCTTTTGCAACAGTCGTCAAGTTTGCCCATTAATGTCCAACCCAGAAGAGTTTATAGAGCTACAAGACCACTTTCCAGTTGATAACGATATCCAGTGAACAGTTTACCTGCGATATCAGCTCCAGTAAGGATATCAATAGGTCCATCTCGAATGTCAGAGATTTCAATACCATCTGATTGTAATTTGCTCATCCATAGACCTTCTCGAATACATGCTACATTGGTACATATCAGATGTTGATCTAATGCTTTAAAATTACAAGAATATTCATTGTTCAAACTGCTCAACGATGTCAATGATCACACGAGCTGATCTTGATTTATTTGCCCCATTTAAATTGACAATTAAAGTTTGCAGAAAAACTTCAGAATACGAACTATTCGATAAGTTGTTTTCTATGTTTGTTTTTGCTGTTTCGGGAAGTTTCGAGTCTGTTTCTTCGTTTTTGGGACACATAATAGCAAACTGTCTACCATTACACTCAGTACACACTACATTAACCCGACATTTTCTAGAAATGTGGCCGTATTTCAAACACTGATGACAACATCCTCTTTCGATAAGCTTCTTTTTGCGTTCAAATAAAGTCAACTTGTTGGCATCTGCACAAATCTCACGAGAGTGGGCTCCGCTACAAAAATCATATTTCTTTTGCATTTTATTATTCATTAACCCAGAAGTTGTCGGCAAAACCTGCGTTTTTGAAGAATCAAACTTCTTTTTTGGTTTGTCATGCATGTCGAATCCTGATACAGCCAAATTAATTCTCTCCTCGTTCTCTACTTCTTTCCGGACAAATGAAATCAATTTATCCAAGCAATCTTTGAGAGTAGATTGACTATCGTAAAGGCTACTCCTTTGCCATACTCGTATAAGATCTTCAGGAAGGCAGGACTCCATCAACGGATACAACATAGCCGAGCAAGTATCAGAAGTAACATCAAGAGTTTCTTACGATCGCAGTTGGGATTCCATATAGTCATAGAAAAAACTGAGTTTATTATTATTATTCGAAAGATTGTTCAACACCAGCTTCAATAATTCTCGTACATAAAACTCCACCAGAAGTTCTTTCCTTCCAAATCATCTCTTGAGCCTTTCAATCGCTTCCGCACTCGGTGGGTAACTTTCAACCAGTTGACGAGATCTTGTATTTGGAATTGTCGCTTGAATTAAATATTGAAATTTATCCCCTGGAGCAATGTCCTCATCGTCATCAATTCGTTTGAATTGGCTCCAGAAGGGAACCCAATCTTTAATTTCACCACAAAACTTCTTGAACTCAATGGTCGGTTTCCTTTTGTGTTGCTGGAATACTGATAAATACTATCTGCTACATAATCTTTATTCGAAATATTGTCAGCCAACAGCTTCATCTTATAATATTTCGTAGAATATTCATCGGCAGTTGAAATCTCAAAACTCAAAGCTTCATCATCGTCTGTGAGGTAATCCAAAACTTGCTTGTTCAAATTCATCAGGATTTCAAATTTCTATTCCAAAAGGCGTACATTACTATGTATTTCCACCTTATGTAAATCAGTTTTTGCGAACAGTATCATAATTCCATCTAAAACGCCAAATGTTAAATATTCGAGATGCACCCTACCCGGTGACTGAATACGTCAAATGAAAGGATAATATTTGGATCAGGATGCAGTTGAAATACTAGAAAACTTTGATATTTAATGAATTATCGTTTACAAAGTGCAACTTGTCACTTCAAATTCAATCATACCAGTTGTCACGAAATGTCAAATATGACGTTTCAACAAAATTAATTATACAGTATGAATCAAGGCATAATCTAAAATATGGGATTCCCGCAAATGAAAAAAAACACAAAACGACAACTTTCCGCAACACATACATTACAGATAGTTTACAGAAAATTTATTAGAATAGTTTTTTAATTATATTAAAACTAATAAAGATTTTACACCATGAAGTTTTTATGGAACATTACGTTAAATCTACAGAAATCCGACCTGATTAAAGAAAATTATATCGTTTAGTTACGGTTACTTTTTCTCGCGCAAGAGACGTCCACTTCCAAATCCTTATCTGTGAAACATTTAGAGGTGTTCTGAACAGCAGCTAATAAAACAATTACTTTAGATCAAATAGTACCAGTGGAGACCTTTGATCGATCATTATAAACTACATCAAACTTAATTTTCAGCCAAATGACTGGGACCCATTCTCCATAAGATACATGCGGGGTTCTTCAAAGGAATAATAACATCTTTAATTTCGAAAAGTGACTTTTCATGATTTACCTTCTATTACATGCCTCACTCCGTTTGGCAGGTAATTTCAGGTGTGCCATGAAAATTCATACTTCTCTTCTTTATAAAATAATATATTATTCTTAACTTGTTATTTTCATATTGTATATTACCATCGTGGAATTGTAACTTGATGAAAACTAAGCATTATTAATACACCGTATACAAAAAGACTATTTATCAAGAAGAGATGTGAACACATTACCAAGTTAAATGAGTTTATAATTAATTGTATCCAATTGAGTATCCAATAGCTGAGTTTCTACAATAATAAATAATGGAATTCTGTTTATTGACTGGAGCATTCAGTGTCATAAGTTACATATTATGCAACTAGATTAATATAGTTACCATTGTAAGGGACAGCTACAGCTTATTTATTGTATTCAGTGTATTTTCAAATGAAAATGAGCTTTTTAACAGAAATTTCTGTTTTTAAAGTCTTAAACAGTTTCTAATTGTTCACAAGAATTGTTAGTATTAATGTTAAAATCTTCTAAACCTGCAAAACTATATTGATGGCCATGACTACTACCACAAAAACTAGAACTAGAGATACTTGATTCCATATTTATTGTACTGTTTAATACAATGTCTGTATCAGACTATCTGAATTAGTTACTCCCCTTTCTTTACATAATTACCAACTATTTGTTTTTCATTTTATTTATGTAAGTAGCTTCTGAAACATCTTGAACATCGAAAATATTTTCTTCTAGATTCAAATCTCTGACAACATATGATCATGTTTTATTATTAATAATAATATCTACCCTATTGCAATATTAAGTTTCTTGTAGGGTATAATGCATATCTAGGATTTGAAATATTGTGAATCAGTTTTAAAATATACTCACTAACTAAAATATTTTGAAAATTGAAAAAAAACCTCATTTTTTAAACTTTATTATATAATGTTAGTGTCCAATTCCGCCACCTGGAATTTCAATATACAATAGCCGATTAAAGTATTGAATGAGTATTAAGTTTTAATAATTATGATTTTGGAATAGGTACTTACCGATAACAACTGTAATTTGCCTATTATAACAAGAATTATAACTAAGTATAGAAAATATAGCGAAGCAGGAACTAACGAAAACAAAGACCACTTTATTCAAGTACTTTTTGCAAAATATGTGCTTCCTGCAAATAAAATATAACACGAAACTGAAAACCATCCCCCATTTCATGCTTGTCATTTGTTTCCACAGATAACTACTGTTTGTTCCGTCCGTCAGTTCCTTTTCTGTTTTCTTCTTTTTTTATGTTACTGTGATGTTTAATATGAGATATTACTAAGAGTTTAATGAACATTGTATAGACGTAATCGCAGGAAGTTACTAAAAATTATTTCGAAAGATGTAAAAGTAACTGCAACATGTGAACATCTTAGAAACATGATAATTTGTAATATTACGGTAATGTTCTGTATGTGACATTAGTGAGAAGTATGCTAATTAACATCGTATGAATGTTTCCTATAGGAAGTTGCTAAAAAGAAGTTCATAGGATGTGTATATTGTGTATGTAACTGCGAATTCAAGTATTATTGTGTACATCAAAAATATAGATAAGCATTCAATTCTTTATAAGAATTGTCGTAATTCTTAGGTGTTCGCAAATTGTCGGCACGTAACTCTCATTAATTCAACTTTATTATAAGAAAGTCCTAACTACTAAAATTCTGTTACAGATCATCAATATTGCTGCTGAGAATCAATGAATATCTGGACGACTAGCTGCAGATGAATAATCAGGTATTTCCGTTTTTATGTACTAACCCAATAACGTTAATTTCGTGTTGATTTCAATCGACTACATGATAGTTTTAGTTTGAAAACTTCAATTAGTGCAGAGAGTGTTTATATATATTAAATATTTTTTTCTACTCTCACACTAGTAAATTCCATATTACCTACTATTTGGTTACTAAGTAAATAGATCATTACGGATACTGACACGTAATGACTAGCACGTAATAAAAAAATTACGCCTCAGTTCTAGAAAAACAACAATTTATTACCCAAGCCTAGTCAGTCAATGGTTTCGATTAACTATGGAAACGAGTTAGTAGAGGTTGTTTTGACGTTTAATAATTGATAAGACTCGCTGTCACTGGCTGTTAGTGTGAATGTACATTTGTTTTAAAGACAAATAATTGAAATGAGCTCATCAATAGTGAAAACGAACTAAGTAGCACACCACCCAATATTATACAGTTAGCCGCGGACACTACTGACAGAAAAATCAAGAGGAAGATATGAAAATATATGCCGGCAGTTTTTGGACTGGCGAACAACTAACAATGTAAGTTCATTTTCTGAAAACGTACTCTTGGCATATTTCGGAGAAACCACTAAGAAATTCAAACCATCTTCATCTTCATCTATAACTTTGAAGAATAATGAAAAATATTGAAAATTACGCAAAATTGCGAGGTTACTTGAATAAGACAATCCGACGGTTTTAAAAGCAAAAAATCGAAAACCTTACATTCTGATGAAATAAAACTTTTTTTAAATGAAGCTCCTGATGTGCAGTATTTATTCGTAAAGGTATGTTTTTTAACATAATAAAAATGGTATAATATTATATACTTAGAATAACTTTTATTTTAAGGTTGTTGAAATTTTTGGAATATGTGGTGCTTGTAGGAAACAAGAGTTAAGAAATCTTAAACTTAGTGACATCAATGATTCAGGTACCATGTTGTTGGTTAGAATCCCTAATACACGAAAACTAAAGAACCTAGATCTTTCGTGATTTCTGGTAATTTCTATAAAATTTGCAAACAATATATAGATATTCGCCAGCAAATTAGCGATCCGCAAATAAATCAATTTTTCCTAAACTATCAAAGAGGTAAATGTACGAAACAAGTGCTAGGATTGAATAAAATAGGCGGTGTAATTCTGATATATTATCTTTTTGGCGATTTGTAATTGTAATTATTTGTGAATAAACATATACAATACAAAATACCTAAACAAATAGCCGAATATTTAAAGTTTACCTGATCCCAAAGAGTACACAGGTCACTGTTAAAGACAAACTTCCGCCACTCTTTTGGTTGACGCCTGTGGTGATTTAATGACTCTTAAACGACATGGGGGTTGGAAGTCTTCGACTTCAGCTGAAGGATATGTCGATGATTCAATAAATAATAAGACATTAAGAGCCAATAGAATTGTAAATTCGGTTGAAAATAATCTACAAACATTTACGTACACTGAAAATAGTAATGTCCAAAAAGAATATACCATACAGTCTACGTCATTCCAAAATTTACCGGATACTTTTGAAAACCCGAAAAGAACGGATAAGAGTATAGTAATAAATAAATGCCAAAATTTTACAATTAATTACTATAAATAAATGTTTACTTTAAATTATTTTTTCTGGCTACTGTTTAATAAATAAATGCTACTTGTTATTCATGCGTTTTATTTCTATTGATGAAGTTGTTCGTAGAAAAAGTATAGTACACAACTAGAGTTGTAAGCTTATTACATGCTTATAGAATTACCACACTCGCCGCTACGCATGTAATAATCAACTTACAACTCTTGTTATGTAATATACTATAACCACTAAAATCTCAATTTCATACCTTAAAAGCTTAGCAACATCATGTTTGATCTCATAATTGAATTAACACATAAGATAGTAATAAATTCACTTACGCCAGTGAAAAAGAAATAATACTAGCGAAACGTCTTTGTCAGCATAGATAACCCTTTGTCAGTTCCAAGACTTAGTAGTAGTCTTAATATTTATTTAGAAAATGGAACAATCAAAAGCATACAATTCAATGATACATATAGCATTTGCAGTTCCTATGAACAAATGTAATTTTGATAGAGAGATTAATACAATTAGACAAATAGCAACATCCAACGGTTATTCATTACATATGATAAATAAGCTAATTAATAAAAAAGACGAAAAAGTGGCATTACAACTAATATTTCCTAAACAAACTGAAGAAATAAAAACTTATAAAACCATCACATAGACAGGAAATATTTCTATAGTTTGTTTCTTATTGTCTGACATCACGCGAAAAGGTCACAGATGCTATTCAGGTAGTAAACCATAAGCGTCCTCGTTCATCTAAGGAATTTATTCACTATTTAATTTTATACCCCATCTGATATATAAAGGTAATATAGATGTAAATTCGGTTAGTTAAAACAACTAACTGACCTTCATACATTTGTAGAGTACATACAGTTAAAACAATAAATTATTTTTGAAATAATCTTGTAACGCAACTATTCTGACTGGGTATTTCATTAATTATCTTGAGAATTTGTAACAGGTCAATTCTTAGGAGACATATTAACAAACCATTTATCAATTCATTCTCCAGATAATTACTTTCTGATTTTCGATAATAACATTTCCAAGAAACATTACAATAGGGTCCAACTAGGGATTGTTCC
Source organism: Galeruca laticollis (assembly GCA_963921935.1). Lineage (NCBI taxonomy): Eukaryota > Metazoa > Arthropoda > Insecta > Coleoptera > Chrysomelidae > Galeruca > Galeruca laticollis. The sequence continues at coordinate 207,122,233 of OY998177.1, forward strand.
AATGACTACTTAGATATTTTGCAGGTATATACGGTGAAACTTGGTCTCGCCCAAATTTGTATAATTTGTTTTGCTTAGAGTCGCTTATGTTCCATAAGTGTTAACTGTGTTGTGAAAAATGTCTTCAAGTTTTATCAGCATCAAATGCCGGCTGCTACTGTTAGAAATATAGTTTCGACATATTCCAATATGACAGGAGTTAGTAAATCTAATATTTACAGGCTTCTAAGAGACAGGAAAAATGGAAATATATCTCCACCTAAAAAGTCAACTGGAAGAAAACCATTTGACATTGATGAACATATGCAAAATACAATGAGACGAAAAGTACATGAATTATATTTTAAAAAGGAGATCCCAATCCTTGACATAATTCTAAGAATGGTGAAGGAGGACGAGAATTTGCCTGACATAGGGCGAAAAACTTTGTGGAAAATATCACACAAATTAAATTTTACTTGGGAGAAGAAAAGTCGCAAATCAGTGCTAATCGACAACGAAGGAATAATATGTTGGAGACGCTAGTTTTACGAGATATCCGAAAATACAGACAGGAGGGAAGACAAATCTATTATCTAGATGAGACATGGCTCAATGAAGGACATTCAGTAAAAAAAAATATGGCAGGACAGAAGTATTCAAACCAGTCGTCAAGCTCTCATAGAAGGTTTATCTACTGGACTGAAAATTCCTATCGGTGAAGGTCGCCGACTAATAATAACGCATATTGGATGCAATCAAGGGTTCGTTGAAGGTGTTTTACTGGAGTTTCAGTCAACATCAACCAAAGACTATCATGAAGAAATGCAGATGCTTTTGAAGAGTATTTTACATAAATGGTCGAATTAATTCCAAATAATGCCGTAATCGTTATGGACAATGCCACTCATAATTCGCGATTAACAGAAAATCTTCCATCTACCTCTTGGAGAAAAGCTGATATTAGAAACTGGTTAATCGTAAAAGATATACCATTTGAAGATGATATGTTGAAAAAAGAACTTTTAAAAGTTGCTTCAGATCACAAGCTACAATTTAAAAAGTTTGTTATTGATGAAATAGCCAAGAATCGTGGGATAACAGTGCTTCGTTTGCCGCCATATCGTTGTGAAATGAATGCGATAGAGTTAATGAAAGGTTATGACAGGCTAGACATAATATAACATTCAAAATGAAAGAACTGAAGAGAACTGGAGAGATGCTGTGAATCATGTAATCAAAGAGGAAGAGAAAATGTGGGTATTAGATAACCTCATATAACAAACTATAGAACCGATAGTGATCTCTCTCGAGGAGTCTTGGGATGATTCTTGTATGGCCGGCGAAGAGGATGATACTATAGATTGAATTTTATATTTCCCATAAATGGTATGTTTACTTTACTTAATATACATTAATTCATTGTCAATAAATTTGAATTATTAAAATTAAACTATATTTTCCTTGATAATTTAATTTAATAAAAATGAAAATGTAACTTGTTAATAGGCCTAAACGAATGAATTTTATTTCAACTGTAATGTTGACCGAATCTAATTAAATAACCAAAATGAACTAATATCGTAATCTCCGCCACTGCCGCACTGTTTATCGTTTAGCTGGCACTGTTCAGTTTTATTACCATATTCTATTTTGAGCTGAAACAGGGATGTACAGATAACTAATACAGACACCAACTTGTTTTGCATTAGAATTTTAGTATTCACTTGTAAAATTCTTAGTATCACTCCGTAAGAGATAATTTTCTATTTGAATATTTAATAAGGCTACTGTGCTGTCAGACATTAAGAAATCTTTAGCAACGAAAACAACAATTTCTTTTAAAACAGAAAGTAACGTACGTACAAAATTGTTAAATGTTAAAACAAAAATACCAACATTAAAGAAATCAGGTATATATAAACTCAAATGTCCAGAATGTAATGCTGTCTATTTGGGTCAGACCCTAAGAAATTTTAAAATTCGATACAATGAACACTTACGAGCATACAGACTAAAACAACCAGATAAATTCCATTACGCAAAACATCTACTTGACACCAACCATTCATTGACACCTAACACAGAACTAGAAGTACTACATATTTGTGATAAGAGACAAGAGCTGAATTTTCTTGAAGAGTTGGGAATTAGAAGATACTTAATAAACCCACAATATAAAGTCGTCAATGAACAAATAAATCTAGGGAGTTCTCCACTATTGAACTGTCTTCTTAAGTGATAATTGTAAAGACCAGCAGATATAGTTTTCCTGGTTTTTTATATCATTGCACAGTTGTACTGATCTTAATTGGAAAAATGATATCCAGGATATCACCATAGGGCTAATAATATCTTCATGTAAGGGCCCGCCGCCATATTGAAAAAACTGAAGAAAATCGGCAATTTCTTCAGACTTTCGCTTTTATCTTAGTTTAGGTGCATTTTCGTCAAAGAAGAGTTCTATACAATGTTGTAGAGAATTGAATTTCCTATAATTATGTGTCTAGGACAGATAGTTAGTTACGGAGATATGCAATTTTTGAAAAAATAAGAAAAAAATTTAAAATTGAATTTTTCGCAAATTTGTTAAACTTCTCACTTTAGAACTCTGCAATTCAGTTATAGCTTATTTTAGGAAAATAAATATCAGAAACAAAACTCATGTGTACTTTTTTAATAGCAACCCTTTATGGAGGGAGGGGGGCAAAAAACATAAACAGTGGAATTCCCCATGAATTTGTTTAATGAGGACGGTATGCGTAAAGGGACAAAATCATTATTATACGCAGTTTTCTCACCACTTCCACAAGGCTTCCAGCTGTCTCAACGTTTCATGGTCGTTATTGATGCTGGGTACCTTCTGCACAAGGTTGTATGGAGCAGAAGGGGGATTTGCGAGGATTACGTCAAGTACGTTCAGCGGCACTATGGCACCGATGTGATGATGATATTTAACAAAACGTTTCGCGCCAAATTTACTGCAACGCTTCTTACGCGTGTAGCAGCTGGAGCTCTTTAATAAACTTCCGATTTTTTATTAATATCTATTGTTTCTCTTCCCTTACGCTTGGTATCATAAAATACTGTGTCAAAGGCCTTCTTCCGGTTTTTTATAAGGGCCCCAAAATTTGGGAAGCAATTTGAAGTGGCTGTTATGACTCTGCTTTTAAACAGTGGAGAGAGGCCTGGGTCAATCGTCATTGTAAAAAAAGGTTATTCGTAACCTGAAAAAAAATAGGAAGTCAGGGATTTTAATAAGCCATCAACACCATGATCAAAAATCTAAGCTTTTGATACACCTACTTCCTAGGGAAACAACCATAAATTAAAAAGACTTACCCAATTATATCCTTCAATTTTTTTGTTAGGAGCCACCTGTGAAATAAGGAGGCGGAATTAAATCAAAAACTCCTGAAATTTTAAATTGTTGTGCAATGCAATAATTATTAATTGTACTAGCAGATATAGTAGTGAATTGAGAAAATATTGAGAATATAAATTTCGAATAAAAAGTATATAATATTAGTACATTGATAAATATATTAAGGGACTAGCTGACCCGGCAGACTTCGTACTGCCTCAATCGATAAATAAAAGACCTAAACTATTGTATAAATTAATTTCAAAACAAACAAAACGTATTGAATGAAAAAGCATTTTTTTAATGAAGCATGAAGTTTTATTATTATTTTCGACACATCATGTTGCTTACTTACCTAACCTAACCCTGAAGGAGGTGAATGTGCTCATGAAACTCAACAACTTTCCCCAAAGAACATAGGTCGAAATATGAAAAAAAAATTTGGCCCTCCCTTACAAAACTGACTACCAGCTGATTTATTTACTATGGAAGGGCCAAATTATTTTTTCATATTTCGACCTATGTTCTTTGGGGAAAGTTGTTGAGTTTCATGAGCACATTTACCTCCTTCAGGGTTGATACCCCCTTCCGTTAAACGCTGTATATATATTTTAGTACAAACTTGAATATTATAAAAAAATATTCTGGTATAATACCTTGAAAGTGGGCATGAAATCGTCCTGTATAATAAGTGTAGCGCCAAATGATGTCTTCTGAAAACAGTTGTTATATTTCTGAATGTTGGCCAAGAAGTGCTTAGAATCATTTCCAATACCAGAAACTAAAGAGCGTAAAGGATCTGGTGGTGGGACCAATTGTGGTAATTTTACTTTGCCTCCAGCACAACATAATCCAGTAGATTCACCATTGTATTTCAACGCCTTACAATATTTACAAATTATTTTCATTTCCCCAATTGATACCGATTTGTCGGCACAATAATCAATTGCCGGATCATAGTGGAATGCAGCTCGTTCAAGAATCACAGGAGCACTGCGTCTGCGGATTCGCTCAATTTCATTATGTCGTGCTCGCTGTTGTTGTGTTTGATGTGCACGAACTCGTTGCATTCTAAGCCTATCCACTTCATTATCACTCACTAAATAACGCAATTCTAACATAGCAATACGACTATTTTCTTGATCTGTCTCTCTCTGGTCATCAGTGCGGTTAGCACGTGAGGTAGCTCTTCGCACATTTGATTGACTGAGACGACCTAAGTCAGGTCGTCTTCTCCTCGGCATCGTAACGTAATTAATCAAAGTGAGAAAATTTCTCGCTCACTTAACAGTAACTTAACAGTAAAGTGTCACTATCACAAAATATCAACAAAAAAAGAGCACACTACTTGGAATGTCACTATCACAAAGGATCACAAAAGTAAAGAAAATTCTCGCGCACGTAGCGGTAATCGTCACTCACAAAGATAGAAGGATGCACTCATAGAATATCGTAACCATGATCGTAACACAATATCGTCAATCGTAATACTTTTTTCCTTTTTCTGATTTTCTTATTTATTTTTCTGGAGTTTACCTTTAAGCCATAAATCTCCGTCTTCTGAAGTGCGACAGAATGATTGACATATTAGTTAGTTGTCAAATCTAATGTCAAATATTATGGTTATGTTCAGAAACTTAATTTGTGACAAAAGTTTAGATTTATCAAACCTAAAAAAATAATCTGATACAGTTACAACTGAAGTTAGCTAAAATTAAGTTTCGCGAAGCCGACCAAATTAATTGTAAATCAGTACTACTAATAGTTTATTACATTTTTTGTCGCGTTCGCGATTCACTTTTGTTTATTTTCGGAACGCGACATTAGATCCTCCAAAGCGCACGCGAAGACTATTTTCATAGATATGATTGAATTTGAACTTTATGCAGCGGTAATAAATTGCAAATTGACTCTTTGACGTTAGGAACACACCTAAATTGCTTAGACAACAGTGAGTGATTATAATTTAATATGAACTTTATTGAATAGCAATAAAGTTGAAATTGACTCTAGTTTGTATGGGAAATAGAAAAGGGCTGTTTTTAGGGTTTTCCCGGAAATTATTCGATTTTTTCTCGCCTTTTAAACCTTCCCTAGACCTCCACGAACATTTCAAGACTAAGATAAGATAGTTTTAGTGAGACTAACGAACAGCAATTCATTTTTATATATATGTTTGGGAAATAGAAAAGGGCTGTTTTTAGAGTTTTCCCGGAAATTATTCAATTTTTTCTCGCCTTTTAAACCTTCCCTATACCTCCACGAACATTTCAAGACTAAGATAAGATAGTTTTAGTGAGACTAACGAACAGCAATTCGTTTTTATATATATGTTTGTATGGGAAATAGAAAAGGGCTGTTTTTAGGGTTTTCCTGGAAATTATCCGATTTTTTCTCGCCTTTTAAACCTTCCCTAGATCTCCACGAACATTTCAAGACTAAGATAAGATAAATCCGTTCAGCCGTTCTCGAGTTTTAGTGAGACTAACGAACAGCAATTCATTATATATATATATATATATATATATATATATATATATATATATATATATATATATAGATAGGTTATAATCCATAAGTGATATATAGAATTACCTAATTATACATCATATCATGGCTGCAAATTCGAAAAATTTGATGTGAATATGTGAAAAGTGGGGTTAGATGGCAAAATATCGAAAAATGTTAGTTGGAAAAAGTTATCACAATGATATTATAAGGCCACTTTCGAAATTTTGAGCGAAAAAAACGAACAATAAGAAAATTAGCATTTTTCGCCATGGCCCTCTTCTAAAATGATATGGCACCGATTTCATTGTTGAAGTAGTTAGGGTAATGCATTGTTTAATTTGTAAGGGTAAAACAATTCAGACATATTGATTTAGGTTATTCCTAGGGAATAAAATGGAAATATTCGTTGAGCGCATGAAACTTTTCTGTAGCAATGCCTTGTATCGTGTCAGTTTATGCGGTTCCAAATAATTTAATTGTGATATTACAATTGAAAAAAGCCGTTTTTAATTTTTTATGTAATATTCTTTCAAAGTTTCAGAACATTGACTACTTACATTAATAATAATTAATAAATTATTATTATTTAATAAGCGCAATGGTTCCTTTTTGAAACAATATTGACAAAAAAAAATCAATGCGCTAATATTAATACAAGATACTTTATTATCTTTAAAATGTCTGCATACATTTCATAGCGACTCCTAGTTCCATACATTTCACCATCCTAGAGCCCATTTTCTCTGGCAATTTTGCAGCAATACAAAATTTTAAATTAACTATGCGGGCTTTGACATCATAAATGAATACTTGTGTAACATCATTGTGACATTTGATCCGTAATTTTTTTATTTTCGTTAAGTTTACTTATTTCCATTTACACATTATGCAAAGAGATTTTTACTGAAAATGCCTTCTATACTGTCACGTGAATAAAAGATTTTACAACTGTGGCAAGATTATTAAGGAAGTGTACGGAAACTAGTTCAGTTAAAAACAAATTTGAAGTGCCTCATGAAAAAACAGTGTTTACTGAAGAACAGATAGATAGATAGAGATAGATACATTTTATTGTGCATAAGATACATCTTTTCACAAGGGTTCGGTACATACATTACATTCATTACAATGATCCATACGGCATTTTCAGTAATTATTTACAGTTATTTCAGTCAGAACATATATATTTGTTATTAATTGATATTATTATATTGTATATACATATTATAGTGTTATTATTCATTCTCCGCATGCGAAAGCTCTTAATTTTAAGATACTAATAACACTATGGACCAGCATAGAGAGCTCAGAGAGATTATCATTAATGGGATTCAAATAATGTACCAGATCATCAACATTATCCACACTATTGAAAAATCTATTTTGTCTAAGAGGGCTGTAAATGGGGCATTTAAAGAGAATATGTTCCAACGACTCTGGTGTATGCATATTTCAAACGGAACAGATTTCCTCACAATCAATTATATAGAAGTGTCCTTTAAAGGAAAATTTCAGTATCTTTTTACTGGAAGTTCTGATTTGTGCGACAATTCTCGTTATGTATATAGATGCGGGTATTCGCAAGTAATTTCTCCCGGTTTCATCAATTAATAGTTGAGAGAATATCAGAGAATAACTAGACGTAACCTTCTTACACATATCAATTTCGTAAAGTCGTTTTTCAAAATTTTCTAGAATAACCCCATCTAATTTACCTGAATATGTATTTAAATAGTTTGTCTTCCATGAATGTTCACACTCTGCAAAGGTAAACCATTATTTAGCTTGAGTGCCCCAATTATATTTAGCGTTCTCCGTAGCTAATTGTAAAAGTTGCATATAACAGATTTTGGACATTCTAGAATTATCCATTATTTTAAGTTTATTTAACCAACTTAAAGCATGTTTAAAAATAATTAGTGATAAACGGGGCGAATATGTCTCAAGGCGTACAATATAATCTGGAGTATTCTGAGAAAAATTCAACAGTTTTTTAAAAATTTTTACCTGAACCCGCTCAATAATATCAGTATGTAGTCCCCATATGCCAATTCCAAAAGAAAGGCAAGATAAAATGATAGATTTATACAATTTGATTCTGGAAATTTGATCGGCACATGATATCCATAACTGCTCCAATGGCACGACAAGCTTTAATTTTAGTATTCTTAGCCATGGTACAGAACATAGCTGTAGAAGAGAAATTGCTTTACGATTTCTAACCTAAAACCATTGTAATGAAACTTTTGATTATAATTATGTTTGTGCCCTCCTTTTGCAAATATTAATACTTTCGTTTTATCAGTGTAAACTGTAAGTTCCTTGGTAGAACAATAAGTCTCAAGTATTTTCAGTTTGCGTTCTATGTCTATTGGGGAGTCCCCCAGGATTACTATGTCATCGGCGTATTGAAGCATTAACAAATCATTCTTGCCATCAATATTAATTTCGCGAAAGTTACTTGAACGAAAGTAATCTTCAATATCCGATATGAAAATAGAGACAAGCAGTGGAGTTAGCGGTTCACCTTGGAGAACTCCCTCAGCGATAGCATATTTTTTACTATATAGGTTTTGGTGTCTAATTAAAAATGTGGCGTTCTCATATAAGTGTTTAAGTATTCTAATATACTCAGTACTAACCCCAAACTTAAATAGTTTTAACCAAAGAAGTGTATGATCTATGCTGTCAAATGCCCTCCAAAAGTCTACAAAAACAGCATATACTTTCCTGCGGGGGAGCCTAAGAGTTATTTGCAAAACAGAAGTCAAAATAAAAATATTATCCGAACATCCCCTATTCTTTCGAAAGCCAAATTGTGTTTCAGGAAGAATGAGATTATTTTCACACCAATTAGACAAGCGATTTAATAGAATTAACGAAAACACCTTGGCACACCAATTAATTAGAGATATACCACGATAGTTATTAGGATCCTCTAAGGGTCTTTTTTTGTGAAGCATTATGAGAATTGTTTCATGCCAACCGGAAGGAATAATTTCCGAATCCAAAATTTTATTATATAAATGACAAATATATAAAGGCCAGTTCTGTGGTAAATCATTTAAAAACTCGTAAGTAATTCCATCCTTACCTGGTGATTTGCCATCTTTGCCCAAAACCAAAGATTGATCAAGTTCTAGAAGTGATATGGGGGCATCTATAAATTCATCTCCGACCCCAAAAAAAACATACTTCATACTGAACTTTAATTGAAGATATGCTATCGTAAAAATATTCCCACTCCCTGATTGATATAGGACAACTTCTATCTTTACGTCTAAATAACCTTAAGGTTTTCCAGAACTCCGACGGATTTTTTGTGTTGGGAAGAGTAGTTACAATATCTTTTTCATAATCATTTTTCTTCCTTAAAATTAATCGCTTATATTCTTTTTTGTTGGAAATATAAGTTGTCTTGTTTATTTCGGAGAATCCTTGTTTTCTACATATTTTCAATGAATTTGCTACTTGACGTTTAGATTTCTTACAGTCAGCATCAAACCAATGCTTAGAACGTATTGAGTTAATGCCATTGAAATATTCTACTTAGATTAAACCTTTAAGTTTTGCTACATCTCATATTACACAGATTATCATACAAAGCGTCCACATCTCCAATTGCTCCTACGTTTGGTAAGCATTGAATTGACAATTTAAAATCAGTGACTTTGGAACTGATCCATTTTAGGCGAGTGAAGGATGATATAGTAGGAGTAATATTATTGCTTCTTATTACCGAGCCGAAGGATATAACTATTGGAAAGTGATCAGACAAATATTGATCATCTGGCACACTAAATTTTTCAATTAATTCAAGCTTATCAGTATTACAGGAACAGAGATCTATTACACTTTGCCCTTATGCATTACAAAAAGTGAAGTTAGCAGGTCTGTCTGTTTTTATATGACCATTTATTAACGAGAAGTTTATATCTGACATAAATTACAAAAGACGATGACCCTTATAGTTACTGAATTTATCATAACTTAGCATATTGGGGAAAAATTGAGTATTTGCTACAAGTTCTTCTGGAATTTCACTAGTCTCGCCAATTCTACTATTAAAATCTCCAATTATAAGAAATAAACAATCAGTATATTGTTCTAGTATAGCATTAAGTGACATTAAGCTTCCAACAATTCATCATACTCACATTTAGGTGAAAAATATACAACACAAAAAATAAACTGGAAAGAAGATTTTCCAGAATGATACATTAGCCACCAGGGAGAAGTTTCCAGAACTTTTGAATTGTAACAATTTTTGTAAATTATTGCTATACCACCTTTTGCATGTCCTACTGACTTCTCCCGGATTGCTTCTGAATAAACAATATTATAGTTACTACTTAAGGCGTCAGGTACTTTTATGTCCGAATACAACCATGTTTCGCATAAACATAAAAAGTCATATTGTTCATATGGGTCTTGAATAAAATTATTAAAGTTTTTAAAGCCCCGCATATTCCAGAATATCATATTAACAAAAGGCAAGTTATTTAAATCATTGTAATTAGTTTGGTTTGGTTTGGTTGTTCTTATGCAAGTTTCGGGTTTTTTAAAGAATTTTCACTAGTTGTATCTTCGGATGCTGAAGATCTCTCGCTTACTGTTCTTCCTTTTGTTTTCTTGGATGTAGTTGATGGTTCTATATACACCTTTTTCCACCCTTCAGAATCCCTTACGTCTTATTCCTTTCCACCGACTACAAGTTTATTATACTTTAAATATATGACCTTCGGTTCCAGCTATCTTCATCTGTTCCAAAAGTTGTTTTCTTTGCATTTGAATTTCTTTTGGGAAGTCTTCGTTGACACTCCACTGGGTATTTTTTAAGTTGTTAGCCGATTTTAAAATTTCAAGTTTTTTTGTTTTGTTAACCATTTCTATTAGTACTGGTCTACTTGCATTGTCCCTCTTCTTCCCCAATCTTCTGATATTCGTTATATCGTGTTCCATTTTAATTTGCACCTCTAATATATTTATTACTTCTTTTATTTTATTTTGTAGAATGTTATTAGCTTCATTCATTCCGTAGATGATTAGGTTTTTACTTCGGAATTCTCTTTCTAAAAATTGGATTCTCTTTTCTTGTTTCTCCAGCCCCTGTTTAAGTTCTTCATTCTCCTACTTCCTCTCAAGAATTTCTAATGTAAGGGCAGTTAGTTCTCGCTGAATTTCGTCCAGTTTTTGCTCCATTCGAACATTTCTCTCATCCATAGTGTTCAATTTCTCCAAGACTTTTCCATTTTGCTACTTATTTAATTTGCTTTGTTATCTCCTAGATACGAACCTGTGTTTTTAGTTTTAACTTCTTGATATCAGGTAATTAGCTGAATCACTTTATTGATTTAGAGCAGGTTTTGTTACAATTTATAAATTAAAGAATCTGGTTTTCAACTTGCTGTATATTGTATTGATGACGTATTGTATGGATATTTGGGTAATCTCTAAGCTTTGAAAGATATTTCTTCTACATACCTCTCATTAACGGATCGATTTCATAGCACTAACTTTTTCACTATTTTATTCAATCGTTTGATAAAGAAAATACAAATTTAATGAGAGCCGATATGATCAAGTCTGGTTTGCTATCTCGCCAGGACCGAACTGAAGAACATAGTTTGGAAGTGCTTTTGACGTTGCAGAAAATTCTCAAGTATCCATAGCGCATCAAGTTCATCAAAGCACTAATATTTCTTCAGCCGTATTTTGGAAAGAAATAAGTTTCACCCGTACAAGCCTAAATTTCTTCATGCACTGAAGGATAGAGATTATGACGCCCGGTTTGATTTTTGCGCTTGGTATCGAGGAATGATTCAAGGTAATCCAAATTTCACAGAAAATGTTTTATTTTCCTACGAATCTACCTTCACGTCAAATGGAACAGTAAGCTCACAAAACTGTCGTTGGTGGGCAAACACAAACCCACATTTTTTTATAACAAGTAAAGACCAATACCAATTCAAGGTTAATGTATGGTGCGGAATTTGGAATTGTCTATTTATTGATCCATTTTTCTTTAGAGAAAACCTTAATGCCAGGCGTTATTTAACTTTGTTGGGAAATGAATCAACCCAAGTTTTGGATAGTATCCCACGGGAAAAACGAGCCAATCTTTATTTTCAACAAGACGATGCATTAATTCATTCAACTCGAGAACAAAGAGGATTGTTAGATAACAAATTTGGTGATCATTGGATAGGTCGCTATTCAGTAAATCATTGGCCCGCTAGGTCCCCGGACCTAAGTCCTTTGGACTTTTTCTTATGGGACTGTTTAAAAATCATGGTTAATCGGGAAATACCCTTCAGAGTCGTCGCAAATTTAGAACAATGCATGAGAGATTGCGTATATGCTATTAACCAAGGTGCGCTACGCTCCAAAATGTTCAAAGAGAAATAAATTTCGGGCCGGTGAAATGTATGGAACGAGATGGAGGACACGTAGAATTTTGAATTTGTGTTTTGAAATAATAATTTATTTATTGGTATTAAGTTAGTGGGTAATCTGTTAAATACCGTTTCAAAAGATAGAAATAAGTTATTCAACTAATTCAATGTATTATTGTTATTATTATGAGTAGTTAATGAGGTTTAATAATTTAAAGAAATATTTATTCACAATATCAAAAACGGTTCTTTCCAATTCTGGTTTCAGTACTGAATTATTTTAAACTTGCTATAGAAATGTTACAAATGTTCAACTAATATTTCCATTTAGTTTTCTAGGAATAATTTCAATAATTAGTTTTGATTAGTTTCACGTTTATACATTACATATGGTGTTACTTGAACTCTTTCAATAATGAAATTGGGGCAATATCATTTCAGAAGACCGTAATGGGGAAAAATACGAAATTTCTTATTTTTTGTCGTTTTTGCATCAAATTTCGTACGTACGTAAAATATAATTTTTATCACTTTTTTCAAATAACATTTTTTGATATTTTGACATCTAACCCCACTTTTCGCATTTTCACATCGAAATTTTCTAATTTGCGGCCATGACAGTGTTAATATAACTGATGTCAAAATGTTATTTTGGATTATCCACCATGCAGGATCGATACTACAACTAAAAATTTTTCCAATGTGTAGCGAACATTATGGTGGACAGAAGTAGTTGTTTTTCCCTTCGAAGAAGGGTCAGGCTAATATGTCGAAATTAGCGAAATTTTGACTAAAACGTAGGTGAAGTAGAAAATCGAAATTTATTTTTCATATATATTGTACAGCTTAAGCCTTCGGTAGGCGCAGGTTGAACTTGTTCATTAGTGGGCGCACACGGTGTACGAGACCGGTTAAAATAAATAGACTTGAGAGACCACCAATAAGTGTTTTGTTGAAACTATAAGTTTTTTGAACATGTTATTACAATTATATGACATTTGCTTGACATCACCCCTTTTACATCATTTTCAAACAGGGAGCTGAAAAAAATTACACAAATGCGGTTATATTTTTTTTGTTCAATTACAAAGCAATAACTAAAAAAATATTCTTGTACATTCGACCTCAAAGTTATTCTTCAATATACTCAAAGCACTAAAAAAATTAATACCAGTAATAAAATTACTATACATAGATGTGCCTGGAACATAAAAAAGAGGTACAAAAATCAGCGATGAGAATCGTAGTAATTTGCACATAAAGTCTTCACATGCTCTAAACACAAAAAATTAGCACATAGTTCACAAAAATATTTTGTTTTTTTCTCCAGTGACAGTCACCACATCTTCCAGTTTGCCCTGGACTTCTCTGAGCTGGCTCATCCTCTTGCGGATCTTGCAGATTACACAGTTCTTTCAGTCGCATTTTAATATTTGCTGGGATATGTCGATTCAGATACCTATTTTTTTTATGGTTGTACGTCAAAGCAAAAGCTAGTTCTGTTACCATTTGTCGTCTTGGTTTTGTTGAATTAATATTCTTACAGCTATAAATAACGAACGCGTTTATTCCTGTAACATTCAATAAACTATAAAAAATCACCATGGGCCATCTTCTGGGACAACGTGCTACATGGTACTGTGCACACAATTGGTCCACAGTATCGACACCACTTTTCGTTGCATTATACTGTAATATTATTTCTGGTTTACCAGATTCCTCATCAACATCATCGCCGTGATGCATTGTTGAGTACAATATAACATTTTTATTTTTTTTCGATTTATATGCCACCAAGGTTCCTCCGCAGCCAAAAGCAAATACACTAGATCCAATTGGCCTACTTTGCGCTTGATTGAAAAAATCAGGTATTACCCTTCTTCTGCCCTCTATAAATCGAACTAAATCTAGACCATTTCGTTTTAGTTCTATACCGAGTGCAGCGCTAGTGTACCAGTTGTCTGTTGTGACATTTCTGTTCGAATTATAAAGGTGCTTAGAGGCTCTTTCAGTTATAGCTTTCGTACTGTGGTCTAGACTGAAAGGGCCCGCTGGTTGTGTCCCAACATAAACTTCCATATGAGAGAAATTGTCCTTTTGATTTTCATTCCATTTTGTCAATATAGTTCTAATTGGAGCTAGTTTGTCTAAAATAGATCTCTCAGCTCTAGTATGTATGTCGTCAAAGCGAATATATCTTAGTAAAACTTTAAATTTTCTCTCGTTCATTGTTAATCGGAAAAGTTATATGCCAGTCCCATCTGTGCTCCATAAGTCAGTAGTATTCAAATAACTTGCTGTCCTAACACCTGCAAGATATAATAATCCAATTAGGGCTCGCATTTCGTCAATATTGGTTGACAAAATATCTCTCTCTCGAACAAAATGTGAACTTTCTGAATCAATTTTTTTGTTTGTCTCATCAATAATTATTTGTAGCATGTTTAGATCGAATAGAGAACCCCAAATATCATCAATTTTAGATTTATTTTTCACATTAACTTTTGGGCCTGGTAGCTGCATTACTATATTCTCTCTCTACGAGTTCTGACGTTTTTAGGAAGTACATGGTTGGTTCATTTGGTAATTTCATCTTTCCTTATGAAATGAGGTCCAATAGTATTTCCAGTTTGCTTTTTTTCGTTTTCCTCGATTTCTTCTTCTGTATCGCTATCTTCAGTTCTCTCTTCTGCAACATCGTTTTCGGTTGTTTCCTCCTCATCATCAAATTCTTCTTCTGTCTGGACTTCTTCAAAAAGTCGCAAGAATCGCTGCTGATCTCTTTCGTAGTTGTAGTTCATTTTAATTTGAATTACAAAACCTACAATTACAACAAATTCTATAATTTAAAGCCTTTTAAATATATTTCTTATATTACCTCAGTGGGCGCACACGGTGGCCTGCACCGGGTTTTCAATTTGCTCTGCCGCTTTCTAAAGTACTGCACTCCGCGACAAGAACTGACTAGCTGACCATGAAACGGGAAGGTACACGGACGCAAACTACCGAGCTCACCCGATTATTTCCGATACGTGGTTTCTTAACTCCGCCCGGTGTCCTAGACTGGCTGCGCCTACTAAAGGGTTAATCAACACATATGTAACATCATTAAAACACTGATACTCTAAGTCAAAAATTTGCCAAATACTAATAATCTCTCTAATCTCAGTTGAGTTCAGTTAATTATAAAATATTTCTATAAAATTTAAGTATTATATAAATTGAAATTTTTATTATTATTCCCGATTATTTACCCAGTTGTTATCTGTGACTGTATACGTTTAAATATGAAAGGCTATTTTATGATACTCTGACATTTCCAATATACTCCAAATAAATAACTGTCACCAATAATCATGACATGTCACTGTCACAAATTAAAATCTTCCTATTTAATAAAGTAAATTTATTTTATTTAAAACAATACAATAGTTATTTATGTAACAAGTGTGTAAAGTAGCCTTTTTTCGACGAATGTGACAATCACATGAGTCGAAAAAAGGCATTTACACACGAATTACATACAAAAATTTTCTACTACCATAAATTTTATCAAAATACAGAAGTTTAATAGTAATTTTCTTTGCGCACTAAAGTAGGTTCAAATTTTTCTTAGAAAAAGTTATAACGCTTTTATAGATTCCCAATGAAAAATATTATATATTAGTTAATATTTTGAACATTTCAATCAAAATTAGAACAAATTAACAACACAACAGACGAATTCAATTATTGACAATACTAATATTAAAGGTGAAATTTGAGCACTAGGACATTTTCGGAATATTTTGTATTTTATTTTTCCTACACCATTCTTTAAACAAATTATATTTTGTTTCGTAAATATTCACAAATTTTTGGGGTAATTATTCATTAGAAGCATTCTGTGCTACGTATAATATGTTTGTGAGTGTATTTTCGAAATAATCTTCTGAGAGATCGTCAGAGGAATCCATCTTTATAATTATATATACCTACCTATGCCGCTTTCTAAGAAAGAATCTCATAGTTTCATGAAAATGTTCAATACTTAAATATAAATACTTTTGCTTACCGTAGGTATAGTCGGAAAATTTCAATTTTAAATGTCAGATTCAGTTCACAAAGAAATGTCAGTCACTCACAGCCGACTTATAGGTACCTACATAAGCACTAGGGTGGAGCGATTTTCTCAATTTTATAATCTGATGATGCCTGGTATCGGAATAATTGTCTTTTAGGGTGAGTATAAACCAAAAAAAATCTCACTCTTATCGGACTTAATCTTCAGGTTCCTAGGAGGGGGGAAATTTCTCATTATCAGTAATTTTTTTAACTTCGAATTTTAATTCTATAACATATTTTTCTTATAGTCTTCTAATCTCTAGTGTTATAATTTATATTATTCTCTTCTGAAAACTCATAAAAAGACCTGTGCCACTTGTAATAAACACGAGATATGACATGGGAAATTTTAAGAACGCCCTATATAGACAAATTTTTATTAATTCGAAATAATTATTAATTGTTGACCTCAACGAAAGAAAGTGATACAAACAAAATGTGTTATCGCAAGGTTAACAAAACATCACAGCTGACGATTGTGTCATGTTTTGTTTACTAATACGTTCACAAATTAAAAATAATGATACAGGAAACTAACCTTCACACAAGGTAAATTTTAGAATAAATAACGAGAAAATGTTGAATCAGGAGGGAGATAGTAACTCTCCCCGAAGAGGCCAGTCTAAGTACGGACGGTCCCTTCACCCTCAACAGTAATATTGATTATTTCAGATAGCGCACAGATATTTATATTGTACCGGGGATCATATTTAGTCCTATCTTAAAGTTTTGATTATTTGAAATAGCACACAGATATTTACATTATACAAGGGATCATATTTAGTCCTATCTTAGAGTTTTGATTATTTGAGATAGCGCACAGATATTTATATTGTACCGGGGATCATATTTAGTCCCATCTTAAAGTTTCAACCGATAACTTTTCAGTCATATTACCGGACATCCAGATACCGGAGACATCATAATTAATCTTCTGAATTTTATTGATATAGATTGCATTCTACATATTCAAATTCTACGAGAATCGTAATTAGAATTCAAAATAGGGGATTTAGATTTTTTTATATTGTACCGGTTACCTAAATTTCACGAGATTCGTAATTATTTTTTCCAATCCCAGAAATTTTGGCAATATAGATATATGGTTTACAGGATATCGTATTTGTTCTAATTCATAAAGTTTCGTTTGCTTCCTATTTATTGCCTTAATTTTTGTGAAGGATATCCACCATAATTATCGCCAAAGTTATATTAGTTACTAGTTTTTTTTTGAGACTTTCAGCATACTACTGTCATTATACGATTTACTGTAGTGTATAGGGTACCATACTTATTCCAGGTTAAGTACCAAAAAGAAATTCCGCTCGTTACTTTGTTATTTTTTTATATATCACGTAGGCTATCCAAAAATCAGGTGAGAGCCAAGTTATTATATTTTATTCGATTGCGAAAACTTTCGTATATTTTTTTATCTTTTTTTGTAATATATGCTTGTACATATTTAACTTTTCAGTTTATTTCCTTCAACCTCAGCCCTCACCCTCATACTAGCCAAATAGGACGGGCCGACTCGACCTGCATTACGAACTCGGGCTTGGCACACTGTATAAGCCCAAGGGGCCCCACGACGACCATGATCGCTCGAACCAGGAACAACCCCTCCCTCGAGGTAATCCCGCAGGGAAATTGCCGGTTCTAAATTTTGTGCCGCAAGGCACTGGTGACAGCACGCTGCAACGATTTTGTTCTTTGGATAGAAGTGTGCAGTAGGGCTTTCCGGTCACTCCCAACAGAGAAAAAGGAAACCCGAAAGATAACCGATCCCATTACACTGGTGTTGGATAAGGATAATTCCGACTCGATTACATTAACCAGGGTAATACCGGTCGGTGGGATATCCGCAACATCGGGTGAGTTGATCACTGCTATCTCATAAGAACAAATAAACAGGATAGAACCAAGAAGTATTACACACTTACTGATTTATTTGTGGATTCCTATCAGCGATTTAAATTCAATAATTTTTAGCGTTTTTCCACTCTCTTACTAGTATAATAATTACTTATCTGGAAAACTACTACATTACTAAGTTTATATATTACTAAACATACAGTAATTACGTTAAGTTTGTTATACCTATAGGCTCTAAGTAAGCGCTAACAAGTCTTAACAGGCAGATACATTCCAGCTGTAAACCAAACAGTAAAACAAATAGTGTGGTGGGGAGATTATCTTTAGTTTGGGTTAGTGTTGCTAATAGAATCAGTTTAGTTCATGGTATGGAAACTAGAATGACCCATGCTGAGACTCTCATAAGTGAGAAGGAGATATTTTTCCTTGTCTGTTTTTAGTTCGAGAACAGGTTGATTCGGCGTTACTGTAGCTAATGAAAGTGAAAGATGTCAATTATTATTTGCCTTAATCAATGGTTATTTGCAAACAAATCATTTCTCTATGGTTATTTCTTTGGTTTGTCACATCGCCGTATCGCTATTTTAGAATTTTGATAATTTGGATGTGATTATAGATTTTTTATTGTTTGTTGAGTGTATTTGTTGCAAAAAACTTTTTAAAATTAGTTCAGTGTCCTGTTTGAGACTTGGTCCCGAACGTGTGCAGTGCAAGGATGTGTTGATTTGGATTCACCCCTGTCATCGGTCTCCATTACCAACAACAACAAGGATCTGTTCATTAAATGGCTTGAAGCTACGAGCAATTCATATTTAAAAACATTGCCATATAAATTGATTTATAGGTCACATAGAATTTGTGATGTACACTTTCGAACTAAAGACAAAACTACAATCGCCTTCTACGTAAAGCTGTTCAAACGCTGCTTTGTGGGGCCAATGAAAATAAAGGTAATCACTTATGTTTGTGAATGACTCTTTAATAAATACAGTTAGGCCGCCACACCCCATTAGGTTTCTTTATACAATAAATATTTATTGTTACAGTTTATGAAGAAATTGAGAACACTTCATCTCGAGCAATATCACAAAACGTCCAGTATTTACCATCTACATCTAACAGTACTACTCTACAAGTGACACAGTGTAAGTTATTTGTATAATGTTGATTTTGTAGGTAACTCAATGTGAACCATTCATATATATATATATATATATATATATATATAAGTTTTTTGGGCAATATTTTTTTAAATGTAAAGTCTATATGTATATTAACAATTTATGGATTGTCAATATAATTCAAAATGAATGAATGTTTAAAAACACATGTTTTTGTTGTAGATGTATGTGACCATGATTATTTAGAACATGGAGATGATATGCCTGAAAGAATATGATGAAAACATTAAAAGATTGAAATATGCATCAAATAAGTTTATTTATAGTTTGGATGATACCTACAAATGGATCATGAAGGTACTGCCATTGAAATGCAAATAAGCAGTATTTTCATTTTGATATGTGACCATATTATGTAGATGGAAAGACAAATTGTCAATAAGTTTATAAACATTATATGTCTTAATAGAAAAGGGGGCTCAATCAAAATTTATTGGGCCAAAGTAATTCCAATATAGACTGTATGCACCAGTTGGCTTGAAATTACCATCAAAATAAATTTAAAAAAATTAAGCTATTTGAAATGTATTGTCTATTTGTTTTAGGTATTGTACTTATTGTAATTTTTTTAATAATAGAATTTACTTAAAAATATACTTTAAAAGTCTTATTTTTATTCTGATATATTGTCTAGTTTAAGTGAATAATACATTATACATAATATTTTTGTGTGACCATGTTTTTCATTTTATATTCAAAAAACAGTTCACATGAAGGGAATATTAAATCTTGAAACAAGGTAATAACTGCAGGATGAGTGAAAAAATGCTATACAGTAAGTATCAACAAAGAACGAGTAACTTTCAGTACTCTATTTATGAAGAGTGGAATTAAATGTATGTTACCATTCACATAAACAACATGGATTTTCTTCAATTTTCATATACATGCTAACGATTTCACATTTTAAAGCAAAAAAGTTATCTTTTAAGCATATTAGCTTAACGAAATTTGATTGAAAATGTGTAATTGGTAGAGTGTAAATGAAAATAAAAGAAATACATTTATTGTGATAGTTACTGAAATATTTAAATTTCCCGCTACTCCTGTCAAAGTTGTAGAAATCAGCCGATAGGTGACGTCAGAAGGAATATTTGAATTTCCCCCTACTCTGTAATGTCAGTTTTAGTTCGAGAACAGCTGGTTTGATGGCGAAAATTTGACATTCGAAATCTCAAATTTTAACATTGCAGTTTCCTATCTATCCCTCCCTAATCTATGGTTTAGTTCTGAACTAGGTGCGCTCGAGTGTGTTTTGCAGAGAGAGTATTCTGTTTAGTTAAGAAAAGTAAAAAACCTAAGTTTTTATGATGCCGAAAACGCGGGTGACAGATCCTATATTTGGAACTTCTAGTGAACTTAATCCTAACGTGTTTCCCACCTACTCGGACGCTATGAGAGGCTTTTTGTGGCAGAGAGAGTGTTTAAAATTTGAAAGTGACAAAGACCCAAGTATTTTGGATATTTCAAAGAAACTTTTAATTGATATTAACCCTTAACTACTACCACCCTAAAATTATTTCGTTAACACTATGAGTGGGTCACAGAGACCCAGTTTTTTTACTTATAAAAAACAATAAAAAATAATATTTCAACATTTATTCATAAACACATAAATGGAAACATAACTAAAAAACAATAGCTATTAATAAAAACAATTTAGGCGCAGTTTGGGCACAAAGTTTTTACACATTCTATACACACTGGAATATTACACATTTGACAGTAGGCGCTGGTTTTCCTGTCTTTTGTCACGGAACAAATTACACATCTTTTTCTTTTAGAGGCTCCCACTCTTTGTTAAGTTGCTGGGGGGGAGGGGGGAATTGAAAATTAAAGTTTTCAAACCGCGTGGCAACGAAGTTTGATACCTTTTTTGCATATGCGGTATACATAAATTACGTCCAAGTTGTTTTAAACAATTGTACCTTGAAATTTGTTTGAGAATCTGCAAGAATTTGTACCTTTATGCCGTACTTTGCGGGTTTGTTGGGTATGAACATTCGAAATCCACAACGGCCTCTAAAAGGTACTAACATTTCATCTACAGTCATGCTATTACCAGGTGTATAGTTTTGCTTTGAATTAGTGACAAATTTATCAAACATTTCAGAAATTGGTGCTAGTTTATTTTATTTTCTTTTATCCGCTCGAGTAGTCTCGTCATCGAAACGAATGCAGCATAAAATAAATGAAAATCTGGCTAGTGGCATAGTAGCTCTAAATAGATTCCTTCCTGTACCATCCGTAGCCCATAGACTTTTTAAGTCCTCATGGCCTGACTTGAACAAACCTTGAAGGTAAAGAGACCAATCAACGCTTCAATTTCCAATTTATCTGTATTTTTGATAAATGTTGGAAAAAATGATCGGCGCGCATTTTTCTTTCTTTTGCATCGACAGTATTTAGCAGCGACTATGTCAATACGTTGATTCGTGAATTGCACAATACTTTCTATCATTGAGTCATCAAAAAGTAATCTCCAACTTTCTAGAGGAGTTGTAGGAGGATGTTCACGTGCTAAACCTTTGACGCCTGCTAAAAATTTAATCAAATTGCTTGAAAGTGTTTTACCTTTTTTTGGAGGTGTCTTTGACTATTTAATTTTGTCTTTTTACCATACCAATAATTTTTTCTTGTTTGTTCATTTTCTGGCGCTATATATTCTCTTTGTGATTCATTAGTTTGTTCATTATTTTCAACCACCGTATCATTCTCAACAGAACCGTCACTCTCTAAATTTTCATTATTGTCAGGTTCCTACTCTTCTTCACTATCAGTGTAATGATCGCTTTGTATTCCTCCATCTTCTTCTTCTTTGTCGCTTTCATCTCCATAGTCCAGAATAATTTTACAAGCATATAGTTTATCACTGCTTGAAAGAGATATATTTTCATTATTTTCTTGAGGGTTCTCATCATCTAGCCAAAATTCGTCACTTTCAGCCAATTCTACGAGTTCCTTTTCAGTAAGAGGACGGTTATTCATTTTTCTAAAAAATAAAGTAGTTATTAGGAAATACTATTTTGTAGGGAACAATTACCTACCTGACTCAAATATAACTTTTACACTATAACTGGGTCACTTTGACCCAATATGATCGTTCTAACAGACTTGCGATAATTAAACTAAAAACGCCGCCGCATGTGTTCTCTCTGGCTACCTAGAGCATACTGAGAAGCCCAAGCAATAGAATCTCCGTAGAATGGCGCACTGACAAATTACCAATTGCGCATGGGTCAACGTGACCCAGTGGTAGTAGTTGATGGTTAAAAAGATATGGCAAAGAGCTTCTCTCCCTACAATATCTGATCAACATATAATAAAAAAAATAAAAGACTATAATGAAAAATGCTAGTCCTTGAAGAAAAATAAAAAATCGGCCTATAATAAAAAGTGCCTAGAAAATATTGAGGTTTCTAAGAAGAACAGCTCAAAACTTTTTGACATATCACCCTGCAAATGTGACGATTTTTCCAAATGCCACTGTGAAGTTAAAGTGCCACTTCGCGAAATAATTTTTTTATTAGATCAAAGAACAACAAGAAAAATGATGATAGGAGGTACAGATGTAAAAACTACGAAGCAAAATTTAAAAACAATAAAAAGGAAAGTATTAGAAGAAGAAAGATTAGAGAAGAAAAAATCTAAGAACGAGAGTATACTTGATAGTGTTTTGTCCGATCCGGAGTTCATAAGAAGCTCTGAAAGTACATGTGAAAACATTGATGAGGGCATGACTAGAAATCAAGGTAGGACTACAACACAAGGATCGGAGTATCCATCATCATCAAAAGGCTTAAAAGTGCCATACAACACAGGATTAAAACTTACGAATCTTGCAGAAGCATGTGACAGGGTCGGCGTATCTGACAGATCAGCATCCCTTATTACAAACGCTGTTTTAAAAGATTTGGCATTAATAACTAAAGAGAACACTACTAAAATTATAGACAGATCCAAAATTAGAAGGGAACGCAAGAAATGTAGGACGGGTCTTACTAAAAAAGAGACAGATGACGAGCTTCCATCAACTTTTGGAATTTACTTTGACGGGAGAAAAGACAGAACCTTTTTGGAAAAAACAGAGTCAAGTCAACGTACTAAATCGGTTACTGAAGTGCACATCGTCATATTGGCTGAACATTGGCTGAACCAGGCTCTAAATACATGGGACACGTATCTCTAGAGAACGGTAGTGCGAAGCCCATTAAAGACAGCATCACAAAGTTCCTAAAAGACTCATTGGGTGATGATTTGAGTACGATAGAGGTTATCGGTTGTGACGGGACCGTTGTCAATACTGGTTTCAAGAATGGTGTTATTAGACAAATAGAACTTTCACTTGGGAAGCCAGTTCAATGGTTCATATGTTTGTTACACGCTAACGAACTACCGCTCCACCATTTAGTGCAACAGGTAGTATCAGAAAACTTCTTGATCGATGTGAGCAAATGGCAGTGGTTGACTTTAAGAAAATAGATGCTGAATTTCCTGTTGTGAATATAGATGAACTAAGCACGGATCAAAAGTACCTTTATGAAATGTGCTTAGGAATCAAAAGCGGCCTGATTTCGTCGTAGCTTGAGGAAAGGCAACCTGGAAAGATATCTCATTCCAGGTGGCTAACAACGGCTAATAGTATACTGCGATTGTATATTTCTACTAAAGACCCGTCAAGTCAATTGAAAATGTTGGCGGAGTATGTTGTCAATGTGTACGCAACTACTTGGTTTCAAATTAAGTTCCAATCGTCCTGCAAAACATCTATTTCATATGATAAAATCATCTCGGTACTTACCAAGTGAAATAAAAAAGATAGTGGACCCAGTTATTCAACGAAACGGCTATTTTGCTCACCCTGAGAATGTACTAGTCGCCATGTTAGCTGATGATCGAAAACACATCCGGGAGTTATCTTTACGTCGCATATTAGAGTGCCGATCACAGAATAGAGACGAAAGTGTTCGCGAATTTAAAGTACCATCTATTAATTTTGATGCCCAAGAGTATTTTAACTTGGTAGACTGGCAGTCAGTTGAAATAACAGAGCTTCCTATAACCAAAAACGTAAGTGATGATGAACTTTCAAAAATGATTTTACACATTCCTGATGAGATTGATATACTTTAATTTCCCTGTCATACGCAAGCGGTTGAACGGCATATAAAGTTGGTTATCGAAGCTTCTTCGTTAGTTTTTGGCACCACATCACGTAATGGATTGATAAGATCTAGAATATCATCGAGACAAAAATTGCCAAAAGTTGAAATCAAAAAACATTTTTGTGAGTAACTTCGAAATACTTATTTAATGTACCTTTACGTTTAGTTT
This sequence comes from Galeruca laticollis, assembly GCA_963921935.1. Taxonomy (NCBI): domain Eukaryota; kingdom Metazoa; phylum Arthropoda; class Insecta; order Coleoptera; family Chrysomelidae; genus Galeruca; species Galeruca laticollis. Next base: position 207,146,973 of record OY998177.1, read on the forward strand.
TGTTTATTTTTGAAGATAAATTGGGAGGGTGGGAATGGGTGGAACCCGATTTGCAGCCACCTCCCCTTGGTGGGTTGTGGGTTGGTCTTCTGCGAAGAAAACCAAGCGAAGAGCTGTAACTAGTAAAATAAACAAAATTATTTGGTTATTTATACATTTTTTATTTTAGGTAAATTTTCGGGGTCATCTAGGAACCTGAAGACGTCACATTTAGGAACCCAGATTTTGCGTTTTACGCACTCGAAAGTTTATCTAAGGTACGTACTTTACGCTCGGTAGTAGAAAAAATCATTTACAAATAACCTATTCGGTATGGAAAATTCAAACATGTTTGTATATCAAACCTACAAATCATCAAACAAACCCCAGTTTTCTTAGAAATTACAATGCCTTATCTATAAGAATACAAAATTAAAATTAAATACAGTAATCAGTAATCTCAAATTCATTTTTCAAGAAACGTAGAAAATTTATCATAATTGTTAAAGATTCCGATAATTGTCAATGAATTTCCCGAAATGTCAAAAGTTGATCACGATACTAACGTTCTCCAATTTAGTCCTTCAAAATTGTTTAATCATTCAGTATGTATACTTAAATTCTCTTCTTTAATTCCAATTCCAAATTTATAGATTTTAATATCTTTGATGTATCTTTCTTATAAAGACCTGGTAATTTTTTATGAAATAATGCATATTTCTCAAAAATGATGGACTTGGTCTATGGACTAAACAGGTTGATGTCATTTTTATCTAACTCATTTTTCCCTAGACAGAGGTATGTCAATATACCAACTGTGTACCCACAAAGCCTGAAATAAATTCAGCATATTTCTGAGACTACTCCTGAAGCAAAAACAAAGTTTCCATGCTTTTGTCTACAGAGTAAAAACATCAGATCCATGGTACCGTATGTTGGGCAACGTTGTAATTTCTCACTTTTTTCTACTGGATTGCATTCAAAATGTAAAAGGAACAACTGTACTGAATTTTGGGTTTTGTTGGTCCAAATTCCAATCATGGTTATCTAATACAAATGATTTAAGAAATATATGAAAGTCCATTCTGTTAATTTACCCAAAAAATGTTGCGCTATTCACTTGAACTTGACGTCTTTCAGTTTTAAGAGCTCAATGAATAATGAATATGTTTTCGAAATAAACCAGGCTTATCCGCCATATCATGCAAAATACATCGTTAAATTGGATAAAACGGAAAGTATATAGTTCAGTACAAAAAAAAACAATCACTAAACTCAAACAAAATATATGTGAAGGAAATATCTCTGCATATTGAGGTCAAAGAAATGCTAGACATATTTTTATATTATATGTAAATTTTTCTACATAAATATTTCAGTACATTATGCAAAACAGTATCTAAATACTGTCTTTTCTATATCATTCTGCTAGTTTTTTCGAAAGTCATGAAAATTTTCTCCGCGTTGAGAATAGTCCATTGTTCAATATATTTTGCATAAAAGATATAGAGGTCAATACAACTCTAATAGAATCATTTCCAACCAAATGTTGGTTAGTATTTTATAGGAAAGGATTTTTATTGCGCACTACCTTTATTATAATAACGACATTTTTGAGGAAGCAATACTAATGAAAAAAAAATAAGAAGCTTATACATGGGTAGGATACAGATCAACTATTGAAAGTATATTAGATTTGAAGGAAACAAAAGAAAATTGATTAAAAATAATTATAATTAATGAGGCGATCCGCTGCATAAAACAAACAGGATAGACTCCCAAACAAACAAGCTATAGTATAAATTAATTGTCTCGACCCTTACTTCTTGGAATCTACTCATATCTCTGTTTCAAATGTAACTTACTGTTTCTGGATATTTCTACAATATATTCAAAAAAATGTTAAAAGTTCTAAAAAATTTGACAATTGTTTCGACATTAAATATCATCGTCAGAATGGCAGACGTTACATTTCATTTTATGCCTACCTGATGTTTAATAATTATTTTTTCGCTAGACCAAAAATTGATCTACCTTGTGATTGACTTAATATATGTTAATAGAAGAAAGAAGAAGATATGATATTACAAATATTAAAGCTTAGATATTATTAGCCCAATGGGGATATCCTGGATATATTTTTCCCAATTAAGATCAGTATAACTGTGCAATGATATAGAAAACCAGGAAAACTATATAAGCTGATCTTCACAATTACCACTCAAGATTACAGTTTTAAAGTGGAGAAATCACTAGATTCATCTGTTCATTGACAACTTGATGTTGTGGGCTTAAGTGTCTTCTAGATTCTAATTATTCAAGGAAATTCAGTTCTTGTTTCCTATCACAAATATGTAGTACTTCCAGTTCTGTATTAGGTGTCAATGAATGTTTAGTGTTAAGTAGATGTTTTGCGTAGTGGGACTTATCTGGTTGTTTTAATATGTATGGTCTTAAGTGTTCACTGTATCAATTTTAAAATTTCTACAGGATTGATCCAAGTAGACAGCATTATATTCTAGACATTTAAGTTTATATATAATAGGCGTCTTTAATGGGGATATTTTTGTTTTTATATTTAACATCTTTTACTCACGTTACTTTCTGTTTTAAAAGAAATTGTTGTATTTGTAGCGGAAATAATATTAGACGAATTACCTGCATATCTGATGGTTTTATAAGTTTATTCAGGAAATATTAGTGGTAATGCCACTTTTCTCCTTTTTTATTCATTAATTTATTTATCAAATTGTAATGTTTTTCTTATTTATTAAAAGTTTTAATTACTTGTGGGATACATTTTAAACACTCGGTGGGTTCACTTATTTAATTTATTTAAACACTACACTAATCACTAATTATATACACATTATATTCACATAAACTAATTTATATAAACAGTTCACTAATTTATATTCACTTATTTACTTGTTTATCTCACGATGTCAAATTATCAACTCAACTGAACTTCTCCTTGTCGGTCCCTTATATAATATTGCCTTTTTCACTAGATAATTCTAGATTGCGGCTTACTCAAAAACAATTGGCTTTCTGGCATTTTCTAGATAAGACTGGTCACAAAAACCATGTTTAGATAAGACAGTCACAATCGTAAACAGTTATATAAAAAACCTGCGTATCCGCCATAATTTTAACTTTCATACCTGGCTTATACAGAGTCAGATTTAGGGATTATACCAGTGTGCTGTTTCGTAACATTACCCCCTCCTTAAATGGAAGTTTCTCCTGGAACTTTTGTGTACCCGAGACTGGGTGTTTAAATCGGCAACTGGCCCATTTCTACACTTTCCGATCTTATGGAAATAGCAGGGCACCGTCTTCGAGGATACTGATAACGGGGGTTGTAGCTGCAAATTAATATCTGGACACCGGTATCTCGAAAGATAATATCTACCATGTTCTTGATAATTCGCCAATCCAACTGGTTACTCGCTATCTTAGGCATAGCCAGTTTCTTCACGCGGGATTCTAACACATGGTCTCGGAGGTTACGAAGTGCTTCCCACAAATCGCGATAGATTCATCTTTAGTTACCACGTAGAAGACGTAACGCGAATAATGTATTTGTTTCAGTGTCTTGCCAGGGGATGGAATCTGGTCTTCAAGTTTTTCTAATTGCCCGAACTTCTTTCGAAAGACGTTTGCCAACCCTCGTGCGTTCTTGATACGAGCAAGGATGTTGTATGCCAGTGAATAATCTTCCGGAAGAGTGAACAAATCTTGTTGTTGTTACGAAGTGACTCCATATCTAGCTTTTCCGGTACCTCCATACGCGCCCATAAATTCATCGAAGGTAGGGTCGGACACATTTCGAATAAGATTTATTCCTTCCTCTAGGTCATGGTCTCCTTGAAATGGCGCTAGTCGCTTTTAGTGAACTACTTTTGGTTGGGGATCTTGCTTATGCGATATATAACATCATTGATTCTTTTCTTGATTAAGTATGAACCTTCCCAGGATTTATGTAATTTTGGAGAGAATACTTTTCTCCTCGTCGAATTGTGGAACCATACTTTGTCCCCTTCTTTAAAACCGCCTTCTGTATCCTGCGTGTCGTACCGACTTTTCATTCTGTCGCTGGCAACTTGAAGATTTGTTCGAACTAATTCATGAATATCGTCCAGCCTTCTTCTTAATTGGATCACGTAGTCTTCGCCTGCTAGATCTTCTCCAGGCCGACAGTCAAATTCCAGGTCACAAGGAAGCCTCATTTCATGTCCAAACAGGATTTTCGCAGGTGTTCCACCCGTGGACTCATTGACGGCAGATCGATAAGCCAAGGCGAATAGGGAAAGTTACTGGTCCCAATCTCTCTGATGGCTGGAAACCACTTTGGACAGGTATTTTCCAATAGTCCTGTTCATTCTCTCGACCATTCCATCTGACTGGGGATGTAATGCTGTAGTCCTGGTCTTCTTCATTCCCAGCTTGTCACAAATCTCCTGAAATAGGTGGCTTTCGAAATTTCTTCCCTGGTCACTGTGGACTTCCAAGGGCACTTCATAAATTCTTTCACCAATACATCCGCTGTTCGGGATAGCCTAAATTTCCACCCACTTTGTGAAATAATCCATTACAACCAGTATGTATTTGCCACCATTTTCGGTCGTCGGAAATGGTCCAGCGATGTCTAAAGCAATCCTTTCGAAAGGGCTTCCAACATTATACTGTTTCATAGGTGCCTTTCTCTTGCGATGTGGTTCATTACTCGTAGCACACAAGTCGTACATTTCTTACACCAGTCTTTCACATCGTCGGAGCTGTTCATCCAATAAAACTTTTCACGGAAACGCTGAAGGGTTTTCTTCACTCCCAGATGACCTCCCGATGGACTGTCGTGTAACTTCTTCAGTACCTCAGCTACTCTCGTTCTAGGGATAACTAGCTCTCTCCTCATCTCGGAACCATCATCGTTTTCAAGGACCCTTTTCAACAGCCCTTCTTCCACTGAGCCCAATACGCCTTGAGTTTCGGTGAAAATCTTGACACCTCTTGCCAGGTAGGTCGCCGATTTTCTTTCTTCCATTACCGGATCATCTTCAGGTGCGGTCCTGATCCTCTCTGATCCTGGTGGGTGACCATTATTCGTTGCCTACTGTAATTCTTGAGACCGCAGCTTCCTTAGATTTCGACTTGTTGCATTGTGAATAGTCTACAGGGCATGACCGACTAGGCAAAGAGTTGGCTTTTCGGAGATTCACATCAGCTGGATGTTCACCCCTGTCTGATTTCCCCTGTGACTGGAGTTCTTGGGTTACAGGAGTCTTGGGGCGCTTAGACAGACTGCGTACGTGCTCTAGCTGACCACACTTCCAGTATTTGTGTTTGTTTAGATAAGTATATCGTAAACAGTTATATAAAAAAACCTGCGTATCCGCCATAATTTTAACTCTCATACCTGGCTTAGACAGAGTCGGATTTAGAGACTATACCAGTGTGTTGTTTCGGAACAATATGTAATGGATAACCGTTGGATGTTGCTATTTGTTCAATTGTATTAATTTCTCTATTAAAATTACGTTTGTTCATAGGAACTGAAAAAGCTCTATGTATCAATGAATTATGTGCTGCTAATTTATGTGACATGGGATGATTGGAATTTTATGGAATAGTTACATCAGTGTTTTCTGTATGGTGAAAAATCAAGTACATTTTCAACTCTTTGAATTCCTTTATCAAGAAAATTGATTGAGTTATTTTCTTCAACTTCTAATGTAAAATTAATGAAACTGTAAGTACTTAGATTCCAACACACTTCACACCACGATTTGAAAACCTTTCAGATACTATTTTTACAGAAATTGAAATAGAATTTTTGAATAAAGGTTTAAAATACAGCATACCGCAAAAAGTTACGAATAATATTAATCAAATAATAGCTACAGAATCAGATATAGCTTTAAAATCTAATTAAAATCATTTTCTTTGTGAGAAATTAAAATATGCCAATTTAATCAAAAATATTGGAACCGTTAAAAGTTAAACGTTAAAAAAATGACAATACAGTTTTAAATTCAATCAAAAAGAAATGACAAAATAATAACATAACATTTACAAAATCTGACAATGGGAGCGTCACTGTCATATTGACAACTATATATTATTACAAAAATATATAACTATATAGAACCTTGCGATGTACAAGTTCTTAGAGCAGACCCAACAAAAAAATGTTCTTATAATGTAAGAGATATTGTTAATAATTCAAATTGTTTTTCAAGTGATTACGAAAAGAAGTCCATCCTAAATTAAAATCCTCATTCTCAACAATTAACCATTAAATTACGGCACCAATTAGACCTGTAGTTTCTTATGTTTATACTCCTAATAATACATTACCAAAAGAACTGAACAATATACTTAATAGTTACGGATAAACATCTAAATACTCAATTAAAAATTAAATAGAACTAATCAAAAAATGAAAAGAATTCCAATTGCAAGATAACTCATTTCATTTGATGTTACCACTATGTTCACCAAAATTCCTCCTGACAAATGTCAAATACTTTTAAGAAAATTACTAGAACATAAAAATATTAATCTAGAAATAATATCAAATATACTTAATTTATTCGATGTATATGTTAATTAGAATTATTTCACTTTTGTCATTAAGATATATATTCAAAATGAAGGTTTACCAATGGGAAGCCCTATATCTCCAATGTGTGCAAACATTTTTATGGACAGTTTAGAAAGAAAAATCTTTGAAAGGAATATATAAAAAAATATCGTGTTTTGGTATAGATATTTAGACGATATATTAGCTTGTTTTGTAGGTAGTGAACGACAATTAGGTGTATTTTTCAAAAATATTATTAATTTACACCCAAAAATTGAATTTACATTAGAATTTGAAGAAAATAATTTTCCAATTGTCTCGATTTGAGAATTGAAAGAGTTAATAATGTACTTGATTATTCAATTTACAGGAAAGTAATACACACTGATGTAACTATTCAATATAATTCCAATCATCCCATGTCACATAAATTAGCAGCATATAATTAAATAATACATAGAGTTTTTTCGGTTCAAATGAACAAATGTAATTTCAATAGAGAAATTAATACAATTAAATAAATAGCAACATCCAACGGTTATCCATTACAGATGATAAATTAATAAAGAAGAGGAAGAAGTGGAATTGAAACTAGCATTTCCTGAACAAACTAACGAAATAAAAAATTATAAGACGATCGCGTATCCAGTTAATATTTCTAACAATATCTCAAACATAAAATACTTAGCCACAAATACAACAATTTCTTTTAAACCAAAAAGTAATGTGAGTACAACATTGTTAAAAATAAAAGCAAAAATACAGAAACTTAAATGACCACCAACTCTTAAGACAGTAACAAACCGTAATAAATAGCCTAGTCAAAGAACATCAAAACAAAGGATGGGCCGAATTCTTAAGTACTTTGAAACCGGAATGTTCGAATTTGATTTAATTACCAAATTCTCCTGTGATTTTTATTTTCAACTTCCCCTGTATAACACAATTCAAATATTCTGCTCAAGACATATAAACTTTTCAGGCAACAAAAATCATCCTAACTGCAAATTTTCACTCGCTGTATCTGACTGTTACGTTTCAAATTCTACTATTTTTCTCGTTCCTCGTAACCACGTTAACCGATAGATAAATGTGTCAACTACATTACATTTGTCTCGTCATATATAACTGTCGTACATAATGGTACTCATGTTATAAGAGCACCCGGCATTTGGTCCTGGTAAAAAACATGTGTAATTAATCATTAAACATTCATTACTCCTGCAGATTATGTGCTAAGTAATCAAAATGTAACGCATATGATCAAGTGAATTTCTTAATTGTCTACGCAAAAGAAAAAGTTATAAATTTTTGCAATATAGCAACATGAAAGTGAAATAAGTGTTTAATTTCTTCGAGAAAACATTTAATCAAACATCCTACAACAGTGAATACAATATACGGTCTTTCGAGAAAAACTTTTAACAATAAAAAACTTACCGTTCCATCTAATAACCCAAGTGAAAAAAGGGTTAATTAGGAAAATCGCCCGTTATTTTAGAAACAAGTTCAATGACAATAATAAAATAAAAATGAACGGTCAAGTATATACCAACACTCCCGAAATCGCAGAAAAGTTCGGTGAGTATTTCCAAATCAACTTTGTAAATCACTCTCAACACACACAATATCACCAAGACATTACACATATAGTTCGACAACACTTAAGCTCCCTTAACACCTCAAATACAAAAAATTTAAAAACATGCACTGAAGTTTACAACACAATTCAAAAGCTTAAAAACAAAACAGCACCCGGTTCAGATACTATACTCAAAAACCTACCAAAAAAAGCAATTGTTCAACTAACGTACATAATTAATTTTATTATCAAAACAGGGCAATATCCCGATATGTTCAAAATAGCCAACGTCATCCCTATCATCAAAGCAAATAAACAATCATGTTATGTAGATAGTTATAGAATAGATAGACCAATATTACTCCTAAACAATATAGCGAAGGTGATTGACAAAATAATTTCATTCCGTCTTAAACAGTTTGTTGAAAAACATGACATTATTCACTCAGAGCAATACGGATTCAGAAGCGTCCATAGCACCATATCTCAAATTATTAGAATAATCAATTACTTAAGAGAAGGTAACGCTCGATATTCAAAAGGCATTTGACTCCGTACGGCATGAGGGATTAATACATAAACTAATTACACTGAAAACTCCTGATTATTTAATAAAAATATTAAGTTCGTATCTATCTAACAGAATTTTTTACGCTAAAATTAACAACCACACTGCTGGACCATACTCGATCCAAGCAGAAGTACCTAAAGGCTCGGTGTTATCACCTTTGCTATACTCCTTGTTCATTCACGATCTCCCAACATTTCCTAAGCTTCTAACCGCAATTTATGCCGATAATACTTGTTTTGTTGCCACAGAATCCTGATCATGCACTCACTAGAGTACAAACACATGTCAATACAAAAATAATACCATATTCACACGAACGCAAATTAGTTATCAACGAATCCACAACAGAGTATTCATTTGTCACAACCTAAACACCCGGCCTTGGGACTCTGCTCAGGTAGTGAATTCGGCCTTAGTTACACTATTTTTTATTACCTCAATTGGGATAAGGTGAAGCAACAAACAAAATTTCGGGACAAATGGATTTATTTGACACAGAATAATAAATCTACAAAAACTGTATATTCTCAATACAAATACGAATAAATATCAGTTATATAGTAAAAATGTCCAACTCAATATTTTATATATAACAAAAATAAGTTAGGGACTTATTTTGGGAAGACTCGGGACGTACAGCTCGCAGCAGTAGTCGAGGCTTCTTGAGCCGTTGTTGTATGGACGATGTGGTGCGATGAGTGGATCTTTAGGGTCGGTACAGGCTAAAGCGGTCCTTAAGGTAAACGGTGCTTAGGTCAGTCCTTAAAGTAGATGGTCCTTAAAGTAGACGGTTCTTAAAATAAACGCTCCTTAAGACTGCAGAGCTGTAGGGGAGAAATAAAAAAACAGGAGAAAGCAGAAAATTGAAATTGGGAAGGAGAAATAAAATGAACAGGTAGGAGCTTATACTCCAATACATACAAAAATTTGAATTTAATTTTCAAAATAAAACCACAGAAAACTATTCATTCTTATCCGTCCTGTTTCCAAAATAATCAGAAAAAGCAAATTTAATTCGGTGGAAAATAACCATATAAAAAATCTGTTATAAATTAGCTTCATAAAATAACTTCGGACGCCACCATATTTTTTATTAAAGAGAAATATTTCCCGCGAAGAAAAAATGGAAAACGCCATCAAAAAAACATTGTTTTTTTTTTCAAAAAACGAGATATTTTAACTAAATAGAAAAATCGAAATAGAATAATTTGTAAGCACACAATAACAATTTGAAAATATATAGATAACTTACCAGCAAAGAAAATTCAAAATCAATCACAAAATGATATTTTCTAATATTGGAAATAATAGGATTTGGAATTAGAGGTGGGAGTAGCCGACGAATAAGTAACGCTCCAAAATAATTGATGAAAATAGTAACATGTCTCAGCGACATGTTACATATTACTCAGGAGATATGCTAAAAAAACACGTCTCAGCAATCTCAGCTTTGTGTGAATGGGCACAATATCAAGCGTAGTAATACCCTAAAATACTTGGGGTATAGTATACAAGCGAATACAAACGCAAACGCTTATATTACGCAAGGATAAGATTGCAATGGGCAAACTCTATCCACTCATTTGTACACACACTAACTTAACAAGCCATAACAAAATTCTCACATACACTTACATAATCAGACCAATACCCACTTACGCAGCCCCAGTATAGCACAACGGAACTAAACATAATTTTTACTCCCTACAGACGGTACAAAACAAGTGTCTACGGATGGCGAACAAACACAATTGTTATCCTAAATTATCCAGAAATACTTGGTTACATGACAAAACCAACTTACCAACTATCAAAGACTTCATAGCTTAAATTTCAACGAAATTTCATAACTACTGTCTGCCAAATGATCTTCGTAAAAATCTCATAGACGCAAATCGCGCAGGAGATATCCGAGATAGTGGGTGTAGGCTTCTGCATGGCAAGCTAATTACATAATAAGATTGTTCAACTTCAAACCTATATCATTTCACAACGTGTAAATCAATTATAAACAAATATATTATTAAAATCAACGTCAGTCATGTTGCCGTCTTATAATCTAATAACCCCATGTCATTTTTGAAACCCTATTTTTTAGCTACTTTTCAGGGATAACCTAGCTGAAATATTGTAGTAATCAAAAATATTCTAAGGGACAAAGTTGTTGTAGATAGCGAAACTTAATTGATAATGCAGTTGTAAGGAGCCATTTAATGTATCACCGGACAAACCCAACAAGAGGAAAATTGGCCAGAACATCGGCAATACTTTGTAATTTTTCTTTATGTTGTAAAAGGGAACAAAAACATTCTCATAAAGACTATTTTAAATAAAAAAAAATAATGTCCCATTAAAAAGTCTGATATACAGTGCTATTCAAAAGTCCCCTTCCCCCCTAGTATCTTTTGAACGCCTACACTTACATTAATATAATTTGGAGGGTGAAAATAAAGTGTTGTAAACTTCTCTACGAATGGTGACGTAATAGTAATAGTTGATGTCACAGTGCCACTCTGGCTAATAATTTTAAATAGGACATTATGGCAAGTGACATCTCGTTTGAAAGGCATTGACATTGGCTACATAGCCATATTAATTTTGTTTGGGTTTAAATGAATTTTGACGGATAAATTAAATAAATACCAAAATTATTGAAATTATTTTTTAAATTTAATTAATCAAATATCAACAATGAATTCCTATAGCAAGTGTTCGAAATGTGCTCCGTCTACTTCCTGACAGTAATACATCCTATTAGTAGGCTCTTGTCGTACTCGTTCCAATGTGTCAGCTGAAATAGCATTGCATTCTTCAGTAATTCTTTCTTTCAAAACGCCAATGCTATCTGGTGCCGTAGTATAAACCTTGGATTTCAAGTACCCACATAGAAAAAAATCTAATGGTGTCAGATCTGGTGACCGAGGTGGCCATTTTATGGGACCTCGCCGGCCGATATATTACTGTCAGGAAGTAGACGGAGCACATTTCGAACACTTGCTATAAGAATCCATTGTTGACAATTGATTAAATAAATTTAAAAAAATAATTTCAATAATTTTGGTATCTATTTAATTTATCCGTCAAAATTAATTTGAACCCAAACAAAATTAATATGGCTATGTAGCCAATGTCAATGCCTTTCAAGCGAGATATCACTTGCCATAAAGTCTTATTTAAAATTATTGGCCAGAGTGGCACTGTGACGTCATCTATTACTATTACGTCACCTGTTACCATTCGTAGAGAAGTTTACAACGTTTTAATTTCACCCTCCAAATTTTATTAATGTAAGTGTAGCCGTTCAAAAGATATGAGGGGGAGGGGACTTTTGAATAGCACGTACATATATTAACTTGAATATCCAGAATGTAATGCTGACTATTTGGGTCAAACCCTTAGAAATTTTGAAATCAGATACATCGAACACTTAGGCGCATACAGATTAAAAGAATCAGATAAAATCCACTACGCGAAACATCTACTTGACACCAAACATTCATTGGCACCTAACACAGAACTAGAAGTACTACATATTTGTGATACGAAAGGAGAACTGGATTTCCTTCAAGAATTAGAAATTAGAATATACTTAAGAAACCCACAATATGAAGTTGTCAATGAACAGACACATCTAGGGAGTTCTCCACTTTTGAACTTTCTTCTTAAATGATGATTGGAAAGATCAGCAGATATACATTTCCTGTCATTGCACAGTTATACTTATTTTAATTGGGAAGAAGATATTCAGGATATCCCCATAGGGCTAATAATATCCAAGCTTTTATATTTATAATATCATATCTTCTCCTTTTTTCTATCAACATATATTAAGTCAATCACAAGGTAGGTCATTCATTGGTCTAGCCAAAAATAATTATTAAACATCAGATAGGCATCACATGAAATGTAACTTCTGTCATTCTGACAATGGTATATAATTTCGAAACCATCGTGAAATTTCTTAGAATTTTTAACACTTTTTTAATATATTGTGAAATTATCTCGAAACTATGAGTTTCATTTAAAACAGTATGCTATAGTATAGTTCACAAGTTGGAAAATATGATAAATAGAGAAAAAGTATCGAAATTACATGCGATAGCTCATTTTCCGGAACTCTGTCTTAGAAAAATGTATAAGCACACAAAAAATTGCATAATCAAATAGATGAATAGTTTTATGCGATTACATCAAAACTATAACCATATATTAAATTACAAAACAGATTCTCAAAGAGGAGGAAATTTCCAATAAAAAACATCCACCTATCTAACTCTATCTATATTATCCACAACATCAATTTAACGATGAAAATAGGCCTCCGCGCGTCAATTTTTACGTGGCGTCTAAGTGAGTGCGTCATATCCAATATTTTTTTCGAGTGATTAAATACCAACTCAAAATTTTTAAAGAATATGGTAAATTCTGAACACTTCAAAGTATTTTTGCCCGTTAGAAATAAATCTAAAAGGTAATTTTTCATTAAGCTACGCGATTATCAACAAAACATTTTAATGAAGATGCAGGTCCTGTAAAATTTGATCGTTTAACAATCTTCTAACTTATTGAAAAATTAACTCTTATCTATTTTTAACGTTAAATTAGAACTATAAATAATGGATATTGAGTATGGAAAGGTGGAACTTTCCCGATTTTGTAACGTTAGATCTATTGTAGGGCAAGCTCATTTTCTCAAAGAGTACCCGCCATTTTTTACTACATCAGCAGTTTTCTGATGCAGCCACCATTTTATCAGCGCAGCCACCATTTTATCAGTGCAGTCACCACTTTCTAACCCTTTCCAATTCTGGATCGCAAATATTAACATCGTTACTTGAAAATCTTCCTTTTGCAGAAAGTGAGTTTAAAGTTTTCTATGTTGTTTGAGACGATCTAATAACGATAACATTTGAAATTTTGTCAAGCTAGTATCTTAACTGAAGTTACACGATATTGTTCAGAGTTCACTATAGAATTAATGAATGTTATTTTATTTCTTTTCCTTATATTTTTTTTCACTTAATTTTACTGAGGATGGTTTTGTTCATTACATGGTCACTGTAAGTTATTCATTGCTTTCCTCTAGTCATTGTCCATCTTTCCTATTGTTATGCACTCAATACCAAACACTGTACTAAGTGAATATATTAAATCCATTAGTGAAATAGTTACTCCAAAAAATATCATATTTGCTTCTCGTATTTCCAGTAACAGAATTTGCATTTTCCTCTCTTCCACTCAAATCGTTGATCAACTTCTGAACAGTACATCATATATCACGGTTAGCTCCACTGTCGTTCCCATTCGGAGACTAATCTCACCTTCTAAGAGAATTCTGATCTCAAACGTATGCCCTTCCATTCCACATACTCTAATTGAGAAGTCTCTAACAGATCTTGATTTGCAGCTTGCAGCTCCTATCACTTTTGTGGAATGTGGAACAATAGACGATCAATATGCTCATATCATGAGTTTTCGCAGGGTAACCTTCGTCATCCTCGATAAGGATGACTTTGAGTTACAAACCTCCTTACTAATTAATCACGAAAATATATCCTTTAGAATATTTATATCCACCGATACATTTGAATGTTTTCTCTGTAAACTCACCGGACATACCGCAGACTCCTGCCCTAAAGTCCCTACTGGTCCTGATACCAATTTACTCTCAACCAATCCTCCCCCCTCTTCATCCTCCCCTGTTGACTCTTTAACTACACTGATTAGACCTACACCGATAGAACCTGAGCCCTCTCTAGATGATTTCTCTCTACCTCTTACAAATAATCCTGAACCTCCAACTACCTCTTCTGCTACCTTCTCTCCAATAGCCACAGGCCAAGAAAGAGGCCACTCTTCTACCGACAGCCCTCTTGATACTCCTCGAATACTGTCTCCCTCCATTACTTTATCAGCCTCAACCTCCACATTACCTCATTCTTTCACTGTACCACCCAAACCAATAAAGAAAATGTCCAAAACCATTGCTAATAATCCCTCAGATCATTCATTAGGACTTAACTGTGTTTCTGTTATCCAAAATCTCTACAAAGACAACCCATCTAACTTCACTCTTACCTCAACCCAACTAATCGCTTTTCTCGAAAATTCTTTTGGATGTCCTTACCCGCTACAGGAAGCACAAAGATTCTCCTCTGATATAGATGGTATACAAAAGGACTTAGCACAGCTTTACGCTGCTACAAAGGAAAGAGCACTAAAAAATCATCTCTCAAGACTTTTATACAAATTAAAAGACCAGCATAACCCAATTGTTTTCCCGACAACCTAAGCATCTCTTCGGATAACCTTACAGATACAGAATCTAACCACAGCTCACAGAACGAATACTAACTCTTTAATCCCTACATCTTTTATAACTCTTCTATTTTCAAATTATTACAATGGGACTGTGATGGATTCTTTCCACGATTAGGGAGAATCCAACATTTAATATCAGAATCTACACCAGACATTGTATGCCTTCAGGAAAACAATGCGAAAAACTCCAAACTTCCCCTATTGAAAAATTTTGAGGGATATCATAATATCAGAACCAATTGCCTAAGAGATAGTGGTACCTCAATATTTGTCTCCTCTGACTTTTTTTCGGTCCACCTCCCGCTTTCCTCTGAATTAGAAGCCATAGCCATAACCTGTTGGTGTCCCGATAAACTCACTATTTGTAGTCTTTATGTTTCACCAGATCACCCTCTTAAAGAGGAAGAGCTTGTTAATCTCATATTCGAACTTCCGCAACCCTACATGCTCGTAGAAGATTTCAATGCTTACAATACAATATGGAGTTCTAGTCATATATTTGGTGAAGGAAAGATTGTTGAAAACTTTATAAATTGAACAGGCATTTGTATCTTGAACACTGGTTCCAACACCCACTTCAACATTCCATCTGGCTCCTTTTCTAAAATCGGTCTTAGTTTTAGTGATCCCAAACTAGCTCCCTCATTAACATGGTTTACTGAAGATGACCTTCACGACAGTAATCATTTTCCCATTTTTATTACTAACACCGATAATTCAAATAACCAAGCTCTAACAAAAAGTTATTGGCGTCTAAAATATGCTAATTGGCCTGAATATATCACTAAAACTGAACAATCCATACCCAATCTCTCTTTTACTAACAATATTGATGAGTCTGTTACGTTGTTCGCAAATACTATTCGACTTGCTGCGGAGGCTCACATTGGGAAATCAGTCATATCTCCTTCACAAAAAACTGTTCCATGGTGGAACTCATCGTGCAAACATGTAGTTCAGCAGCAAAAAACTTCACTAAAATTATTCCGCAGTAACAAAACTCAAGAAAACCTCATCAATCTCAAAAGAGAAAGAGCAAAAGCCAGATACACTATAAAACTAAGTGAAACATCTTCCTGGAGAAATTTCGTCTCTTCCGTAAAAGAAAACACTAACCCCAATCACGTGTGGAAAAAAATCGGACAAATCCAGGGTAAGAAAAGTAATATTAAAATCACCAGTCTATTTCACAACCAAACCAATGTCACTGATAATCAAGATATTGCCAAGGTCCTTGCTGAAAGCTATGCAGCGAAGTTTTGCAGTAAACCTAGTCCTATTTTATCGGAGTCGCCTTCCCAACCACCTTTGCCTTGCTCATCCTATTTGATTCAAGATGTTAATACGCTCAACTCTCCAATCACGTTTCCAGAATTAAAATTTGCACTAAAATCCTGTAAAAACACTGCTTCTGGCCCAGATGATCTCCCCTATATATTTTTCAAAAAATTTTCTTTTCGAAGTCTTCAAAAACTCCTATAAATGTATAATATTATCTGGCTCTTTCAAAAATACCCATATGAATGGCGGTCCTCCTTAATAATACCTATGAAAAAACCTGATCAACCTGCTACTTCTCCTAATTCTTACAGACCTATATCGCTCACATGGACCTTGTGTAAAATACTAGAGAAAATAATTAACAAACGCCTCGTTTGGTTCCTTGACAAATACAACACTATACCAAAAGAACAATCAGGCTTTCGACGTGATAGATCTACTCTCGATAATCTTGTTCTGCTACAAAATGACATTGCCAACTCAATAAATAACAAATATGAAGTTATCGCCGCCATCTTTGATATCGAAGGACCTTTTGACAGAATTAGTCGTCAAGCCATAATCTCTAAACTAAATCAATACCATATCAACGGAAATATATTTTATTTTTTACAAAACTTTCTAACTCAAAGGTCCTTTAGGGTTTCTGTAAACGGCCATTTTTCATCTTTGTACACCCAGACCGATGGTGCTCCTCAAGGATCAGTCTTAAGCCCAACTTTATTCAACTTAGCAATAAGTGATCTGTGCCATAATTTATCTTCTCCCACCAAATATGTAGCTTACGCTGACGATTTAATACTGTACTGTCATAGTCGTTCAGCAACCACTACCTCGAAAATTCTACAAACCGCGGTAAATCTCTCACTTGCACGGACACGTTCTATATGATTAACCTTATCTTCAACAAAATCAAAAATCATTAAAGTTGGCAGGCGACCTCAATCTCCCCCCTCCCAGTGGTTAATCACTGCAAAATACTAGGTATGACATCTGATTCTCGCCTCTCTTGGAAACAGCATATTCTTGAAACAAAAGGTATCTGTTACAAACGGTTAAATATAATTAAAACCCTATCTCATTATAACTGGGGTGCGGACGAGAGATCCCTTCTGAAAATTTATAAAGCACTCATTCGCTCCAAATTAGATTATGGTTGCATCGTTTACATGTCAGCTTCCAAGACAGATCTAGGATTCCTAAATACTGTTCATAATACGGCCCAGCGACTTTGCTTAGGCGCTTTCCGTAGCAGCCCATCTGAAAGTCTCTACTGCGAAGCTGATGAACCCCCACTATGGATTAGACGACAATATCTGCTTCTATCCAACGCAGCCTCAGCCTCATCTTACCCTCTCAATCCTGTATATTCTCTGTTCACATCAACTGCCAGCCCTCTTAACAACCCTTCACCAATAATTAAACATATCGCTCTTATATTATCCTCATTAACAAATAACATTAACCTCTCACTCATTAACCCCATTCTTATTTCTCCAACCCCTTCCTGGATTATGCACCCTCCTCAGGTCAATACTTATTTATCCAAATTTAATAAACAAGAATTACCTGAAAAGCTCATGATTAAATCTTTTCATGGAATCATTCATAACAATCACTAGGACTTTGTATTATATTCCGATGCTTCCAAAAGTGATACTGGCGTTGGCTGCTCACTTACCACAGCAAACAATCTCATCAGCACTTCCCTAATCCCTCCTTTATGCAGTGTGTATACTGGAGAATTGTATAGTATTCTACAAGCTTTTAAGCACATCAACCGTTCCAATAAAAAAGTTGCCATTTGTACAGACTATCTAGCGTCTATCCTATCTTTCCAGGAATTATTTACTGAACATCCCATTGTCCAAGAAATCCATCACTCTTATCACCACATTTATTCCCTAAACACCACAGTCACCATTATATGGATACCATCACACATTGGTATACCTGGAAATGAACTGGCCGATCAGCATGCTAAAACAGCGTCAACTACAGCCACAATAACTTCTCATATCCAAATTTGCAAGGATGTTAAGGCAGAAGCAAAAAGAATCATCAGATATATATGGCAAACTCACTGGAATCCCACCAAGACTTCTACTATCCATCCAGCCTGTTCTCAACACACCTCTGTATACTGACCCCACTGGACTCTCTAGACAAGAATTATCAATACTACGTAGACTTCGAATAGGTCACACCAAACTTACACACAGCTACTTAATGGCCTCAAGCATCAGACTTTCGTGTCAAAGCTGCCAGTTCCCACTTACAGTTAAACACATTTTGGTTGATTGTCACCAATTTAGCAAAAGAAGACGACAACATAATCTTAAATCCCAGAGCTGCAAGACATCATAGGGAACCCAAACCAAATCGAGTCTACACTGAAATTCTTAAAAGATATATCACTCTATCATAAGTTTAAAACTATGTTTTTTAGCTATCTGTAATAACTACTGTTTTCTGTAATCGCACCTGTGCAAGTGGCCATAGTTGCCGAGCACGTTAATTGAATAAAAAAAATTAAAAATACAGAGATTTATTACAAAATAAAAAATCATTTCATGAAATAACACATAGATCACTCACTATCTACTCATAGGAACAATATATTAGGTAACTTATTAATATGACGTTCGTTAATAAACTCTCACTTCTATCATCGCAGAATACATTTATTCATTATCTGTATTAACATATATATCACTTATTTGGTTTGGAAGGTTTCTATAAAAATTGTGGTGAATTTCAGGAACTTTGTTTTTGCACAGAAACTGAAGGTGTACATATTTTTCTTAAATAGGAATAAGTTTCTTGTATGCGAGAACCAATTCTACGGATGCTTTTTTGTTATTTTTTTGTGTATCTTTCTCAATACGTTCAGCACACATTGTTCATTTTGTTCTAGGAAATCATACTTGATTTTGATTTAAAAAGGTTCATCATAGTCCAGAAGCCAGGTGAAATTTGGTCAATTATTTCTTCTCTAGCGGTAATTAATGGATGATAAAAATCTCTGATGCGATTTTTATCATAAAGCTTCGTGAACATCAGCTACGGATCCGTGGGTGGGATGCGCGGCGGTAGCCTTCCACTCACGAAGAAAAAAATAATAAATTCGATAATTTCCTCTTACCAGAAAACATGTTAAATTGTTGCTGACCCAATATCTCGAAAAAAGAAAACAATCAGCTGCTCACCATGGTGGATTATACGTCAGGTGATCGCTCGAACATAAAAAAATGTATATCTCGGTGGAAAAACTGTCAGCTGATACTTTGAACGTCATAACGCACGAGTTAGGTGGGAACACCTGTAGCCTAATTATTTATATCAGCGGATGCGGTTTCCCTCGACTTACCGTTAGCTGATATTTTTTATTAATTATAATAGTGTATTAAAAATCAGCTAAAACATTTTTATATGAGAGGAAATGACTTATCTTGAATTATTCGGCGTTACGAATCGATAAAATATAATAAATATTCCGTATAAATATTAAAATCAAATAATTGAAAAACTATTGAGATCAGTTAATTAATCAATTCATAATTTATTATAACTTAGTTACTCGGAATCAAAATGACATTTGTTACAAAAATTACAATGTGATTTAATCATTTTCGCTCTCTTTCTGGCTTTTGTCAGTCTCGTCTCTTTCGGATTCATGGTCAGAGCTGTCTGCTCCCAAATTTTCATCATCATCATCTGTACAAAAATTTTAAAAAATAGGATGCTCAATTCATTATAATGGAAATGGTAGAAAATAAACGGTTTTAAGGATTAAAACTAACTTTTCCGCATCTGTGGTCCTGAACAATATTCTATCATAACATTGTTACTTGTATACATTACGGGGGATATATCGTGCTAACAAACCGAAATTTCTCCCAAAATAACCAAAAATTCAGTATTCCTGGATTTATAGGACCCGCTGTACTCACTCTAGTCAACTGAAAATCAATAGGGTACATCTGTGAGACAGCTTGAACAATATTCAATTATAAAATTGATCAATCGTATACTCTCTGGAGGCTGTATCGTGCTAACAAACTGAAAATTCTCCAAAAATTACCAAAATTTGGCACTTCAAGTACCATAGCACCCGTTGTCCTGGCTTTAGTAAGCTGAATATCAATAGGGTTCATCTTTGAGACGCTCTGAATAATATCCAATCATGAAATTGGTCACTTGTATATACTCCGGACGGTGTATCGTGGTATCAAACTGAAACTTCCCCAAAAAGGTCAAAAATATCGTACTTAAAGTACTGTAACACCTGTTGTATTGGCTCTGGTGAGCTGAAAATCAATAAGGTTCATCAGTGAGATGCCCTGAATAATATTCAATGATTAAATTGGTGACTTCTTGAACTCCGGAGGCTGTATTGTGCTAACAAACTGAAATTTCTCAAAAAATTACAAAATGTCGTACTTCAAGTACCATAGCACCCGTTGTACTAGCTCTGGTGAACTGAAAATCAATAGGGATCATCTGTGACATGTCCTTAACAATATTCGATCATAAAATTGCTGACTTATTGCACTCCGAAGACTGTATCGTGCTAACAAGACATGTAAGGAAAAGTGACCGACGACAACGACGACGACGACATACACACAGGATCTCTTTTCTAAAAACCGTTTTTTCGTGTTGTTGATGGAAAACGTAAAAATAACTCAAAAAAAGTTGCAAAATTCCAACTTTTTTTGGGGTAAACCTATACTTTTCTCGCATATAGAAAGGTTGGGCGGAAAAGTAAAATAACCTTCTTTGGGGTGAATAGTGATTTGATCAATCGATGTTGGTAAGTGAGTTCTCGAAAACCAGATGAATTCAAATTTGTTGTCGATTTCTACCCAGCCTTAGTTTGAAGGCTTTTCAGTTGTTGGAACTTTTGGGTGTACATGTGACCATATTTGAGCTATGTCTGGTCTTAAAAGCCACTGAGCCACTGATATAGCTCTGATCTCCACGGTGGTAGAGGAGATCCATTAGTACCCTTTTTGGGCAACTTGAACGTATCAGTGTCTGAGAGAGTTCGTATGATTTCTCAAACAATCCTACTCTTGCTTCATTTATATCTTATACGTTGAGGACATGCAATGCCATGCATCGACATCCAAAAATGTATAACTCTTTAGTAATTGAAACTTCATTTTGTAAAAACAATTATAGACGCATTATTGGATATGGGTTTTATCATTACCCGATTAAGAGCAGTGTGACTTACACTACACCTACTATATACATACTTCATGAATCACTCTACCTACCTACCGTCAAATCCTGCATCAAAAATACTTCCGGCATCTACAGAATTGATCGCTTGTAGTCTAACTATATTGAGGTAGATCGTCAGCAGTTCAAGTCTGAGCGCCCCTGATCTGGATCATCTGTCCGTTGTTAGTACCGGAATTCTTGTGAAGGTAGATATTGTATTCCACACCCTTGTGTCTTAAAACCTGGCAAAATTTCTCCTCGCTTATGCGTTATTCCCAACGCCTCGGCTAAATTGTCGAATAAAAACTCATTAAATGATTGTTTATGTGTCGGTCGAAAACTGCAAGACGTTGTAACTATTTCACAATTTTAGCGTCCATGTATATGTCATTGGCGCCGATATAAAACAAATTTATCGAATAATTTTCATTTCCGAGGATCAACGAGATTTTCAAAGAACCTTTTATAGGCTTTATGTCAATGATGAACTTCGAGAGTATCGCCTCAATACTGTAACGTATATAGTAAGCTGTCGTCCATTTCTAGCTCTTCGTAGTCTACATCAGTTTACTAAAGACGAAGGCCATCGCTTTCCTCATACTGCTAAAGTTCTTCAACGGTTTTCATATATTGATGACTTTGTTATTGGAGCTCCATTCCTTCAATAAGCTCAAACTCTTCGGGATGATTTAATATCTTTATTAAAACTGGGTGGCACCACTTACGTAGTTCCACCTAGTGGTGCTCCAATCGCCCTACTCTTTTGGACCCATTTCCACCTAGTTTAATTATTGAAAATTCTCTCTCTTTTGACTCAGACAATTGTTCTTCAGCTCTGGAAATACTAGGTTGGCAGTAGAATCCAATTATCGACTCGTTTACATTTCTGTTAATACCCAAAGAAATGAAGTCTGCACTAAACGTTCGTTACTATCCGAGCATTTTTATCGAGTTTATCAAGTTTTGTAAAATAGGTGGAAGACAACTCGAGTGCGATATCTATAACAACAGTATATAGCGGCTTAAAATATCATAGTTTTATAAAATCAAGGTCATTTCATCGATACCAAGAGACGCAACGTTGTCAATCGTAAGGAGGCCGCTAAAGATGCTAACTGAGTGGTCCTATATACACACTGTATATTGAGCGGAGGCTAACGTGGTTACTTTTTATACGAACGCCGGGGCGGACGCTAATGCAATATATATATATATATATATATATATATATATATATATATATATATATATATATATATATATATATATATGGTTGTTGTCCTTAAAACTCGTGATCTTCCAATTGAAGGCACAAATGAGCGTTTGGTTTCACTGCTGAAATCCGTTGTTTTGTGTTTTCCCATGTTTCGATTAACATCTTTGCTCCAAAATTTCACATCCTCACTTCACACAGCTGGAATTATCTTGTCTAATGGTGATTATATGAGAAGAATATATATCTCCTATTGAATTGAACATCTATGATATCAGTTATGCTACATAACTAGAGAAATATATAATTAATATGGAAATTATTTACCTTAGGATTTCAGAATGTAAACAGCATTATTTTCATAAAATTTTAATCATGTCCTTAATAAATTATAAACTCATTTTCTTGTTAACGGCGTTAATAATAATTTGTATCTAGTATTTCGAATATCCAACATTGAATCTGAAAAGAAAATAAATTATTATCAGACAATATACCAACAAAATTGCAATGTTTATATCAAAAATAAATAACTGAGGTGTCAATTAAAAACTTCATGTCAGTTGTGCTATGGCCACTTCTGAAACCCTACTGCTCGAGGGGGATAATATTATTTAGGTCAATAAAAGATTGCAGTCTTTTTAATATTATTTTATCTATCACCGTTGCCATGTTATTCAGGAGGGATCTAGGTCTATAACTATCCACATAACACGGTTCTTTATTTGCTTGGATAAAAGGTATGATGTTGGATATTTTGATCATATCTGGGTATTGCCCGGTCTTAATTATGTAATTTATTACATAAGTAAGCTGAACAATGGCTTTTTCAGGGATGTTTTCAAGTAAAATGCTTTGAATGCCATCTAACCCTGGAGCTTTTTAATTTTTGAATGGTTGAATTGTGTTGTTTGTTTCCTAAATTATGTGTGTTTACAGTCTCTAATTGGTGAATGTGTTGTTGAACTATTTGTATTATGTTGTGGTGATGCTGTGTAGGTTTTAAATTATTAATGAAGTTGGTTTGAAAATACTCTGCGATAATTTTCATGTCAGTTATTGATTGACCACTGTCGATTATTTTAGTTATTGCTTCATTTTGATTGTTGAGACGACGAGATATTCTCCAAAGCTCATTATCTTCGGGCTTCAAGTTTAGTAAGAACTTTTCCCATCCATCATTTTTGTGCATTCTTATTGTTTCATTTATTAGCTTTTGATAGTGTTTTAGTGAAGAATGATTTTCTTTACTTCTAGTACGCTGGTATATTTTCCTGATTCTGGTTTTTCCTATATTTACTGTGTAATATAATCAGGAAGGGTGTTTTGTTTTTGAGGTTTTTTTGTTATTGTGGAAGTAAGGTTTCTAGCCTCAATGATTATGTGTTGCAGGGTTTCTATTATTTCATTTAGTTGTTCTATGCTTTCAATTTTATCTTTCATTTCAAGATGATTATTTATATATTTTTTGAAGTTCGTCCAATTTGTGGTTTTGTAATCGTATGTGTTATTTTCAATAATTTGGGTGTTGTGGGTTAATTTTAAATGTATTAATACAGGGTCGTGGTCAGAGTTGGAATCGGTTAATGTTTTTATTTTAGTGATGTTGATAACATTTTTCACTATCGCAATATCTGGTGTACTGGGTGAGTGATTAGATAATGGGAAAAAAGTAGGCGTGTCATCGTGGAATATATTACAATCAAAATTATCGCAGAAGCCCAGCAATGATTTATATTGTTCTAATTAGATTTTTTTTACATTGTTGCCGATGCTTGTCGATACTGCATTTTACGCGACACCTTATATCGCCGGTGTCAGTTTTAGTCGATCATTAGTTCTGTTACGGCTACCAAATAGAGAGAACCGCTAAATAATTGTGGCCATAGCTGTTCCCAATACTGGTTTAGAACACAGGTAACCCACAAATAGATGAGACACTGATTGTGGCGCCATCCAAAGAGCCTGTCGAGTAAACAATTGAGGGATGTTGAAAAGATTTCTGTAATTTTAGGTTTTGGCGGTATATTCAAATTTACTGTATTTTAATTATTTCTATTTCAAAATAATCATTTATAGTGCATCATTTAACATTTCATTCAAATTAACTCAATATTGATTAGATGTTGAGTTAAATTAAATTAAATATCAAATGATGGACCATAAATGGTTAATTGAATTGAAAAAATAGAACATCAATCATATAAAAAGTTTATTTATTTTGGTATAAAAATACACAACAAATGATTTCTTT
Organism: Galeruca laticollis; assembly: GCA_963921935.1. Lineage (NCBI taxonomy): Eukaryota > Metazoa > Arthropoda > Insecta > Coleoptera > Chrysomelidae > Galeruca > Galeruca laticollis. The sequence continues at coordinate 207,171,992 of OY998177.1, forward strand.
CACAAAGTATTTTTCTTAAAACAAACAGAAAGACAATAAGTAAACTATTATGTAAAAAAAATGCAATAATTAGAAAATAATTTGAGTAATATACATTCTAGATTGGAGTATCATTATATTTTTAAATGATGTTAAATCAAGATAAAAGTAGAAAATTATTTATGATAAGTTTATCATTACACTCGTATGAACACACAGAGCTGGACAAACTGCTGGAGTATAACTGCTACTTACCTAATCAAAAAAAGTGTTAGCAATAAGTTGTTAACTACTATTTTTGGCAACTTTCTGTGGAGGAAACAATTTAGTATAATTACTGTAAATGTTAGAACAAAAGTAATTAAAATATTTTTATAGGAAAAGTTGTTAAATACTGCCAAGCTCTGTAAATACAAGGTGCCAAGTAATTACATATAAGAGTGCTAAACAGCACTTGTGACTGTACAACATTTAAAATAATATATCTAACATTTCATTTCCACTTAAAACACATCTCTATTTCTTTACTGAAAGTTTTAAATATGTTTATAACACAAGCTTAAACCTAGTATATTGCATATTTCCAAATTTAAAACATTCCGTTTTTATGAAACCATTGCATAAGGCAGTTTAAGTTACTCTGCAGCTCCTGGCAGTATATGATTGTTAAAATGTTTCTTAAGGGTTCTTAAAAATCCCACCGTCTCATGGAAGTCCTTTCTCGTTTCCGGTTGAGGTTCTATAAGTAAACACACAAAATAACAACCATAAATAAGTAAACACACAAATATGTTTGAAAATTTATGTCAACAAAAGAAAACAAAATCCGCTTACTATCGAAATAATAAGTTTACACATGTTCTTGTACTAAGCCAAAAAAATATCAAAAATGTTTTGAATGTATACATTTGTTTGGTTTTTTTGAATTCCTCTTTGGAACTTCCGATTTCTTTAGGAATTCTTGATTTTTAACTATTTTTTGTCTTTTTTGGATATTTTGGATTTTTGGTTACCGCTAGACCAAATACTTAGACGTAATTCCTCAACAAAAGTTAATACTCACTTTCATTTCCCATAAATTGTCACACCATGGGCTATATATGAAAATCTGCAAGGGGTCAATACCTTCCATCCCATAGCTGGTAGAGTGAATATAGCTATAACATAAAATAAAACCCAGATTATTATTTTTTCAATGGATACATTTTGAAATGGAATTTTCTGAGTATGGTGTACACACTAGATATAAATTGAGTGAATGAAAAGAGGAGTACTGAGTATGTCACTTGATTAAAATTCCAGCTAAGCGCTTTCAGCCATTAGGTCATTCTTAAAGCTGTCGACAAGAGAAAAACATACAACAGGTACAATGTACAAACAATGAAATAAAATGTTTGATGTTACATCATTCTTTAAGTAAAATTTGTTAAAATTACCCTATAAAGAGGGTGTGCACACATATCATTTAGTTGGTAATTTCAAATTAGACGTTTCGTTATGTGAATTACAATTGTACACACTATTTATAGAGTAATTTAAACAAATTTTAGTTAAATAATGATGTAACATCAAACATTTAATTTCATTGTATGTAGCAGTTACAGGGTTTGATGTTTTTTGACACCTTCTGTATATTTTTTTGACGAGAGCTTTTAGAATGGTCTAATGGATGGAAGCGCTTACCTGGAATTTTAATAAAATTACACTCAGTACTCGTCTTTTCGTTCACTCAATTTACATTTTAAAATGTCCAAAATTATAGCATGCTATATTGAGTACAATAAAACTTACCATCACTTTGATCTTAGCCAGAGGCCGAGAAGCGATCAATTTTTGTTAATTTCCACTCATATGGGAAGGCAAATTAAACTGTCTTAATAACCTCTCTTCGTCTTTCTCAAATCTAAAGAAACACTGTTTTTGAAAATGAAGGGATCATATCCTCCATCGTTTCCTCGTCGACAAATTTAATGATTCATTACCACTGCTTTTCAGACATATTAATTTTATCTTCCTGGGTTAGAGGAACAAAACTGTAGAAATAAATATTTACTTTTTTAATGCAGCAATTTTCAGTTTAGCTAATGTAAAGAACAACCATGATCTCTAAAGTTGTTGATTAAATTAGTAAAAATTCTGTGTTTTATAAAAATGAAGATAATGGTTGTTAATTGTGAAAGAAAAAATGCTCAAATTTTTTTAATAAAACTTACCCAGTACACCACTTATTAAACTCCTTCAGAATACACTTTGACATTGTCTTTTCAATTAATAACAATAAAGCAACGAAACAACAGATAAATATTACACTATAGCAATTAAGAAATACACCAAAATACCGTAACCTTAAAATAACCTCTACATTTGAACTAAGAAATGATAACAGTATAACATATAACATGTGGGGATAGGGACGAGCAATATGATATCGCGCATACGCAGTTATAAAAATCAATAAAATTTGATTACTAACGACGTTACAGTTTCCGTTAATTTTTTGCAATTTTCTACCGATTTTAGTTACTCGACAGGCTCTATAGATGGCACGGTCTGCAGTGTCCCTAGCCTGGTTTAGAAGAAGATTCACCACCCTATCAAGGTTAGTGGTACCAAGTTTAAAGCAATAATTCCAGGGTATTTTTTCTTGCAATTTACATTTAATCTATTCGTAACACCTTTCACCTAAGTATATTGATCGTTTCTCACCTATTTATGGACAAGTTTTTTTTCTTGCATTTTTTCTTAGTTTATTAATTACTTTCACCACATCTATAGTTATTAACAATTATACTTCTAACATTTGCTTACTCCTCAATGTTTGTTACATTTACGTAAATTATATGCATGAGATAATAATAAATTAAATCATCAAAATGAGAATATTCATCTAATATTAGCAGAATAGAATTAATTTATTATGCACATTGATAGGAAGTCCAGATAAGCACTTTAGTTGAGAATCATAAATAATAAATTGTGTTTTACTAATTTTTTTTTGGTCTTGCTTAACCTGTACCTTAGTATTCTTATTTTTCAATTGCAGCATGTTATTTATTTCAAAAATAGGTGTACGACTATGAAGGTTGCTAATCAATTTCTCAGTGCACTTCATCATTATCTATAATTTTTATAGTGACTAGAATATAGTTTATATTCATCTCCAATTCTGTATTGAAGAACGTGCTGATTGCAATGAAAACGAATGAACTGAAAAGTGTTTCATAAATTTATATCATGTGGAAAATCAGTTTTATGCTTCTTGCTTTTAAATGAAATCCCACTCATATTCGGAACGTTTCTGGTTATAAGACATGCTTCAAATGTTCAATTTAATCACGAAATTTTCCAGAAACAATGGAAATCTTTTTCCGGTAAACTTCGTTGAGTCCATGACTTGAATAGCGAATTGATTTGTATCTCATTAACGTGAATGCATTCATGACTAAAAATAAGAGTAAGGAGATGTGTAATCAAATTGAAAAACTTTAAAAATGGAAAAATAAATTATGATCCAAAATATTGTTTACACAGTTGATTTGATTTTTGAAAAATTATTCACATTTACAAGAAGTTAATTTTCTAAAAATACATTCTGATCGTCTACAACTGAATTTAACATCGCCAAATTGGAAAAAATGGTCATTTAAAATCGGCGCTCAATCCTGAGTGAGACAGCGGCTGGAGGTTCTGTTTCACAGAAGGATTCCTACCACTATGGACGGTTATTTGGATACCATAATAACAGGTTCATGATTAAGTTACAGTTAGTGTTATTCGTTAGAGATTTGTTAGTGCTTCTTAGTGTTTCTTCGTGCTTACATAAATTTCGTTAGTGCTTTCTTGGTTTTCTAGTTCTTTGCTATTATCTATTTTAATATCAGTGTTTTGCATTCTCCTGTTTTCTAATGGAAAAGCAAAAATGCGGCAAGTCGTATTCACTTCTATGTTTACAAGCTCTGGAGGACCAATCGTAATGTTACGATAATAACTGCTTTCGTATGTACGAGTTGTTTGTTATGTTAAATGAAAATCGATGTATATATGCACTTTTCATTATATTTCTATTACTTTACACTTGCTTCATTTTGCGTCACAATTAAGTTATCACAAATGCTTATGATACATTGTAATTGAAAAGTTTTTACTTCTTTACGATTAATTTTTTGAATGAATTTGAATTAAATTTTTGTTACTCGACTAACAACCTTTTTATATATGATGTGAATGAAAAATTGAATGTGTGAATAATTATAACAAAGAATTAAATATCATAAAACAAATAGCAGTTAATAATAATTACGATCCAAATTTAATTGACATTATTATGAATAAAAAGATAATAAAACAGACTTTGGAATAAGTAATCCCCTCTGATAAAAATAAATAATAAACAATTTAAAAGCTTAACACACTTTAGAACACCATCCTTAAAAATTAAATCATTTTTAGAAATTTTAGAGATTATTATTCGCTTTGAAAATTATTACAATTTATCCAAACTCATTGAAAATAACAAATCTAGACCTTGAAAATTAAACAAATCAGGAGTTTATAAATTAAAATATGGTAATGACAACTGTGATAAAATGAATATCGGTAGAACATAGAAATTTTAAAACTAGAATTTCGGAACACAAACGTTGCCATGACAACCAAAAATTAGATTCTAACTATTCAAACGATTTATTAGAAAACCAACACATTTTCGACCCAAATTTTGAAATTTCACATGTAGAACGTATATCCTTTGTTTTAAATCTTTGAGAAGCTCTTGAGATAAACAAAAATGAATATTCAGGTAACCTTCTTACAGAGTAAATAGATATCAATCACTCACCTTTATATATACCTTTTTACCTAGAAGATAGTTTAGGAATGTTTGTAGTGAATGAATTTCCAGAGATTAGTGGGTATTGCACGTAAAAAGAGAAAAGGGGGCTACTAAAAAGAGTGGTAACCGCTGACATGCATGTTTCTGTCTCATTAGCCGTCCTCAGTACGGTACAACCAAGTAAGGTTGTGAAACCTAGGAGCACAGGTGTTGAATGAAACATGAGAAAATACAACAGAATTCAACAGGATAATCAAACGCAACATTTGTGTCAGTAATATTGGAAGATCTCTAATATTCGAGACAACAACCAACATAGATATGGAGGCGCATGTAACACTCCCGTCTAAAACTTCCGACCCAGGGTAATGAAACAACAACAAGATGTACGAATAGTGCGTGACATATGAACAACACACTGTACATACGTAGACTTGTAAGTAATTTTATTGTGATTTCTTCATCAATAAATATAAAGCCACCAATTTTACTCCTTCTTCAATATTTTCGGATCTCTTTAATTCATATTCCTTACAAATAATCTCTGCTTTGCCACTAACATAACTTTAAAAATTCGAATTACTTAAAGTGATTTGGTGTTTCAAATGTAATATTTTATGACAAGCTATATATGATCCAAACTTGCAAGAAAGATGTAAAATATATTGCCTATATGGAATACGGATTGTTAACGGGAGATGGAAGGAAGTTTATTCTTAATGCGTTTGTTTACACTACAGCAAAATTGAGAATTTTACTATCAATCTATGCTTGAACATCTAGAAGTTCTGTGTATATTTGAAGTGGGTTATAAGGATAATACTTTTTTGAATTTTTATGTTCAATCATTCAATTTGACTCAATTAAATTATGTTCTAGAGCTTGGGTTCATTTCAAAACATTTAAATATCTTCACATAACGATTTAAGTTTCATTTTAATAGAATATATAATCAAATAATTCAGCATTATATTAAATACTGGTAGGTATGATATTTGGCATAAAAATAATTTTAGTTACATAAAACCTATTCTAACAATAATACTATCCTAACAATGTAAATGATATTATTAATTCTAGATACACCCTGGGTGTGACGTCATGTACTGAACAATGAATCATTATTCAGTAGTGATAAATACGTATATTATAATTTAGAATGCACATGTATAATGAACATTTTATATTACAGTCGCCGCAAAAGTTTTTCTGGATTTGGAAAGGTGCCTTTTTCAGATGGTATAATTTGTATTGGAGGTATAAATCGTCCAATATATAACCCCTGACGTAACGAAAATTCGTGTTTTTTGCACTTTCAGTTTAGAAGTACTCAACATAATTGAGAAATTACAAGACCGAATTTAAAACCCTTTATTAATTTGAATAAAATAACGCTCTCATCAAAATTCTTCTTCTTGGTTTATCCGTATGCCTTTTCAGGAGTCGAATTGGGATTCGGTGTCCACTTCATGCCTATGTGTTCGTGGCAAGTATTTTCATATCTTCCAGAGTTTTCCCTTAATTTCGTCCTATTTCCTCCATCTGGCCAATACATTATCTTATGCTCTTTCTCTATGCTTTTTCTTGGTTCATCTACCTCCGTTGTTTCCCTAGCCATTTCTGTTGGCTCATTATCATTGTATGATCATACCAATTTAACTATTTTCTCTCCAATTCCCTTATGTGTTTGTTTCTGATAAAGTCTCATTTCGTTTTTTATACTATTTTTCTCAAATGTCTCATTTCAGTTATTTCTATCAAGAGTGACTGATCGTCACTCGCGCCATGTCACGTCTCGACTCTGCACTCTTTTAAATTTTTTTGCGTTAGACGACAGACACTCTTATATCCTGAAAATTTCGTATTTTCCTCTCCCCGCAATTCTATTTTTTTTAATTACTTAAAAGTATATTATCTACGGGCAAAGTATGCATTTATCTGCCATATAATACATATATGATCGTCCATTTCCAGCATCAATGATAATTTTCCATGTATTTATTAAAAAGATATTCAGTTCTAAAAATAAAAGTTGTAACTTTTGTAAACATATTTCTAAAGTTGTACGTTGGTCATGTGTGGTTTCAATATTTTGTTAAGAAAATCACTGCCGTCACCGATGATTCATTTCTTGCAGGTGTGGTGGTCTATGATTAAGTTTCATTCGCCCTGAATCTCGAACCGGGGCGCTGTTCTTGACATCCTTCCCAACGTGATGTATACGCAAGCCTGTGAATGCTCTATTTGCGAATAGTTCCTAAAAATGATATTCTCGAGCACCGTTCCTAAAATTATCGAATTGTATCGTCCTCACAACAGCGTCAGGTGACGTCACAACACAAATGTCATTTGCCATTTTGTTACGTCAAATGTAAATAAGTTTTTTGATTATGTTATCGATTTCTCCTATAAAAATGAATTCTACAATCAGTTAATCAGTATTAAAAACCCAAATTGAACATTAATATCCCGAACAACTTATTAAAGCCAATTTGTTAATTATAAATACTAACAAATTTATACCAGAGATGAATGAATTAACCTCAACATCTGTCTCGGTAAATAAGAAAAAACTATAATTATACTCGTACATAAAATATATAAAGTGGATAGATATTGCAGATACTAATTTCACAAAACTTTTGGTTGTGTTAATAGGAAGAATTTGATATAAAGATTTTGTCATCATAGGAGCTACATATAAGTGTTTATTTCTGGATTCATATGCATGTGCAGGTAAGTTAATTTTATTTCATAGTCTGATATTTTTACAGATGCACACAGAAAACATAACTTTTTTAAGTCAAAGATTATGTTTATATTATACAGTGCATCACTAGGGCACATGCTGGAATTAGACATAATAATCTAAATAAAGCTTCTTTGTATAATCTATAGGGGACCTATAAATGTTCTGGAAGCACATCCCCAAGACAATAGGCCATACCTGTGATGGCTTTCCACTAGACCGTAGTACAATGTCTGCAAGTATTGACATGATACATATATTTTTTAAACACTTAAATTTATAAAGCATAATTTCTAGTTTTCTTCTATGAAAAATATGTGAAGCCATTCTTATTCTCTAGAATTCAGAAATGGCAAATATGTTTTATTAAAATTTAGAGTAAGTAATTTATGATGAAGCCAATCCTTAATTAATCTTAGATCATTTTCAACTATTTCAAATCATACCAATTATCTATTTCATAAATAATGGCTGTATCGTCAGCGAATGTAATTGTATATCCAGTACTGCTCACTGAAAACAATTCATTTATACAAAGATTGAATAACACAGAATCCAAAATTGTTCCTCCGTTATAATTATTTATTAAATAACGTATATTTTGTTGTTTATAGAATTTTTTTGTAACAATATTAACAAATTTGGGGTTTTTAAATGTGAAAAATTTAAATTTCTGGGTTGTCGGTCTCAAATTTCATCTTTCAGTGTTTTAAATTTTTTTTGATGTATAGTTTGAAAATTATATTTCAAAAATAGAAATCTGAATAGTTTTTCCAAAATTGAAGAGAATGTTTTCCAATTTAGTTGTGGTTTTCTAGGTGAAACCAATAAATAATTGTATTATGAAGTCTTCGGAAAGTTCTTTTATTACCATTATTGATCCTTATTCTTCAAGTAATTGTTCGATAACTGTTTACATTATCAAATAACGTATATTTTGTTGTTTATTAAATTATTTGTATCAATATTAACAAGTTTGAGGTTTTTAAGTCTAAAATATTTAAATTTCTGGGTTGTCGGTCTCGAATTTCACCTTTCAGTATTTTAATTTTTTTTGATGTTTAGTTTAATAATCATACTTTAAAAATAGAAATCTTAATAGTTTTTCCAAAATTGATGAGAAGGTTTTTCATTTTAGATGTGGTTTTCTAGGTAAATTCAATAAATAGTTTTATTGTGAAGTTTTCAAACAGTACTGATATTACTATTATTGATCCATATTCTTCAAATAATTGTTCGATAACTACTTATATTATTAAATCTCTTTTTTCTACTAATTACTGTTATTTATTTTTGCAATTGATAAATTAAATGTAACTTTACTAGATTGTGCTTGATGGAAGATCTACTCCTTGTAGAACATTTCGATAATTTGATTGCCAAATTAGGTAGGTGAAAACACAATGAAAAATACAATAACAATCAATTCTCAACTATGCTCTAATTGTAAACAAACTGTCTACCCTGAAACGGGATAAACAGAATTCGTCTGGATCGAATACGCTGAAACGAGCGCATTGGGCTGTCAAATTGGGTCCGCTTCAAATCCGCCCATGATGACCCACCTTCAATAAGTACACTTATAGCGTTTTCGATTTACCTGCTCTGTCTCAACTGAGTGCGCACTCAGTTCAAAAGTTGTGTTCGATTATTGTTCTCAGAGTTGCAGTCCTCCAGTTTCATGTATTCGATTTACAAGCGGCACTGTCGAAGTGCGCCCTCAGTTCAATATTATTTGCCCTGAAATGAAATACGGTGTATTCCTGTCAGTTCAGTTTTAAGTGGCGGCAAATACAAAAAAATTTGAATAAGCAGAGCTAACCGAATTACTTTCATCTTCTGATTCTATAGTTCGTATGAAGAAATGTTTCTGATAAGTCCTGAAGGAAAAATCAAGATACTCCATTTTAATAATATGATAGGAAATATTCAGATAAAGATGAAAATGTACCATTTCTTGTTGTAAGACATTTTCAAATTTTTATTAAAGTTTTTTCTCTCTACTTGAAGAGTTAATTTGTATGTTCCATTTATTATAAAATATATATTTCCCATGCTGCTGTTCATGTTCATATGGTGTCTTGCTCCTTGCTGTTTGTTTGTTTTCCGCTTTTTGACCGAAATTTGTGTTAGAAACACGGCACTCGCAAATTAATGGATGTTAGATTTAACACGCACTTACAAGTGCTCAACTACTGATCACACTTGGTGATCACGTAATGAGTATGCGCGAAGTTTCTGTCAAACTTTCCAAAAGATTAATTTAACGCTTTTATTCTGACATTGAGACAATAAAAAAGAGGGAAAGTTAACGACGAGGGTAGGATCATCATAAGAAAAAAATTGTGAACGCGAGATGATGTTTACACCAAATGGTAAGTGAATATCGATTTGCAAAAACAGATTTACGCCGTCAAGTGCCATATTTCATAAAGGCAATCACATATCTAATGGTCATTGTTACAGTATGGTGAAAAATGAGAAATCCTCATCATGGACAATGATTGATGACGAGACAATCAAAAAACAAAGATGGCCTGTTAATGCCAAAAACTGCTACATAATAATTTTTAATGATTCCAAAAATTAAACTTGTAATTTAAAAAAATAGAGCATAGGATCTCATTCACGGCTCTGTAGAATAAATAATCATAAAAATCATTTTTATTTGAAATTGATTATACTGTACATTTATTGACACATTAATTTATCTTGACATTAACATTCATGAAGAATCGATATACAGCAGTAAAAAAAGTTTATACTTGCTAGATTATCAATAACTGAGTTTAAGCAGACGATGTAGATTCATGTGAATAAAAGAAAAATACAACGATAAGGTTGCTGGATGGCAGTCAGTAGTTTAAGAAAATAATGACTCCATGTTAGCAAACTAAAAATTGCTTGTTAGGACTTTGATGGCTTAGAGGGGTGGAGGAGGCCACACTAAAATACAAAAATCTGAAAAATACACTTCAAATTTGCTAGAAAAAAAGGCTGGCCACACTTTATCTAGTTTGATTAAACAATATTTAAACACGCGAAGAAAATATTTTGTAGATAGTCTAGTCATAGAAAAAAAATATTTTCGATTAAAAACTATAATCTTGTCACACGTTGAAGAAATGAAACTAAATAAACAATAGAACGAATTAAAAGATTAAACTACAAAAATAATTGAAATACTACTAAAACTATCTACGGATATCAGTAAAACTTTGCGCCATGTACACGTCTCAAGTGACTCTAGAAAGAATAAAATTCCATTTAATAAACAATTAAAAAAGCTTATTAAATTTAAATCACAAAAATTTTTGAAATCATGTACATTAAATTTATCCACCTTTTTCTATTTTCAATTGATACTTACAAAGAAACATTCTTCCATATTATTCTCAATTTATTGACCGACATTTATTCAGATAAAATTTTTATATACACATAATTATTTTCCAACTAATTCTAAGCTGATCTATAAACTAACTTGGCAAAAAAAATTATAAGACTTGGCGCAATTTGTGGTATAAGATTGCAAAAATTCTCTTATAAATTTTTTTTCTTGCCAAATGATTTTTTAGATCAGCTTAAAATTAGTTGGAAAATAACTATGTATATATCAAAATTTTATCTGAATAAATTTCAGTCAATATTTTGAAAATTATTTGGAAGAATGTTTCTTTGTAAGTATCAATTCAAAATAGAAAAAAGTGGATAAATTTAATATACGACATGGTATTTTACATGATTTCAAAAATTTTTGTTATTTAAATCTGTTCGATAAAGGAATATATTCTTGTCACATGTGGAGAAAACGGATCACTAAATGAACAATAGAACGAATTAAAATATAAAACTACAAAAATAATTGAAATACTACCAAAACTGCCATCTATGGATGTCAGTAAAACTTTGCGCCATGTACATGTCTCAAGTTTAGAGAGAATAAAATTTCCATTTAATTAAGAAAGTAAAGTACCTATAATCCAGTTTAAATCACAAAAAAATTTGAAATCACGTAAATACCATGTCGTATATTAAATTTATCCACGTTTTCTATTTTCAATTGATACTTACAAAGAAACATTCTTCCAAATAATTCTCAATTTATTGACTGAAATTTATTCAGATAAAATTTTTATATTTACATAGCTATTTTCCAACTAATTTCAAGCTGATCTGAAAAATCATTTGGCAAGAAAAACATTTATAAGACTTGGCCCAACTTTTGCAGCCTTATACCAAAAATTGGGCCAAGTCTTATAAATTTTTTTTCTTTCCAAATGATTTTTTAGATCAGCTTAAAATTATTTGGAAAATAACTATGTTTATATAAAAACTGAATAAATTTCAGTCAATATTTTGGGAATTATATGGAAGAATGTTTCTTTGTAAGTATCAATTGAAAATAGAAAAAAGTGGATAAATCTAATATACAACATGATATTTTACATGATTTCAAAAATTTTTGTTATTTAAATATAATAAGCTTTTTTAATTGCTTATTAAATGGAATTTTATTCTCTCTAGAGTCACTTGAGACGTGTACATGGCGCAAAGCTTTACTGATATCCGTAGATAGCAGTTTTGATAGTATTTTTGTTCCAATATCTATCTCTTTGTGGCGTAGGATTGTTTTATTTATTGTATAGCATAATCTTGTTGATTCATTGGCTCTATTTTTTCTTTGCATTTGATTTCTCTACTTTTTTGTTCAACTCTGTTTCTTTAGTTTATTATCATAACTGTAGTCATGTTTATGTTTATTTGAATTTTCACTTTTCTAACTGCCATATTTCATATATTTACTAATTTCTGCATTTTATTTCTTAAATGATTATAAATTCGTGTATCCCTTTAATGTATGTAGTTGTTTTCCTTTTTTGTTAACTCTTTTAATCATGTTATTCATAACCAAAATGAATAGTAACGGACTTAAACTGTCTCGTTGTTTTATGCCTTTTATCATTAGAAATTCCTCTGACCTTCTTCCTTCTATCTGTATCTAGCATTTACAGTTCCTTATGTGCTTTTTATTACTTTTACCGGTATTTTTGGTATCTCCATTTCCTCTAAGCAACTCCATGTCTATGTTTCATTCTTCTTGGATTTCCCTTTCTACCAGTGTTCGGAGTACGTGAATATTATCGCTTGTTTCTTTGTCCGGGCGAAAATCTGCTTGTTCTTCTTCTTGTCGATGTTCTACATATTCCCTCAATCTTGTTTCTAGTACTCTCGGAATTTTCTGTGTTTTCCATCTTTACTTATATCTTACAGACATTCCTTTGCCATCCTCACCAATGAATTTTATCATATCTGGTGTCATCATTTCTCGTGTTTTCAATTTCTCCTTGGTTATTTCTTCTATCTCCTCTAGAACTGTTATACTTTTTTGCGTGATATAGTTCCAAGTTTCCTAGAATATCTCCTATTTCTGTCTTTACATGATTTTGTTTATCTTCTATTGTATTTATGTCTATTATTTCCGTTCCTTCGATTCTCTTTATTCTTGATCGAAATCTTGCTATCAATATTTGGGTTTTTGTAACTTCCTAATTTGACTATGTTAGGTATGATTCTAAAGAACTGTTTGTTGAATGCTAATTATAAATGACTAATAAATTTGTCCGAAAAACTTATCAATTATCTAGGTGAAAAAAGGAAGACCAATTCCGGCAGTCCTATCCAGGTTTTTGCCAAATTCGAATAGGAATCAAGGTACGGGTAAATAGGGCAAATTGAGGAAATTGACAAATTCGTATATGACTCAATTTCATAGTTCTGAATTGACTATTATTTAATATTAAGATGACTTGGTATTGATTTAATCACGATATCTCATATGGAGACAACTTACTCAAAGGTTCTATGCTAACTCACTATATATACTATATTTTCACTGATTGAAACATCTTTTGTTTTTACTGCCGACATTTTTATAACAACATTAATTATTTACATCGGGCCAAAATACCTGCGCCCTATTTATACCCAAATGAACAAGGTGTGTTGCCTATTGCTCAAGAATCAACTGACCATCTATTATTAAATATTACTAGACTACTAATAAAAAATTCAACTCCTCTACTTGCTTTATTTATTTGCCTGTGATATTCTTTTTGTGTTTTACTGGACATATATTTTTTATGTGATATTTTCTTTTCCTTTATCATTTGTCGTACTTCATTGTTTCACCAATCCGTTGTTTTGAGGTGCTTATCACATATTGTTTTGTCACATACTTCTTCTACTGCCTTACTTAGTCCTTATTTAAATTCGTACCTTTTCTATCGTCAATTCTTTTCGTTCGTCTTTTAGTTTTAAGAATTACAAATTTGTTTTGTCCTCGTAATTTTCTCAGTTCCTTAGTTTATAGATTGCTAGTTTGCAGTATTGTTTTTCTCCCTCCATCTTTATTATTTCAAACTTACATTCTGCAACTACCAATTTGATTGCCGATTTGATCCTATTTTGGCTTATTTTCTTCCTTCTATTTTCTGGATTATTTCTGATCATAATGGACCAAAGTTTGTATTGAAGACATTTTCATTTTTGCCTAATTCTAATGGTTTTTCAAATTACTTAGTTCGGTGAATATTGTTTCCAATGACGAGGTAGAGTTGATGAGTTTCTTATCTCATTTAATCTCAATCGTCATATTTGCACAACATACATCCAATACATTATAATCGGAATGTATATAATGTTGATCATGTCTTCATCAGACACCCGCATGTCGATGTCGATTGAATTCCTGTTGTTAATTGCATCAAAATCCCAAATAATCCTTCTATAATGTGAATCAATATCCCATTCATGACTCAACCACCCAAGTTAGTGTGTTATCAAATATTCTAATCCTTAAATTAAAAGAAGGGCGAAGTTATATACGAGGTGTCAATTTGAGAAATTACCACATTTAATATTTTCCTTCCAGTAAATATGATGAGAAATCGAGAAACGACGTCAATTTTATTTTCTAGGGGAACAATTTGAATGAATATTTGAAGCTCTTGTGGATCAATTCCCTAGGAGGGCTAGACGTTACTGTTAGAATCTGAAATGGGGATCAAGTGACACATCATTTTGATTCGACTCTCTTTCCAATGGTACCCAAAGTTTCTATTTTTTGTGAGCAGTTTCCAAAAAAAATACCGTTTTAAACTTACAGAAGTAATTAGAACTTGCCTGCACTGAGATGCATTATTGTATTAACTCTCCTTGTTATATTATTGGTTAGAAGAGTAGGTGGCCCCGTTTCAACCATTGAATAAAAGGAATTCTATTCTACTTGTGAGATTTTTAATTTGTAGGTTCTTATCCTTTTACAAAAAAAAATTAATTTACGAGAAAGCAAAAAAAATAATGGCATCTACTTACGCCTATCTTATAAACTGTTCAAAATGTTGTTCATTTTGCTCTAAGCAGTGATAAAATCGGTATTCGAACGTACTAACGTTTCGGAGAACTTCACCGGGACTTACCCGGAACGCTGCTGTAATTTGTAATTTAAGTTCATCAATTTCAACAGGTTGTATTTTATAAACAACGGATCCAAATGTCTCCAAAGAAAGGAATCTAAGGGGGTTGAATCCAATAATCTTAGAGATAGAGCACTGGCCTGTCGGAAATATAGCAGATCCCCCTGGATAAGAACATTATCGGGGCAAGTTTCGTTTAGCCAAAATCTGTTAAAAAAGAAAAAAAATTGTCATTTAGATACCTCAGGGAGTATATTACTGAAAAAATTTTGCCGCGGAAAATGCACTGTTGCCATTTTTGAATGCGGTTTAGAAGTAACGAAATGAGATATATGAAAAATTAATGTTATTTTATATTGTAGACTTATTGTTAAGCACCGATACGAAAATGAAAATCCGCGGAAATGCGTTGTTTCGCCACTGTGCAGTGATCCTCTTCCCCACCTTTAATACAGATCAATGAATAATATCTATTCTTATCAACTTAATATCGCTATGGTTAATAAATGCGATAATTGAAGAAAAATGTCAATAAAGCATGAAAATGACAATCCTGAGAAAGTATAAAAGGTAGATATGTATTACATTGTACATACATGTGAATTTAATATTCTATATTCAGTTGAGTTAAATCATTTCGTTCATACTATTAACAAAAATATCTACTGAAGTTGTAGAAATTGCTCTTCCTCGTTCGCGACAAGAAGCTTATGAAATATAGGTATCAGCATCCCACTGTAAACCATAGTGACGAATTTGTTACCAAGGAAGGTGTCCATACTCAAAGAATTGAGTCATGTGGGTCTGCTACCAAAAAATTTAAGGCACATTCCACCAGATGAATTCGCAGATCGCCGAATATTTATGGCGACGCCATTGCAGAAAAAATAACTTGCATCCATTCATGGAGCTTATTCGTTGTATCCATTAAAAATATGGCAATTTCAAAAATAAATAATATTTCAATCGAAATCTGTTTTTCTGTTAATTATAAGGCGGAGTAAAAAGGTCAAAATCTCCAATAAATGAAAGAAAACCCGCACATATATAATATTCCACGCCCAGCACCCCACTTCACTCCACCGAAAGTATGTAAAAAAGTTGATAATACTATAGAAAACCTCGAAATATTGAAGATTTTATAATACACCGCCCTTATGAAAAATTTCCGCGGAAAAAGTTATATAGAAAAGTTATAGCAAATTATTAATCAAACAAAAATATGTAGTTTTTATCTCCCTATCACATTTCGGCACTTCTAAACCCGAAAAAATCAAAGAAAATTATTGTGATAAAAATACATTTTCGAATAAAAATCAGTTCACATCGTTATATTGAATGTTTTTACGTCATTCTATAACAAAAAAAAATATTAAAAACACCGTAAAGTTTCGAATTTCAGTTAATAGTAGAAAAAGTATAAATTCGTGTTTTCTCAGAAACGAAGAATTTCCGCAGCAAAAATCAAATTATGTAGTGCTCGCTTTCTTGTATAGAATCATCCTATAAACCGATATTCCATGAAACTGATTTCGGTTAAACGAAACTTGAGCCACATTACCTTTTGCGTGAGTGTTATGAGGACATCGATATGCTTTTCAAGCATACCAAGGTACACAATGCTAGTAAAGTTTTATTCAAGAAATGAAGTAGTAATAATAACAACCCAAACAGCAACTTTTTTGGGTATTATGTATGACGTTTTCCAAAAATATGCGGATTGCAGTCACTTCAATAGGGACAAGTACGGTTATTAACATTGCCATTAAAAAAATAAACATTCTTTGCCAAAAACCCATGTTTAACAAAGGATTATGAATGATATTGATTAGATATGTTTCCGCAAAACTCTAATCCTGTATCATAATCATCCTCATGAAGCTGTTGAAGAATCTTTATTTTTTAGAGATAACATTTATTCATTTTCATTGCTCTTCTTGCAGTCCCGTGTGACACTCCCTTCTGTCCTGCGATGGTATTCTGTGTCATGTTGATATCAACATGTCGATAGCGACAATTGATATCGACATGTCGTTACCACATCAAGCTATGTTGGTATTCTGTGTCACTATCGCTTTATCTTCGGAAATATTCGTAAAAATATTATTCATCCTAAAAATGTGCTCTGCTTTGCATTTATTTAAAGCTGGTAAGAGTTTAGACGACTGTGCAAATATTTAAATACTCAATTGTAATTGTTCGTTTGAAGTGATCCGTAAAATTGTACCGATAGGATCATTTGTATCCATCAGATAAATTGTCGCCATTTAAGGTGTATTCATGAAACATCAACTAAAATAAAACTATTTTGTGTGTTATATTGAAATATATGTTTGATTGTAACGTTTGCAATTAATAATTCAAACATTCTCGTTCTACAAGAGGAAGAAATGTTACATCAAATGCGTAATGTAAATTTGGAACGGCGACATTTGACAGATGGCAGTCATCCTTTCCACCAAACCATCGAGGAAGAACTTAGATGCCTCTACAAACTGACCAAAAATTTAGCACGGTTTGTTTTCAACTCAATCATGCAGCAATTGATGCAGCGTAATAATCCGGTTGCTATTCTAGTGGTAATAAAAAAATTTGCCAGCTTATAGTTTTTTGCTACTGGAAGTTATCAGAAAACTATAGGCCAGAATTTCCATATTGCTTTTTCTCAATCTCAAATATCAACTGCAATCTCCCAAGTTGTAGAGGCTATAGTGAACAGATTAGCCCAAGAAAAAATTAAATTTCCAAGAAAAGCCAATACAAAGCGTGAGATAAAAATGAGATTTATAGACGCTACCAATTTTCCAGGAGTCGTTGGTGCAATTGATGGAACTCATGTAGCAATGATGAAACCGATGGAACGAGAGCACAATTATTTTAATAGAAAATGATACCATTCTAAAAATGTGCAGATAGTGAGTACAACCTTTCTGTGCTTTAGATTTGTGACTTCGATCTAAGAATATTTAGTATTAATACAAGATGTGGAGGAGCATCACATGATTAATTTATTTGGAATCAATCCATAATTAGAACAGAACTTGAAAGATCTTGCTTTGCTGGTTAGTTATCACTATTAAATATACTATTGGATTGTTGGAAGTAAGTAGATTATTAAAGTCTATTTTTTGTTTTAGGCGACAGAAACACTTGGCTATTGGGTGACTCAGGTTATCCTCTGCAACCATGGCTGTTAACACCAAATCCAGATGCAGTTCCAGGAAGCCCCCAATACAGATATACGCAAGCCCATATGAGAACTAGGAATTGTGTTGAAAGGTGTATAGGAGTGCTAAAAGGAAGATTTTGTTGTTTGTTGCTGGAAAAAAAATTGAGATATGCTCAAGTGAAAGTCTCTCAAATTGTATATGCTTGTGTAATACTCCATAACTTTTGTACAGAAGCAAGATTAGATGTAGACTTTGAAGTACCTGGAGACAACGTTAACCAACCAAAGAATTGATGGCGATTTTCATGATCAAGGGAGAATGGCACGACAAAACATTATAAACAATTATTTTCTTTGATTGCACGTATGTCTATCAATAAAAAAAGGATCTCCATTGTTTGCTTGGTAAATAAACTTCTCAAAAGTGGAATAAATTTTTTATTTTATCATAAAAATAAACCTACTTACTAACTATAATCACAAATTATAATACTAATATACTACATTAAAGAAAGTTGAAACAACATACCTACTACCTAAATATAACTGAAAATAAAACTAAATATAAACTTTTCTCAAAAACTATGGTTTTTCTGCAATTTTCGTCAATGCAGCCACAATTATGGCTAAATAGGTGTCAATTCACCTCCACACTTGCAATGACTCCCTATTAATGTCGATAAGTTCTTTGGATATACGCTGAGCTGGATCCTGCCTTACTCTACGAACCTTTGGAGTTCTGGTTGTAGAACTGGCTCCTCGCTTCCTACTATTCTCCCTATTATTGGCGTAATGGTGATCCGCGAGCCTGAGTGTTCGAGGTTTCATCTGAAAATTAATGCTTTGAAAGATACGCATTTTTTAAATGTACTGATGTGCAAAATGTACAGTATAGTTCTTAAATTTAATTTCTAGCTGATAGTTACTATACGTACCTATTATACGTAGGTCTATTTTTGTAACTGGATGTTTACATGTTCTAATATTAGGTGATAAAAAAATTATAAACCTAACATAGTTTACTTTCAGCAACAGCAAACTTTACATTTGTTTATTTTCAAATTTGAGAATTTATTTTACGTACTTGGATAGGAGCGAAATATTGCACATATTCCAATTCTTTAATTAATTAATTATAAATTAAATTGACTGTCTCGACCCTTACTTCGTGGAATATGCTCATATTAGTGTTTTTAAATGAAACTCAAGGTCTCTAGTTAATTCCACAATATAATACAAGTTATTGAAAATTCTAAAAAATTGTCAATTTTTTAGAATTTTCAATAACTTGTGTTATATTGTGGAATTAACTAGAGACCTTGAGTTTCATTTAAAAACACTAATTATAAATTAGTTTATAGTTACATACTTCTACAGAAACTTCTTCTCCTCAACCAATTTCCTCCACTCCCAGATCACCCTCTACTGCCACTGTCCCATTAGATGTATGAGTTTTTGTTCTAACTGGTTTAATGGTGGATATATGGCAGGCCCACCTCCTGTGGCTTCTTGCTCCCTTCTCAACTTGGCAGCTTTTGCTTTTGTTTTGGACTTCCAGTCAGTGAGTGCCAAGATTTATTTTTTAATTAGGAATTTTTGAATTTTATGAAAAGTATATTTAGTCCGGCAAAGTAAGGTCGAAAAATCTGTTATACATCAAAAGTTTCCCAGCGCTGATTTTTCATTTTTCAATGAAAATATATCGACCCAGCATCACTCTCCTATATTGTCTATAATGTCCGACGCAGCTTGCAAACACAGCTCGGACCACATAAAATTCAAGCA
This sequence comes from Galeruca laticollis, assembly GCA_963921935.1. Taxonomy (NCBI): domain Eukaryota; kingdom Metazoa; phylum Arthropoda; class Insecta; order Coleoptera; family Chrysomelidae; genus Galeruca; species Galeruca laticollis. The sequence goes on from OY998177.1 coordinate 207,191,983, forward strand.
ATTTATGCTCGTATCTGGATGTGTTCTTACAAAAAAAATCGTGGAGGTGAAAATTGCAGCAAATTTTATGCTCTTGAGGGTTACTTAGATAGTTTTACCAGAAAAAAAATTTCAGATATGAAATTTTCCAAAAATGGAATTTTTTTTCGAAAATCATATTTCTGGCTGGTAATTATAAATAAAATATTAATATCGAGGTCAAAACATAGAGGGCGAACTTCTAAAAATTTACGTTTCTTCAGTTTTGTAAAATTAAAAATGGCGGCTGCTCAAATTGGAAACAAATTTTTTTTTCAATCGCGTTTAAATTTATGAACATTAATGATATCGAGAAGCGGTTGGTTGCAATCGACAGAGTGAAAGTTATATTTATATAAATAACATGAACAACATTTCTAAATTTTCTTTTACATAATTTTTTAGAACATTTACCAAAAAAAAAAATTCCATCTAGTTTTTTCTCATTTTGGCGTTGAAAAATTTGTTAAAAATATGTCACGTTATAAATATGTTTGTTTTTGAAAGACGAGTATTTTGAAAAAAAAGATTTTCAGATGCAACTTTTACAAATTATTGAAAATTATTTCGTGTTATTGTACCACAGGGTGCTCTACTACCAGGTGTAGTTGTAAAAAAGTTGGCATACATTGTACGATATTATGTGAAAATTGCGAAGGCAAAAACTGTTGTAACATCGAAATTGTAAGTACGGTATTTGACAAAGACGAGGATGATAATGAATCTCTGAGTGATGAGCCAAGTTTTGACATGAGTCAATTAGTTGATTGTGAACTTGCAATTGATAGTAGCAATAATGTCGATGAGGATTTATTTGCTAATGATAATGACGAGGAAAATTGTACAGAGACACTTCCTCAGAGACCAAAAAAAGCGAGAATTTGTAGAAAATATATGTAAATTTGTAAATAAATATTCTTACTATCTATGTTTCGAATTATGAATAATATATTTAATAAATTGATGTATAGATATAAATTATAAATATCATTGTACCTTATTTCTAGCAATATGTAATCATATTAATAATAACCATACTATAAATGCACAATTTTTACAAAGAAACCCAAAATAAAAGCTTGAGCTTCGTTGAACTGCGAACGAGCGCTGACCCCCCACCACAACGCCAAACAGCTGCCGCCGCACTGTTTGGCCGAGCGAGCTAAGATTACTGTTGTCTTTTGAATGGACCAAAGACGGTAGAAAAATGAAAAATTGTGTTAAGTTGAGTTGGGATTCAACATCCTAGCGAAGTGATCAAAATTTGAAAATTTTAATTAATATTATGACAGTATCTAGCAGACTTTGAATTTTTTTATCTCAGCTTGTAAAAGTCGCATCTGAAATTTTTTTTTTCAAAATACTCGTCTTTCAAAAACATATTTATAACGTGAAAATATATTTTTAACAAATTTTTCAACACGCTAAAATGAGAAAAAACTAGATGGAAAATTTTTTTTCGGTAAATGTTCTAAAAAATTATGTAAAAAAAATTTTCAAAATTTTGTTTAAGTTATTTATATAAATATACCTTTCACTCTGTCGATTGCAATCAACCGTTCCTCGATATCATTATTGTTCATAAATTTAAACGCGATTGAACAAAAAAAATGTTTCCAATTTGAGCAGCCGTCATTTTGAATTTTCCAAATCTGAAAAACGTAAATTTTTAGAAGTTCGCCCTCTATGTTTATCTATGTTTTGATCTCGATATTAATATTTTATTTATAATTACCAGCCAAAAATATGATTTTCGAAATTTTTTTCCATTGTTGGAAAATTTAACATCGGAATTTTTTTTTTGCAAAAACTATTTACGTCACCTTCAAGAGCATAAGATTTGCTGCAATTTTCATCTTCTCGATTTTTTTGTAAGAACACATCTAGAAATGATATGAGCATAAATCACTTGAATTTTAGGTAGTCCGAGCTGTGCTTGCAAGCTGCGTCACAAGCTCCAGCGGAAATCATTAGACAATCTAAGAGAGTGATGCTGGGTCGATATATTTTCATTTAAAAATGAAAAATCAGCGCTGGGAAGCATTTGATGTTCAACTTCCTTACTTTCCCGGACTAATAATTACGAATGCAAATAGCCTAATGTTATATCTGTAGACTTTTGTTACTATTTTCTAGTTCCACTTTCAGAACAGCACTGGTTAGAAGGCAATAGTAAATGTCTGGACAATCTTACCTAGGTTATTATAATTGTGCAATTCAAAAATATTACCAAATTTTGCATCCAAAGCACTATCGCTGAATTTCCTACTCTCATATTAAATAAGCATGTAATTATAATTTAATAATACAATCTTACTTACTCTTCTCCTTCATTCCACGGTTTTTTCTCCGAAGCCCAAAGCATTTAATTGCTGTGCCAAGTTTTGCCACAGTGCTCGTCCTTACGCTTTCCCTGCAGGGTATTTGAATTTATTTTTTAATATACTTGGGTTTCTTTCAGCCAAGTCTAGAAGTCATGACCAATGGTCGTTTCGGACTTTCATTTCAAATAAAAGTGAGAACAAGTGATACAATTCTACAGGAAAAATATAACTATACGACAACGATAACCAAAAGAAAGGATACCCGAATTTTTAGGATTGAGATTATTCAAATATTTATAATTCTATCGACGACAAGACGTTAAAAAGTTCCAACACATGTTCTATTTATTTCCCTCTTTCTTACCGTAATGTAAAACAACATGTGTTTGTCTCTATCTCAACATATCAAAAGGCTTTTAGGCGAGCGAGTCGAGGTCCGTTTGTCGATATAAAACGATAAATAGTTGATATCAACATGACACAGAATCCCACTCCTGTTACTGAATGTAAGCAGCTAGTCGGCCCTGCAGAAAATGTTCCCAAAACTCCAACCTGAGCTTCTTCGTTTAGTACCCTGGGGTTATTTTTCATTCCCGTTTTCCACCTCACCAGTTTTATAAATCGTTGTCACCAATCCAGCTCATACCGGTGATTTACATTAGAATTTGGTTTTCTTTTACCAAAAAGAAATGCCACCCTACGTGCGTACTTTCGAACCTCTCCATAAATTGAAATTATTTCTATGCTCTCTTGAAGAATATAAACCACTTTCACACTCTTATACACTTCTTGAGGTAATTACAAGAAATGAATATTCACCTGGAAACCTCCAGATTATCATTTGAAATATTTCTCAACGTGAATCAGCAGTAAGTGTGCACTAACCAAATTTTACAAACGAAATGTCAGTTGACGCCCGTAATGTCTTTATAAGTTTTAAATCACAAATAATATTTTTAACAACTTTTATTTATAAGTAATTCACAATATTTGATTATTTTCACAATGAAATACAAAGTCGTTCTCCTGGTAGTGATTATGGTTAACAAAAAAGAAAGTTAGTATTGCTGATACAGCAGACTAACGACCTCGTTGGAATAAAATAATAATATTCAATAATTTAGTTTATAGAGGTGAGTTCACATTCCCTAACTCCTCCCTTCTTAAATGGAACTCAAGGTCGTAAGGGCGGTGGAGCAGCTTGAGTGATATCCGGGCTCTTGATGGTCTTCTTTCATGTTGAAAGATTAAGTATGAGATTCCTTTTGTTAAACGTATAAATACTGCCAAATAATAATATTAATATCATGATACTACTAAGTCCATATTTGGAAATATTTTGGTGAAGTCGGATTTCTTTTAACGTACTTTTATCTTTTTCTTTTAGGACCATTTGATGAGTTTTTTCTATTTTCAATTTTTGTATGTTCATAGTTGGAAAAGAGACTTCAATAATTTCTTCTAGTATCATGGCGTATCCTGTAATGGTACTCTTTTGGTTGGAGTATGATAAGGATGAAGTTTTAATGTGGCAGCTGGGTGGATCGATAAAAATATAAGTACCATGTAGACTCGGAATGTCACTTTTTTGCAATTTAGTTGAATCTTCATTGGTTCCGGAAAAATACTAATGTAATGACTATTGTTTATTTCTTCTACAATTTGGAGAGTTGTCTGGACAGGTACTCATTTGCAGTTATGGGTGTCGCTAAATGAGAGCAGGGATGTAACACAAACTAACTTCTCTATTGTTTGGATTCGATTTTATTCGCACAAGAATATTAATCGGAGATTTGTACATTCTTCTTCTTGTATTGTATTGGTATAAATTGTTGCTCAATATAGGGTAAATGGAGGGCAGATAGACCAGGAGGATAGACGGACTATTGTTAATATTTTGGAAGATATGGCAACACCGATATGTTTGACCGGCGTATGTTTTGCGTTTCAGTCAGTTCAACCTTGTAATGCGAGCACATTGTTATCCGCATTTATGTGTGAGATTTTTGAAAAAATAGATTTTGTCCTAGTTAAAATTATGTTTAAAGAAATATATTTGTATTTTCAACACACTTATGTAAGTGTTTTTTTGCTGCTGTAACTCTAGAAGGATCCAAAATGTGAAAACCATTTATAATCGTTTAGGATAGATGGACCAACATGGGGGAGGAGAGTCGGATCAATATCTTTTTGTTCTAGTACTATGCCAAATAAGTACGTTGGAAAAAAACATCTTCCTGAAAGAGGATATTGCACCTCTCTACCGTTAAATGATGCCGTAAATGCATACAGAAACGGCAAAATGGGCGTCAAGGCATTTGGGATACCTAACCCCATATTTAAAAGGTGATTAAAATCAAATAACCTAGAAGAACCCAACCGCCTAGAACCCGACGCTTCATTGGATTCAAAGGCTGTGCAAAAATTGGTAGACCATATAAAAAACTTCAGAAATCGGTTTTTGCACCAACAACAACTGAAGTAAGGGTTGTGGCATATAAATTAGCTAAGCGATTAGAAATTCCAAATAAATTAATCGAAAAAGACGGTAAGTAATAAATTGTTAAAGCTTGTTTCAATATTAAGTATATTAGGTTCCTACCTATCTATCCATTTTTTCAGGGAAAGTTGGCAAGAATTTGCTAGTGTTATTTCTGCGTCGAAGGCCTGGAATTTCAATCGGAAAATCTGAGAACACTTCAATTGTACGATCTGTTGGAATGACAAGAGAAAATGTGGAAACCTATTTCCCGGACCTTGAGAAAGTTATGACAGAACGTAGCCTTTTTGACAAATCTGGCATTTATACAACGCTGACGAGACAGGTTTACAGTTAAATACAAGATCTGGTCAAATGGCTGGCTGGCTATGTAAAGACTTCAGACGTGGAAATCAAGTGCCGGATAGAAAAAGCGAGGAGCTCATTCATGAGATATAAAAACGTATTCACGAACTTTGACTTCGACCTCAATTTCAGAATAAGATTCACAAAATGCTACATATGGTCCGTCCTATTGTATGGCATGGAAGGCTGGACTCTGAAGGTGAATACCATGAACACACTGGAAGTATTTGAAATGTGGATCTATCGAAGAACCTTGAAAGTTCCATGGACGACAAGAAAAACCAACGAGGAAATTCTGAGGAGAGCAGGAAGAGAACATGAATTGCTGAACACGATAAAATGCAGAGAAACAGCGTACCTGGGACATGTGATACGCAACGAGAGATACCAATTGCTTCAACTATTAATAGAAGGAAAGATAGAGGGAAGAAGGGGAGTGGGCAGGAAGAGGATCTCGTGGCTCCGAAATGTCAAATAGTGGACAGGGATGAAAACCACAGGAGAATTAATCCACACCACCAGAGATAGAACGAAATGATCAGAGGTAGTCGCAAACATCCATTAATGGATAGCAGAAGAATAAGAAGAAGGTCAAGTATTAGCCGCAAAAGGGTTTAAAAGTGTTCCGAGTATAAGCCCCGGAGAGAAAGGAGAAACCATAAGCGTCATAGCATGCAGTCATGTAGAAGGTAGTTTTATACCCCTTACTGCATTTTTGAGAGCAAAAATAAAAAAAGGTGAATGGCTTGATGGCATACCACCAGGTACACCAGTCAAAAATCTGCTTATGTGAATCGTGAAATATTTATGGATTGGCTAAAGACCCAATTTCTTCCAAGAAAAGCTCCTGGTTAGGTATTATTAATACTAGAAGGACATACCTCCCATACGACCAACCTAGATTTACCGGAATTTGCAGAAGAAAACAACATAATTTTATTTTGATTACCCGCCCGTACGACTCATTATTCACAACCCCTGGATCGTTCTTTTTTTAAATCTCTGAAGGGCTATTATTATGATGCATGTAGAAATATGTTGAGGAATAACCCAAAAAGAGTTATGAATAGATTGCAGTTTGAAAAGCTACTGGTTGAAGCTTGGGGAAAAGTAGCAACTGCACAAAATGCGATTTCCTCTTTTAAGTCAACGAGAATTATCCCCTATAATACCTTAGCCATACCCGATTACGCATTTTTGGCACGAAATCCTCTTTGTTCTGTAGAAGATCCAATGCAGAATAAAACAGTACAGGCAAGAGTTACCTCTGCCCAACCAAGACCTGAATCTCCTCATCTAAATACCTCTAGTATAGAAAACCAACAAGCCACTCCTAACAAATCAACAGCCACTGAAGATATTACTTCTGAAAAGCTCTAGATGAAGTTTTTTCCGTACCAGTCGTATCCATAGCTGTGAAAGGAGTTCGTAATAAAATATCAGGAGTTATCAATTCACCGGAACTTATTAAAGAAAAAAAAGGCACAATGCAAGAGAAATGCTGACCCCAATTTGGCAGTGAAAGTGTTAAGTAGAAAAAGAAGAAAGAAGCATTCAAATGAATCTTCATCTGCTGAAGAGGAAACTGGCGATATAGCAATATATGACCATTCCAGAGGGGATGAACATTTCAGCGATTTGGAAAACGAGTGTGTTGGCTGCAGTGAAGACTCTCGTTTAACAAAAAATAAAGATGAATGAATGCAATGCCTTTTGTGCTAGCATTGGTTGCACGAGAGTTGTACAAGTTTTATTAACCTCTGTCTGAACTGTGGAAACAGCTTCTGAAAAAAAAGAATAGTAGTAGCGAAGTCCATTCCTCTCACCTACAATGGTACATCTAACCTACCTACTATGATCCATCTCACCTCCGTAGGGTAGGATAGATGGACCGTTGACAAGTTTAAGAAATTAATTTTTTTTAGTTTTATTGATGAATATGTTTTACCTCGTAACTATTCCAAAAAGAGTACCAAAGTTTAGTTACTTTATGTACCAATTTGTAATTTGATTAATAAAGAAATTATCTTTAATTTTATAAATGGTTGTCCATCTCTCCTCCCTTCACCCTAAGGAAAGGTAATTGAGGAATAATGATTATTTGGTTTATATTTGGAACAGAATAAAGCTGATTATCGTAGGAGTCTGGGTGGACCAGAGGAAAATCTATATAGAAAACCTATTATGTGAATAAGCTACTTTTGTTTTCACCATCTTATAGAAATTTAAGTCATCTAGAGGAAATAATATTTGATTCCTATTGTGAAATTTATCTAAATCTCTTATGATTTGTCTGAAATTATTCGGAGGGTGTACAGTATTTAAAATGGAGGAACTAATTGAATTTTCGATATCTGTTAAAAAGCTTAAAACTATGTCTAGACTAAATTTGATTTCATCTAAAACTTCTCTTATTTCTAAGTATTGATTATAGTTAGTTCTAGATTCATTTAAAATCTTTTGTATTTCCTTTATTTTATTAGCAATTGATATTTGGTTCCTATTTAATGTTGACAGTGTACCATTCATAACATTCTCTGAATGATTGATGTGATTATTAAGTTTACTCATAATTATTTCATTATTTGCTAGTTGATAAATTCTATTGTCAATTTCTATGGCATCTTGTTCATCTAAATTGCCTGAAATAAATTTTACGAGAGATACCAAAGGATTAATTAGTGCTTTCTTGAATAAATTCTTAGGCAAAATTGAGAATATTCTTGGGTTTATATTTTCAACTTCAAGACGAAGTGTTTGTATATTGTAAAAAGTGCAAGTTTATTAGGAGCTGTTAAATTGTCAATTACATTTCTCAACTATTTATAGGTAAACGTTAGAGAACTTGGTCTTGGATATGTTTATCTGGAATATAATGGAGAAAGGTGTGTGTTGCAATTTTACTTTGAAAATTTTCTAATTTGATGGGCAGAATGCTAGTGAAATGCGAACAATTGTCCGTTCGCTAAGAATATCAGTTGGTATACCTGTCACGAACGGTATCCGCTCGTAATTTTGGACGAGGAAAGTAGTCCTATGAGAATTGTCTTAGCGAGGGGAGGTGTTTTTGATTATATTTCAAGTTGAACTTCGTGGACTAGCGTAGACATTTAACTAGATAAATAATCTTAATTTGACAACATTAATGTCGAAAGTAATAATTTGTTATGTACAAATTTACAAGAATGCTACAAAGTTATGAATATTTGAACTTCGGTGGTTTCAGATCGGAAGGAACGTTATGTTAATGAGTACTTACTTGACTCCTATAGCAACTAAGTAACGATATGTTAGAATTAGTATCTCTGACTGCTTGAATTTGAGTGAAGTTGCCTCGATATGTAAGGAAGACTCGATTAACTCGATTGAGTGTTGAGCTCACTTCGTTGTTGAGTATTGAACTGAGTTAGGAACTGAGTTATGAACTGATTTCTTCACGTTGTAGGACGTGTTAAATAGAAATCGGCAAGGGGCGTGTTTACACGTGGATTGGGTTGACTAAAAGGAAATAAAAATTTCCTATTGGCCAGTATCATTTGACTTGCCGGAATCATCGACAAGAATCAACAATGGACGCCTCCAATAGATGTTTTAATTTCTATTGAACATTCAAAATGCGAGACCTTTCTATTGTAACCTTTTACTCAGAAACGCTATTCAAACATGTATGACCAACCTTCCGACCATCTACCATAAAATTAAACATACAACGTGACTATAAGTTAAAACTTTTTCAACACAATAAATAATAGTGTGAAACGTGATATTTTCCTAAATATTTAACTATAGGATTTCAAACACAATGCCACAATATGTCTTTCACGAATTTCAAAATGTGTTATTTCATTGCTTTAACAATACTATTCTACAAATAATAGTGCGAATCGTGATATTTCAAAAGTATTTAACAAAGCTGAAAATATCGTGAACCTACCCTTGGAATTTACAGCAACACCGAAAGCATACAAAAAGATCTACCAATTCTTTAACACATTTTACAACGGTAGCAAATGAACTGAATTTACGCCTGAAAATCTATACAATGACGAAAAGAGGACACATGAGTTTCATATCTACAAATATCTTACACGTTTTTAAAAGTACCGTGATCTATAAAATTCAAGATTTCATAATCTTGAACAATCTATACTATAAACTATGAACTATAAATGTTCAACTTCAGTATTAGTCGGAGTAACGCTACCTTCTTTACAATTCGGATAACTGAAGATTTCGCGATTTTCACTAAAACAATGCGTACTACACCGTCACTACCGGGATAGCACTTCATGATTCTACCCAGGGCCCATTGTGAGGGTGGACTGTTGTCTTCTCGTAGTAAGGCGACAGCCCCTTCGTGGATTTCAGGACCGGCCTTTTCCCATTTGGTATGAATAGACAACTCGCTCTGGTATTCCACTCCACCGCATCCAGAAATGCGGTTTAACCTTAAGTATGTGCTGCCAGTGAGACATACGTTTACTGGGAGTCGTGGGGTAATCACGATTTCGCAATTTGGTCGATAAATTACCTATCAATAAATTGCCAGGAATAAGGGTGATATGATCATGATAGGATCGGTAGGGTCAGAGGAAATATTAGTTTAGTTTTCGATAATTAACACAATAAATCTTCCATACGTAGATAACAGGTCGCGACCGGCGGCTCTGTACAAATGCTTTTTAAAGCCTTTCAATGTTGCTTCCCATAAACCCCCAACACGTGGTGCCCGAGGAAGATTAGCCTCGAAGAAGGTACAACATAGCTTTTTATGTGTATACATTCGACTACGTCCGTCAATAACCACATATCTACGACGTATCTAGTATAAAGTTTGCTGAATTATAGCTTGCGAATGTTTTTTATGAAAACACATCATAACTAAAATGATCACATGTCTATTTTTAAGCAAGATACTAGAATGTTAAGCGTAAAACTGTGAATTAGACACAATCAAACGGTCGCCGCCCTTGTTTGTCCCGAAAAGGATTTATTAATCGTCGAGGACAATCTTGAGTCCAACGTAATATAGTTTTATAATTGGACCAATAAAAGGTTTGGACTTCTTTTCGGAGTCCCCCCTATATACAATTTCCATTAACGTAGACAAGGGGTGTGAACCGAACAGCTCTAATCTCGGTATTGTTATCGTGTTGATAGGTACAACACGAGATTTAACACATGATAATTACACTTTCATTTTTCTTAAGAGATATAGTAAGCGTAAGTAAACGCATGCGCCAGATGTCGTTTCAGTTGCATCGGAAAATCCGCCTTTAACATCGGCGGTAATTACGGTACGTCGAAATGGTAACAGATCATTTGACGGTGATGGCTGGCAATATGTTTGCCATCCAATATACAATTTGATACAATCACGGAAGCCAATAATCTTAACGGTTCGAACAGTTTGAAAGCTCCGGATAGTGTTATCTGTTTGGAAACCCTAGTCTGAATGGGATTCACTATATACATATTCGTGTCGTCTCGCACGGTATATATTTTGCATTAATCTTTACTCAATTGATGTAAACATTGACTTGCTGGATACGAAGCACAGGAAATACCGAATGTAACGATATTTAATTCAAAAATTCGTAAGTTTTTCATTTGATCTCTCCAAATGTGACATTGAAATTTACGGTATTCATTTCTAACTGAAAATTGTTGATACATTCGCTTTAAATCACCTACAATCACGATAGTGTTTTTGCGAACTCGACTAGAAGTAGATCATAAACTATGTAGACTATTATGACCGGTATCCAGGACGTCATCCAACGATACGCCTGCAGAAGTCTCTAAAGAACCGTCGTATACTACACTTACATTCGTAGTTGGACACGTCTCCTTACTGATTGCGTTATGAGATAAATAATAACCATCTGATATCCACGGATTGTCCACGATAGGGGACATGTGACATTCATTTGATTCTTGATAATAAGAAGTTGCTAATTTGCTTTGTTCTACAGACAGAGTAGGTGTAGGTCGGTGGTAATCTGGGTCCGCTAATTTGCTTTGCTCTACAGGCAGTGTATTGCCTGTTCCTACTGATCTGTCGACTGGTGCAGATCGATGAAACTCTGGTTCTACTACTTTGGTTCGTTTTACAGTGCCTGTTCCTACTAATATGTTTTGTTATACAGGTAGTGTAGTGCCTATTCCTACTGATATATAGACCGGTGCAGGTCGATAAATCTTTGTTTCTACTAATTGCATCTATTCTACAGGCAGTGTAGTGCATGTTCCTACTAAGATGTCGACCGGTTCAGGTCGATGAAACTCTGGTTCTACTAATTTGATTCGTTCTACAGGCAGTGCAGTGCCTGTTCCTACTAAGATTTCGACCAGTGTCAGTTTGAGTTGATTTCACATACTCTCATTGCGCTTTGGAATGGAAAACGGATTCCTCGTTTTGATGATTTTCTGCAGTAATGAATAGGTACTTTTGGTAGCAAATCAAGCCAACTTTTAATGGATTGTTTATGTTCAATTTTCTTCCCCTTTCTTGGAGGCTGACAAATTGTAACTTCATCAGAATTAGATTTGTTTATATCCCTTTTCACCCATCTCTTGAAGATATCGTCAACAAGGCAAAATATATCTAGGAAAAAACTAGACATACCTGAACCTTTTCGGCAAAAAAATATCATGAACTTCCATTTTTTTGGATATCTTCTTTTGATCTTTTTCTTCTCCAGTATCATACCCTGATTGTTCCGTTGACACTTTGTTATTTATATTAATTGTGTTTTCTGTTCGCGTCCTCCTCTTCCTTATACTTCTTGTGCTTCTTGTGCACCCTTGATGTAATTTTTTTTCTGGCCATGCAGACAAACTCCAAAAAGAATTCATTAGTTTATTTCTGCTTTCTTCAGGAATTAAACTGCAGAGAGCTCTCACTTTTTTTCTTATCAATATTATGATCAGATATATGTTCCCCTCTTTTCTGCTTTCTTTAGGTTAATCTTGAACAACACCCTGGCCTACTTTCTTATCACATATAATTACGCCCCAAAACACTTTTCTTAGCAGAACTCTTTACGCCCCCTTTCCTTCTTATTTTTCTTATCATAATTACTCTGTTCTGATTCAGATGTACTATTTTCAATTTCCTTTGTGATTTCGGCACTGGAAGTATCTTCTAAATTTTAATCTTGTACATTTAGGATTATAGTACAGGTTGGCAAATTAATTTTAGCAGTTGACAATGCGCGAGAAAGCCATACAACTTGACAACGTTGTAAATGAAGTTACCGGGAAGAGCAGACGACGTACATCCCGCATGCAAAGTTTTGAAGGTTGTGAGGCTGCGAATACCTACGAGGGCAACACAATATTTTGAATTTGGACTTAAAAATAATAAATTGTGGCACATGTATAATGCTATATAAATTCGTTATTGAGGTTTATTTGTATATAAATTGGAAGTCATGTAGATTTCGTAGATGAAGCCTACAATATGGTAAATATTGTTAAACGACTTACTAAATTTGACAAAGGTCAACAATTTTTCCTATCTGTTCGTGATAAGAGTTAATGCCATACCTACCTGTTAAGCGTTCTAAAGTTGTTATTCTTAATAATATGTAGTAGATAATCGCCTTTAGAGATGGTCTAATAAGAATACTAATAATATAAATGAAATATTAAAGCCTGTTGGTGTTTTTTGCAAATATTTACTATGAAATGAGAACATTCCTTCACACTTTTTACAGAGTTAGGACTAGCAAATCAAAAAAATCTTGGTTCTGAGAGCCGTTAATTATTGTTTATTTAGAACTACATACAGATGTGCTACAAATATTATATTACTCTAGTGGAATTCGTGTCTAATATCTACAATTTTATAACACCTATTTACATTTTTACTTTTGTTGCGTTTAATGTATTCAGTCATACCACCTACAAACAAACACTATAATGAAAAATATTATGTAGATATACAGGGATCAGCAACTGTAAAATAATTATGTGCATCTACAAATGATTCTTCTAAATCACTTTCTATATCAACTTCATCATCCTCGCTATCTCTGTCTACGGCCAAATAAATAACAATATTATCTACAACAGTATCTAAATGTGGTTCATTGTTCATAAATTCATCTTCAATCTTATTAACATGGTCACATCTAACTTTCCAATCATTTGCAGGAAATGTGTCAAAAAATTCATTACAGAATTCTTTAACCTTTGTAAAATTAAAGGTAATATTTCGTTTGGCCATATATTCTTTAAGTGCTGCCCAAACAGTTTCGATTGGATTTGAGTCAGGGTGATAAGGGGGTAGTCTTAAAACTTGCAATCCATGTCGAATAAACAATTCATAAATTTTATAAGTTTTATATTGCGGTTTGGACATTTTAGCAACTTTATAAAGATCCGGATTTAACATTTGTTCACTGTAATTATGTTTCTTTCAGAAAGCCAGTTTTTTTATTGTTGTGTAGTCCAAGCAGTCGTCAGTAATTTTTCATTTAGAACATTGTAATATGGCGCGTTATCAATTACCACAACAGCGTTTTTTGGTAGGTTTGGAATAAGTTTTTCTTGTACCCACTTCTCATAATTTTCGTACACCATTTCATTATGATGATCTCCTGTTTTTGACTGGGAGTTCCACATAATACCAGCAATAGGTACAAAACCATTTTCAATTCCTGCATGCATAATGATGAGCAGGTTGAAACGGGTTTTCTTAATATTTCGTTACTCTTGTCGCTCCATCCTTTAAGGTGCGTGTGACATGAATGAATGTATGTTTCATCCATATAAATGATAGGTATGTTCTGTTCTCTGCACTTTTTTAAATATAGTAGGCGTAAATGTCTGATTTCGTGACGTTCCATTATCAAACTTCTGTTGTTTTTCATGTTGGTCCAAGGAAGACCCAAAGAATATATTTGCTTCCGTAGAGATTCGCGACTTCCTGCGAAGCCATAACTATCTGCAAAGGTTTGGTGTACATTTCTTAACGTGGGTACTTTTTGTCGGATATGTGATAATTTATTATGCACCTACCAAGCACAGTTTTGTCGAATTGATCCATACGGATACTGGACGTTCTTTGTTTTTTAGTAGGCACATCAGTGTCAGCATTACTTCCTGACATAGCTTCTTTTTTAATACGGGAAAGCGTTCTTTGGCTAACTTTCGTAGCAGCAGAAACTCGTTCAATGACCTGACAATGAAATAAGTCGATATAAATGTTGTATTAAAAGTTCTACTCATGTGTATTTTCATACAAATAAAATGAGGAAGTAGTTAAATTTGTTTTTTATTGACCGTTCTTTGAAATAAAAATTTTTGTCGTGGTTTTCGGCCATATAAAAGAAGTATTAAATTCAAAAATACTATGTCACGTTTCAGTTCATTAGTTGTTTCAAACGATCTTTAGATTTAAGTTTAAACATATTTTAATATGACCAAACTGCAATTCTAACTAAAATCGGAAGATGGTTCAAATCAAATAATAAAACCGGAATGTAGTAGAGATAGGTATGAAATAAGTATAATAATTATAATTACAAGCTAAAAAACATATTACATTTAAATAGGTATCTTACACAAAATAAACATGTGCCCTTTTATATACTCCTGTAGACCGAAATAGAAAAGTTATTTATGCAACAAGTGCATAAATTGGTGCTTGTTTCACGAATGGAAAAATTGACGCATTCTAAGAAAGAAAAAAAAAACATTTTAGTAATAATAATATAAAATAATAGTATAAAATGATGATCTCTCTTTTTGAAATTTAACTGAAAACAACAAAATTTCTATTATAAAAAAACCTGTATCTCAATTTTTTGCCTTAAATTTCTAAAATAATCTATTTTTTGTGTCCCCTGTAAAATTTTAATTTCTGGACTTATGGGTTCTGCAGATTAAGTCAACGATAACTATGTCCCAAAAATAATTCTCAGTATGATTTTCTGTACAACTTTAATTCTATTGAGTTAGTTTTCTAGTAGCACTCTCCAGACTGCAATTCCGTGTGAAAATTGAGACTGAATAAATGCATTATTATCAATTGTTTTGTTGTACAAATTCTTTTACTTATTTCAACTTTTGGTATTAACAATCTTATCAGCTTTTTAGGGAATACGCCCCACTGCAGATGGCAATTATTATAAACTCCCAAATATTTCTTAGAAGAATCATGTAAATCTCAAATGTCTCACCTTAAACAGCTATCTGGATTTATGTAAAGTTTGGTAAAATGATTGAATGAATGAATGAATAAATATCCGAATAATTTTTATTCCTATTTTCCTGCAAACAGTTGAATAATATTATTTGATTACTTGCAACATACGATAAGAGCATTTTTGGTGTAGGTTCACCAAATTCTATTACTTTTCCGCCCAACCTATCTAATATGCGAGAAAAGTATTGGTTTACCCCAAAAAAATTTGGAATTTTGAATTTTTTGTTGAGTTATTATCACGATTTCTATCAACAACAACACGGAACAATGGTTTTTAGAAAATAAATCCTGTGTGTATGTCGTCGTCGTTGTCGTCGACCACTTTTCGTTACATGCCTTGTTAGCACGATACAGCCTCCGGAGTGCAACAAGTCACCAATTTTATTAGTGTTTCAAATGAAACTCACGGTTTCTATTTAATACCACAATATAATAAAAATTCTTGAAAATTCTAAAAAATTGACAATTGTTTCGATAAATCAATATCATCGTCAGAATGACAGAAGTTACATTTCATTTGATGCCTACCTGATGTTTAGTAGTTTTGGCTAGACCAAGAAGTGACCTAACTTGTGATTGACTTAATATATGTTAATAGATAAAAGAAGAAGATGTGATATTACAAATATTGAAGCTTAGATATTATTAGCCCTATGGTGATATCTTGGATATCATTATACCAATTAAGATCAGTATAACTGTGCAATGATATAGGAAACCAGGACAACTATATCTGCTGATCTTTACAATTATCACTTAAGAAGACAGTTTATTAGTGGAGAACTCTCTAGATTCAACTGTTCATTGACAACTTCATATTGTGGGTTTCTTGAATGTCTTCTAATTTCCAATTCTTCAAGGAAATCCAGTTCTTGTTTCTTTTCACAAATGAAATGTAACCTCTGTTATTCTGACGACGATATTGATTTATCGAAACAATTGTCAATTTTTTAGAATTTTCAACAATTTTTATTATATTGTGGTATTAACTAGAAACCGTGAGCTTCATTTAAAACACTAATATGAGTAGATTCCACGAAGTAAGGGTCGAGACAGTTAATTTCACGAATTTTATGATTGAATATTTTGAAGCACATGTCACAGATAAACCATATTGATTGTATAGAAGTGACATTTTTATTATAGAATATTGTTTAGAGCCACAGATGCGGAAAAGTTAGTTTTAATCTTTAAAACCGTTTATTTTTCATTGATATCCATATATGCATTTTTCAATTTATTAATCAAATTCCCTCACCAACTATAAATTGTATGATAATAATAAGCAAATTAGTGAAACCGATTTTATTACAACCATTTATTTACGTAAAGATATGGGAATGCTAGGAATATGGATTTCATTTCGTTTTAATCCATAGTAAGAGCAACTTTTTAGCAAATAAATACAAATGTCAGTTTGCTTTACTTTCAATACGTTAGGATAGTTTCATAAAATTGCAATAGTGGAATCTATAATAAAAAGTCTATACATAGTAAAACGTAAATGGAACATATAACACTGCCTCCAAGAATAGAGATTTTGTTACATAAAAGTTTCTTACGTGAAAGGATGTGTTGACAGGTAATTTTCAAAATAATGTGAATTCAAATATGTTTCGACTTTTATGACATAAAATACGGTATATCGAAAAAATGGCAGTCGTACAGTTCTAGAGGCGACGATGTCGCTACATGTGTAACTACAAAAGAAAATAGAATTAGCCAAAGAAATGTTAAGGGAAATAATGACATCTTCATGAAGTTAATTCAGCACAATAACTTAAGAAACACCATCAGGGTAAGAATTTTCTAACTTTCTCAGCCGCAGGGTCATATTAGTAACTTGATTGTAGTCCTAGAGCCAAACAAGTTTCAATTTTTCTACCATCTGTATCTGTAGAGTAGGGAGGGTCAGTTGGTCCCACATCAGTTAGCATTTTGCGTAGTACCCTTGTTCTGACAGACCACCGTTTTTCATCGGAATGTTAGAATATCCCTGAAACTATCAAGTTTAGCTGTGGGAAATACTTGGGATAAATTAAACTACATTGTGGGGATATAAAATACAGGCTGGTCCATTTAAAAATACTGAGAAAATTCTACTACTCTACGACTCACCCTTTTTTAAATTTAACGAATATTAGCAAAATAAAATATTTTAATAAATTTTGATCATCATTATAAATCTATGGCAATACCAGATCATTGCCCTTGTACGCCTTTTCAATTATAATTATACAGGGTACTGAACTTGCTACGATTTTCGTGGACAATTGACAATTGGCTGTAACTTTTTAAATACCCTGTGTAACATATTATAATCTTACATTGTTGTGACTGACGGGAAAGTGAAGGATAGTTTGAATAAAACTTTTCTGGAGAACAGTGTTTTGGAAGACCCTATATCTTTATAAAATATTTTCAACTGTGCAGTTTGAACCTGGCTACTATATTTGTGAATAACTCTTATTAATATCTCGTTCAAAAACAGATATAACGGACTTTGTCACAGAAGTTGATTACCCTGTAGAGTGCCAACTTAGAGACCAAACGTATTTTGACAATCGCTTCGATCAGATTTTTCAAATCATGGTATTTTTTCAACAATTTTTTGTATATAAATACGAATTCCTAAACAACAGATGGAAGTTTTCTATAGAATGAAATTCAATAATTCAATCCATTGGATTATTAAAAACGAGTTCACAAATTCACTTATGCATAAATAGATGGATTTGATCACCTTAGAATAAGATAAAATAAATTCAGTTTTTATTATACGTAATTAAGTTTCGGGGAAAAATAACCAAACCAGGAAATATGGAAATAAACACACTCGACAAAATAGAATTAACTTAGTCATATTCCGCTAAAAAAATTCTCACGAAAACTTTGTAACCGAAAACACCTTTGAGAGGACACATGAACCAACCCTTTCGGAACAATGGATTGTTTGTGCTGTTACTAAACAGTTGAAATTTTCTAGGTTAATTACGTTCATTGTATACAATTATCATCATCTGGAAATCTTGTGTCGTATGTTTCTAACTATTGAAACCATATCCAGAACTTCTAATTTGATGGGGCTACACTGTTGAAAGAGAATACCTTGTTTACAATTATATATCATTGATGTCTAAAGATAATTATGTTTTAGACCGATTCAAATTCACGCCAGCTATTTATTGTATTTAAATTATTTTCAGGAAAGTTGAGCTGAATTGGGATTTGGAATTTCTTTATAATTTTATATATGAAAGTATAATACTGAACACGTTGGCATATCTTTTCATTAAAATACATTGAAGTTTATTAGAAATAAAGTAACTAAAATTTATGATAACGTCACTGTTGGTAATTAAGGATATTTTAGGTTCTTTGGTCATTATACACATATCGAGTGTTTTAGATATATCATACTTGTTAACTAGAAAAAGAAAAATCAAATGTCTGGATGACATGACATATTTTAAAAATAGTTATTTATGCAACAAGTGAGTAAAGTAAAACTTTATTTTTCACGAGTAAGGCGAGTGCGGCAATTCTTACGACTGAAAAAAGTTACTTTACTCACGAGTTTCATACAAAAAATTTTCTACGTCCGTATTTGACAAAATTTTTATGATTTATTATTTTGTAATAGTATTATTAAAAGTACAACTGTGAGCATTATTAATTTGAAGTGAAGAAGAAGTTACATTACTATTAGTACTTGAATTGTCAACATTTAATGAGTTCAAGGAAATAACATAATCTATAGTTGTATTAGTACTTATTGGATTGTTGGTAGGATCGTGAACATTTACATTGTTGTTTGAAGTCGAACTAGTTGTTGCCGTTAAAATTCTCACTGCGGAATCCATTTTGTTTTTTATTGAGTCGTCTACGTAAGAAGAAGAAGACAAAAATACTCCTTCAAATACTAGCAGGAACAAGAACCCACCAAAGACAACTGCGGCCTCAACAGAAAAAGATAGGCTTAGAAGTTTAAGATCTGGTTCTACATCAAGTACTCGCTCCTGAAATATCAATTGAAATTGAATGATTAGTGAATTTACCACCAGGCAAAAACATACAGAAACAGTGAGTGCGAAATAACAATTTCCTCTCTTCAATTTCCCTCTCTGTTATTTGACTCAATTTCCTGCACTTTTTACTTTATATCTATACAACTCCGTTCTCTACCAGATCCACAACAGACATTATAAAGAATAATAATAATAATGATATAGGATAATTTCTGTGAACAAAATATATTCTAATTTAGGTGTCATTTCTGTTGAGTAATATTATTGTTTACCTCTATCATAAGCTGTCATAAGTTGGTGAGTTGCTTGGCTTCTTCTGCCCAATGAACCATCAGGTCAAAATTCAAATTCTTACTTAGTTGCTTGAAATTAAAACGGAGACTCTATCATCTATTTCAGAATGTGATAAAATTATTGGAATAAATCAAAGAACTACAAATTTCAAACTACTGCATAATAATATTCGCAGTATAAACAAATTTTTTCAACAATTTAAATGCTATTTAGACCAATTCAAGTCTTAACCTGATTGTATTGTGCTATCGGAACCATGGGACGATTTAAGATGAGGATATGTTCTGTATTCCTGATTATGAAATGATGTATAACAAGGGAACCTACAACCAGAATGATGGAGTGATTTGTTATGTGAGGGAAGATATCCAAAGCTCATTCAAGGTCGTTGAATTGGGTCAAATTAAAATACTGGTATTACACCTCACTTTCTGTAACCAAAAAATTATTATAGCATTATATGGATCCCCAAACTCCAATACATTAGAATTTCTTCGCTTATTTCTACAAAACGAGAAAATCTAAAATACATCACATGTACTTTTTGTTGGGGATATCAATATTGATATCTTGAAAGTCAATACAGAATCAACTGAATGCACGAATTTGGTTTTTTACCGGCTATTAATGGTTACACAAGGTGTCTCAACCAAAGCAAATCTTGCGTCGACCACATCTTCATACAAACAGATAATGACGTGGAACTGATGCCACCTATAATAGTAAAAACAAATCCTACGGACCATTATACAATATTTCTGCAAATCGTATTTAATGAAAGCGCGGCCTAGAGAGAAGATTTTGATAAGATTAAGAAAAAAATAGATTATAACAAACTAATAAAAACATTGAAAAATACTTCATGATTGCTTGTTTATAATATGGAAGAAGCTGAATCTGCAGCTAATAAATTTATTAATTTAGTTAACCAATAAATAGGGATCTGCTCTAGAACTATAAGAAATAGATTCAAAAAAAGGAGAGAATGGATGACTGCAGAGCTCAGTCCAATCATTGAAAATCGCAATAAACTATATCAGCAGCTGCTTAAATATCAAACCAATCAAGAAATGAAATCATTATACAAATCTTCCAGAAATAGAGTAAAGAAAATAAAAATTGAGTATTATAAAAATAAAGTAAATCAGGCGGGTAGTGATTCATAAAAGTTGTGGGACGAAACTTTTTCTAAATCGATGAGTCCTGAAAATGGAATAAATAGAATAAAAATTGAAGGAAAAGTTATCGACAATCTAGAAGAAATTGCGAATCTTATGAATAAACACTACGTCACAGTGTGAAAGAAGCTTACAGAAGAAATCAACACCGATCCTGAATATTTTGCCCCAAAACGCAACCCGCTTTTAAATTCTCTTTTTTTACGAGCAGTTGACCAAAACGAAATAAAAACAATAATTTCAGAACTGAAACCTAGAAAGGCACCAGGAATTGATCACCTGACGTCTGAAACCATTAAACAAGTGGCTAAAATAATTGCAGTACCACTAGCTGATGTAATCAATAAATGTATACAACAAGGAGTTTTTCCAGCAGCATTCAAATAAACGATTGTATTTCCCATATACAAAAGTGCCGACAGAGAAGGAATTATCAACCACAGACCAATTTCAGTTATAACAAACTCTTCAAAGATATTCGAAAAAATAATAAAAAAAACAGTTCGTTCCGTTTCTCGATATATTCAAAATAATTTCAGAAAGACAACATGGTTTCAGAAACGGTGTTTCTACCCAAGATGCCATATTAAAATTAACTTCAGAAATGGATTCAGCTCTAGACAAAGGCCAGCCTGCCCTCTGTGTCTTTCTTGACTTGTCGAAGGCATTCGATACAGTTAGCCACGACCTACTTATTGAATCGCTTGAAAATTCTGGTATCAGAGGAAAAGCTTCAGACTTGTTCAGAAGCTAACTCTCGAATAGACCGCAAAAAGTTAAACTAAAAAATGTCTATAGCAAATTCGAAACAGTATTGTATGGAGTACCGCAAGGAACCGTATTGGGACCAATCCTGTTCAATGTTTATTTGAATGATTTATTTGAAGTCAACACCAAAGGTAAAATAATCACGTATGCAGACGATACAGCAATTTTCTACTCAGCTCAAAAATTGGACACTTTGAAGAGGATATGAAGATGATCAAATCATGATTTCAAAGTGGATTGCTGACTATAAACCCCAGTAAAACGTTGTTTCTTCCACTTTCCATTAATAAGTCTACTTTACCGTCTTTCAGTACACTAACCATTTCCGATGATTTCTCAATAGAGTCCACTCTTCAATTCAAGTACCTTGTGATAATTGACAGTCATCTCAGGTGGAATAAATATGTAGCACATGTTAGTGTTTTAAATGAAACTCACTAATATGAGTAGATTCCACAAATTAAGGGTCGAGACACATTTTGGATTTAGTTTCAAAGTAAGTTAGGAACACTCTTTCTGTGAAGCCGTTTATGCCTTTCTTAGTACGCCACTACATGGAAGATTATATTCCGTTAAATACTGTTCCCAGGATTTCTCAGGGAGAAGATGCATAGTCGCTGCAGTTGCCGATTTAACATCTTCTGGTGTGCATTTTAAACTTTCTTCACTATCACTCTCCATCACTAATAATAATACTAGACTCTTTTTAATTAGACACAAAACGGATTTTCTTGAACGAACATCAAGAAATAAAAGTGTGACAGTTTATCGGAGAAACGAATTGACATGAGAAAGAAAACGTTCACAGCCCACTACTTTGATAAAACAATTTTATAATGGCCTTAAAAATGGACACGTTACGGCACTTTTTTTGACGCAAAAGCGTGAAAAAATTAACCGCCACGGTAGTTTTTTCACGCTTTTCAACCGATTCAAAAAAAACATTGTTTATGAATGCAAATGAATCAAAACAAAAACGTGAATATTATAACGGACGTAGAAAATAGTTATTTGTAAAACAAGTGTCACAATGACTCCTTTTGTAGTACGAGTGAAGTATGCACAACTCACCGCTTCGCGGTTCGTTGTGCAAATCACGATTACTACAGAAAGTCATTGTGGCACAAGTTTTACACAATATTTTTTATAATTCGCATTTATTTAATTATTTAAATAAAATAGAATTTCATATAATCCCTGTTTTTAAACTAGGAGGAGTGGTTTGAATTTAAGTTGGCAATTCTGTAGATTCCTAATTGGTCAGATCACAGATGGTTTTATTCAGCACTTCTGACATTTGACATAGTATAACCAAATAATTGTGTAAATTGTAAACAAACCTGCATTTGAGCAAAAAGAGGATGATTATGTTTAAAAAAAAGAGCTTCTTCGTATATGCTCTTGCGATCTATTTATATTATATCATGAACAGAATTATATCTGTAATACATCTTCACATAGATATCTGGTAATTTATCCCAAAAATCGAACGTTTTGTATACCTTTATATTGATCATATACAATATAAAAATAAACAATTGACAAATCATTGATAAATAAACGTTAGCGTACTTTATTCATTAATATTTTTAATATATAAATCATTCTTATTTACCTTTAATATAATAATTTGCTAGCTAGAACAACGCTAGACCATTTTATTTATAATTTGTGTCAAGGTTAAAGTCAAATGTCAAATAAAAATATAACTAAATTCAATAACCAACTGTACAATAAAAATTACTATAACAGTGTTCAAAGAGCTTCATTGTGACACTGTAAACAATGTTATAATGAAGTCGCTTTTATACGCGAATTATAAAAATATATTTTTGATCTTTGTAAACGTTGAAATAAAATAAAATATATAGGAACAACCACTTTAGTTCTGGAATGAAAATATGTGTGGGAATCTAGATTGTCCCAATATAGTGGCCCTTTTGAGCGGGATAGTAATCTTCAATTGGAATTTTTGTAGATTTGAAATATTAAAGCATTGTACTTTCTGTTTAACCTGTGTTACATTTGATGAATTGGAATATCAAACTGGTAACAGATATTGAAAGAGTTCTATGTATTTCATGTTCTGCGTAGATTTGCATCACTAGAATTTAATTGGTGGTTAATTGCATACAGTTTAACAAAAAGATCATTCTTTGGATTATTGTTTGCTGATTTTGTCCCGAATCCTATTACAATAGGCTAATTTATCGAACTGAAGAAGACTTAAGCTAGGTGAGGTGTATTTGTTTACTTCTTTGTTATTTATTGCGTGTTTTTATTTCTTTATCAACTTAATTTGTGTGAGTACTGAGTGAGCATCTAAAAACTAACATGGATGCTAAATTAAAAGATTTAAATAGAAAGATAGGTCCCATTAAAAGTAAATTAACTTAATTTGGGAGATACTTAGATAAGTTGGATAAATCGAAAACTATCGAGTTAAAAGAAAGGTTAATTTAAGCTGAAAAATTATTAGATGATTTGGATGATATACAGTTTCCAATTCTAGAGATAATAGCAGATGAAGGTGTGCAAGGTATTTTAGTTGAAAGAGGAACCTTTGATGACTAATTTTTTTAATTTCATAGCTGAAGCTAAAGAGATTGTGTCTGAACGTTTAGTAGAATCGAATGATAAAGATGATAATGCCAGTGTACAAAGCGATAAAGGTTTTAAGGTTTGCGAGTTTCTCATAGAGACATCTGTTAAACCATCTTCAATAGCAATACCTACCTTCAATGGAGAGGTGGAAAATTGGCTTGAATTTAAAGAAACTTTTGATTCTCTCATTAACAGTAACGATCAAATAAGCAATGTAGAAAAATTCCATTTTTTGAAGAAACCTTTACGGGATGAAGCGGAAAAGGTAGTTCAAAAACGTAAGACAACTGGTGAAAATTAGAAAATAATTTGGCAATTATTGTGTGATAGATATGAAGATCCTCCTATGATGTTTGATCATCATTTAAATGCTTTAATATTATTTCCACCGTTGTCTCGCGAATCAGTGGAAGTGTTAAGAAATATGTATGATTTCATGGTAGCATCAGAAAAGCATAATGTTTCTACTGAAAACTGGAATCCTTCCTAATTAACAGGGCATTTTATTTGAAAACTATAGAACGCAACAGAAAGCAAAATGAAAAAGTTGATAAATTTGGAGATTAAAATAAAATTCAAATATCATTTGTTTCAATTGAAAATGATAATACTTGTCTTTATTGTGAAGGTGAACCTGTATTGCAAAAGGGCACTGAATTTTTAAAACTGAATACCTACTCTTGGTATGATGTGGTGAAACAATTGGGTTTATGTTTGAACTGTTTTGGTAGAAGTCATAGTAGTAGGCAATGCAGTCACAGCAGCTGTTTAAAATGTGGATCTAGACATCACACTCTTCTTCATCATGAACAAAATGTAACTGAGAATAAACATCTTAATTTTTAGATAACGGTGATGAAGTGACAGGACATATACTGCTGTCTACTGCATAACTTCAGGTAGTAGCTGAAAATGGTTCGTTAGATGTTTGTCGAGTTTTATTGGATAATGGGAGTCAGTCAACCCAACCTTATCACCACTGAATTAGTAGAACTTTCAGACTACGAGATGAAAAGAATTAATACAGAAATAGTTGGGATAAATCAATAATCTGCAAACATCATGAATAGATGTTTTGTGGAAATTAAGTCACTATTAGTTAATTTTAGTAAAAAGATTTCTTGTCTTGTGGTACCAAAAATTTGTGGAAATATACCTAGTTATGAAATTGAAATAACCCATTTAAATATTCCTGACAATATAGTATTAGCTGATCCTGGTTTCTTATCAAATAACGTTAATCTGCTTCTTAGTGCAGATCTGCTTCATGAATTACTTTGCGTGAGCCAAATAAAATTTGGTAAATATTCTAACTAATCTAGATTGGGTTGGATTGTAGCTGGCTCAATATGGTCTAAGGAAAAAGATAGAAATAGGGTACAATGTAATGTAAATCTTATGGAACAAGTAGAAAGATTTTAAAGAATAGAAGAGATTTCTGATGAGAGACAGATTGTTTCTAAGGAGGATTTGCAATGTGAAAATATTTTTAAAGAAATGAGGGCTAATGATGGGAATTTTTTTACTGCTATTTCACAAAATTGGGGAATTCCAGAGACGCAGCACTACGGAGATTTTTTGCATTCGAGAAAAGGATGGAGAAAAAATCGTCAGTTGAGAGATAGGTATGGTCAATTTATGCAGGAATATTTAGGACATATGTCTACGGTTCATGCAACAGGGGATGAAGAGGTAAATTATTATTTTCGACATCATGGTGTTTTGCATGAAAATTCAGAAACTTAGAGTTGTTTTTGATGGTTCGGCAAAAACAGATTCTGGAATATCATTCAATGACATCCAGTATGTTGACCCGAGATTACAAGATGATTTATTTTTAGGTCTTCTTAGATTTAGAGAACACGTAGTGGCTGTATGTGATGATGTAGCTAAAATGTACAGAATGATATGGGTGGATTAATCTCAGAGGTCACTGCAGAAGATAATTGGGAGATCCTCCCCTACAGAACCATTAGTAGACTATACCCTGTAATAAATACGAATATCTAAAAGATAATTTTATGTTAGAAAATTTCAGAACACACGGTAAAACATATTTTATTTTTCATTTAATAATAACGGGAACGCGACAAACATAATGTTTAATAAAACAATACAAAGCCAAAACAGAATAGAGAAATAAAAAACATCTTACTGGGTCAAAGTGAAATAATTGTTTTGAATACAATTATTTCAATAACAAAAACTAGCACGATTCAAAAAACAAAAGCTGTTTTTTGCAGCTCGACGAAAACCCCAAAACCGAAGTCGGGGGAAAACAAAAAAAGGAGTGGACACACGGACCAGCAAGGCAGTGAGTGTGTACCGGGGGTCGATCACGCGAAGGGAAAGGTTTTTCCCCTGCCACGGTGAACGGTACTAGTGTTTTTTAGTGTTAGCGGTACGAGTGGTAAAACTTACCCTCTACGCTAATTGCCTTTCGACATAGCACGATTCCGTTTATTGGCACGACTCGCGGTGAACAAGAAGATACAAAAAAAATCAAGAAAATTCCCGGCGAGACGGAGGACGTTTGTCAAGCAGTAAGTTTTTGGATTAAATTCAGATTGGGATAATTTTTACTAGTGATATATTTACTCGTTATTGGTCGAGCTGGATTCTGAACTTGGGTGTATAGGAAAATTGCTATATACAAGGTGTAGCGATAGCAAATATATTTATTACATTTTGCGTTGATTGTTGATTTTTTTTTCAAAGAGACGGGACATAGCTGTTCACTCTCAGATTAAGTTTCTCGTCCTGACAAATAGATAATTTACCGTGTGTACTGGAATAAATAAGATTTTGCCGAGAGGCCGGAGCGTATGTTTTCCATATTTTCGCGGGTTTCAGCGGAATTACGCTGATAAGTCAATCTATTATAGAGAAATATTGTTATCAGTCTTTTGTTCAGCCGTAAATTATAAATTAAAACTCTTTCTTATTTTGCCAGCGTAAATGCATAAAATTGACGTAGGTAATTATATTACTGGGGACTTTCGCAACTTGTAACGCCAGTGTCGATAAACAATTTTTAATTGTTTTCCTTAGCTCATCAGAATTTTTCTTTATAGAACACAAATTTCACTTTCGCTCCTTGAAGGTCAATGACGACCGAACGATGTAAAATGAATCATTGTTGCATATAAAGGTATTTACACGTGATAGTTATTTATTTTTCTCGACACCGGAGAATAGAAGGATTGAGAAAAGAATATAGTAAACATACGCCTTTCACGCATTTTTTTTAATAAATAGACCAAGCCGATAAGAGTGCTAGTTTTGCCGCACCACCGAACAAACGAGAACGCTGTTCATAAATTTGATTTTGTTTTTATAATTGTAGGATAAACAGGAGTAGGTTTGATCATAAACCACTTTTAGATAAATATGTATAGGTAGAGTTATACCGGGGAATTGGGATTAATTTGGTCATACGGGATTGTGATGTAATTTTAAATATATATGTATAGCTGTGTATGAGGATTTGGAGAGATTATTTTATTATATATATATTTTGTATAACGTGGAGGTTCTACATTATTTTTCCTATCACTCCCACTCCCAAAAAATTTCCCCTCTGGGAGTGTAACAATCGTGGACGTGTGACCGAGACGAGGAGGACAAACCCTGTCCTGGCAAAGGAAGATTTCATCCGTTTTAAGACCAGGCGAACCTAGCAAAAACCAATCGGACTGGATTGCCTTACACGCTCAGCCGCGTACGGGAAGCAGAATTTGGTGGAATCGAAGGACGGGATTCAATACAGAGCGACCAAAAGGAAGGTAGGGATGCTCTTTTGGTATGTTGATCAAGTTATCTTACATATCTGGAATTGAAGATTACAGTGAACTGGTGATAGATTTTATCAGAGTGGTGACAGATTTTATTAGAGTGGTGACAGCAGATTTAATTAGGGGTATACAAGTTATAACACTTTAATTTAGATTTAAAATACAACGAAGAGTAGAGTTACTATTTCGTTACACTGGTGACAGTTATTTAACTTACACTTTAATTCAGACATTATTACAACCCTTAATACGGTAATATATGGAACACGATCTGCTCCATACTTAGCAGTAAGGTGTTTGCAACGGTTGAGGCTTGTGCCACATATTCTAAGGCATCACAGGCTATACTGAGATATTTTTACGTATATGACCTGCTCACTGGGGCTCAGTTAGCCAAGGAAGCTATAGAGCTGTGTTGCCAATTTTCTCGAATTTTGAAGGCTGAGGGGAAGGAACTTCGTAAGTGGGTATCAAATGATTCAAATGTACTTAACGCATTGAAAGGAGTAGAGGCTAGGAATAAAGTTTCTTTTGGAGAGAAAACTGAAAATAAGACACTTGGATTGTTTTGGCAATTTAAACAGGATATCTTTAAGTTTTCTACTAAACTTTCCATTGATCGCAAGAGAATGAAGAAAAGAGTAATACTCTCAGAAATTTCAAAATGTTTTGACCCTGTTGGATTGGTTGGACCAAAATTTTACTTCAAAGGCTTTGGATGGAAAAAATTGGATGGGAAGAATCATCACCTTTAGGATTAGAAAGTCAACGGTTTAAACTAAGAGGCGATTTATCTACTTTAAATTCTCCTAAAATCCCTAGACACGCAATATGTACTAATTTTAGGAAGCTTGATTTGATATGTTTCTGTGATGCATCCTCTCAAGGTTATGGGGCAAATATTTATGTTAGAAGTGAAGACCAGATTGGTAAAATATTTGTGAATTTTCTATGGCTAAAATGGCTCCACTTAAAGTCTTGACTAATCCAAGAATTGAACTTTGTGGGGCATTGTTGTTGTTAAAACTGATGAATAAGGTTTTGAAGACTTTAACTATAAAAATAGACACACTTTTTTATTTTTATGATTCAACTGTCGTATTAGGTTCTTAGGGACGGATCTGGCCTCTGGCGGCGTTTCAGCCATCTGAGGCCTCTTGGGGCCCCCTTGGCGGCTTGACCCTGCCGGGACCAGCACTCTCGTGCGTTTCTCGGCTCGGTCCCGCTGTTGCTACTTCCTTCCAAGGGTTAGTAGAGATATCTTTCGGTGTCCATTCTGCCGCATTTGCAGCCTGCCGTCGCCTCCTTTTTTTAGCACCGCAAATGGATTTGCGGTGCCTTTACGGCCCCTCAGGTGTTGGGGCAGTTGTTACCGGCATCGCCAGGGCTCTCACCGCTCCGTACACCTGCTCCTGCTTCGAGGGCCTGGTCTCGGGGCTCGTCTCCGAAGACTCCATCTTAAAGGCACTGTACAGGTCGCTCATCTCCAGAGTCTCCTCTGAGGTCCCATCCTTCAGAGCCCTTCCCTCTTCTTATTCCTTTTAATGTGTATCCATAGATGATCCCACAAGAAGCTACGGAAATCTTGGGTCCAACTCGGCAGAGCCCTGCAGGCTGAGGTAAGTCTACTTACAATGGGATTTTTCTCGGTTCCTCAAGGTCAAAAGCCAGTAGTTGCCGATCTTCTGTTCGACCACGAATTCTATGGTCAAGTAGCTAAGCCGAGACCCCCGAACCTCTAGCTCGCGTGACATGACCCCAGACTCTCTAGGCCGCGAGACTAGAGTCAGCTAGATCGTTGGTCTCACAGAGGTCCCGCATGGGGCCCATCGGCATTGTTTACCCCGTCCAAACGACACTACAGCAGAGTTGGAGGGATATTTATCGACCTCCCAGTCTAGATGCGCTGAGTTTAGTTGCAGCAGAGTCACCTCATGGAGGGTGCGATCTATGATCACACACTCCCAGTAATGTTGAGGGTACCCAGCAGATTTGGGATAGTAAAGTGGTGCAATGTCCTAAGACTCTCCGTGCAAAACCTATCCCCTGGGTTCTGTGTCTCTCTTCCGTTCAACTTTACGCCGATTAGAGAAAGGTCAGACACCCTCGATGATCTACTCTAACATTTGTTGTATCTAGATCTTTGTTAGGGAATTCGTTAAAATTATTTAGTTTGATTTATTGTATATGTTTACGGTCAAACTTTTCTACAGTTAAAGGTGCCGATAAATGTAATGTTACATTAGCTGGTGTATTTTTCAAAATCGTTCTCAAGTCCGTTTTTTGTAATCGTAAGACATTCTGGTATTTCACAAATATGAAGTTTGTGATGCGGAATAATTATTTCGCAATTATCTATAGACGTTTTCACTTTAAAAACTTGTTCTTATCTGGCGTTAACGTTTATTAGGTTTAAGTTTGTGTTTTTTGGAAAATCAGTTTATTTTTGTGGTGTGATTAAATATCCTTTATCAAAATCAATACTAGCTTGTACTGATTTCAAACTATCTAGTCCAATCAATCCTCTGAACACGTTATGCAACTCAAGTAGATAGAATTTCTATGTTTTATTTTTTGCAAATTATATAATTTTTAATTTGCAATGCAGATTTTTGAAACAATGTGGATACTACAAACGGATAATGTCTGATGCAATTGAGGAAAAACTTATTAGTTATACCTGGTATGACTGAATACATTAAACGCAACAAATGTAAAAATGTAAATAGGTGTTATAAAATTGTAGATATTAGAGACTAATTCCACTAGAGTAATATAATATTTGTAGCACATCTGTACATAGTTCTAAATAAACAATAATTGACGGCCAGTCCTAACTATGTAAAAAGTGTTAAGGGATGTTCTAATTTCATAGTAAATATTTGCAAAAAATCATATTGTACGCTTTATCTACGAAATCTTCCTGACTTCCAATTTATATACAAATAAACCTCAATGAAGAATATTATGAAGGGACCACTTAAACGACATTAATTTAAAGTAAAGGTGAGAGTTTATGTCTCTTTGAATCTATTTATTATTTACATCACATAAAATAATAGAAGGTAATTATAGAATTCCCCGTATGGTTTTTGAAGCAATAAATAATTATGTCTGTATAAAAAAAACCACTTTTCATAGAAAAATTTAATGTTTTTTATTTCCTTATTCATTCAATTATTAATAAACAAGACATTAATGTTATCTGGTTTCGTAAACTTGATTTTATATAGCATTATACATGAGCCACAATTTATTATTTTAAATCCAAATTCAAAATATTGTGTTACCCT
Source organism: Galeruca laticollis (assembly GCA_963921935.1). Lineage (NCBI taxonomy): Eukaryota > Metazoa > Arthropoda > Insecta > Coleoptera > Chrysomelidae > Galeruca > Galeruca laticollis. The sequence continues at coordinate 207,223,345 of OY998177.1, forward strand.
CGTACGTATTAGCAGCCTAACAACATTTAAAAATTTGCATGTGGAATGTACGTCGCCCGCTCTTCCCGGTAACTGCGTTTACAACGTTGTCAAGTTGTATGTATTTCTCGCGCATCGTAAACTGCCAAAATTAATTTGCCAACCTGTACCAAATAATCAATGCTTCTTAGCAAATGCGTATTGCAGATTAAAATCAAATTAAGTTATGTTCGTTATTTCTAAAATTATTACCGGGTTATGCAAGGGAAATAATTTTTTGTGGAAATACAACTTGTCATTTTATTCGATGTCAACATATTTGAAGACCACGTTACGAAAACCAGCCAACAAAAATAACACAGTCCACATTGTCCGACGAATGTACTCCAACTCCAAATACGCACAGATTTGAATAATAGTATAGTATGATTAATAACTATAAGTCACGTTGTTTCCATAATCATCAATATTGAAGCAAGTTTCGATATCCTTCGAATAGAATTGCTTAGAAACCAATTATTTCAAATGAGAGTTTAATTAGTAGATTGAAATTAAGGTTAAAATTATTATAACTGGAATAGGATTTCTTCATTAGAATGAAAACATTATCTGTCCCATTGCTTTATACGTTCCGACAGTAAATTAATTACAGTAATGTTTAATTTCTTGTTACTTCAATTTTCTTAAAAACAGTGTTAATACAATGTGATTTTGAATCGGTTTAAAAGATTGATGGTATATAATTGTATATTCGTTATTCTCATTTCAGCAGTGTAACCCTAACAAATTGGAAGTCCAGTGTCTGGTTTCAATAGTTAGAAACATACTACACAAGATTTCCACATAATGATAATTGTATACAATAAACGTAATCAACATTAACCCAGAAAATTTCAACTGTTTAGCAAAAGCACAAACACTTCATTGTTCCGAAAGGGTTGGTTAATGTGTCCTCTCAAAGGTGTTTGTTGTAACACAGTTTTCGTAAAAATTTTATTAGCGGAATATGGCAGAGTTAATTTCATTTTCTCGAGAGTAATTGAGTTTATTTTCATATGAACCAGGTTCGTTTATTTTTACCCGAAAGCTGATTATACAGGCTGAATCACGACCAACGGGATGGATGTTTATAGCGAAACGGTAAACGTTTTAGAACGTTTGTCACTTCAATAGATGTTTCAGTAATGTGTGGCGTATCAAAGTTATATTTTTTCTTATGGGACAGCCTATATTTTATTGCAGTTTCTGATTGCTCCTAAAAAATAAAATACTCCTTCATAATGGTTCCCTATACCTAAATACAGAGGGTTCCGAGTTATGATGATTTTTTTAAAATATGAACATTTCGAAAAAAATTAATAACTCATTGATATAACAAATGCTAGGCAAATCTTCTCTTACATATGAATATCTGGACATTAGTTGAATGTATTCCACGATTTAGTACTAAACATCTCTTTACAGGGTGTTCAGAGTTTTCAGTTTAATTATTACATCCCAGATGGCACGCAAGTTTGCTGCAAACTTGCTTGATTTTTGATATTGAGTTGCTCAAGCAAATTTGTCATATTAAGCGTGAAACAAGTTTGCAACAAAATTGCCATGTCAAAGGTGAATATGAAAAATTGTTGCAAATTTGATGCAAATCTGAAAAAAAAACATTTTATTGTTTTTGTATTTAACCGTAATCAATTTTATCACTTATATGCGAATAAGCTCAAAAAACATAAAATGTATTAGGTAATAGAATAATGTTTAAATATCCATAAAATTTAGACATATCATCGTTGCGACCGGATACTATTTTATTTAAAGATCAGGGTTTCACTACGAAAAGAAGAAGATTAACATAACCTTACACAATGAACTGTTCGCTGTTCGTTGAGGGTCAGACGCCATTAAAGATGAAGATTTTAATGGTGAGTTTTGGTGGTTTTATCTAGAAAAGAGTGTTTTAGCGCGTTATTAGTGTTAGTGATTCTATATCGTTATAATAGTTGCCAGAGACCCTGAAATTCTATCATGACTCTATATAGTGATTTTCGTTGTATAGATGTAAGTATCTTATTTTTAAATATAAAAATAATGTTTGTGTAGGAATATGCGTCTATCAATATGAATTGTGTTTATTTAACTTCAATTTCCAATTACTGATTAAATAAAGTAGGAGAATAAGTTATAGAGCACGTGGGTTTCTTTTATTTATAATAGATAATTATTAATTTTTTGATTTCTGGGTACAAGTATTACAATCAAAATAAAATGATACTAAATGTAATATCTCATTTCAAAAACTATGAATTTATTTATCTCAAATATAGATGAGTGATATAACATATTCAGAGAGATGGGGAAACAGCAGTTTTCATGAATTTGACAATCTTCTGAAGTAGTTTATATAGTCATACAAGTTTTATTATTTTATTACAGGTTGTAATTGAAAAAATTTCAAGTTCAGCTGGCTACCCTATTCATTTAGTGACTGACCTAACAGAAGGCTTAAACAGACTGGAGTAGAAGGTTGACACCATTTTATCCGAAACAGAGAATACTGCCAGAGCTCCAAATCAAAATGACAATTGGGAAAATATGCAACAAATTTTTGTTTTTAAATCAAATTCAAATAGGCAGATATTGAATAAAATTAAAACAAATTGTTGAATTTGAATTACCCTTATATATTTTTTTGTTTAATATTTTCGTAAAAACAAAATTGATACACATTTTCTTATTGTAAACTTGTTTCTTTTTCGAAAAAAATGTCTTTCAATAAAACACAAATGAAATTGTTTGAATTAGTTCATCACAATTCAACCTTTGTTTCAGAGCTGAGAGACAACAACGAAAAAATGATGTTGTAAATAATATAGGTTAATAAAAGTTCTTAAATTTGTTTGTCTATTTCATTTAAAACTACAAATGTGCTGTAGATGCTAATAAAAGTCGTTGACATCTATGATAAAGGAGGAAATGAATACCAGCAAGTCCCTGTGGGATATATACTATTCTGACATTTGACACCCCGTTGTGACTTGTGACAAGTTTGAGTTTATAAACTTTAAGCAAGTTTCATATGGCTGACTTGGTGCAACTTTGATATGTGGTAACTAGCAAGTTTGCTTTATACTTGCAGCAAGTTTGTGAACTTGCTGTAGCAAACTTAATGCAAGTTTAGAAGTTTGATGTGTCAAATATGATGTAAGTTTGTAACAAGTTTAAATTGCTATTTGGGATCATTAAATGTGTAATATCGGGCTCATTTTAAATAGAGCACCCTGTATTTTAATAATTTATCGTGTTCAAAAAAATATCCTCTTTCGAATGGTATAAGAGTGTCCTATACTTAGGTATCATACTTTTCGTGTAATTCACAATTTTCTTAAATTGTATGGTAAATCTATTTTAAAACATCTGCAATTCTCTCTAAATTTTAAACTAATGATCTTGGCATAGCTGTTCTTGAAAAAAACAGTGGAGTTGCTAATAAATATTCATACTTGTACACTGAAAGAAATTTCCATTGACCGTTAGCAAAAATTGAATAACAGTTATTAGAAACTTGCATGAAATAGGCATCAAGTAAGTTCATGATTATGGTTATTAAAGTCACTTTGTTGGACACCACTGAATAACTGTTAATAGATATAATTTTTAAGAATTTCGTATAACCGTTATCGAGTGCATAAGTATTATAAGATATTCTAATAGCAATCATACTGTCCTATAGTAAACGTTACTAGATGTTCAAATGAAAAACAGAATTTCGTCCAACTGTTATCGAGTGCACTTAATAGATATTAGAGGATTTTCTAATAGCAACCATATTGTCATATAGTGAAGGTTGGGGCATGGTAAATTCGGTCCCAGCAGGTAGCAGATTAAATTAAAATTTTTATACCCTTGTATCGGTAGGTTAATTCCCTCCCAACCAGAGTTTTACGATACTGAGGAGCTTAATCTCTTCCGTAGAATTAAGTAATTATGTGGGCTTTTCCGAAAATAGTAGCAATTAGTAGGTAAATGAATAATATAAATACATGAAATGGATTGAAATATGTACCATTTAGTTAGCGTATGTTTCCCCAATTTACATATTAGTCGATTCAAGTATTCTTTGTAGTCTGGCACCGTGGATCTTAATATTATTTTGAGTGAAAAAGAAAAGCGTATAGAAAACTATAAGTATAGTTTTCAATAAATTTTAAAAAGTGGCGAAAAGCGGTGGACGTGTATAAATAAAAAGTGTAGATCTTATTTGCTTAGTATGGGTGAAGTGGACAATGTAACTGTTACAAAGCATGTGAAGGATCATTGCCATAATGCAAATTTAGAACAGTTGAACCGCTAAATTGTAAGCACTTCTTGTAAAAGAAAGGCTATTGATGATTTATCGGAGAAGCCTGCAAAAATCATCCGCCGGGAGCTTCAAGAAAATCTGCCTTCAACGATCAATACGTCAGACGTTGCTTTAATAAGGAAGATTTTGTACAATGCTCGTCGAAAACTGCTTCCACAATTGCCAACAAGTATTCAACAAACTTTCGACACTCTGGCAAAGAACAACATTGAAACATCCAAAGGTGAACATTTTTTACTTTTTAATGATGCAGCTGATCAAATCGCCGTCTTTTCTTGTAAATCAAATATTCAATTTATCGGAAAAGTTAGACGAATATATTTAGATGGAACATTTAATTACTGCCCACAATCAGTTTCTTACGATACACGGGTATTATAACGGCCACTATATTCCTCTGATTTTTTCTCTATTACCCAACAAGCGGAGTGAAACGTACCAAAAACTATTTAATATTGTAACAGAGATCTGCATCAAAAATAGTGTTAGATTAGATATTTCTGAAATTGTAATCGAAAAAGGTATCCATAAGGCTGTAGAACAAGTTTGGCCATTAGCTCAAATAATCGGATGTCGATTTCATCTTTTGCAGGCATAGTATAGAAAAATTCAGCAAATTGGTTTAATATCTGCCTACAAAGATGAATGTTCCGATGCGGGGCGATGGCTAAAAATGACTTTTGCCCTAACTTTTTTAAATTCTGTAGAAATCAGCGATTGTTTTGTATTCAATCTGCTCTCAATAGCACCAGACGATGAAAATATTTAAATGTATTCCGATTATTTGATAGATAATTACATATCTGAGGAGTTACTATTCCCGCCTTCACTTTGGGCTACAAACTCAGCAGAACTTACACGGACTACGAATACACGCGAATCTTTCCATAGACAATTTAACGATTTGTTTTACAAGTCTCATCCAAACATTTTTGTTTTTATTAATAAACTTAAAGAGTTTCAAATCGAAACTTATGTAAAATTACAAAGTGTACATTTGAATACTAAAATTACCGATAGTAAAGTTAAAAACCGTCAAAAATGTATTACAAAAATGATTGAATCATATACGAAAAACGAATTGAGTCGTTTGCATTTTATTAAATGTGTCTCATTTCACTGTGGCGTTCAATTATTAGGTATACAATATTGGTTTCTTAATATTATTGAATATATAATTGTATGTAATATGTTATATTTTTATAGGTATAAACGATATATAGACATATCAATTCCGTTTATGTAAACTTTGTCAACAATGTAAATATTTTTATTTAATTTAATAAAACTAAAATTATTCAATATTACAGTTTTATTGCACTGGTCCAATCTTAAAATATTTTACCCGGGACCGAATTTACCTATACAGTTTCAGGTAGAAACAAAATAAAGGACCGAATTTACCCGTTATTTTTGCCCCCTTTTTTCTTGGGAGGGAATTTGCCTATCCCCTGAAGATTACTAGATTTTCAAATAAAAAACATAATTATTTCATATAAATGTTATTGAGTGCACTTAATAAATATTATCGGCTTTTCTAGTAGCAATTGTACTGTCATATAGTAAAGGTTATTAGATTTTCAAATAACAAACGGAATTTTGTACAATCGGAATCGAGGGCACTCAATTTAGATTATGGGATTTTCTAGTAACAATTATACTGGTAAAAAGTAAACGTTATTAGATTTTTTTAAGAATATGATATGTCATATAAGCGATATCGAGTGCACTTTTATAGGTATTATAAACTTTTCTAATAGCGGTTAGACTATAATACAATAAATATTACTATATTTTCGAATAATTATCTGATATTTTTAAATAAAACTAAATTTGCTATAAAACATTTATATTAACAAAATATTCAAATTAATGGAACTAACTATAGATAACTACAAAAATATAACATGATAGATATAAAATCAAATAAACATATTTTCCAGTTAAGTTTAGATATCAAAGCTCCCAAATATTCTTAGATTGAAGAAGCTTATAACAAAAATACAATTCAAATAAAAATGGTTTTCACAAAATAAACTTAAAGAAGGATGAGAGACGTAATTTTTAAATACTTATAAATGTTTTAGTATTTCGATTGATTGGTGTATAAGAGACGTGAACATAGTCAGATATATGGTCACTACATCGCCACTGTATTAATAGGTTTTTGAACGCCATTTATATACTCAACCCAATCTAACACTGTCGGCCTATTCAACCTAACCTCACATTTAATTGCAAAAACTGCAAATAATCACCTACACCGCACACAAACTTTTAACACTCAACACTCCCAAACCAAATGTGAAAGTAAAATTCGCGGCGCGCGGGTGTTCCAAGGTTCCAACCACAAATAACCAATAAGACGAGATCGACAATCACATCGGTAATATTCGGACCAGGAAAAACTTCATTTCGGTACTAAACAACCGTTTCTTTTAAAAAAATTATTGGATATCTTAATAACTGTTATACGAGGACTGCATAATTGTAAGTAGGTGATCTATTTTGTTGGTACTGAATAGTGTTAAGTGGGTACCTAATTAGGACTAGTAAGTGCTGAATTGAAACAATTCAATGAGGTCTATAACGAAATGACTATAATAACAGCAATTAGATTTTCAGTTAACAACATCATTTTATCGAATAACTGTTATAAAAATGTTTCAACAAAGTCAACATACTTGTGATAATTGTGCACATGCTAGTAATCTTTTGAATTGTTTTAACCACTATTTGATTTTTTGTACCAGTTATTAAGGGCATCTTAGGAAAGAAATCTAATTAGAGCATTTTGCTCAGTGTAGTTGCTGAGGTACACTAGCTCTTTTACCGAAGTATTTTAGTACATAATAAAAAATAGAAACACATTTTTAATAAAGCAAATACATAAATACTACAAAACGAACAACAAATTATTAAAAGCAAAAAATGAAAAAGTACTATAATAGATGCTCAAAATGCTTGCCATCTTGTGCAATGCAACACACGATTCTAGCTTCCTACAATTTACTTACATTATTCAACATTTCGGGTATTATAGACGCGAAAGCGTTCGAAATTCTCAATTTCATATCGACTGGAGTAGTAGGGGGTGTAGCATTCACAATATTTTTAATATAACCCCAGATGAAGAAATCCATCTTGGTCAATTCTGGTAACCTAGCTGGCCAATTATAAAAACCGCCTCTACCTATCCATTTATTTCTAAATTTTCTATTGAGGTAGTTCCTAACAGCACGTAAAAAGTGAGTAGGAGCTCTGTCTAATTGTAGCCACATTTTCCTTCGGATGCTAAGTTATAGGTTTTCGAGAAGAATCCAGAAGATTTTTTCAAAAAACTCAAAAATATTCTTCCATTCAGGTGTTCGTCAAAAAAATACGGACCGATAACATACTCGCCCACAATCCCTCCTCTAACGTTTACATTCCATCGGTGTTGGCGATCAACAGTACGGAATAAATGTTTGTTAGCTGTATCGTAATAATGAAAATTATGTCTATTTACTAACCCATTATTGTGGAAAGTAGATTCGTCAGTAAACAATACATAATTAAAAAAATTAGGATCTTCTCCAACTTTATCGAAAGTCCATAAATAAAAATTTAAACGTTTATCAAAATCCTGTTGTGTCAACTGTTGGTGTAGTTGAATATGATACGGATGGTAGTGATTTTTCTTGAGTATTCTACACACACTCATTGGACTTATTTCTAATTCACTTGAAATTTTTCTAGAACTGGTATTAGGCTTTTCCGTAACCGATAGCAACACATCAAATTCGTTGGCATTGTCGCCAGTAACAGGTTTAATTTCATTCACCTTCTCGTATGCAACGCTACCAGTATCACGAAATCTATTGAGCAGTCTTTCGAAAACTTTCCTCTTTGGGTGAATTCTAGATGCTAGGAGACAATTTTCTAAACATTCCCCAATACAAAGTATCATGTCGACTCATTTGTTTAACGGGTACTGCTTCATTTTTAGTAGCAATAAAATATGAAACTAACACAAAATTGTTCAGAGAATTAACAGAGAAACGTCATAAAATGACTTTAAGTTAGGTACCGACCAGATTATGTATACATTTTTACTTTTCCGCCCAACCTATCTAATATGCGAGAAAAGTATTGGTTTACCCCAAAAAAAGTTGGAATTTTGAAAAAATTTTTTGAGTTATTTTCACGTTTTCCATCAACAAACACATGAAGAAATGGTTTTTAGAAAAAAAATCCTGTGTGTATGTCGTCGTCGTCGTCGTCGTCGTCGTCGTCGTCGTCGTCGTCGTCGTCGTCGTTGTCGTCGGCTACTTTTTCTTACATTTCTTGTTAGGACGATACAACCTCTGGAGTGCAATAATTCACCAATTTTATGATTGACTATTGTTAAGGACATGTCACAGATGAACCCTATAGATTTTCAGCTCACCAGAGCCAGTACAACGGGTGCTATGGTACTTAAAGTACGACATTTTGTAATTTTTTGAGAAATTTCAGTTTGTTAGCACGATACAGCCTCTGGAGTTCAACAAGTTACCAATTTTATGATTGAATATTATTCAGGACATCTCACTGATGGACCCTATTGATTTGCAGCTCACCAGAGCCAATACAACAGGTGCTACAGTACTTTAAGTACGATATTTTTGGAGACGTTTCAGTTTGTTAGCACGATACAGCCTCCGGAGTTCAACAAGTCACCTATTTTATGATTGAATATTATTCAGGACATCTCACTGATGAACTCCATTTATTTTCAGCTCACCAGAGCCAATATAATAGGTGCTACAGTACTTTAAATACGATATTTTTGTCATTTTTGGAGAAGTTTCAGTTTGTTAGCACGATACTGCCTCCGGAGTGAATACAAGTGACCAATTTTATAATTTTATATTATTCATAACGTCTTAAAGATGAACCCCATTTATATTTAGCTCACTAAAGCAGTACAAAGGGTGCTATGGTACTGGAAGTACCGAATTTTTGTCATTTTAGGAGAATTTTCAGTTTGTTAGCACGATACAGCCTCCAGAGAGTATACCATTGATCAATTGAATATTGTTCAAGGTGTCTTACATATTGTTCAAGGTGTCTTACAGATGTACCCTATTAATTTTCAGTTGACTAGAGCGAGTACAGCGGGTCCTATAAATCCAAACATTTTTGGTTATTTTTAGAGAAATTTCGGTTTGTTAGGAAGATACATCCCGCGAAGTGTATACAAGTAGCAATTTTATGATAGAATATTGTTCAGGGCCACAGATGCGGAAAAGTTAGTTTTAATCTTTAAAACCATTTATTTGTGTTAAAATCGATTTACCATACAATTTAAGAAAATTGTAAATTGCACGAAAAGTGTAATACCTAGGTGTAGGACACCCTTATACCATTCTAAAGAGGATATTTTTTTGAACATGGTGAATTATTAAAATACAGGGTGTTCCATTTAAAATGAGCCCGATATTGCACATTGAATGACCTAATAATGAAACTGACAATTCTGAACACCCTGTAAAGAGATGTTCAGTACTCAATCGTGGAATACATTCAACGAATGTCCAGCTATTCGGATGTAAGAGGAAATTTGCTAGAATTTGTTATATCAATGAGTTATAAATATTTTTCGAAATGTTCACATTTTAAAAAAGTCAGCATAACTTGGAATCCTCTGTATTTAGGTATAGGGAACCAATATGAAGGAGTATTTCATTTTTTAGGAGCAATCAGAAAATGCAATAAAATATAGGGTCTGCCTTAAGAAAAAATATAACTTTGATACCCCACACATTACTGGAACATCCTGTATATTTCAAAATAATTTTAAAATGTAGCCTATATGAACGTACAAACTACTAAAGTGACAAAAATTCCAAAACTTTTACCGTTTCGCTATAAACCTCCATCCCGTTGGTCGTGATTCACCCTTAATAAAGACTGAATTTATCTTTCGCTTAGGTAATCAAATCCATCTATTTATACATTAATGTGTTTGGTGAAAACGTTTTTTTTTTAGTCCAATGGATAGAATTATTATTCAATATCATTCCGTATATCCTCCTACTGTTTTGCCTTTTCCGTTAACTATTAACGAACTATTTAACAATCTATATACACTATTTATAAGCTAACCTAGACTGGACCCATAACCTATTGCAATTTTACTTGGTTTGGGTTATGAAATTGAGCACTTTACTAGTTATTGAACGTTTCATATATTAGAATCAAATAAACTTGAAAAGGAATATTTCTCAGGTCACACTTCAGGGAAAGATGCCGTACGTGCCTTTACCCAAAATTATCCGTCTTAAACATCTGGCGATTTTAAGAATACAATAATAAAACAGTACCGTTCCAGATGAGGACGAATTACGGATACTAAGCAGAAAAAAGTATTGTAAACTATTATATAAGGTTTTATTTATCTTATTTGTTGTTTTATTTTGTTTTGATATTCCAACATATTGGCAAAGAAGCTCAACAATATACTCAATACTTACGGATATGAATCTCAGTACTCAATTAGAAATTCAGTAGAACTAATCAAAAAGTTGAAAGCAATCCACTTACAAGATAACTATAAACTCATATCGTTCGATGTAACTAACATGTTTACTAAAATTCCTCCTAAAGAATGTCTAATACTTGTAAGAAAATTATTAGAAGATAAAAATATTAATCCAGGAATAATATCAGATATACTTAATTTATTTGATGTATGCATTAATCAGAATTATTTCACTTTTGACAATAAGATATATATTCAAAATGAAGGTTTACCAATGGGAAGCCCTATATCACCTATTTTAGCAAACATTTTTATGGACAATTTAGAAAGAAAGATCTTTGAAAGTAATATTTCGAAAAATATTTTATTTTGGTATAGATATGTAGATGACATATTAGCTTGTTTTATGTGTAGTGAACGACAATTAGATGTATTTTTCAACCACATCAATAATTTACACCCGAAAATTAAATTTACATTAGAAATTGAAGAAAATAGCTCAATAAATTTTCTTGATTTAAAAATTCAGAGTTAATAATGTACTTGATTATTCAATTTACCGAAAACCAACACAAAATGATGTAACAATTCCATTCAATTCTAACCACCCTGTGTCTCACAGACTAGCAGCATATAATTCAATGATACATAGAGCTTTTTCAGTTCCTATGAACAAATGTAATTTTGATAGAGAGATTAATACAATTAGACAAATAGCAACATCTAACGGTTATCCATTAGATATGATAAATAAGCTAATTAGTAAAAAAGAGGAAAAACTGACATTACAACTAATATATCCTAAACAAGCTGATGAAATTAAAACTTATAAAACCATCACATATGCAGGAAATATTTCTAAAAATATTTCAAAGATAATATCTTCAGCAACGAATACAACAATTTCTTTTAAAACAGAAAGTAACGTTAGTACAAAATTCTTAAATGTAAAAACAAAAATGCCACTATTAAAGAAGTCAGGTATATATAAACTCAAATGTCCAGAATGTAATGCTGTCTATTTGGGTCAGACCCTTAGGAATTTTGAAATACGATACAGTGAGCACTTACGAGCATACAGATTAAAACAACCAGATAAATCCCACTACGCAAAACATCTACTTGACACCAATCATTCATTGACACCTAACACAGAACTAGAAGTACTGCATATTTGTGAAAAGAAACAAGAACTGGATTTCCTTGAAGAACTGGAAATAAGAAGACATTTAAGAAACCCACAATATGAAGTTATCAATGAACAGTTAAATCTAGGGAATTCTCCACTAAAAAACTGTCTTCTCAAGTGATAATTGTAAAGATCAGCAGATATAGTTTTCCTGGTTTTCTATATCATTGCACAGTTATACTGATCTTAATTGGAAAAATGATATCCAGGATATCACCATAGGGCTAATATTATCTAAGCTTCAATATTTGTAATATCACATCTCCTTCTTTTTTCTATAAACATATATTAAGCCAATCACAAGTTAGGTTACTTCTTGGTCTAGCCAAATATAACTACTAAACATCAGGTAGGCATAAAATGAAATGTAACTTCTGTCATTCTGACGATAATATTGATTTACCCAGACAACATTAGATATTCTATAAATATCCGTGGAATATTCATTTTGGCATATTGGAATATTCTCTAAAAATACCAAGAATATCTTTATGCTTTTTGGAATATTCCTAGAAAGTGAAAATGGGAATATCCTAAATATTCAGAGAATATTCCCAAATGAATATTCTTTTCCGTATTATATATAAGCTAGGATTATTCTGAGAATATTGAGAAAAGCATTATCTAAGAATGTTCTTCAATGAATGTTTCCAGAATATTCAATATATACTATGAATATTCATGGTAGATTCATTTGGAATTTTGTAGAATTATTTCAAATTGTATATTCAGGGGATATTCTTTGTATATTCAGAATATTGCAGGAATATCCTCAGAATGTTCAGAACCATACATTTAATGGGGGGAGAGGGGAGGGTTAGTACATAGGATTCATGTAAATGCACTTTTTTCAAATTTCTGTAAATCAATAAATTTTCATAACTGATGGAAGTCGCTACTCGACCATTCACTTGATGGTGGCTTCTAAAGTGAATAAAGTGGCACATGCACAAATTGGATTCAGAACATGAGTCCAATAACATTAGTGCTTAATTCTGGTTACACCTAAGAAAAAAATATATTTTAACTACCTAAGCATAATAAAATAAAATTCAATATTAAATTGTCCAAATTTTTATTAGACAATCATAAACTTTATAACTCTCTATAAACTTTTAAAATTTAAAAATATTCAACTATAATTATCGTTTTTAAACCAAAACGACAGAGCTTCACAAAATATATAAAGCATTAATCTACTTGTTGAACATCAGTTTCGTAAAATAAATATTTATAGATACTTACATTCTCTTATGAGGAATGAAAAATAAAGAAAAAACAAAATTGACCAAATACTTGTTTCTATTAAAAAATATAGAGTTAATCTTTTAAAATTTATAAATATTTATAGGGCCCACACACTGCGAGCTTTTAGCTAAACCCAAATGGATAAAACTGTCCGGTTAAGGCTACATAACTGAGGTGTAACTGAAAAATATCCTTATTGATGACGTTTTGCAATCAGATATATCAATTTACCTGTTCGGGTAAGGCGGTGTTAAAAGCTGGCAGCGTATGGATTCATAAACTTGCGTTATATCCTCACAGTCACTAGAATGTATTGCGACGACCTGAGATGAATGTGCCGGTTGCTGTAATGGTGTGGTATCTGCAATTATAAAAGTAATTGTAGTAATCATTTGTAGGAATTTTACCAATATGAGTATAAAAAATATCGATATTTTCTTAAATTTGTCACTATGCAGAATACATTACATTGACACTGGTATTCTGTACTGTCGCTTAAATACCAAAGCATATGGTGATTCTTATTGCATGCTCTTCTCATGTAAGTTTTTACCAGCCTCAAGTTCTTAAGATAATTTACTTGTTTAAATGAATGTTGACTTAGTTTTATAAACCGATATAAATGTTTTATTTTTTTTGTTTCCATGATCTCAATACCAGGATATTCTCTTATACAAATTTATTTATATGCGGCCAGATGACAAAAAATGAATATCAAAAACAGCCGATTATAATGTCTACTTAAATTTAATATTTACCAGACTGAGTAACTATTTTTGTTGGATCATTCAATAAAATGTGACCTTTGCATTTTAACCATGGAAATAGGGTAGGCACAGCTAGCTGAAAAAAATGCTTGGGATATCCTCCTTTGGAAATAAATTTTTCCTGACAGTGAAGTTCACACAATTCTATTGTAAAGCATCTGTAGTCTTTCCAAACAAATCTGCACAGTTACAATCTTCCAACCAAAAGTGTGCCCTAAAAAGTAAATAAATGTAGTTATTCACATGTCTATATTAACTACTAATTTATTATTCAACATATTTTTAGCTGAACAGGGCTCGTCAGCAGAAAGCCTATTGTAGTACATATTATTATTTCATGTTATTAAAGGCTGAGGGACAGATCAACGTTAAAAACCAAAAATATAGAGAATTACACAACTTACGATGCATAGATTCATGTAAAATATTAAAAAAGTAATATATACCTATAATATATTGCATATAGAAACAAACTCTTACCTCACAGGGTCTCTGGGAAATCCAAACATAATTATTCCTTCTCCTGTTCTTGAGTGACATCCACGAACTGCACAAGTTATTCATCCCATAACAAATACAATAATTTCTCACTGAGAGTTCCACTAGTCACGATATTATTGAAAACAAAATCAAAATAAACTTTGATTAAAGCACAAGAATATTTTTTGGTTAAACATGGTGTGTTGTCTCTGATATAACTTGTTTGAAAGTTGAAACATGGCATCTATCACACGTCACACCTGCCCATTCAGTAAATTAACTGTCTAAAAGTCGAAGATTCGCCAGTTTGTGTTGGTGTATTCTTGGCTAAACATTAAAATGGTGGATATTTTATTTATAATATATTTAAGCTATGGGTGGATGTCAATCCACTCCAGTTTATAGGTTGATATTAGATAAAACGGAAGAGAAACGAACCTATTGACACTTGACTTTTAGCATGCCAGACTTAAGCCTACCACATGATATTAGAAATTAACCAATAAACGTGTGTACAGAGAACGCCAGTTGCATTTTAATTGGCTGGCGGCTTTTTGTTGACGCGATTGGGTACCTGTCTTGATTTGGCTTTATGCTGAATGTTATAATTATCATTTATATCTTTGTTCCCTTTTTATCACACGACGATATGACGAATAACATTATATCCACACCGTATCAACCATTTATGTAGTGTTCATATCCAGGATATTTTTATAACTTTTTCTTATCTTATAATCTCAATCTGAACTTCAATGAGTTTAATACATGGTTTAATTTGATATATTATATTTATTATTTGTATGAAGGTTATTTTAACTATTTACACCTATGCGTAGGGTTGAATATCCGGATAAATGTTTGAACTACAACTTTCGTCCCATGTGAAAACTAATAATTATTTTCTTTAATCATAAGTAAATATGCTTAAAAGAATATGCTAGGAATATTCAGTTTGGTAATATTCTTAAATGAATGTTTTAAGAATATTCAATTTGATAATATTCTAAAATGAATATTTTAAGAATATTCATCAGGCTTGTTCTGTGAATATTCACTAAGGAATATTAATAGAATATTCAAAAATAATATTAATATTATAAGAATATTCTTAGTTGATTCGGAATATTCTTATACTTTTTGGTGTATTTAAAGATTATTCTATGAATATCCCATGTTGTATGGGTATCGAAACAATTGTCAATTTTTTAGAATTTTCAATAACTTGTATTATATTGTGGAATTAACTAGAGACCGGAGTTCGGACCTGGCAACTATGGTTTAAACACCTTTGTGTGATCGGTCCCGAATAAATAACAAATTTAGTGGAAAAAGTGAATAATAATTTCAAGACTGTGAATTACATCATTTACATTAATACAAAGTGCTTCACGCAAATAACTGTAAGTAAAAAGTTTACCAGTAAATAATAATCAACTGATAAAATATCATCTGAAAACAAATCAAAACATATAAATCACAAACGAGGCGAGCGATAAGGGAACCAGTTCCTTACGAACCTTACCTCGAAAGACAGGACCGCATTCAGAACACTTACTAAATAGAAAAATGAACCAATCTCAAGCTACCACAATGTCTTATTCAACTGCCTTATCAAAACCATCTCAACCCACACTCCCTTCCAAAGATCAAGCCATTATTTTTACCTCATTAAATGGTCCTAAGCTTGAAGATTATTTATATCAAATCGGAGACATTGTAGGCCCTCGAAATATCTTTTACGCCTCTCGAATGTCAAACAACAGAATATGCATATATCTATCATCCAAACAAGCAGTAGACGTATTCTTCAGTGAACAGGGAGGAGAATTCTCTATCAATGGAAATTCTATTAAAACCCGTAGATTACAAACACCTTCTGAACGGCTGGTACTATCAAATGTCTGTCCCTCTATTCCTAATGATGTACTACTATCAGAATTGCGGAGTCTAGGCATAAACAACATATCCCCAATAATGCCCCTAAGAGTTGGAACGTCAAAACCAGAATACAACCACATCCTCAGTTTCCGACGCCAAGTATATGTAACCCCCTCCAACAACTTAAATATTCCAGATAGTATTATCATCCAAGATGACAACAATTCCTATCGGATCTTCCTCACATTTGATAATCAGAATTGTCACAAATGTAAACAAACTGGTCACATTGCATCAAAATGCCCAAACGCTGAACAAAACACTTCGTTACAAAATCTTCCGGAAATCAATAATTCCCAAAATATATTTGATGGAGAGAAAAATCCACAAGTAAACCCATCCCAAGTAAACCCAACAGAATCCACAAGTAAAACTGCTAACATCTCCCTATCTTTGTGAAAAAACCCCATAAGATCAACTGAAGATGACTTAGAAAAACGAATGGATTATACAGAAAACTGTAATAAACGACTTTTATCCGAAACTACTAGTCCCATAGCAGAATCAGACTCGGCATTCAAAATACCTGATACACTGAAAAAATATAAAAGTGATGAATTTACATCCGAACAAATGCAACCTGTAAAACAGCTAATGGAAAAAGATCCTAAAAACTATGCTTTTACCTTCGAACAATTGACCGACTTACTGTCAAATATAAAAGGAAACCCAGATCCAATAAGCGTGATTAGAACCTACACGTCGGAATTTAAAGACTTAGTAGATACTATTAAAAAAATTTACCCATCACTACAGAGCAAAGCAACGAAGACGCGCTTTACAAAAATTAGGAAGAGACTTGAAAGATATATTGCTGAAGGACCCATAGAACAAGAGCCAATCAGTGACTCATCAGACAGCAACGACATAAATTCTACTTCAATAAATTTAAAATAAAACAATGAGTATTCTACAGTGGAATCTAAATGGATATTACCTCCATCTGGAAATGTTAAAAACAATTATATCTAAATACAACCCGAACGTTATCTGCTTACAAGAAACACACTTTAATAATCAGAATACACACAAACTTAAAAATTTTAATGTATATTACAAGAACAGAATTGGTATAAAAAGTTGGGGGGGAGTTGCAACATATGTAAATAAAAACCTTCATTCAAGTCAAATTGATTTAGATAGCAATATTGAAGCAATAGCTGTATGCGTTTATTTTCCTACAAAAATAAATATATGTAACATATATATTCCATCCGACCGAAACCTAAGTAAAATGGAGCTAACTGATCTAATCTCCCAGGTTCCTAATCCTAAAATTATCATGGGCGACTTCAACGGACACAACTTCATGTGGGGGTGTGAGAAACAAGATACTCGAGGGAACATAATTGAAGAGGTTATGACAGACTTAAACTTAAACATTCTTAATGATGGAAGTAAAACTAGATTTAATACCTATAATGGAACTTCTTCGGCTATAGATTTAACTTTGTGTAATCCTTCATTACATCAACACCTAACATGGGAAGTCTTACCTTTTTCATATGACAGTGATCATTTTCCAATCCTTGTAGTAGATAAACGTAGAAGTGCTGACGATTCAACGCCTATACAAAAGTGGAAGCTACATGAAGCAGACTGGGAACAATATACCATTTTAACTGACGCATCTTTATCAAAATTTTCAATAAGTGAGGACATAAATGAAACAATAAACAATTTCAATGAAATATTGATAACAGCTGCAGACATAACAATAGGGCTAACTAAAAACGTAACACACCGTACGGCTGTACCATGGTGGAATAAAGAATGTGAAGAGGCACTTAAAGAAAGTAAATGCATTTCATATCTATAAAAAGCATAACACGATTGATAATCAATTACGATTCAAAGCACTAAGGGCCAAAACTAGGTAAATTTTTAGAGAAAGTAAAAAAGATTCATGGATGAAATATGTGCAAAATATAAGCAGCTCTACTAGCTTAACATCTGTATGGAAAAAAGTGAATACCATATCCTGCAATAAATCATACAATAAAATCACTGGTATAAAATAAGACGAAATCTTAATAACAAAATCAAAAGATATAGCTGAAGCATTGGCGGAAGCATTCCAAGAGAACTCGAGCGATGCCAAATTAAAGGAAGATTTTCTAAAAAATAGAGTATCAATCGAAGAAATCCCAATCAATAATGAAAACAATACATCGCACCTCAACCAACCACTCACACTATCAGAACTAGATGAAGCGATAAAAGACTTTAAAAACTCGAGTCCAGGTCCTGATAATATACCGATTTCATTCCTGCTATATCTATCGGAGAGCGGCAGAGGAGTACTCTTAAATATTTACAACACCATTTGGATACAACAAACTTTTCCAATTCAGTGGACTGAAGCAACAATCATACCAATTCTAAAAACTGCTAAGAAAGCAACAAGTATAGAATCATACAGACCTATTGCACTGACTAGCACGATGTGTAAGCTCTTAGAAAAAATTATTAATAATTGTCTTAGGTGGGAACTTGAAAGTCGCAAACTAATTAAACCAGAACAAAGTGGATTTAGGAAGAAGAGAAGTACTATTGACAATATTATTGATCTAGAAAGTGACATACACGAAGCCTTCGCAAATAAACAGAAATGCTTAGCCATATTTATTGATATCAACAAAGCATTCGATACTGCATGTAGAATAAATATACTGAAATTGTTAAAGCAATGGAATATAGATGGACATATGTTGGCATTCATTAAAAATTTTCTAAGCTATAGGACTTTTAGAGTAAGAGTAAATGGTAATCTATCGACCAAACAATGTCAAGAAAATGGTACTCCCCAAGGCTCTGTTATTAGTCCCACATTGTTTCTAATCGCTATTAATAACATTACTGAAAATGTACTTAAACCAATTAAAATAAGGCTATATGCCGATGACTTAGTGGTATACATGAAAAGTAAAAACATCGATACAATGCAACATATACTACAGAGACAACTTAATAAACTGCAGCAATGGTCAAAACAGTCGGGCTTCAACTTCTCTGCATCCAAAACCAAATGTTTATTATTTTCGAAAAAACATTGTGAAAAGACACCCCCGCTTACACTATATGAAGAAAAACTGCAATATGTAACTTCCACGACATTTTTAGGTATGATATTTGACCAGAAACTGAGCTGGAATGATCATATAAAAAAGTTGATATTTTCTTGTCAGAAAGGTATTAATCTTCTAAGAATACTTTCTAACCGTAACTGGGGATCAGATCAAAAAACACTACATATTATATATAAAAATCTTATACGTTCCAAACTCGATTATGGATCTATTGTCTATGCATCCACCAAAAGCTATATTTTAAAGAAACTTGATACAGTTCACAATAATGCCTTACGAATAATATCTGGTGCATATCGTACACCACCGGTGGAAAGCCTTTATTCAGAATTAGGGGAACCATCTTTATCTACGAGAAGAAAAATATTGACATTGTCATATGCTACCTCTATATTAGATAACACTGAGCATCCAATGTACCCAAAAATTCATACAGATGATATTGACAATTTCGCACAACAACAACCGAGTCCAACTTTCTGTAATCGCTTTAGACAATACAAAGCAGATCTTCAAATCAAACATGTTCCTATATTCAAGTGTGAAGAAACATATCCTCCTTGGCAAAATTCCAAACCAATAATTGACACCACTCTTACCTCTTCTAAAAAATATGAACTACCCAGTTTGCTGATAAAAAACATCTTCCAAACAAAACTCATTGAATATAATGACCATTTCAAAATATATACGGATGCCTCGAAAACTACAGTTGGCGTCGCGGTTGTTACGGCAAATCAGAACTTATCTTTTAAATTACCTACCTGCAGTACAGTCTTCACTGGAGAAATATATGCATTGCTACAAGCCCTTAAACTGTCCAGAAATGCGAATTCTTCCAACTTCCTCATAATCACAGATTCCCTCAGTTCATTAAAATCCATCCAGCAAGTTTATAGTAGTCATCCCATTGCTATGGAAGTAAAGAAGGAACTCTTCCAACTACAAGAATCCCAAATAAATGAAAAAATTTATGTGGATCCCCTCCCACATAGGAATCCAGGGTAATGAAGAAGCAGACCAACTGGCAAAACAAGCAGCAGAAAGTGATAGTGCGGTAGTTGTAAACGCGACGACCATCAGTGATTTGAAGCATACCGTGAAAGAAAAAGCGATAAGTGCGTGGCAAAATCAGTGGCTTGATTCGAAAGCAAAATTACGCGAGGTGAAACCCAGTGTGAAACCCTGGAATACAATACCAAACAGGCGGCCCAACCAAGTACTACTGACAAGACTAAGGATAGGGCACACTAAACTGACGCATCAACATTTACTTGCCAGGACAGAAATGCCTCAGTGTACTACATGTTCCAAGCAGATAACAGTAAAACATATTCTGGTTGAGTGTCCCAGATATGAGGACGCCCGAGTGAAAAACAATATACCAAACACGTTGAAATCGGTATTAGGACAAAACTGTGACATAAATGTATTAGTTCGATATCTTACTGAAATTAATGTAATCAAAACCTTGTAAAATAATCTTTGTCGCTAATAACCGACATGGTTGATGCGACAATAAAAATGGAAATAAAAAAAAACTAGAGACCTTGAGTTTCATTTAAAAACACCAACCTCGTACGCTTTAAAGCTCACCAAAATGTAGACAATGCTATTCTAAAATCCCATTTTCTTTCTAGTCTTTGGAATAGTTATTAATAAATATAATCACTTTGTATTCATCATAATTAGGATGTCATTCACCGTGATAAGGTCAAGGGGCAACGAGTTGTACTGCGCGAAAATTACGTTGCAACCATATTAAGAGAACATAAATTGAGGCAGCTTACACATACGACGCACTTCGTAACTTCTAATTACTTTCGCAACATATAACCGACTTGTAATACCAGAATTTGAACAATTTTCCATCATGAAATGAAAAACCAATATTCAGCCTATTTACGCGTACAACATTGAAATTTTCGATATTTTTGTTGCACGCATCCATGGATCTGTAACGTTATTAAAGGTGCAGTTTCAGTGAGTGAATTATGGATCAATATATCCTACAGGAAATGTAGATGATGACATTGAAATGTAAAGTGTCATATAAATACACACTAATGATTCGGTGGGTGGCGGTAGAATTAAAATGAGTTCATTAGTTTGTTTGTTGTGATAATGACACTCCTACACACGTATTTAGTATAAGGTGTCTCAAATTGATATGTCGTGTATAGTAAATTGATAATTAGAGTTGATGAACATAATAAGATCTCTCGTTTTTGAGAGAGTGAATCTATAAATACGGAATTTCTTGACATTTTTATTGAGATAATGTTGAGCTTATCTGCAACTCATTTTATTCACAATCGGGTCGATTCTGTTTGCACTAGCAATATGGTTATTTGGAAGATATGGCTATCATAGCGATATTTGCAAAATATCGTATTCTAATCGTCGATTTTAAGCAATGCGATCTGTCATTTATTAATAGATCTTGCTATAAACCTTGCTATCTTTGCAAGGTAGTTTTGGTACTTTTTATTGTTATAACAAGGTGGATAAATTGTTAAAATGGCGTTCCCCTTATTTTTATGTGAATTTTTTAAATGAGTACGGGCATATAGCAAATGAGTAAGTTATTTAAGCTAAATACTAAATACATACTTATATATTTATCCAAAATACTATTTCTAGAGAAATTATGATACTAGAATTTAGGCACTACAAGGACACTAGTAATCCTTTTGAACTGCCCCGGAACAGACTTGTTAAACTCTTTCGTTTAGATAAGAGGGCTACTCTTGACCTAATAGAAGAGTTCACTTCATTTGTGGAAGAATCAAGACGGAGGAATACAATTCCTTTTCATTTACAAGTAAGTGTAAAAATGGAAAAAAGACATGTACGTTTTATAAATTCACTCCCTTTTAGGTTTTTCAAGCTGTGAGTACAAACTACCTTTATAATAAATATTTGTTCATAAAACATTTTATTATAGATTTTTAATGCAAATCTAATAACAAATAATAATGCTTGTTATCCTGGAGCTACTCACGACGCAGCAATTTGGAATTTCTCAACAATACAGGGGCATTTAAGAAGACAATATCAAGAAGGAAGAAGAAACTGTTACGTTCTTGGAGACTCTGGCTATCCTATTCAGCCATGGATGTTAACTCGTATTCCTGATGCTCTCCTTGATACTCCAGAAGACTATTACACAGGAGAACTAGAAATATTGTTGAAAGGGGCTTTGGAGTCTTAAAATCACGTTTCAGATGCCTCAAAAGGATAGAGTTTTGCACTACAAACATGCACTAGCTGCTTACATTATTTCTTCTTGTGCAGTTTTGCATAATATATGCAAGAAATATAATGTTGAGGATATAACTGATGAAGATGAGGATGGTAATGACGACGATCCACATAATCAGGATAATCATTTTAACCAGAATGTAGAAATTATTGGCAAATATAAAAAAAAATTGTAAATATTTTTCTTATCTTTTCCTTGTAGATCAAGATGAACTGGAAAAAGGAAGGTATTATATAAGAGAAGGTTCAATATATTTATCAAAGACGATAATTTTACAAAATGAATTACTGTTAAACAATTTGATGTAAACAATATTGTTAACGTTTTCTAAATTATTTGTAGAAGAAAATTGTACGCTGCTCGTGTGTATTGTACACATGTGTAGAGAAGTCACTAGTTGAATAAATAACTATTTCCTTTTTATTTAATAAAAATCTACAAACAAAAACAAGATTTGATTAAAAGACAAATACAACAGCATCCCTAAAAAATCACAGTTAAAAAACCTTAAAACTAAATTAAAAAAGAAAAGACCACATAAAACTCTACCAACTAGGTATTATTAGAAAATATAAATAAAATTTTTTCCAAAAATAAAAACATGAAAAGTAACATTTTCAAAAAATAATTGCAGAAAAATAAGAAAATCATAAATGTTAAACCCCAAAACTCTATTAACTCTATTTATTTAAAAATGGCATCACTCATCCTTATTAAACTTTGTGGAAATATTTATCTATGGTGTGAGACAGTTGGTAAAAGGCTGCAGCCATTTCCCTCATCGCACTAGCCATTTCATAAGAGCTCGTGCAATATGCTTCAGCGGACTTTTGAAGTTCGGAGACATTCCCTTTCTTTTTTTCTTTTGTGATACGGTTCCTTGAATATTTTTTAATTCAAAATATTAATTGGTAATAAAATTATACCTATAGTCACAGAGACTATTTATGTCATTTATATTTTATTTAAAAATTACATGTTAATAAACTTACCTGTGGAGTAACTTGTCCTTGGAGTTACATTTTAATTTGGAGTAACTACTTCATTTATTATAATTTCAATATTTTTTATACTTATTGTATTATATGTTCCCATTTCGATTACTTCTATTACAAATTGCACTTTATTAATGTTTTCAGTTATGTCCGGATCTACTTCAACGGGCGCTCCCGGGTACCCAACCACATGAACCCATCCATAAACTTTTGGATAACCTATTTTCAACGTTATTAAGTTCTTCACAAATGTATTCCCCGCCTCCAGCCTGCCTTATAGAATCAGTATTATTTCTGGCTATCTTTTACATTCATATAAGAACTACAATTTACTTAGGTAAGTTATTACATCATACAGTGAATTTCAAATATATAGATATATTTACCGTTTTCCATTGTTTTTTATCCTTTCGTGCACCATTATCAATATTATTTAATAAATTTGTCCAACTTGTCTTCGATTTCTGGAATAATTTGGGGGTGCATTTTACATGTTGTCATGACGCTATTTCTTTCTAAAAAATTTACTATCAGCTCCATTTGGGATTTTGTTGATTTTTTAATTCTTGTTTTATTATCCATTATAAAAATATACCACCCCACAACCGGCCGATTTATTCAAATATCAAATTTAACCTCACATTCTTCTTTTTTATCACAGAACGTGAATAATTACATTGTTGTCAATTTTGAAATTCGAAATTTATCGTATGGAGATAACAATATTGTTACTAACATAATTGATAACCAATATTGCTTATTGTAGTCGAAGCAGAATACGGTCTTAGCTCACCATATTGTTATTGGTTATAAGATGTAACAATATGGTTACTGTAACAAGATTTATAGCAATGTTAATCAGAATCGACCCGTGGCCTAGTTTTCGATGTTTACCTACAATGAATAGAAACCTCAAATAATCAATCTGTTCAATGGATGTACAAAATGCTTATCATGGACATCCATTGAACGTCCGGTGATGTATAATGATATGTCCAGATAAAGTCCGGATCTCATTGGATTTAACATCCCATGGATGTACCGGGTGGCCAACTAAGAATGGCCGTCGGCCATATCTCAGGAGTGGATTATAGCACAGGTTCGGGAAAAAATTTTTATAACAAAAGTGGCCTCGAGAAATGCCTGGAAATTATTTTCAGAATCGTAGGTCCACCGCTAGAGGGCGCATTTGACAGTTAACATT
Organism: Galeruca laticollis; assembly: GCA_963921935.1. Taxonomy (NCBI): domain Eukaryota; kingdom Metazoa; phylum Arthropoda; class Insecta; order Coleoptera; family Chrysomelidae; genus Galeruca; species Galeruca laticollis. The sequence goes on from OY998177.1 coordinate 207,248,364, forward strand.
TTAAAATGCAAATTTTTTTCAATTCAGGAGCATATTGAATATTATAATCAGATTTTTCGAAACATTCTGCATATTTTTAATTTGACAAGTTCAAGTCTATCTCTTCAAATAAGGGGTGGTGAGAGTGCGAACCTTGTAACGAAAAAACGCCTGTAATTCCGGTTCTGCTTGATCGATTTTAATAAACTTGATATTGTTTCAAAGAGCATTTGTTGAACAATCGAAAATGTGTAAATATGAAGGAATCTGATTAACCTTCGGATGCCAGAGGGGGGTACAATTGTACCCCACATACTGTTTTTTGGGCGTATTTTTTGCATTTTGCTTAGAATAAAAGAATGCTGCTGAGTTGTCAATTAGCCTACTCTCGAATTGGCGCAAAAAGAATGAACTCAAAAAATAATCGCAGAAGTTACAGTCTCATTAACTTTTAGTGAAATCATAAATAATGTGAAATTTATAAGAGAAACGTGAGACAACACTTTAGAATAGGACTTTTTTAAATGACAAAAAATATATTTAGTCGTAATATAATGGAACTAGTCCACACGGTTACAGTGAAATTTGGTGCACAATATCATGAACTACTGAGGATCAGTTCCTCCCTATAATAAAAAAACTTATGTATCCGCTAAATGTCACTGTATACGTGTTTAAAAATAACATGAAATGATTTAGAACTGCCTGGGACTATTTGAGCGAATGAAGAATTAGTAATAAAAAAAGATATAAAAATAAAAATCAGTTTCTTGTGAAGCCGTTACAAACTATCGCCTCTTACTGGCCCTCTTGATGTGTGGATCAGTTACTGACCTTTTATGAATTTCGGTGGCAATACTTCCCTATTAAGATAAAATAACTACCCTGACAAATCTGATTAGTAGTTATGTGTCATCGGCCACGAGAAGCAATGTATTGAAGGCTATATTGGTTTATCTACTGATTCTGCCTGTACACACACCCTCTGAATAATGGTTAGTAGGTTAAATAAACTATTAGATTACTCATCGGAGACGAAAGTTCTTCCTTTCGGACGTGGAGCGTGGAGCGAATGACACAAAGAATATGCACACAACAAAACAAAAAAAAAACGAAGTCTGATAAATGACTTTGATTTTTCTGTTAACGAATAAAAGAAGAAATCACTTATGCTAGTGATTTACGCTGGTCGCGAATTTTCCGCGTGATTCCAGAACGCTGGCTGGACCCACTCTCTCTCTTTTCAATTTTTTCCTTCCTCATCGACGGGTTCTAAAATTCTCCCTCCTCATTAATTTTTTTGGTTACCTGTCGACTAAACATCATATGTGGGTCGCTGAGTTTGCGATTTCATACATGAGTTAATGTATTTCTCAATTTTTTTGGTTTTAAATAATCGTTCTACAATGCAGTGAAATAGCTTTCGCTATAATTTCCAATCACCCAGTTTAACGAATGATAAACATATTTTGTTCAATATAGTTTCGCAACGAAATAACTGAAGAAATATTAATTCATTTTTTTATATGATACAAGTTGTCCCAATTCCAATAATCGCTTTTATAATTTATTTATACCCATCATTACACAAGCCCTAATGAAACGGCCAAGCCGCGCATTTTGACTAAGGTGTAGAGTTTGTGCAGTTAGGGCTTGTAGAGTTGGGGCGTGTAGAGTTGTAAGACTGGCTCTATGGGAGATGAGATAACATTTTGATAGTGCAAGCCATATGGTATCGTCCTGACAACTTTTTACATGAAAATGTTTTTGGTGAGATTTTATATATTTTGTACCTACATTTGCATACCACCCACTTTTCCAGTCACTATGATTAACTTAACACCCAAAAGTGCCACCATGGAAAGATAAGAAAACCGTCCCATCAGGCCAAGTTTCTTTTATTTCATATTTTGGTCCTTTATTAAATACTTAATAATGTTTTAGATGCGTCTTCTGCAAAAACACAATATAACAGTATTCATTTAAATTTTTTCCTGTCGCCCGCATTAACCCCGCAAGAGATATGGCAGCTCTTGTGGCCGTGGGGAATCGACGCGTCCGTCACGTGTTAATGACGAGACAAGTCTGTATACGGTCTTCTCCATTTGTTGCTCAGTTGTCTGCTATTCGTTGCGCTGATTGTTTAGTTTTTATTGTCTGGTGCGTATTTACCATGGATAGTTACGAAAGAGAACAAAAAAGACTTGAAACATTGTGGGATGAAGTGCTTTCTGCAAGTGAAGGCGATTTTTCACCCGGAGTGGGTGAATATGAGACTTCTGACTCCGAACTCCCCAGTTCAGAAGAAGACACTGCAATTCCAAAGAAGAAACTGGGATTATCTCATCCATCAAAGAGAAATATTAACCAGTCTCACGTAATAAAAAGTTTACCAAGTACATCTGCAAAAAGAATGATATTTTAGATGATTCAAGTTCGAATGTCCAATCAAAAAGCATCTCAGAATCTAAAACAAACATTGATGACATCATCGAACAATTTATTCAAGAGAATATTGATTATTCCGATGAAAGTGTTGGAGAAGAGAATGAACCTGAAACAGGAAGTGAAATTGCTTGGTCAGATGTAACCGGTATGAATTTAAATGAAATTCCTTTTCTTGTTGAACATCCTGGCATTCGCACTCCATATATTGAGTTTTTGACAAGTTACCTTACGAATTTAATAAAACATTCGTCACCGATGAAATATTTGGTTTGTGTGTTTGTGAAACAAACTTGTATGCAGAACAACAAAAAGTGAGTGGAACTACACACAAATCTCGAATACAAAGTTGGAAAGAAAAACTGATTTCACTGAAATGGAAAAGTTTGTGGGGTATATTATGTGGATGGGCCTAGATCAGTTGCCCTTGATATCATCCTATTGGTAAAAAAATAACCTATATGTTAATTTTATGAAGAATATTATGCCCCGAAATCATTTTCAATTGTTACTCAGAACTTGGCATTTTCCAAATAATGAAAATGTGGTAGATGGTGACAGATTATATAAGATATCACCTCTCGTATCAAAGTTGATTATTAATTTTCCAATTCCAATTAAACCAGGCGAGTTTACTTGTATCGACGAAACCTTAGTACTCTTCAAAGGCAAGCTATAATTTTAGCAATATATTACTAACAAACGTCGCAAGTTTGGATTTAATTTCTTCAAATTGTGCTTTGGAAAATGGACACCTTCATTATTTGTCAATTTGCTGTGGACAAAAAAAGGATAATAACCAAGAACACACTGTACCTTCAACTGTTGTCCTAAAGCCTACAGAAAATTTACTTAACCAAGGACGCACAATCGTAGTTGATATCCATTATAATTCTGTGGAGCTATCAACTGCTCTACTAAAAAAAACATACATTCTGGGAACTTCACGAAGCAAACGAGTAAATAATTGAAAAATGGTTGTTCAACAAAAATTAAACGAGGTGAACACATCGCTGAAGAAAGTAATACTGGCATATTCATGGATAGTTAGCGAGATAAGAGTGATGTTATGATGTTGACAACCAAATATGTATCAGAAATGCTTTCCCAAAAGAAAAAATCAAGAGACGTAATAAAACCTAAAAGCATTATTGAGTATAACAAACATAAAGCATATATCGACTCATCCGATCAAATGAAGTCTTACAACTCCTCATTGCGCCGTGGAGTTAAGTGCTATAGGAAATTAGCGATAGAAATAATAGCTCAGCAATAGTGAACGCTTATATACTGCATCAAAAGTAACCAATAATAAAATGTCTATAACTAAATTGAGCGAAGAAGTTATAAAAGGGCTTCTAAAATGTGATGCGATTGCCTTTCCTGAAAATGTTCAAAATTCTACACACGTCCTAGAAGACAGCGAGAAGAAAAGAGCCTATAGTCGATGTCATGCCAGGATTCCTGAAACACTTTTGTTTTGAATTTTATTTTAATGTACATGTATATTATCAAAAATGGAAAAAATAATTGAAGAAAACTTATTAGGTTACGTATGACAAGAAAAATAGAAAAAAATTATTCATGCTAAAATCAAGCACATTTTATTTTGTTTAGTATCCGTCTAACACTTCTCAATATAATTTGCATCAGTTTGCTACATCAACGCACTGCGACATGGCCACACAATTATTCTGATCTGACGAATCACATTGATCCCCCATGGCCATAAGGGACGTAAAATCTAAAGCAATATGGGGGGACAGCGTTGATTGGCACTTTACGCGTTAACTCTAAGTGATAATTTTCAAATAATACGTCCACTGTAACATCGTTTTTACATTATTCTTCCCGTATTACCGTCAATTATTCTAACAAAAAATGGTACACAATGTGAACAAAATAATCCCACTTTTGTACACTTGGAATATCAAGAAAGCGTATTTTGTCCGTCTGCATCATCAAAAAAATTCCAATGGCACAGGACCAATTGGACAGGCTTATTTCAGTAACATGTTTGCATAAAACCCAAAATAAAAAATTAGATACAAAAGTAATAGAATGTTTTGAGATGTACAAAAAACCAAAGTAACATTCTGGCATCAAATCAAAAACAAAAACAAAAAAAAAATTCTGGTAAATTTGTGAATTCTCTTAAATAAATGTTTTAATGTACGATTTAGAGAAAAATTGTTAAATAAAAAGTTGTAGAACGTGTTAAGGTCTATAAAAAAGATTAGTAACTTTTTTGCGTCAAATGAAAAACAAAGGAAATACGATTTTTTTTCTACTTTGACAGGCCGCCATTTTGTTTTTACTTGGCCGATTTGGCTCATTAACGAACTCGTATAAGATTTTGGCCTAACCGATTTTTGTAGCGAATTTGGTTTCGATCCGTCAAAAAATACGCCCTCTATCGTGCTTACAAATTCCGTTATAATTTGTGAATTTTCTTAAATAAATGGTTTAATGTACGATTTAGAGAAAAATGTTAGATACAAAAGTTGTAGAACGTGTTAAGGTCTATGAAAAAGATCAGTAACTTTTTTGCGTCAAATGAAAAACAAAGGAAATACGATTTTTTTTCAACTTTGACAGGCTGCCATTTTGTTTTCACTGTGCCGATTTGGCTCATTAACGAACTCGTCCAAGATTTTGGCGTAAACGATTTTTGTAGCGAGTTTGGTTTCGATCCGTCAAAAAATACGCCCTCTATCGTGCTTACAAATACCGTTATACCATTCATATATATATACATACACATATAACCTTTGGAACGGAGGGTGATTTTAGCATCTAGGAACACCAAAACGAAAAACTGCATGCTACTCTCTACAATAGCCCTATTTCATTCTGAAATAAGCCTAAAAAAACAGTAACAAAATTACAGTCGGAACTGTTTCCGCATCCATATTTTCCAGATTAGCCCGAATAGACTTGCAATGATTTGCACATAAAAAATGCCTACCAGAAACAAATTTGGGTTGAAGAGCTCACTTATATACTATGTTTTGTATTTTCAATTTGAAACAAACTTTTCCATCGGATTATATATTATAGTTTGGGACGTTTCGACGATAATGGCATGGTTCTCAAACAGTATCAATAAAATAAGTTTAACATTTATCAAATTGTACGTATTTTCAATAGTTTCTAATTCAGTTTCCATCCGTTGAAATGTTTCATATATATATTGTGGCAAAAAAGTTTAATTATCATTTTTCCAATGTACATGCATTTGTCGGACGACTACATTAAATAATAATTTTTGATCACTTGACAATTTAAATTTGAGGTAGCTGCGTTAGACATAATTCAGTTGTTAGTTTGAAAATTTCAAATCCATTTCAAAAAAGTATTTATGATGTCATTAACTTTTATTATTGGCAAATTATGACCGACACGGAATTTTTATGTACCTATTATTTTTTCCAATAAAAATCGAAGGAATATTAAATTAAGTAGTAATAGAAGTGGACCTTAAAAATAATGTAACCGAACTACAAAGAATAGGAGAATTCAATACTAAAACCACATAAGACCATTAGATCATGGAACCATTTCTTAGATAATGATAGAACTCAACCAATGGGAAAAGAAGCAGGAAATGAAAAAAAAATTAAAAACTGAAACATTTGGCTGAATGATGATTTGTCAAAAAGAGTACAGGAAGACCGGAAATACATGATGCAGTTTATGGAAAGAGCAAATGGAACTTGAAGTAGAGCTTATTTTAAATACGATAAATTGATAATAGATGGAAATGTACATGACAAGTATAGTTTGCAAGTAGGCGAGAAAAAGGATCGAAAATGCAGAGACAAATAGGCCTGAAAGGAAAGTAAACGTAAGATCACCGGAGGCAGGAAAAAGCGAAGACAAAATAACCAGAATGCTAAAAAGAGAAGAAAGAAACTAGAAGAAGAGGAACAAATAGAAGAGGAATGTGGAGATAAAAGAGGCAATGAAGAGAAACAGAAGAATGAAGAACATAAAGAAGATATGATTAGCTCTAGAATTAGGAATAGTTTCATGATTACCAATGGTATATTAATGGAAACAAATTATAGTAATGGGATAAATGTTGATAATTGAATTAGGATAGGAAAATGAAATAAGAAAGTAATATTAGTACAAATGAAAAAGGTACGGAGAACTTTAATAAATGTAATTATATGTTTCATTAAAGCGTACAGGGTAAGGAAAACGCTAATGATAGACGAGGCCATAAAAAAGTAAATATAAACCAAAAAGGGGAAAGAAAAAAGTATGTAGGACTAAGGAAATCAAAATTAGTACTTGGAACGTGAGGGCAATGCTTGAACCAGGAAAGATGGAGGAAATTATTCGGGAATTAGAAAATATTGACATTGATATCGCAGCGCTGCATGAAATAAGGTGAAATATAGGAAACAAGGAATATCAATCATTTTACTCATGCAGTGAACAGCAAGGACAATATCAAGTAGCATTCATAGTAAGGGAAAAACTAAAAGGAAATGTAATGGAATTTAGACCAATCGATGAGAGAATGGCCTATATAAGCATTGAGGCGAGGCCCTTCAATCTGTCAATAATAAATGTTTAGGCACCCATGCAGGGGCCACAAGACGATGAAAAGGAAGTCTTCTATGAAATGGTAGGAGAAGAAATATTAAAAATGCCAAAACAAGACACAATAGTACTATTGGGTGACTTGAAGGCACAAATTGTGAAAGAAGGAACATAAACAGATAAGAGACACACATATTACCTGAAACAACAAAAAACAATGGACACATAATTTGTAATCTTGCAGTAAAAATGAACATGATTATCTGCAGTAAGATGGCGTAAAGTTACGTGGAGACCACTTTATCACAAAACATATAAAGAACTTGATCACACATTGAAAACAAAAAGAAAACGTTCGACAATGAAATATGTCAGAACATAATGATGGGCGTGTGCTGATACAGATCATTGCTTGGTTGCAGCCACTATGTTACAAAAGATGAAGACATAAATCAAAACTAAAATATACAAAAATAAATGGGACAAACACAAAACGTGTACAGAGATGGTATAGAAGAACAATTAATTAATGAGACAGAACAAATTAGTGGAATTCAATCAGGATGGAAAAGTAGCTTAGTCTTTTTTATGTTTAATGAAATAGAAAAAAGTTATGTGTGTGTGTGTGTGTGGGTGTGTGAAATTTTGGCCGTAGAAAACTTAGTTCTTAGCTACAAAAATTATTTAAGTTTGATGTTCAACTTTATATTGAAATTTGTGCTCAACTAAGGCGTCTAAAATAGGTCTTTCGTTTAAACTTTATATGTGAGTTAAATTTTTCGGTAAATAAATATTGTGAATAATGAGAAAGTTCAGGACTATATTTATTTGATATTGATTATTTCTACAGGAGAAAATTAAGTGGTTAAGATCAGCTATTGAACTATTGTCACATGAACATATAGAAGAGCCTATAATTCCTATTTTAGCAAGGTGCGCAGGAAAGATACCATGATTTAGTTTCATTCTATTTAGTATCGTAGTAGTATTTATTTGTATTGTATTCTTGAATATATGATATTGTTTTGGGTATTTCTGGATGTATAAGTTTGTATGGGATTTTAGACACTTTTACGTATTCCTGCCATACACTATTCCAACTTTGAGTGATTTGTCTTTTAAGTGACGGCAAGAGGTCAAGTGTGTTATAAAAATTAAAAAACTTGTTTTTTCAAAACTGCATTTTTGGCAAGGCTACCTACAATTTCATTCCCTTTAAAGCCAATGTCCTTTTACCCAGATGAACGTTATTTTGGTATCAGAATTACTTAATAGGTATAGATAGTTTCTAATATTCCAGAAAAGAGAATTTTTTACCTGATTATATAATTTTTCAGTTCCTATAGTTTCCAATGCTGCTTATGAATCGGTTATTATAAGACTATTGCCAATTTTGTTCTCAAATATATAAGTGTGGGATTGCCATATTGCATACATCTCCGCTGTGTAAATTGAACATGTATCATGCAAACGCATTTTAACAGAAAAACATTTATTCGAATTATAAAAGGCACATACAGTTTCATTATTGGTTTTTGAGCCATCCGTGTAAATAGTTGAGCAATTTGTATAGATTGAAAGAATAGATATCATAATGTTTTTGTTAACTATGTTTGAAAGTGAATATAAGGAGAATATGATGTTAGGTTCAAACATACATGAGTCATAGCTGAATCTAAACATTGGATATTTGTCGACAGTATGAATTAACTTCTGAAATTTATTAGTAAAAATAAAAGCATCGACCAAAGGTGTATTATTTTTAATCTTCCAATATTTGTTTGTTAAACATTGTGTTGTGAGATGAGCAAGATTATTGAGATTATTGCAGCAATCGTTTTCTCTAATTTTGATTTAATATTTATTTGAAAGATTTTCGCGTCTAATTGCTAATGGAGGTTCAAGAGATTCAAATAAGATTGCATCAGTTGGGGATGATCTCATTGGTCCTATACAAACCCGTAGAGCTTTAAATTGAATGCGATCTACAATTTGTAGATTTGCTTTGCTAGCAGAACCGTACAAAGTCGATCCATAGTCCAGAATTGAGCGGATGTATGCTATATAAAACATTAATGAAAATGGGCACACCAACACCAAACTTCAACCTAGAAATACATCTTAACATATTTATCCCTTTTTCACATCTACATTTGATATACTCAATATGTTTCGTCCACAACAACTTACTATCCAGAAATATGCCTAGGTATTTATAATTATTCACCACTGGAATTGTAAGTTCAGAGAGGAGCACTGTTGCAGGTAGCTGATATCGATGTCTCGTGAAAAAAAGGACAGCGCATTTTTCAGGTGATATGGTAAAACCTAAGTCATGTGAGGATTGTCTAATAGTATTCACCATGTTGTCAAGAACACACAAGCACTTTTGGTGTGAATTTTGGATCGTGTAATAGGCAAAATCATCAGCATACTGAACTTCATAACAAGAATCATCTCCTATCTGATGCAATTCTGTTGTGTATAAATTAAAAAGAAAAGGGCTCAAAACAGATCCTTGCGGTGGACATTCAGACGATACCCTCGGACCATGAAGTTCATTCTTATGATGTCTGAGGTAGATTTTCCGATTTGTGTACAGATTAAAAATATTGGTCGCCACTTTATTACCAAAACCGAATTCTATAAGTTTTTTTGAATTTAAGTTTAAGTTTGAATCTACAGCATCATAGACGCCTTTTATGTCGATAAATAGACCAGCAAGATATTTGTTTTCAAAAAAACTTACTTGTACGTGATTAGCTAATTGTGTTATAGCATCTAAAAAAAAGTTAGTAATCTTTAATCATTGAATAAAATATTTTAGTTTATTTATTTTAACTACAACATGTATTCAGCTATTCACGAATGTCAAAATAAAATAGTATTACACTCAAAAAAACAATATTAATAACAAAAGACTATTGCACAAAAAACACCTTATAAAAAAAAACTTTTGACTGAAAAAGAAAATATTAACCAAACATAGCCGAATAACTAATGACTGTTAAAAAATATGAATCAGTCTAATTAAAATATGAACATCTCTATTAACAAAAAAACGATTGTACAAAAACTATAAATTAAAAAGAAACAAAAAACCTATTTAATTACTATTAAGAAGTATTCATTTTTAAATTAATTGTTAAACAAAATTAATCGATACAGTCGCTGTATTGCTTTAATTCCAATGTATATCATCTTTTGTTGATTGTCTATTAATGTGAGCTGATTTGTTATAAGTTTTGAATTTTCGTTTAGCCTCTTCTCCATAATTTTAAGTTCTCTGTTTCTTTTTTCTGTAACATAAATTGTTGTTCCTTCGAATCTACTTCTCTTTTCCTTATCTCATACCATCCATCGGCTTTGTTTTCTAGAAACCATATAGAGGAATATTTAAGGTTGTTTCTGCCCCTTGAAAGTATTGAAAAGTAAAACTATTAATTACTTTTTCTATGTTCACGTTTGGGGCAACTACTTACCTCCAGTTTGGCTACTTCCGTCCCGCCCTCTTCCCCTAGCAAGTCTCTCTCTTTTCAACATCTTGTGACTGATTCTGGCCATGATCTAACATCGTGTGCGAGATTGGTTCTGGCCATTATCTAACCAAAAAAGATGAAGCTTTAAGCTAAAGTGTACCTACCAGAGGATTCCACTTATATTTACCCTGTATAATAGTAATATATTCCTCAAGGAATTCCTCACCATTTTTTATTTCAATGCTGCTATCATTCAATAGTTCTTCATGATTTCCTAAAAAAATTATAAATTTCAATCATCACCAACAAGTTTATGTGAAAAAATAAAATAAAATCCGTAGTAATGCAACAATTTGTGGGATTTTTGGCTCTTTAATTCCATTTAATTAATTTAGATTCATTCAATCCCTTCTTGCAAAAATTCTCTTTTATAAAAAATTACCCTTCCTTTATAAAAAATGTTTTTATTCACTTTTAGACATAAAATAAAACTCACTGATAACATTATCAGCAATCTGCTGAACAACATTTTCTCTTTTTTCACTGCCAATTTGATATGGTGTTAACTTTTTTTTCTTTTGAAATTATTTCTACATATTTAAAATAATGTGCAGTAAATCATCCAGCTCGGTCACCTTATCTTCTATTGCAGACCTAAAATAGCAATAGTTTATTTGTAATTAAGCAAAGTTGTTGTAACTTTTTTCATTACAACACAATTTAAACATTTCAAGAAAAGTGAAGTAACTATGTAAAGTAACTTCAGAAAAATCCTGTAATGTTAGAGTGTACTTACTTAAATATATCAAAAAATTGACTGTCTCGACCCTTACTTCGTGGAATATGCTCATCTAAAAAATTGACAATTGTTTCGATGATATTGATTTATCGAAACAATTGTCAATTTTTTAGAATTTTCAATAACTTGTATTATATTGTGGAATTAACTAGAGACCTTGAGTTTCATTTAAAAACACTTAAATATATCATCTTTAAGTTTTTCTTCAAACCATTGAAGAAGGTTCATCGCTCTATCCTACATGCTCCTTTCAAAAAAATCTTTGCAGGTGGCTTCCCTTACATTTTTTTCAATAAATGTCCATCTGCTTGGATCTTCGTAGAGATTATGCCCCGATATCTTCCCCAGCAAAATAATATTGTCATTACCACTTTTTAGTTTTAAATCCATTATTGTATATCAAATAAGTAGTTTGTTATGATCAGTAAAAATAAGGTAAAGATTTTTGAGCATACAACATCACTTTTGTCGTTTGGCCATTGAAAAACGCGAGCATAGAACATATTATGCAATACGGTACGTTAGGTACGTGTGACGGATTGATACATTTAACGTAACGTAACGAAACCCACGTATCGCATGCGCATTGCGATACATACAGGTTGACAAATTAATTTTGGCAGTTAACGATGCGCTAGAAAGCCATACAACTGGATAACGTTGTAAATGAAGTTACCGGGAAGAGTAGGTGACGTACATTCTGCATGCAAAGTTTTAAAGGTTGTGAGACTGCTAATACGTACGATGTTAACACAATATTTTGAATTTGGATTTAAAAATAATAAATTGTGGCACATGTATAATGCTAAATAAAATCGAGTTTACAAAACAAAATAACATTATTGTGTTCTTTATTATTATTTAAATGTATAAGGAAATAACCATTACATTTTTGTACGAAAATTGTTTTTTTTGTACAGACATAATTATTAATTGCTTCAATAATCATATGAGGAATTCTATAATTAGGTACCCTTTATTATTTTATGTGATGTGAATAATAAATAATAAGTGGATTCCAAGAGACATGAACTTTCCAGTTCGAATTAATGTCTTTTAAGTGGTCCCTTCATAATATTCGTATATTTGTATATAAATTGGAAGTCAGGTAGATTTTGTAGATAAAGCGTACAATATGATAAGGATTGTTAAACGACTTTCTAAATTTAAAAATGGCCAACAATTTTTCGTATCTATTCGTAGTAAAAGTTAATGACATACCTACCTGTTAAGACTTCTGAAATTGTTATTCTCAATAATATGTAGTAGATAATAATGTAAAAATTCGGGTTTATACATAAAATTTTAGAAACAAATTGGAGTAATCGCATTTAGAGATGGCCTAATAAGTATACTAATAATATAAATAAAATATTCAAACTTTTTTGTGGTAGATATTTCTACTTTCATATTTGAGTTTATGGGTTTTTTGCGAATGTTTACTATGAAATTAGAACATCCCCTCACACTTTTTACAGAGTTAGGACTAGCAAAACAAAAAAATCTTGGTTCTGGGCGCCATAAATTATTGTTTATTTAGAACTATGTACAGATGTGCAACAAATATTATATATCTCTAGTGGAATTCGTCTCTAATATCAACAATTTCATAACACCTATTAACATTTTCACATTTGTTGCGTTTAATGTATTCAGTCATACCACCTACAAACAAACACTATAATGAAAAATTTGTTTTAGATGTATAGGGATCATCAACAGTAAAATAATGATGTGCATCTACAAATGATTCTTCAAAATCAATTTCTATAGTAACTTCATCATCCTTGCTATCTCCGTCTTCGGCCAAATTAATAATAATATTATCTACAACAGTATCTAAAAGTGGTTTATTATTCATAAATTCATCTTCAATCTTTTTAACATGGTAACTTCTAACTTTCCAGTCATTTGCAGAAAATGTGTCAACAAATTCATTACAGAACTCCTCAACCTTTGTAAAATTGAAGGTTACATTTCGTTTGGCCACATATTCTTTAAGTGGCGGCCAAACACTTTCGATCAGATTTAAGTCCGGATGATAAGGGAGTAGCCTTAAAACCTGCAATCCATGTCGATTAAACAATTCATTAATTTTATATTGCGGTTTGTACATTTTTGCAACGTTATAAAGATCCGGTTTTAACATTTGTTCACTGTAATATATGTTTCGTTCAGAAAGCCAGTTTTTAAATTGTTGTTTAGTCCAAGGAATGTAATTTTCCAATAAGAACATTGTGATATGGGGCGTTATCAATTACCACAACAGCGTTTTTTTGGTAGGTTGAATAAGTTTTTCTTGTACCCACTTCTCATAATTATCGTACGCCATTTTATTATGAAAATCTCCTATTTTTGACTGTAAGTTCTACATAATACCAGCATTAGGTACAAAACCATTTTCACTTCCTGCATGCACAATGATGAGCCTATTACGTTTTGAAATGGGTTTTCTTAATCCTTCGTTACTCTTGTCGCTCCATCCTTTAAGGTGCGTGTGACATGAATGAATGTATGTTTCATCCATATTAATGATAGCTTTGTTCTGTGCTCTGCACCTTTTTATGTTTCTTAAATATAGTAGGCATAAATGTCTGATATTGTGACGTACCATTAACAAACTTCTGTTGTTTTACATGTTGGTCCAACGAAAACCCAAAGAATGTATTTGTTTCCACAGAGATTCGCGACTTCCTGCGGAGCCGCAGAGGTTTGGTGTACTTTTCTTAACGTGGGTACTTTTTTTTCGGATAGGTAATAATTTATTATGCACCTTCTAAGTAAAGTTTTGTCGAATTGATCCATAAAGATACTGGAAGTTCTCTATTTTTTAGTAGGCACATCTGTGGCAGCATTACTTCCTGCCAGAGCCTCTTTTCTAATACGGGAAAGAGTTATTTGGCTAACTTTCGTAGAAGCAGAAACTAATACAATGACCTGACAATAAAATAAGTCGTTATAAATGTTGTATTAAAAGTTTTGTTCATATGTATTTTTATACAAATAAAATGAGAAAGTAGTTGAATTTGTTTTCAGTGACCGTTCTTTGAAAAAAATTTTTGTCGTGGTTTTCGGCCATTTAAAAGAAGTATTACATTCAAAAATACTATATTACGTTTCAGTTCATTAGTTGTTTTAAACGATCTTTGGATTTTAATTCAAGCATATTTTAATATGACCAAACCGCAATTGTAACTGAAATCGGAAGAAGTTTCAAAACAAATAATAAAACCGAAACGTAATAGAGATAGGCATGAAATGAGTATAATAATTATAATTATAAACTAAGCTAAAAAACCTGTAACATTTATATAGGTATCTCACACAAAATAAACATGTGCCCTTTTATATACTCCTGTAGACAGAAACAGAATAGTTATTTTTCTACGCCCTATCTTTAAAGTACCTTTTTCATCAGTTTGCGTGTTTATGGTTAGAGTGAAAAAAGTGAAAAAGCGTTAAAAAAAGTGCTATAACGTTATAGTATATTATGCAACGATCATGTAATAACCATTACATGAGAGTTGCATACACTATTTTTTCTACGACCGATAATTAATAAAATGAAAACAAGAATTAATTTCAAACAAGCTCCCATAATTCCCATAATTAAGGCAACCTGTGAAAAAATAGCATTATTTAATTGCAATGATTCCACTTTGATAAAGAGAAATATACAAACAATGCGATTAGTTTTTCTTCCAAGAAAATACATTATAATCTAAAAAAAAATTCAACCCGCCCAGGATCTGAACCACGATCTGCAACGCACTCATGCGTCACGACCGCAAGCGTTACCAACTAAGCTACGAAGACTTGTATGAAAAAGTACGCACATTATGCATATACAAATTAAATTATTGTATCAAGCGGAAATAAACAGAAAGGTTTTTCAAAAGAACTTCAAAATAAAGATTTGCTCACCTTTATCATTAAATAATCATAATCTGGGGCTTTCTCGATGAATTTCCTGAGCTCGTTTGGCTGGAATGTTTTGGATTTCTTTCCAACGTATCCTCTAGATTTTCGCTTCAAAAATGCATGTAGCCGTGCGTATTTTGAAATGTCAGTTTGATAGTTGATATTCAACATCAAATCCTCAAGTACTTGTTTCTATTGGCCAAAAATTCGTTTCATAATGAGAAGTACGTATTTTTATTGGCCAAAATCTGTATCGAAATGAAAATCCGTGTTAAAATGAACAATATTAATGAATCGGAAGCAGACATTTAATTCGCGTATTATAATACGGGAGTAGAAAATAGTTATTTATGTAACAAGTGTGTAAAGTAGCCTTTTTCGACGAATGCGACAATCACATGAGCCGAAAAAGCCTTTACACACGAATTGCATACACTATTTTTTCTACTACCGTACATTTTATCAAAATACAGAAGTTTAATAGTCTTTGCGCACTTAAGTAGGTTTAATTTTTCTTTAGAAGAAACTATGACGCTTTTATTGATTCTTAATAAAGTATATTATAGATTAACAAAACAACAGACGAATTCAATTATTAACAATACTAATATTAAAGGTGCAATTTGTGCACTCGGACATTTTCGGAATATTTTGTTATTTTATTTTTCCTACACCATTCTTTGAACAAATTGTATTTTGTTTCGTAAATATTCACAGATTTTTGGGGCAATAAATCATTAGAAGCATTCTGTGCTACGTGTAATATGTTTGATGGTGTATTTTCACAATAATCTCCTGAAAGATCATCAGAGGAATCCATCTTTATAATTATATGTACCTACCTATTCCGTTTTCTAAAAAAATAATCTAAAATAACATCATAGTTTCCTAAAAATGTTCAATACTTAAATATAAATACTTTTGCTTACCCTAGGTATAGTCAGAAGATCACAATTTCAAATTTAAATGACAGATTCAATGCACAAAGAAATGTCAGTCACTCACAGACAACTTATAGATACCTACCTATGCAACCTATTCTATTATTTTCCAGTACCCAATAGTTATTACGTATGTACTTTACTGAATTCTATATGTTTCAATCTCTGATTTAAAGAAAACTCAGATTCAATATCCATTTATTATACCTACCTATATTTTTATAAGACTAGATAAAACTACATACAAATTGGAACTTTTTCTTTACGCACTAGTGCGTAAAGTAAAATTTTACGCACTCAAAAGTGTGTCTAAAGTACGTACTTTACGCACGGTAGTAGAAAAACTTTATTTCACGCTTCCCATAAGCTAACACAATGAATCTTGGCTGGGCATCGAGGATGGACTTTCATGGAACTTGGAATACGTATAATTGTAATTTACCGAAGGAGCTTAATCAAAATATCAAAAATTTCTATTTGAATTTTATTTTTTTGTATAGGGCTGTAGAAAAAATAATGTATGCAACATGTGCATAAAGTATCTTTTTTTCACTAATGGAATTGCCTTTTTCCATTCGTGAAAAAAGTACCACTTTATGCATAAATTACTATTATGCAACAAGTGGTGCTGTTTTTCACGAATTGAAAATTGACCATTGAGCCGCAGGCATGCAAAAACTGAAAATAGCGTCGATTTGTTTGTAATGATGACATAACGGTGCATATAATTGACACATGAGTGCATAAAATACTTTGTCTCACCCAAATGTTACTTTTTTAGAAAATAAATATTTCATGTACGAAAATCGATATAAAAAATTTACTATCGAGTGTAAATTTGTTAAATAGTTACTTTGGTTCAAAAATTTTATTGCAATAATTAAAACTTACCTTTGTTAATGGAATTGTCGACTTGCCATTGTTTGTCTCTTCGGTCATGAAATTTAAAACCTTCATAATTATTTTACGACACTGCTCACTCAACTTTTTATGAACCACTTTACTTTCTGGAGTCGCAATAACAAGTTAGTATTGCACAACCCTGGTAATCACACTTTTCTCTGAACTGTACTGTCGAAACGAAGCTCACGAATTTTTCCAGCGAAGTGAGTACTTGCAATCCATATACGTCTTTGCTACGGCGCATCGGCAGTTGCCACACTTCCGACTGCCAAAATTAATTTGCCAGCCTGTATACGGATAAGTGGTGATATTTAAAACTGCTTTTTGTTCATATTATCTCGTGTTCCCATATATTCGATATTAAACGGTAGAGCTTTTCATCATTAGTGCGTCTTCGCCGTATTTTGTCAGGTCTGGTTCTATTTCGTTGTCTCCAGGTGATTTGTCGTTCTTTTGACTCTGTATTATTTCTGAGATTTCCTCCTTCGATGGTGCTCATATTTCTCCCGCATTATGCCGATTTTGGGTTGTAAGTTCCTTCGTTGCCTCGTTTCCATTTTCTTCATTTAATATTTCTTTAAAGTACTCTTCCCATAATTGTATCATTCCGCATTCATAATTAATACAATCCTATATTCGGCACCATAATTTGTTCATCTATATTCCAAAGCTCATTTTCGAGTTAATGAAAATCACTCTAAATTTCTGTAACATATAAAAATTTCAAGAGGGGTGAGTTTATCAAGAAATGCGTTAATACGTAGAATGGTAGAAACGGAAGAATAGATGCTGAGATTTAATTCAATTACTAAGACAATGATTACAGAAATAATTGAAAATTTAATTGACGAATAAGAAAATGGGAGCAATTTACATAGGAGGAGACGGGATGTTGTGGTGCAAACATTTTTGCATGATAACTAGATTTCCAAATATCACTGCATATTTAATTAATTGAAAATAAAAACTATCAAATTAAAGAGTTGTTTCATACTATTAGCGAAACAATGTTCAATAACCAGTTTCATTTTCCACCTAATAATAGATGCACACAAACTATTTTTTTTGTATTGGTTTGGATTAGCTGCTGATTCATATGCTAAAAAATGCTGTTGAGAAAAACATAGTAAGAACTGATTCCAAATAAGAATGGAGGCAGATAATGCTTTCGTGGAATAAATATTTTTGAAAGCAATCCCCTGTCAGTAAAATGAGTTCAAAACAATTGTTCAAACCACCGTTCAAACATAGCGTAATACGCTCCTGCTTTCACTAGAGCGTAATACACCCCTGCTTTTCAAACAATTTGTTTCACCACGCCAAACACCGGCGAACCCCTACTTTTTTTCCAAAAATGTGTAGTTGTACTATATTTACACTGTGTCGCGGTCTCGTAGTCATCATGTTGATCTCTAACAGAGCAGTCGTTCTCAATTCAAGTCCCCTTGTCATAGATAACTGATATTCTCTTTTAGCTCCAGTATGGGCTTATTTAATTTAAACTGTAAATATGTATTATAATTTTTATAACTTCAGTTTAAAATCCTCTACTTGAGGTGCTCTACTGTATGCTATATCTAGGTAACTCTCTACTGGCTCTTTTGTGACGCAGTTGGTCAATGCATCAAGTAGATATGTGTCTCAGTAGGCTGTCGCTTATTGCTACAACTATATAACTTGAC
This sequence comes from Galeruca laticollis, assembly GCA_963921935.1. Lineage (NCBI taxonomy): Eukaryota > Metazoa > Arthropoda > Insecta > Coleoptera > Chrysomelidae > Galeruca > Galeruca laticollis. The sequence goes on from OY998177.1 coordinate 207,267,067, forward strand.
TTGTCTAGTTGTGCACGTAAAAATTTCTAAATAAAAGGAGTTATCTATTTGTTCCACTCATTTATTGTCAAGGCGTGAAATTAACAATACGTAGTGTTTATGAGTGATAATAATTATGGGTTCAAGAGGAAAAAAATTGATTGGAGCTGCTCTTCGAAATGTGGAATTTCAAGCAGGTACGTATCGAAAACAATTGTGCATTACTTTAACATAGACATAATCTACGTAAATTTTGAGGTTATGATTGCAAATTTGCTTTACTCTTTCTGTAATCATCGTTTGATGAAAGAGGGATTGCGGATTGTGTTCTTCATCCTTGAATAGACGTGATGAAGAAGCAAATAAAAATGTATTGCAGATTTTAATCATGTCCTGAGGAACCGCCCTCGTGAAAATAACCCAGTGCTTTCCACATGAAATGCGGCTGTTGGCATTGACAATTATGATGTAGAATCAGGAGCGGAACCGTTCTCCCCAGATGTGTCTGAATATCACCCGTCGTCGGACGAAATCCAAAATGAAATTACTACTGAATATTTAGAGCGGTTAAACGAAGAACATGAATTGGAAGGCATGGAGGAGACCTCTACACAAGCGGAAAATCCTAGAAAGCGATTAAGACGTCCAGAAAAGTGGAGAAGAAATGTTGCAAAAAGGCGGCAGTGTGGAGAAAGCTACGTTTCGTCTAGAGAAAACCATGTACCTGGTGTTGTCATGAGAGATCCATGTGGAGACAATTGCAGACAGCGGTGTAATCAAAAAATTTTCATTGGAAGAAAGACTCGAAATTTTTCGAAGGTATTATAAATTAGAGACTTATGAAAGAAAACGCGATTTTATTCATTGCAACACAGATAAAACTGTAAAGAAAAGCACCACAACAACTGATTCAAAAAGACATTTCACTGTGGTTTTTCATTTACCACGAAACAACGAAAGAATCAAAGTTTGTAAGACCATGTTTTTGAATACAATTGGAATTCGCAAAGGTGTAGTAGATATCGCTATGACAAAGAAAACGGCAGAAAATACAAGTAAAAAAGACTAAAGAGGCCAGCATGTGAAAAAAACTACTTCAGATGAACTCTTGAACGGGGTGAGGAACCACATTAAAAGCTACGCGGTTGTTGATTCCCATTATTACCGCTCGGGAACTAAAAGAAAATATTTAGATCCATCGTTCAACATCACAATAATGTATTCTATGTACAAGTCGATATGCGCCGAAAATAACCAAGAAACCGCTAAGATAGCTACGTATAGAAATATTTCCACAGAGGAGTACAATCTAGGTTTCCACCGCCCAAAGAAGGACCAATGTCGCATATGCATGGTGTACAATACTCCTGGGAATGACAACAATGAAGGTAAAGACAATTATGACACCCATCTTTTAGCAAAAGACAGGGCTCGAGCTGAAAAAAGAAAGGACAAACAGCAAAGCCGAAAACTCAGACGGGACCTTTGTGAGCTGTAATTTTGATCTTCAGCAAGTTTTGTTGGCTCCAACCGATCCAACCAACAATTATTCTATGAGCAACGGTTTAAATCTGTTAATTTTACTGTATACAACGTTACCACAAAACGAGGGGACTGTTTCATGTGGAACAACTTTGTTTTTTATAGAGATTTGGGTCTACCGCTGCATTTTTTTGGAAAATACTAACTGATTAACATTGTGTTTGTTATGTATTTGACTAATAGTGAATTTATTTGTGTTTTTCTAAGTGAAACTGTTTGGTTTTTATTTTGATTCTAGAGCGTTATTTATCTATTGTATTTTCTTATAGTTGGGAGCATAGATATATAAACAAGACAGATATGATTATTCACAAAATTTATCACGGCAAAAGGTGGTCACATTCTAACCGCTGTTGCAAATAACGCATCATTCTAATTCGTAATGTTGCAATATGCAAATTTTATGTGTTGTTACACGAGCTTTGTTTTCAATACCTTTTATTATACTTAAAATACAAAATATCGACTTTCGAAAATAACAGTAAAAATATAAATTGTACAAACAGGATATGTAGATGAAAAATAATATACAGACTAAATGGAATATATTTACAATCGTATTTATACGTTGAATGTGCTGAGGTTGCACCACCGGTCGTTGTAGTACCGGAAACCAGAGGGTACGTCGGCAATATACAGGACATAATTCCTCCATCCCCAGATAGATCCATACAGGATGTGGATTTCTTACTCAGCTTCTCCTTCTTGGAAAATTCTCGGTTTTGGTTCAGTTGTGACTTTATTGACCATTTTTATTGTGGAATAGCGTTTACATCTCGACTTCAATTTAAAGAAGAAGTGCGATCGCAATTACGATGTATAGGGGTGTAGACCAAGCATAGGCGTAGTTGTGTGGACTGTTTCTCAAACTAACTTCTTCCATTCGATTTTCTTCTTTTATGAGTTGGTGAACTTTGTCTAAGGAAATGTCTTCAATTTTGATTTTTCCATAGTGAATTCATCCTTTGTTTTCGATCTTCATTTCAGGAAGTAGTGAAGGTTGACCTGGGATGACATTTTCGTGGTTGATGAATACGTTTCTTGGAGTTTGGAAGTTACAGCTCGGTGGTAGTTCTATAAAATAGGTGCCCTTTAGAGATATGAAATTGGTTTTTGTACAAGTGGGTTTGAGTTTCGTTTCTTCTAGGAATACTGCGATGTAATGAGCTGAATTTATACTTTCGATAATATCGTTTTCTACGTTAATTGGCACTGGTACACGTTTCAGTTGATCTTCAGTTCTTAGTTGCAACAATTGGTGGATGCATTCTTCGGATTGGGCATCTACATGGACTTTTCTTTGGGGCAAAAATACATTTGGTGGATATTTTCACATTCTTGATCTTTGTACTCGTACTGATTGTCTTGCATTACCAGAAAAGGCTTAGGTGGGATAAGGACCGTGCTATTTTTTGTCGGAATAGAATACAAGTAAAAAAAAATATAAGTTTCGGGTTTAACTAAGGGAAAGTGAATAACGAAAACAATTCTGTTTTTATAATAATAAGACGGTTAAAATGTTATAGTATTTAAATGAATTTTGAGAATCACTGCCAAAGATTAGGGTACTAATTGGATAATATTTGAGTAATGTTTTAACTATAAATTCTAGTTCAGACTTTCGAACACTTTAATGCAATGTTTTTAATTTTGCAAATGCAATAGAATTTTCAATATGGTTTAGTATGTCTATTAAGATTTTAAGTACTGCTTATATTTGATCAAGAGTATTTTTTGCTAGGAAATAAGAGGAAAAAGCATTAACAAATTTTTCAAGTTCACAACTTATCTCATTTAGTTTTCCTGTTATCTCTTCTTCATTTTGTTTTATTAGTGAGATACTACTGTTATAATCGTCTATAATTTAACTGTTTAATGATATTTGTTTGTTCAAAGTATTTGCTATATCTTTATGATTTGAACTCAATAAAACAATGGAATCATCGTAACGTTTGCCATCTTCTGCATCTAAGTTACCAGATATGCTTTTAAATATTGTTCCAAAACCATTTAATATTCCTCTCATAATTCTTTTAATGCCGTGTACAAAATTTAATTTTTCTTTGCATTGTTTCATTTGATATTATGTTGAATTATTCAAGAATTTAAGTTCATTTGCAAAAACTTGATTTTTGATATCAATTACCTGCAAAACATTTTCGAACTGATTTGTTATATGAAGTAATTCAGTTTCACAAGGGTTTAGTTAGATCAAAGTAATGGATGCCAATGGTAGAATTTTTTTATTAGCAAGTGGCCATTTTAAGTTATTTTTATGATAGGTGGTGGTAACTAATTTTTGTTTGCTATTAAGAGGTGAGATTGTTTCGGAAGTTTCTACTCTGATTCATTCATTTTGTTTTATTGGTTTGGCTTTGAATTTAGGACTGATTTTATAACGAGCATTAGTTTTATGATATGCTAATGCACCTGGGTCATAAGATAATGGTTCATGTCTGTTTTCATTAGTTTTTTCCTACCGTTTTGATTTTTGGTTCGTCATTTATTGTTTTATAAATTTCAGCGGTAGTTTCTTCATGTTTAGTCATGTAATTAGAATACAATTTTTGATTAATGTCAATATTGAGGGGATTGTTTGTATCTAAATATCCTGAAATAATTTCTATTGGACGTAACTTTGTTGCACTATGAATGGGTTTATTGTATCCTAAAATTGCATAAGGAATTGGTTCTAAGATATTGAGATTTTTATGAGTTTCTTGTATAATTCTAATATGTTCAATTGACGTTGAGTGAAAACGTTCATTTATGTTATTACAATTTGGATTCAATGTCGTAGTAAAATGAAGTTCAATTTTGTGTAATTTCGCAAAGTCTCCAATAACATGATTTTTCAATTCGGTACCTCTATCAATTACTAACATTTTAGGTGCACCATAATGAGAGAGAAGATTCATGAAAGCTTTAGCTATATGTATTGCGGTTACTCCTACTAAATGATATGCTTGCGCGTATTTACTGAATCTATCAATAACTGTCAAGAATATTTGTCTTTTAATCGTGAAAACATCTGCGTGAACTATTTCAAAAGCTTTATTAGGTGATGGTGTTAATTCGAACTGTCATACCTGACCGTTTGTCATACCTCGCAATTATTTATATATTTAGTTACAGTACTTCTGATATTTGACAAATAATACTTACGTTTTATTTCTATTTCAGTTTCATTTATTCATTTGTGATTGTTCTTACGTTCATGATGCATTTGTACTATTTCTATCTGCGAATTGTGTCCAATTACATCTTCTAAAACATTGATACAAATAATAGCTCTGAATGCGGAATTAAAAGTTTTTTTTTTTTTTTAAACATGTCGCATCCACCAAAAGGTTATTAGCGACAATAAATAATATAATAACATTAGATCTTATACAATAAGTTTATAGATTCTAAATAGTCTATGATTCGCCTATGATATTGACAGTCTTTTCCGAGGAGAACTTCCAAACTATTCGGAAAATTATTTGTTGCTCGTTCGACTGTGTATTTTGGACATGCAATAAGGACATGTTTTATGCTATCTACGACATTACACGTTGTACACATCGGGGGTTCACTATTTGTGAATAAATAGGAATGAGTATATCTTGAGTGACCTAGTCGAAGACGCGTTAATACAACTTGTATTTTCCTATTTTTAGTAGTAGGTTGCCATGGAGATATATTACTCTTTACTTCCCTTAGTTTTGAACTGGAATTCGACCACTCGCGATGCCACGCACTATACACTTTCATTTTAAAGAATGCTTTTAAATCACTAGCAACGCTTCGACACTCACTTTCCGAATTAATATTAAAGATCGCATCACGCGCACTAGCGTCTGCTTTGTCGTTGCCTTCGATTCCAATATGCGATGGTATCCATATAAACTTAACGCTTCTAGAATTCAACTCGGCTTCCAGTAATTCAGCCTTTATTAGTTTTCCAATAGGGTTTTGTTGGTATATTTGCTGCAAACTTTTTAAAGCACTGAGGGAGTCGCTAAGAATGAGGCTGTTTGAAAATGTCAGCGAGTTTGCGAGTTGGAGAGCTTTGTATAAAGCAAAAAGTTCAGCAGAGAAAATACTGAGGCTGGGAGGAAGTCTGTATTGGGAAATATTCCCCGAATTTACAATGGCAGCCCCTACCCCTGTTTCACATTTTGATGCATCAGTGTATATTTTATTGCAATCACTGTATTGTTGTTCCAAAATTAAATTAAATTTATCCCTTAATGTTGCTGAGTTTACTTCGTTTTTGTTAAATATACTTAGTGTTGTATTAACGCTAGGGGTTTTGATGGTCCAGGGTGGAGGATGATCCAAGTCCACAGGAAATACAGGAGGAAATTGAATGTCCAAATTATTTAGGAATATTCTTATCCTTTCGTAGTAAGGTTTAGCTGTTTGGGGCTTATTGCTGAAGTGATGTAGATATTTATTGGTGAATGTGTTATTATAAAGGGGCTTGTTTTTATTCGATGCAATTGAGGTAGCATGTGATAGTGTTAGATACATTCTTCGATAATGTAGAGGAGGTTCACCCGTTTCACTATGAATACTATCAACAGGAGTTGTTCTAAAAGCTCCAAGAGCAATTCTAAGCCCATGATTGTGAACAGTATTAAGTAATTTTAATGTTGTTTTAGATGCAGAGGCGTAAGCAATTGATCCATAGTCTATTTTAGATCTTATTAAACTTTTGTAGATATTTAGCAGCATATTATAATCAGATCCCCAGTGTTTGTTACTTAATGTCTTCATTATGTTTAGCCTTTTATGACATGATAATATGGTTTGCTTTATATGTTCTTTCCAAGAAAGTTTTTGGTCCAACCACATTCCGAGAAATTTAACAGATGGCTTGAATGAAATAACTTCATCGTATAGAATGAGTTTTGGATAAGATTCTGGAATCCTTTTAGAAAATAGTACTCTGTTTGTTTTTGAAACTGAGAATTTGAAGCCGGTGTGCTGAGACCATTGTTCTAATTGTGTGAGAAAGGATTGAAATATATTTGTCATCAAAGTGGTATTTTTGCCTTTACAATAAACTACCAGGTCATCTGCGTATAAGCGAGCCTTGAGAGGTTTTGGCATATCTTTGATAATCTTATTTATAGCTATTAGAAACAGTGTTGGGCTAAGTACGGAGCCTTGAGGAGTTCCATTTTCTTCAATTTGACTTTCGGAATAAGAATTATGGACTCTTACTTGAAATGATCTGTCTTTAAGAAAATTACTAATAAATCTGAGGCACTTACCACGAATATTCCATGAGTGGAGTTCTTTTATTATATTAAATCTCCAACATGTGTTAAATGCTCTTTTCAAATCAAAAAATATAGATATACATGATTGTTTAATCGACAGTGCTTCATGGATATCACTTTCCAGTTCGAGAATATTATCGATGCCGGATCGATTTTGTCTAAAACCATTTTGTTCGGATATTAGACATTTTGATGTTTCCAAGGTCCACATTAATCTGTAATTAGCCATTTTCTCCATTAACTTGCACATTGAACAGGTTAAACTTATAGGTCGATACGAGTCAGGTTCCAGACTTGACTTTTGGTTTTTCAGGAAAGGTAGAACGTATGCCGTTGACCATATTGAAGGAAATTTATTATGTTCCCAGACACAGTTGAATAGTTGGAGAAGGAGGGTTTTCGCAGATTCAGGAAGGTGTTTTAAAAATGTGACTGGGATATCATCTGGTCCAGGACTAGCATCTTTCATGCTATAAAGTGCATTTTCAAGTTCCTCCATAGACAAGGGTAAGTTTAGTGGAGAGTTTTCGTCTTCGTCTTGAAGTAGCTCTGAATTTTCCACCACTAATCTGTTTTCAAGGAAGGTATTATCATAATTACGGTTTGAAGACAAACTTTTGAAGTGATTGGCTAAAGCGTCGGCCATTAGCTGTGGAGAGGTTGTGACTGCATCGTTAATCTTTATTCGAGATAATACTGGTGTGTACTTTAGTCCTGAAACTTTTCTTATTCTTTTCCATACTTCACTGATGGGAGTGGCGCTGTTTATTTCGGAAACATATTTTGACCATGATGTTTTCTTAGCTGTTTTGATGATAAGCTGTGCCTTCGCTTTGAGCCTTTTGAAATCTAATTTATTTTCGATTGTCTTGTGCCTCTTGTACTTATTGAGTGCTGTTTTGGCGGCACGAATAGACGTATGGCATTCCGTATTCCACCATGGTACAGGTGTTCGTTTTTTGTTTGTCCTCATAGTTTTACCTATGAAGAGTTCTGCGCTTTTTAGAATAATGCTGTTGAAATTATTTAAGGATTCATCAATGTCATCGGTCATCGTATATTCCTGCATTTCGTGGTTGATGTGGGATTCAAATTCTGTCCAGTTTGCAGATCCTATTTTCCATTTCGGAACAAAACTTTCGTGAGTCAGGGCTGCTGAGTTCTTGATAAGAATAGGATGGTGATCACTGCCGTATGTGTACTGAAGGGCTTCCCAAAAAAGGCGAGGAGTAAGTTGGGGGTCGCACAAACTTAAATCAATTACTGATGAGTTCCCAGTGTTGACGTTAAATCTTGTTGGAGAGCCATCGTTAAGAAAATTAAGCTGAAGGTCCGATATGATTTTTTCTACAATATTCCCTCTAGCATCAGTATGAAACGAGCCCCATATAATGTTGTGACTATTAAAATCTCCTACTATAATGCGAGGAGCCGGTATCTGGCTAAACAAATCTTTTAGTTCGTTGTACGTTGTAGGAGTGCTTGACGGTAGATAAAGATTAGAAATAAAATAAACATTGTCTGATTTAATTTTAACAACTATGGCTTCCAAGTTAGTTGTTACGGGAAATAAACTTGCTTCTAATGTGTCCTTAACTAATGTTGCTACGCCACCACTCGATATATTGTTGGTTGCGACTCTATCTTTTCGAAAGCATTTGAATGATACAGAGTTGTATATTTTTTGAGGGTTTAAGTTGGTTTCTTGCAGACATACTATGTCCGTAGTTTGTTCAGCAATAATGAGTTGAAGCATAGCAAGGCGATGGAAAAATCCATCAATATTCCATTGTAGTATTGATGTGAATTTAAGGAAATAATTTGTATATGTTAGTTCTGGCTTAACTGAGAGGCGTCGCTTTCGTCATCTGAGAAATTACCCCCGAGCTGAGCGAAAATTTTCTTTTTAAGTAAAGTTAGTTTGCGCTTCGTTGATTTGTCTTTTACGTGAGGATATATTAGACGTAGCATACTAGTCAGTGCTAAAATATCTGTAGTGTACTCTTTTATAATACTAATGGGATCTGAAGATCCGCTTAGACTGCTTAGCAAAAGAGTTAGTTGATCGAAATTGAGCACAAATGGAGGAGACTGGTTTTCGATAAATGTTTTGGCTGATTCAAGTGATTGTATTATGTTTAAGTTGTTATCTTCATTTTTTGAGTTAGAGTTGAACTTTGGCTTCTTTGCTTTTAACTTATTTTTTGGTACAGGGAATTCTTTGCACTGTGTGATGGGTGGACTCACTTCAGGTGAAACGATTTCGTCAAAATTTCGTTTTGATTGGCTTATATCGACGATTGCTTGAGAAGTTTCCATAGTTGTAAGTATTTGTGGATTATCAGAGACAGCTTTTGTATTTGTTGGTTGCGTTATTGTATTTGTTTGAGACGGTGCTGAAGGAATTTCATTTGGAAGTAGTGTAGGTTGTATTATAGGTTCAGAACATTGAGATGCTATGTGGCCTTGTTTTTTGCAATTGTAGCAGACTATATTGTCTTGAGAAATGAATATTCTGTATGAAGTGTTGTCGAAATCAAGTATAAATGAATCAGGAAGCTGTAAGTTGTGTGGGCTGACGAATACTTGTCTTCTGAAACTCAATATGTGAGTATATTCCGGTAGAGATGCACCGATTCTCAGGAATGTCATGGGTGAAACAGGGGCTAAACCAATTTTTTGTAATTCATTAATCAGTATATCATGAGGTATAGATGGGCACACATTTGAGAGAACGATTCTTTCTGCTGGTGATACTAGTTTTCTAGCACTGACTACCATTCCATTAACTTCTATTTGTCCATAGTTATTCATGAAAGTTTCTACTAGTTGTTTATTGGACAGATACATGCATATCCGATTGTTTGATAACCGGGATGAAAAGATTATGTTTTTTGGCTGGATTATACTACCCAGAGGAATTAGGTAATCTTGAAGACGAGTGTTTTCTAATGCACTGAAGACGATTGCTTGTTCTTTTGAAGGGAAGATGGGGCCTGAAGCTGCTGATGAATAGGTTCGGGAAATATCTGATCTAGACTGAGAATGTGGAAGAGTTGAAACATTTTGGTTGGGGTTCATGATGAAGTGTCCGAAAAATAATAATACGGCCCTGTCACCTGATAAAACAGGTATATGGGCCTGCGATAGTAATTATCCAGCTAATGAGACCGGTTTTTTATCAATAACAATATAAAATGTATGAAACTGAAATTGTTTAATACACAGATATCGTACACTTTGTTGTCAATAATTTAATTTTGAAGATACCAGCAAATGCACTTACTGTTGTAAAAGTATCCCTGCACAAAATTCACAATTATTACTTTGTTAACACTTAGTAACTTTGGAAATAATCAGAGCCCACATTGAACACAGATTCTCTGTATTCGGTCAGGGCCGAACTCCCTTAAAAGTTTCTTGTAATGTTTTACATAGTTCTGGAATTAAATCTAATCGATCAATATTTATAGCAAATAACTTTTTGGTATAAAGGTAAATTCATTAAATATTTTAATAATTTTAAGTTCGAAGTGTTTCTGGAATTTGTATGGTGGTTTTAGTTTTATTGTCATAAAGTTTAGTAACTTTGGGTGCGCTGGTGAATGGAATATTATTTTAAGAAATATTTGATTTTGAAAATGATTAATAGGCGTTTCTTATATGGGAATTTCTAATATTGGATTTTCGTGACTAGTGTGTATGGTGTCGTCGTCCTTGTCTGCACATAATTCATTAATTATATTTTCTATGTCAGTGTCTGTTACCTGAGGGGTTTCGTCAATATTTTCTACAATTGGTTCATTAACGAGAGATGTATCTTGTTGATCACTTTGTTCATTGTTACTGTCAATAGAAATAATTTTGTTAAAATCGTTTATGTATTCAAAAATGTCATTTCCATTGATTTCGTTTATTTTAATTCGAGAAAGAGCGTCTACAATTTTAATCAAGGTTCCTTTTCCATAAAAAAATTGAAAATCGAATTCTTCTAGTTCCAATCTCCATCTCGTGAGACGAGCATTGGGTTCTTTTATTGGGAAAAGCCAATTTAAAGGTTTATGATCACAATATATTGTGAATTTTCGACCGTATAAATAAGGCCGAAAATACTTCGTAGTCCCTACAATCGCGAGTAAGTCTCTTTTGATTGTACTATAATTTTGTTAGGCTTGGTTTAATGTCCTTGAGGTATAAGCCATAGGTCAGTATTGACCTACAGCTCCTTGTGATAGTACAGCGCATATCCCAAATCCGCTAGCGTCAGTTGTTGAGATAAATTTCGGAATATATTAAAAAAGGGTAGTTACTTAACAGTTCTTTGCATGTTTCGAAGCATTGTACATATTCAGGTGTGAATTCTATCTTTGAACCTGTTTTTAAACATGAAGTCTAGGTTTAGTAACTTGTGCAAAGTTAGATATGAGTTTTCTGTAATAACCCAATAGACCTAAAAATTGTTTTATATCTTTATTTAATAGCTTTAATTTCATTTGGGTTTGGTTTAATACCATCTTCAGTAATAATATGCCCTAAATAAGCGGTTTCCTTTTTTAAAAATTCACATTTGTCTAACTGAATTTTGAAATTGCTCTCCCGAAGTCGCTGGAATACCTTTTTCAAATTAACCATGTGTTCTTGTAGTGATGTCCAATAAATTATATCGTCTAGATATACTAAGCAAACTTCTGGCTGTACGCTGTACGGTGGTATAATTCGTGACAATATTAGATGCTACTGGAACTAATGTAGTGGACAGATTGCTGGTGAATAGTTGGCAGCTAACTATTTAACTGGTCATTCCAGTATTGGCCTAAAATTGCGAATATTTATGATTATATGAGCATCTCTGGAAATCAAGGTATCTTACCGAATATGGGTAACGGCCGTGTAAAGAAAGGTACGTAAATCAACAGAATGTGTGCATCAACTGATGTCAATCGTACTCTCTCTTTGATGTTACTTTCTTTGTATTAGGGCTCCTTATATCCGAAATAAAATTCGATTTTAATTAAACCATATGGTCTCAATTCGGCCTAGAAAAAAAGGAAAGACAGAAGGAAGAGAGATAGACAACCTGACAATTTCCTTAGCAAGGCACTTTTTGGTGACATTCAATTCCATAGTACTCACAGACCTAGAGTAAGATTTATATTTTGTATTCAAGAAGAATTTTAGTTCAATTGACATTAAACAATGTAAACAATGACTACAGGTTATTTCAATAGATAATTAGCCGATCTTTATTAGAATTTATAATAAATTTTAAGTATGTAACCTCCCCCTCTAGTGAGATGAAATGATCACTGTCTCTGGTCATAACTGGAACGCAGGATCCATTCGGGATAGCTCTCCCTCGTTAGGAAGCTCAACTTATAGGAGCTATAGCCGGAACTCTAAAGATTCTCAGGGGTGAATCTTCGCCTTAATTGGAATTAAAGAACACCATCATCCTAGGGAAGAAAGGTAAAGAAAATAACTCATTAGCGCCAACTTATTTTTAATTAACCTCTGAATAAGTAAACAGAGTATGAATTTACACTTTTTAGCAGATCATTTATAAGTTTATAAGGCCTCTCAACTAATGAAGATCGAAATCTAAACTGCCCGAAAACTCCACCAATTTATTTGTACTATTCACTTATTTTATATGGTTCCATAAGACTGTTTTAGAAAAACTATTTTTATGTTAGAAATAGGTACGTCTATTCAGTACCATGACCAACCACTGCTAGACTATTTTTTGAGGCAAAAATTACCGGCTTGTCGAACGACGCTAAAATAATTCATGATTATTGGTTCATTTTGAAAATAGGGGAGGGCCTAAAGCCTTGACCGTTACAATTTTCTAGAATATTCGGTTGGTGCCAGGCGCAAAAATTGTTTATGCTGAACACCTACATGAATTTTAAAAATCGACAAAAAATACAAACTTTGTCTGTGACTGAAGCGAAAAAAAGTTAAAAATAGAAAAAGAGTTTTGAAAATAACTTATCTGGAATTTAATAGTAGAAAATAATGCTAAAAATAACGATAGATAATCTATCGTTACAAGTATTATTTTATTAAATCGCTATTCAGTCAAAAAAATATAATGAACCAGTAAAAATTCTTATGTAAGTCTTGCCTATGCATTTGGAATTCACGAATCAACAATTTCTAATATAAGAGAAACTTGTAACGTTTTGTGGGAAATATGGGGATCAATTTATTTATAAGAACCAGCATAAGAAGAGAACTGTGAAAAATTGATAATGATTTTTATCAATTATGGCAGTTGCCTTGAAGAAATAGACGGTAAACATGTCCGAATTCGAGCTGCAGTAGACTCAGGATCTCAATTCAATCAAAACAAGTCGACAAGAACCTACATTATAATAAAACAAAAAACTAACTTTCAAATATCAAAATTATGAATTTTGGGAATTTTTCTTGACCATGTAAAGCTGCTTGAATCAATTCAAATTGGAAATGAGCGTAACCTTTAAAATAAATTTCAAAATAAACGACAATACAGTTTGTCATTTGTCAAGCTCAAAATTTTCACTTCCAATTCAAATTAGAAGTAAATGTAAAAGTAGGTTTAATAAATTTAAATTTGAAAAAAATAGATAATTACACAACTTTGACAATCGACATTTTTGACAGTTGACAATTGTTGCTAAATAGCGTTTTCTATTTTCTTCTTATTAAGTGCCCCAAAATATACTTATTCTGCACTTTTGGTTCTAACAATTGATATTCAACCACCATATTAGTCATTTTACGTTAACTTTAGAGAATTTTGTATGCATTTTGGTATTTCTGCACTAGCTCTACTCTGCGTAGAAAACGAAACACGCCTATTTTCTCTTTCTGTTAAATGAACCGTCACATTTGGAGGGTGCCACAAGTATTAATTCCATACCAAGGACGAGAATGAATATTCTTGCCCTAGGGTTAGAATGAAGCTATTCTATAATCAAAAACTACATCGAAGTATAGAAATTCTATAATAGTCGTAGAAAATATACTATTCTGAAGATAAAACTTGGTTTGTAAGAAGATCTGAATTATGAGACAAGGATCGGTGATATATATTTTTCCTTTGTGAACTTCAGACATTTGTAGCCGTTTAGTAAGATAGGTGCGGTAAATATTTCCATGCTGGTAATATGCTCACCTGCTGCAATTTTAAGCTTAGTTGCTAATACAGGGTGGCCAATACTTCCAATATTTCGTACTTACAGCACTACGAGCCAAATCTGTATTTGTTGGTCTCTCCAGAGAGGTTGAAGGGGTGACATACGTTTTCGGCGCTATAGATTATAAAAATAAGACGCGCTTCAATAGAGTGTAAATATTGCGCATGTTTGTTTACAATAATGGTAAGTACAGCATTTTAAAATACACCTTTTTACCATTCTTTTAGCATACTACCTTTAAAAAAATGTTAATAAATTACCGCTAAAAAATGTTAATATGCATTCTCTGTTTCTGTCGCTAATACGCCCATTGTTATTGAAAGTTAATATGCCCCATCGGCATATTACCTTTGATTCATACTTATTGAATGACTACTGATTCAAATTTTTATTTCACAGATGTCACCTTACAAAACAAGAGGAATTTGCTCTCAGTGGACGGAAGAAGACCTTAAGCGCGCCATAAGAGCTATACAAAATGGAGAGTCGAAAAACTCAACTTCAAGACAGTATAGAATACCACGAAGGACGCTTAATCATTACATGAATGAAAACACCACCGTAAAACAATTACTTGACAAAAAAAGTGTTCTGAATGGAGACCAAGAAACAGAATTAGCATCCCGAATTATTAGACTGGCCCAGGTGGGTTACCCTCTTACGAAACGAATTCTTCGCAGATCTGTTTTTAATTGAGGACTGTTTTTTTTAAAATTCGATAACTATAAAATGAAGAATTTTCAGGAGAGCATTTTTTATATCTGCTAACACGACAATACTTAATGACCAATGAAAACATCTAATTAAGAAAGTAATAATAAAAGGAAACAAATAAATGAGGAAAAATGATGTAATATCAACTTTATTATAAGTTAACAAAAAAAAATAAACAAATACGCAGTTATTGAAAACTCGATAAGTACGTACGTACGTAATGAAAATTGAAATAAATACTTTCATGTTAAAGGCAAATAACATTTTTTAGATAAAAAATAACTCTATGAAAATATGAAACATTGAAACTATTTCACACCTCCACAATCAGTATTATCGTAAGCACTAAGGGCAGTTCATTTCATAACTTCATCATAAAAAGAAGATACTTCATAAGTCAGCGCAATGCCATGCAACAGCTTTTTGACATCGGCTTTCTTAAGATCACTTACATGATTGACTGCTGGAAGCTTCTGAGATGCTGTTATCTGATTTGAGTTTTTGACACCTTTTTTAAAACTGCTGACTTCTATGTCATGACCAGCATACGTATTGCGGACTTTGCAAATCACTGTCTTATTTCTTTTCTGGTACGTTAGGACCCGAGCTTAACTTATTTTAAAAGGTAGCTTTTTCTTCACTATTCCATGGTTTTTCAAAATCTCGTGATATTCCCTCTCCACTCTTCCAAAAACCATATCTGCAGGAATTAAACTATGACCTCTTATGGGAAAAACATGTCGTATTTCCTTAAAAACTGTAGACTTTTCCAATAAGTAGATGAGAGCTGTCATCATGGTGCACTTCTTGTTTTGGCAGGAGCACGAGTCTGAAAACAACTCCAAGATCAACTCATTCTTGCCTTCATCAGACAATGTGTTTTTAAGTTTGCTCAGATAATCTAACAGAGCAGAAGCTATCTCAATGCAGCCCCGACCTCCCTGCGTTTCCAACCAAACGTTGAAGCTGGTATCTTCTTTGGATTGCTTTTTATGTTGATGATGTACAATGCCTAGGTTATACATTCAAACTTGTCTTGAATAAAAAACTTTCCCAACAGACATTTTTGGCAACGGCTGATTTTGTTGGCAATCGAAACAAACTTTGAATGTATTTTCTCGGAATGTAATCATCTTATGAAGCCTATACTTGGTGCGGAGTTCATTTCTTGCTTCTAACACCTTAGTTCTTCTCATATTTACCAGAAACTCCTTACAGATAAAACATGTATCTGTATGTGGATTTTCAAAGCCGACGTTAAAGTTTTGATAAAAAATCTTCTTGTACTTAGCCAAAAAACATTTAAAATTTGTTGTATCACAAAATTTGTTGTACATTTTCTGTATGTTTAACTCAGGTGGTAGGTAGCTTCTTCTGTATTTTGCTCTCGAGTAGTTTCTTTCTCTGCATTTGTAGCTGCTTATGTGTGCCTTTAATGCTTCAGTAATATCTTTATCAATCTGCTTTTGTACACGACCTCCCCGCTTCTCAACCAATAGGTCTACGGCGAGAAATTTTTTTGAAATACCGGACAGCCTGTCTTTACTTGCACCTAAAACATGAGACAAGTTCGGAATGACAAATAAATAAAAATAACTTTTTGACCTACCAGTTATCTTTTGAAAAGTAGCAGCACGAACAGGAACATTACCCTTAGAAGTTCTAATGGAGTATATGACCGAAAGTTTTCTGTTCCTCCTCAGATTAGTTTCATCTGTAGTTTCTCGATTAGGTACAACAACTTGCATGACCTTTAGCAATATTTTATCTTGCTCAATTTTTTTCGCGTCATTTGCATAATATATCATGTTTCTAAAAGCTAAACAGTCTGTGAAAATATTCGTTCAAAAGCGAATTTAAAAATATGGTACTTACCAAGTATTTCATTTCTTGTCAGCTCTCCTGCATTCCAAACAACGCCTTTTGTCTTGTCTTGGAAATGATTACATGCGATGTCCTCTTCACCTAACCTCTCTTTTTTATAGCGCGTAATTTTTGGTCTTTCTTGATCACGGTTGTTTTTGGAAATACGAAATTTTTTTCTCTTTTGCGTAAGGCCTACGTTTATACTGTATTGTTCATTCATTTCATCCATATTTTGAAAGAAAAACAAAACGTGGTAACGAGAAGCACTGATCAATGTAAGCTTAAACTGCACTAACCACAGAAATGATTCATTTAAATAATAGGTACAGGTTCGTTACTGATCGAGTTTTAAAATATCAGTGTAGTTAACGAGTTTTTAAAAAGTCCGTGTAGTTATCGGATTTTGGAAAACCGCAAAATTTTGGCTGTGCTATAGCTCTTGTAGTTGTTGCGTTTTCATGAATCTGACGCTACCAGCAGGTCCGGCAATAAATTTTTCTATAGAATCCATGTATAACTCAATTTCGGTAAAAATATACTTATCGAGTTTTAAAAAAACGGTCCTCAATTATTGTCAGTTAAATGGTATATATAACATGTTTTCTTAAGAGAGACGCATAGCTGGGCGTCATTGGTTAAGAACGTTTTCAAAGGGACACCCAGAGATTACTTCTAGAAAGGCACAGAATATGAACCCGGCGAGAGCACAAAAAGTCAACAAACATATTGTATCTGATTATTTTGAAAAGTTGGAAAAAGTGCTTTTAGAACTTAACCTAATGGATAAACCTGAAAGAATTTTTAATATGGATGAAAAGGGGTGCAGATTAACGTTACATCACCATCAAACTATCCTTGCTAAAAAGGGAGCCAAAAGAGCCCACCTAGGGGCACCAGAACATGCGGAGAATGTTACTGTTGTTGCTTGTGGTAATGCCAGCGGAGGAAAGATTCCCCCAGCAGTTTTATTTAGAGGTCAAATAACGAAACGGTAATGGTGTGACAACTTGCCACCAGGCACTCTGACGCTTATGACCAAGAAATCAAGCATGACAATTGACATTGAACGAATGGATTAAGCACTTTGGAAAATATAAACTTTCAGGAAATTGTCTTTTGATTTTTAATGGTGCATCTTGCCATTTAGATCCTTCTATTGTTGAAACTGCCCTTTTATGCTTACCGAGTAATACAACACTCGAGCTCCAGCCAATGGACAAGGCTGTATTCAAATCACTCGAGCACAATTGGGATGAACAGTTGCTGTTATACTGAACTCGACACAGAGACCGAGCCATAACTAAACAGAGGTTTGCAAAGTTGTTTACTATCGTTTGGGACAATACAGTAACCCCACAAAATATAATATCAGGTTTCTCTGCTACGTATATATATCCGTACAATCCACTCGCTATTCCCGAAGTGGCCTTTGCTCCTAGCATATTAACAGAACGAGAACTTGTGGAAGACAATAATATGGAAGGAAGCAGCAGACTAAAAGAAAACCAAGACTTTAGAAGGGAAACCACACCCCAACCTGTACTTTCCAGACTTCAACAGAGAACGAATCAATGGTCCATAGAACATACTCCCCCGTTGAAGATCTCCAAGTACCCAATCAAACCAAAACACCAAAGTAAGAGAAAATGGTCGTCATCAAATAGCTCCTCATCAACAGTTAATCACATGTCTTTATACAGCGAGACTTTAACAGAAAATTATTCTTCTGAATACGAGCCACCATCTGATGGCGAAGAGGCTACAAGGTCAAACGCGAAAGAACAAGAGATATTAAAAAGTTCAGACAGGCATATTCTGCATACATTACTTAGTAAAAATAACGGACGTAAGAAATCAGAAGAATAACCTGAAGCCAAAGAAAATAACACAAACACAAAAAACGATGAAGAAAAAATGATCTTTAACACGAGTTTTACTGACATGTTGAAGACACCATATGAAGATTTCCCAAAAACAACTAGAAAGAAAAAACCAATCAACAGCAAAGCACTTATCGTGAAAAAAGTAGTATTTCCCACCAAACAACAAAATCTACCAAAGCAAAAGAAATCATTGCCAAAGATCAATGAGGAAGAACAGAACACAAAGAATCGTGGTACTGTAAAGCTTGTCAAGAAGACGTAAAAAAAGATATGCGGTTGTGCTCAGTTTGTTTATTTTATTATCATGAAGAGTGCGTCGGACTCAACAAAGCTAATAAGACAGTTTTCATTTGTACAGACTTTTGTTAGAAGAAATTCTCAGATTATTTTTTTTGTTTTTATTTTTTAAAGAGTTTCCTTTGTTTAAAACTAATATAAATTTTCAAAATAGTATATGTAATTATTTTGATACATACTTTTTGTACTCTCAGTACCAAATAAATAAAGGTAGTTAAAATCGACGTTGTTTTGCACTTGATAAAATTCATTGGGCCATTAGGAACATGAGTTGAGCATATTTACGACAGGGTTGGTGATATGCCCAGTAAGACTAACTTTACACGCTTTCAATAAAAAACCGAATTGAATATTTTGCATTTTTAATTTTTATCAAGGATTTTGCTTCGCATGGGAATATTAATTGCACTTACATTAGAAGATATTATTTTTCTTGCTCCGATAAGATTATCTCCAATTTTCATTATACCTGCTAACTATAATTGTTCCAAAAAGTGTCTACAGTATTTTTTCTGGAAAGTTAGAAGTGAACACGACCAAATAAAATTCTTTATCAGATCATTATGTCTTCATGTTTTACTAGTGATCCAACCAATGAAATTCTCGTAATTTAAATTGCTTGTTACTAAGAAGTAAGAAAGAAACCAAATAAATTCATATACTTGTAAGTGATTATCCAAGGAAATGGAAATAAAGATTGTAATTACATGCAGGAATAGCAGAAAATAAGGAGGAAATTTGAAGAGTCTTATAAAATCAAAGTACTATAAGTTCGAATAATGAGGAGTTAATTGTCGAATCTAAAATATAATATATATAAAAGTAGGTGGTTTCAAGCATCATTTATTAATCTCGAAATATTTTCTGAAACCTATAACAAACGAAATACTTGAAGACAATTTATTACTGAGTTTAAGGCGGTATATAAATGGAAAACCACGATCTAATTTAATCAGTGCGGATTTCTCGAGGGAAGCGTTGTGGTTCAACATTAATAATATAATACATCACATGTCGAACTGATGCTAGTTGGAGGAAATACCTTGAGAATCAACAGAAAAGCGGTAAATTTATATTTCTTGATTATTCAATGTAATAGGTACTTCTGATTCTTGCGAATACTGAAATAAGAGAAGGGCCGAAATGAAATATAATCATTACCGGTATTATATATGCCGTGGAATATATGTATATAGATATCAAAAATGTATTAATAAATTCAACCTGTTGAAATAGTTGAATTATCATTAAAGTGATCTAGACGAAATCTGCGATTCACTATGCTTGTTCTGTCCTCTACCTTTATATTATAATTGAACATTCCTAAACTTTTGCCATATACATACTGTATAAAATCCTTGAAATGAAATCTGAGAATGCAACAATAATTTTATTTAATTAATAATTTAGAAACTTTGAATAACTCAATACTAAAAAAATGTATTGTGTATATTAAAATATATTTTGATTCACATATTGATTCATAATTATTTTAGAACAGTTATTTAAAAAGATAGGGCTGTCAGCGATTTAATATCTGAAATTGCAACCACTTACTTTCGTCACTAGTTACGAAAATTAACGATATGGGTTATTCTATTACTGGTGTCGGAAATCAACGTTTTCGGTTGATGTAAAACGTGACGGAAGTTGTTGATCTTTAAATGGTTATAGAAAAAGATTTTTTTCGAAAAATGTCATAAAATGTTGACATTTTCATTAAAATGTCAGCAAAATGGCTCGTTTTTGTCACTTATCTGAGAAATTCTTTTATGTTCTAGAACGCAAAATCCTTTGGCGTTATAGAACGTAAATGTTCAGTTTGCATGTGTTAGCAACTTATTTGTGAATGTATTAATTGAATACGAGTACATTTCAATACATAATAATAATTAACTATTATAGAAACTACTATAGTTTATTTACGATAAAAAGACGATGATCGCATTTTTAGTTACTTTCCTGATTATCAGAATAAATATTAATTTACCAACCGTGAATACAATTCATCCTCAACGGCCAGGGCAATTTACAGCTAACGGGTTGGAAAAACTTCAAGACGTTGTCAAATCAACAGGTAAAATTCCCCAGTTTGCTTGGACGTTTTTTTTGACGTTTAGTGACATTCGATCATCGTCTAATATTAACAAGCTTTTTTGGTGCTTTTAAATTCATTGCTTCTTTAAGTTTTTTTCATAACTAATTATTTAGGCAAATCTGCAGTGTGTGGTTAATAAAATGATGAACAGAAAATGTCAAGAGATGGTAACATCTTTGTTGAACTATTTTGAACGAGAATGCCGAAATGGGGGCCCGCTTCTCCCGCTTACTGCTGTAAGAAACGTCAGTGATAGTATTCGCAATTTGTATTCATCATTATTAATATTATTGTTACATATTTAAATGTAAATGATTAAATGTTTATTATTGTTAGGTTAGGTTAATTGAACTTGATAATATATTATTCTTCCATAAATTGAAGTAATTATATTGTAGAGAGTTGCAGAAGCTTTACAACTTAGCGTTACCACTGTTAACCGTATTGCCGTCAAGCATAATAGAGGTGAACAACCTAAAAGCCCACCTAAAAAGAGACAACGCATAAAACCTACTGTTGAAATTGATAACTTTGATCAAAATGCTTTCCGAAATGTTATATACGAAATGTATGGAAACAGTGAGTATATTGAATTTACTGTTTCATTTTATTCACAATTAACTAACACAATATTTTTTCAGAGGAACACATAACCTTGAAAACTTTAAGAATCAACCTCCAGGAGCGTGAACTCTTTAATGGTTGTTTAACATCAATGTGGAAGATAGTGAAAAATATTGCATTTAAATACTAAAAAGATGATCCTCATCGTGGTTTAATGGAGTTGCCACATATTGCATTGAAACGTGTACATTTTCTACATGAATATGTCAAAATAAAAAGGGAAGGTTTATATCGACTTGTGTTTTTTGGGATGAGACCTGGATAATTAAAGACGGTACTGTTGGACGTTCTTGGCAAGATTCAAATCATAGAAGCGTGAAAAAACCAAAATTGGTGGTCCAAGGTAATAGAATAATAAAAGTTAGCAATTGATTTATGATGTACTAACATTCCTGCCATTTTAATACCTTTTCAAATATTTACTAGTCACACTATTTTATTTAAAACTAAATAATGATTAATAGTTATTATGAGCTATGCAGTTTATCTAGGAAACCTAGTAGTAATTTGTTATTTCCTTATTTTAGGTACATATTATTACATGCAGGTTCCTCTTCTGGATTTATTCCTGGAGAAAGGCTGGTTTTTTCTTCCAAAAAACCACGGTGAAATGAACCGAGAAAATGTTTTGCATTGGTTTTAATACCAGCTTTTAATGAACTTGGAAGAACCTGCCACAATTGTAATGGATAATGCAAGTTATCACAGTACAGTGATCAATAAAGTATCAACAACAGCTACCAAAAAGGCTGATATACGGAACTGGTTGATACAAAATTATATTCCTTTTGGAAATACTTTCCACAAAATCCAATTATTGAATTTAGTACAACGGTAAGTTGATATAAACATTTTTCAATATATTATATACTTAGATAACTTATTCTGTTTAATGAAATTGACTATCTCGACCCTTACTTCATGGAATATGTCCATATTAGTGTTTTTAAATGAAACTCACGGTCTCTAGTTAATTCCACAATATAATAAAAGTTATTGAAAATTCTAAAAAATTGACAATTGTTTCGATAAATCAATATCATCGTCAGAATGACAGAAGTTACATTTCATTTTATGCCTACCTGATGTTTAGTAGTTATTTTTGGCTAGACCAAGAAGTAACCTGACTTGTGATTGGCTTAATATATGTTTATAGAAAAAAGAAGATGTGATATTACAAATATTGAAGCTTAGATATTATTAGCCCTATGGTGATATCCTGGATATCATTTTTCCAATTAAGATCAGTATAACTGTGCAATGATATAGAAAACCAGGAAAACTATATCTGCTAATCTGATTAAAACAACCAGATAAATCCCACTACGCGAAACATCTACTTGACACCAATCATTCATTGACACCTAACACAGAACTAGAAGTGCTGCATATTTGTGAAAAGAAACAAGAACTGGATTTCCTTGAAGCACTGGAAATTAGAAGACATTTAAGAAACCCACAATATGAAGTTGTCAATGAACTGTTAAATCTAGGGAGTTCTCCACTAATAAACTGTCTTCTTAAGTGATAATTGAAAAGATCAGCAGATATCGTTTTCCTGGTTTTCTATATCATTGCACAGTTATACTGATCTTACTTGGATAAATGATATCCAGGATATCACCATAGGGCTAATAATATCTAAGCTTCAATATTTGTAATATCACATCTTCTTTTTTCTATAAACATATATTAAGCCAATCACAAGTTAGGTTACTTCTTGGTCTAGCCAAAAATAACTACTAAACATCAGGTAGGCATAAAATGAAATGTAACTTCTGTCATTCTGACGATGATATTGATTTATCGAAATAATTGTCAATTTTTTAGAATTTTCAATAACTTTTATTATATTGTGGTATTAACTAGAGACCGTGAGTTTCATTTAAAAACACTATTCTGTTTAAATATATGCATTTTCGTAGGAATAAACCACCAACAGTATATGAAGCTGACATATTATCTGAAAAATATGGTCACAAAGTACTTCGACTTCCCCCTTCCCACTGTATGTTCAACCCAATTGAACATTTTTGGGGCATAGTTAAAAATTTTTATAGAAATCATGTGGGAACTGATGGTTCTTCAACAGAACAAGCAATAGGTGTATGGAAAAAGTCTTTAGAAAAAGTGACTCCTGATATTTGGTCAAAGACAGTAGAGCACACTGAAAAAATTATACAAGATGGGTGGGATAGAGAAGAAGTATTTGATAGACAGGATGTGCCTCCACTTATTATTAATTTTGACAGTGACGATGAAGATAGTGATGATTTTGTAGTGGAGTAGTGGAAATCTTGTGTTTTATTTTTTGTATATTTTTATCCAATTTGCTTTATTTCCACCTTTTCAAAATCACTAATAACTATTATTGAATTAATTAGGTACAGTTATTTTATAATACACACATTAAAACAACGACCAAAGTGTCTCTACATAAATAATACTGATAAAATGGGAGATTTTTCATTTATATATCTTGTAACAAAATTTCATTTTGTGTATCTATATTTTTATTGTCCATTCTTTTTTTATTATAATGAATATAATATATATGGCATGAAGAAACAATATTTAAATTTGTATGAAGATGATTACAGCTTGTATTGATTCCTTTTAGCGTAAACCCTTGCAGTGCTCTTGAAGATGGTTCTATAGAGCATAGAATAAGGTATAAGGCCTTCCAGTTTGTCATTTAACCCTCTTCTATGTAAAATAATTAAATGTTAATTCGAATATAGAATGATTGGTTACTGTTTCATGTATCTTATCGATAGCTTTTCATGAATAAATATTTATATTAAATTAATCAAGCCTATCATACAAGCCTCTTTTATTTTTAAATAAATATTTTTGACTTACGCCCTACGAGGCACGGAACAATGAAAAAGAAGAACTGTCAATCTAACATCAGATTGACTTCTTCAGTTTTCGATAAGTAAAGGAGAAAACTACAGCTTGGCAACATCACAATATTTTGTTTTGCAACGTCATCGTCTTTTTATCGTTAATAAACTATAAACATGAACATTATAGTAGTTCATATTGTTCTACATTTAAATTGTTAGTGCCCATTTTGCAGTGAGTGAAATTTATGCCAGATCCAGTGTTATTAGTTATCGTAGCTTCTATTCCTAGGTGTCCAATTAGGTTGTTGTTACTGTAATTAAATTCGTAGTTTATAAAAACTACTTTTTAAAAAATAACTTTTATTTCTACAAACTAAAATGAGACTTTACAACTAGGAAGCTATATAAAATCTGAATGCGATAATAAAAAACGTTATGAAGAAAGCAATACGTGGGATTGCAATTTAGCAATCTAGCGGTGTCCTATTACCATACACGTTCCCATAACTCTTCCGCCGTTAGACAGAAATTCAAGGAATTTGTTGAATTTCAGAGTTCCAAATTTTGGGGACCGTTCTAGATTTTTTGGCCTTGGCTTCTTCTTCGGGTTCTTCCTGTTGGAATGAATTTTACAGTCCAATACAAAATAATTGTTAATATAATGAAATAAATAAGAATAGTCCAAATATTAAAATTTGCAGATATTATTGGAGACGAAATGTTAGCGATTTTTTGTTTATGAATGTCTAAAGCACTTTGAACACATTTAAAGTCGTCTAAATTGATAGAATTTAATTGGTTTGGTTCCATTTGAAAATTTGTTATTTCAATTGAAAATGTTAAATTTGGAAAGTTTCAGTTCGGTTTGATAATTTTCAAAATGTTTAATTTTTTTAATACCATCAATGTCCACTTCGCACTCCGAATCAAGTTCTAGAATAAAATTTCCCTGAATTGGAAAATTGTCTTTGTTAGATCCGCACTTTTGATTAACTACACTTATTTCAGGAGATATTAGAATCCAATGATTCTTCTCTAATTTTTGAATCCGTAATTTAGGCATTCGCACAGATGAGATGTTCTTGAAGTAGCGAAGCATCTGAATTTCACATGTAGTTTCTTCTTGGATGATAACGGGCCCATTCTGGTAGCAAATGTACTGTTCAGATGAAACTTCTTGACAATTCTCGTCGAAAAATATATGGGAAAGGTTTTTTAGCATAAGGAATTTAGCTTGAGGTAGAATTACTTCGAAGTAGTTTTGTGTGGGCAAGTGGTATATGTGGAAATAATTGTACGTTTCGCTTTCTACCATAGGTATTTCTAAGATAAATACTGTTTTGTATCCCTTGGTATAACAATTTACTTCTGTGACCTTTTCATATAAATCATTATTTCACTTAAAAGTTCTCTAGGTTCAATTATTGAATTATGAACTATATTTACTTTGGGAAATGTGATAGCTATTTCGATTCTCTCTACAATATTGTTAATTAATTGATAAGTTGGAGCGATTTGAGAAACCAGTGTATCCGTGACATAAAGGTGATAATCTTCTTTTTCTTGTTTGTAATAAGTTTCAACTTCCTCTATTCGTTTTAATAAAGTTTGTTGATTTCGTGCCAATGTATTTGTATTATTTTTAAAAATATTAATAGAAATTTGAAGAAGTGTTATTTGCAAATTGACTATATTCTTCAATATTGATTGATTTTTAGAAAGTGTGTTAATTGCTATATAATATTTTTCTGCATCGTTTTGATCTAGATTGCCCGTTAAAGACTTGATTATTGAGCCGTTTATTATTACTCTTTTGATTATTATATTAAAACTTGATTTATTAGTGTTTCAAATGAAACTCGAGGTTTCTAGTTAATTCCACAATATAATAAAAAATATTGAAAATTTTAAAAAATTGACAATTGTTTCGATAAATCAATATCATCGTCAGAATGACAGAAGTTACATTTCATTTGATGCCTACCTGATGTTTAGTAGTTATTTTTGGCTAGACCAAGAAGTGACCTAACTTGTGATTGACTTAATATATGTTAATAGAAAAAGAAAAAGATGTGATATAAGAAATATTGAAGCTTAGATACTATTAGTCCTATGGTGATATCCTGGATATCATTTTTCCAATTAAGATCAGTATAACTGTGCAATGATATAGAAAACCAGGAAAACTATATCTGCTGAACTTTACATTTATCACTTAAGAAGACAGTTTATTAGTGGAGAACTCCCTAGATTTAACTGTCCATTGACAACTTCATAGTTCATTATTTGATTTAACTGAATTTGTATCTTTTGTTCTAAATTTAATATTAGGTTGCACTTTCAAATTCAGTAATCAACACGGATTCATCTTTATCTTTGGGAAATGTTTGCTGAATTCTTTTAAAGTGATTTTGTATAACTTCAAATTGGGTTACTATATCGGAAATGTCGAAAATTTGAATAAAAGACCAAAAATCAATTTTATTTTGAGAATTGCCTAATCTATAAGGTAGAAGACCGGAGTTATTATTTAAGTTATGGAGTCTTCGGTGGCTTGATACCTCATGGTTGTGGATGGACAACCTGTAACAGTTGGAGGTTGTTTTAGTTCCTTTATATGTATTATCTCCTTTTTATTTTGATTTTTCTAAGAAGTTATTTCTACTTTGTTCCTATCTGAAATTTCGGTTATTTCATGAGGTCCTATGAATTTATTATCTTTTTTACTATGATAACGCAAGTTTTTCTTAAATACTATTTGCCATAACTAAAAATCAGTATTAGTATTACTTTTTTGATTATTCTTATCTACAATTTTATCTTTTGGTTTTCTAATGTTTTTTTTTACATTTTCATATACATGTTTAAGTTTTTCCTTATGATTTTCAGCATAATCTGAGTAAAATGCTGCGGGAATAAAAATTTCATTTGGATTTCGCGAATTAGTGTGTCCGAAGTTTAATTCGAAAGGAGTAAATTTAGTGCTAGTATGTATTGAGCTATTGTAACCTGAAACTGCATAGTCAATTACATCATCATCATTAGGGTGCATTTCTTTTAGAATTCTGAGATGTTCTATTAGACTGGAATTGACTCGTTCTGCTACACTGTTTGATTCGTGATGTCCTACAGTGTCAAAATGTATTTTTATTTCATGTACATTGAAAATTTCTTTTACAGTATTATTATTAAATTCAGTACCATGGTCAAGAATTATTTTTTCTTGTATTCCAAAAGAACAAAAGTATTTTATTAATGCTTTACTTACATGAATAGCCGTTTTGCCTTCGACATGGTATGCTATGATGGTCGCGTCCGTGGTTAAAACAAAGGGCTTAGAAAAGTCTGGATACTGATGTATAGGTGAATTGAATAATAGATTTTCACAAATGCTAGAAGCTGAGATAAAATTTTGATCGTGTTTGACTTTAGCATTGTTTTCAGACATAAAGTTAACGGTTTGGTTATTTCAGCAAAATCTTCAATGTATCGTCTATAATTGCGTAATTATCCTAAAAAGCTTTTGATTTCCTTTTGAGTTTTTGGTATTGGATAATTTTTTATTGCACGTATCTTCTTGGAATTTGGCTTTACTC
Source organism: Galeruca laticollis (assembly GCA_963921935.1). NCBI lineage: Eukaryota > Metazoa > Arthropoda > Insecta > Coleoptera > Chrysomelidae > Galeruca > Galeruca laticollis. Next base: position 207,294,972 of record OY998177.1, read on the forward strand.
CGTCTGGTGTAATAACATGCCCCAAGTACGCGACTTCTTTTCTTAGAAAATCAGATTTATCAAGTTGGATTTCCAAATTTGATCATCGTAATCGGTCAAGTTTTTACCCTTCGTAGGGTACTGAACGATCTTTCCATGGTAGCAGTAATGGATGCGAAAGCACTTAATATTAGCAGCGCGTGCCTTGTTGCAGGGAAAAAAACTTTAGCTTCCTCCAAATGTGCAGCCAGTTCAATGTCCTTTAATATGTCTTCTGCTAAATTTATTTACTTCCAAATATTGTACCACAAATCTAATTCTGCAGAGACATCACCCAACTTATAAAATTCCATGAAAGATCTTGCATTATAGTTAAAGCAAAAGCAGGTGTATTTTCGTTGGAGAATCTAGCATCCAAAGACGAAGTAAAAGGATCAAGTTAGGGGATGATTATTGACCGCTTCCAGTATTCAACTGCAGACTCAGATGGTGGATTACTTCTGTGTACTTGCTTTTGAGTGACTCATGGTACTGACAACTCAATCCCTGATTTCTCCGCGATATCAAGTGATTTTTTAAATAAATCATAAGAAACATTTTCGACATCTTGTCGATCTTCTTTGATTACACCTAGAATATTATCAATATGTTTCTTCACCATAACAAAATCCCTAATTTTACTTTGTAAAGCGGTTACAATGGGCTCCAAAATTGCAGAATATCTTGCAATTATGTTTAAACCTAAGATGAATATTGGTTTAGTAACTGCACAGTGCAATTGGTAGGCAGATTTTCTTGTTGCATAGTTTCCTTCGACAGATAGATGTTCTAGTGCTTTAACAATGTCAGTGGAGCTTTCTGAGAAATTTTTATGCCCTATATTTTTCCGACCATCTGGTCTCACAGAGGATTGAAAGATTCGGAACCGATTTCTTACGGGCTGTAAAACATTGACAAATAACATTCCAATTAGTGTTATATTCATATATTCATTCATTAATAGTATAGTTTAATATATCAAATTGTCACCCAACGTGGGGCAATTACAATTATAATATTGAATATATAACAATTTGGCACCAGCAACGTGGGGCGATTAGAAATTGGCACATAATTATGAAAATATTGAAATTTATTGGTTATATAAAAAATTAAGTATCTACGATGGAGAGAAAAATGACATTGACGGATGGAAAGAAGGGTCAACAACAAGAGAAAGATATTTAACAAGAAATGAGCAGATAATGGAAATTTTGATCAGAATGGAGAGTTCTATGAATAGGAAGTTTTGAGAAAATAGGGCAATTATGAATGGTATGAGAGAAGATATGAAAAAATATGAGTAAGCGGCATGATGGAAGAGGTGAAGATAGGAATAAATTATGTGAGAAAATAAGTGAAGATAGGAAATCGGACATGATGATAAAAAGGTTTACCGAGTAGAGGGGAAAATTGATGATAAGATGGATAAGATTTTAGATAAAATGGATAACATGAATGTAGGTATGAATAGTATGAAGGGAGATTTGAGTGGAAAATTGAACACAATGAATGAAGAAGTAAGTGGAGATTCTAAGAAAATAAGTAGAAAATCAGACATGATGGTGTAAAATTGTAAAAATATAGAGAAGAACATTAATGAAAAGACGGATAATACGTGAGATAACATGGATAGCATTATACAAGAAATAAATGGGCAGAACAAGATGAAAGTAAATAGGAATGACAATATAAATGTTGATACTGTAGAATAGAAATTATGTAATAAATGGAAAAGGAAATTGACGAAGTAAAAATACAAAGTTTAATGGAGATTAAAGAAGTTGAGAAGAAAACTGAAATAATAGATATTAATTTACAGAACCTAGTAAGTGAAGAAGTTATGAAAAAAATATTGATTGCAAAATAAAAGACTCAGATGTTATTATAGTAAGACAAATAAGGACATATGGTAAAAGAAATAATAATTACAATAGGGGGAAACAATTTAATTGGGAATTAAAGGAAATGAACAAAAAATTACAAGAAACTATGGAAGAAATAGAAGAAACCACAAAACAAAATACCGGACGAATAATTTACACAGAAAATGTCGAAATGAGAGTGAAACTTGATAGAAATATGAAAATAATTGAACCAAAAATATTTATTAAGGTGAGTGGAAATGAAATGAATGGAATTGAGATTATGGTGGAGAAGAAAATAATTAAAAATAATTTCAGTGATACGGAAGGATTTGAGATGCAAATTGTAATGCATTTCTGGAAAGAAAGTAGAGAAACAAGGATATATGACGAAGATAATGAGATAAGGGGCAATGAATTTAAAAAGAACATAGTGGAAAATTTAAAGAAATCTTGGAAACGAATATGGCATAACGATTTTAAAAAGGCTATAGTGCAAAATTCAATCAAATTTAGGAAACCGAAAGAGAATCAAACAATAAGAGAAAAGAATAAGACGAAGTTCAGTCAAAGAAAATAAAATTAAATTATATGACAGGAGTACAGGAATGGAATCTAGAAAACTAATAAGGAATATTACATGCTAAGGAAGGGATATGAGAACGATGTGTAGATAAAAGGTTTCTGATTAACAAATAATATTTAATAACATATGTAAATAGAAATTATATAAACAGGGTTTGATAATAGAAGAAATGATAGACATATTGATATGAATTATGGCAATGGAGATAAAATTGATGACAGCAAGTATTTCAAGAATAGAAGAGATTTTAGAAACTTGGATAGAAGAAATGATAATAAAAATAGAAATGAAATTAGGCAACAACATAGATGGACAGGAGGAAATAATTACATTTATAGGAGCAGATGAAAAGAAGTTATATAAACTAAGCAAATCTATGATACAAAAGATTGAATTAAAAGATGGGAAAGAAATTGATATGCAAGCATTGTTGGTAATGAAGTTAGAAACAGACATAGTTATTGATGAAGTAATGGAATATAAGGAAGGAATTGATTTTGAAAAGATAGATAGAATTAAATGGTAGAAGAATTGAATTTGAGGAGGTAAATATGGCAATTGAAGAGGATAATAAGAAGTTATGGAATATAAAAAGGAGTGGTATTATGGAAGAATTAGAATTAGTGAGTGAAAATAAGAAATATGAAGAAAAGTGAAGAATTTGATAATGAAATATGAAGGATTGATTGGAACAGAAATTAGAATGGCAAGTAATTATGTGCGTGAGATAGAAGAAATAGAAGATATAAAAAGGAATGGTAATTGGACAGATTGTAATGAACCATATTATGAATTTATTAATGAATTATTGAAGACGTATGAGAGAATAATGTCGAAGGAACAGAGGGTTGCTTAATAAAATTATGGATATAATATGAAAGTGAAGAACACTGAGAAATTTTAAAGCAAAATCACATCCAGTTCCATATAAATTGTTTAGACAGAGTAAAAGAGAGTTGGAAATATTACAAAAAGGATGAGATCATGAAAGAAATTATCAACATGCATATAGGAAATTTTAGAATAACAAATAATATTATGTTATGTGGAATTTAAATATAGATATAGTAGAGTTAATAAGTTTTACGGGAATTAGGGACAATAGTTTAATTTGATTGAATATAAGATTTTAGAAATATGTTAATAATCATTTGGAAAATATTACTATGTTTTACTAATATACTAGTATAATATTTGGCAATTTTGAAAGATGAAATTATAATAATATACAAGAATCGATTTGTCATTATTTAGTTAGGGTGATTTAATACAGTTCCTCTATTTGAAATTTAAAAGAAACATTAAAATAAGGAAGATTATTTATATTTGTATGCAATACTTCCGATACACACTGTATTATATGTAGAATCAATAATTTTCAAATATTCGGTATATATATCAAATTTGACATTTTAATTTCTGATGGCATTTATGCAGAAGATATCTAATGATAGATAGATCATATTACGATTTGGGAAATATATTTGAAATTTCAAAATACAGAAGTCTCTACTAGCAGACTTACAATTGTAATGAAAGAATTCAAAATCTCTCTTTGTTATTGGGAAACATAAATTAGTATTTAAAAAAAAAAAGAATTTTTCGTAACCACAGGAGAAGATATTTATTTATTTGAACAAAGTTTAGGAAGTTGAATTTGAAACCCCCACGAGACAACATAACATTTAGAGTTGTCTCTTTTTTTTGAGAATATAATAGAAATTATTCAATTATACAATCAGATCATAAAGCCATCCATTATAAAGCCAGTGCGTGCATAATTCTAAGAAGAATTGCATCGTATATAGTGTAAGTGGTTCCAGTTATCTAAATTATATATTTACAAAGTATCCAGAATTCTAAATTCGTTTAGAATAAGTACGAGTTGTTCCTGTTCCTAGTTGGTGAGTCCGCTCCAGTTTTTTTAATCATTTCTCCAGAATTAACAGGCCTTTTGAATAAATTTAAAATAGATGCATCTATACGCTAGTTTTGAATTCAAACAAAATTAACGTTATATATATGAAATATCAAGCGAAGAAATTTTTTTGAATAGACAATTTTGATCGGAGATTGTGTTATTTGACATTTATACACGTCAAGTGTAAATTCGACGATTTGAACTTCTGGGTAAAAATATTTAATTAGGTTGTTTTCTAGCATATAGGTTGTTTTAATTTTAAGGTTAGTAGAAATTACGATTTTATTCTTTTATGATATTTTTGGGGAATAATAATTTCTTGAAATTTGTTATCTGATAGTATAATATATAATTTTTGATTCCAACTCACTGTGGTATTCATTCAACACATATTTTTATAGAAATTGAATATTTTGCATTCAATAGAATCGGCGATCTAATCAGTGACATTTGGTTAATTTTCAGTGACAGAAAAATCATAAATGTCATAAGATAATTAAAGTGACTTTAATGATATTGAATAAACAGTTACTCGAGATTCTGAATAATAGAGTAATATTTAATTTGGAGAATACGTTAGAATTATAAAATTTGAATTATTATTTTTAAACAATTTATCTCACCCTGAGACAAGAGTGATTAAGTCGATTGTGAATAAATTCATCTCTCTGAATACAAAATCAATATTTATCATAGCCGGGCATTGTTTGACAACTACTGTCAAAATTGAAATATATTGCATACGCTGATAAAGGTGTATGTGCAATAGTGTCGCTACAAGCACAGATTGTAAAACATTGACAAATAACATTTCAATTAGTGTTATACTCATATATCCATTCATTAATAGTATAGTATAATATATCAAATTGTCACCCAACGTGGGGCAATTACAATTATAAGATGGAATATATAACAATATATTAAATAGAAATTAGATTGTAAAATTGTTTATTTGATAAAAAATAATTTTGAATGAAAAATGAACATTAAAAATACTAGAAACCGTGAGTTTCATTTAAAACACTAATTAAAAATACTAATAAAGAGAAGAAAATACACTAAATTAACGTAAGCAGTGGATATTTAGATTATATTAAACAAATCAAGAGATGAGTGATTTTATATAGCAACCATGGGAACTAAAGTGATGTTGATTGGAAGCAGAAAAAGTGAGTGATCTGGTAATATTCAGATAGAGAGAGAGAGAGAGAGAGAGAGAGATTCTAAGATTTTTGATTTTGTAAATGTTTTAATTTTCGTTTTTTTTGTTGAGATTTGGCACTGATATAGGATATATTTCCTCTGAAGGGCTGGTTGGGGGTGTGTTTGTGGGTGGTTTGTGTGCGCGTATTGACTTGGCTTGAGTTTAGGGTAAGACTGAAAATTCAGTTTTAGAAAAGTGATTTGTGAGAACGTGGTCTTAGAAGTGTGTAGGATGGGGAATTTAGAAGTGTCTAGTAAAGGTCGAATATGAATAAGACGAACCACGTTACGTTGCGGATAGTTAAGAGAAGACGAGGTGGGTGATTGAAATTGTTGGTATTTAGAAAATGTTTTTGGGATTGGGTGTCTCCGATGTCATGAGAGTTAATAAGAAAATAAGAAGAGTTAGGAATGATTTTAGGATTTTTGAGTTTTGTTTCGAATTTGTTTGAAAAGTGACTCGGAGACATTGAAAGATGTGTAGATGATGTCTGGTGGTGGCGACTGGCTTTTTTCGAATTCGAGGTAAAGAAATTTGTTGGTTAGGTGGATTTTTTTGTGGTGAGGTGGTTTAAATGTTGAAATATAAAATTTTGTCAATTAATGTTAAATTATTGAAATATACAATTTTTGTAAATTACTTGTTAAAATGTTGAGATATTAAGGTTTTAGAATGACTGGTTAAAATATTGAATTGAATGGATAGCTGATATAATGATTTTCATCTAAAAACTTCGTCGTACGTCTGCCCATTTGTCTAGCGAATAAATTCACTATGCTAAAGGAAAAAACGTTAAAACCCTGCAGCACTGACGGGGTGGATGGGGCTCGCGGATCAAGTTGAATCGCTTTCGCTCCTGATGGGAGTGAAATCAAAGTGAGCACGCCTGCCTATATTTGTTAAAGAATAGTTGTGTCGATAGATGGAAGGAATTACGTGACGAATTGTGTCGGCTATGATATCACTTGCGTTGGGGATGGCGTTCATGAGGGTGACTGTGATGACTTCGATTAGGATTTTGGTGTCGGTAGAGAGTTCGAAGGGAACTGGGGGTTTTTCAAGTGAGACGGAGACGGTTTCTTGTGGGGTTTTGGGTATTATTAGCCTGTGAGGGCAGCGACGGTGGAAGGTGGGGTGAGGACCACCGCAATTTGTGCATTTGGGAGTTCCGGACTTGGGGCAATTTTATGGTCGATGGCCTGTTTGGCCGCAAGAAGGGCATATCGGTTTAGACCGACAATATTCGGAGGAATGCCCGGTTTGGGTGCATCGACTGCAATGTTTAGGGACTGGGGGTAGCGGATTGGTGTTGGATGGCTTGCACCGATGTGGGAGACCATGAAGTGAGAGGACGGAGATAAGGGCCTGGTGGTAGTGGGTTTCGGAGGTGGTAACGATGCGAAACATCGATGTGGGCTCATTGGTGGCCTTGGCGACGATTCGCCAAGTTTTGTAGTATTCAGAGAGAACATTTTATAAGATAAATTAAGAATTATGAGAAAAAATAAAATAAGTTCTCATAAAGTGGATGAAAAGTATTAGAAACAGTTAAATAAAATAATTAGTACATATTTTAAAGTTAATTGAAAGAAGAATTTGGAGAAAAACGGAAGATAATTCCTCAGAAAGTATATGAAAAGTATTATAAATAATTGAATAAAGTTGAAGAATAATTCGTCAGGATTGTTTTTATTCCAGGAAATTTAGTTTTCCATAAAATAAACGAATTTATTACGGCGATATCCAACAATTGACCAAATATTGCTATTGGCCAACGGTTGCTAATTCGGCGGGCTGAATATGGTTTTACCGTTTGATCAATGGTGTCTACGGCACCTTTTGTTTAATTGTAGTGCAATATGATATCGGGTTGGTGTTTTGAAGCTTTTTCTGGAACAGCATCATCGTAGATAGCAATATAACTGCTTTTCCTTTGCTTTGCATATAGGAGACCATTGTATGGCTTTGCGGGAATGCAAACATGCTAGGAAAAACTGGCTTTGAGCGTCGGGGTAGCAATTCTTTGGGAATATAGGTCTTATTTGCTCGAAGAGTACCACAGAGAGTTATTTCTTTCCTCAGCAATGTATCTGCCAATGGCAAACTTGTAAAGAAGTTGTCCGTTGTAAGACCGTATCCTGTCCCTACTGAACTTACAAGATCAAGCACAATTCTTTTTCCCTGGTTTTTTTCTACAACATTGTTGAGTTTGCCCACGTATACTTGCAAATTAAAACTATAGCCAGTTTCACTAGCGGCCATCGCCCATATTTTCAATTCATACTTATCGGGTTTACTCTTCATATAAAACCGAAACGAGCAACGGCCCGTAAATGAAACCAACTGCTCATCGATAGTTACGTGCATTCCTGGATTGTAGGCTTTTTGCAGTTGCTTACAAAGGTGTCAAAAACGTCCCTAACGGGAGCCAATTTATCAATCGCTTTGCGAGCTTCTCTGGTTGTAAAGTCATCAAACAGAAAAAATGATGATAGCAACTGAAAGCGTGTAGCCTAGAATAACCTTTTTCCGTACACCACAGCATTTTTACAGTTTCTTTTGAAGCTTGAAGTGAACCCTAAATAATTAAGCATCCAATTCAGATGTCAAATTTGAACTAAATTCAATAAGTCCTTGCTTTATGTTGACTATATCCCTGATTGTTCTGCACGACTGTCTAAAAGGTACTTTTCCCCATTCTGTGCGATTCTTGGTTTTGTAGACTAGATCGGGATTATTATTTTCTTGTAAAACTGCTTCCAGTTGTACATTTCCTACTAAACCTTCCGTTTCAGTATTATCGTCCCCTATATCGTGATCTACCTCTTCACATATTTTCGGTTCTCCATCACTGTCTTCTTCAGTAACACAATAGTTTATAACCTTTAAGTAGTCGCGTGCTTGGACTGACATAAGTAGTCGCGTGGCGCCATTTAGCGCCAATGTGCAATAGAGGCATTTTTTTTGAGAGTCGCCTTTTTTTAGGACAAAAATTAAATTTATATATCCTTATATGGTACAAATCTTTTAATACGAAAAAAAAAATAAAAAAGCATTACAAATAATAATATGTTTCAAATTATATAATATAAAAACTGAAAATATTTTATTGATCATTATAACAATCGGAACAAACATTTCTTTGGTGATCTTGACATACATGTTTATGGAAAACTATACAAGTAATCCTACTCGACTTATTTTTTGATCGTCGGCAAATATCGCATCTTTTTCTGGGGTTTAGACCAACAACAAGAGGGATTTGGACTTCTTCTTCTGCTTCTTCTTGAAAGTAACTATGCAGCCGTTATCTAATATTTCGTGGAATGTGTGAATCATCCTTTCGTTGCATCTGATAGGGTTGCGCTAATTCGCGACCTAATTTTTTCAAATAATTTCTTCTTTTCATTAGCTCGCGGTTGCGTGCGGAGTTATAGATCACAAGAGCATTTATGGCGCACACATTGATAAGATGGAAAAAAATAGTCATGGGCCATCTTCTTGTTCTTCTTCCAACATTGTATGTGGCACATAGCTTGTCGTTAGTATCCACTCCACCTTTCGTGCTATTATAAAATGTCAATTGTTGTGCTTTCTGAGCATCTTCCGAATCTTTATCGATAGCAGTAACTCTATGTAGAGTTGAAATTAGTATGACCGATTTTCTTTTTTTGGGGACATAGGACATCATTGTAATGGTTTTCGTAAATCCAAATAGAGTGCTTTTTTCAATGCGTGTTTTATTAGGATTCAAATAGAATTCAAAAGGAATTTGTATTTTATTCTTTCTTAGTGTTCCAACTAATGGTAATTTATAATTCTCCAGTAAGTCATTAGCAAGTGGAATACTGGTAAACCAATTATCCATGGTTATGTTTCTCCCAGTTTTACTTATAGGAGTAATTAACCGGATTACCACATCTGAGGCAAAATTGCTTACTTTGAAAGGTCCATCTGGTTGGTTTCCTAAGTAAACTTCCATCTCCAGGTTATAAAAAGTTCTGGCATCCACCAATGCAAATATCTTTATTCCATATTTATTAAGTTTGGAAGGAATATACTGACGAAAATTGCAATTTCTACAAAACGCTACCAATTGTTCATCAACTGTAAGATATTCACTTGGTGTATGAAGCTCTGCACTATTGTTCACTAAATAATCGAACATATCACGAATGGGTGCTAACTTATCAGTTTGTAGTCTCACTGCTCTTGTTGCTTTGTCATCAAACCTAATACATCGCATTATGAAAAGGAATCTCTGCTTACTCATAGTGGTATAAAAAAAATCATTGCCCATATCATCAACATCAAATAAATCTTCAAAATTCAAATGAGATGATCTCATGACTCCACTGACTACCAAAATCGCTAAGAACGCTTCTATTTCACCTTCAGCTACTAAACATGTATCTCCTTCACGTGTAAACTTATCTTTTACTTCAGCAGTAATAAAATTATTAGTGTTTGTCACAAGAAGTTGCATCACGTAGTCATAAAAAAATAGATAAAAAGCCTCTGAAGGCGTGGAAATTGTTCTTGCAGGTCCTTTACAGCCGCAAATGTGTTATTATATTATATTTTCGAGTTTTGGTTTTATGCCATGGCACTTTCCTCCACTTTGTAATTTTGTCTTTACCTATATAATAATCAGCATCTGTCGGTAGAGGTGTTGGAGAAGCATCATCCTCGTATTCATCCTCTTGGCAAGAGTCTGTATCATGTTCACTATATTCCATAAAATCTTCTGCAACACTGTCATCACTTTGTGAATCTAGTTCCAATTCACTTTCAGAATCATTTATGAAACGTTCTAGTTCAGTTTGAGTTAGCGGGACTGTATTTCGCCCACTGGGACCTGCTTCTGCACTAAAACTGTTACTGGTATCTTTACTTGAACTGGCCATTTTCAATAAAATAAAACACAGATAGAAATATTGAACCACTACGGTACCAATTGTGGATATAACTTAATTTTCAAAATTCGGTTGCACAGCCTAAATAATTCGATCTTAAACAATGGCTTCTTTTATTGCCCTTATTTACAAATAATCATAAAATAATAATATGAGGCGAACGTGACAAAAACTGATTACCTAGACAATAAAACACTCATTATCCGCCGACAAATTTATACATACGTGACTAGTCGCATGGCGCCAAACGGAGCCTTTCAATGCACCGCATTAGTTTATTGCTTCTATAATTGAAAACACTTGAAAATATAATTTCATATTTTACTATCTTATTCTTTATACTCTATTTGAGGAATAATTGGGTGAGATAATTTCAAAAAAAAATTTCAAAATAAATACTGGGTATTAAATTTGTGTTGGCGCCGTATGGCGCCGCGCGTCTAGTTAAAGGATAATATCGTCTAATTCGTCTGCATTATCGTCGTTTAGAAACTGTTCCATTTAAAATTCAGTCAGTCTCTTATAATTACGTACCTGTATTATTTAGACATATTTTACTGTAACGCTATTGCAAGAAACTGTAACAAATTATTATAACGTGACACATTATGTACGATTGACAATCACACACTGCAGGCTCAGACATGAATTTACTCCCTCCCGGCGGTCAATAATCTTACTGCGCATGTGGAGGTGGCAGTAAAAATGGTTGGCTTCTAGTACCGAACGGGGTACAAATGCACCCCGTGTCAGTTTTCTTCATTTTTTAATCATTTTCACTGCTCTTTATTAACAATAAAAAAATATGGAGGCATAAAAAGCAATATTTTAAAAGTTAAGCCATAATAACTGACGCTGGGGTGCATATGTACCCTGCTCGGTACCTCGAGGGTTAACAATGACAGATATGCCTACTTATTTATTGATTTTTTATTCTAATATGAGCTTTAATGCAGTTTTCGAAAAAATATTGTTTGCATCTCGAATGCGAAATGCTTTTGCGCTCTGGAAAGGTTATTTTTGAAAGCAGAAGTATCCTTTCGGATTATAGATACAAAAATATTTATTTTCTAGTTTTGACATAAATAGTAACACTACTTACTGACATTTTGAAGTCAGATATATCGCATTGTGTTGATGCAATAGTTATTTATGCAACCAGTTGGGAAAAGCATTATTTTTTTGTGTTTCCCAAAGTGGTTCACACGATATTTTTCCTAATTTTGAATAGATTGTGACCATTTTAAAAAAAATTAAAAGTATAATTTTTACGTCTATAAAACCTAGTATTATTTTACCCAAGAAGTCATACATGCTCTCCAATTAATCAAAATTGTCTGTAATTATCCCTCCTTTCGCTCATCTGTAATGCGTATTGCCCAGGTAAGCCCAAAGGAGACAGAGTTCAATTGAATTAACTGATTTATTTCTAAAAAAATATTATTTACAACGACAAAAATAAACTGAAATTCAATATTCTATATATTTCTCCGGTACGTAAATATTTTGAAGGTCACGGTTCGACGGTCCGTATCCTTTCGTCGATTGATAGGTACTGAAGGTCCGAATAGTATGTAGGTGAAACTATAGCGGTGTGTATTCCGATTCAGGCGATATACTCGACGGTGTACGGGACTCTCTACGTCCTGTGGAATGTTCAGTCAGCCAGGGATATGAGCAACCGGCGGATCAATACTCTTTCGGTTTTAGTCTCAAGGTTTGAGAGTATCGGTCTGTCGGTCTATCGGTCTGTCGGATAGTCTACGATCGCCTTTAACTTGGATTCGTCCGTTTTTATTCCGTTTTGTATCGCTGGGTTGCGTGGTTTGTATCTCTGGTTAATCGGTGTATTGTGTTTTAGTTTAAATCGGTGTTCTATGAGACGTGTTGTACATTGAATCTCCTGGAATTTCTGTATTTCTGTTCGTAGCATCTTTTGTAATTTCTCTTTCTCGTGTGGACGTGATTCTGCGGTTATGTTGAAATCGGTGTCTGTGTCTGGGTTGTGCGGCGTGTCTATATCGGGATTGGGTGTCGGGTACATGTCTGGGCTGTAACTGGGCGGATTTTTTTAATTAATTACGTTGACTGGGGTGTATTCGCTGTTCGTCTGGGTTTGCTGATGACTATTCGGGTAGTTCAGTTTGAAGTTCCATGCTTCCAACTCCTTTATTCCAATTATGGCTTCAGAAGTGAGATCTGGTAGGAAGTAAAATTGTGCTCTTCTCCATGTATTCTGTATTGCACAATGTATTGTATAACTGTGTTGTATGTGTGTCTGTTTGCTGTTTGCGAGTGTTACGTAGACCTCTTCCTCGCGTGGTTGTAATCCTAGTTTTTGTACGAACTGTAAACCTTTGTTCCCTATATATGATTTTACGGATTCTGTATCGAGTAATGCATGGAGGATTTTCCCTTCATGAATGGTCATTATGGTGTGTGGTCTTCTATCTGGGGACCGGTTTACTGTCTCGTGGACCGTGGGGGATCTGTATTGGGGAAACTGGAGTGCCCCTGGTTTGTTCAGATTCATTGCCGTTTCCCGGTTGTCTTCTGCAAGTGCAATCTGTTGACGAAATTCCTATCGATCCGCAATGACTGCAGAATAATATTGGGCGTGAACGGCATACCCGACGGTTATGTCCTATTTTCCCGCATCTCCAACAGCACGTATTCCTATTGAAATTATGTATTCTGTTAGGTCCGGAATATGTGGGATGTGTGGAGTTAACCTGTAACTCGTGACGGGATTTCGGTGTCGGTTGGTCTTGAATCCGAATTTCCTTTTGGATATCTACGTGATCGATGACTAATTTTGTCAGTTCTGCCATCGTCTTGCATTCCTCTCTTCTTACGTATAAGCGATGATTGGGGAGCATGCTTGAATATATTCTATCTATGGCTTGGGTTTCGAAAAAACCGTTGTGTCTTCTGATGGATGTCTGGATGTCTAACAGGAAATCTTTGAAGCTTTCATGTGTCTGTTGTCGGCGGTTACGTATAATGTTTTCCAGTTGTTGTAAATTGTTGTCTCGGTTGAAAAATGTTTCGATGTCCCTTATAAAATCTGTCCATCCTGTCCATAGGTTTTTATGGTGTCTGTACCACAACGTTGCCTTTCCCTTCAGAATAATAGGAAGTGCCCGAAATAGGTGTTTGTTTTGTATGTTGTAGCAATCTTTGAGTTCATTCACCGATTCCAGGAATTCTATTGGGTCTCTGGATCCATCATAATATATACCCCATTTTATAATTATCTCTAGAGCCTGTAAATCCTTGTCCTCCTGTGGTTGTGTAGGTATTACTGGTTCCAAAGTAACGTTACTTTTGTTCTGGATGTTTGGTGTATCTGTGCTGGCCGTCCGTAAGTGGTCCACTAACCTAGCTCTTAGTTCTGACATTTTTCTCGTCGAAACTAACCCTCTGGATTCTAATTCCGCGCGGATATCTGTTTGTCGTAGTCTGTAAACCCATCCAACTTTCTCGTCCGCAACTTCTAATCCATACGCTCCATCATCGCTTTCGGATGCCATTGTCAGTGTTTATCACGGTGTCCTACAACTCCGCCTTCCAAATTTGAATCAATTGTCTGGTTTTAAAAATTCTTTTGTTTCGTTAGTCTTCGTTAACGGGGCAAAAAAAACGTTGATACCGGGCTACGCAATTTAATTTTTCTACTCGGGCGCCATTCTGTAATGCGTATTGCCCAGGTAAGCCCAAAGAAGACAGAGTTCAATTAAATTATCTGATTTATTTCTAAAAAAATATTATCTACAACGACAAAAATAAACTAAAATTCAATATTCTATATACTTCTCCGGTACGTAAATATTTTGAAGGTCACGCTTCGACAGTCCGTATCCTTTCGTCGATTGATAGGTACTGATGGTCCGAATTGTATGTAGGTGAAACTATAGCGGTGTGTATTTTGATTCAGGCGATATACTCGACGGTGTACGGGACTCTCTACGTCCTGTGGAATGTTCAGTCAGCCAGGGATATGAGCAACCGGCGGATCAATACTCTTTTGGTTTTAGTCTCAAGGTTTGAGAGTATCGTTTGTAGCTAGTCAGTACCCAGCTTAACGAATACTTCTGCTTGCAGGGACTGTAGTTATTACGGCGTGTCAATACCACACCTAAATTATACTAACAGTTAAAGCGATCGTTTATAGCCAGTCAGTACCCGGCATAACGGTGCTTCCCCACGGAGATACTGTAGAGCTTTCAGTGTGTCAGTACCACACCGGAATTCTTCTAACAGTTTGAACAATCGTTCTCGTTTCCGTCAATATCAGAAACCAACGACCGTTCTAATGAATGATGTATAAAGTAGGATCAATACTCCGACTTAGTACAACACTCGGCGGAAGATAGTGTAAAGCGTTCAAGGTTGAAGTCAATACCCTCGACCTACGCTCCGCACTGGAGGCGGCTGAACTTGGAGGAGCAGGAGTTCGTAAACTAAGTCGTCTCATCGTCTGTTGGTTTACATTTTTATATCCATCGTAGTGGTAGTGGTGGAAGTCTCTTTCCCTTCTACCGTCGATTCTTCGTGCGCATCCTGGCGTGGGGGCTCTGCTGTTCTGGTTCTGGGCGCTAACTGGTTTCTTTAATCGAGTTTTATAGTAATGAATTTATGTCATTACACATCTTCTATTTATTATCACTCTTCATAGTACTTCTTTTCTCAGATTTTCTCATTCCTCGTTCACTATTCTAGCTTCTATTTGGGTTTTTTGTTACTTTACTTAGTTTGTTCACAACTTTCACTAATCTTGTTGCTTTTCACATTATCAATACCTACCACGTCATCTACATAAGTAATTATCTTTTTCATGGATAAGCTTTAATTTTTCTCTCCTGATTTAGCCAATTCATCCAATTTGATTATACAGAGCAAATTTATTCTCAATTTTTCTCCTTCTTTCAACTGCGAATAAAACTTTCCCTAATCAAAATACATTAGGAACTTTCAACATCTTATTGATAATGCGACGTCGGTTTTACAATTATGCTTCAAGTTTCAATTTCCTTTTCAGAATAACAAAAGTATTAGTATAATATACTTTCCAAAGTTCCAACTTAGTTACGTCTATATTATACCTCTAAGTAATTCAAACTTTTCTTTTCAACCAGAAAGTCTCTGTTGGTTCTATGTTACAGATGGCTTTAGAGTGTATATTATTCTTGACGTAAAAAGGGGAAAAAAAGACATAAGTAATTTTTTCGTCAGAGGAAAGGGTGGAAAAAAAGAATATATCATAACGATATACAGGGTGCGGCACAGAAATAGGAACAGATTAAATGACTGAGTATGCAAAAACAGGTCGATTTTCTTTTGCATTGGAACATCTTTGGAACATATCATCAACTATCGTACATCCTTCTCCGTCTCTCTGTCAGCATTACCAATAAAATTTAAATAGGGAAGGTTCTAAGTGTGACACATCATTGAAAAGGTAATTTTATACGGAATTCGACTATGTGACTGTTTATTGTCGGAAATGCTACCTTTTCTTCATATCCTTATCTTGAGATAATTTTAGTTTTAGATACTTTGTGTTAGAAATTTTAGACAAAGAGGTTGGTTTTCTCACATATCTTTTATTATTTTGATTTTAATATGTATATGTAACCGAAAAAATGATCGTAGTCGGTATTGAAAAAATGACAGTAGTTGTCAGAATATTAATTGTGAAAAAATTAAGAGTTTTTTTCGATATTTGTCTGATATATTTTTTATTAAAAGGTCAAGAAAAGTGCCGTTGGTATATTATTTGAACCGTCTAGGCCGGGAATAACGGGTAGTTTGTCCATCGGCGAGACATATTTTGGCGACCGTGAACGGACCTACGGCACAATTTTAAGTCAGAGTAATAGTATTTTCCTTACGATGTCTGCTGAAGTAAAAATATTAAACAGCATGAAGAAGTCACGTAAAATGCTAAGATGTACTTTTTCCAAAGCAGCTAATGAATTTGAACCATTTCTACATGCTCAAGAACCATGTTTGCTGGATTTAGAAGTTTCTTGGGAAATTTTGAAAACAAAATATGAAGACCTGCAAGTGAAAGACGTGTATATGAAGCTCTAGTGGAGACGGCGTCAGAGGAAGACATGATAGGAGATATGGAACAAGGTGATGCTTATCATAGAATATACACCGAACTGAAAGTAAGATACACCCATTTTTCTAATAATAATATATATGCTACAATTGTAGCAGAGCTTCGGCAATTGTTGAAGAGAAATCAACGAAAAGAAAGTTCAAGTTGCCGCGCATCGAATTTAAACGTTCTGATGGCAGTATCAAAGGTTGGTTGAGTTTCTGGTCACAAATTAAAAAAGTAGGTACATGAAGATCGTGATATTGAGAATTGTGATAAAATAGAATATTTGCTACAGGCCACGGTTCCAGGTACTAGAGTGCGTCAATTAGTAGAAAGTTTTCTGTTAATGAGTTAGAATTATGGAAAAATTATCCAATGTATGCAGTCCAGATTTGGTAGAGAGGATCTTCAAGTAGAGGTCTACGTTCGTGAATTATTAAAACTTGTTTTAAATAATGCTAATAGTAAACACAAACTTGAAATTTCTAAACTCTACGATCAAATTGAAACCCAGTTACGCGCTTCAGGTAATTTAGGCGTTACAGTCGACAAATATGCTGCAATTTTATTTCCGTTAATAGAATCTTGTTTGCCACATGATTTGATTAGAATTTGACAGCGTCAGCATTTAATACAGGGGAGCTTAGCATTAGTAATGCTAGCAATATTTCTGAAAATAATAATATTGATTGTACACTAGAGAAGAAGCTAGAAAATATTTTATTGTTTCTCTGTTCTGAAGTGGAAAATGAACAAAAATTGTATCAGTATGTGAGGGCTTCGGACTGACATCTGACAGCAATAAAATGTCGAAATCTGGAGAGACGTACTGCGGAAAGAAAAAATCGTACCAAGGGTCTGCTCTACCTACCGCCGCTGGTTTGCTGAACACAAACAATAACAAAAATTTTCCTCATATTTGTATTTTTAGTAGCGAGTCTCATAATGGAGATTCTTGTTTTAAGGCGCAAGAAATGACTTATGGTAATTCTCCGAATATATCTGAATCAAGTGTAAGTAAAACTTCATCTACTTTGGCAGATAACGACGAACTTTCAAATCATACAAATTCGAATACAAATCATACCAGTGGTCATGTATTTCTCCAGATGTTGCTTATCAGATTAGTAGGTCCAACTAGTTCTAAATTGGTTCGGACTTTGTTTGACATAGGATCACAACGTTCATATATTTTGACATCAACTGTGTCATTTCTTGGTTTGCGAGTCAAAAGTTCAGAGAATCTGGTGCATGGTTTATTTGGAAGAAAAGAGATTATAGTTGCACATAACTGTTATGATGTTAGTATTTCTGTTGATAACTTCTCATACATTTTTGAAGTATTAGATCAAAATAATATTTGTAACAACGTTAAGCCTCTTTTTAACCCATTCGCTGCTGAGGACGTCTTTCGACGCCCACCACTTCTGTGGTGGGCGGCGTCTTTCGACGGCCCGTACAATATCTCGTATAATGCTTTAGTATTCCGTCAGCCTTTGAGCAGGGATGTTGCGCTGTTCTCAGCCGCTTGTAGACGTACTAAATTAGCGTAAAAGTATTACAGATTGAGTTCGCCATGTGTGATCGTGCGGCAGGACCGTCAGGAGTGAAAAGACCTAAATTAGGCAAAAAAACATTCAAACGAACTGTTCCTTCGACTCAGGATGAATTGGAACGGTATTTGCTTGATTCAGATGATGATATTGGTGACCCAGACTTTGAAGAATCGGATTCTGAATGGGCTGGGTCTAACGATAGTGAGGAAGAACTAGATTTGTCGGTACTCGGGGGAACAACTACCGATTTTTTGGACAATAGTTTAGATTTAGCAACCCCACAAAGCCCAACACCCAAATTAAAAAGAAAAGCTCCTGCTCAGAAGCTGTGGAATATAATATGACACAAATACCATTTACAAAACAGAGGGATCTTTTAGTTCAACCTAACGGTAAGTTTGATTGTATTTTAAGTGTTTCACTATTATTAGGTATTTTTATATTGTTTTAGGAAATGAACCAAAACATTATTTTGATTCACTCTTTGATGACGATTTCCTAGAAATGATAGTTCGGGAAACTCAATGCCATGCCGAAGACGTTTTTCTGTCGGGAAATACAAAAGAAAACTCACGAATAACTCAGTGGGCAACATTGACAAAGGAAAAAACAAGACCCGTTGTAGATTATTTCAACTCATAAATGAAACAAGTTTATTACCCAGGAAAAAATGTATCTTTAGATGAATCCATGGTACTGTGGCGTGGACGCTAAGTTTTCAGGCAATATATTAAAAATAAGCGACACAAATACGGAGTAAAATTTTATTTGCTAACGGAGTCGGATGGAACGGTTTTAAAATTTTCCATCTATACTGGTACTCTAGACGATTTTGGGGGTAAAGGGCACTCTGCCAATGTTGTGCTCAACTTGATGGAAGAGAAACTAGATGCGGAACACTCCCTGTATTTAGATAATTTTTACAATAGCTATGACCTCGCCTGCAAATTGTTGTCTAGGAAAACCTATTGTACTGGTACTCTAAGAGTATATCGTCAACAAAACCCGGTTGAAGTGGAGACTGCCAAATTAAAAAAAGGAGAAACGATTGCGCGCTACTCGAACGGAGTCATGATAGGTAAATGGAGGGATAATAGAGACGTATTGTATATATCAACAGAATTTGGAAATAACTTAAAAAAGTATTATAACAGACGCCAACAAGAAAAAGAAAAACCGGAAGCTATTTGCGAATATAATAGATCAATGGGAGGTATAGACAAAAAGGACCAGATGACGTCGTACTATCCATGCGACAGAAAAACTTTGCGGTGGTATAAAAAAATTGCAGTTTACATTTGTTATATGCTTTTAGTTAATTCTTTTTTTTTATTCAAAAAGTACCAACAACCGAGAATTTCCTTGTATGAATATCGACTTCGTATTCTTGAGTATTTACTGCCTGAAAAACAAGGTACTAGCTATGTCGAAAAAACACGCACCATGACCTACGTTCCAGCAGAAAATCCTGGAACAGGTGGATGCAAGAAACATGCCCATCGCAAGTGCACTAAGTGTGCCAAAAATAAGG
Organism: Galeruca laticollis; assembly: GCA_963921935.1. Classification (NCBI taxonomy): domain Eukaryota; kingdom Metazoa; phylum Arthropoda; class Insecta; order Coleoptera; family Chrysomelidae; genus Galeruca; species Galeruca laticollis. The sequence continues at coordinate 207,314,684 of OY998177.1, forward strand.
TTTGCAGTGAAACAGTTTTCCATTGTCCATCCTGCCCTGGAAAGCCGGCCTTGTGTTTCGAACCTTGTTTTGCCGAATTTCATGAATATGTAGCTTTTTATTTTTCTTAAGTATTTCTCTGTATTTAATGTGATGTTTTCACAAGGCGTCTTTAGACGCCTTCCGCCTCTAGTGAACTTTTTTTGCAAGAGGCTGACGGCGTCTTAAGACATCCTAGCCCTCAGGGCGTTATTTTTAAGTTTTTTTAGAAATAAATGCTGTTTTCGTTCTTCTGGAATCATAACTGTGTATTATTTCAAAAAAACTATTTCAGCTTCTGGGGGTGGGTAGCCTCAAACCAGTCCGCAGCGAGTGGGTTAATGGGCCTTGGATATGCGAATTGAATAAATCTAATATCGCTATTTCTGATTTGAATAAAGAAGATCCCATTGAACTTTTGTTAGGTGCAGACGTTGCAAGAATTTCATATACTGGAAACAAACATACTTTAGAGTGTGAGTTGGTAGCAATTGAAACACACATTGGATGGACTGTTATGGGAAAAGTACCTTGTCAAATTTCACATTCGAGTTTATCAACTTGACTGTTTATTATATAACATTTGAAAAAGCCAATCTTAATAATTTAATCAAGAATTCGTAATGAAAATAACAAAATTAGAAAGGTGAACTGTGTATGAATATAAAAATCAAAATAACTTCATTATTTAAAAACGAAATCAATTCAACGTAGAGGCTCAAAGGAGTCTCCATTAGCTGTCATACATGAATATAAATGATCATCGAAATACTGTCTGACATCTTGAAGGATTTTTGGAGTTATTTGGCGACAGTCGTTAATGATATGTTCATGTAACTCTTCCAATGGGCCTGGCTCTATAACGTATATATTACTTTTCAAATCATGGGCCAGGCAATGAATCCTCTTAGTCCAACCTAGTTTCAACGAAATCTTTCACTTGAGTATGGACGAACAGCTTCAGCAAAATGTGGAGGAGCCGCGTTCTGTGGAAATAATAATAATAATGTTTATTTGTACTATACATCTACAGATAGAAAATTTTAAATAAAAAAAAAGGACAAATGAACTGTTAACCACAAAGTAAACTAAGTTTACTTGTATGTGGCAAAAACACATTAAACAATTAAACTGTATATAATACAATGTAATATGACTTATTAATATCTTAAATCTAACCAGAACTGAAAATTATAAACAATATGGAATTTACAAGAACTTTAACATTGTAAAAGATATAAAAATAAAAACACTGAAGATACAGGATGGATGCTATTTACATTATAACTATTTCTCTTTTCTATATATAGCCTTTTCTTCACTTCAATCAATCAAGTTGTTTATAAAATCTCTCGGCTTACTGCTGACAAAATCTCTTAATTTTTACGATTGAAAGTTTAAAAGCAGAGGGGAAGTGTCCCGTTTGTAGAGATTTATTTATTAAATATGTAAGTGGTTTAGCAATATCATCTTTCATGATTTTTAATGTTTCTGCCTTTATGTTGTCATAACCAGGTGCTTTTTTATTTTTTAGTTGTGTTATAACGTCTTTAATTTCGACTTCGTCCGATGGATACATAAAAATGGAATGGTTGCAAGTTTTATTTTTTTCAGTGTAATTTATATTTTTGTTAATATTACCAGCCAATTTTTTACCTACTGATATGAAGTAATTGTTAAAGATATCTGCTATTTCTGAAGGTTCAGTAATTGATTTATTTTTATCATTTTTAATCGAATTTATTGTATCGGTTTCTGGGACCGTCAGGAACTCATTAATAGTTTTCCATAGATTTGTTGATTTATTATCGTGTTCAATGCGATTTCTGTAATATTCACTTTTTATTTGTTTTATTAATTTATTTATTTTTATTTTATTTTCATTATAAGTTCGTCTTAAAATTTCATTATCTTGAGATTTTTTAAGTTTTTGAAACATATTATTTTTTTTATTGATTATGTTGATAAGTTCATGGGTTATCCAAGGTTTCCGTTTTTTTTTCTTGTTAGTAACTCGTTTATATTTTGTAGAAACATCTATACATTTTTGAATTATATCAATAAAATGATTTATTTCAGTTTCGATGTCAACATCGGAGTTAAAGACTAAATCCCAATTAACTTGATGAATTTCATTTTTTAATTTATTTTCGTCTATTATTTTTATAGAATTGTTACTTGTAATATTTTGTTTTTTATTTGTGGAAGGAAGTACAAGTTGAACTAGTATTGGATAATGGTCTGTTATATCGGTTTCCAAAGTCAGTGGTAGTATAGTGTCATAGTTTAGGTTTTTATTTTTGATGAAAATGTGATCAATACATGTTGCGGACCGATTTTTTACTCTAGTTGGCGAATTGATTGAAGAAATATATCCATGTTCACTCATAATATCGAGATAGTTTTGTGATTCTTTAGTATTTGATAATAGATCTAAGTTAATATCCCCTATAATTATACTGTAGTCACCCGGTTTGTTTTTTGACTTAGGAAAGAATGTAATTCATCAACAAACTCATCCACTAAAGTAGATGGCGACCTATATAAAGCATTTATGATAAAAACTTTATCGTGTAAATGTATTTTCACTTGTAAAAGAAAACTGTTATTAAAACGAATTGTTTCATGAGAGTCATAAATATTGGATTTTACAAATACATCAACACCGTCATTTTGATTTAGATCTCCGTGGTTATAAATTGTCTTATATCCTGGAATGTTAAAGATGGTGACATCAGGGACACGTCAGGTCTCTGTGAAAACTATACAATCAAAAGTGATATCTATGTCTTCCAGTAGCAATGTGAATTCGTTAAAATTGCGATTAATGCTACTTATGTTGTTATGAATTATGTTGAAGGTTTTAGATGAATAGTTTACTTCTAGAACACTTTTGGCTTCTTCAGTGTTAAGATGAAAATTTTCAATTGTTTTAATAGAGAAATCTCTAATATATTGATCCATCCTATATATTTGCGATTAAAATAAACAATTTCTATTCTGAATCAAATGTAAAGGGTTTTTCTTATATCCTAATTGACAAAACAGTTAAAAGACAATGTAAAAACACTGGTGATTAAATTATTATTCAAAAAATAACTAAAACTAGATGGACAACTTTTAATAATATTAGTAGTACAGGCAGTGAGGCTTAAAAAAGTTTAATACTTAATTTTCTTGGTCTACTTCGTAGAGTTTTTCCGGGTTACACGGGTTTCAGCTTGTTGTATATTTTTTCTGCCAGTAGGGGGGGTGTTTTCAGTGAGTGTTGCAGAAATGTTGATATTTTTTATGCTTTTACCTTGGGTTATAGCTGATCCTTTGAATTTAATGATTTGAGCGGCTGCACTTTGAGATAGAACACTTGTTTTTATTTCAGCTTTAGTTTCGTTTCCGTGTTGCTCTTCATCTATTTCGTCAGGTTTGGTTGTTGGTGTAGGTGGGGCAGAATTATATTTTTGTGGAAGGTCGTATTCAAGCTCAGCTATTGGTTCTTCGTTATGTGTACTTTCTAACTCTTCAGCGGTGTAAGGTACTCCATCTACGTACAGTTTGAAATTTTTTATGTATGCCGTATGTTGTTTACTCCTGGCCTTTTTAAGATGTTCAACCAGTATTCTATTAGATGCTTGATCTTCTGGTCGCAGGTCACTTGAAATAGATATTCCACTAGCTTTAAGCTTTTTCAAATTTTGGAGAATTCTCTGTTTGGTCAGATAAGATACAAACTCAAGGATTACAGTACCTTTTTGCCCAATAGTAAATAAGTTATTTATATCTCTTTCTTCCAAGTCGCATCCGAAAATTTGATTCAATTTCTCAATCGTTACTGCAATCAAATTGTTTTTGTTAGCATTTATTCTGAAAATTACAATATTATTTCGTTTATTTGATCTTTCAATATATGTAATTCTATTTTCAATTTTTTGACAGCGCTCTTCAATATCTTCTATTTGTTTATTTATATTATTGTTCAAATGTTGTATATCTTTCCTTATTTCAGCGGAAATGTTCTTTATTAGTTCTTCCAATTTTAATAGCAAATCTTGATTAGTTAGTTGGTTCATATTTATATTTTCCACCTGTTCACTGGACTACGAGTTCGATATATGTACATATGCGAAGAAAGTAACTATTTTATTATTATTTTTATCTTCAAAGCTTTATTCATGGAATGTTTTCATAATTTTTCTAGCATGGTTTTTTACTTAGATTGTATAAACTTGAAGAATTGGGCTTAAATTTCTGTGCAGACCAATATAAATGTTTATGCTAATACTACGGTATTTACCTCATTTATCGTTTATTTTATCACAGTATCACACACACACCAACCTTTACTTATATCATGAGATATACAAGGTATCGGTTACCTTTTTCTGTTATGTCTGTTAACGTTGTATCAACGGTGTCTATGAGTGATTCCACATACATACCCAGTCAAATTACCTTGTAAAAAATGGACCTACAATACTATGACCAAACATTTAACTTTTCTGGATGTTGAGTAGGGGATGGTGGGGATCCTTGGGCACTTTTTCAGTATATTTCCTGTACAGTAAATTCAGCCCAATCCAGCCCTAATTTATTTTCACTGCCAGTTACAGTTGACTTGTCTTAAGCTTTAGGCATTATGTTATAAATTCTATTGTTCAAATTTTTTTGTGAAATTCAACTTTTTCAAAACCTTGCAATAGTGCCCAAGCATCCCTACCAGAGGGATCTGTGGGCACTGTAGTCGGGAGCCTTGGACATGAAATAACCAACATTAATAAATAATTTTACAAACTATATTTATTGATACTATTGGGCACACATATTCAGGGTTGGGATAAAGTATGGAACCACGTAAATATCTTTCAAACGAAAAGAACGATATTTATGAAAATTTGCAGGTAAGTGCAATGGAACAAAATGCATCTGATGTACATTTTTTTGTTAATAATATACTTCCGGTTCAACTGGAAATGCCATCAACTTCTTTAATTTAAAAGGGACACCCTATATATTTTTACAGATTTTGAAAGAGCTTGTTATTTTGAATTCATACATACTGAGTTTAGTGTAAAAAAAATTGTAAGAACGAGGAATATAGCACTTTAATCAACCTCATTGAGTTTTTTGCATTAGAGCAAAAAACTATTTAGATAAACTAATTGATGTTGTTTGTATGCATAGTAATAAATAAACGAGTACTGTTTAGTACGACTTTTGTTCTCCAAGTGTCAAATTCTAATTGACGGAAATAAATTTTACAATTTAGAATGGTTCAATTAAGTGAAGAAGAGCGTGATGACATTTTAATGATGATCGGTTATGGTGATCGTGTTAGAACTCATGAAGAAGTGTGTCATATTTTTAATAATTTGCATCCGGAGAGAAATCCTATATCACGCTCAACAGTAACTAAAACATTACAACGTTTTAATACAACCGGGATGGTAACTGCAACGAACGAAACTGTTAAACAAAATATTGCAATCGATTTAGAAGAATCACCTCAAACTTACACCACAAATTTAGCACTAAACCATGGTATCAGTCGACGTTCTGTAGGAAAGATATTAAAAAGTGAAAAGTATCATCCGTATAAGGTACAGTTGGTTCAAGAATTGTCAGACGATGATTTTGACCGACGGCTGGAATTTTGCGAAAGGCTAATGGACATCTGTAATGTCGACGAAAATTTTGCTTCTAACATAGTTTTTTCCGATGAGGCAACTTTTTGTTTAAATGGAACAGTTAATCGCCATAGGTATTGGTCAAATGAGAATCCTCATTGGATTCATGAAGCACATACCCAGCATCCACATAAGTTAAATGTTTGGATGGGAATTGTCGAAAATAGGCTTATAGGCCCATTTTTTATCGACGGAAACTTGAATGGTGGCAAGTATTTGGATCTACTGAATAACGAAATTATTCCTGCACTTCAACAGAATGGGCAATTACCACAAAATGTTTCAACAAGATGGAGCACCTCCACACTATGATAGACGGGTTAGGGATTCTCTGGATGCAAATTTTCCAAATCGATGGATTGGACGTAGAGGATTCATAGAGTGGCCTGCTCGTTCTCCGGATCTAAGCCCGTTGGATTTTTCTCGTTGGGGTTATCTAAAATCACGTGTTTACGTTAGACAACCAACAAACTTACAGGAATTGAGACAAAGAGTTATTGATGAATGTGAACTAATACGTGGAGAAGTCTTGGAAAGAGTGACTCAAGAATTTGTTAATAGGATGGCATATTGCCAGCAAGTTAACGGCGAGCATTTTGAACATTTGAAGTAATTTTGTTTCTCATTGTTGTAAAATAATGAAATGTACACCTATTGTACAACTTACAGTGAGTTATTCCTCGATTTTACAAATTATTGTACAATAAACTCAGTATGTATGAATTCAAAATAACAAGCTCTTTCAAAATCTGTAAAAATATATAGGGTGTCCCATTTAAATTAAATGATGGCATTTCCGGTTAGACCGGAAGTATATTATTAACAAAAAAATGTACATCAGATGCATTTTTTTCCATTGCACTTACCTGCAAATTTTCATAAATATCTTTCTTTTCGTTTAAATGATATTTACTTGGTTCCATACTTTATCCCAACCCTGTATAAGAGAATTAACTAACTTTGATATTTTCGTGAGAGTTGCCTATTTCATATTTTCGATCACCCATAGTGGTTTATCAAATAGATACTTATGGCTTCCTCTTCTTGTCAAAAAAGTGGGGGCGGGTAACTTTGTGATTATGTCATTTCGGGTAACTGATGATACATCTTTTATATCAGGGTAGCAGAAAGTGTTTTTCAATTTTGTGAGTCTCATGAAATTTATTGTAAAATCGTTGTATTCTTTTTCCTCGATTTTTCTTACATAATGGGCACAGGTTTTCTTCATCTGAAACTTAACTAAGACGTAGTCTCCTATCTGGAAACTACGATCAGGACATATGACATCATCTACATCTACTTACTTGTCACTTTCTTCTTCAAATTCATTCCGTTCCGATGAGGAGCCCGACGAGAAACTTTCGTCCTTTAACTTTTCGCTCGATGTACTTTGCTTTCGCTTCTTAAAATTTCTTTCTTTCTGAGGGGTCTGCAATTCATTTGACAATTTTGGAATTTCTTTCACTCGTAATTTACGTTTTTTCTCAGCTGCTAGCTGCTCTATTAGAAGTTTTTCTGGTGTGTCTGTCATGATCCTAGATTTCGCTTTCTTCCTTTTAGTCTTAATATTTATTCTTGGCTGTGCTTTAGGATAAGGTCTCACAGTTTGGAGAGTCAAAAAGAGCTCATTCGTTGGTGTATTCGTTTGCCGCTCCTGAGCTGGCTGTAATAAGGCAGATGCAGAATTAGACGGCCCATTTACTTCACTACCGGTTACGTGAAAATACGAATCAGTAGGACTAGTCGCTGGTTGTTCTTGGATTGAATTCGCGACAAGGTCTTTCTCTTATTCTATTAACATAGGTCTGTCTGTGACATAGGAACTTAAAAAATCCACGTCTGTAAAAACTTCAGAATTGAAGGGCCAAATACCACTTTTCTCGAATCCGTGTTAAATATTTTTGGAAGTAAAAGCCTGAGGTATGGCCAGTGCTGATAATTTCGCTATTTCATAAATGGTGCAAGTTTTTGATGGATTCGTAGAGAGCCAATCTGTTAACTCAACATTATAATATCTCTTGAGCGGTTCAAATACTGTTAAATCTAAAGGCTGTAGCTTGTGGCTACAGTGTGGCGAGAGCTATGTCGTTTGCTTTGCACAAGTCCAAAGCTTCTATTGATATGTGGCTTTCATGATTATCAAGTAGAATGGCTACAGGTGAAGTCTTTGAAGGCTTAACATATTTAATGAAATGTTTCAGGTATAAAACGAAATTTTGTGCAGTCATCCACTCAGACGTGTAAGCTGCACCATCGGATCCAATCGGGGCACCATTCAGCATGTACGGTCTAAAATTCACTCGAGGGAATACTTAAAATGGCGGTATACAATTTCCGATAGCATTAATCGTGCAACAAAGGGTAATCAAAGTGCCCCTTTCAACAGAGGTCATTTGTCCTACTTGTTTGCAACCCTTCACTGCTAAAACTTTCTGCGTAGACTGCACGGTTGTTAACCCAGTTTCGTCTGTATTGTAGATTGCTTCTGGTCCAAATTTATAGCGATTTAAAACGCTTCTGTAATTGTCGAAAAATTCCGTTATATTTTTCCGATTGAAACTGGTGGCGCGTGATAAACTAGTCGCCTCAGGAGGGCGCAAATACAAATTTTTGTTTCGAATCATAAACCCTCTGATCCAGTCTTTTGATGCATATTTACGTTGCTTCCAATTTTCTGGAATAACTTTTCCATTTGCAACTGCATATTCGTATGCAAACTTTCTACAATTAAGTTTAGTCAAGCCGTAATGTAATTGGGAACATCTAATTAAATATTCACTGAGTGCCTTTTCTTCATCAGTAGTGAATATCTGTCTGGTTATAAATTTGTTTTCTGTGGTTTTCAGAGGGCACTCTAACTTTAAGTATCGTTGAAGAGAAGATCTGGGAATCTCATACTTCTTCGCAATTGGTTGAATTTTTGCTCCCGCACGGACTTCGTCTATAGCTCTTTAGATTATATCACGTGGTATTTCAATGCGGTTTATTTATTTCTTGTAGCAAAACGGCATATTCTTCTGAAAATAAAAAAACGTAAGAAGGGAGAGATGGGCATGCCCAATGTTCCCGCACCGTTGGGTGTTCATGCATCCTGCCCGGCGCCATTAAAATTCAATTGCAAAATACTACACTAAACAAATAATTTTAACCATTAATTAATACGATATTCCATGCACAAGGAACCAATATGTACGAATTAATTGAAAGAAAGCGTACTTACAGTGCTTTCAGAACAGTACAAGAAAAATAATCACCAATAAAATTGTTTGTTCAAGGATAGAAACCTAAAACTGGATTTTGTCGTGTCGACAATACTGATACAGCTGCACTATCGCGTTCGTTAGAAGTAACAAATCAACTGCTTTCCGATTACCACGACAGCGGCGCTTGATTTTATTCACAAATGCTTAGACCTCCCACCTGCCCAAGGATCCCCACCTTTCCCTATATAATTCATGGAAAACTTTGGATTGATATCTGACCAGTACCGACAGTCAATTGACAGTGCCTTGAGAAAAAACTGCATTCATCCGAACAATTGATGTTAAAAATGAAATGTGGATCTTGTAGAGCACGCTCACTTGTGATTTCATCAAATCAATTAGAGCTATTTGCTTTATATGAAATGATCGAAATGCCTAATCACAACAAGAGTTCAAGCAACACTCACGGAGGTATTTGACATTTACAATTTTCTAAAAATGTAGGGAAACTTGTTGTCCACACCACCGCCATATTGTAAAATGGAAAATCAGTAGCGTAACGAAATAAAGTTTTGTATGTTAACACAAAATTAGAATATTAATAATATATGAAGCATGATATGGCAGTTCCTTTGAAGATGGTTGGTGAATTTAAAGTTGTATCGGTATGTTGCTTGTAGGTTATGATTAGGGAAAACAAACACTACTAAAATTTTAATGAAGTGTAGTATTTAAGTTGAAAACAAAGTAAGTTGTAAATTAAGCTCAAGTCGTAAGTAGGTACATTATTCATGTGAAAAAGCACATAAAATAGGAAGTAAATAAAATAGTTTATAATTTATGAAAAATTAAGGTAGAAAAATTCTAATTTAACATGAACCAAATACATATTTTAGATATAAACGATATACCATTGAATTACACATTCTATTTTCATTAGGATTGTATGCCCGTTTCTCTGTTTTTATAATTTTGTAAACTTCCTCTTCTTCTGGAATTTGCGTGGCATATATTTTTGTTTTTTCAAACTCCTTATCGCCATTTGCCAAAGGTTCATAGTTTAATTGTTGATGAAATCATCAATTTTTGAAATAGAATCCAGCCCTTTCGCCGGAACTTCCTTCAATAAAATGGGTTAATTCTTTTCGATAATTCAATTAAGTTACGGATGTCACCTATATTAAAATTATCTTCTGATGTAGTGCTGGTAGTATCTGAACCAAACACGCTCTCCTGCAATATCCTGTCTTTTGTAGCACCTGCTGTTAATTTACCAAACTATTTTGAGTTGTTCTATCAATGTTTTGGAACGTACACACAACGCAAAAGTCTAGGGATATTTTTGTAAAATCCTAAAACTAATTAAAGACATTTTCGTGTTCATATAAACTTACTTTGATTGTGACTGTTAATCTAAGTTCTTACTTTTTTGTATAAAATATTGCAAAACAGATAACAATATGTGTTTTAGAACGTTTTTCACAAGGGACGGAAAAACTGACATTTCAATGTTTTGTTTAATTTCGATTTTTAGTCATTTCATACTGTTCTTGCTTAGTAGGTGTGTTAAAGATAGTGTGTTTTTGCCATGGAACGACAACATCTAACGTTGGGTGAGATGAATAGGGCGGTGGGCCCCCTTCAAGCTGGTGTGCGACAAACCCAAGTAGCCGAATAAATGGGAGTCTCGCAAAGCGTCATAAGTCGATTATGGCGTCGGTTCAGAGACACTGGGAGTTCGGACGAGCAACATCCAGGACGTGATCGCTCTACAACTGTCGCTCAAGCCCGGTATTTAGTTTTAACCGCTAGAAGGCAACCGACAATCACAGCACCCGAGTTGGTTAATGAATTACAACGTGCATATAATGTGACAATTGGCAGTAATACGGTGAGGAGTTGTCTCCATGAAGGCAATCTTCGTAGTCGGCGACTACTGAGATGTCCACCTCTGTCTAGAGGTAATCGCGCTGCACGATTAACCTGGTGTCAAGAGTTTCTGAATTGGACTGACAATGACTGGGCTACAGTTTCATTCACCGATGAGTCTAGATTTGGATTTCCTCCATATTCTCGTTGGACGAGAGTGTGGAGACAGCCCAGAAATTTGGAACGCTTGCGACATGTGCATTAAGTGTACACATACAGAGGTGGTACATTATTGGCATGGGACGGAATCATTATTGACGGAAGAACTAAACTCATTTTCCCACACGGCTTTCTCACAAGTCAGTAGTATATGGATACTATTCTCCAACGTGTCGTTCGTCCATTTGCTGGTGCAATTGAAGATAACTTTCACTTAATGCATTATAACGATCGACCACATGTTGCCCGTATTGTAGTAAACTGGTTGGATAACGAGGGTATTGATGTATTGCCATGCACAGTCACCGAACTTGAATCCCATTGAGCACGTATGGGATATGTTCCAACGACGAATTACTCCATTTATGGGCAAAATTCACAATGAGTGTCAATTTCGAGAGCTTCTGAGAGTACAATGGACACAAATACCTCAAACAGAAATTAACAAATGTAATTTTGAGCATGAATGCTAGATGTGGGGTTGTGATAAGACAACGTGGTGGCCATACTTTATTTTAAGTTTAATTTTTGAGTTTTTCATATTTTTTTGACATTTCAAAAAACAGTGGTTTTTAGAATATTTTTTCTGTTCAGGTTACTGTTATTTTTTGCAAAAAAGTTAATGTTTTTTACATATTAAACAACAATATAAACTATAAATTTTGTATCACTTTTTCAAGTTGATTACAGGTGAAAACACGACTACTTATAAAAATATCCCTAGACTTTTACGTTGTGTATATTTCATCTTTATGTCCCACATGTGTTTCCGTAGTTAGCACCATTATATTTTCCTTAAATTCTAATTACAAGTCAAAATATGATATTCAAATTATAGTTGTCTACTAAGTAGATACTATCACTTTCAACGTAAAATTTCATTCTTGATCGACACATTCCACGAGTATGTATTCTTTTTCAGATCTTTATATTGCGTTTCTTATACGAAGAAAAAAATCCTAAAATTACGCATTCACAAATACTAAACAATTATAATAAGAGGGATGTACGTATCATTTGAAACAGTCCCATCACACTCATACAAAATGGATTCTTTTCCATTTGCAAGTTTTTTCTGTCCCTGCAACAATAAACAACTTCTCTGTTCTGTAAACTCTTCCAATTTCTCAAAGTATAAAACATATTGATTGATATTAACTTCGTGAGAATTAATGTCTTGTTGTAGACTTGTGTTATAAATCTCATTCAGAATCACTAGGAAATTTGATAACACGAGTAGATTTTTCAATTAACATTAAATTTAGAGAATCTACAGCATCATCAGAAATGTGTTCTTTATTTAAACCATTTAGATTGACATTTCTTCAAATGTTTCAAATGTTCGCAAATAGAAAACCAACAGACAATCCACAAAGTTTCTTCCTGTCTAATTTTTAAACTATTCTGATACATTGTACCATCCCTTGGATTACATGTGTGAGTCGTTGATGTGTTTCACAACACGACATTAGATTACAGAACGATTAAGCTACGACTAAAACTAAAGTATGGTGAAAAACTTATTATCACTGAGAAATCGGGAGCCTGGCACGAAAAAAAAAAAACAAATGAATCAAAAAGAAGAACGATTCAGAGTCCTAGACGCAGCTGCAGCTATTATTCGCGAAGATATCAATCCGTAGTGTTTGATCATTCTAATTACCCTCCACCAAGTCGCATGTTTGAAGATTTGTACAATGAAATCCCAGAATTGTTGACATATTTTGTGGAGCGAGTAATTTTAAAGAATAAACGATCAAATTTAGATCATTAAAAATTAATATGCACAAACATTTGCCATTGTATCATGACTGCTGTTCGACCAAGGTTCTTTAAGTCAAAATTACAACTAGGCCTCGCAGTTTCTTTATCGAAGGTTCGGGTCGGGTCGGGTCGAAGAAGAACAAGAAGAAGAAGAACGAGAAGAGTTTTTCGGTTATAATAGAGACGAATAAAATTCACCACTATTTTAATTTACATTGCTTTTTATCTTTTCCAATATTTACAAATTTCCGTAATTTTGCAATAGTTTCAAATTAAAGAGGATGACAACTGACCGGTGGAGTAGGCCTACGGGGAAACCACGTTAAAAAGTACACTACCTCATAGGTGGCGTGGAAACGTGTGCATATTATGACGATTGCAACTTGTACAACTTTTTGAATCGTTATATCTCAAAAACGGTAGCTCGTAGCAAAAAAAGGATTGATACCTTTTTTGTAGATTATTTTATGGTATACAATTTCCGTCTGAGATATTTTTATGATAAAACTTACTGTTTCGCTGAAAATCGTGAAAAACTCATTTTTTTGACCTTTGACCTTGAATAAATTTTTTTCCATACAGTGGAAAGATGGAGAACTTTCAAATTTTATTTTTAATCTTATTTTTAACAAACTTACTGATTTTCAGCTTGATGAGAATTTATGTAGCTTCGAATGTTTAAATTGAACGGACTAATTAATTATTTTAAGGCGAAAATCATGCGATTCCATAATCACCTTTCTATTGTTCTGTGTGCGATGCCATCTACAATAAAGACATTATTTTTGTTGAAATACTTATGCATGTTACATATTAGTATTAGTAAATTGTTCAATGTTTGTTGTAATTTTATCTTAATTTTTATTCTGATCATAAAGTTGTTCCACTCGTTCAACATTATTCCCTATTCAAAAAATTATTTTCACTCCATTACTTGCATCTTCAATAACTAATAAAAACAACCTACATTAATGTAAGTGTATGTTTGCCCTTAAAATTCAAACAAAGAGCAACTGTAAATCTCTCTTTATTCACTTTAAATCCTGAAGCTGATTTCTCATGCTGGTGGCTAACGTAATGCTGATAAATGTTTCGTCCATGTTATACACATGTTCAGAATGTAAGCCTTCTTTCTATCACATCACCGAGTTTTTTTATCTATTCTGTGGATGCAGCTAGGTCGGCTGAAAGTTTTTCACCACATACGCTATTTCAGGAGCTAATCTAAGCAAGTTATTACTCTTATATATTTATTTCATGAGAAAATTGTGAAGAAAGGATAACCTATTCAGACTCATGTGTCGTAGAAAACGGAAATATCACAAGTCTACAGAAATCGCTTCAAAGTACAGTACAAGCGCAATCAATTGAAATGAAATTTCCGGTGAGTAGACACAGTTACTTGATTTTATTGAATTTCAAACAGACATAGTCCATAACACTTTTCAGCAAGATGATTGTTTTGATTTGTCAAAATTTTTACTTTAATACCATTAAATTGACTTATTGAATTAATTGAATAAAACTAGAAAAATTGCACAATTCAATTATGGCTTTAACGAAAGTACGAAATTTACTGCCAATAATATAGGAAACCGTGTAGTCTGGAAAAAGTAAACCATCCTTCATTGCATCAAATATATAGAACTGTGACAAGAGAAAATATATTATGCAATTGTTGCAGGTAATACTTAATTTAGTTTTTCACTTCTTATATACTCAGTAACATAGAAATCAGAAGCACCCAATGAATATTATTTTATTTCAAAAATATTTCACGTACATGTTTATCATAAAACTATTCGAGTACTGTTGTTTTAAAAAAATTCACAAGTTTATCACGCCTGGAGTGCGAATAAATGCAAATTATCGACAGCTAACTGCGAGAGAAGTCGAATTGTTGGTCTTCGGGAAGCTGGGCTGCCGTTCCGAGAAATCGCTGGTAGAATGAACAGGAGTGTGGATACTGTTCTCTGTTGTTATGAGGCATGGCACCAAGAAGGCCGAACACGAAGATCCAAAGGCAGAGGATGACTGAGCAGGACAACAGAGGGCCAACATCGTTGCCTAAGATCTGGTTCTAAGATATCGTTTCTCATCAACAATGACAATATCAACTCAGTGATTTGCAGAACATGATAGAGTCCTTGGAATGCGAAGTTGTAGACGGATTAGAAGGTTTCGATTTTTCGGGGGAATATTTCCCGATTAAACTGTCAACTTGTCAAACTGATGTTATTAATTTATAAATTCTTAGGTTATCAATAACCATCCCGTAACTGGAAAAAAAGAAGAGACACAGAAATTCGTTTGTTTTAATATATATCATTTATAAATTACGAAATTATACGTAAAAATATATTGAAACTGATGCGAACTGATGCACCGGGTTATTTTTGCCGACCAGAGGAGAAGTCGAGTGATTTGTGTTTAATTGTGGGTTGTCTTACACACATGTTTGTAAGAAATACTTTGAACTAAAGAAATAATATAATTATCATTCAATAATTACACAGGAAGAATGAGTAATATGAAATACCAAAATGGCGAACTTTTTTGTGAATGACAATGTCTGCTCTTCTTCCATTTCTTTATCTTCTGCTGTCAACGGCCTCGTCGACTAATCGTTACAAAACTATCTATTAAAGGTTAAGCTTGATTAAAAGTTGCATGAACTGCAGTGAAATACACAATTATTATACGTATTCTGGTTAGAGAATGCAGCCATCGGAGCATTAATGTTGTTGTCGGTGGATTAAAGTCATTGACGTCGGCCACTTTTTCGAACATGTCTTGTTACCATAGTACAGCCTCCGGAATGCAACAAGTCATCAATTTTATGATTGACTATTATTCACAACATCTTGTTGTAGAACTGGTTCTTCTCCAATACTTCATAGGCGGTACTGTCAGTCAAATTATATTTTAATATTCATAAGTAGACAATCTAATATTGTTGGTTTTCTATGAGATGATACTTTGCCATATTGACTGACAGTTAGTTGTCAGTTGTCTTTGTATTATTTAGGCAGTATGTAGTTGTCGATTTTTATAACAAAAAAAAAATTTGTTTATAACGATATTAGTTAATCATTTTTATCCACATACCCAATTCATCAAATAAACCTATTCGTTAATTCCTGAGTTACAGTATGTGAACAAATCTTGGGACGCCCTGTATAGTAGCAAACGACGCACGGTGAGAAAAAAATAATTTTCTTGTTTGTAAACCTAATATCTCACGTTTGAGTGGACCGAATTGTATGAAATTTTGTTTACGTATAGTTCAACCCTACACCATATACTATGGTAATTGGGTTTCTGATAATATATATATATTGTTATATATTACTATTTCTGGGTTAATTATAATGAAATTAGGTTAAAATTGATTTCCTTTTTTTTTAATGTCGGCTAGCTGTTAATAAGATTAATGATAAGACTCGTAATTAGGTTGCGGTTCGTGCCCTTATTGAATAAATTTAGAAAATATAATTTTTAATAATGAATAATTTTTCAACAATATTTAATCTATTCAATTTTAACAATTTTCTTTTTTTTTTAATTTGAATACGATATATAATACTACTAACCTACTAGCTATAATTAAATTAAATGTCTATAAATACGAGAATGTCTATAAATATGAGCTCAACAATATGATACACTATATCCATATAACCATAAAGTCCCTACACTTCTTTGGCAGTTAAATTAACATTGTATTCTGTCTCAATAAATTTTAATTTAATTCTGTTGCCGAAATTTTGTTTGCAAATTATATGTTGTAATTTATTTCTTCTTGATAATTTGTATTCTGTGTCAATAAATTTTAATTTAATTGTCTTACCAGAATTCTGTTTGTAATAAGGTATATATTGTAATTTTCAATTTCTCGATTTTAATTCTTCTTGATAATTTTCTATTTTTATATACGAGTATCTTCCTATTGACTTCTATCTGCCAAAAATTTTCTGACTTTTCTTACCGCTACTTCTCAATCCATCTCATTTTTTTTTAAATCCGGCTTCAAAGGGTTTTTTCCATCTCTATCTCTATTGGCGCACTTGAAACGCGAACTTCACTACCCTCTTATAATTATTTTTACTTATATCTATTATAATAATCTAATACGTAAAATCAGTTACTTCCAAAAAATTGTATTTATACATTCTTTCATAATTTCCTAAAAAATCTGTCATTTTTGACTTTTGAATTCCTTTGTAGGTTATCTGTCACAATAATTTTGATGTGTATATAGGGTGTCTCAAATGATCATGTTTACAGTGTGTCCCAAATAAATGATTCTAATAAACCTGATTTAGAAATAATAATAATATTTTTTTTATAAAGTTTAGTGGATTATATTTTAAATAATCAATATGTAATAATTTCCCCAAATTTCCTTTTTTTAAAATTTTGATCTCCTTAAATATCTGAATAAAATTTTATAAAAGTAAATTTCCAGTTTATCCGTATTCAAATTAATTATCAGTTGTTTGAACTCATTCTTACATGCATATATAAAACTAACTAAAATAAATAATTACTTGAAACAAAATAATGAATGTATCATTAAATCCATTTTATTTATAATATGTTTTCTGTTGTGATTTTAAGAATATTTTTTTTTTTAAATTATTTGTATTTCGTTGAGTTTTTAAAATGTTGGCTCTCTCTCGAATTTATATAAGTTTTGCACATTTATTGTGCCCCTCACTTGATTGTTATACGGATTCTTTAATAAATAACTATTTTCATATGCCTTTATTACGATAAAAGGTCCATTGAATGGTGGTTTCAATTTTGCACATTCATTTTTTCTTGGATCAGCAACCTTCAATGATCGCTCTATCACCCAATCGCCTTCTTTAAATGCCGTTGGTTTCTTTATATTTCTTTTTTTTCTTTTAAAAAAAACTTGTCCGCATTTCTTTTTAATTGTACGTTCACTTTTTCTATTAATTCATCATATTTATTATCCTTTTCAAATATCCAAGGTCTATTTGGTCTTATGTTCCTCATGATTTCAACTGGAGTTTCTAGTGTACTCAAACTTGGTACGCTATTCATATAATACTCCACTTCCAATAATTTATTTTCCCAATTTCTCTGTTCATGAGCTGTTAAAACTCTCAAATATTTGATAATTTCCTTTACATATCTTTCAGTAGGATTAGACGCTGGATGTCTTATGCTTGTGAAAGTCAATACAATTCCATTTCTTTCCATAAAATGAATGAATTGTTTATTATTGAAATAGGTAGCGTTATCTAAAATACATCTTCTTGGTCTTCCAACATCTTTAAAATAATTTAAAAATATTTTACAAATTGTTTTTGTATTCGTTTTAGCGGCTTGTCTAATGTAAATGAATTTAGAGAAAATATCCAGAATAACAAATATATGCTTATTGCCTTGAAAACTTGTTATCAGATTTGATAGAAAATCGATTGATATTAAATCAAGTGGCTTTTCGGATAAAATAGACTTTGGAACGTTTTCATTGTGATAGTTCTTTTCCTTACTTAACTGGCATATAGCACAAGTTTTAATTAGGCTTTTCGTTATCGGAATGTCCTTCTTACAAATAAAATTTTCCCTCCATATCAACCACGTTCTTCTCATCCCCGTATGTCCATAATCCTCATGAATTTGCATCATTGCTTTTCTCGCAAATTCTGTTGTTGTTAAATACAATTCAGTTTGTCCTACTATCTTATAATAAATTTCATTTTTATTTAATGATCCTCTCTTCTCCTTTTCCGTCAACCTTTTTTGGTCCTTCTTTATTTCTTCCAATGAAAAAATACCACACTTACTTTTCAAAATATTCAGACCTACTTTAATTTCGTTTGAGTTCTTTTTGTTAACACCATCCATTCTACTTAGATAATCTGGAACTATATTTGATTTTCCACTTACATATTTAATTTCGAAAGAATATTCTTGTAATAATAATGCCCATCTATGAATTCTGTTATTTCCAAACTTATTGTTCAAGATTGATATCAATGATTGATTATCCGTCTCTATTGTAAATTTATTCCCTAATAAATAAAATCTAAACTTTTGTACACAAAAAATTATACTACCTAATTCTAGTTCACTAACGCTATAATTTTTTTCATGTTTCTTTGTCGTTCTTGAAATAAAGCTAATAGGAATTTCTTCGCCTTTCTGCTTTTGTAATAGTACTCCAGCATATCTCTTTATAGATGCATCAGTCTTCAAAATGAACGGTTCTCTATAATCAGGATAATAAATCTTTAATTTTAATTCAAATGTAGTCTTTATATTCTGAAATGAGTTTTCTTTTTCTTCAGTCCATCTCCATGGCACTCCTTTTTTTAATAATTCCATTAATGGTAGTTCTAACTCTGTGATGTTGGGTACAAACCTCTTAAAATAATTGATTGTTTCTAAAAAACTTCTTAACATTTTTAAATTATTCGGTCTCTCAAATTCCCTAATGAGCCTTATCCTATCTGGATCCATTTCTATGCCAATTTCATCGATTTTATATCCTAAATAAATAATATTTGTTTTAAAAAATTGACATTTTCCTTTGTTTAGTTTTAGGCCAGCTTCGTCAAGACTTTCCAGTGCTATTTTTAAATGTCTTCTGTGTTCGTCGACACTATTGGAGAATATTAGAATGTCATCAATATAATGTAGAACAAAATCTTCATACCTATTCAAAACTTGATGTAATGCTCTCACTAATGCTGAACACGCCCCTTGTATACCAAATGGTACTACACAGAATCGATAAATAACTCCGTCTACTGAAAATCCTGTATAATCTCTAGAATCTTTGTGCAACGGTATTAACCAAAAACTATGTACTAAATCTAACTTTGTAAAAATCTTTGCATTTGTTATCCTTCCTAAAATGGCATCAATTGACATGGGTGCTTCATATTCAGGTATTGTATACTTGTTAATCGTTCTTGCATCCAAACATATTCTTATATCGTTATTCTTTTTCCTTACAACTACTAGAGGATTTATATACGGTGTATTGCTTCTTTCTATGATCCCATCCTTTTCTAGTATTTCCAACTCTTTTCTTACTATATCTTTCAATTTATACGGTACTGGATATGATTTTGCTTTAAAATTCTCAATATTCTTCACCTTCATCTTATGTTCATATTTTTTAGCCACTCTCGGTTCCTTCGACATTAATCTCTCATACCTCATTAATAATTCATTTATAAATTCATAATATTCTTCATTACAATCTATTATATTACCATTCATTTTCACATCTTCCATTTCTTCTTCTCTTTCATATTTAAATTTTTCATTTTCATCTTTTAAATTATTATTTTTACAATAACTTACTTTTTTCGATTCCTCTTCTTCCTCTATTACTTTTAATTGCATCCATTTTCCATTTAACCGTATTTTCTTTTCTTCATAATTGATGACTGCTTCATATTGTTCTAATACATCATTTCCTAGTATAATATCTACATTTAAATTTGGAATACCTAGTAGATGACAATTTAATATAGTTTCTTCCAATTGTAAATCTATGTTATATACTTTATTTACTTCACATAATTTACGATTATTAACACCGGTTAAAGTTACCTTAGGAATTTTCATTTCTTTATTAATAAAATTATTATTTTTATCTATTAACATTAAATCAATTAAAGACGCTTCGCTTCCTGTATCAATTAAAATTTGTAATGTTTTGCTATGAATTTTTCCCTGTACGTACAATAAACCATATACCTGCTCTTGATCTAATTTCTCATTTAAATCAATAAACTCATTAGGGTGACATAAAGCAAAACTTTGATATAGCAAGCAACATTTTAAAAATCCTGTCTATCGTTACTGTGTTCATCCTGCCTCTGCTTGTTGTTTTCAAGGTACCTGAATTCTTCAACTCATATTTCCTGTCTATCCTGACTATTTCTCTCTGCACTACTTCCTCTAGTGTGATTTTCGTTATTATTGTACGTTGATCTTCCGTCATCTCCTTCTAAACTTCTCGCTCTGTTTCGATCATTGCCAAATCTTGCGTAATTTACTTGTTTCCTGTTATAGTTATGTCTATTGTCATTGGAATTATGTTGTCTATTTTCCGTGTTATTATTTGAATGATACCTTATATATTTACCTCTATTGTCATACCTGTAATTATTATTATAGTTAATTCCCTCTTGGTTATTCTCATAGTTAAAATTTCTCCAATTTCCTCCATTATTTTTTTGCCTTGAGTTATGATTATCATTGTTATTATTGTCCATTCTATTATTATCATTATCGTTATAATTTCTGTTCCTTCTATAATTCGTAAAATTTCCATAATTATTATTTTGTCTAACTTCTCTCTGCTGATTTATATTATTATTTCTTCTAGACACTGGATCTCCTCTGCTCCTTTCTAATCTCTGCAGATATTTGCATAAATTGTCTATTGTTGCAATATTTTGTATGGCAATTGTCTCTGTTATCTGATCCTTAAAATGTCTTGATAAATATAAAACAATTTCTTCCTCGTTTAATCTTGGATTTAAATGTATTACCATAGCATACATTTGAAGTACGTAGGAATTAAACGAATTGCCTCTATTTTCATCATATTTTCCAAAATACAACCTCTCTCTAATTTTTGATTGGACATTGTTTCCCCAGAAATATTCTATAAATTTTCTTTCAAATTGATTTAAATTTTCTATTTCCTCTTCTTTACTCGTAAACCATATTAAGGCATGGTGTTCAAGATGTTCCCTTATAAGTTCTCTTAATTCTTCTGCTCCGTATTCTTCCCTTATCTTGTTTCTTAACATTTTGATAAATGTTACAGGATGTATCTTTTTAAAGTCCCCATCAAATCTTATATTATTATTTCCAATATTAACTATCCTATTTTCTCCTTGTATTCTTGTTATATCTCTTCTTATTCTCCTTTCCTTTTCTTCCTGATCTTCTTCCATTTTTTTCAAATTTACCTCCATTTCTCTTAGTTTCAATTTGTATTCTTCCCTTTCATTGTTACGACTGTCTTCCCTTTGTATTTCTTGGATCATTTTGTCCTTAATTGTTTTTATTTCTTCCCCATTTTTATTTATCATTTCTTTACAATCTTGGAACGTCTGTTCCGTGTTAGTATGTATTCTGTCAACCTTATTTCTAATTTCGTCTTCTATTCCTCCTATGACTTCTCCCATTTGTCCTATCTTCTCACAGATTCGGTCCTCCATTTGTTTTCTATATCCATCTCTATCTTGTATCATTTCTTGTTTTAATTGTTCAAATTTGTTTTCGAGGTTAATTTTTAAATTTCTTTCCAATTCCTCCATTCCATTACGTACTTCTTCTATATTCCTTTTGACTTCTTCATTTCCTTCTTCTAATTTTCTATTTAACTCCGTATTTCCTTCTTCTAATTTTCTATTTAACTCCGTATTTCCTTCTTCCACTCCCTTCTTAATTTCCTGGTTCCCTTTTCTTAAATCATTCACACTCTCTATAAGAGTTTTCATTATTCCTTGCAGATTCTCCATTTCCTTAACTCTTTCTATCAACGATTGGTTTTGCTGTTGTGTTGGTGTCTCCATCCCAATATCTTCTGTAGTTGCTGTAGATTGTTCTTTTTCTGTATTCATGTTATCCTTCTTCGCTCTTGTGTTTGGCATGTTATTTTATTATTGTCAAGTTGTTCAGTAGTCTATGTTTTTTTTATGAATGTATTTATATTTTATCAAAGAAATACAAATAATTAAATAGGCTAATTGCAGTTATATCAGCAATAGCCCCACGTTGGCTGGCGACAAATTGTTATATATTACTATTTCTGGGTTAATTATAATGAAATTAGGTTAAAATTGATTTCCTTTTTTTTAATGTCGGCTAGCTGTTAATAAGATTAATGATAAGACTCGTAATTAGGTTGCGGTTCGTGCCCTTATTGAATAAATTTAGAAAATATAATTTTTAATAATGAATAATTTTTCAACAATATTTAATCTATCCAATTTTAACAATTTTCTTTTTTTTTTAATTTGAATACGATATATAATACTACTAACCTACTAGCTATAATTAAATTAAATGTCTATAAATACGAGAATGTCTATAAATATGAGCTCAACAATATGATACACTATATCCATATAACCATAAAGTCCCTACACTTCTTTGGCAGTTAAATTAACATTGTATTCTGTCTCAATAAATTTTAATTTAATTCTGTTGCCGAAATTTTGTTTGCAAATTATATGTTGTAATTTATTTCTTCTTGATAATTTGTATTCTGTGTCAATAAATTTTAATTTAATTGTCTTACCAGAATTCTGTTTGTAATAAGGTATATATTGTAATTTTCAATTTCTCGATTTTAATTCTTCTTGATAATTTTCTATTTTTATATACGAGTATCTTCCTATTGACTTCTATCTGCCAAAAATTTTCTGACTTTTCTTACCGCTACTTCTCAATCCATCTCATTTTTTTTTAAATCCGGCTTCAAAGGGTTTTTTCCATCTCTATCTCTATTGGCGCACTTGAAACGCGAACTTCACTACCCTCTTATAATTATTTTTACTTATATCTATTATAATAATCTAATACGTAAAATCAGTTACTTCCAAAAAATTGTATTTATACATTCTTTCATAATTTCCTAAAAAATCTGTCATTTTTGACTTTTGAATTCCTTTGTAGGTTATCTGTCACAATAATTTTGATGTGTATATAGGGTGTCTCAAATGATCATGTTTACAGTGTGTCCCAAATAAATGATTCTAATAAACCTGATTTAGAAATAATAATAATATTTTTTTTATAAAGTTTAGTGGATTATATTTTAAATAATCAATATGTAATAATATATATAGTTCAAGTTATATGGAATAAGGGAAAATTATTGAAGAGGCCCAAAATAGTTTTCTGTCGGCCCGGGTAGGTACACAAATAGCTATTTCAAGTAAAGTATTAGAAAAAAATTTTGGGTGAAAACTTATTGCCTGGTTACATAAGGTGAAGTCATGTGCTGGGTACATAAACTGGTTGGTTATGTTATTGGCGACTATTGATGGATCCTTATTTTCGATTTGGTTTATCATAAAAATTTATTTGATACCAAATGTTACAATACAATAAATGGAAGTGCTATATCTACAAAAGGTAAGGATGAATAACTACTATTACTACTCGAATTTGTAGTTATAATTTTCAGTGTGTCAACAAACTGTCTTTATCCTGTTAAAAATGTCATTATTTCAAATCTTTCTTTTTAAATATGATACTTGTCACATGTTTTTTGAAGTAGAAAAACTTTTTTTTTCTAATAACTACCAGAAATTTATGTGAAATGTGCAAATAACTATTATTATTTTGTTGTAGCTGCTGCATAAAAAGCAAACATTTGTCAAAACAGACGTGAAGTAGAAATTTCCATTCAAGTGTTGTTCTAGAGGGCTACTGATAGAAAATTATAATGTCTTAAAAATGTCAAGCATGTATATAAGACACCAATATAATAAGCATTTATTGTACATATATACAAAATTGATATATACAGGTCTATAAATATAGATATTAAGGGAAGTTAACAAAAAATTATTATTTCTGGGTTTACTCATGAAATGTGGACTTATTTGAAGAATTAAGATTAACACGTACTTCTGTGATCATTTAAAAATTAACGATTAGGTGAACATCAACATATTTGAAATTTATTATTCAAAATCAATTTGTTTTATAGCTTGTTTTTTCTAAGATATTGAATAAAATACACATTTTCAATATTTTTCAAATAAGTAAATTCATCCTCAAAAGGTCTAAAAGTTACGCCTGGAAGAAGTACATTTTGAGTCGTTATGGACAGACGCCTTTGAGACTTCCTTAAGATGTCTCTGTGCTATCTGCTATACAATAGACAAATTATCACTTTGAGTTTTCTAGCCTCGCCACTCATTCTTTTACATCTAACTTATAAAGTTAATTCTAATAACAAAGTGAAATGAAAAATTTATTCTATTTTGCACATCCCCCTCTACCATATTATTGATTCACTAAATGCATGTTGCACCGCTATTCCTTAATATCAAACTTAGGTGGAGGATTACCTTAAGGTGAACTTAAAATAAAGATGTCCTGCACCGTAGTTACTTCTACCAAACCTTAGCTATGTATAGTAAATGCTTGACAACAATTGTTGACAGAAAGAAGAAGAATCGTAACCCCACTTTGTGAAAAATAAATAATATTATCGTTTCATTCAAATCGGTAATAAAACAAGTCTCAGGAACATTAACAACTAATTCATTAGGGGAACACTATTATTGCTGAAAGCTGGTTGTTTAAGTTGATAAGTATTTTATAGAATTAAATAAAGTTGGAAGGGGACGACGGTATTCCATTCGGCACAATGGAAAAAATACTCAAGTTCTTGCGATATAAACTGACACCGAAAATGTTTTTTCAGAATTCGCGTATAAAAGAGACTTTATTATAACATCGTTTACAGTATCACAATGGAGTCTCTTTGAACACTTTTTTAGTCATTTTTAGTGTCATACAGTTGGTTATTATATGTAGTATATATTTTTATTCGACATCTGACTTTAATCCTGAAACAAATTATAAAATGGTCTAGCGTTGTTCTAGCTAGAAAATTATTATATTAAATGGCCTTAAAGGTAAATTTGACTTAATTATATATTAAAAATATTAATAAATAAAATACGCTAAAGTTTATTTATCAATGATTTGTCTGTTGTTTATTTGCAAAATTCAGGAAATATTGTGTAAAACTTGTGTCACGATGATTTTCTAAAGTACTACAAAACGAGTCATTGTGAAACAAGTTTTACAAATAACCATTTACGCTGTGTAGGGACATTCAATTTCAGTCTCGATCATGTTTCGATATGGAGAGCAATAGAATTGGTCACATTGAATCGTCGGAAAAATGTAAGTTCATCAAACGTATGAAAATAATCTGTCCTCTTACTCTCATACATTTGTCTAGACACACCATACGTAATTAAATGTAGCATTTGCGTGAGTGATGGAATTGATTTATTCAACAGGCAATTTATTTTGTAAAAGGTGTGCACGAAATTTATCGTAACGGCTTGATGACTCGACTCACAAATTTAATCGCCGTTATCATGAAACAAATGAGAAAATTAATATAGAGAAATTTACTGATTCCAGCCTTAATTTGTAGATTCTTATTATCGTTGTGGTAGGCATAGGGTTTGAAAGTATAAACTGTTCTGTTGGTATAATCAGGATGAATGCCATATAGATTCGACCTAAAAAGTACGGGTAACATACTTTAGCTTTTCTCTATGAATCGTTTCCAGCCGGACAATCTGACAACCCTGTCGCCCCTGAACACACACAACATAAAATTCAATACTCAAAACATCATGAAGCTGTAAGTACCTACATACCAACACACTTTGCACCACGATTTGAAAACCTTTCAGACACTAATTTTACAGATAGTGAAATAGAATTTTTAAATAAAGGTTTAAAGTACAGCATATCACCAAAATTTACGAATAATATTAAACAAATTATAGCTACAGAGTCAGAAATAGCTTTAAAATCTAATTCAAATAATTTTCTTTATGAGGAATTAAAAATTGCCAATTTAATCAAAAATATTGAACCTTCAAAAGTTAAACGTCAAACAAAAAATGACATTACAGTTTGATATGAAATAAAAAAAAGATAGGAGATAATAACCTAACAGTTAAAAAATCTGATAAGGGGAACACAACTGTCATTTTGACGACTGAAAATTACAATTCCAAAATATATAACTTTATAGAATCTAGCGATGTAAAAGTTCTTGAAGCAGACCCAACAAAAAAGTTTTCTAATAATGTAAGGGATATTGTTAATAATTCAAATTATCTTCTAAGTGATTACGAAAAGAGGTCTATCATATCATAAAAATCCTCATTGTCCACAATTATATGGAACCGTTGAATTACATAAAATAACGAAACCAATTAGACCTGTAGTTTCTTATGTTAATGCTCCTAATAATATATTGGCAAAGAGGCTCAACAATATACTTAATAGTTACGGATTTGAATCTCAGTACTCAATTAGAAATTCAATAGAACTAACCAAAAACTTGAAAGCAATCCACTTGCAAGATAACTATAAACTCATTTCGTTCGATGCAACTAATATGTTCACTAAAATTATTCCTAAAGGATGTCTAATACTTGTAAGAAAATTAATAGAAGATAAAAATATTAATCCAGGAATAATATCAGATATACTTAATTTATTTGATGTATGCATTAATCAGAATTATTTCACTTTTGACAATAGGATATATATTCAAAATGAAGGTTTACCAATGGGAAGCCCTATATCACCTATTTTAGCAAACATTTTCATGGACAATTTAGAAAGAACGATCTTTGAAAGTAATATTTCGAAAAATATTTTATTTTGGTATAGATATGTAGATGACATATTAGCTTGTTTTATGGGTAGTGAACGACAATTAGATGTATTTTTCAACCACATCAATAATTTACACCCAAAAATTAAAGTTACATTAGGATTTGAAGAAAATAGCTCAATCAATTTTCTTGATTTAAAAATTCAAAGAGTTAATAATGTACTTGATTATTCAATTTACCGAAAACCAACACAGACTGATGTGACAATTCCATTCAATTGCAATCACCCTATGTCACACAGACTAGCGGCATATAAATCAATGATACATAGAGCTTTTTCAGTTCCTATGAACAAATGTAATTTTGATAGAGAGATTAATACAATTAGACAAATAGCAACATCCAACGGTTATCCATTAGATATGATAAATAAGCTAATTCGTAAAAAAGAGGAAAAAGTGGCATTACAACTAATATTTCCTAAACAAGCTGATGAAATAAGAACTTATAAAACCATCACATATGCAGGAAATATTTCTAATAATATTTCAAAGATAATATCTTCAGCAACAAATACGACAGTTTCTTTTAAAACAGAAAGTAACGTTAGTACAAAATTGTTAAATGTAAAAACAAAAATACCACTATTAAAGAAGTCAGGTATATATAAACTCAAATGTCCAGAATATGATGCTGTCTATTTGGGTCAGACCCTTAGGAATTTTGAAATCCGATACAGTGAACACTTACGAGCATACAGATTAAAACAACCAGATAAATCCCACTACGCAAAACATCTACTTGATACCAATCATTCATTGACACCTAACACAAAACTAGAAGTGCTGCATATTTGTGATAAGAAACAAGAACTGGATTTCCTTGAATAATTGGAAATTAGAAGACATTTAAGAAACCCGCAATATGAAGTTGTCAATGAACAGTTAAATCTAGGGAGTTCTCCACTAATAAACTGTCTTCTTAAGTGATAATTGTAAAGATCAGCAGATATAGTTTTCCTGGTTTTCTGTATCATTGGACCCTTATACTGATCTTAATTGGAAAAATGATATCCAGGATATCACCATAGGGCTAATAATATCTAAACTTCAATATTTGAAATATCACATCTTCTTTTTTCCATTAACATATAATAAGTCAATCACAAGTTAGGTCACTTCTTGGTCTAGCCAAAAATAACTACTAACATCAGGTAGGCATCAAGTGAAATGTAACTTCTGTCATTCTGACGATGATATTGATTTATCGAAACAATTGTCAATTTTTTAGAATTTTCAATAACTTTTATTATATTGTGGACTTAACTAGAAACCGTGAGTTTAATTTAAAACAGAATTATAATTCGTCTACTTCGTCATTATTTGTTTTATTTAATAATACGCATCAAACGCGTGGGTAATTATCATCATTACGGTTCACAAAAAATACCAAGTTATACATGAATAATGTCTATATTACTCTAAGAACGTCTATCGATTTGAGAAACTTTTTTAAATTGTGCACATTACATGATGATCCTAATATGTCTGAAAGTTAACCAGAAGGAAATTGGGCCTGTTGTCGTTTCGCTGCTAATTGTGGACACTAAGTAAGTAAGTGTTTCAGGGAGAGTAGTTCATTGCAATAGTTGCATTTTGGTTTAGGATCTTTACTGAAAATATGACTGTATGTTAGTCTAGTATGGCCTAGGCGTAGTCGATTTAGTTGTACTTGGTCTTGTCGATTTTTAAGTAATGCAGACCAGGGCTTTATTGACTTTTTCACATCGTTAAACTTGGTTGTAGCACTTTCTAACATATTTTTGCACGCACCATTTATTTTAAATTTTACTGTGTAATTTATATCCGCTCTCACTGATAGTCTAATAATTTCGGTTGTGTCACTGTCTGCGGCTTCTTTGGTGTATTTATCTGCTTCTTCTTTACCATGAATTTCTATATGGGATGGTATCCATATGAAGATAACATTCTTATAGCATTGTTCGGCAAAGTAAAGTTCTTGTATTATTTTTGTCACAATGGAATGATCTGCGTAAGTCGCTTGTAAGGCTTTTAGAGCGCTGAGGGAATCCCAAAGAATGAGATGATTATGTGCGTCAGATGGATTTATGAGGATTGAGGCTTCATATAGTGCATACAGCTCTGCTGAGTAGATAGAGCAGGTTGGTGAGAGCTTGAACATGTGGGTCGAGGTTGTGGTCACTACAGCAGCTCCGACTTCATTAGAAATATGTGAGGCGTCAGTATAAATATGGAAGTAGTCGGGGAAATTTTCTAGTATGCTGTTTAGCGTGGATCTAATAATGTAGGAGTTTTCAGAGTATTTATTATAGGAAGAAAGACTGGTGATACAAGTTGAAGTTTTGATTTGCCAGTGTGGAATTGAACTAAGTTCATTAGGATAGCATTCTAGAAATGAGTAGTTAAGTTTAGTTAGGTAGTTTTCAATTCGGACATAGTAAGGTTTGGAGGTATTTGGAACATGTTGGGGAAGCTTTCTGTGGTGCAATTTTGACAGGTAGGGTTGGAGAGGTTTTGCCTTATGTTAGCTGCATACACTAGACATAGGTACATACTTCTGTCTTCTAGCGATGGTTCTGCAACTTCACTATAGAGGCTCTCGATTGATGTAGTGCGTAATGCCGCTGTTATAATGCGTAGAGCCGTGTAATGAATGCTATTTATACAGTTTAAGAGTGATTCAGCCGCTGTTGTGTGGGAAATTTAACCGTAATCTAACTTCGACCTGATTAATATACGATAAAGCGTGAGCAGAATTTCTTGATCTGCACCCCAATTTTTATTAGCTAGTATTTTTAAGAGCTTCTGTCGTTTCTGACATGACAGGAGGAGATTATTTATGTGGCATTTCCAGTTGAGAGATTCATCAAAAGTCATTCCTAAGAATGTAACAGATGTTTCGGTTTTTAAACATTTTTCATACAGGCGTAGATTTACGCGCACTGGAATTTTCTTTTTAAGTTTGAGTTTTGATTTCTCGGTTGAAAAGATGAAGCTTGTTCGTTCTGTTCAATATTCTAAATGAGAGAGGAAATCTTGCACGGTTTCTTGACTGTTTTTAAGGTTCTTACTTTTGCAGTAAACGACCAGGTCATCGGCATATAAACGGGCTTTAAGTGGCGTTTTTTATCCTTGTAGAACATAATTCATTGCTATTATGAATAAGGTCCGGCTTAGTACAGATCCTTGTTGAATGCCGTTTTTTGATATGTTAAGTCAGATATTGTGTTGTTTACTTTGACTTTAACACTCCATCGGACGGGCTAAGCCTATCAGTGCATAAGGTTTTGAAAATTAGCAATAACTTTTTAATTTATGGCGTTGGGATATTTATATCCTATATACCTTTTTACTATTCAAAATGAAGATTACAGCCTAAATTGTGTTAAAAAAGGAATCCAATGTTTTGCTTTATAGCGGTGTTTGCACTCACAGGCTTAACCCGTTCAAACGTGTATTCAATTACGTAGCATACTCTAGGCACCATCTATGGTAGAGATATTGAATTATTGTACTTTAGAATCTATATACGAGATGCGATAGTGCTTGGGGGATTCCCTCAATTATAATTCATGTCCCGTTTCTGTTAGTTTGTATATACAGATACATGGAATACTGTGATTTGTGCACAATAATACTGAACATTTCTTCTTGTTACATGGTAAGTGATTTTCATATTGTTATATCTATAATATTTTTAGAATATAAATGTTTTATTATAGTGCTCAATTAAAATGGATACCTATGAAAAGAAAATTGAACGTTTGATGAAACTTTATGAAGATATTCCAACTGACGAGGAAGGGGCTGCAGATTCAGACAGTTCAATAGTGGACTCATGTAGAATTTAGTGAACATGACACTGACTCTGAGACTGAAAATAATGAGAGAGAACAAAATGAAATAGAAGCAACAAATGCAGACACTGATGAGCCAACAGAGGATCGGCGTTTGTATTATCATGCAAAGGATGGGCGCAAATGGAGAAAATTTGGCGGTGCACGCAATGTTCGCACACGCATTAACCTGGGCTTCTTCAGGAAGCAAAAAATGTTAAAAAACTTATTGATATTTGGCATCTCTTTTTTGATGACATCTTGGATATTGTTGTGAGGTATACAAATTTATATATTCAAAAAATAGCATGCAAGTACCAGGATCCAAACGATGCAGCTCTGACGTCAAAAGAAGAGATGAAGTGCTTTTTTGGCTTGCTTTATCTTGCCGGCACTGAACGAGCAGCTAGACGAATTTTGGAGGAGTATTGGAGTAATGATGGAATGGGATCGGAAATATTCGTAGCAGCAATGTCACAAAGGAGATTCCGATTTCTTTTGAGAGTCATCAGATTTGATGATACGACAACGAGAGCAGAGAGGCAATCTATTGATAAATTGGCGCCCAAAAGGGAAATATTTGAAATATTCAATAACAATTGCCAGCGTTATTATTCGATAGGGGAGTACGCCACATTAGACGAAATGATGTTGCCTTTTCGCGGTCGATGTGCCTTCCCCATGTTTATGCCTAATAAACCCAGTAAGTACGGCATAAAAGTTTTTTCACTAGTTGATGCTCGAACTTATTATACATCAAAATTGGAAATTTATGCTGGTGTGCAACCAGAAGGGCCATTTCAGGTAGACAATTCAACTAAAGCAGTGTCTCTTAGAATGTTTGAACATATTTCGAATTCGGGACGAAATATCACTATGGATAGGTGGTTCAACAGTTTTGCCCTGACTGAAGAAGCTTTTACACAACATAGACTAACAATTGTCGGAACACTAAATTCCCGAGCAAAAGGTATACCACAGGAATTTAGAGAGAAAAATAAGCGACCTATTCCTTCGACTGTTTTTGGATTTGGAACATATATGACTTTAGCATCTCATGTTCCTAAAAAAAATAAAAATATTCTAATGATATCTTCTTTCCATCGAGAAGCACGGGTGATGCACAAAAACCTGAAATCATTACATTCTACAACAACACCAAATGCGGGGTCAATGTTGTTGATAAAATGATTTCGTCATATAGTGTGGCGAAAAATACAAAAAGATGGCCGTTAGTGATATTTCATGGCATGCTGAATCTAGCGGGTATCAACGCATTTATCATTCATAGAAGTAATAATGAACCTGAATCCCAAATAAATCGAAGATTATTTTTAAAACAGTTAGGGTTAGAGTAGAGAAATATTCGACAGACGGCCGCTAAATTTGCAGGAGTGAATATGGTACCATCACAGGATCCACCTCCAAACAAACGCAGATACTGTAAATATTGTAAAAAACGGCAAACAAGATACTTTTGTAAGTTTTGCAAATCTTGGCTTTGCATGGAGCACATTACTGCCTGCTGTGGTGAATGCGACGAACGGAATCAACTTTTAATTTAAGGCATCAAATTTTTTGTGTCGATTTATTTTTTAATTTGTCTTTTATTTTATATACTTATTTATACCTTTTTTATTCATGTGTACCCGTTGATTATAGCTGATTTTAATTTTTTCATGTGAAACAATGTCATAAATTAAATGATGTGTTACAACTGTGTTTTTCTTTACAATCCGCAATTTTTTTTTTGTTAAATCGCCTACAATAAATATAATGAAAATGAGAATGAGTATCAATTTAACCAATCTGAAAAGATTTCGTTGAAAAAAAAATCAAAAAATGAACTTTTTCATATTTGAAATTTGTTTCTGATAGGCTTAACCCGTCCGTTAATGTAACTACCTATCCGCCCGTCCGATGGAGTGTTAAACGATCTGTCTTATAGGAAGTTTGAGATGAAGAATATGCAATGTCCCTGTATATCTCAACTATGTAGCTGTTCAATAATATAGTTATGTCAGGCGGTGTCGAATGCTTTAGTAATATCGGAGAATATCGTTAAGAATTTACTTTTTAGTGCAAACGCTTCATTGATTTCGCTTTCAAGTTCAATGATGTTATCTAACATTGATCTTCCTTATCTATAGCCACTCTGTTCCGGTATTATTAGGTTGCGTTTTTCCAGTGTCCATAGTAATCTTTTGTTATTCATCTTTTGTATCAATTTTCTCATGATACATGTGAGCGAAATAGGGCGGTAAAATTGGGGATTTGATTTCGGAGTCCAAGACTTATCTTTGGGGATTACTAGCGACTCTCGCCAAGTTTCCGGGAATTTATGTTGTAATCAGATAATATGAAATAACTGGAGTGGATGTTGATGAGCTCTTTCGAGAAAATGCTTGAGGAAAATTATAGAAATGTGATCAGGTCCAGGAGAGGAATCTTTGAAGCTTGATAATGCTTCGTGATATTCTGCCATGGTTAAAGGTAAATTCAGTGGATCCTTACTTTCCGTCTTTATTTCAATATTGTTTTGATTTTGGAATTCTTTGTGAAGGATACGTGATAATATGTACTGGTTGATTTAGTTGGAGC
The DNA here is from genome assembly GCA_963921935.1 of Galeruca laticollis. Lineage (NCBI taxonomy): Eukaryota > Metazoa > Arthropoda > Insecta > Coleoptera > Chrysomelidae > Galeruca > Galeruca laticollis. The sequence goes on from OY998177.1 coordinate 207,348,321, forward strand.
TCTGTTCGTAGACATTAGCGAGGGCATTTGCTATGTGAGTGTTGTTATTTAAAGTGTAGTCTTCTAACTCAAGTCTGTTAATTTTATTTTTACTTTTTAAGCCAGATATTCTTACTTATTTCCAAATTTTGGTCATTGGTGTATCTGAATTTAGTAATGATACGTAGTCACTCTATGATTTGCGTTTTTTATTGTATTTCAGGATATTGCGCGCAGTCTAAAAAACTCTACTTTCCATTGTACTGTTCTCAGTCGTTTATATTTATTAAATGAGTTTCTGCGATGGTGTTTTTGCATTCGTTGTTCCACCATGGTACAACGCGTTTCTAATATTGATAGATTGTTTTTCTGATTGACTTAGTGGCGGAATCTATGATCATATTTGTAAAGTGCTCAAGTGATTCGTCTATGTCAGAATAAACTGTACAGTATTCCAATTTATCTTCAATTGAGAATGAGAGAAGGTCTCAATCTGCATTTTTTAGATGTCATGTGGGAGCGATGGGGTACTACTACTGTTGGAGTTATTGTCTATAGTGATGGGATAGTGATCGCTGTTGTATGTATAGTCTAGTCTATCCAAAATTAGTAATAGTAACAATGTATCGCAAATCGAAAGATCAATACACGAAAAGTCTCCAGTTTGAATGTTGAATCTAGTAGGTCTCCCATCATTCAAAATAACAAGGTTGTGCCGATCAGCTGTTTGTTCTTTGATTTTAACTTTAGTGTTTAAACAGGATGACCCCCAGTTGGAGTTGTTTGCATTAAAGTCCCTACGATGATTCTCGGTTGAGGTATCTGCTCTAGCGAATCATTAAAATCTTGTTCATTGAGTGGGAAATATATATTGCAGATGTGGATATCGTTTGTAAAGTGAATTTGGATAGCAATCGCTTCTAGATTGGATTGCAGGGGAATTTACTGAACTTCGATGGTATTGTGTTAGAACTGCTACTCCGCCGCTTGTTCTTTGAGAAACATTACGATGTTTGCGGAATTTCTGATATTGGCCTCAACTTAATTCGTTATTAAATACTTATTTAGAGTGCTAAACCACTATTACCTCTATCAGGGCCACTGAAAACATTGTAGTGCAACCAATAGAACCTTTACTTTATTTGAAAAGTATATCTAATTTCATTGTCCTAATACTGAAAGGGCGAAATCAACGGGAAGTGTGAAATTGTACATTTTTCTCACGAAAACATAGCTTCAAATTCAATGTTGGTAACTTTAATGAAATTAACTGTCTCGACCCTTACTTCGTGGAATCCATCCATATTAGTGTTTTAAATGAAACTCAATGTTTCTAGCTAATTGCACAATATAATATAAAATGTAGAAAATTCTGCAAAATTGACAATTGTTTCGATAACTGAATATCATCGTCATTTGATGCCTACCTGATGTTTAGTAGTTATTTTTGGCTAGACCAAGAAGTGACCTACCTTGTGATTGACTTAATATATGTTAATAGAAAAAAGAAGAAGATGTGATATTACAAATATTGAAGCTTATCAATATGAAGTCGTCAATGAACAGATAAATCTATGGAGTTCTCCACTATTAAACTGTCTTCTTAAGTGATAATTGTAAAGATCAGCAAATATAGTGGTTTTCTATATCATTGCACAGTTATACTGATCTCAATTGAAAAAATAATATCCAGAATATCCCCATAGGGCTAATAATATCTAAGCTTCAATATTCGTGATATCACATCTTCTTCTTTTTTCTATTAACATACATTAAATCAATCACAAGGTAGGTCACTTCTTGATCTAGCCAAAAATAACTACTAAACTTCAGGTAGACATCAAATGAAATGTAACTACTGTCATTCTGACGATGATATTCAGTTATCGAAACAATTGTCAGCTTTTTAGAATTTTCAACATTTTTCATTATATTGTGGAATTAGCTAGAAACATTGAGTTTCATTTAAAACACTGTTGGTAACTTTGTTTGGATGTCATAATTACACAAAAATCATGCAGAATACCTCTATTTTCTCCTCCTGAACCGATCGAGATGCGTCGTGTTCAGGAACAAACCAGGAAAAAAGTCTATATCTGATACTGAGGGGCGAATGAAAACTGCATTGCGGGTGCATATTGTGCAGCTTGGGGTGCATCGATTTTCCATAATTTTATAGAGCTTCTAAAAATTGATCAGAAGTTGTGAACATTTGCATACAGAGGTTTTGGAGGTCGCAGATTCCAAATCTGATATTAGAAAATATGCTTGTTGGCCCTGGGGCTCCCTCTGTGCGGGGGAGAGGCATTTTTTAAAACATGGACTAGGCTTGCAAATATGTACTAGGGGGTTTTCGGGGTCAAAGATTCCGAATTTAACACTGGAAAATATACTACCCGACGTGGTGGTGTTGGGAGTCAGATCACCGGGACACAGTATTCAACGCCTCCAAATATAATGAAAATTATCAAGTGCAGTTGCACTCCACCTACAGGTGGTGGTAATGTATGCGGCTGCAGCAAACTTGGAATATGATTCACAATTATCTGTACCAGTTGTTTTGGGACCAGCTGTTCCAGTCCGGAAGTGCTCGATATAGTGATTTAGCCAGTACGGTAGTAGTTTGTCTCATAGATTAAGATAAAAAGAAAATTCTTCCAAGATATGGAATTATTCTTTATAAAACCTATGAATTTCTTCTTTTTCTTACCCCGATCGTCTAATCTCTGTAAATTCATACACTCAAGTATGGCGATGTGAAGATGAGTCCAGAAGATCATGGTTAGTGGGCAGGCGTAACATTTTTCTTGGCAATAATCTATTACTGGGTTTCTCGACGTGTTCTCAAGCCACTCCTCCGCGGAGCCCCACGGTTAAATCGAGCATATTTTCCACTGTCAAATTCTAAATATTTAACCCCAAAAACCGTCGGTTACGGATTGGTAAGCCGAGAACTCGGCTAGTCGATGTTTTTGAAAATACCCTCACCCTGTCTCGTGGGGGGCCCCTGAGCCATCGGGCATATTTTCCAGAGTCAGATTCGGAATCTCTGACCTTGAAAACCCCCCGAGTACAGATTTGCAAGCCGATGACTCGGCTAGTCGATATTTTTCAAAATGCCCACACCCTGCTCCGTGGGGGGGGGGGCATAGCCATCGGGCATATTTCCAGTGACAGAATCGGTATCTTCGACATCCAAAACCCCTCCATAATTGTTTATAACTTCTGATGGAAAATCGATGAACCTTAAGATACACTTCATACACCCGAAATGCATTTTTCGTTAGGCCCCTCAGTATCAGATGCAGTCCTGGTGCATTCCCGAACACGATGCAGAAAACGGCATCACCATTGGTGCAAGAGGAAAAAATCGCGGATAAATTGTGTAAATTTCCTGGTCTATAAATAGGTTAATTAGTTTGCTAGCAGCGATTCATAAATATATAATTCAACCATTCAGTAAACGTAGACCTAAACCTTCACTATATTAATGAAACAATTGTTGATTAATGTTGTGAATTTATTTATATTCTTATGATATATTACATTAATAAAAAAAATGCCTGTGAAACTGAAGCAAAAATCTATATTCCACATAATGTTTCGAATTTTAACAGCGTGATTTGTGATTTTACTACATGACCAACACGTGCCTCAATATTTTTCATTTTTATCGTTATGACCGCAATAAATTTAGCTCCGATTTAATTGAAAGCTTTTCCAATAATCGCCTCTCTATTAATAATTTTAGTTTTATGTAACTATAATAACTCTTATTACAGTTTTAAATTAGTAGATTCCACAACGTAAGGGTCGAGACAGTGAATTTAAGAATAACTCTATTTTTGAAAACTCTTTCAATTCAATGATATTTTAAATGCATCAAATTATGTTGGCAATATCATTATTCTCAAAATATCTACGCAAATAAATACACATGTTATTTTTACTTTTCCGCCCAACCTATCTATATGCGAGAAAAGTATTGGTTTACCCCAAAAAAAAGTGGAAGTTTGAAAAAAATTTTTTAGTTATTTTTACGTTTTCCATCAACAACAACACGGAAAACCGGTTTTTAGAAAAGTCACCAATTTTATGATTGAATATTGTTAAGGACATGTCACAGATAAACCCTATTGATTTTCAGCTCATCAGAGCCAGTACAACGGGTGCTATAGTACTTGAAGTACGACATTTTGTCGTTTTTGAGATATTTCAGTCTATTCGCACGATACAGCCTCCGGAGTTCAACAAGTCACCAATTTTATGATTGAATATTATTCAGGACATCACACAGATGAACTCTATTTATTTTCAGCTCACCAGAGCCAATACAACAGGTGCTACAGTACTTTAAGTACGATATTTTTGTCATTTTTGGAGAAGTTTCAGTTTGTTAGCACGATACAGCCTCCGGAGTATATACAGGTGACCAATTTTATGATCGGATATTATTCAGAGTGTCTCAAAGATGAACGCTATTGATATTCAGCTCACTCAAGCCAGTACAACCGGTGCTATGGTACCTGCAGTACCAAATTTTTGTCATTTTTGGAGAAATTTCAGTTTGTTAGCACGATACAGCATCCAGAGAGTATACGATCGATCGATTTTATGATTGAATATTGTTCAAGGTATCTCACGGATGTACCCTATTGATTTTCAGTTGACTGGAGCGAGTACAACGGGTGCTATAAATGCAGATATACTAAATTTTTGGTTATTTTTGGAGAAATTTCGGTTTGTTACGATACATCCCCCGAAGTGTATACAAGTAACAATTTCATGTTAGAATATTGTTCAGGGCCACAGATGCGGAAAAGTTAGTTTTAATTTTTAAAACCGTTTATTTTAATGTAAAATTAAATACGTTTAATGAAAAAAATAAGCGGTATAAAGATTAAAACTAATTTTTCCGCATCTGTGAGACGCCCTGAACAAAATACTATCATAAAAATATGTCTTGTATGCACTTCGGAGGCTGTATCGTCCTAACAAACCGAAATTTCTCCAAACATTATCAAAAATGTAGTATGCTTGGATTTATAGGATATTTTTTACTCGCTCTGGTGAGCTGAAAATCAACAGGATTCGTCTGTGAGACACCCTGAAAAATAAGCAATTATAAAATTGGTCATTAGTATATACTTGGGAGGCTTTATCGTGCTTTCTCCAAAAATCACCAAAAATGTGGTACTTCAAGTACCATAGCACCCGTTGAACTGCTTCTAGTGAGCTGAAAATTAATAAAGTTGACCTATAAGTCGCTCTGAACAAGATACAATCATAAAATTGGTCAGTTGTCCACAATTCAGAGACTGTATCGTGCTAACGAACTGAAAATTCTTCAAAAATAACAAAAATTTCGTACTTCAAGTACCATAGCACCCGTTGTACTGACGCTGTTTAGCTTAAAATCAACATTTTACTTTTCCGCCCAACCTATCTAATATGCGAGAAAAGTATTGGTTGACCCCAAAAAATGTTAGAAATTTGGAATTTTTTTTTTAGTTATTTTTACGTTTTCCATCAACAACAACACGAAAAAACGGTTTTTAGAAAAAAAATCCTGTGTGTATGTCGTCGTCAACCACTTCTTATTACATGTCTTGTTAGCACGATACAGCCTCCGGAGTGCAATAAGTCACCAATTTTATGATGGAATATTGTTAAGGACATGTCACATCTGAACCCTATTGATTTTCATCTCACCAGAGCCAGTACAACGGGTGCTATGGTACTTGAAGTACGACATTTTGTCATTTCTTGAGAAATTTCAATTCGTTAGCACGATACAGCCTCCGAAGTTCAACAAGTTACCAATTTTATGATTGAATATTATTCAGGACATCTCACTGATAGTTATGAAACGATAGATGTCCCGTCATCTAAATTCGTGACCTTATATGGTATTGTTACATCGAACCATCATCGGGATCGACTACGTCATAATGCTGAATTGCACTACTGGACACCGCATAGCTTCATTATACATATTTTATTTTCAGAATGATTACAGACTTCATATTGTTAACTTCAATAAATATTGATAACGTGTAATTATTGTAAATAAATAATTATTAAAAAAGTAAATTTTTAACTTGGAAACATAAAGTGGCGCAGTCAGTAGGATCCAAAAGGATTCTCATCGTGTATTATCCTTCAGTTTCTACTGTTTATTTGAAAGAACCTTCATCGCGAAATTTTCCAAATTTTGAACAATCCCAAAAGTGCAAATAAACGTTTGAGAAGATTACGGTGCCAATCCAAAGAGTGCAGTCCATCGAGGATGAATGGAAATCATCGCTATTTTACTGTAAGTTGCTCATATTATTTATCCTATCATCTTTCTTAGCCTATGTCATTCTCCTCATCTGAAGATTCCATAGTGGAAAGCGACAGTGAGTTTAATATTAGTATTGAATCAAATTTTAATTTTAATTCTTCTGACGAAGAAAAAGAAAGTTCAGTATTAGAGGTTAGTTCTCTTTTAAATAATTTAAGCATTGGAGAAAATTTTGAATCTAACAATAGTTAATCAAATTCAACAATGTCTGTTCCCAAATTTGAAATTAAATTATTAAAAATTGTACCAAAATTTGATGGTAATCCGCTTGAATTACCGTCTTTATTAGAGACGAGTAACACTTTAATTAAAACTTATTGGGATACAAATCCCGCAAATATCAATTGCGTTCAAAACATTAGTTTAATTTTCGGAATATATGGAAAATTAGTTGGAAACGCGAGAGAAGTTTACAGTATTTGCATAAACAAAGATTGGGAAACAGTTAAAAGCACTTTGGTAGCTCACTTCGGCGACAAGAGAAATTTGATTTGCCGTTTTAGCATCCTTCACAATGTGCAGATGCTTGTCTGATACATTCTATAATTATGGACTTTGCATCTTTTTGCCTAAAATTATCATTCTCTCTTTCGTGAGTAAAGTTTTCCTCTCTTTTCTCTAGAGCTACTTTTATTTAGCCTTCTTTTAAGAGTGCTTAAACTCAGAATTTCCAATTATTAAAATTATCGGAGAATAACTGAGGGAACACTGTTATAATATTCATATTTATTTTTGTTTCAGACACTCTTGCAAGCAAGTGTTTTACTGCAGGAAGGTGAGTACACTTTATTCTCGAATTTCGCCTCACGTTGGGCTGACAAATTGTACTGAATATAAATATTTATCAATATGTTAATATAATAATTAAAATTTTATTTGCCAAACGTTGCTGGTGCCAAATTTGTATAGGTTTCTATATTATTTATTATTTGAAACTGTTATTGAATAATCAATAAACATGTATAACTCTATCAAAGGGTAGGGGACGATTGCGCCATTCAAATTTACTATATTGATTGGATTGTGAAATTAAAATGAACAAACTTATGATTTCAGAAATTTTTTAAAGCATAGAAGTTTATAAACAGGAAATGTGTAAACCTTACAAAAAAAGTACAATTACTTGGAAAACAATAAAAAAATGTTGGATTGATTACTAATCATGAATTCATTCCTCTTTGATTTTAAATAAAAGTCTATTTAAATTTAGAAGTATCTAATATAATATTTTAAAAATAGTACCTTTCCTTCACTAAGTTTGTATCCACTTGAAACTAATCTTCACTCTTAATTTTTTTTGCTGTCGTACCATCCAAATAAGCAAACCTATAGCTGAAGCAATATCACCATCGCTCGTCATCAAAGGATGCACTATTGTAGGTACTACTTTTAACGAGGGTTTTTCATTAGGAAAGTCTTTAGGTAAATATACTTTTATACATAACTTATTACCTCCAGAATTGTAATATGAATCGTTTATTTTTCACCAAAAGCTTTCGAAAGGTCAGTTTCACTGTTTATACTTTGTTTTTATAAATTCTCCCTAAAATTTTTCCACATAGACTAGTTAAATTATTATATTATATTCACTTTGACGTTTTCAAAATCACTGACGTCTTTCATTCACCATCAGAATTAACCTCGTTTCGGATTGCTAGGGAAACTTATCTATCTATACATTATAAATTATATAAACATTGTGCCTTTTCGACGATTCGCTGTTTATATTACAATAAACCATTAAATTTTAAAGCCGTATATGGAGCATGGAATAACATTTAAGTATTAGAAATGAGAATGTATATGGATGAGGATTTTTATACATATAAATATTAACACACCTTATTTACTATTTATTAAAAATTCCTGAAATCCCTTGCATAAAACAACATATCTACTAAATATATATAAATATGTCGTGCTTCTTTTAAATTATTATAAATTTCATTCTAATTTCGACGGACTCTTTTGAAATTACATCATCTACTGAATTATTAGTGTTAATTTCCGTTGAAAAAGAATCGGATTTCTATATTTTCGATTTGGTGATTTTTTATTCAGTATGGTTGTGAGGATTTTGTTTACTGTTTTTACTATCGGCATCTATAATTGATTTACACATGTTTCTTTTTACAATTTATAAATATTCGTTAATGTATTCAAGCAAATAGATTCAAGGCGTTCATTATACTTGCTGGATGGTTCATACCATGATAATATATGTATATATATATACATATATATTATAATTATTCGATTTTTACTGATGAGAATTTTATATATTATCATTTGTTTTAATTTATAAACAGTTATCAAGTCGTTAAAGTCGTGTTTAAAATGTAGACTTGACTTTCCTTCGGCTAGCTCCTGAAAAATATAATTTAATGTTAATTTAAAAATTTTCATAAAGCCGGAAGCATGAAAACTCCTCCCTTTGAGTTCCGGAAGTATAATTTAATTTGGAATATCTACTTTTTAGATAGACATATATTACTTAATTCAGAAACAAAGTCTTTCCTAAATAAATACCTTTGATTTTAATGATTTTAAAATTCTTGCATAGATTGAAAGAAGTAAGTAAATTTTTTTTGAATTTATTATCGACATGAGTAAAATAAAATACCAACACTTTCTATAAAATGATTTAATAAATTGTTACTATCAAAATTTGCATTATATTTAACATCAAATCTTCCTTATACCACTCCTGCATTCCATCCAGTCATGCGCACTGAATACCTTGGATAATTGCGTCGGCGCATAAGAGAAATGTGGGCTCTTATAGAGATACACGCAACACTGAACGTGGATTTACAGTCAACGTTATAGGTATAAACTGTTTAGACACTACTAACGTTCATAAGTTTGGTGAAGTTATTAATATGTTATTTAAATTTCAACTATACAATTACACACACACACACACACACACACATATATATTATCTTGTATTTAAATATTGGAGTAATAACATTTACTTATTTATTAATGATCCTATATTGGGATGCTACTTTATTATGGATCTTATATTTATGAGTATTTATTTATAATTGATTTGACTTTAAATATATTTTTTTATAATGATTGTGGGCGCCAGAATTGGTTTAGCTAACCGCTAATTTCCAATTCAAAATTTTATTTAGTAACAAAATTATGAGTTATGTAACTTTATGACATTATACCTCAGGGATGAGATTCGGCACTTGGCGATCGGCAGTAACAAGAAACTGAAAGGTAAGATATCAAAGAAAAGAAAGGAAAAACATAGATAAATAGATTTTAATTGTGAATAGTTGTTTGAATAATGAACATTTTCTGAATCATAATTGCATAATCATATTAATTAAACCTTTGCGTAAGTACGTTTTTTTTTTTATTTTTTATGAATACTATTAAATATGAAACATATCAAATAAATTTCGCTTCCTATAACTTATCTCTATATGTTTTTGAAAGCTTCCACAAACCATTCAATCTCTACTCTAATAATTTGTTAATGTTGACGTGACGTTGAGTTATTCTATGGTAATGATAATTCAGTTATTAAATAAAGAATGAAAACCAAGTGTGTTTGTGAGGCAAACTGATGATTTATCGTAATGATTTGGTGAGTATTATTTCCTTTAATGTAAGTTCAATGTTCTATCCCGATCTAGTGGAGATTGAATATCTATATCTAATAATTTTAGCAACGAATAAATTTTTACACAATATAACCTAAGAAATGAAAATTATGAACGATGTTTTATAGGACGAATATGTCACACACGAAAGGAAAAGTCTATGCTTGGCATCTTCTTGTCTCTGGGATGAAACATTTGGAAGAAATACGATCGCCTATGATCATATATGCGAAATCTTGGTATTAAAATGATGTGACGTGATTTATTTCGCCAGGAGCAACAATTTATTCACAGAAGATACGTGAATGAGCAAACGAAAAGCAGATTAATAGAGGTAAATTGTTCATCTTACCAATTCTCGGCGTTTCACTAATTTTTCACTTTTTATTATGTATTCGATAGAAAGTTTCTGTTATTTTATAGCATCATTGTTTTTAAATACTATGATTAATTCTTTAAACTTAAAATATATCAAAAATGTTTGAGATTTATAAAAATTTAGAGGAGAGTAATTTTAATGCGTCCTCACATTATTGAATCTACACCGCGTCTCCCAAGCTCTTAATCAACAACTTTTAGTTGTTTTTAATTTTTGTTTTATTTTTCAATTGTTTATAAATAAACATCATTGTTTTCAAATCCAAATATCTGTTTTCTATGTTATTGTAGATAAGTTCACTTTGTTCTTATGCATTCCTAATGTCACTCCGAAATTACACCGTTCGAACTATTAACCGAACGTCATTTTACGATGACATTTTGACCTTGAAGTTTATACCAAAATAATCAATAATTTACATAACATACAGGGTTTCTGAAAAGTGTCTATAATATATAAAATTACAATTATGGAATTTTATTTTGAAATTCATGTAATATTATACCGTGATAATCATTGTTATGTACCAAATTAATGTTTACGTAATTTATTTGTTACGTCTGTGTTTTCTGTCATGAAATATAATTTGAAGAAAAATAATTGCAAACTTAAATAGCAATTTTTTTTATATGCAATATTAGTTGTATCTTGTTTGTAAGTGTTTCTTCACATATTTATACTCATATTTAAATTGTTGTCTTATGGACTATTATGCAATTTATTGGATTTATTGTCATCTATTACTAAGATTCACATTAACTTAGTGATATCTCTGTTTTAATTTATCTTGATAGATAATTTTCAGTTTAACATTCCCTAAAATTCTATAGAATTATTCTTGGTTTGACAAGAATATTCTATAGAAGTTTACCTTGATTTTTTTATATATGATTTCATAATCATGTACTACTTATTTAATTAATTCCCCATTTAAATCTCTCTCAATACTAAAGAAATCTTCTAGATTCTCATAATTAACTTATACTTAACCTACTAATGGATCTTAATTCCACTAATATTAATTCTCAATTAAGATTGACTAAATAAACTATTTTACACTTGATTAACTAAATAATATCTCTAATTCCAATGTTTCTCAATTTTTTAGTTACAACTGATGGTGTCAATTGATGATTGGTTGGTGTTAAATTGATGCAGCTGGTTGATATGGAAAATTCCACGTTCTCGATGAGTGTCAGGATGTATCAATTTATAGCTATTTATTCCATGACTGGTTTCGACTAAATAAGGACCTTCGTAAGGTAACTGTAGCTTAGAACATATTCCTTTTTTATGATTAGGTACTCTTAATGCTTTTATTATTACCAAGTCACCTTTTTTAAATGTTTTCCTATTTCTAAGTTTAGCTAGTTTTCTTTTAATATATTTGTCAGCTTGTCTTGCTTGTCTTTCTCTTGCTATTCTAATGAGTTTACTATAGTTGACTTCACTAATCCATGGTCTATCTGGTTCTGTTCCTGTAAATAAAGTAATGGGTGCTATTTCCGTAACGATATTAGGTATGTTGTTTATAAAGTCTGTGGTCTCCTTTAGACGTTCTCCCCACATACGGTTTTCGTAATATGTAAGTATCCTCAGATGCTTTATCACCTCCTTAATTCCTCGCTCTGCAGGGTTGCTATTGGGATGTCTGATACTTGTGAAGACCTGTTGGATTTCCAGATCTCTCAACCATTTTACTATCCTTTTGTTCCGGAAGTATATAGCATTGTCCATTATGCACTTCTTTGGCTTTCCATATTTCTTGAAATAGTTTCCTAGCGATGCTTTAATGGAGTTTTCATTTGTTTTACTACAAGGATAGGTACTAATAAACTTAGAAAAAATGTCTACGATTACCAAAATGTGTTTGTTACCATTATAACTTGGTATAAGGTTTGAGATGAAGTCTATTGCTACTATATCCAATGGATTTTCTGCTATGATGGATTTCGGTACGTTTTCATGATGTATGTTCTTTTCCTTTGATAGTTGACATAGTTCACACTGTTTAATGAAATCCTTTATGATCGTGATATCGTTTTTTGATATATAATTTTCTCGAAATATCATATGAGTCTTCCTAATTCCTAAATGATTAAAATCTAAATGTATTTTTCTTACAATTAATTTTGTTAAATTTTCAGATATTACATACAATTCCTTGTCATTCATCAATTTATACAATATTCCATCCTTTTCAGAGCATCTTCTTTTGTATTTCTCTTCTAGTAATAGTTGTTCCTGTTTTATTTGTTCCAAAGAAAACATGCCACTGTTCCGCTTCATGATGTTAATTCCCACTCTAGCTTCGTTCGTATCTCTTCTTTTCTCTCCGTCCATTCTACTGATCGAGTCTGGTACTACATTTTGAATTCCTGGAATATATTTTATCTCGAAGTCATATTCCTGTAGAAGTAATGCCCATCGATGGATTCTGGCATTATTCATCTTGTTGGTCAATATTGTCAACAAAGCCTGATTATCGGTTTCAATTATAAATTTTCCTCCCAGTAAGAAGTATCTGAGTTTATTCACACAGAATATGATGCTAGCAAGCTCCAATTCGCTTACTCCATAATTCTTCTCTGCTCTTTTCGTTATTCTAGAGACAAATGATACGGGTACATACATGTCATCATATTCTTGCATTAAAACTCCAGCTAGTCTGTTTCTGGATGCATCTGTCCTTAAAATGAAAATCTTCTCATAGTTCGGATGGTATAATTTTATGTTTCTAATGAACTGTTCCTTGATCTTATTGAAGGCGTCTTCTTGTTTACTGGTCCAATTCCATTTTACTCCCTTTCTCAGTAGCTCCATTAAAGGTAATTCCAGATCAGTTAAATTTTCCAACATTCGTTTAAAATAGTTAAGCATACCAAGAAACCCCCGAAGTGTCTTCAGATTTTTCGGTCTTTTATATTCTCTAATGGTTCTTACTCTCTCTGGATCCATCTCGATTCCTGTCTCTGTGATCTTGTAGCCTAAATATATCACTTCTCTCTTCAAAAATTGGCATTTCTGTATGTTCAGTTTCAGTCCGTTTTCGTCAAGTTCTGTTATAATTGTCCGTAGGTGTTGTAAATGTTCTTCTACACTATTTGAAAAAACAAGTATATCATCCACATAGTGTATCGTAAATTGGTCATATTTATTTAAAATTTTGTTTAGTGCTTTTAATAGTGCTGCTGTAGCGCTCTGTATACCAAATGGCGTTACTCGGAATTGATATACTTCCCCATTAATTTTGAAACCTACAAACTTCCTGCTTTCCGGATGTAGTGGTATCAGCCAGAAGCTGTGTTTCAAGTCTAGCTTGGAAAAAACTTTTACTTTACTTATCTTTCCTAGTATCGATTCGATAGTTAAAGGTGATTCATACTCGGGCATTGTACATTTATTTAAATTTCGTGCATCAAGGCATATTCTTATATCTCCGTCTTTCTTCTTCACTATTACTACTGGATTGATATACGGGGTGGTACTATGTTCTATTATTTTATCTTCTAATAATTTATTTATAGATTTCTTCACATCTTCTTGATATTTGTAGGGTATCGGATAGCTTCTTTGTTGAAATTGTTGATCCTTTTTCATTTCAATCTTGTGTACATAATTTCTTGCAATTCGAGATTCTTCATCAATCAAACTTCCATGTTCTCTCAACATCCCCATTACTTCATTTTTCCACTCTATTTTTCCATCTATATCCAAATTCCATTCCGGCATATTATTATTATTCAAATTTATTTCTCCATTGCCATCCAACATCATATCTCCATTCATTTTTCCTTCCTGCCTATAATCATATCTCTGTTCCATATCATCTTCGATTTTCTAATTATAATTAATACATTTATCTACTTCTTCTATTAACTCTTCATCCCTTTTTGAATTATTATTTATCTCTTCATAACTAAAATCCACTTTTTCTTTATTAAAGATTATGTACATTCCTTCATAATTAATAATTGCTTTGTTTTCATACAAAATATCCGATCCTAGCAATAGTTCACATTCCATATCTTCCACTACTAGCAGTTGTACCATAGATTCCCATTCCTTGAATTTTAATGCGACGGTTATCGATGTACTTGAAATAGTTAATTTCTTTTGATTTATTCCTATTAAGCTTACTTTTGGTACCTTGACGAAATTTTTCTTTGATGTATTTAATTGATTTACGAATTTGTTATTTATTAATGATATCTCTGACCCGGTATCGATCAATATTTTTATACTAATGCCTTCTATCGTTCCATATATATAAATTAAAGTTTCATTATTTTGTTCTAGCTGGTCCTGTACCTTTAGAAATTCGCGTGGGTGAACATAGCTGCACCAACTCAACCTACCATATTCACCCTCTAGTGGAAAAACTGTTGTTCCGCACCAGAGGATGACACGGGAACTACAACATTATTATTACTATGATTATTGTTACTTAAATTAGTTTGATTAAAGTTTGTGTCACTATTAGTTGTATTCCTTTCTAAACTGTTCGTTCTGTCAGTTCTTGTGTCACGTCTTATGTTGTTCGTCCTTCTCATATCTCCATCAGAGTTTCTTCTCTCTCTCCTATTATAATTGTTTTGTTGTTGTCTCCTATCTGGATAATTGGTGTACCTGTTATTGTTGTTATTTGTCCTATCATTATTTCTGTCAAATCTCCTGTTGTTATTAGTATTGTTTGTGTCATGATATTGATTGTTATAATTATTATGTCTGTAATTGTTATTTCTATAGTCGTCGTTGTCACGTCTATTATTGTTATGATGAACTGTTCTCTGTACTCTATTTAGGTAATCTAATAATGATTGGAAATTTGTTATGTTTTGTATGGTTATGCCTTGCGTTACGTTATCGTTAAAGTGTCGAGACAAGAATATTATTATTTCTTGCTCGGAAATAGTTGGCTCTAAATACTGTACCTGTGAATATAATGATAGAGCATAACTACTCATATTGCTGTTCCTTCTGGTATCGAACTTACCAAAGTACAACTTTTCCCTAACACAATTTTGTTCAGTTTCCCCCCAATATTGTTTTAGGAAATTATTTTCAAAATCAGTGAAGTTATTAATGTTCACATCATTACATGTGAACCAAAGTAATGTCTGACCATGTAGATGAGATCTTATTATTTCCTTAAGATCCTCTATATCTCTGATATCTTTTAATTTATTTTTAAGATATCTCAGGAAAATTTTCGGATGCATTTTCCTGGTATCCCCGTCAAATCTGAGGTTACTTTCCCCATGATTGTAGATATAATTTACCCCTTGAGTGCTACTGTTTGTATTCGTTTTGTTTTTTATATTTCCAAATTCTTTTTCTAACTCCATCATCTTCTTCTTGAAATCTTCTTTGATTTCCTTTTCCAATTTTGTAAAGTCTCGTAAGTTTCCATCTTCCTTGATTTGTTTTAGTTTTGAATCCATTTCCCATATAAGTTCTTTTCGCGTTTTTAGATTCATCTCCTCCGCAATCGACAAATTTAATTGAATGCCTTGTTCAACATCGTTTATTCTGGCGTGGGTTTTCATTATATTTTTCTCCACTCTGCCTATCTGTTCCTTTCCTTCTTCTCGCAGTTTATTTCCCATCTCTTCAATTTCTTGTTTCCTAATATTGCCTTCTTGTATTAGATGTCCATATAACTTATCCATTTTCTCTTCTTGTTCTTTCTTATGATCTTCAAACTGTTTTTTCATTTCCACCAGATATCCTGCAAATTTTTCTTCTTGTTGATCCAGTTTTTTATTGATTTCTTCCTTTGTACTTTTTATTTCATCTTTTGTGCTTTCCTGTGTTTTTTTAATGTCCTCTTTTATTTCTTCTTTGGTCCTTTTGATATCTGCCATCATTATTTTCATCATGTCTAGTAGTTGTTGATTTTCATTTGGTGTCGGTTTTACGTAGTGGTGAACTTCTTTCACTATGCCATCTCCTTCTTCCAATCCTGCTGCTTCTTCAGCTTGAAGGGTCGCTGTCAAACGTTCTTTCAGTGTCTGCTTATTTCCTTTCACGTCCATGTTCCTAGTTTTTAAAAGTTCTTTTAAGTCTTCTACCGTCAGTTCGTCAACGTTTATTGTTTTGTCTGTCATTGTTTTTAAAAAAATTCCCTCAGATATCTCAAAAATAATAACCTGTTCCTGTTACTAGCGTTATTTCAATTGTTCAACAATCGCCATGCGTTGGGCTTGCCATTTTTATCATGTATTTAAATATTGGAGTAATAACATTTACTTATTTATTAATGATCCTATATTGGGATGCTACTTTATTATGGATCTTATATTTATGAGTATTTATTTATAATTGATTTGACTTTAAATATATTTTTTTATAATGATTGTGGGCGCCAGAATTGGTTTAGCTAACCGCTAATTTCCAATTCAAAATTTTATTTAGTAACAAAATTATGAGTTATGTAACTTTATGACATTATACCTCAGGGATGAGATTCGGCACTTGGCGATCGGCAGTAACAAGAAACTGAAAGGTAAGATATCAAAGAAAAGAAAGGAAAAACATAGATAAATAGATTTTAATTGTGAATAGTTGTTTGAATAATGAACATTTTCTGAATCATAATTGCATAATCATATTAATTAAACCTTTGCGTAAGTACGTTTTTTTTTATTTTTTATGAATACTATTAAATATGAAACATATCAAATAAATTTCGCTTCCTATAACTTATCTCTATATGTTTTTGAAAGCTTCCACAAACCATTCAATCTCTACTCTAATAATTTGTTAATGTTGACGTGACGTTGAGTTATTCTATGGTAATGATAATTCAGTTATTAAATAAAGAATGAAAACCAAGTTTGTTTGTGAGGCAAACTGATGATTTATCGTAATGATTTGGTGAGTATTACTTCCTTTAATGTAAGTTCAATGTTCTATCCCGATCTAGTGGAGATTGAATATCTATATCTAATAATTTTACCAACGAATAAATTTTTACACAATATAACCTAACAAATGAAAATTATGAACGATGTTTTATAGGACGAATATGTCACACACGAAAGGAAAAGTCTATGCTTGGCATCTTCTTGTCTCTGGGATGAAACATTTGGAAGAAATACGATCGCCTATGATCATATATGCGAAATCTTGGTATTAAAATGATGTGACGTGATTTATTTCGCCAGGAGCAACAATTTATTCACAGAAGATACGTGAATGAGCAAACGAAAAGCAGATTAATAGAGGTAAATTGTTCATCTTACCAATTCTCGGCGTTTCACTAATTTTTCACTTTTTATTATGTATTCGATAGAAAGTTTCTGTTATTTTATAGCATCATTGTTTTTAAATACTATGATTAATTCTTTAAACTTAAAATATATCAAAAATGTTTGAGATTTATAAAAATTTAGAGGAGAGTAATTTTAATGCGTCCTCACATTATTGAATCTACACCGCGTCTCCCAAGCTCTTAATCAACAACTTTTAGTTGTTTTTAATTTTTGTTTTATTTTTCAATTGTTTATAAATAAACATCATTGTTTTCAAATCCAAATATCTGTTTTCTATGTTATTGTAGATAAGTTCACTTTGTTCTTATGCATTCCTAATGTCACTCCGAAATTACACCGTTCGAACTATTAACCGAACGTCATTTTACGATGACATTTTGACCTTGAAGTTTATACCAAAATAATCAATAATTTACATAACATACAGGGTTTCTGAAAAGTGTCTATAATATATAAAATTACAATTATGGAATTTTATTTTGAAATTCATGTAATATTATACCGTGATAATCATTGTTATGTACCAAATTAATGTTTACGTAATTTATTTGTTACGTCTGTGTTTTCTGTCATGAAATATAATTTGAAGAAAAATAATTGCAAACTTAAATAGCAATTTTTTTTATATGCAATATTAGTTGTATCTTGTTTGTAAGTGTTTCTTCACATATTTATACTCATATTTAAATTGTTGTCTTATGGACTATTATGCAATTTATTGGATTTATTGTCATCTATTACTAAGATTCACATTAACTTAGTGATATCTCTGTTTTAATTTATCTTGATAGATAATTTTCAGTTTAATATATATATATATATATATATATATATATATATATATATATATATATATATATAATTTGAAGAAAGATATTTGCCAACTTATTTGTAATGGATATTTTTGTGAGGATGTGGCAATAAGACTCCAGAGTAAATTCTCTCAGATATTTATTCCCGAGCTTTCGAATAATTTTTATTCATTATCAAGGGCTATAAATAATTGGTGAATGTTATTATTATTATTAATAATTAAATGAAATAATAAATACTTACATAAAATCTATAGCGAATTTTGGAATAGTTGTAAATTTTTATAATAAATTCTTTTAAACATAAATCAATGAAAAACTCAAAAATACAATATGACAATAAACAAAATATTTGATCTTGAACTAGTACAATTTTTATTTTTTTATCATAAAATTGAAGATTGTTATGAATCTTCTGTTCTTTTTTCATAATCTAAAAGTGACAGTAATTATAGAAGGAGGCTGTTCCTTGAAATGTGTGAAATTAAAAAGCAACCACATGTGGTCAACTACAAAATAGTTGTGAACCAATTAAGTACCATCTACTCGAACCTCCTTAAAATTTAACATTCTGGCTGTTTTTCTTCTTTTATCGTTGACTTTCACTGGACTATTATATAAATTATAAAGAAGTTTTTATTATAAAAAGGAAAAATTATAAAAAAGAACAAAAGAAATAATTATCGTTTTAATTTATTGTGATCAGGTATTTTGTTTTTATTAAGAATTTCAAGTTTTAAAGTAGTACATGCCTCACTTGCTGGTGGAGTACCTCATGTAAGATGCTGGTGATTGCCTTTAATTTTAACTGTGTGCTGATAGCGTTTATACTCTGATCTGTAAGTGTGTTTTATCATGACATTTCATTATAGTTGTATGTGACCGTATATTATTTCAGTTAACTCCTGATGAAGCAATAAAATAATTGCGAAATATAGAGATTTAAAAGGAAAAGAGTTGTATTTATTGTATGCACAGACCGGATCCCGATACTCCAAAAACTAATTATATATATATATATATATATATATATATATATATATATATATATATTGAACCAGATATCATAGATATTAAGAGAATTAGTTCTATAAAACTATGTTGCTAGTATGAAAATGTATGAAAATAATATAATTTAAGAAAACACAATTAAAAAGGATACACTTTTCTTAATTCAAAAGCATATCAAGTAAAGATATATTAAATAATAGCCTATAACAATATAATAAATAAAGAAATTACCTCAATAATAACATAAAATATAGAGATTGCCTAACCAATGTAATGATGTAAATAAAGTTGCCTAAGACGAAGAATATCTTCTGTAACGTGATCAGCTGTTCACCTAAAAAGAAACAATTATATCATCAAGTCAAGAGAATTTTAGATATAAGTAGTTACATTAGAATACAAATATAAATATTTATTAGAATAAGGAGTATAGTTTTTCATAGATAAACAATTAAACATAAAGAAAATGGTATATGTCTATAAAATGAACATAAGATTAAATAATAATTTATTAATTGCATTAGTAGAAATGAGTTAATACAAGAATTAGATAGAGAATACATAAAAGGATTTATGATTTAAGTCATATAATTGTAACAGGAATAGACTGTCTATGACAATATTAGATAGAACTATTTAAACAACATCTATGTATATAACCAACTTTAATTTATTTGTATGATTAAATTTCAAAAGATTCTCTACAAGTGTATTAGAAATGTGAAATAGTATATTTATGAACTTTTCTATTAAGTAAACCCAAATCAAATAATTCAATTGCATAGGACAATATCTGATTGGTTAAAAACAAAATGACAGATAAAATTTGCAATCAACAAGTATTGAAACAAACTTTGGTAGATAGTGACCTGAAAACAAACAAAAGACTTTGTGGAAAAAAAATGAAAATCGAGAGGAAGGGTGGATTATTAGAAGTGGCGTCGATAGGGGTGTACTGTGTGTTAGAGTGTTCCCGAAATTTTTATGAAATTCCCTAAATAACTTAATAAATTTGAACATAACTATGAAAAACAATCTTGTGTAGTACTCACCGATTATCAGACAAAGTTGTTCTGCAAAAAAAAAACAGCAGAATTTCTCCAGAAATTGGTATTGGAACTGCAAAGAAGTATTCCTGGGGTCCAGAAGAGTTATCCCAATTCCAGAGCATCAGGTCAGTGTTCTTTTAAACTATTATTGGCCAATAATAAGCAAAAACCTCAAATAAGTGCTTAGTTTCGTATTTTGATAAACATTCACAGCAATGATCGATCTAAATTATAAAGAAAACGGACTTTATTTAATTAGTTAATAAATTAAATCTTTAATAATAACAAAAAGGCCCAATTTCAATAAATAAATAATTCTAAAGTACGTACGCCATTTTATCATAAGATGATGCTTAACTTGTTTCCATGTAATCTGTCTATCTGTTAGTTAAATAAAACTGTCGATCAAATCAGTGACAGTTGGTAATTTTCAGTGACAGAAATATTGGAAACGTCATCAGAGATTTAAAGTGCCTTTTATAATATTAAACATACAGTTACTATAGGTTCTGACCAATAGTGAAACAGATAATTTGGAGATACGTAAAAATTTAAACAAATTTTGAATAATTAATTTTTTTAACAGTTTGATCCCACCCTGATAGAAGAGTAATAGGTCGATTACACATATAAATTAATTTTTAGAAATACTAACATAATATTTATTAGAGCCGGGCATATTTTTGACAGCTACTGTCAAAGTAGAAATTTCTTACATAAGGTTTTAAGTTGTATGTACAAGAATTGTCGCTGCGACAATATACATCAACGTGAGGTGAATTGAAATTTATCCTTACAGGAAGGTTTACATTAAAATTAAATAAGTAAATTCATATAGAGAATTGGATATATTATAATATATATGTATATATGTATATAATAAGCAACGAAGAGATTAGTGGGTATTGCATGCAAATAGAAGTAGGGGCTACTGAAAAGAGTGGTAACCGCAAACATGCATGTTTCTGGCTCATTAGCCGTCTTCGGTACGGTACAACCACGAAAAGATGTGAAACATGGGAGCAAAGGTGTTGAATGAAACATGAGAAAATATAACAAACTTCAGCAGGATAGTCAAACACAACATTTGTGTCAGTAATATTAGAAGATCTCTAATATTCGAGACAACAACCAACATAGACACCGACACGCATATAACACTCCCGTCTGAAACTTCCAACCCAGAAAAATGAAATAACAACAAGATGTACGAATAGTGCGTGACATATGAACAATAAGCAACGAAGAGATTAGTGGGTATTGGACGCAAATAGAAGAAGGAGCTACTGAAAAGAGTGGTAACCGCAGACATGCATGTTTCTGGCTCATTAGCCGTCCTCGGTACGGTATAACCAAGAAAACATGTGAAATATGGGAGGAAAGGTGTTGAATGAAACATGAGAAAATATAACAGAATTCAGCAGAATAGTCAAACACAACTCATTGTACAGTCCTCGTATAGTCATAAAAGTATCAAAATTTATTGGGCAGTCGTATAGGTATAAAAGAATTAAAATTTATTGACAGTCCTCGTATAAGCATGAAATTATCAAAACTTATTGGACAGTCCTCGTATAAGTATAAAAGTATCAAAATTTATTGGGCAGTCCACGTATAAGTATACATGAATTGAAATTTATTGAGCAGTCCTCGTATCATTATAAAATAATCAAAAATTATTGGACAGTCCTCGTACAAGTATATAGGTATCAAAACTTATTGGACAGTCCTCGTATCAGCATAAAATAATCATAAAAGTATTAAAATTTATTGGGCCCTCGTATAAGTATAAAAGAATCAAAATTCATTGGACAGTCCTCGTATAAGTATAAAACAATCAAAATTTATTGGACAGTCCTCGTATCATCATAAAATAATCAAAATTTATTGGACAGTCCTGGTATAGTCATAAAAGTATCAACATTTATTGGGAAGTCCTCGTATAAGTATAAAAAAATTTAAATTTACTGGACAGTCCTCGTATCATCATAAAAAAATCAAAATTCATTGGACAGTCCTCGCATAAGCATATGGGTATTAAAATTTACTGGACAGTCCTCGTATCGTGTAGGGTTATTTTCGTTTCGGCATTTCTGGATTCGGTCTCCACGCTCAAGGCCTGCAATAAAAGCTAATGCAATAGCTTAAAACTGCATTGAAATTTTTCCGAAGTCGCGTCATGCTAGTCTCTACAATAGCCCTATTTCATTCTAAAATAAGCCTAAAATTTTAATTTGAATTTTAACCAAACAAATTTTTCAATTAAAGATACGTCATGTTGACAAATAAAACTTGTATATCTAATGAGCTTTCGATCAATCTCACATATACCAATGGAACGATTTAATAAAAATAATGACTTTAACAAGAAAAATATTGTTTTCAATCTGGTGTCTTCTGGTTATTTACTTATGTGTATTGCCAACCTGTTTTCATGTATATTTCTCTGTATCAGTGTGTGCATTAATGAGTTAATGGAAGTGGTTTGGTAAACAATATATTTGTTTATAAAATATATCAAAACTATGGTAATACTGAGTTTGATGTTATTTTAAATAAAGTTTGTAGAAATACCCTTTAACTGTTCACTATTTTTCAAGAATCTCAATGTCCTGTTTTTTTAGTCCTAATCTCACATACACAGTTACGTTAAATGGTCAATTGTTTGTTGTTTTGGATATCAATTTGATTTATTCCAACATAAGACCGTCTTTGGATAAATCTTTGCAATTGAAATTATTCTACTTACGGATTGGATAAATCTTTGCAATTGAAATTATTCTACTTACGGAAATCACATACCTTTATTTTCTCTTCTCATTATTTGTCAAAAGGTTTGTTTCACTGCTTTTCACAAATATTTACTTAAATTATTATATCATAATTTTGGGAATTTTCACGACAGCATCTTTTACTGACTTCCTTCTTTCGTTACGTCGTTACTAAGGATTTTTTTTAATAAATTAATAGTCCTCAAATTAAAAAATCAAATCGCTTGATGTTTATCAACCAATGAAATTTAGCATTCTATATGTTATAAAAATGTTCAATCCGTTTAAGGAAAGAGATGCTATTTATCCACTATAGAAATAATTCATTCATTTGTCTTACATTGATAATGTTCCTTCAACTTAATTCATGTTGGTATTCCTTTCATTATGAAAATTTTATGTTTATACAGGTGTTGACATTTTGTTAAATATATATATATATATTTTAATTACGATAATGAATTATTTATTTTGATATCCCAATAATATATACATATGAATAAATTACAATATTTCAATTTTCCTTGCCAGTATTCGTATAAGACAGGCAAATATTTGTGCTATTGAGAGCCACATTCATAACACTGGGACTGTATACCGAAATTGCTGCAACAATAACATTTATCCAAGCAATGGGCGTGAAAAAATCTAATATATTTTCATTCTTTTTCTACGCAGTTTACTTTTCCTACTATGAAATCTTGACTTGGTATTTCATAAAAACGATTTATAGCGCAATCTTTTAGAGTAAGAAATAATGTTTTTCACACATTTTCAGCAAAAACTTTCCCAATTGTCTGAATGATACCAAATGTACATTTACTTTCCAGTGTTATTGATTGTTATAAAATGTAAAAATGGAGAGCAAAAAAACGAACTTAGCAATGTTGATTGATTACATATTTGTACCTGTCGGTGCAATGTAAATACAGCTCTGAATATCTAAAAACTGAGTGGGAAACTCTTTGGACAAAATAAAGTTTATAAATAAGTGAAATATGTCCATAATGTTGGTAGAAGTATCAGTGAAATTAATAGTATTCGTGATATTGTGGATCATTAAAAACATAATTAGATACAATGTGTTTCTAAATTAATTTAAGCCAGAAAAATTGGAAGGTAATAAGTGATATTGGACGTTCAGTCTGTCAATATGAAGACTTGTAATTTAGTGAACTAGATGCATTTACAAAGAGCTATTGGTGATTATTTCTCTTATATCTCTAATAATCTAATAATTATTGGAGGATAACACTAATAAACGTCTTTCCAACGATTAATATAAATTTTTCATGAAATCGAGTTTCAGAGTACACACATGTTATTCAAAGTTTATGTTATCATGAATATCTTTCTCAACGGGACGATGAATTGAATTTTTCTCTATACCACCCCATACGTTGTTTTTTTGAAGTCTTTGCGTATGATACTCTTACATCCAGTGGGATTTTCGTCAGACCAATAACGGGTGTTTTGCCGTTTATTATGACCGTTCAAATAGAATGTTGCCTCGTCCGAGAATAAAACGTTATCAATTAAATTGTTATTTTGGTTCATCATATACTTGCAGAATTCAGTTCTTCTGTCAAAGACGTCTTCAGCCAATTCATGGATAAGACGTACTTTATATGGATGGTATTTTACATTTTTAAAAATGTTTGATACTGAAGAATTTCCAATACCAAAATCCCTAGATAATCCTTGCCTCTTATATTGGAACACGTTACACGTTAAGAAATATTGAAATATATTTGTTTGTGAAATATCGTGAAGTGTTATTTTCATTTTACTTTACATAAACTTATTCTATAGTGATAAATATGAAATACATATGAAACAATAATCTGTGAACTATGAAAGTGTTTTTAAAGTTTCCCACAAACTACCATATACAAGAATACATTGAAAAACAGGTGAGTCATTCCAATTATAGTATGTAAAAACTATACGATAATAATTAAATTTTTATTAGTTGTTTTTAATTGTTCATGTTTGGCCTTTATATTATTTTAATTATTCATTAAAATGGTCTTTTTTGTTTTGTTTATTAATCTTTGGATACAAAGAGATAAATTCACTAACCTTTATTTGATAATTCCTTTTCTCAAAATATCCACACTGTTAGCGTCACTTCACACTGGCGATTATTATCAAATTATTGATATGCTGTGGAAAAGCTTGTTCTGGTTCGGGAATATTTCTTTATAATTGTCGGTCGGGTTTCTGGATGAAAATTGGTTTCACGAATAATTAAAAATACTTGATTTTATCACTTTTTATACAAAATTGTTGAAGAGTTCGACATGGAACTGTTCTTGTCTTCGCCTTCCTAGCCACTCTCAATTGTTTTTAGAATCAACAAGCTTCCTTGAAGCGGAAATTCACAAACTACTAAATTTCCCCACCCCCTCTTTTGATAATGGTTTCAAAGTGAAAGCCGAAACGTCGAGAAATTACAAATTTCCAACGCAGTTTAACCCATGAACCTAGTTTATTTCTTGATCACTCTAACCGCGGAAACCTTTCGTGAAACTGCGTTAGATAAATTACAGTAAAATCAATAAGTTCAAAATTAGACAGCATCCATACTTGATTGACAGTGACTCTAGAATTCTCATAATAAAACTTAACATACTGTATAGATACATATGGCAGTAAAATATCTCTCCAGCACTGCATTCTCTATGTGTACCATTTTCGCTGCACGTAGCGGTAATTGGAAATTTTTATGTGAGACTCCGGGGAAAAGATATATCAAAAGACGATATATGTTTACGATGTACTTGATTTTTAACGATCTGTGGTAAAATTAAAGGAGGTATACTAAACACGGAGACGTGGTAATATCAAAAAATTGATGGGAATAGATACTGCGATATTATGAAAAATCAAAACATGTTTGGCTTACGTTCGTTCAATATTTACCATATTGCCTATTTTTAACCTTTAAACACGATTTTTGCTGATCATTCCAAAAGCTATTTACTTAGGCTGTTTATATGCAGACTAAATTGCTATTGGAAATGGGAAATGTTTATGAATACACGTGGACAAAATTGCTATTGTATTTGACAAACTAATAGGAACAAACAAGACAAAAACACATGTTTTTCCAGTAAATCAGCAATAAATGAAACTGGTTTTGAAAAAAATGAATGATATGCTACACTTACTTTTGAATATATCCAACATTTATATTTAAAAATTCTGTAAGTGTTTTTCAAACGACCTTTTTACTTGTAAGCGTGTGAGCAATATTAAGGGATATTATCCATTGTTTTGATGGGTTACAGTTTCGCCCTTCTTTTCCCTCTGGAGTCTCTTTATTTAGCCTTATCCACACTAGTGTGATTTGATCAAAATCAGTGCATGTCATATCAAACTGTTTCAGCAACGTTTCTAAAAATGTAGGGATATATTATTTATATTAAATAAATGAATCATATAGTAACAATACCTTGAAATAACTTAATTGATTTTAAGTTCCTTAATTTCTATGTCCTAACCATGACTGAGATGTCTCTATATTATGTATTTCTGGTTCACTGTCACCATTGTAAGATTGTACTACGTATCGTTTTTCTGTCTTATTGATAAATCACAGAAGTCTTTCAATTTTGTTCGTTTTAAACAATTATTTTGCCTAAAATTCATAATTTATATTGATGTAAGTATTCGAATATAAATAACTTTCAACAGATAAATGTTAATTAATCCATTTCAAGATATTTTGTCTTGACTTACTACCTGTGGTCTGAGGATTGAAGATGTGTATTTTATTTGATATTATTACAAAATCTACTTGAGCCCTAAGTACATACCAGGGCGGCGGTATTTGTTTTGGAATAACGACTCCCTACACAAAGAATTATTGTTAAACCATGTCTGAGTTGTGAGTTAAAACGAAAATATTATCTTGAAAAGTATTTGAGATGGGTATAATGTGATTTGTAATTATTTACTTCATTGTATATTTTGATATGGTTAACATTTTTAATACGTTTGATAAATGAGCTTTTGTAAACGACAGTTGAATGAACGGCTTCATTGGCCATGTCCCTTGCCTGTTGAAAATAATAATAATAATAACACTTACATGATGTGTTGTCCATTTCACTACAAACAAAGCTAAAAACAAACACACAGACAAAACTAATGAAAAACCTTTTAAAACGTTATTCTACTTGCATGTATGTGGGTACATCGACTTGTGACAATTTGAAGGTTATAGTATTGAGGACTTAAGCTGTGTCAGCTGTATAATAGAGAGTTTTGAAGCCTACAAATATAACGGAGATATTGGGTGAAATTATGGTTAGCTTTATCAACAATAACGATTATATTGAACAAGAAAAGAAGGGATTTCAAGCCATCTAAAAATAACGTATTCTGTTTAACAGTCACAGATTAAATATAATGACAGTTGACGAATTGGAAATAAAACCCCATGTTATCTAATAGTAAATGGATCAATATCTCATAAATTTATCAATGGAAGACGCTTTAGAAAATTTCATTGTTAGAAGGACCCTAACAGATTGGATAACAATTAATAATGGATTATAATAATTAGGGTTAGGTTTTATGTTTGGCACAATAAATTCTTGATGTTGTCAGATTTTCTCTGAGAAAATATGTAACATATTTGTTGACAAAAAATATTGTTTTATAAAATATTGTCTTCTTAAACTCCTAACAGAGAAATATTGTAGTTTCTTTTATATCGGAGAAATCAAGTCTGTTTTAACAATTGCTTATACCAAAATATATCAATTTTGACAAAGTTGTAATTGGAAAAATAACCATAAGCTTAAAAGTTGAGGACTCCAAGTTTTCATACTGCGCATGCTCATAATAACGATAACCATACCTACATAACAAAATAAAGAGATTAAAAACTCTCTAATGCATCGGGTGCAGTGAATGAGAGGCGTAAGTCGGTACACTAGCAGTATCACTGTTGAGTAATATTGAATCAGACGATATTGAAATGTTAGCCGCTTCGAAAATGTGTGACATTACAGTAAAGTTGGCGTAAAACATAATGATTCAGCTTTGTACACTGCTGATGAGCAAACTGCGTCAACGACTATGGATGTCCCACCTGTCATTGAAGATTTTACTGAAGAAATACCATCAACTTCTGTGGAAACATCCCATTTTATTCAAATTCCATCTACCTTCTTAAATACACCACAGGTTACAGATAATCCAGTTGAAGATAAACCTGCTACAGCAGTTTTTGTTAGTCCCCAGATATTCAAAGGCTACCCGAAGGCAGGCCAAAGAAAATTACAAAATAGCAAGCGTAAAAGAGCTAAAAGTTGTATACCCACAGACACATCTGGAAAGGAGATAATATTTTTTATTTAGATTAACGTGCATAAGACAGCTATGGCCAGCACGAGGTACAATACAGACAAAAATTACATAACATAATGTAAGTCAAAACTGATAGCTTAAAACTAACATGAATATGGGATTACATGATATGATATTTAAATGGAGTTTTTTTTTGATTAAATTCTGTTAATAAGTTGTTCTTCCTCTAGGAACTTGATCACTTTGCGCACTTGATTATCACTATTTAGGATCTCCGAGTAGTTTGTATGTATTCCTAGTTGTAGACGTCTTGGGGCGAAGTATGGACATTCAACGAGGATATGTTTGATGCTGAGTTTTACGGGGCAATACTGACAGTTCGGCTGGGGTGACGATGACATTAGGTAACCATGTGTAAGTCTAGTATGACCTATACGTAATCTTCGTATGACAGCCATATTTTTCCTAGATAGATCGGGACAGGTAAACTGATTCAATATTGGTTGAATTTCACGCAGTGAACACATAATTTGACTCCAGTGAATTTGCCAGTTGTAACAAATGGTTTTTTTCAGGCTAGCTTTTAAGTCATTACAGAGCTGAAGATTCACCGTGGTAGTAGCAGTTGAGGCAGCTTCTTTGGCAAGGCAATCGGCTTTTTCGGTCCCAATAATTCCAACATGAGATGGGACCCATGTTATTGTAACTGTTGTATTTTGTCTTCTTAGTTGTTGATATATGTCGTGTATATCTTGGACAAGGGGGTGGTTAGTAAATGTATTCTTAATGGAATGGATGGAGGATAATGAGTCTGTGCATATGGCTATGTGTGTATTTGCAAGTAGTTGGACATGTTTGAAGGCTTGTAGGATAGCATATAGCTCACCCGTGTGGACGCTACAAATAGAGGGTATTTTGTAGGTTCCAATCGATCCATGTACTGTGGAGATAATTGAACAGAGAGAAATGGAAAAAAAAGAAAAAGAACAGAAGAAAAGAAAGGAAGCTTGCAAAAAAACGTATAAGCGAAGAAACGAAAATAGATCACTAAGAACATATCTTCCGATGAAAATGAGACCGAAGTTGAAAGTGAGATACCTTTCCAAGACGAATCTGATAAGAACGGGTGGATTCCTGAAGTCGAACCGTCAAGCTTTGAAGAACTTGATAAGGATCCTAAGCCCAATGATTTTGTTTTGGTACAATTCAAGGCAAAAAATGATGTATTCTTTGTAGGAAAAGTAGTCGAACTAGAATCAGTATCTAGTGTTGTCAAAATCAATTTCCTAAGAAAAGCCTCGAAGGTTGAAGAACATTTTATATTTCTAACTGTCCCAGACATTGCCACCGTTCCAGTCATTGATGTGAAAATGTTTTACCCAAACCAACTCTTTTAGGGAATACAAAACGATTGAAATCGTATTATAAGTTTGAAATCAATTTTAATCAACTAAACATGAGTTAATTTTTATTATTAATATAAGATAAAGATTAATCCTTTTTGAGTGTTTCAGAAATATTTCCTTATTTCAAATGTTGTGATGATACTAATAATGGTTTCTTGTGTGTTTCATAAATATTTTAATACAATTTTTAGTTTTTCTCTTTCCATTTTGTCCTGTCTCATAGTGGCTCAA
The DNA here is from genome assembly GCA_963921935.1 of Galeruca laticollis. Lineage (NCBI taxonomy): Eukaryota > Metazoa > Arthropoda > Insecta > Coleoptera > Chrysomelidae > Galeruca > Galeruca laticollis. The sequence continues at coordinate 207,378,527 of OY998177.1, forward strand.
GTAGAGGGCCACTATGAGACGGGCTCTGAAAAAATGAATGTCACATAACTTCAAAATCCAGTCAAATATAAATAGTTTATATCCATTTTTTACATTAATGTAACATAACTTATGCACCCACGACATATATGTGTCGTATTTACAATATATTAACCGACAATTTAAACCAGACTTTTACCGTCTCATGGTGGCCCACTCTCCCCTAAGTGAAGGTAAGTAATTAATCAGTTCACTACCGTTTTAAAGGTAGGAAATGTCTATATTGTGATAGTGAATAATGAAGTTTTAGTAATCATTGACCCAGAGCATCTACTGACGTATGCCATTTTGACAGAGTAATTAAATCTGGCAGGCTCTTATTGAATGCTCTCGATGAATAGAACGCTTGTGTCAGAGCAGAAGATTTAAACTCTGGTTGGTACTTTTGAGATCATTCCATCATTCTCATTTACATATAAACTTCAAATGACAGTCACTTACACATTGACATGATGCCGAGTATGAATTTAATGGTAAGAGTTCGTTAGCTGTCATCGTCTTGCCGATAAAATTAATTCAGAAACATCCTTAATATTAAAAAATTTCTCACCATTATGGTTGATTCTGATCCATCAGATATGAAAGCCTTTTCCCTGAAGTACTCCTGCAAGGATTCCAGAGTTACGGCTTAACTTTTGAGTCTCCAGATATACTGCTGTATGGAACAAATTTTATTTTTATCTCTTCCAATCTTGGCCTTGATTATCTTCAAAGTTTTCCGTTCTTTTTATATCTATGTTATTTCTCATTTTCGCAAATAATATCTGCCAAATAAACGCTACTGACCTAGTTAAAAAGATTCTTGAGTTATTTCTCTTCATGTGACATAGCAAACATTAACGATTTATTGAAATTTTATTTTTTGTCTCAGGATTTTATGATTCTCGACAGGTGCCAGATGTCATGAGACATTTCCTAGCGAGAAATAAAAAGATGACTTATCGTTCTCCTTTTGTTAACGCGTGTACTATAAAACTGCTGAAATGAAAAATATATATTATAAATACAGTCACGCGAGAAGGTCATTTTTTACTACCTCGGTGATAGATTTGAGCAGAAAGAGAGTGTTGAAGGAAGTTACTAAAAAGTAAATTTCAAGAATAAAATAAACACTACTTTTCGTAAATTGCTAACACTATTATTTTGTTTAATTATAACTTACAAAAACCAGCAAAGTTTTAATTGATTAAGTATCCTGTCCTTTGGCTGAAAGGTGTATAGGGTTAAGAAACATATATTTATTTTAAGGAATACCCACAATAAAGAACTTTTATATCATTAAAATGGCACAACTATTATTGTTTCTATCCATAGAGAATCAACACTTTCCATATACACTACTCCAAGAATTTAACGCACAACCAAAAAATAACCAAAAGTTTAAAGTAAATTTTTGTCTAAACTGCTTGTCCGATTTGAATGAATTTTTTTTTTGAATGACAGGTTAACACTTCCAGAGAGTTAGTGTACTACTGTATTTGCATACAAACTCATTTTTGTATAAATACGGGGTGTTGCAATGATAACCTGATTTTTTCATAAAATTTGTAACACCCTGTGGAGATCAACAGTAACAATATCAACTTAAAATTAAAATCAAACTGTAGCTTTATCTTTTTGTAACATTTTGTTTTTTGATTTACTCTATTATCTTAGCCACAACAAGAGAAAATCAATTTTATAGCATAACATGTTTTTTATTAAAATTTATAATGATAAAAGTGAGTAGCAGGCTATGAAAAACAATAAGTTACAGTAAACTGTCATTAGCTAAATACAGGTGTCAAAAAGCATTTCATAGAAGTGTATTTTTAGTGTTAGCCCTCACGTTTTTTTTTGTAAAAACCTTTATTTTAATTAATATGCAACGTGAAACACGAAATCTTACTGGCGAAGAATGTGCTCAAGCATTAATATTGTTCGAGGAAGGCTGGAATTACCGAAGAATTGGTAGACGATTTAATGTATACCATACAACCGTTTCACGAGTTATACAAAGATATAGAGACACTGGAAGTCATGGTCGCAGACCGGGACAAGGAAGGAATTGAATAACAACCCCTAATCAGGACCGTTTTTAAGATTATCGGCATTAAGACAACGTTTTGTACAAATTTGTGGTGAATCAGCTCGTCAGCGACTACGAGAACACAATTTGAGACCTATAATTGCTGCTCGGGGGCCAGCTCTAACTAGAGATCATCGAAGAGCGAGGCTGAATTTTGCCATTGAACATCGTAACGGGTTAGAAGCGGAATGGCAACAGGTCTTATTAACGGATGAGTCAAGATTTTGTTTGTACAATAATGACAGGCGCATACGTGTATATCGACGCCCTAACGAACGATATGCTCAGTGTAATTTCTCAAATAACACATTATTTGGAGGAGGATCTGTGATGGTCTGGGGAGGTATTTCTTTAACTGGTCGCACAGAACTTGTCGTCATAAATAATGGAAGCCTTACAGCTGAAAGGTACATATTGGAGGTTTTAGAGCAACATGTAATGCCATATGCGCCATATATAGGGCACGATAATGCCAGGCCTCATGTTGCTGGAGTTGTGAGGAATTATCTAGAGGAAGTTGGCATCGATACCATGACATGGCCAGCTAGAAGCCCTGATTCAAATCCCATAAAGAATCTCTGGGACACTCTTGGGAGGAGGTAACGAGAGGAACGGAACTTGAACACCTTGGAAGACGTGGGGAGGCGACTGATTGAAATATGGGAAGAAATTGACCAAAATGATATACGGTCGCTTATTTTAAGTATGGGCCGTCGGTGCCAAGCAGTTATTTCTGCCAGAGGCGGAAATACTCGCTACTGACTTTTTTTACGTTTTGTTTCATTGTTTTTCGTTGTTAAAGTTGGATAATAAATTTTAATAAAAAACATGTTATGCTATAAAATTGATTTTCTCTTGTTGTGGCCAAGATAATAGAGTAAATCAAAAAACAAAATGTTACAAAAAGATAAAGCTACAGTTTGATTTTAATTTTAAGTTGATATTGTTACTGTTGAACTCCACAGGGTGTTACAAATTTTATGAAAAAATCAGGTTATCATTGCAGCACCCCGTATTTATACAAAAATAAGTTTGTATGTAAATACAGTAGTACACTAACTCTCTGGAAGTGTTAACCTGTCATTCAAAAAAAAATTCATTCAAATCGGACAAGCAGTTTAGACAAAAATTTATTTTAAACTTTTGGTTATTTTTTGGTGGTGCGTTAAATTCTTGGAGTAGTGTATTTCTAGATATTAAATTATTAGTCTAGTTCACAAATGTCAATTCGTGATAAACCTACTCTGGGCCACCGAAAATTAGGATTTTGGTCTCATTCGATTCGAAATAGTATCTAGAACAAACGGTTAACTGGACAATAGGGGTCGGCCAAAATTACAAAAGTTATAAACAATTACGTAACAATGTTTTGGTTTTATGAAAATCTTTCGAAAACTATTAGAGATAATGAAAATGTCAGTAATGATCCTGAGAGAGCACAACATTTCCTACCTTTCGGGGCTGTATCAAAAATATTTATAATTGTAATTTGGAGGTGAAAATTGAGCTAAAACAGTTAGCGGCTGTAGCGGGCGCCTCAACCGAATCAGAAGCTTGATCAATAAAATAATTTTTTCGACAACCTTCCGGAAGGTACTTTTTTTCCGGACGCTTTTTCTTAGAGAAAGTATAGCTTTTTCGGCCTAGTCTGGAAAGTACGTACTTTCCGGACTAGGACGGAAAGTGAAATACGTTGTTGTCATTGTATGTAGTAACCAAGTATTATTATGGAAATATAGGAAGGTATTAGAAGAATGCAGTTCATCATTACTATATAGCAACGACAACAACTTACTAATTTGACATCTTGAGTTTTTTCTTTTTAAAAGTTTCTATGGTTAATTGAACCCGTTTAATATATAACCAATTGTTCAAATTTCAATATAAATATTAATATAAGCAAAAGTTAGAATGTGAGGATTAAAATGTTCCCAATTTGGTTCTATAAATAAATAATATAAAGAAATGTTCTTCACTTATTTTTATAGTCTAGTCGACAAGATGAAAATGGTATAAAATAGAGATACTGCTCTTAAAATTATGTGCGATAGCTCATTGAATTCAGAATGACGCCTAGAAAAATGTGCTAGAAGCGTGTAATCGCACATAAAAAATTGCAAGAGTTATAAACATTTAAAGATAAAAAATGGCATTTCGTTTTTTGCCAATATTTCATAAACTGATAATATTTACGAAATTTCAAAAAAAGATTCTGAAAGAGGAGAAAATCTCCAATAAAAAACTCCCGGAACTTCATCTCCATTATTTATAATTTTAATTTAATGCTGAAAATTGGTCTGCGCGCGACATTTTTAGATTGCGAACGCGGCGTCAAAAGCGAGTACGGCACATCAATCAATTTATTTAAGGTATTGAATATTTTTGTTTTCAATTTGAAAAAATTATGGTGTATTCTGAACACTATAAATAATTTATTCCCGTTGGAAATTTTACTTAAAGTTAATTTTTCAACATGTTAAACAATTGTTAACTAACAAAATTTCCTTGAACTTGTTTTGTTTAAATAATAGTTGTAAAAAATTTTCGCTTCGTAGAGCCTGTCTTACCCACATACTTAACAAGATCGTGCCATAAAACATATTTATACTTTGTTTATAATAATTTTTTTTATTTGAACAAATACTGAAAAATTCAAGTATGTTGTTATTGTTGTTAATTATTATAAACAAAGTATAAATATTTTTTAGACATGCCTGTGGATATGGTGTACACACTAGATGTAAATTAAGTGAATGAAAACGACGAATACTCAGTGTGTATTAGTTTATTACTTTCAGGCTAAGCGCTTTCGGCTGTTAAGCCATTATCAAAGCCGTCGTCATTTAAAAAAGTAGTTGTCAAAGCCATCAAGTTGATTAAAAACAATACTCAAGATAGAATCATCGTTATGATTGAGTCATTGGAATAAAAACATTAAAATACCCTATTGTAAGGGTGTAAAATTATAATTCACATGATGTAAATTCACTCAAAATTAAATTTTTTTAACTCAATCATAACGATGATTCTATCTTGAGTATTGTTTTTAATCAACTTGATGGCTTTGACAACTACTTTTTTAAATGACGACGGCTTTGATAATGGCTTAACAGCCGAAAGCGCTTAGCCTGAAAGTAATAAACTAATACACACTGAGTATTCGTCGTTTTCATTCACTCAAATATTTTTTAACTTTTATGGCACGATCTTGTTAAGTACGTGGGTGACCCTGTTTTTCAGCTGCTTTTCAGGGAAAACTCAGCCGAAAGATTCTAGGAGCGAAATTTCTATGCCGGGGACAAAGTTATTAAGACAACGATAATTTCGGGATAATGCTGGAAGAGCAAGGAGCCTTAAGAAGCGATACACGTTGTACACATAAAACAGGAAGAAAGCCGACCACCGGCACTCACACTTTTTCTTTTTGTTGTATGTAATTTTGGGCAACAAAATATTGAATAAAGTACCTTTTTAATAATAATAAGTATGTGGGTAAGAAAGGCTCTACGAAGCGAAAATTTTTTCCAACTATTATTTAAACATTTTTCCCCTTACAATTAAGACTGAAGTTCAAGAAAATTTTGTTGGTTAACAATTGTTTAACTTGTTGAAACATTAACTTTAAGTAAAATTTCCAACGGGAATAGATTATTTATAGTGTTCAGAATACACAATAATTTTTTCAAATAAAATAAAATATTCAATACCTTAAATAAATTAATTAATGTGCCATAGTCGCTTTTGACGCCGCGCTCGCAATCTAAAAATGTCGCGCGCAGACCTATTTTCAGCGTAAAATTAAAATTATAAATAATGGAGATAGAGTTCCCAAAGTTTTTTATTGGAAATTTACTCCTCTTTCAGAATCTTTTTTTGAAACTTCTTAAATATTAATGGTTTATGAAATATTGGCAAAAAACGAAATACCGTTTTTTTTTCAACTTTAATTGTTTATAACTTTTGCAATTTTTTATTTGCTAATACACGCTTTTAGCACATTTTTCTAGGCGTCATTTCGAATCCAATGAGCTATCGCACATAATTTTGAAGAGCAGTATCTCTATTTTGTACCATTTTCAACTTGTCGACTACACTATTATATCAACTAATCCACACGGTTGCCGGAAAAATAATGTACTTTACACGACCTGAAACTGTTTCTTTGCACTCGAAGACTTCTTGTCTACTCGTTCGAAAAAAGAAAACTTTCCGGACTTGTTACGTGAATTACTATTAACGGACTAAATATGAATATTGATAAGAATATTAGGGTACTATTTAATTGCTCAAAGCTACATTATGATAATTTTTTCAAATTTTTAACTTCCGTTATTTAAATAATTGCTATAAAAAATGCATTGTTATTAACATTTTTCAAAAAATTTTTTGGGAATTTAATGCCTGATGAATATAATAAGTACGTCTATTCTCATGTGAGAGGTTTTTTTTCTACTTTTATTTAATTTTTAAATATATTGTACTCTGGATTTGTCGCTTTCTTTCTGTTTGTCTTCATGGTTATAAATATAATAATAATATTTATTCACCATGTAAATTCACAACTACAAAATATATACATCCATAAAAATCTCATCAAATTTAGAAAAATCACAGTAGGACAAGCCCTCGTGCGTGGCATCGAATAAAACATTTAAAATATAAGTATATATTGTAATATAATAAGTATTGGTTATGCTTATGTTAAGTTTATTCATTTGATGGTTTTATATTTTTATAAAGTATTGAATATTGAATGCTTAGCTCAGGGTAAGTTTTATTTATTAATTTTTCTTCTAAATGGAGAGAATGAGAACTCTATACTCCCGTTGGGTTCCGGATTAAATCAATGAAATATGAAATTTGCACCTTTATAAATATTCTATGAGAATCATCTCCTCTGATAACTGTAAATAAATAGTATGAAATATATCAATGTGACGCCTATGGTATCAAGCCGATTCCTATGTGCAAATAAAACACGATGACTCAAATGTTATGTAACTATAATCACCAGAAGACATAAAATTAAAAAGAATTACGAAATTTAACGAAAATCTTTTGTTAAACAAAATTATTACTACCTAAAATTACTTATAACGTGAATATATTCTTTGTTCATATGATATTATCGATGTGAAATTGGCCAAATTAGAAATTTCTGTCTGAATTTAAATCGGTTAACCAGATAAATTTATAAACACTGACCTGATCACTACACTGGGAAGTTCTTGTTTCAATATACTCCTGTAGTCTCTTCTGGAAATGACGCTGGATCCCCATGCACTTGCAGAACTAACTTAATAGCTGGTACGGCAGGTAAGTTATTAAATTTTATTGAATAGCTTTGTTAAAATTGCTTATAATGCTTTAATTGCTTTAATCAAAGAGTTTGAAGAGTTATATAACGCTACAATGTGAATAATGTCTTCAAAATTTATAGAGCGTCCCCTCTCAATGTTACATTCGCATGTATTTCTTATAAATTAATAATATTTGACTTTATTTTCTTCTCAAAATGTTTACTATGTTATATTTTAACTTTTTCAATATGTTTCAACTTTAATTTTCAATAATTTCCAATGATTTTAATAAAGTTTTATGAAAAATGCTTACAAGCGTCCATTACACTTTGGATCACCTCACCGACTTCTTTTGTTTTTAAAATCAACAAACTCCTCGTAGTTATTTTTTCAACAAAACACTAACAACGCACTAGATACATAACAATAAGTCCTATTTCATGTTTGATATTCTGTTTAATGTCTTTACCTTATTTAGATGGTTATTTACTGTTCATTCAAAATTTTAAAATAATTTCTTATACCTATTTACATGTGAAATTCTCCTGAGATATGCCTTATTTTTACAAACAATGATTACATACATCCTTCTTTAAATTCAAAATATCAATAAATTTACAGGCAAAATTGTTTGAAAACCTTTTATAATGCCTTCCAATTAAATTATTATTTATCATCCAATATTTATTTCATATAACCTTGGCCTTATATTTCATTCAGTTATCAAATTTTTAAATTTTCCTACCGCTTTCCAAATAATCAATACTTCAGAAACATAAATAATTCCATGGCTGAATATATTTCTCTATCGATAACTGTAAGCGACTAAATAATTTACGGTAAATAAAATAGACTACTTGAAATATATCTATGATAAGTGATCTCTGTGTTAACTGTAAATGTTTAATTTAAGCAATAAAGTTTTTTCTGTGGTAAATGAATAAGTCATTTGTCCCCTATTTAATCGATTTTATTTGCTACTGCAAGTGAATATTCGCTAAGGGCTAGCGAATTTTTTTCTCTGTGTACAAATAACTATTGTAAAACAAGTGTCACATTGACTCGTTTTGTATTACGAGTGCAGCCTGCGCAACGGACCGCGAAGCGGTGCGTTGTGCTAAAAACGAGTACCGCAAAAAGTCATTTTAACACAAGTTTTACACAATATTTTTTATAATTCGCATTATTGAATTTTTTAAATAAAATTGAATCCCTGATTTTTAAACTAGGAGCAGTGATTTGAATTTAAGTTGGCAATTCTGCAGATTCCTAATTGGTCCGATCACAACCAGTTTTACTAAGCACTTCTGACTTTTGACATATATTATGATGGAACAGTATAACTGTGCAATGATATAGAAAACCAGGAAGACTATATCTGCTGATCTTTACAATTATCACTTAAGAAGACAGTTTTATAGTGGAGAACTCCCTAGATTTATCTGTTCATTGACGACTTCATATTGATCCGACTGTACCATAAGTTACTACAAATACAAAATATCAAAAAACACTTGGTTCAACCAAGAATTCCTTGGGGAAAAGGTAATACTAAATTATGTGAATATAAAATGTCACACTGAAACACCGCAAGCACAAAAAGCTATAAAATGTGCTCAACGAGTTTGGATGAATGTAAGAAATGGCTTAAAGTGAGGGACTCCTTAGACAACTACATAAAAGTTGTACATTCAGAACTCACGTTCCAATTACATCCAGTAGAATTTGACTGTTTAGATGACAAAATCAGAGAAAGTATCAGCACGATGAAGCATAAGAAATTTAAGAAACAAGAAAAAAATCTACAGAAACTTGAACACACACAACATAGAATTCAATACTCTAAACATCATGAAACTGTAAGTACCTACATACCAACACACTTTGTACCACGATTTGAAAACCTTTCAGACACTAATTTTACAGATAGTGGAATTGAATTTTTAAATAAAGGTTTAAAGTACAGCATAACACCAAAATTCACGAATAATATTAAACAAATTATAGCTACAGAAATAGTTTTAAAATCTAATTGAAATAATTTTCTTTATGAGAAATTGAAAATTGCCAATTTAATAAAAAATATTGAACCTTCAAAAGTTAAACGTCAAACAAAAAATGACATTACAGTTTTAAATGCAATCAAAAAGAAAGTAGAAGATAATAACCTAACAGTTACAAAATCTGACAAGGGAAACACAACTGTCATATTGACAACTGAAGATTATAATTCAGAGATATATAACTTTATAGAAACTAGCGACGTAAAAGTTCTTCGAGCAGACCCAACAAAAAGTTTTCTAATATTGTCAGCTATATTATAATAATTCAAATTATCTTTTAACTGATTAAGAGAAGAGGTCCATTATAAATAAGAATCCCCATTGTCCACAACTATAGGGAACCGTTAAATTACATAAAATAACGAAACCAATTAGACCTGTAGTTTCTTATGTTAATACTCCTAATAATATATTGGCAAAGAGGCTTAACAATATACTTAATAGTAACGGATATGCATCTAAATACTCAATTAGAAATTCAATAGAACTAACCAAAAAATTGAAAGCAATCAACTTGCAAGATAACTATAAGCTTATTTCATTTGATGTTACTAATATGTTCACTAAAATTCCTCCTAAAGGATGTCTAATACTTGTAAGAAGATACTAGAAGATAGAAATATTAATCCACGAATAATATCAGGTATACTCAATTTATTTGATGTATGTATTAATCAGAATTATTTCACTTTTGACAATTGGATATATATTTAAAATGGAGGTTTACCAATGGGTAGCTCTATATCACCTATTTTGGCAAACATTTTTATGGATAGTTTAGAAAGAAATATCATTGAAAGTAATATTTCAAAAAACGTATCATTTTGGTATAGATATGTAGATGACATATTAGCTTGTTTTATGGGTAGTGAACGACAATTAGATGTATTTTTCAACCACATTAATAATTTACACCCAAAAATTAAATTTACATTAGAAGTTGAAGAAAATTGCTCAATCAATATATTTAGCAACGAATACAACAATTTCTTTTAAAACAGAAAGTAACGTAAGTACAGAATTGTTACATGTAAAAACAAAAATACTACCATTAAAGAAATCAGGTATATATAAACTTGACTGTCCAGAATGTAATGCTGTCTATTTGGGACAAACCTTTAGTAGTTTTGAGATCACATACAGTGAACATTTACGAGCATACAAATTAAAACAACCAGATAAATCCCACTACGCAAAACATCTACTTGAAACCAATTATTCATTGATACCTAACACAGAACTAGAAGTACTACATATTTGTGATAAGAAACAAGAACTGGATTTCCTTGAAGAATTGGAAATTAGAAGACATTTGAGAAACCCACAATATGAAGTCGTCAATGAACAGATAAATCTAGGGAGTTCTTCACTATTAAACTGTCTTCTTAAGTGATAATTGTAAAGATCAGCAGATATAGTTTTCCTGGTTTTCTACATCATTGCACAGTTATACTGATCTTAATTGGAAAAATTATAACCAGGATATCACCATAGGGCTAATAATATCTATGCTTCAATATTTGTAATATCACATCTTCTTTTTCCTATTAACATTTATTAAGTCAATCACAAATTAGGTCACTTCTTGGTCTATCCAAAAATAACTACTAAACATCAGGTAGGTATCAAATGAAATGTAACTTCTGTGATTCTGACGCTGATATTTAGTTATCGAAACAATTGTCAATTTTTTAAAATTTTCAACATTTTTCATTATATTGTGGAATTAGCTAGAAGCAGTGAGTTTCATTTAAAACACTAATATGAGTAGATTCCACGAAGTAAGGGTCGAGACAGTTAGAGTAATATGTGTTTTTCCCACCATAACAATATGACAGAAATTTCTTGTCTGTTCCAAGAGAAATTCTTTCAATTTTTTTTGAAAACAATAACTCATATACTATTGAAAATGCGATAAGAACGATTTAAGGCTTTATTTGTTTTGAACCTGACATTCAAGTAGAGCACAACAATGATGCAAAGCAAACAGAAAGCCTTACCTACAATATGTTTAAAAATTATATAAAAACTGTTTGCATAAAAATAGTCATATAGTGTTTCCATAATAGTATTTAAAATAATATTGCCCAAAAATTCATTTGCTTATAACAAATTGTTTGTTTGAAAACAAATGAAAATTTAATAACATAAATTTTTCTTTCATAATAAGAATGTAAGCGATAAATTATATGAAAAAAATGTTAGCTTAATATTAATATTTAGTAGCACAAAAAATTGTTAATTAACAAGTACGTTTTTTGCCAATGAAAAAAAATTTAAGAAACGATTTTTTTCTTAAAACTTATTATTTTCATCAGGGATTCAATTCTCAAATTTTTTTCCAGAAATCATAATAACAATGCATTTGTTAATTACAATTATTTATATAATGGAAGTTAAAAATTTGTAAAAATTATTGTTGTACAGCTTTAAACAATAAGAAAACAAAATAATGACAATAATAGAAAAAAATTCCTGATTGCTTTATTTAGATTATAAATTTTTAAATACCTTTGATTTTTTAAATACCTTTGAATGTTAATGAAAATTAAAAAAATCCTAATTTTTCTATATCCTTTTAAGAAGGCATAGGGTAGGCAATTACTGTGTCCGGACGCAACCAGGACAAAACGCTTAGAGGAGTAAACCTCGACAAAATATCTGTAATCTTCGCTGTGAGCCACCGTGGCCATGGATGAATGGCTGCACGAAACGCAGTCAGATACGGCGCCTCAAGGATACCTGGCTACCTCCTAGAGTATGCTAGCCTTACCACCGCAAGCGGGGCTCTGTGGTGGCGGACTTACTTTCCCTAGCTACTCGTGGGATGAATAAAAAAATAAGACGGGAAAATATGGATTAAGAAAAGGAAGGAACGGTAAGTTTTGGTAGATCAAGAATAATGGAACATTCGCCAGATAAGATGAGATCGTCGAGTGATGGAGATCCAAGAAAGGAGATATCGCTTCTGGAAGATAAGAAGCAGAAGAGAAGACAGAACGAGGAAGGAAGGGTGGAATTGGAGAATGAAAAGGAGGAAGTGGGGGAGAGTGTAGAGAGATTAAAGGAGACGATAAGGCAGCTGAAGAAGTGGGTGAAAAACTAGAGGAGCAGAAGGCGGCGGCAGAGGGACGGATCAAGGAATTAGAGAGGGTGAGTTGACTGGAAGAGGCGGACGACTGGAAGGAAGGAGGGCTAACACGATGGGAGGAGGAGCAAAGAGATTGGAAAGGGTGGAAGGAGGTCAGAGATAGGGACTAGGATAGTAAACAGGGTAACGGAATTGAGACAAAATTGGGAAATCCAATGATAGGAGATGAGGTATGGGTGACCAAGGAAGGCGGTGGAATGTAGAAGGGAATACAGAGGATGTTTAGGAATAGATACCCGATGTTATAAGAAAAAGGAGAGGAAATGGAGTTGGAAAAATACGCACTACGGAAAGAAAAGGGGTGAGGGTGAACGCGGAGGAGTTGATCTGTCGGATGGAGGGAGATTGTACGGATGAGAGAAAGGTGTTCGAATTGTTGAGTCGACTGTTTGGGGAAGTGGGGAGCGCGGACAGCGTAGGGCTCCACAGACTTGAACATGTGGGGATAGAGGAGGTGAGGAAGATGGACGCGTGGGTGAGAGTAAATAGGACGAAGAAGGTAATCATTTATACAGATGGGGAAAAGGAAAGCGAGGGCAGGAATAAAGCGATAATCCTGAAGAATATCGGGGAGATCAATCAGGAGGGGATTGAGAGGATCACGAAGGGGTGAGAGGAGATGAAAGGGGAGTAGGTAGACATACAAAGAGTTTCAAGAAACAGTGAGGTGGGGATAGAGGCAAAATGGGGGATTGTGCTAAAGGGAATTTTGAGGGAGGTGGAAAAGGTAGCAGGAGCTAAGGCGGTGGAAGCGGGGAGGGGAACAAAAACCATCAATATGATAAGGATAGACCCGTGTATGGAAGATGAAAAGGTGAGGAAGAAAATAGAAAAGTTGATTGGGAAAGGGACAAAGGTGATACAGAAGGTAAGGGAGAGGAACGGGATGGAAATAGTGGTGGTAAGGGCGGAATGGGAAAAAGCGGAAGCCTTGTTGAGGAAAAGGGGATCAGATTGGGGTGGAATAGCGTAAATATTATGGAGGGTAGAGAGGAGGGCAGATATTTTGGATGTGGAGAAAAGGGACACAAGGTGGCAGGATGTAAGGTGAAGGCGTTTAGGGATAAGAGTAAGTGCTGTCTAGGAGATTATAAGGAAGCTGTTCAATGGGGTAGAAGGGGGAGTGGAGGGAAGGATTCGGGAACTCGAGGAAATTAGAGAGGTGAGGAAACGGATGGGGATTAGGTCAGTACAGAAAAGGAAAGTACAAGAGGGGGGAGAAACATTAAAGTGAGGAAAGTACCAGGTATACACGGCCTGAGTGGTGAAGGGGCTGTTGAATGACAATGGGGGGTATTTTTGGGAATTATTTAACAGGGTGTTGAGGGAGGAAGAATTCCTGGAAAGACGGAAGGTGGGCACAGGTGAGGAAGGCGGGTGAAGAGGGAAAGGGTGCGCGGAACTACAGGCCCATCAGCCTGCTGAGTGGTATGGGTATTTTTTGAAGAGAATGATAAAAGAGAGGATTGAGGAGGATGTTGGTAAAAATGGGGGTTATAGAGAAAACCAGCATGGGGTTATGAAGGGGAAATCATGTATTTCGGCGCTGGGCAGGGTGATGGGTTTGGTGGAAAGAGCTAGGGAGGGTAGATGGAGGAACAAAAAATTTGCCCTAGTAGTGTTCTTCGATATCGGGAACGCCTTCAACAGCGTCAGTAAACACAATTTTCACCTCCAAGTCACAATTATAAATATTGTTGGTACAGTTCCGGATTTTTCTTCAAGAAATTTACTGCTCCTTCAGCATCTTTTTAAAATTATGGTTATCACAAATAATTTTCGAAATATTTCCAAAAAATTAACTTATTCTTTTTTTTAATTAATTGTTCAACTTTAGTAATTGATCATTTGTTCTAGATGCCATTTCGAATCGAACTAGACCAAAATAATAATTTTCGGAGGTCCAGACTAGGATTATCACAAATTGGTACTTGTGAACTAGGATATATCATGGTTCTTATACAAAAGTACATACTATTATCAATTCAATGAATTTGGTCTTATACCTTCAAAGTAATTGGGGTGTTTTGGAAATAAGAATTGGATTAATTGGCAGAGGTTACGCATTTATTATAGTTTTGATTGAATCCTGAATTGAGAATATTTACAGAAAATTTACGGATTCCAAGTTATTCACATCTTCCGATATTTTTACTTTTTCTTCCAACCTATCTAATATGCGAGAAAAGTATTGGTTTACCCCAAAAAAGTTGGAATTTTGAAAAAATATTTTGAGTTATTTTTACGTTTTTCAATCAAGAACAACACGAAAAAATGGTTTTTAGAAAAAAAATCCAGTGTGTATGTCGTCGTCGTCGTTGTTGTTGGCCACTTTTCGTTCCATGTCTTGTTAACACGTTACAGCCTCCGGAGTGCAACAAGTCACCAATTTTATGATCGAATATTGTTCAGGACATCTTACAGATCAACCTTATTGATTATCAGCTCACCAGAGCCAGTACAACGGGTGCTATGATACTTAAACTACGACATTTTTATAATTTTTAAATAAATTTCAGTTTGTTAGTACGATACAACCTCCAGAGTGCAACAAGTGAACCATTTTATGATTGAATATTATTCAGGAGATTTTACTGATGAACCTTATTGATTTTTCGCTCACCAGAGCCAATACAACGGGTGCCATAGTTCTTGAAGTACGACATTTTTGTAATTTTTTGAGAAATTTCAGTTTGTTTGCACGACACAGCCTCCGGAGTGCAACAAGTCACCAATTTTATGACTGAATTTTATTTAGAACATCTCACCTCTATTGATATTCAGCGTACCAGAGCCAGTACAGCAGGTGCTATAGTACTTTAAGAACAACATTTTTATCATTTTTGGAGAAACTTCAGTTTGTTAGCACGATACAACCTCCGTAGTATACAAAAGTGACCAATTTCATGATTTTTATTATTTTAAATGAAATGAAAACTCTAAGAAAATTGACAATTAGTGTTTCGATATTAAATATCATCGTCAGAATGACGGAAGTTACATTTCATTTGATGCCTATCTGATATTTAATAATTATTTTGGCTAGACCAAGAAGTGACCTACCTAGTTATTGACTTGATATATGTTAACAGAAAAAAAAAGAAGAATGATATAACAAATATTAGAGCTTAGATATTATTGGCACTATGGAGATATCCTGGATATCTTTACCCAATTAAGATCCATATAACTGTGCAATGATATAGAAAACCAGGAAAACTATATCTGCTGATCTTTACAATTATCATTTAAGAAAACAGTTTAAAAGTAGAGAACTCCCTAGGTTTATCTGTTCATTGACAGCTTGATATTATTATGGGTTTCTTAAGTGTCTTTTGATTTCTAATTATTCGAGGAAATCGAGTTCTTGTTTCTTATCACAAATATGTAGTACTTCTAGTTCTGTGTTAGGAATCGATGAATGTTTGGTGTCAAGTAGATGTTTTGCGTTGTGGGACTTATCTGGTTAATTAAATCAATATGCTTGTAAATGTTCACTGTATGTGATTTCAAAATTTCTAAGGGTTTGACCCAAATTGACAGCATTACATTCAAGTTTATATATATATATATATATATATATATATATATATATATATACCAGATTTCTTCAATAGGGATATTTTTGTTTTTCTATTTAACATTTTTGTACTCACATTACAAGATTGTTACAAATTTTTTCAATATATTGCGGAATTATCTAGAAACAGTAAGTTTCATTTAGAACAGTGAAATGAGTAGATTCCACGAAGTAAGGGTCGAAACAGTTAATTTAATTTTATGATTCGCTATTATTCAGAGCGTCTCAAATATGAATCCTATTGATTAAAAAGAAACATAAATGCCTCCATGTGTGCCAAAGATATAGCTATAGAAATAATTAATATTAATGATGTTGGTCACTTCATTAACAAGAAAAAATATATATAATGTGGTGGGACAGAATGTTACAATCGTACCCGCAGGTGTGACAATTGTAACATGCACGGGGGTCAAATGTAACAAAGTCTGAAACTATTGAAAATAATATTTATTAGTGAAAAAAATTAAGAATACATATTTAGTGAAACATTATGATTCTAAAACTAAACCAATTGGAATCATTTCACATTAAAGCCATATTCTTAATTAAAAAAAGAATATAAAATAAGATAATATTATTTTCATTTAAATTAAATAAAAAATAAACACTAGTCACTCTCATCATCATCATCATCGCAGTTCAAACAATAGAAAAAGTCGGATCGTAGCTTATGAACACATGATTCGTGTGCCCATTGTTTGCACTTATTACACTGAATCCATGTCGCTTTGGGTTTTCCGGTGTAGGGTTTAAAGCAATATAGGCAAAATGGATCTTCTGTTTCAGAATCTTCCATTTCAGAATCTTCTGTTCCTTCATCTGTCACACGAGAGGAACCTAGTCTACCATCGATCTTTTTAGACTTCCTAGATAAACTTTTATTATTTGTGCCTTTAAGTTTTTTGGTTTTTGCTTCATCTTCTTTTTCCACTACATTTATTTTTATGGTGTTTGCTTTCTGTTTCCTCTTACTCTGTTCTTCTTCGAGAATCAGCTTTTCTGGCGTATCTGTTGAAATAGCACTATGCTTCTTTCTTCTCTTCGTAATTTGCTTTTTTATGCCACCTGCTGCCTTTGGAAGAGGGCGAATTTGTTCAAGAACCCGAAAGGATTGATTCAGATCTTCTGGGTTATCTGGTCTTCTGCTGGGACCTGGTATAGCTACATTTGCGACACTTCCGTCTTTTTCATTGCTTGTTGCCGTAGTTTCTACTAAGTTATTTTCTAGTAAATCCCTGTCAGTTACAGATGAAGGCGAAAATTCGTCGTCTCCAAAAATATCCCTGTTAAAGGGCCAAATTCCTGACACCCTGAATCCTCCCATAATATTTGTGGGTGTTGTTGCTTTTGGAAATGCCTCAGCAACTACACCGGGGATATCGTATATAGTCATTGTCTGACCGGGATGCGATTTCATCCAATTGTCCATTGCACCATTGACGTAATGTTTGAAAGGACCGTAGACACCACGGTCCAACGGCTGTAACTTGTGCGATGTATGTGGGGGGAACGACAATAAAACAACTCCACTAGCTCTACAGAACTCTATAGTTGGCACATATAGGTGGGAATCATGATTGTCCAACAAAAGTAGGACTTTTTTTTCAGATGTGGGTCTCACATGCTTTACGAAGTGTTTCATGAAAATTAAAAACGTATCTTCGTTCATCCAGCCGGAGCCATTCGCCTCACCGATACATCCTGGGGGACCATTGCTTATAAAATGTGCTTGAAATTTTTTGCGAGGGAAGATGAAGAGAGGGGGAACAGTGTTTCCGACAACACTAACAGCTGTGCAAACAGTTACCAAAGTGCCCCGTTCTCCAGAAGTAACTGCACCTACTTGTTTTGTGCCTTTTATGGCAACGATTTTGTTTGGCTTTTGTACGGTGGTGACCCCAGTTTCGTCGACGTTGTAAATGTCAGCGGCCTCAAATTTATATTTTTCAAGAAGATTTGAGAGATTATCGTAGAATTTGCCGACATTTACTTTGTTAAAGTTATTCGCACGTGCATAGCTGGTTGCCTCTGGAGTTCTTATAGATAAATTAGAGTGTCTATGCATGAAATTTGTAAACCAGTCCTTTCCAGCTTGTCCATTTTTTGACCATTTGGGAGGGACCGCCATTTCGTTTTCTTTCGCGAATTGATACACCTGGGAACAAAAATTTAATAAACATTGATTTTTTAGGCTTTTATTTGAACTACTAACCAATTTACGAATTTCTTTTGGCGTTAGCCCAAAATATATAACTGAAGACATCCGTATATATCTCAAAAACGCTTCTTCTTGTTCTTCTGATAAAATTCTCGTGTGTGGATTGTAACCCATTTTTGGCATTTCACCATTATTTCGTTTTTTCATATAACGGTTAAGTGTTACGTGGCAAATATCTAAATCTCTTGCTACCTGTCGTTGTGAAAGATTTCCATCCATTATTAGATTAGCTGCCCTTTCCATTAGTTCATTTGAAGGACTTCTGTTGGTTTTTCTAATTCTTTCGCGTGGCATTGTTCCCTGAAACATGGAATTCATAAACTCAACATAAGGGGTACAAATGTACACGTTACAATTGTACCGACTAGTGTTGTTACATTTGTACCCGAACAACATTTTGAAATGTTTGGCTTAGTTACCAGAACAAGACAAGTCATAACCTCAAATTAGCATTGGGACTTTTTAAAGTCATGTTTGCTCTAAACGTCAACTATAAATTCTTTGCGATAAATGTAAACATGGTATAGGTTATACATAAAAAGGCAAAACACTCAAATTTTACTTACCTGCCTTCAAAACAACCTATTTAACATAACTTTTGACTCGTATTACATGGACCGCTCTAATCAACATGCAAACTACTTCACACTACAACCTATTTGTTGGCCACGTTGCCAAATTTAAAAAATTACACTAGACGTTTTTCTATCTGCTGTTACATTCGTACCGCGTTACAATTGTACCCGACCTCCCCTACACAAGTGGCCATTTTTTTATAAGTGAATATTATTCAAGGTGTCTCGCAGATGTACCCTATTCATTTTTAGCTGACTATATCTATACAAGTGACAATTTTATGATAGAATATTGGGGTCCGGTGCATTTCGCAGCCCTCCGAATTTTGCGACGATATTTTTTTTTATTAGAAAGCCCTATTGTTATAGAACATTTTAAGAGAAAAAAATTCTTGGATCATGCACTTTTGAAAGAGAAAATCGCAATTAAAAGTACTAAAAATCCGCCATTTTTCAAAAAAATTTGACAATTATGTCTAGATATCAGATGGTCACAAATTTTAGAAGGAGGAGTGTTGCCAGTTCTCATTTCCGTGACTTGTGTCTGCTTGGAAATACTTTATACAAGATTTATACTATCTTCATGATTTAAATGTATGTATTGAAAATGCACTTCTTTGAACGTATTATGTATTTTCCACTGGTACTAACTTAGTACGTATATTTTATGTAGTTAGGGTATAGGAATATACCAAGATTATATTTCGTTCCACTCCTCGAACCAATTATAATCCGACCAATAGTCACAAATATTTGTAGTAAAACTTTAATGGAATTTTTTATTGCCGAATCAGCATAATTTACAATACTTTACCTAATTCAATTCAATATCGGTTTCTGACCAACTGACAGATCAAAATGTAACTAGAATATCATTAAATATGAAACAAGAAATATAAAAAAAATTACTCACCTAACTTAAGTAAATAGACCAAATAGAACTCAACAATGTAGTGAACTAGAAAGGATAACGCGCCGAAGTTTGATTAACTACCTTTTTTCGTTGTGGGGGAAATCTTCTATAGACCTTGGAAATGAGTACCAAGTTGCTGGATTCCACCAACCATGTTTTCATCTTCAACCCTTAATGGGACAAGGAAACGTCATTCTAAAGAGCTATGGTCGATCGCCTACCTGCTAAAACCTACCACCAATCTGTCCGAACTCTGTATCTGATATGTTTTTAAAAATGTGAATTCGGTCAACCCACTTATCTACTTATGAATATTTAAACTAACCTAATCTAACCTAACTAAATCTCAACTATAAACTACACAGAATAACGCGCCAAAATTTGTTCGATAATATTATTGAATCTCGCACTAAGAGTGGGACCAAACACTTGCCACCACATAAACTGATCCACTTATTCCTATAAAAATCTTGAGGACATCACCCTGGACGCCTCAAATATTGTTTAATGGACGACCAGTGGCCTTCAATATGGTTCGTGCACACTCCCGTTGCCGGATCCACAAAGTTTCTGGAATGGTTAACTTCCTTATGTATCTAAGGGGATGCACCTCCCAGATTTTTGAGGCCACTATATCCCCTCCAGCAGTCAGTCCATATTTCAGTACCCGGCTATACGTGACGAGAAATTATTGATTCCAGAGTAGTGGCTGTTCGGTTGGGAACAAATACTACATAGACACGTTTATCCGTGACATCATAGCACCCACTGCTCTGGAATCATTTTCCCCCTATTATATTTTCGTTTGGTCAGCAAGGATTCATCGATTTGCAAGATGTGACCGTCCCCACTTAAAAAATGTAAACAATTAAAGTAACCCTACATGGAATCGATACCGGTCAACTTTCGTTTAACTGAAGTCAGTTATACGCGAATTGCACAATCTGTTGAATTTTTCCATTTGCGCGCATTTTTCGCAATATGTCCATAGCTGTTCACTAAATTTTTCCATTTGCAAATTGTGTATGTATTCCAGATAGTATACCTATTTGAACACGTATCATTACATAATAATGTGGATAATCATTTGAATGTTGAAGATTGGATTTCCGTTTGAGATACTAAAGCAGATTGATATCGCGACCGTCAAATTATTATCATAATAATATCATTTTTTTTTCACTTGCGATCATAACCAATCCTATCCCAATAATGAACTCAACAATATAATAACACTTTTGTCATGACCATAAACGAAGGAAAGTGCATTTAGGAATAACGTAGGCATCGTTCCGCGTACTGCGTTAAAGGGAAAGGAATAATTTATTGAATATTTAAAAAGTTTGCGGAATGTCGACGTTACTTGAGCGCAGGCGTAGATTACTATAGCTGCAACCCACGATACAAACATACTATATCGATCGTGGCTGCAATCGTGCACAAGAATAGATTATCGATGAATTTGCCTATAAACCTTCCAAAACAAATCGATAATGTATGAAAATTGCCATGAGAGATTTATATTCTGTTGTTTATTGTTGATTCTGTGGTCCAACAAAAAAGTTTGTTTTGATCTCTTTCATTTAATGTAACGTATAAAACAAATCTAATATGTACAGTACATTCTAAGGATATTTATTATTTCAAATTTCATTGTTGAGTATGCATGCAAATACTTTTATATTTTTATAATATATTCATATATCTATTACAACACAAAATTAATTTAACTGAAAGAAATTAAAGACCACTTGACAACGCTGCTAAAACTCATATGATGACAGAAAAGTATCCTAATTTGTGACCCTGGTTGCCTAGACATAAGATGTCAGTGTCTAATTTATAACCTATAAGTGTCAAGTGAAAATAATTAGGCCTAAGAATATATTTAAAAATTAGCAAAATTAAGTATTTTCTTCCGGTTTTTTTTGTGAAACAGACTTATATTTAGTTCAAGATAATAACCTTTACAATTTGAAGTGAAAATATTTATCGTAAAATAGCATTAACTAGTGTTGAAAAAGTACCAATTTTCGAACTAAATTCGTGATTTTCAGAGTAATTACTGAATGATCCAGCGAAATTTTTGTTCTAATCTGCTCTATTGAGGGTAAGCTATCAAACAAAATTAAAATTAACATAAAATTCGGAGGATCGCGAAGTGCACCGGAACCGAATATTGTTCAGAGCATCTCACAGATGCGGAAAAAATAGTTTCAATCTTCAAAATCGTTTATTTGTTACTAATTTTAAGTGATTCGATCGAAACTGTGGATGTCTAAACTGTAGTATATTATGTGTAACTAGGTTGAGAAGGGAGCTATTATTTACCGAGCACTTTTATATGCTGAGGCGCGTAGTGGCGAAGGATATAATGTGAACTATTGTTGAAATATATTTGAACTATCGTTGAACTATTGGTGATCTATTGGTGAACTATTGGTATACTATTGTTGAAATATTGTTAAACTGTTGTTGAACTATTGTTGAACTATTGTTCAACTATTGTTGGGCTACTGTTCAACTATTGTTGAACTATTGTTGGGGTCTTGTTGAACTATTGTTGAGCTATAGTTGAACTATTTATTGTTGAAATATTGTAAAACTATTGTTGAACTATTGTTCAACTATTGTTGAACTATTGCTGAACTATTGTTGAACTATTGTTGAACTATTGTTGAACTATTTTTGAACTATTGTTGACCTATATATGAACTATTGTTGAACTACTATTGTAGAACTATTTTTGAACCATGTTTGAACTATTGTTGAACTATTATTGAACTACTGTTGAAATATGGTTGAACTATTGTTGATCTATTGTAGACCTATTGTTTAACTATTTTTGAACTATTGTAGAACTATGGTTTAACTATTTATGGACTATTGTTGATCTATTGATGAAATATTGTTGAGCCATTGTTATACTATTGTTGTACTATTGTTGAACTATTTTCATCTCATTGGAAGTGGCATTTTTACAATGTTGATTGGCTTATTGTCATCAATAATTTTTCCGTATTTTAATTTTATTTGGAGAATCTTGTTGATGTATTGTTCGTTCTTGATTTTATTATATTTTTTTCCAACGGTAATAAGTAATATTCACAAAGAATTTTAATGGTAGCCTCCAGAATAACGAAGATAATAATTATAACGTGGGCGTGTTGAGATAGCCTAGATACAATGAAGGGCCTATAAACGCTTGAGTGAAGTTGATCTGCCAGCAGGAGCTAATCAAGTGGCTGTTGAATAGTTAATGTCTCAATTTCTGATAATCTCTGTAATTTCTGCTCAAATTTATTTAAGGTGGATATCGGATGTCCGGTTATTCTCACTATCAAATTTTGTTCCTATTTACGTATTTCTAGAACCAATGTCTATTGAGAGGAGATAAAATTAAACGTCCATCAGAAGTTTTACCGTACGATTGCGTCTATAATATATATATATATATATATATATATATATATATATATATATATATATATATTATTACATATTGATTATTTAAAATATAATCCACTAAACTTTATAAAAAAAATATTATTATTATTTCTAAATCAGGTTTATTAGAATCATTTATTTGGGACACACTGTAAACATGATCATTTGAGACACCCTATATACACATCAAAATTATTGTGACAGATAACCTACAAAGGAATTGAAAAGTCAAAAATGACATTTTTTAGGAAATCATGAAAGAATGTATAAATACAATTATTTTTGGAAGTAACTGATTCTACGTATTAGATTATTATAATAGATATAAGTAGAAAATTTGAGAGTTTATAAATAAGTAACATGTAATAATTATAAGAGGGTAGTGAAGTTCGCGTTACAAGTGCGCCAATAGAGATAGAGATGGAAAAAAACCTTTGAAGCCGGATTTAGAAAAAAATGAGATGGATTGAGAAGTAGCGGAAAAAAGTCAAAAAATTTTTTGGCAGATAGAAGTCAATAGGAAGATACTCGTATATAAAATAGAAAATTATCAAGAAGAATTAAAATCGAGAAATTGAAAATTACAATACATACCTTATTACAAACAGAATTCTGGTAAGACAATTAAATTAAAATTTATTGACACAGAATACAAATTATCAAGAAGAAATAAATTACAACATATAATTTGCAAACAAAATTTCGGCAACAGAATTAAATTAAAATTTATTGAGACAGAATACAATGTTAATTTAACTGCCAAAGAAGTGTAGGGACTTTATGGTTATATGGATATAGTGTATCATATTGTTGAGCTCATATTTATAGACATTCTCGTATTTATAGACATTTAATTTAATTATAGCTAGTAGGTTAGTAGTATTATATATCGTATTCAAATTAAAAAAAAAGAAAATTGTTAAAATTGAATAGATTAAATATTGTTGAAAAATTATTCATTATTAAAAATTATATTTGCTAAATTTATTCAATAAGGGCACGAACCGCAACCTAATTACGAGTCTTATCATTAATCTTATTAACAGCTAGCCGACATAAAAAAAAAGGAAATCAATTTTAACCTAATTTCATTATAATTAACCCAGAAATAGTAATATATAACAATTTGTCGCCAGCCAACGTGGGGCTATTGCTGATATAACTGCAATTAGCCTATTTAATTATTTGTATTTCTTTGATAAAATATAAATACATTCATAAAAAAAACACAGAAAAAGAACAAGCTACAGCAACTACAGAAGATATTGGGATGGAGACACCAACACAACAGAAAAACCAATCGTTGATAGAAAGAGTTAAGGAAATGGAGAATCTGCAAGGATTAATGAAAACTCTTATAGAGAGTGTGAATGATTTAAGAAAAGGGAACCAGGAAATTAAGAAGGGAGTGGAAGAAGGAAATACGGAGTTAAATAGAAAATTAGAAGAAGGAAATACGGAGTTAAATAGAAAATTAGAAGAAGGAAATGAAGAAGTCAAAAGGAATATAGAAGAAGTACGTAATGGAATGGAGGAATTGGAAAGAAATTTAAAAATTAACCTCGAAAACAAATTTGAACAATTAAAACAAGAAATGATACAAGATAGAGATGGATATAGAAAACAAATGGAGGACCGAATCTGTGAGAAGATAGGACAAATGGGAGAAGTCATAGGAGGAATAGAAGACGAAATTAGAAATAAGGTTGACAGAATACATACTAACACGGAACAGACGTTCCAAGATTGTAAAGAAATGATAAATAAAAATGGGGAAGAAATAAAAACAATTAAGGACAAAATGATCCAAGAAATACAAAGGGAAGACAGTCGTAACAATGAAAGGGAAGAATACAAATTGAAACTAAGAGAAATGGAGGTAAATTTGAAAAAAATGGAAGAAGATCAGGAAGAAAAGGAAAGGAGAATAAGAAGAGATATAACAAGAATACAAGGAGAAAATAGGATAGTTAATATTGGAAATAATAACATAAAATTTGATGGGGACTTTAAAAAGATACATCCTGTAACATTTATCAAAATGTTAAGAAACAAGATAAGGGAAGAATACGGAGCAGAAGAATTAAGAGAACTTATAAGGGAACATCTTGAACACCATGCCTTAATATGGTTTACGAGTAAAGAAGAGGAAATAGAAAATTTAAATCAATTTGAAAGAAAATTTATAGAATATTTCTGGGGAAACAATGTCCAATCAAAAATTAGAGAGAGGTTGTATTTTGGAAAATATGATGAAAATAGAGGCAATTCGTTTAATTCCTACGTACTTCAAATGTATGCTATGGTAATACATTTAAATCCAAGATTAAACGAGGAAGAAATTGTTTTATATTTATCAAGACATTTTAAGGATCAGATAACAGAGACAATTGCCATACAAAATATTGCAACAATAGACAATTTATGCAAATATCTGCAGAGATTAGAAAGGAGCAGAGGAGATCCAGTGTCTAGAAGAAATAATAATATAAATCAGCAGAGAGAAGTTAGACAAAATAATAATTATGGAAATTTTACGAATTATAGAAGGAACAGAAATTATAACGATAATGATAATAATAGAATGGACAATAATAACAATGATAATCATAACTCAAGGCAAAAAAATAATGGAGGAAATTGGAGAAATTTTAACTATGAGAATAACCAAGAGGGAATTAACTATAATAATAATTACAGGTATGACAATAGAGGTAAATATATAAGGTATCATTCAAATAATAATACGGAAAATAGACAACATAATTCCAATGACAATAGACATAACTATAACAGGAAACAAGTAAATTACGCAAGATTTGGCAATGATCGAAACAGAGCGAGAAGTTTAGAAGGAGATGACGGAAGATCAACGTACAATAATAACGAAAATCACACTAGAGGAAGTAGTGCAGAGAGAAATAGTCAGGATAGACAGGAAATAAGAGTTGAAGAATTCAGGTACCCTGAAAACAACAAGCAGAGGCAGGATGAACACAGTAACGATAGACAGGATTTTTAAAATGTTGCTTGCTATATCAAAGTTTTGCTTTATGTCACCCTAATGAGTTTATTGATTTAAATGAGAAATTAGATCAAGAGCAGGTATATGGTTTATTGTACGTACAGGGAAAAATTCATAGCAAAACATTACAAATTTTAATTGATACAGGAAGCGAAGCGTCTTTAATTGATTTAATGTTAATAGATAAAAATAATAATTTTATTAATAAAGAAATGAAAATTCCTAAGGTAACTTTAACCGGTGTTAATAATCGTAAATTATGTGAAGTAAATAAAGTATATAACATAGATTTACAATTGGAAGAAACTATATTAAATTGTCATCTACTAGGTATTCCAAATTTAAATGTAGATATTATACTAGGAAATGATGTATTAGAACAATATGAAGCAGTCATCAATTATGAAGAAAAGAAAATACGGTTAAATGGAAAATGGATGCAATTAAAACTAATAGAGGAAGAAGAGGAATCGAAAAAAGTAAGTTATTGTAAAAATAATAATTTAAAAGATGAAAATAAAAAATTTAAATAAGAAAGAGAAGAAGAAATGGAAGATGTGAAAATGAATGGTAATATAATAGATTGTAATGAAGAATATTATGAATTTATAAATGAATTATTAATGAGGTATGAGAGATTAATGTCGAAGGAACCGAGAGTGGCTAAAAAATATGAACATAAGATGAAGGTGAAGAATATTGAGAATTTTAAAGCAAAATCATATCCAGTACCGTATAAATTGAAAGATATAGTAAGAAAAGAGTTGGAAATACTAGAAAAGGATGGGATCATAGAAAGAAGCAATACACCGTATATAAATCCTCTAGTAGTTGTAAGGAAAAAGAATAACGATATAAGAATATGTTTGGATGCAAGAACGATTAACAAGTATACAATACCTGAATATGAAGCACCCATGTCAATTGATGCCATTTTAGGAAGGATAACAAATGCAAAGATTTTTACAAAGTTAGATTTAGTACATAGTTTTTGGTTAATACCGTTGCACAAAGATTCTAGAGATTATACAGGATTTTCAGTAGACGGAGTTATTTATCGATTCTGTGTAGTACCATTTGGTATACAAGGGGCGTGTTCAGCATTAGTGAGAGCATTACATCAAGTTTTGAATAGGTATGAAGATTTTGTTCTACATTATATTGATGACATTCTAATATTCTCCAATAGTGTCGACGAACACAGAAGACATTTAAAAATAGCACTGGAAAGTCTTGACGAAGCTGGCCTAAAACTAAACAAAGGAAAATGTCAATTTTTTAAAACAAATATTATTTATTTAGGATATAAAATCGATGAAATTGGCATAGAAATGGATCCAGATAGGATAAGGCTGATTAGGGAATTTAAGAGACCGAATAATTTAAAAATGTTAAGAGGTTTTTTAGGAACAATCAATTATTTTAAGAGGTTTGTACCCAACATCACAGAGTTAGAACTACCATTAATGGAATTATTAAAAAAAGGAGTGCCATGGAGATGGACTGAAGAAAAAGAAAACTCATTTCAGAATATAAAGACTACATTTGAATTAAAATTAAAGATTTATTATCCTGATTATAGAGAACCGTTCATTTTGAAGACTGATGCATCTATAAAGAGATATGCTGGAGTACTATTACAAAAGCAGAAAGGCGAAGAAATTCCTATTAGCTTTATTTCAAGAACGACAAAGAAACATGAAAAAAATTATAGCGTTAGTGAACTAGAATTAGGTAGTATAATTTTTTGTGTACAAAAGTTTAGATTTTATTTATTAGGGAATAAATTTACAATAGAGACGGATAATCAATCATTGATATCAATCTTGAACAATAAGTTTGGAAATAACAGAATTCATAGATGGGCATTATTATTACAAGAATATTCTTTCGAAATTAAATATGTAAGTGGAAAATCAAATATAGTTCCAGATTATCTAAGTAGAATGGATGGTGTTAACAAAAAGAACTCAAACGAAATTAAAGTAGGTCTGAATATTTTGAAAAGTAAGTGTGGTATTTTTTCATTGGAAGAAATAAAGAAGGACCAAAAAAGGTTGACGGAAAAGGAGAAGAGAGGATCATTAAATAAAAATGAAATTTATTATAAGATAGTAGGACAAACTGAATTGTATTTAACAACAACAGAATTTGCGAGAAAAGCAATGATGCAAATTCATGAGGATTATGGACATACGGGGATGAGAAGAACGTGGTTGATATGGAGGGAAAATTTTATTTGTAAGAAGGACATTCCGATAACGAAAAGCCTAATTAAAACTTGTGCTATATGCCAGTTAAGTAAGGAAAAGAACTATCACAATGAAAACGTTCCAAAGTCTATTTTATCCGAAAAGCCACTTGATTTAATATCAATCGATTTTCTATCAAATCTGATAACAAGTTTTCAAGGCAATAAGCATATATTTGTTATTCTGGATATTTTCTCTAAATTCATTTACATTAGACAAGCCGCTAAAACGAATACAAAAACAATTTGTAAAATATTTTTAAATTATTTTAAAGATGTTGGAAGACCAAGAAGATGTATTTTAGATAACGCTACCTATTTCAATAATAAACAATTCATTCATTTTATGGAAAGAAATGGAATTGTATTGACTTTCACAAGCATAAGACATCCAGCGTCTAATCCTACTGAAAGATATGTAAAGGAAATTATCAAATATTTGAGAGTTTTAACAGCTCATGAACAGAGAAATTGGGAAAATAAATTATTGGAAGTGGAGTATTATATGAATAGCGTACCAAGTTTGAGTACACTAGAAACTCCAGTTGAAATCATGAGGAACATAAGACCAAATAGACCTTGGATATTTGAAAAGGATAATAAATATGATGAATTAATAGAAAAAGTGAACGTACAATTAAAAAGAAATGCGGACAAGTTTTTTAAAAGAAAAAAAAGAAATATAAAGAAACCAACGGCATTTAAAGAAGGCGATTGGGTGATAGAGCGATCATTGAAGGTTGCTGATCCAAGAAAAAATGAATGTGCAAAATTGAAACTACCATTCAATGGACCTTTTATCGTAATAAAGGCATATGAAAATAGTTATTTATTAAAGAATCCGTATAACAATCAAGTGAGGGGCACAATAAATGTGCAAAACTTATATAAATTCGAGAGAGAGCCAACATTTTAAAAACTCAACGAAATACAAATAATTTTAAAAAAAAATATTCTTAAAATCACAACAGAAAACATATTATAAATAAAATGGATTTAATGATAAAATGGATTTAATGATACATTCATTATTTTGTTTCAAGTAATTATTTATTTTAGTTAGTTTTATATATGCATGTAAGAATGAGTTCAAACAACTGATAATTAATTTGAATACGGATAAACTGGAAATTTACTTTTATAAAATTTTATTCAGATATTTAAGGAGATCAAAATTTTAAAAAAAGGAAATTTGGGGAAATTATTACATATTGATTATTTAAAATATAATCCACTAAACTTTATAAAAAAAAATATTATTATTATTTCTAAATCAGGTTTATTTGAATCATTTATTTGGGACACACTGTAAACATGATCATTTGAGACACCCTATATACACATCAAAATTATTGTGACAGATAACCTACAAAGGAATTGAAAAGTCAAAAATGACATTTTTTAGGAAATCATGAAAGAATGTATAAATACAATTATTTTTGGAAGTAACTGATTCTACGTATTAGATTATTATAATAGATATAAGTAGAAAATTTGAGAGTTTATAAATAAGTAACATGTAATAATTATAAGAGGGTAGTGAAGTTCGCGTTACAAGTGCGCCAATAGAGATAGAGATGGAAAAAAACCTTTGAAGCCGGATTTAGAAAAAAATGAGATGGATTGAGAAGTAGCGGAAAAAAGTCAAAAAATTTTTTGGCAGATAGAAGTCAATAGGAAGATACTCGTATATAAAATAGAAAATTATCAAGAAGAATTGAAATCGAGAAATTGAAAATTACAATATATACCTTATTACAAACAGAATTCTGGTAAGACAATTAAATTAAAATTTATTGACACAGAATACAAATTATCAAGAAGAAATAAATTACAACATATAATTTGCAAACAAAATTTCGGCAACAGAATTAAATTAAAATTTATTGAGACAGAATACAATGTTAATTTAACTGCCAAAGAAGTGTAGGGACTTTATGGTTATATGGATATAGTGTATCATATTGTTGAGCTCATATTTATAGACATTCTCGTATTTATAGACATTCAATTTAATTATAGCTAGTAGGTTAGTAGTATTATATATCGTATTCAAATTAAAAAAAAAAGAAAATTGTTAAAATTGAATAGATTAAATATTGTTGAAAAATTATTCATTATTAAAAATTATATTTTCTAAATTTATTCAATAAGGGCACGAACCGCAACCTAATTACGAGTCTTATCATTAATCTTATTAACAGCTAGCCGACATAAAAAAAAAGGAAATCAATTTTAACCTAATTTCATTATAATTAACCCAGAAATAGTAATATATAACAATATATATATAAAATCATTCTGTTACCGGAAATTTGATGAAATTCGCTTGAAAGAATAATCTAAATCATTTCTTTCTTCCATTTGATAGAAGTGTTTTTGATATTCATGCAGAGTTTGAGCGTTACCTGTTATTTCGATTGTTTCTATGTATAATGGCATATCTAACTGATAATATGGGTTATCTCAAAAATCAAACTATTAATCTTTTTTAGAATTATGTAGAACCGAAAAAATTATATGGTAATAATGTAAAAAGTTCAACAATAACAGATTTAGCATATCTTATTACAACTATCTTACAAAATGCGTTCAAAAACCATAGTTAAAAATTAGTGATATTTAGAATGTTTGTGGAATATTTTGAAAACATAGAAGACCGCGAAATGAATATCAGGATGAATGTAAAACATGTCACAGAGGTAATAATGAAACGCAAAACGTCTTCAGAAATAAATACTACCGGCCCGGCATGAACGCTGATGTAATTAAGTATGTAAATCTTGGTGGGATATGTATCAAGCAAAATATGATCGGTGTCCACAACAAATAAAATTTTCATTACAGTAACCCCAACAAACCCGTTCAAAATAATTTAACGTGGATATATTTTAAATTTTAAACACTAGATTTTAATCAATTTTGAACTCTTTTTCGAAATACTGTCAAGCTTAGATGTAAAATAGGATCAAGCTTGAATTCTGTTGGCGTTATAAAATGTATAAGTAAGTTATGGGAACGCATATGGAAATAGGTCACCGCTAGACTGCTGAATTGCAATCTCACGGATTGTTTTCTTCATAACTTTTTTTATTATCGCATTCAGATTTTATATAGCTTCCTAGTTGTAAAGTCTCATTTTTAGTTTGTAGGAATAAAAGTTATTTTTTAAAAAGTAGTTTGTATAAACTACTAATTTAATTGGCGCAGTCAATAGGATTGCAAATCGGTTCATCATAAATCGTGACACCGGTCCGTATCTACGGTTCATTTGCAATCTCGAACTTTGTGTTATTTTCTTGGTAATAAGTTAAGTTCAAGAATCCAGTCCAGGGAAGAGGGACTACATCGCCCAGATCCTAGTGGAGAAGATTGAACATTTTCTTCATAGTACTGTAAGTCGAAAAACATTCCATTTTCCATTTTTCAAATAAACTTTCGCTTTTATTCACGTATTATATACTTTTGGAAAAGTAAAACATTTTTTTAACATAAGTAATATAATTTAGATTAGTTGATGAATGACTCAATTGTAGAAGAATTAGCAGATTTATTTAATTCTAGTATAACTTTGGAAGAAAAAAGTGATATACCAGAAATTTAAGCAATGGCTAATCCAAACTATCAATTATTAAAATTATATATTGATGCTATCCCACAATACGAGGGTTATCCTCATACTTTAAATATTTTTCTATATAACTGTGACACACTAATTTCTCAATTTTTCGATTCAACAAATCCACAATTAAATAGTTTTTTATTACGCACATTGTTAAGTAAATTAGTAGGTAGAGCTTTGATACTGATAGGTTCAAGAACTGAATTACGAACATGGGCAGAAATAAAACAAGCTCTTCAATTTTGTTTCGGAGATCAGAGAAATATAGATTGCTTAGTGCAAGATTTAATTGTTTTGATACCATTAAAAAATGAAACACCATACAATTGCGGTATGCGATGTCAGGAAGCACGTAGCTTAGTAATTTCAAAATTAAATGCTTCAAATGATCCAGTTGCACAAAAAAAATATCAAAATTAAAAATTATAATGATTTAGCACTTAAAACCTTTATGAGAGGTTTAACTGGTCAGTTTCAAAATAATATACGTTTGCGAAACCCAGATAGTTTAGAAGTAGCTATGTCTTTAGTTATAGAAGAAGAAAATTTTATGTATAGTCAGAATAGAAATAATACTCTAAATAATCAATCTTACAAACCAATACCGACAAACTCATCATCATCCCATTTTTTTCCAGAATAGCAATGCTAATTATTAACATTTCAATTCGCCACCTTCTCAACCCATTATTCCAATTAATCGAAATTCAAATCCAGGTGTATCTAACAATCAATCCTCGCGACCACAACTGAATTTTAATAATTTCAATCGTCCTTCCATCCAAAATTCACAACCCCAGTGAAGGAACAATAATAATTTTCAA
Organism: Galeruca laticollis; assembly: GCA_963921935.1. Lineage (NCBI taxonomy): Eukaryota > Metazoa > Arthropoda > Insecta > Coleoptera > Chrysomelidae > Galeruca > Galeruca laticollis. The sequence continues at coordinate 207,411,606 of OY998177.1, forward strand.
ACTCAGAGACAACCATTTTCCAATTAACCCAGGCAAAGCCAGATATTGAGAGCCCCCTTCAAATTAAAGCAGGAATCAATCAAATCCCAACAAACCATGCAAACCTACTACAATCGATACATCATCAGGTAATACATTGTTAACACCTCAGAGCAAATTTACTTCCACAGAACTGTTTGCACATGATGTAAATCATTAAAATTATGAACTCGATAACCCGTTTGAAAATGAAATGCAAGTTGAATGCTCATACCAAATCCATGATGTCCAAAATTCTGATTATTTTAATCCACATGAAACCGATGAAACATATCCAGAATATAACAATCTTAATCAATATCAATTCGATGATCCTTATCAAATTTCTCAAGACCCTAATGAAATTTTTCAACAAGAAAGCCTCACAGAACAATCCCCCCCAATAACCTTAAATGTATCCAGAGCAAATTTACATCTCCGAACTAAAAGCAAATTTTTTAATCGATACAGGTAGTACTCGTAGTTCAATTAAACCTGATTTAGCTTATCAATTTTATCCAAATGAAATTTTTAAAAAAGATTTTCAAATACAAAGTGCTCATAATATAACATATCATTACGAAGTAATCGAAATACCAATTTTCAAACAAAATTCAGTTTCAGAATATCACAAATTCTATCATTTCAACTTTAGCGATAAATATGACGGATGATTAGGCGTTGATTTATTGAAATAATTGAAAGCTTCAATAGATATGAACTCAAAATTTATCGTAACTCCATTTGCAAAAATTCCAATATTATACGAAATTGAGAACGAAATTAATTTCATTGAAAAAATGAAAACTGATCATGAAATTAGTGAAGAACATGACCATCTTTTAAAGACAAATTTAAAAATTATTGATCTACATCATTGCAGAAGAAAAAGACGTTATCAAAAAAGATACTTTAAATTCTAATTGCGATGCACTTTCTAGAGTAGTTATTAAGGCACTCGAGAATGGTTCAATGATTAATAATCCTGACGAAATTACAGATCCTCATGAACTAGACCAATTTTTGAATGACCTTATAGACGAACAAATAAATGACAATATAACCGATGCCAATTTGCAAACAGCTGACACAATTGACACCGACTCAAATACACAACACGCCACTTTTAATGAAACAACAAATGGCGGTATACGAATATATGACGAAATAATTAATAATAATGGTAATACAATTATAGTCACAAAGTTAAAATTCCGACCCAAAATAATGAAAATTCTAAACTCGAATTTTTAAAAGACTACACAATTATAAAACGTTGTTACTGCATGTATTTTCACATGATTCTCTTTATAACGATTTCAATAAAATCTATTTAGATCACTTTTCGGGAAAAGGCCCAAAATTAATTAGATGCTTAAAACAAGTAAACACAATCAAGGAAAAGGAAAAACAAATAATGCTAATAAAACATAATCACGTTGACAAAACTAACCATCGTGGTATTGTAGAAACGTATGAATATTTAAAACAGAACTATTATTGGAAAAAATATGAAAACAACCATTACTGAATATATAAACTGTCGAGGTCAGACTGTCCTTGAAAATTGAAGAACTATACAGGCAATTAAGCAAAGTTCAAGCAGAAAACGAATACATTTTGAATAAGATTGAGAAGATAGAAAGAAAAACGGAAGAGAATAACATCGTCATATTCGGACTCCACAGTAAACCTGATGATATAACGCCCGCATTTATCTGCTCGGAACTGAAAAGATTAGTTAATGTCAGTTTGTCTGAATCCGATCTCAACAATATTTATACGTTGGGCAAGAGAGATAACGCACCAGTCAAAGTTGAATTCTTATCTTATTTGAAGAAATCATCGGTATTCAAAAACGTGAAAAGCCTCAAAGGTACTCATATAACGATTACCAATGATTTGACACTGTCACAGAGAGAAGAGTACAGGATCCTGAAAAAACATTTGATCCTCGCAAAAGCTAATAATTCCAATACCTGCTACATCAGAAGAAACAGACTATTTGTGGATGGTAATTCTTACACAGCAGATGAGTTGGAGGGAACTGAAACCACTGATAAAAACTCTACAAAAGCTAACAGCGAACCTAATACCCCGACCCCCAGTAAACCAAAGGCGGAAAACAATAAAAAAATCACTGAAAAAAAGGACTTAACAACTAAAACTACTCAATCAACCTCAAGAAACAAACAAGAAAGGCCTTTACTAAAGGATGCTATTGACAAACCAAATATAAAAACTCGTTCAGGGTCGGTACACAGCAATAGGTGAATCATTCCTTTTTCACTTTTTGCTCCGCAAATGGTAGGAAGATAAAAAAGAATACCTACTGCACCACACTTAATATTATACCATTTGATAAACATTACCACCATTACCACTCACCATTTTTTCAACTGTACTGTTTTGTCTTTATATTTATATTTTTTATTTTATATATCATTTTTAAAAAATGGATCAATTCATACTCGAATACGACAATGAACCAATAATTACTAATGAAATAAATAGCAATAACTGTTTTAAACAAGTCTTCGGTACTTCTGACTGTTTCTCGATCTTCCATAATAACATACGATGCTTAAATAAACATTTCGACGAGTTGCAACTCTATCTATCTGAAGTTATGAACTCATTTAGCCTCATAGCTCTTACAGAAACTTGGGAAGTAAAGGATGCAGACTCACTAACCTTAAGCGGATATAGAATGATATGCAACAGAAATCGAATTAATCAAAATGATGGTGTTGTGATATACGTCCGTGATGATTATTATGAATTTCATGAATTCATCAAAATTGGTGAAGTAAATGGAGTTATGGTCAATATGAAGTGTGAGAATGTTAAAATAAACGCTATTGTTTTGTACAGACCTCCTTGCACTAAGATTGAGGACTTCAACTTGAACTTAAGTACTTTTTTTGAGGAGAAAAAAATTCCTGTCAACAATTACACTTTTTTTTCTGGGAGATTGAAATATAAATATTTTAGAGCAGGATAATGGAGATGTCTTGTCAGCTGAAGGATTCAGATCCCTGATAAATAACCCTACTCGAATAACTACTGTCTCGAGAGCCTGTCTGGACCACATATTTTTAAAATATAATTCTGACATTATTGAAAATATCTACCCAGCAGTAATTTTGACAAATATCACCGATCACTTCTCCATAGCTGTAAAAATGGTTAACTTGAAAAGTGAACATGGGGGTAATGATAGCAATGTGACCCAAAATTATCTGAACGAAAGAAAATTGTTAGATATAATCAGCACTGAAAGATGGTTAACTGTTTATGGAGAAAGGGAAGCTAATTTTGCTACTGATAACTTCATTAAAACCCTGAATGAAATCATAAAAAAATCTACTTATTCCAAAAAAAATAAAACTTTCAAAAAGAAGAAGCCATGGATCACCAACGGCCTTATAACTTCTATTGATAAAAGAGACAAATTACACCAACTCTCCATAAGAGATCCCTTCAATTTGGGGAAGAAAGCTGCTTATGATAATTACAAAAATAAACTTACTGCATTATTAAAAAAAACCAAACATGAATACCTCAAAAGAAAGATTTATGAAAACAAATCATCAACATCAAATCTGTGGAAAGTCATTAGGGAGTTCTGCAATAAACCGATAACAAACAAGACAATAAAAAAAATTAAATCTGATAATGGTGTTGATATAACTGACAAACTACAGATTGCAAAATGCTTCAATCAATATTTCTCTAGTATTGGTGAAAAAATGGCTAATGCTATACCTCAAAGTCCAGAAATCAAAATCAAAACGAAACGAATTTGTGCCTCAATATTTCTGAAGCAAACAGACCACACAGAAATAGAAGAACTTATTAGGGAATTGAAGAATAAAAAAGCTAGTGGCCTCGATGGTATATCAAACGAAATCCTTAAAATAACTAGTAATTTTGTGTGTAAACCGATATCGTATATTATTAACTTAGCTTTAGAAAATGGGAAAGTCCCAAATCACTTTAAAAAGGCAGTAATAAAACCAATTCACAAATCAGGTGACAGGCATCTTGTAAGCAACTATAGACCTATATTTTTGATTTCTTCAGTGTCTAAATTGTTTGAAAGAGCAGTAAAAAACCGCTTGGTTAGTTTTATTAACAAGAATAAAATAATCTCTTCTCACCAATTCGGGTTTCAGGAGGGAAAATCTACTCAGGATGCTATCGCTAGATTAACATCCATCGTTTATTCAGCTATTGATCACAAAAAACCTTGTTTGGGAGTGTTTGTTGATCTGGCGAAAGCTTTTGACACGGTAAATCATGGTATATTGCTTGATAAATTGGAACGTCTTGGAATTCGCGGTGTTGCACTAGACTTTTTCGAAAGTTATCTCAAAGACCGCAAACAAGTTGTAAAAATAGATAATATGTGTAGCCAAGAAGAGTTGGTAACAGTCGGAATTCCCCAAGGAACCGTTCTTGGGCCGATACTATTTATAATTTACTTGAACGATTTGCTACAGTTGGACTCAACTGGAGTAATCTTGTCATTTGCAGATGACACAGCTATTATTTACGAAGGACAAAACTGGTCAGAAATCCAAAAAAAGGCTTCTGACGATATGCAGAATATCCTCAAGTGGTTTGAGTCGAACAAATTGACTGTTAATGCCACTAAAACTAAAATAATACCATTTACTTTATATAGACCATTTTTGCCGGATTATAATACTATCTCTGTAGGAAATCGTACTCTTGAGCTCGTACACGCGGTCAAATATCTGGGCATACATATTGACTCCTTTTTGAAATGGGACGTTCATGCTCACAACATCACCAAAAAGCTCAGAGGCCTAATCTACAGATTCAAACAACTAGTGGAATTTTTATCTCATGAACAACTGAAAACAATATACTCCGCTTTTGTTGAATCCATATTACTATATGGTATCATTGGTTGGGGAGGAATTAGGAATAATTATCTAAACTCGATCAATACCGTTCAGAAACTCATTCTGAAAATTATTCTAAAAAAACCTCGCAGATTCTCCTCCAATCAAGTATATATTGATTCAAAGGTATTGGACATTCGGCAACTTTTTTGCTTCAAAACCCTTTGTTTCTTGTACTCTAACAGGCTTTATACATATAATGTACCACATACATACGGAACGAGACAGAATACACAATCCGCTATATATGCCCCTGTTACATATAAAGCACTTGGCCAGAGAAGCTTCTGCTTTATTGGATCAAAATTATGGAACAATTTACCCCACACCTTGAAGAAATATAATTCAGTTTGTCTTTTCAAAAACAAATTAAAGGAATGGATATTCTCAAAGGGCAGAAAGTATTTCGCTAATGTAATTGATCCGATTTTAGTTATTTAAATGTTGTTTGTTGTTTTTGCACCATGTGTTTGTTTGTGTGTGTATGAGTATATATTCTTAGTTTATAAAAATGTTAATTGTCCTGAATAGATGTCTTGCACCTGTAAAGTTGTTAGTTATTAGTGTTATAATTATAATATATGATACATGTAAATGCTGGTTAGTACTGTTACGTTTTTTTTTTTTTCAACATTTGTTAGACTCATTTAAGATATATGTTCTGTAAAGAATTAATACCCGAAGACAAGTTCTTTGATGAACTTAGTCGGGTACCCCACTACTCTTGTTTATTTAATGTACATCACATCTGTTCATGAACACTATACCTCAGATTATTTTTTTTATAGTTATTATGTTATGTTTACATTATTATTCGATGATATGTATTTTTATTTTTTGTATGTAAACATGTATATGTATTTATAAATAAACAAACATTCATTCATTCATTCATTCATTCATAAATTCGTGTGATATTTGTCAACGAACAAAATATGGCAGACATCATCCTCCATACGCACCTCTGGTAATAACTGAAACTGCATCAACTGATAGTGTTTAAGAAAAATTTGCGTTATCATAGTAAAAAAGATAATAAATAAATTAGGCAATGCTCAATGATTTTTGGTCTTTTATTCAAACTTTCGACATTTCAGATATAGTAACCCAATTTGAAGCTGAACAAAATCACTTTAAAAGAATTCAGCAAACTTTTCCAAAGGATGAGGATAAATCTGTGTTAATGAATGAATTTAAAAGTATGTGCAACCTAATATTAAATTTAGAACTAAAAATACAAATCCAGTTAAATTAGATAAATCCAGTTTTTAATATAAGAATCAAAAGAGGAATAATAAACGGACTTGGCTCAATAATTAAGTCTTTAACGGGCAATCTAGTTTAAAACGATGCAGAAAAATAAGATAAAGCAATTAACACACTTTCTGAGAATCAATCAAAATTTAAAAATATAGTCAATTCACACTTCTTCAAACCTCTATTAATATTTTTAAAAATAATACAAACACATTGACACAATATCAACAAACTTTATTGAAACGAATAGAGGAAATTGAAAATTATTACGAACCAGAAAAAGGAAATTATCACCTTTATGTCACGGATACATTGGTTTGTCAAATCGCTCCAACTTATCAATTAATTTACAATATTCTAGAGAAAATCGAAGTAGCTATCACATTTTCCAAATCAAATACAATTCATAATTCAATAATTGAACCTAGAGAACTTTTAAATGAAATAATGATTGTAAATGAACAATTGAAATTCAATAAGCTTCCATTTGAACCAAAGGTAGAAAATATTCTTTCATATGAAAAGGTTACAGAAGTAAAATGTTATATCAAGGGATACAAAATAGTATTTATCTTAGAAATTCCTATTGTAGAAAGCGAAACGTACAATTATTTCCACATATACTCATTGCCTGTACCCACACAAAACTCATTCAATGTAATTCTACCTCAAGCGAAATTCCTTATCCTAAATGACCTTTCTTATATGTTTTTCGACGAGAATTGTCAAGAAGTTTCATCTGAACAGTACATTTGCTAGCAGAATGGACCCGTTATCATCCAAGAAGACATCCCATGTGAAATCCAGATGCTTCGCTACTTCAAGAATGTCTCATCATGCCAGCAGCTAACTATTCGAATGCCTAAATTACGAATCCAAAAATTAGAGAAGAGTCATTGGATTCTAATATCTCTTGAAATAAGTGTAGTTAATCAAAAGTGCGGATCTAACAAAGACAATTTTCCAATTCAGGGAAATTTTATTGTAGAACTTGATTCGGAGTGCGAAGTGGACATTGATGGTATTAAAATTAAACATTTTGAAAATTATCAAACCGAACTGAAACTAATAAACCTTCGAAATTTAACAGTTTCAAGTGAAATAGCAAAGTTTTAAATGGAACCAATCCAATTAAATTCTATCAATTTAGACGACTTTGAATATGTTCAAAGTGCTTTAGACATTCAAAAACAAAAAATCGCCAACATTTCGTCTCCAATAATATATGCAAATTTTAATATTTGGACTTTTTTTATTTATTCCATCATATTAATAATTATTTTGTACTGGACTGTAAAATTCATTCTAACAAGAAGAACCCGAAGAAGAAGCCATGGCCAAGAAATCCAGAATGGTCCCCAAAATTTGGAACTCTGAAATTCAACAAATTGCTTGAATTTCTGTCTAATGGCGGAGGAGTTATTGGAACGCATATGGTAATAGAATTTCTGAATTGCAATGCCACGGATTGTTTTCTTCATGACGTTTTTTATTATCGCATGCAGATTTTATATAGCTTCCTAGTTGTAAAGTCACATTTTTAGTTTGTAGAAATAAAAGTTATTTTTTATTATTGATGCCCCATATAACCTATTTAAAGCACGCCTCAGCGTGTTTAAATCGAACTTTCAAACACTCGCGTTTTTTAAAGTCCCTATGGTCACAACAACAACTCGAGTAACGTAAGTATCAACGACAACTTTTTTTATTAGTTTTTAAATTGTGTATTTTCATTGGGAACCAATGTCTTATTTGGTTTTTTCTGCAAAATTTATTTATATATTCATAGATACATTGTATCCTTTAAAATATAAATAAAGAAACTTTTTGATTATTGATCTGACAGCAGTAGCTCGTAACGTCAAATGAAAAATAAATACTATTTAGGATGGACTTTCACGAAACTTGGCTGGGCATCGAGGGCAAACTTTTATGAAATGAAACTTGGCTGGTCATCGAGGACGGACTTTCGACATCCACTGTTAAAACTCGATTCAGTAGATATCAAATTCATCAGAGACAATCGAAAAGAAGCAGATTCATAGCAACCGAAGAAATACTAGAAGAGCTATGAAATACAAAAACTGAATTGAAATGTGCCATTGATGAAACAGAGAATAATATTTTGTTAGAAATTGAAGAACATAACACAAGGATCAGACGTGTAGTAGAAGAGGTATTTCTGCCTAAAAGACAATTGGACAAGAGCCTAACGATAATATGTATCTGGTGCCAGGCCCGAATACTCCAGCGCCAGCTTCTTTGGTTTTTTTTGAACCGTCTGTGTACCATCTCATGATGTTTTCTTTGAGCGTTTGGGTGGTGTCTTCCCTTTCGCAGTTTCTCCTCTTGCTTATCATCACAATGAAGTTCTTTTCGATACTGATCATTTCGTCACTGGGAAGATTCGCCGCTGAGATGTATTTTGTTAGAAATGACCAGGCTCCTTGATTTTTTATACTCTCTTTGCCTGAACCTCCGCCCAGTTTCGCGGGATGCAGAGGTGATCTGCGCATCCCCAGGTGCCTCAACAGAGCCGGAGGAGATCTCAGGCTGACCCAAGGTCAATATTTCTCATTTTCCCTTTTTTTTTGGAGTTTGCGGATGTTGAGGGTATCTGCATATCCTTTGGATTCTCCGTGAGGTCCCCTTTTTGCCTAGCCCCGAGACAGGGACACGCCCATCTTTTTCGAAGTTCAGGATCTTCCAAGCCTCAGTATTGAGGCTGGTGTTCTGAACCTCCACAAGTTGGAGAATCTTGTCCAATGTCATGTCATGGCTTCTTGGGAAGAGCACCGTTACGGTGACAAACTTTGGGATGTCGTCTCCATTTCTAACCACCAATTCGGGTCCTTCCCAAGAGATTAGTTTCGGCGCTGACCTCATGAGCCAGTCTGCCGATACTAGGGAGCCATAGTTCACCAGGATCATTCCATAGCGGAAATAAGTTCCTGAAAAGTGGATCCCTTTCTCCTTACTCTGGCACAACTCTTCCACTAGATTGTCTTCCAGGATAGAGAGCTGATCTGCTTTCAGAATGATCCTTGGGCATTATTCTCACCCTAAATACCTTCTCTTTCTACAGCTGCTGCATAACCAGTGTCTTACCCGGTTACTGTTGCAACTGTTTTTGGTTTTTTACTGAGAGGACGTTGCGGAGGAGTGATGTGCTCCGGGCTACTTTTCTGTTTCGCTTTCCCCATTGGAATGACCTTATCGGGTAGGCATTTCCCCGTTTGTGATTCTTTAGGGAGGGAGTAAGGCGCTGAAGAATATGCTTCCTGGCCTCCATTCAGGGGATATTCCCTGATAGAGGAGTCGCCGGTATTTCCGTATCCCTGCTCCACTGAGGCCCTTTCTCAGTGGGTCGTCTAGGCCGCCCGGTTTTCCCAGTTTTTGGAGGTCGAACGGTATACGTTCTTTATGCCGTTTGATCTTTTTCCTTTTATGAGGTGCCCTGATGAAGAGGTGGAGGTTTTCTCCACTACTTTTCCGGTGGTTCTTTCACTTTCTCTGTCCGTAACGCAGAGCTCCGCGCGCAGAGTTCTGTGGTGAGCCTTCCGCCAATGACAGCTAAACAGCTTATCGAGTTAGACTAAAAAGACATTGCTCTCTGAGGTATCACCTCAAAAAAATGTGCAAATCAGAGAGTGAATGTTGCCGATACTGCGAGAATATCGCTGAAACTGCAGAAAATTTGCTTTGCGAATACCCAGCACTTTTCTGCAATAGGCTGGAGTTCCTAGAAGGAGCCGTCTTAACACCCTTTGATTTCAGGAACTCATCTTCCAGGAAACTGATAAACTTCGTACAAAGTCTCGGCATCCCGGGCCTTAAATCTATTTAGGGTTATGCACAAAAGATATTGTAGGTCGAAATGTTTGATTGGCAACAGAGCCTTTACGACCCCCCTTCCAGTCTACAATCTATTTTCTGTACATCCTGTATCATAGAAATAAATACAAATTTTGGCGTTCGAATTTCATATATTACAGGGTGGTTTGAAATAGGACATCATGTTTAAATCCCAGAACATTGTGTTGCCGATATCAAATTGCGATGATTTTTCATTGATAAATTGAGTGCACTGGTCATATAATTGAGTTTTTTCTAACAAACTGTCACTCATTTAAATTGGAAATAATTTTTAATATGCGCACAGAGGATGCGAAATAAAAATATGTGTAGATACCTAGTGCATCGGAAGTGTTCTTGAAATTGCAATATTATAGAAAACAGTTCGATGGGCATTAAGTTTAGACTTGAATGGCTAGACTAATCTTTAAACAACAATCAACAACATTTACTATATTCTAGATAGATAGATAGTTGGTTTATTTAGCAATATTATTATTACATTCAAAATATTCACAAAAATAACATAAAATAATTATCCTTTATGTGCTTATTACATGTCAAATAACTGAATAGGTATAATTACGAATAACTCATTCTTACATTAATATAAGCTTCTCTTATGAAATTGTCAAGGGTGCTACACGATTTTATAGGAATTGACAAATTAATATATAACAATAAACCTTTGTAAAATAGAGAATTTTGTTGAACTAGTTCTTGAAGTTGCTATATACATGTTACTGGATGTTCTATTGTTGAAATTATTTATATCTCTAACAAAACTAATTTTGCTGGACATATTTTCGTAACATATTATGAATTATTTTAAAAATGAAAATCACGTTTAGTTAAAATCATCCGCTGATTAACACTAATACATAGTAAACGGTCAAGCATGCTTTTGATACCAGTGTATCTGCTTAATCTTAAAATAACACTCACTGCTTTATTCTGTGAAATTTGTAATTTGCACTTCTGGCTTAAATAATATAAAATTGTTGGACAATACTCAAAAAATGCGGTGTAATCATAGTTTTATATAATGTACGTTTTGTCATTCGAGACAGATTTGAACTTATTCTTTTAAAATAATTGATTTTTTTACTAATTTCACATTGATTTATTCCATTACAACAATAAAATATATTTAATTATTATTGGCGCATTTTCAAAGTTCGCACAAGCATACCAAGTTGAAGGCAAAACGGCTATTCACGTAAGTAAAGCATTAATAAAATACTTTCGTTCTTTTGGAATACCAGAAAAAAAATTATTCTTGACCATGGTACTGAATTTAATAATGATACTGTAAAAGAAATTTTGAATTTACATAAAATAAAAATACATTTTGGCACTGTAGGACATCACGAATCAAACAGTATAACAGAACGATTCAATTCCAGTCTAATGGAACATCTCAGAATTCTAAAAGAAATGCACCCCAATGAAGATGATTTGATTGACTATGCAATTTTAGGTTACAAAAGCTCAATACATACTAGCACTAAGTTTACTCCTTTCGAATTAACCTTCGGACACACTAATTCGCGTAATCCAAATGAAATTTTTATTCCCGCAGCTTTTTACTCAGGTTATGCTTAAAATCATAAGGAAAAACTTAAACATGTATATGAAAATGTAAAAGAAACAATAGAAAAAACAAAAAGAAAAAATTGTAGATAAGAAAAACCAAAAAGGTAATACTAATACTGATTTGAAGTTAGGAGAGATAGTGTTTAAGAAAAATTTGCGTTATCATAGTAAAAAAGATAATAAATAAATTAGGCAATGCTCAATGATTTTTGGTCTTTTATTCAAACTTTCGACATTTCAGATATAGTAACCCAATTTGAAGCTGAACAAAATCACTTTAAAAGAATTCAGCAAACTTTTCCAAAGGATGAGGATAAATCTGTGTTAATGAATGAATTTAAAAGTATGTGCAACCTAATATTAAATTTAGAACTAAAAATACAAATCCAGTTAAATTAGATAAATCCAGTTTTTAATATAAGAATCAAAAGAGGAATAATAAACGGACTTGGCTCAATAATTAAGTCTTTAACGGGCAATCTAGTTTAAAACGATGCAGAAAAATAAGATAAAGCAATTAACACACTTTCTGAGAATCAATCAAAATTTAAAAATATAGTCAATTCACACTTCTTCAAACCTCTATTAATATTTTTAAAAATAATACAAACACATTGACACAATATCAACAAACTTTATTGAAACGAATAGAGGAAATTGAAAATTATTACGAACCAGAAAAAGGAAATTATCACCTTTATGTCACGGATACATTGGTTTGTCAAATCGCTCCAACTTATCAATTAATTTACAATATTCTAGAGAAAATCGAAGTAGCTATCACATTTTCCAAATCAAATACAATTCATAATTCAATAATTGAACCTAGAGAACTTTTAAATGAAATAATGATTGTAAATGAACAATTGAAATTCAATAAGCTTCCATTTGAACCAAAGGTAGAAAATATTCTTTCATATGAAAAGGTTACAGAAGTAAAATGTTATATCAAGGGATACAAAATAGTATTTATCTTAGAAATTCCTATTGTAGAAAGCGAAACGTACAATTATTTCCACATATACTCATTGCCTGTACCCACACAAAACTCATTCAATGTAATTCTACCTCAAGCGAAATTCCTTATCCTAAATGACCTTTCTTATATGTTTTTCGACGAGAATTGTCAAGAAGTTTCATCTGAACAGTACATTTGCTAGCAGAATGGACCCGTTATCATCCAAGAAGACATCCCATGTGAAATCCAGATGCTTCGCTACTTCAAGAATGTCTCATCATGCCAGCAGCTAACTATTCGAATGCCTAAATTACGAATCCAAAAATTAGAGAAGAGTCATTGGATTCTAATATCTCTTGAAATAAGTGTAGTTAATCAAAAGTGCGGATCTAACAAAGACAATTTTCCAATTCAGGGAAATTTTATTGTAGAACTTGATTCGGAGTGCGAAGTGGACATTGATGGTATTAAAATTAAACATTTTGAAAATTATCAAACCGAACTGAAACTAATAAACCTTCGAAATTTAACAGTTTCAAGTGAAATAGCAAAGTTTTAAATGGAACCAATCCAATTAAATTCTATCAATTTAGACGACTTTGAATATGTTCAAAGTGCTTTAGACATTCAAAAACAAAAAATCGCCAACATTTCGTCTCCAATAATATATGCAAATTTTAATATTTGGACTTTTTTTATTTATTCCATCATATTAATAATTATTTTGTACTGGACTGTAAAATTCATTCTAACAAGAAGAACCCGAAGAAGAAGCCATGGCCAAGAAATCCAGAATGGTCCCCAAAATTTGGAACTCTGAAATTCAACAAATTGCTTGAATTTCTGTCTAATGGCGGAGGAGTTATTGGAACGCATATGGTAATAGAATTTCTGAATTGCAATGCCACGGATTGTTTTCTTCATGACGTTTTTTATTATCGCATGCAGATTTTATATAGCTTCCTAGTTGTAAAGTCACATTTTTAGTTTGTAGAAATAAAAGTTATTTTTTATTATTGATGCCCCATATAACCTATTTAAAGCACGCCTCAGCGTGTTTAAATCGAACTTTCAAACACTCGCGTTTTTTAAAGTCCCTATGGTCACAACAACAACTCGAGTAACGTAAGTATCAACGACAACTTTTTTTATTAGTTTTTAAATTGTGTATTTTCATTGGGAACCAATGTCTTATTTGGTTTTTTCTGCAAAATTTATTTATATATTCATAGATACATTGTATCCTTTAAAATATAAATAAAGAAACTTTTTGATTATTGATCTGACAGCAGTAGCTCGTAACGTCAAATGAAAAATAAATACTATTTAGGATGGACTTTCACGAAACTTGGCTGGGCATCGAGGGCAAACTTTTATGAAATGAAACTTGGCTGGTCATCGAGGACGGACTTTCGACATCCACTGTTAAAACTCGATTCAGTAGATATCAAATTCATCAGAGACAATCGAAAAGAAGCAGATTCATAGCAACCGAAGAAATACTAGAAGAGCTATGAAATACAAAAACTGAATTGAAATGTGCCATTGATGAAACAGAGAATAATATTTTGTTAGAAATTGAAGAACATAACACAAGGATCAGACGTGTAGTAGAAGAGGTATTTCTGCCTAAAAGACAATTGGACAAGAGCCTAACGATAATATGTATCTGGTGCCAGGCCCGAATACTCCAGCGCCAGCTTCTTTGGTTTTTTTTGAACCGTCTGTGTACCATCTCATGATGTTTTCTTTGAGCGTTTGGGTGGTGTCTTCCCTTTCGCAGTTTCTCCTCTTGCTTATCATCACAATGAAGTTCTTTTCGATACTGATCATTTCGTCACTGGGAAGATTCGCCGCTGAGATGTATTTTGTTAGAAATGACCAGGCTCCTTGATTTTTTATACTCTCTTTGCCTGAACCTCCGCCCAGTTTCGCGGGATGCAGAGGTGATCTGCGCATCCCCAGGTGCCTCAACAGAGCCGGAGGAGATCTCAGGCTGACCCAAGGTCAATATTTCTCATTTTCCCTTTTTTTTTGGAGTTTGCGGATGTTGAGGGTATCTGCATATCCTTTGGATTCTCCGTGAGGTCCCCTTTTTGCCTAGCCCCGAGACAGGGACACGCCCATCTTTTTCGAAGTTCAGGATCTTCCAAGCCTCAGTATTGAGGCTGGTGTTCTGAACCTCCACAAGTTGGAGAATCTTGTCCAATGTCATGTCATGGCTTCTTGGGAAGAGCACCGTTACGGTGACAAACTTTGGGATGTCGTCTCCATTTCTAACCACCAATTCGGGTCCTTCCCAAGAGATTAGTTTCGGCGCTGACCTCATGAGCCAGTCTGCCGATACTAGGGAGCCATAGTTCACCAGGATCATTCCATAGCGGAAATAAGTTCCTGAAAAGTGGATCCCTTTCTCCTTACTCTGGCACAACTCTTCCACTAGATTGTCTTCCAGGATAGAGAGCTGATCTGCTTTCAGAATGATCCTTGGGCATTATTCTCACCCTAAATACCTTCTCTTTCTACAGCTGCTGCATAACCAGTGTCTTACCCGGTTACTGTTGCAACTGTTTTTGGTTTTTTACTGAGAGGACGTTGCGGAGGAGTGATGTGCTCCGGGCTACTTTTCTGTTTCGCTTTCCCCATTGGAATGACCTTATCGGGTAGGCATTTCCCCGTTTGTGATTCTTTAGGGAGGGAGTAAGGCGCTGAAGAATATGCTTCCTGGCCTCCATTCAGGGGATATTCCCTGATAGAGGAGTCGCCGGTATTTCCGTATCCCTGCTCCACTGAGGCCCTTTCTCAGTGGGTCGTCTAGGCCGCCCGGTTTTCCCAGTTTTTGGAGGTCGAACGGTATACGTTCTTTATGCCGTTTGATCTTTTTCCTTTTATGAGGTGCCCTGATGAAGAGGTGGAGGTTTTCTCCACTACTTTTCCGGTGGTTCTTTCACTTTCTCTGTCCGTAACGCAGAGCTCCGCGCGCAGAGTTCTGTGGTGAGCCTTCCGCCAATGACAGCTAAACAGCTTATCGAGTTAGACTAAAAAGACATTGCTCTCTGAGGTATCACCTCAAAAAAATGTGCAAATCAGAGAGTGAATGTTGCCGATACTGCGAGAATATCGCTGAAACTGCAGAAAATTTGCTTTGCGAATACCCAGCACTTTTCTGCAATAGGCTGGAGTTCCTAGAAGGAGCCGTCTTAACACCCTTTGATTTCAGGAACTCATCTTCCAGGAAACTGATAAACTTCGTACAAAGTCTCGGCATCCCGGGCCTTAAATCTATTTAGGGTTATGCACAAAAGATATTGTAGGTCGAAATGTTTGATTGGCAACAGAGCCTTTACGACCCCCCTTCCAGTCTACAATCTATTTTCTGTACATCCTGTATCATAGAAATAAATACAAATTTTGGCGTTCGAATTTCATATATTACAGGGTGGTTTGAAATAGGACATCATGTTTAAATCCCAGAACATTGTGTTGCCGATATCAAATTGCGATGATTTTTCATTGATAAATTGAGTGCACTGGTCATATAATTGAGTTTTTTCTAACAAACTGTCACTCATTTAAATTGGAAATAATTTTTAATATGCGCACAGAGGATGCGAAATAAAAATATGTGTAGATACCTAGTGCATCGGAAGTGTTCTTGAAATTGCAATATTATAGAAAACAGTTCGATGGGCATTAAGTTTAGACTTGAATGGCTAGACTAATCTTTAAACAACAATCAACAACATTTACTATATTCTAGATAGATAGATAGTTGGTTTATTTAGCAATATTATTATTACATTCAAAATATTCACAAAAATAACATAAAATAATTATCCTTTATGTGCTTATTACATGTCAAATAACTGAATAGGTATAATTACGAATAACTCATTCTTACATTAATATAAGCTTCTCTTATGAAATTGTCAAGGGTGCTACACGATTTTATAGGAATTGACAAATTAATATATAACAATAAACCTTTGTAAAATAGAGAATTTTGTTGAACTAGTTCTTGAAGTTGCTATATACATGTTACTGGATGTTCTATTGTTGAAATTATTTATATCTCTAACAAAACTAATTTTGCTGGACATATTTTCGTAACATATTATGAATTATTTTAAAAATGAAAATCACGTTTAGTTAAAATCATCCGCTGATTAACACTAATAAATAGTAAACGGTCAAGCATGCTTTTGATACCAGTGTATCTGCTTAATCTTAAAATAACACTCACTGCTTTATTCTGTGAAATTTGTAATTTGCACTTCTGGCTTAAATAATATAAAATTGTTGGACAATACTCAAAAAATGCGGTGTAATCATAGTTTTATATAATGTACGTTTTGTCATTCGAGACAGATTTGAACTTATTCTTTTAAAATAATTGATTTTTTTACTAATTTTCTTATCAACATACTGACCATGTTTTTTAAAATTTAAGTCTTTATCAATAATAACCCCTTAGTACTATTAATATCAAATAACATCACTACTGTTCTATTTGTGTTTACAATATATACAAATCATTGTCAATAAGCCACTATTCTAATAATTTAATAATATTTTGCATTTTGTTCATCGCCTCTTCCACATTTTCACCCTCCACTGAAAGTATGGTGTCATCAGTATATAAATTTAAAACTAATGGAATATCACATAATTTAGCAATATCATTAATATATCAAATGAAATGAAAAGGCCTCAATACTGTTCCTTGAGAGACTCCATACTTCCCAAGAAGTGTACTGGACTGATAGTTACTTACTTTTACTTGTTAGTAACGACTTTTCAAGTAACTGCTGAACCGTTCTTGTGCATTTCCGAGTATCCCATATTTTTATAGTTTTATGATTAACATGGTCCTGTTTATTATCTCAAACGCCCTTTTAAACTAAATAAAAACATTATATATAATTTTTTTTGAATCCACAGATTCCTTCCATTTTGAGACAACCAGTTATAGTGCAGACTCACAACAACGTTTCTCTCTAATACCAGACTGATTTTCAATTAAAATATTGATACTCTTGATATGTTCTAGAAGTAGTTCATTTATGTATAATTCTATTACTTTTTCACATAACTACATATTCACACTTAATTTTGGTGTACACTACAATATTACACTTTGATTTATATTAGCTACTTAAATTAACTGAATCGATTTTATGCTCTTGAGTCGTCTAGCCAGCATAATGTTGTCCAAGAGCTGAATGGACTCGAAGAAATTTCCACTGAACCGAATAACTTTTAAAACATATATGGTTCTGTGGTGAAGGTATTTCCCTGTAGGACAAATATCGAGGCAGATATATTATCGCTATTTAGTTTTGGTGACAACAATCAACCAGTGATTGATAACATAATTATAAGTTTATGTGCAGAACTAAAATATCATTGAATACTTAACAGTAATGTAAAAAAATTAAAAACGTAAACAACTAAAATGAGTAAATAATAATATTGCAAATAGATAATACATAGTTTATATATATTTCCCACAAAATCTGTATGTGTAAATTTTCAATTACTCTCAGACAGTACTTACCTGTATATATATTTGAACGCTTTCAATTTCAAATTTCCCAAATCTGAGAGACCTGGTTTTGAAATTTAAATATTATATACGAAAACATCTATGCTTGACATGACTTGTAACATGTACAGTTGGTAATACTTCAGAAGTAAGTGGTATATTTTGTTCTGTGATTATCATAGAATGGGGAGTTGGTAGAAGAAGGAGAATGATTTTGCAATAAGAATTATTGCTACTATTATAGCAGAACTTCCACTTAGCTGTCCAGTTGTATCTGAATAGTATATTCTGTATCAAGGGTGGAATAAACAAAATCCTACACGAGTAGAAAGATTTGTTTCCCGAGCCTTAGGTGAGGGAAACGATTCTACGAGTGTAGAATTTTTAATTGCACCCGTATTTTAAACTATACTTTCTCTACGACTATCAAATATAAAAAACAATACAACATATATTGAATTGCTAACTCCTTAATTTCTGGAGTAGTTGTGGTGGAATCATCACTACTGTCAGTATCAAACAATAAAAAGGAATGAAGCCATGTAATAGCTATGATTCAAATACAATTACATAAATTTACTTACTTTTAATGAAGTATTAATCAATTTTGATTCACAATTTAAAAAAAAATAGATAGAACAACTTTCACATGCGACAATTTTTGACAGTTGATAATTGTTGCTAAATTGCGATTTCTATTTTCTTCTCAGAAAGTTCCGCAAAATACACGTATGCTGCACTTCAGGCTCTAATAATTGATACTCAATGACCATATTAGTCATTTTACGTTCACTTTAGACGATTTTTTATGCACTACTTCTACTCTGTTTAGTGCAGCTGGTGTAATAAATGGAACAAGCTTATTTCGTCTTTCTGTGAAATGAGCCGTCACATTTAGAGGACGCCAGAAGTATCCATTCCAATCCATTCCAAACATGTTTCATCTGTTATAACATCGTTCCAATACTTATTCTCATTTCTCAACAAAACTATAACCTCACTGTCAATTTGTGAGAGCCCTTTCATCCAGATAGAGGTGATACATTTTCCGAGTTGATTTGGAATGTATAGTTTTTGTACAATGAATTCATAATTGCGATTATGTTCCGTGAGTTGAAAATAGAAATTTCACACATAACAGGTTGTTTAAGTCACACAATAATTACTGTCAATACAAACCTTTCCCAGTATTTCGTACAAAATAATTAAATAAGTTTCGAATATTTTCCAATGAAGTGGTCTATTTGTACTCTCGAATAACAATACCACAAAATACCTAATATTGTTGTACAGTCAATCAATAATATTTGTATTCAGGGTACGACTATTTATTGTTAAAGATATTGATAGTTGAAGCAAATTTCAATAAAACAAAGTAATTATTGTTTCCATCGCAGCTATTATAACACAAAAACGTTCACACCACTTATTATATACTTAATATCCACATGTAGCTTTCATAAACTTCTCAGCGTAATATCATGCAAAAAAGTCTTTCCATATGCCTCATCTATGAATATAGGTTCAACAATATTTCCATATTTTAGCTCTAAGCACCAGAATTTAATGTAGCGTTCGCTGTTTGTATTCTCGTTTAATAAATTGGAGCACAAAAGACAAACATTCTTAATAACCTGTACGCGCTGAATAATCGCATACCAACAGCGGAGGTTCTTTAATGTTATTATACATATACTCAAGTTTATAACATTTGTCATTCTCATTTCTAAACTGATGTACCCAATTGATATGACAAAACGTTATTGTACATTACTCAAACTGAAGGAAATTTGATTCTTCTACTGCTTCATTACATGGCAATAGGCACGATGACAGTAATTGAAAATCACTAAAATTGTGTATTTATTCAATGAAACTTGAATCACGTAATCCAAAACACGCAAGTTACGAGTCAACAATATGCCTAAGAAATACGATACCTATTATTAATAACTGTATTCTTATCTCTATGTTTCATTACAGTTGTTTTAGTTTCAGTCTAGCTTTTGTTGTATAAACATACCATTGTAATTGATATATATATTTAAAAATGGATTGAAGATTATAAATCGTTATCTGGCGCAATCAGTAGGATTCGCGAAGTCGTGAAAGTGCTGTGAAAAGTCGCATTAGTCTAAAAAGCAGTGAAAATTCTGGACTTCAACGTTTAAACGTCTTTATCGGGAATATGTCGAATTTACCTTTTTGAGAACTTTCTGTTACTATTATGAGGACTACCAGTTAGACCTCAGCAAAAGCAGAAACTCGGAGAATAAACTGGTATCTACAACCATCAAGGTAAGTGTTAAGTTTCTTTTTGTCCCTTAGCACTTTCGTGAATTTTTTTCTGAGGATAGTTGTTAAGATTATTGAATTTTGTTATTACAGAAAAACAAAGTATTGGTATTTATCAATTTATGAGCGATTCTGAATTAGTAGAAGTCTCTACTAACTTGAGTATAAGAAAAAGTAAAAATAAATCTAATTTAAATAAAAAGTCAACCGACATAAACATACAAAATATTGCAATCGCTGCTCAACTGGAATTTATTTAAGTCAAAACTAGAAAATATTAGACGCTATGTTGTAGATGTTGATTCTTTGAATATTTTTATTTCACGATGTGAAAGTTTAATAGCAACTTATATTAATTATGGCGACAGATAACTAAATGATCATATATTTGAATACGTACAGGGAAAACTTATTGATAAAGCACAATTAATAGTAGGAGATCGGAGAGAACTAACGAATTGAAAATGTTAGAAGATGAGTCGAAGCAATGTTTCTCAGATAAGCGTATTCTGGACTATTTAATTCAAGAACATACAAGAACCAGAGAGTATAAAAACGAAAATTTAATAGAATTTGGAAATAGGCTTCAACTTTTAAGAGGTAACATAGTCCAGAGTATCGATACGAATTTTAATCAAAATGAAAAAATCCATCACTGTGACAGAACGGCCTTGAATACGTTCATTTCCGGTTGCACAAAAGTACTAAGAAATAACTTACACTTGAAACAACCAAATTATTAGGAACGTGGGTTAGCTTATTTTAATAAGTACGAAAATTTTGAGAAATTATATTCACCTTCGAAGGAATCGAAATTCAATACCGTCTAAATCAATTTTAGACCTCAAAATTTCGTAAAATCAAACAATAATCAACCACATTCACAATTTAATCCGCAAAACTTTCCACAACCAATGTCAACCCCTTCTAGAATCTCTTCAATGTATACTAACAGGATACAGAATCAAAGCAATGGAAATAATATGTATTTTCTAATAATAATAATAATAATAATCAAAAACGCGATCTTATATCAGAAGAATCATTTGCCAATGACTACAGATGTGGAGCGTCAAGACTACAATCATAATGAATACGAAAATTTTCCAGATCAACCTGGTAATCGTCAAATAAATGATAATATTCATTATTCAGATCCAAATGTTCAGAGCAATGCCTCCCGAAACCGCCTATCTTGACAGAACTCAATATAACCTCCAACGACCCACTACGTTATATTGAAATTCAAAAACCCCCATTAAAAATGCTAATGAATATCGGTAGAACAAAATCTATTTCAAAACCTGTCGTTGCAGTGAATTCAGCGAATTTTATAATAATCATATGTTACAATTTATATTGCAGGACTTCCATGAATTCTTTGATGGTGTTATTGGTATAAATAATTCAATAGAAATGAATTTTGATATTGACTTCAATAATAAACGACTGTGATCATGGTATTATTCCGATCAAATCTAGGAAGCCAACCGATATTGAATTTCAAATTTCAGTCTTAATGGTGAAATTTTGATAGATAAAACTATATAAGGAGATATTTATATACCAGAGTCTTTAACTATAACTAAAAATGGGTTCTAGTTAGTTGAATTCATATACGAGTGTAACAAAAACGTATCAATTACATTATTAAAACCGATAATCTATTCCTTATAAATCAGATTCTTATGAAATGTATACATTCGAATGCTTTAATAATAACAATAAGTTTGATCTAAAAAACATAGTATTCAAAATTTTATTAGAACGCAACACATAAACTCGGAAGACAAAAAAAAAACAAAAAATAACATTATTAAACTGTGTCGACCATTTTCAGAAATATTTCTAGAACCAGATGACCCACTTACATTTACTTTAAAAATAAAATATATTATAAAGACTACAGATGATGCACCTGCTCATGTAAAACCATACAGGTATGCTTATGCTCTAAAAGAGGAGGGAGGTCGACAAATAGATGATGTGTTAGAAAAAGCTATTATTAGGCCTTCTTTAGTCCGTACGGTGGCTCATTTGGATAGTGCCAAAGAAAATTGATGCTTCAGAACAGCAGAAGTGGCGTCTCGTAGTAGATTGCAGGAATCTAAACGACAAAACAATTAGTTGTCGGTAATCTATACCGTATATTAACGAAATTCTTGAAAAATTGAGCGGAGCTCAATATTTCAGCATACTTGATCTTGCTAGTGGTTTTTACCAAATAAAAATGAGCAAGTGTTCAATTTAAACAACAGCGTTTAATGTTGATAATGGAAAATACGAATTCCTTAGAATGCCAATGGGTCTTCGTAACGCACCAAGTACATTTCTAATAGTTATGGACGAAGTCCTAAAACATCCCTAAAATAAGATATGTCTCATCTACATGGTGTCATCTAAATAACAAAAACAATAAGGCCTAAGAGAAGGATCTATAACTATGTCCATTAGACGAGCCATAGTTTTAGGAGCATTAACTAAACCATAAGGAGATGTAACAAACTCAAAAAGTCCTACACCGTACACAGCGAAAGCTGTTTTCGGTCGGGAAGATTCAGAAAGAGGTATTTGTAGAAAAGCCTTCTTTAAGTCAATAGACGTCAGAAATTTTGCGTCTCGTAATTTACTAAGAATAATATCGACTTGCGCCATAGGATATGAATCAAAAACGGTGACCTTGATCAATTTTCGACCATCGAAAGAAACACGATATTCTCCGGATTTCGTGGGGACAATCCAGAGAGGTTGACACCACGGGGAGTTGGGGTGCTGAATAACTTTGAGATTTAACATCTCATCTATTTCGTTTACAAGAAGTTTTTGGATGGCCGGAGATAAAGGATATTGATATTGCGCAATTGGCTTTGCATCGCCAGTGTCGATAACATGTTCAACGAAATTAGTTCGACCAATTCGGTCCGAAGGAGCAAGTGTAGAAAATAAAACGATAACTTTGTCTAGTTCATCTTTTTCATGATTTACGAACCTCAACAAAAAGTTTAGGACGTGTTTGAACATCATTAATTAATTGTAATTTTTCACCAGTGTTAATAATGTTATTCGCGTTTTCAGAAATTGCACCGTAAAAATCTCCACTTAACGGAACGTTTCGAGCAAAATTTAGAAAAGCTGGGGAATAACCCGTAACGTCATGTTTCGCGGTTCTAATTGCTTGTGCAACCTTATGTAACGAAGCGTCCCAGTTATTATGAGACGAATTTTCATGAATATAACACCTTAGAGCTGTAACAATTGTCTTATTTGTTCGTTCTGTGATTTGCTTGGGGATGATAACGAGCGTTATAAAAAATTTGTGACATTAGATTCTTGAAAAGAGAAGAAGTGAAAACAGTACCATTGTCAACAGAAAAGATTTGTGGAACACCAAAAAGAAGAAAAACTTGATTTTCTATAAACTTCACAATGCTCTTAGCAGTTGCGTGTGGCATTGGATGGACAAGACATAATTTTGTAAACCAATCGGTAATTACTAAAACAAAGCTGTTACCAGATTTTTACTTTGGATATGCCTATAAGATCAGCAGAAATCCATTGCCAAGGAAAATTAATATCTTTGTATTGACCCATAACACCAGCTTTAGGTAGATTTTGGGTTTCACAAGAACCACAAATAGAACATTTATTAACGTAGCGAGATACAGAACTTCTGAGTTTTGGCTAATAATAAATTTCAGAGATACGAGAAATGGTTTTAGGTATGCCTAAATGAGCACTTAGTTCATTGTCATGAAATAACCTTAACTCGGTTGGCGGTAGGAACAACAATTTTCCAATTAGATAAATTACTAGATATTGGGTTAGACGAAAACATATGTTCACACAAAACATTATTGTCAACCTTAAATGTGGGATATAAATCGGGATTAATCGAAACTTTTTCAATCATAGAAGTATACCAAGCATCTGGTTTAAAGGTACTTACGTCTATAACAGAAATTTCAGATAAAAAACGAGATGAAGCATCACTGACCACCATAATGGTTCCTTTTCTGTGTTTGATTTCAAAATCAAACTGGGAGAGCCTAAGAGAAAGACGTGCTAAGCGACCTGAGGGATTCGAAAGTTTAGAAAGATACTGCAAAGAAGAATGATCTGTCTCAAGAGTAAAATAAGTGCCTTCAACATTGCCTCGGAATTTTTCAACACCAAAAATAACTCCTAAAAGTTCTTTTTCTGTTGTACTGTAGAGGTATAGATCGTAAACGGTCCGTAGAGGTCGGTAGAGGTCCGTAGAGAAACAGTAGAAAATTGAAAATTAAGAAGGAGGAAAAACATGAACAGGTAGAAGCTTATACTCCAATACATACAAAAATTAGAATTTCATTTTTAAAATGAAACCACAGTAAACTGTTCAGCGCAAAAATCTCTAGTAGTTGTTTGGAAGACTGAACTGATGGTAATTGGTTCTTTATAGATATAATATGGGAAATAATTTTCAGCAATTTCGGGGTTTATAAATGACTTTGAAGCTCCGGTATCTATCAATAATTTAAAGGGAGGATCAGAAATTATTATGTATGGAAGATCTTTCTTGTCATAAATTGAAAAAATTTCTACGTCTGATTGGTTAGTTCGGGAGCGTCTTGAAAATTTTGTTCGTCGCTGCTTTGTGTTTCTGGATTGTCAGATATTGAGTTTGTGGTGTCTACATAGTCATCAAATTCATAGGGAGAAATACAATTTTGGTCGTAAACGTTATCTTGGTCGAGCATGTTATTTTCATAAGGGTAGTAAGGAGTGTTTGATTGATAATAGTCATAATATTGCGTTTGGTCGACATTGTGCAGTTCTTCAGAAATAAATCTGGGTTGTGACGGTTGGAGTTGGTATTGTTGTGCAAATCGATCAAAGTTGGATCTGTTAAATGTATTTGACGAAATGCCACTCATAGGAGTTGGTTTGGGCTGACGGAAATTTGAATTAAGTTTCCACACATTACTCGGGGTTCTTGAAGGTTGTTGAGAACCGAAAACTTGTCTATTCTTCGGGAATCTATGTGAGATGAATCTGGGTTGAAGATTGATTGGTCCACGAGGAAATGGATTTGAAAATTTTTGCATTGGCATTAAATGTTGACCGAAGTTAGGGACATTAAAATTAGTTTGATTTTGATAGTTTTGATTAAATTTTGGATATGGTTTATTCTTAAAAGTTTCGTTATTTGATTTTTGAAGGTAACGGATTTTATTTTCTGCAATAATAAATTGTCTAGCAGTTGCAAGAGTATCGGGTTTCATAACTCGAATTGTGGAGCCCAAAGGGTCCTTCAAACCGGCCAGAAATATTTTTATAGCATGTGTATTTTAAAAAATTTTCTTTACGGTTGCACCAGCTTGACTAGTTTCATGACAATCAACGTAATTATGAAGAGCACTCAAATTAGACATTACTCTAGTGTAAAAATTGAGAGCAGGTTCGTAAGAATTTTGTCTCAACTGATATAGATCAAAGAGTAATCCGTTTTCGTCTCTCTTGTCGCCGAAGTGAGCTACCAGAGTGATTTTAACTGTTTCCCAATCTTTGTTTATGCAAATACTGTAAACTTCTCTCGTGTTTCCAACTAATTTTTCATATATTCCGAAAATTAAACTAATGTTTTGAACGCAATTGGCATTTGCGGGATTTGGATCCCAATAAGTTTTAATTAAAGTGTTACTCGTCTCTATGAAACACGCTAATTCAAGCGGATTACCATCAAATTTTGGTACAATTTCCAATAATTTAATTTCGAATTTGGGAACACATTGTTGAATCTAATTGACTATCATTAGATTTAATATTTTCTTCAATGCTTAAATTATTTAAAAGAGAAATAACTTCTAATACTGAACTTTCTTTTTCTTCGTCAGAATAATTAAAATTAAAATTTGATTCAATACAAATATTAAGCTCACTGTCGCTTTCCACTATGGAATCTTCAGATGAGGAGAATGACATAGGATAAGAAAGACAATAGGATAAATAATATGAGCAACTTACAGTAAAATTGCGATGATTTCCATTGATCCTCGATGGACTGCACTCTCTGGATTGGCACCGTAATATTCTCAAACGTTCATTGGCACTTTTCGGATTGTAGAAACTGAAGGATAATACACGATGAGAATCCTTTTGGATCCTACTGACTGCGCCACTTTATGTTTTCAAGTTAAAACTTTACTTTTTTAATAAACAATTAAATACTATAATTACACGTTATTAATATTTATTAAAGTTAACAATATGAAGTCTATAATCATTCTGAAAATAAAATATGTATAATGAAGCTATGCGGTGTCCAGTAGTGCAATTCAGCATTATGACGTAGTCGATCGTCCGATGATGGTTCGATGTAACAATACCATATAAAGTCACGAATTCAGCTGACGGGACATCTATCGTTTC
Organism: Galeruca laticollis; assembly: GCA_963921935.1. NCBI lineage: Eukaryota > Metazoa > Arthropoda > Insecta > Coleoptera > Chrysomelidae > Galeruca > Galeruca laticollis. The sequence continues at coordinate 207,438,472 of OY998177.1, forward strand.
ATAACTCACACTTTAGGTGCTTACGAGAGGAAAACAAAGACTTCACTCCAATTCAAATAATAAAACATTATGTATTAAGTGATAATAACATAATTCGTTCAGCCACGAAATATGCTCCATTCGAAATAATTAAAGGTCATATAGACAATCCGGACCCCTTTGACTTGATCGATCATTTGGTCCTATCTTATCATGTTCAGATCCACAGAGAATCTAGAAAGCAGCTTTATGAATCAAGAACGTAAGGAAAAGGTAAAAGAAAACTTCTACAATAAAGCTAATCAAAGTCGCAACGACCCCCCTGATTTTTCTGGACCGAAATTCAATAAGGTAGAAGTAGTAAATGATAACGGTGTCTAGTTAGAAACTAATCAAGGTGCCTATCATAAGAGTATTATTAAGAAACCTAGAATTAGAACAGATAACGGTTTGAAGGATCCACAAGATTAAGTCACTGACACTTCTTATCTGCCTGACCCTTCAAATGAATAGAATAGTTAGTATAAAGAGGAAATTAGCATAACTCTCATAGAAAATATGATACTTCCAGTAGAAATAGGTAAAGCTTGGATTATATATACAAAACATACATTTATCCATTATTTAGATATTAAAGAAGTAGTTAGGCAGAAAAACACGTTAAAAACTATTTTTCTAGTTCAAATCGCATTTCTTACTATGCCTTCAGTGAAAATCTTATAAAGCGAATTGAGTTTCTAATTAGATCTTCAGGCAGAAAATTTGAAAGCTTGAATCCCCACATGCGTTCAAAGAGAGGTTTAATCAATGGTATAGGTAATGCTATTAAATGGTTACTTGGTAATTTAGATTCAGATGACGGTGAGCGAACAATTAAACTTTTACAGGAAGAACAAAAACATGTAACATATGAATTAGATTTACAAACTTCCTTGTTGAATATATTAATTAATTAATCACTAACAACACTTTGGCAAAATCATCAATAACTTTATAACAATCTAGAAAAATATCAAGCTTCTATAAATCAAATTAACTTTTTAGGTATATATATTACATTTCAAGGAACAACAAGAGTAGAAAGTGGGGGACTTGAGCACCCCCCTAGTTATAGCACCCACCCGCCATTTTTAGTCCATTCGCGGGTAGATGGCGCCACCAGCCGCCTTTTTAAATCATCCTGTCATAAGTGCCGTATGGGCCAACCGTCGACCCGTCACGTGAGTCAACCCATCAAATGTGCCGTATGGGCCAACTGTCGACCCGTCACGTACGTCAAATGTGTCGTCATCTATCATATGTGTCATCAGTCAAATGTGCCTTATGTCGTATGTGTCATCAGTCAAATGTGTCATCAGTCAAATGTGTCATCAGTCAAATGGGCCTTATGTCATATGTGTTGTCTGTCAAATGTGTCGTATGGCTCATCTGTCGTATGTGTCATCTGTCAAATGTGTCTTAAGTCGTATGAAGCATCTGTCACGTGTTTCTTATGTCGTAAGGTCTACGTCGTATGTCAAATGTGTCATCTGTCGTATGCGCCGTCCGTCAAATGTGTCTCTGGTATATCTCTGACGTGTCTCTGGTATATGTGTGGTATGTCTCTGGTATGCCTCAGTTGCGTCTCCGGTATGTCTCTTGTTTTCTATCGTATGCGTCGTTAGTCAAATGCGTCGTATGGGGTGGCTGTCGTATGGGTTGTCCGTCAAATGTGTCTTATGTCGTATGGTCTGTGTCGTCAGTCATGCTTGCTATCTGTCATATGGTCTACGTCGTCTGTCATGCTTACCTTCTGTCGTATGTGTCAAACGTGTCTTATGTCGTATGGTCTGCATCGTATCGTCTACGTCACCTGTCAAATGTGTCATCTGTCGTATGTGTCGTCCGTCAAATGTGTCTCTGGTATATCTCCGACGAGTCTCTGGTATGTCTGTGGTATGCCTCAGCTGTGTCTCCGGTATGTCCCTTGTTTTCTATCGTATGCGGCGTCAGTCAAATGTGCCTTATGTCGTATTGGTCAGCATCGTCTGTCATGCTTACTTTCTGTCGTATGTGTCAAATGTGCCTTATGCCGTATGGTCTGTGATGTGTGTCTAGTATTCAGTGTCATTATGTTGTCAGTCTAAGCCATCTGTTGCCGTCAACCTACATTGTCAAATATGTGCCATCAGTTAACGTCTTCGTCAATAAAAAACAACAACAACAATCTTATAATAATAATCTTTATTGAGAATATAATATTACACATTGTTATAAATAATACCGTCTGAATAAAAATATTTTCAAAAGTTTCTTCGTTTTCCATCTGTCTCTCTTCGTTTCATTACACAAGACGAAAACATTTTGTATTTCTTCCCATCTGAAACATATGTTATAACATTAGATACATCATTTACAATGGTAATACAGTATTTAAACACCATTATGATGAAGTCAATGACCGGAGGGGTTTACAAGAATCATACCTGAAGACAATGACCAGAGGGTGCCGTTGATCAATGGGAAAGAAGAAGAGATAAGCGATGAGTTTTACAATAATATACCGATATACAGGGTGTTATCATAAATATGTTACTATGATGATCGGTATACAAGACGTCAACAATGCCATAAGGGCACAAGCATCTCTGATTGGTCAGATTGGAGACAAATAAACATCATTGTGATGAAGACAATGACCACAGAGGGTTTACAAGAATCATACCTGAAGACAATGCCCAGAGGGTGTCGTTGATTGATGCGAAAGAAGAAGAGATGAAGAGATAAGCGATAAGTTTTACAATAATATACCGATATACAGGGTATTGTCATAAATATGTTACTATGTTGATCGGTATACAAGACGTCAACAATGCCATAAGGGCACAAGCATCTCTGATTGGTCTGATTGGAGTCAAATAAACATCATTGTGATGAAGACAATGACCACAGAGGGTTTACAAGAATCATACCTGAAGACAATGACCACAGAGGGTGTCGTTAATTGATGGGAAAGAAGAAGAGATAAGCGATAAGTTTTACAATAATATACCGATATACAGGGTGTTGTCATAAATATGTTACTATGATGATCGGTATACAAGATGCCAACAATGCCATAAGGGCACAAGCATCTCTGATTGGTCAGATTGGAGTCAAATAAACATCATTGTGATGAAGACAATGACCACAGAGGGTTTACAAGAATCATACCTGAAGACAATAACCAGAGGGTGTCGTTGATTGATGGGAAAGAAGAAGAGATGAAGAGATAAGCGATAAGTTTTGCAAATATACAAGGAGTATCAAAAGAGTCATCTGAAGAAGTGATCGACAATGACCAGAGGGTGCCGTTGACCATCGGCGGATGTGTCTTATGTGTCGTCGGGTAAACGATCCTATGATTGTTAGATTATTATCATATACACGATGTACAAAGACGCCATTAGGGCACTATAACACATATCTCTGCTAATATTGGTTAGATTGAAGTCGAACAAACACCATTGTGATAAGTGGATGTACAAAGACACCATAAGGGCACTACCATCTCTGATTGGTCGTATTGAAATCGAATAACTTGTGATGAAGAGGTAAACCACTACGACGACGTTCGATATACAGGGTGTTGTCATAAATATGTTACTACGATGATCGGTATACAAGACGTTAACGATGTCAAAAGGACACTCTGCTATTATTCGCCGGATTAAAGTCGATCTATCGCCAATACTCTCAACCTACATTGTCCACTAAGTGTCGATAATACAGTTACCTACTCGGCTCTGCCATCAATACTCTCAACCTACATAGTACATTACATATCGTTAATGCAGTTAACCGTGTGTCATATATCTTCTGTGTGACGTACATCAAGTCTGCGTCGTCTGTCATGTGTGTTTTCTGTCGTATGGGTCGTCATATATGTCGTATGTCAAATGTATCTTATGTCGTATGGTCTGCGTCGTCTGCCATGTGTTTCTTGTTTTCTGTTGTACGGTCTACGTCGTCTGTCATATGTCTTTTGTTTTCTATCGTATGCGTCGTCTGTCAAATGTGTCTTATGTCATATGGTCTGCATCGTTTGGTCTACGTCGTCTGTCAAATGTATCATCTGTCGTATTTGCCATCCGTCAAATATGTCTCTGGTATGTCTCTGACGTGTCTCTGGTATGTCTGTAGTATGTCTCTGGTATGCCTCAGCTATGTCTCTGGTATGTATCTTGTTTTCTATCGTATGCGTCGTCAGTCAAATGTGCCTTATGTCGTATGATCTGCGCCGTCTGTCGTGTGTTTTTTGCTTTCTGTCGTCTGTCAAATGTGCCTTATGTCATCATGGTCTGTGAAGGGTGTCTTATATTCAGCGTCATGTCTGTCATTTTGTTGTCAGTCTACGCCATCTGTCGTCGTCAACCTACATTGTCAAATATGTGCCATCAGTTAACGCCTTCGTCAATAAGGAAACAACAACAACAACAATCTTATAATAATAATCTTTATTAAGAATACAATATCACACATTGCTATAAATAAACGTTTTAATGCCGTCTGAATAAAAATATTTTCAAAAGTTTCTTCGTTTTCCATCTGTTTCTCTTCGTTTCATTATACCTATAAGACGAAAACATTTTGTATTTCTCCCCATCTAAAACAAATGTCATGAAAAAACACACTTTTACTTACTTTTAAACCATCCCGGTAGCAAATCATTACATATTTTTCCATGTCATAGTCAGACGTTTTTCTCAAAATGCACTTCTTCCTAAAGAATTTTTCGGTTTCTTGAATCACATATACCCTATCTCTATTCAAAAAATAAACATTATGATGCCTAAAACTAAGAAGTTATCTGTCATTTTGTTGAAAATAAATGGAAAAACTTACTCTGTAATATCACCAAATTAACATCCTTCTAATCTCTATCACAGTATTTAATACATTTTTCAACAAACATCAAAGCTTATAAATGAACTTAGTAACCAGGAATATTGCAAAAATTGTTTTGTATCTCTTTTACCTAGAACAAATGTCATTTTGAGAACATTTACGCATTTTTAATAAAATGTTATAAAACCAACAGAATAAAAACATTATCAATAGATTCTTCTTTTTCTCTGATTTAACAAAAAAATACAAGCATGTCAAAAAAGCCTTTACACAAGTCTTCGCTAAGAGGACAACGATAATGAGTTAAATCATAGTTATAATTTATTCTATAATCTTTAACTTAAAAAGCAAAATTTGAAAAAATTTGCCGATTTATGCTTACAAAGTACCTTTCTCATGTTATTTTAATCAACAACTGTTAAATGGAATGAAAATATTCTAAAAAGTTTACAACATACCTACATCTGATCGAAAATTAAAAAGTTAAAAATAAATTATCGAAAAAATAGTACTCTTTAAGTGTACAGCAAACCTACATTTGATCAAAAAAGCGACAAAGTTGAAATTAAATCATCAAAAAACATAACTTATTACAAGTATTTTTTCTGCTTTATGTTACCTAGTCTTAAAACCTCAACCTCTAAAACGCTAAAGTTGAATAATTCTTTAAAAAATGTAAAATAATACAAGCATGTCAGAAAAGCCTTTACACCCTGCTCCGCGAAAAGAAAAAAAAGAATTTTTCGGTTTCTTAAATCACATATACCCTATCTCTATTCAAAAATAAACATTATGATGCCTAAAACTAAGAAGTTATCTGTCATTTTGTTAAAAATAAATGGAAAAACTTACTCTGTAATATCAACAAATTAACACCCTTCTTATCTCTATCGCAGTATTTAATATATTTTTCAACAAACATCAAAGCTTATAAATGAACTTAGTAACCAAGAATATTGCAAAAATTGTTTTGTATTTCTTCCCATCTAAAACAAATGTCATGAAAAACACACTTTTACTTACTTTTAAACCATCCCGGTAGCAAATCATTACATATTTTTCCATATGTCATTCTTGTTTGTTCACGATAGTCAGACGTTTTTCTTAAAATACACTTCTTCTTAAAGAATTTTTCGGTTTCTTGAATCACATATACCCTATCTCTATTCAAAAAATAAACATTATGATGCCTAAAACTAAGAAGTTATCTGTCATTTTGTTAAAAATAAATGGAAAAACTTACTCTGTAATATCATCAAATTAACGTCCTTCTAATCTCCATCACAGTATTTAATACATTTTTCAACAAACATCAAAGCTTATAAATGAACTTAGTAACCAGGAATATTGCAAAAATTGTTTTGTATTTCTTCCCATCTAAAACAAATGTCATGAAAAACACACTTTTACTTACTTTTAAACCATCCCGGTAGCAAATCATTACATATTTTTCCATATGTCATTCTTGTTTGTTCACGATAGTCAGACGTTTTTCTTAAAATACACTTCTTCTTAAAGAATTTTTTCGGTTTCTTGAATCACATATACCCTATCTCTATTCAAAAAATAAACATTATGATGCCTAAAACTAAGAAGTTATCTGTCATTTTGTTAAAAATGAATGGAAAAACTTACTCTGTAATATCATCAAATTAACGTCCTTCTAATCTCCATCACAGTATTTAATACATTTTTCAACAAACATCAAAGCTTATAAATGAACTTAGTAACCAGGAATATTGCAAAAATTGTTTTGTATCTCTTTTACCTAGAACAAATGTCATTTTGAGAACTTTTACACATTTTTAATTAAGTGCTATAAAACCAACAGAATAAAAACATTATCAATAGATTCTTCTTTTTCTCTGTTTTACCAAAAAAAAAAAATACAAGCATGCCAAAAAAGCCTTTACACAAGTCTCCGCTAAGAGAACAACGATAATGAGTTACATCATAGTTATAATTTATTCTATAATCTTCAACTTAAAAAGCAAAAGTTGAAAAAAATTTGACGATTTATGCTTACAAAGTACCCTTCTCATGTTATTCTAATCAACAAATGTTAAATGGAATGAAAATACTCTAAAAAGTTTACAACATACCTACATTTGATCGAAAAACAACAAAGTTGAAAATAAATTATCAAAAAATAGTACTCTTTAGGTGTACAGCAAACCTACGTTTAATCAAGAAACAGCAAAGTTAAAATTAAATCATCAAAAAACATAACTTATTACAAGTATTTTTCTGCTTTAGGTTTACTAGTCTAAGACACCAACCTCTAAAACGTTTGCGAGGAACATATTTTCATTAAAAATAATCAGTTACTTCATACTTCCAGTAAAAGTGAAAATAACACAATAATAATTTGAAAATTCAACATACCTTCTAGGTCTCCAATGTATATCGCATGTTAAAAACTTTGAGACGTGTAACATATTTTCAAATAACAGGCTTATCAGGAAAGACTCTAAAAACTGTAACACGGACGGGAGAGTACATCTTTGAAATAGCTGCCTTATTAGAAAAATATACTTAGATTTTAAAAATATAGCTGCCTAGAATAAAGCCCTCTTAGCTGCCTAAAATAGACCAAAAACAAAGATGAACTCACTTTTACATAAACAATGTAATAATTCACAGAGCACGAGATCCTAAGCGAGGTTGTTATTAACTATTAGGAATAATAATTTATTATATGAACGCTATTTTTCGAAATTCATATAATGATAATCCAAAACCACATTGATAAAATAATACGTTGACTATCGTCACGGAGGTCTTCTCATACAATTTCATTATGTAGAAATTTTATATTTATCAAAATTGTAAACATGTTTTCGAATAAAATATATGGTTTATTATTATACGCAGAATTGGGTGTTCACTATATATACGGTGGAGTAAAAAGTTGTAAATTATTGTCTTACTGCATTTAATTTTACCTTCTTACCTATTAATTATATAGAGATCGTAGAAGATACGTGTAATATGGTGACAAATGTTTGAATTTCTCAAAAATGTTATGTAAGTGTTTACAACAATAGAGTAGCACTCATTGCAGATGGTTATACTACAATATTTTATAATAATGGTAAGACGTAATACCAGTTGTAGTATAACCATCTGCAATGAGTGCTACTCTATTGTTGTAAACACTTACATAACATTTTTGAGAAATTCAAACATTTGTCACCATATTACACGTATCTTCTACGATCTCTATATAATTAATAGGTAAGAAGGTAAAATTAAATGCAGAAAGACAATAATTTACAACTTTTTACTCCACCGTATATATAGTGAACACCCAATTCTGCGTATAATAATAAACCATATATTTTATTCGAAAACATGTTTACAATTTTGATAAATATAAAATTTCTACATAATGAAATTGTATGAGAAGACCTCCGTGACGATAGTCAACGTATTATTTTATCAATGTGGTTTTGGATTATCATTATATGAATTTCGAAAAATAGCGTTCATATAATAAATTATTATTCCTAATAGTTAATAACAACCTCGCTTAGGATCTCGTGCTCTGTGAATTATTACATTGTTTATGTAAAAGTGAGTTCATCTTTGTTTTTGGTCTATTTTAGGCAGCTAAGAGGGCTTTATTCTAGGCAGCTATATTTTTAAAATCTGAGTATATTTTTCTAATAAGGCAGCTATTTCAAAGATGTACTCTCCCGTCCGTGTTACAGTTTTTAGAGTCTTTCCTGATAAGCCTGTTATTTGAAAATATGTTGCACGTCTCAAAGTTTTTAACATGCGATATACATTGGAGACCTAGAAGGTATGTTGAATTTTCAAATTATTATTGTGTTATTTTCACTTTTACTGGAAGTATGAAGTAACTGATTATTTTTAATGAAAATATGTTCCTCGCAAACGTTTTAGAGGTTGGTGTCTTAGACTAGTAAACCTAAAGCAGAAAAATACTTGTAATAAGTTATGTTTTTTGATGATTTAATTTTAACTTTGCTGTTTCTTGATTAAACGTAGGTTTGCTGTACACCTAAAGAGTACTATTTTTTGATAATTTATTTTCAACTTTGTTGTTTTTCGATCAAATGTAGGTATGTTGTAAACTTTTTAGAGTATTTTCATTCCATTTAACATTTGTTGATTAGAATAACATGAGAAGGGTACTTTGTAAGCATAAATCGTCAAATTTTTTTCAACTTTTGCTTTTTAAGTTGAAGATTATAGAATAAATTATAACTATGATGTAACTCATTATCGTTGTTCTCTTAGCGGAGACTTGTGTAAAGGCTTTTTTGGCATGCTTGTATTTTTTTTTTTGGTAAAACAGAGAAAAAGAAGAATCTATTGATAATGTTTTTATTCTGTTGGTTGTATAGCACTTAATTAAAAATGTGTAAAAGTTCTCAAAATGACATTTGTTCTAGGTAAAAGAGATACAAAACAATTTTTGCAATATTCCTGGTTACAGTTCATTTATAAGCTTTGATGTTTGTTGAAAAATGTATTAAATACTGTGATGGAGATTAGAAGGACGTTAATTTGATGATATTACAGAGTAAGTTTTTCCATTCATTTTTAACAAAATGACAGATAACTTCTTAGTTTTAGGCATCATAATGTTTATTTTTTGAATAGAGATAGGGTATATGTGATTCAAGAAACCGAAAAAATTCTTTAAGAAGAAGTGTATTTTAAGAAAAACGTCTGACTATCGTGAACAAACAAGAATGACATATGGAAAAATATGTAATGATTTGCTACCGGGATGGTTTAAAAGTAAGTAAAAGTGTGTTTTTCATGACATTTGTTTTAGATGGGAAGAAATACAAAACAATTTTTGCAATATTCCTGGTTACTAAGTTCATTTATAAGCTTTGATGTTTGTTGAAAAATGTATTAAATACTGTGATGGAGATTAGAAGGACGTTAATTTGATGATATTACAGAGTAAGTTTTTCCATTTATTTTTAACAAAATGACAGATAACTTCTTAGTTTTAGGCATCATAATGTTTATTTTTTGAATAGAGATAGGGTATATGTGATTCAAGAAACCGAAAAATTCTTTAAGAAGAAGTGTATTTTAAGAAAAACGTCTGACTATCGTGAACAAACAAGAATGACATATGGAAAAATATGTAATGATTTGCTACCGGGATGGTTTAAAAGTAAGTAAAAGTGTGTTTTTCATGACATTTGTTTTAGATGGGAAGAAATACAAAACAATTTTTGCAATATTCTTGGTTACTAAGTTCATTTATAAGCTTTGATGTTTGTTGAAAAATATATTAAATACTGCGATAGAGATAAGAAGGGTGTTAATTTGTTGATATTACAGAGTAAGTTTTTCCATTTATTTTTAACAAAATGACAGATAACTTCTTAGTTTTAGGCATCATAATGTTTATTTTTGAATAGAGATAGGGTATATGTGATTTAAGAAACCGAAAAATTCTTTTTTTTTTTCGCGGAGCAGGGTGAAAAGGCTTTTCTGACATGCTTGTATTATTTTACATTTTTTAAAGAATTATTCAACTTTAGCGTTTTAAAGGTTGAGGTTTTAAGACTAGGTAACATAAAGCAGAAAAAATACTTGTAATAAGTTATGTTTTTTGATGATTTAATTTCAACTTTGTCGCTTTTTTGATCAAATGTAGGTTTGCTGTACACTTAAAGAGTACTATTTTTTCGATAATTTATTTTTAACTTTTTAATTTTCGATCAGATGTAGGTATGTTGTAAACTTTTTAGAATATTTTCATTCCATTTAACAGTTGTTGATTAAAATAACATGAGAAAGGTACTTTGTAAGCATAAATCGGCAAATTTTTTCAAATTTTGCTTTTTAAGTTAAAGATTATAGAATAAATTATAACTATGATTTAACTCATTATCGTTGTCCTCTTAGCGAAGACTTGTGTAAAGGCTTTTTTGACATGCTTGTATTTTTTTGTTAAATCAGAGAAAAAGAAGAATCTATTGATAATGTTTTTATTCTGTTGGTTTTATAACATTTTATTAAAAATGCGTAAATGTTCTCAAAATGACATTTGTTCTAGGTAAAAGAGATACAAAACAATTTTTGCAATATTCCTGGTTACTAAGTTCATTTATAAGCTTTGATGTTTGTTGAAAAATGTATTAAATACTGTGATAGAGATTAGAAGGATGTTAATTTGGTGATATTACAGAGTAAGTTTTTCCATTTATTTTCAACAAAATGACAGATAACTTCTTAGTTTTAGGCATCATAATGTTTATTTTTTGAATAGAGATAGGGTATATGTGATTCAAGAAACCGAAAAATTCTTTAGGAAGAAGTGCATTTTAAGAAAAACTATGACATGGAAAAATATGTAATGATTTGCTACCGGGATGGTTTAAAAGTAAGTAAAAGTGTGTTTTTTCATGACATTTGTTTTAGATGGGGAGAAATACAAAATGTTTTCGTCTTATAGGTATAATGAAACGAAGAGAAACAGATGGAAAACGAAGAAACTTTTGAAAATATTTTTATTCAGACGGCATTAAAACGTTTATTTATAGCAATGTGTGATATTGTATTCTTAATAAAGATTATTATTATAAGATTGTTGTTGTTGTTGTTTTCTTATTGACGAAGGCGTTAACTGATGGCACATATTTGACAATGTAGGTTGACGACGACAGATGGCGTAGACTGACAACAAAATGACAGACATGACGCTGAATATAAGACACCCTTCACAGACCATGATGACATAAGGCACATTTGACAGACGACAGAAAGCAAAAAACACACGACAGACGGCGCAGATCATACGACATAAGGCACATTTGACTGACGACGCATACGATAGAAAACAAGATACATACCAGAGACATAGCTGAGGCATACCAGAGACATACTACAGACATACCAGAGACACGTCAGAGACATACCAGAGACACATTTGACGGATGGCAAATACGACAGATGATACATTTGACAGACGACGTAGACCATACGATGCAGACCATATGACATAAGACACATTTGACAGACGACGCATACGATAGAAAACAAGAGACATATGACAGACGACGTAGACCGTACAACAGAAAACAAGAAACACATGGCAGACGACGCAGACCATACGACATAAGATACATTTGACATACGACATATATGACGACCCATACGACAGAAAACACACATGACAGACGACGCAGACTTGATGTACGTCACACAGAAGATATATGACACACGGTTAACTGCATTAACGATATGTAATGTACTATGTAGGTTGAGAGTATTGATGGCAGAGCCGAGTAGGTAACTGTATTATCGACACTTAGTGGACAATGTAGGTTGAGAGTATTGGCGATAGATCGACTTTAATCCGGCGAATAATAGCAGAGTGTCCTTTTGACATCGTTAACGTCTTGTATACCGATCATCGTAGTAACATATTTATGACAACACCCTGTATATCGAACGTCGTCGTAGTGGTTTACCTCTTCATCACAAGTTATTCGATTTCAATACGACCAATCAGAGATGGTAGTGCCCTTATGGTGTCTTTGTACATCCACTTATCACAATGGTGTTTGTTCGACTTCAATCTAACCAATATTAGCAGAGATATGTGTTATAGTGCCCTAATGGCGTCTTTGGACATCGTGTATATGATAATAATCTAACAATCATAGGATCGTTTACCCGACGACACATAAGACACATCCGCCGATGGTCAACGGCACCCTCTGGTCATTGTCGATCACTTCTTCAGATGACTCTTTTGATACTCCTTGTATATTTGCAAAACTTATCGCTTATCTCTTCATCTCTTCTTCTTTCCCATCAATCAACGACACCCTCTGGTTATTGTCTTCAGGTATGATTCTTGTAAACCCTCTGTGGTCATTGTCTTCATCACAATGATGTTTATTTGACTCCAATCTGACCAATCAGAGATGCTTGTGCCCTTATGGCATTGTTGGCGTCTTGTATACCGATCATCATAGTAACATATTTATGACAACACCCTGTATATCGGTATATTATTGTAAAACTTATCGCTTATCTCTTCTTCTTTCCCATCAATTAACGACACCCTCTGTGGTCATTGTCTTCAGGTATGATTCTTGTAAACCCTCTGTGGTCATTGTCTTCATCACAATGATGTTTATTTGACTCCAATCAGACCAATCAGAGATGCTTGTGCCCTTATGGCATTGTTGACGTCTTGTATACCGATCAACATAGTAACATATTTATGACAATACCCTGTATATCGGTATATTATTGTAAAACTTATCGCTTATCTCTTCATCTCTTCTTCTTTCGCATCAATCAACGACACCCTCTGGGCATTGTCTTCAGGTATGATTCTTGTAAACCCTCTGTGGTCATTGTCTTCATCACAATGATGTTTATTTGTCTCCAATCTGACCAATCAGAGATGCTTGTGCCCTTATGGCATTGTTGACGTCTTGTATACCGATCATCATAGTAACATATTTATGACAACACCCTGTATATCGGTATATTATTGTAAAACTGATCGCTTATCTCTTCTTCTTTCCCATTGATCAACGGCACCCTCTGGTCATTGTCTTCAGGTATGATTCTTGTAAACCCCTCCGGTCATTGACTTCATCATAATGGTGTTTAAATACTGTATTACCATTGTAAATGATGTATCTAATGTTATAACATATGTTTCAGATGGGAAGAAATACAAAATGTTTTCGTCTTGTGTAATGAAACGAAGAGAGACAGATGGAAAACGAAGAAACTTTTGAAAATATTTTTATTCAGACGGTATTATTTATAACAATGTGTAATATTATATTCTCAATAAAGATTATTATTATAAGATTGTTGTTGTTGTTTTTTATTGACGAAGACGTTAACTGTTGGCACATATTTGACAATGTAGGTTGACGGCAACAGATGGCTTAGACTGACAACATAATGACACTGAATACTAGACACACATCACAGACCATACGGCATAAGGCACATTTGACACATACGACAGAAAGTAAGCATGACAGACGATGCTGACCAATACGACATAAGGCACATTTGACTGACGCCGCATACGATAGAAAACAAGGGACATACCGGAGACACAGCTGAGGCATACCACAGACATACCAGAGACTCGTCGGAGATATACCAGAGACACATTTGACGGACGACACATACGACAGATGACACATTTGACAGGTGACGTAGACGATACGATGCAGACCATACGACATAAGACACGTTTGACACATACGACAGAAGGTAAGCATGACAGACGACGTAGACCATATGACAGATAGCAAGCATGACTGACGACACAGACCATACGACATAAGACACATTTGACGGACAACCCATACGACAGCCACCCCATACGACGCATTTGACTAACGACGCATACGATAGAAAACAAGAGACATACCGGAGACGCAACTGAGGCATACCAGAGACATACCACACATATACCAGAGACACGTCAGAGATATACCAGAGACACATTTGACGGACGGCGCATACGACAGATGACACATTTGACATACGACGTAGACCTTACGACATAAGAAACACGTGACAGATGCTTCATACGACTTAAGACACATTTGACAGATGACACATACGACAGATGAGCCATACGACACATTTGACAGACAACACATATGACATAAGGCCCATTTGACTGATGACACATTTGACTGATGACACATTTGACTGATGACACATACGACATAAGGCACATTTGACTGATGACACATATGATAGATGACGACACATTTGACGTACGTGACGGGTCGACAGTTGGCCCATACGGCACATTTGATGGGTTGACTCACGTGACGGGTCGACGGTTGGCCCATACGGCACTTATGACAGGATGATTTAAAAAGGCGGCTGGTGGCGCCATCTACCCGCGAATGGACTAAAAATGGCGGGTGGGTGCTATAACTAGGGGGGTGCTCAAGTCCCCCACTTTCTACTAACAAGTCAAATTAATCTCGATTGCCAAACTCTAATATCGTTTATAGATAATATCGAGAATGATATCCTATTTTCCAAGTTAAATACTCTTCACAGTTCCATAATATCAAGTTACGAAATTTTAGATTTAATTGAGCATTTGAATCAAATTCCTAAATTCAATAATATCTTAACCCTTAATTGGTATGCCAGGGTCAATTATGACCACAACACAAATATATTTCAAATTTCAATAATAACGAATGCACTTGGCAACCTCGCCTATTGTGTATTCTCCAGAGATCACCCGCACATCACGTTGATGTATCAGTTATTCTCGTACTGGCGATCACAGTGGTGCTGAGCGTTCTTTGGGTCGAATTTGACCCTGCCATACAGTAAGCGTAAGTTTTTCCAATTTTTTATCTGAAAGTGTAATGGTTGATTTAAGAGACAGAAAAAGACCCTTGACACAACAGGAGCTGGAAGATGTATCTGATACGTTATGGGATGATGATGGCGATATTTCTGACGCCGAAACTATGATTAGTGATCACGAAACCGATTCAGAAAAAGACAAAAGTGACAGTGATAAAAATGATGAAAGCCGGGAATCAGAAATAAGTAGCATGATGAACTTGATCTGAATGAAGTGGTATGCAACTATTATTATGGAAAAATAGGAAAAAATGGTCAAATTAAGCTCCTGCCCCAAGTCGCACTCAGGAGTCAAATATAGTAACACATCTACCAGGTCTTCTTGGACCAGCGCGACTACACAAGCCGACGGCGCCTGTTATGTTAATAATTGATGATACAATCATTGATCAGATTATTGAAAGGACAAATGAAAAAATAACAAGCTTGCAAGCAAATTACGGCGACAACACTTTAGAGTGCAGTTTCTTGAATCACGTTGACAGAACTGAAATGTTGGCTTTTTTATGTCATGTATTTGGCAGGTGTGTTCAAATCAAATAATGTTTGCATGTGATGGCACAGGCCGTGATATATTTCGCTGTATAATGACTGCAAAAAGGTTTAGTTTTTTACCAACAGCTTTGAGGTTTGATGACCCGAAATGCAGAGATCATCGAATTGCAGAAGGAGACAAGCTTGCTGCGATTTCTGAAATTTTCAATTGTTTTATAACTGCAAGTCCAATTATTCATGTGTCGGATATGTAACAGTTAACGTAATGCAGGTTATATTTCGCGGTAAATGTAGGTTTAGAATGTATATAAAGAGCAAGCCCGAAAAGTATGGAATTAAAATAATGTGCCTTTGCGATGCCCGCACACATTATTTAATAAATGCATTTGTTTATATTGGGAAACAAGATAACATACATAATCCGAAAAAACTATCCATACCCACGTTAAATGTCTTATCTCCTGTTCAGCCAATAGTGGCATCCAACCGCAATGTTACCGGAGATAATTGGTTTTCTTCATTAGAACTTATTACAGAGCTACTGAATTCTAAACTTACATACGTTGATACCATCAGAAAAAATAAGAGAGATTTGCCAAAAGAATTCTTGCCAAACAAAGAACGTAAAGTTTATTCTTTCCTGTTTGGATTCACTAAAAATATGACTATACTTTCATATGTACCGAAAAATAATCAATCTGTTTGTCTAATCAATCTGTTTGTCTAATCTCCAATTTGCATCGTACCGATAAGGTGCTAGATACGGAGAAAAAACTACCAAATATGATGGACTTTTACAACTTAACTAAAGTCAGCGTAGACTCACTAGATTAAACTTGTGCCAGTTATAAAGTAGGAAGGCGAACTAGGAGGTGGCCACAATCTATTTGGTCCGGATTATGGATATTGCTGGTGTGAATAGAACTATTCTTTATAATGCTGCTAATCCAGATTCTCAGCTATTACGACAAAAACATCTTATAAGCTTAGGAAGAGAACTATTACACAATCGTATGGTACGACGGGCTCAAATGCTAAACATCCCTAGACAATTGAGAGCAGTTATTCGTCAAGTTGGCAGCATTCCAGAAATTTATGAAAGGCCCATTGAGAGACCTGCCAAACGTGCAAGATGTTACCTTTGTCCTAGAAATGATAATAAACATTCACTAATATGTAAAAAAATACCAAAAACATGTTTGCAAAATTCACTGTGTTATAATAAATGTTATAATAAATGTTGTGAATAAATTTTTCCACCTGTTCAAACTTGTTTGTTATTTTTTTTCTATTTATCTTTTTGTCAAAATTTTAGTGTGTGTCGATTACCTGGACATTTATATTACGAATTCATATTTTTTCTTTTTCATTTTATTTTTTCGAATTTTCAATTTTTCTAAAAGATTCTCTTCAATTAGTATTTTTGTTTTTATGTTATTTGAAATAAATATTTTTTGGGTTATATTGTTTTTATATTACTGGTAGATTCTCTATAACATTGGATAGTTTTTTCTCTGTTTATTGTGCATGAAAAATGAGCGGGTCAATCTTGACCCCGCGATACCTTAAACGTTTTTGTTTTTTGACATACCAGTTAAGGGTTAACATACTATACGTTTCGTGGTACCCGTAACTATTTCTGGCTCTAAATTGATTTTTGCAATTCTTGTTCCTATCCTAAGACCAAAGTCCTAAGTTTATCACGTATTTCCCGTAATTCAAAAGAATATAGTGTTCACTCCCATTTTCCCATTTATCCTTACTTGGCAGTTAATAATGAAGAAGTCCAGCCAGAGAAAGAAGAATGCCTGAAAGGTGAAAATATATAGTACTGTATTCAAGAGTTTATTCCGTCTGACAACTTCACGCTGCAACTCCTAAACGGCCAGTCGCCAACTGGTTGTTATGCGACCCAAACAGATAATCAATATTTCAACAATCAATCAAGTTACAATAAATATTCCAGATGATTGTGAATTATCAATTAATAAACTTAAGTATTTATTCTAGCAAGAAATTCAACAACGAAAATCACTAACCTTACTGAGACTGGAAATTGCCAAACAATTGAAACCCATTGAGGAACAGACAACTAACTATAAAGTACCAGCCTTATCGATAACTTTAATATCAATAATTTTATTCGTAACAATAGCAATGTACTACTTGAAAAGAAAACATAGTCAATCGAAACCCAAGGATGAAAATGAGATAATTTTAGAAAAAATTATAACGGATTCATCCCACAAAAATAATTCCATCATTTTTTCGTCCGAGAGAAGGAGGAGTTACGAGCCAACAATATGCCAACACCTCTTATTAAGACTTTTATTTTTATCTCTATGTAACTTGTTAATTATTTCATTACAGTTGTTTCAGTTTCCGTCTAGCTTTAGTTGAATAAACATACTATTGTAATTGCAATATATTTTTAAAAACGGTCTTAAAATTAATTTTTTCTACTTCCGTTACTAAAACCCCATTATAAACACGGGTTTGACATACGCAAAACGACTCTTTAAACGCTAGTGTTTAAAATACGAAAAGTCACATCTGGTTTATCTTTTGTCTTTTTAAAACGTCTCAACACGTGTATCTTTGGAATATTAAATTTAATATTCCGGGATAATTTTGTTCTTCTTTATCATTTGATTTCTCTGTCAGCTGTCAGCCATCGTCTGCAATGTTATGAATATATAGGCCGAATAGCCTTGCCAGCTGATGCCTTCAATGAAGGAAAGAAGATGTTACGAATATAATTAACAAATAATGTAATTAAGATCGATGTTTTCATTCCCGCGGGCGTAGAAAAAGTATAGTAAGCACCTCATGTTAAAAACATTTATAGTCACTCGTTTCATAAGGCACCCGCTCCGCTTCGCTCCACTCGTCCCCAATAAAACTCGTTACTAAAGTTACGTTTTTAACACTTGGTACTTAATATACTATTTTTACTTCTCCGTCCAACCTATCTAATATGCGAGAAAAGTATTGGTTTATTTTGAAAAAAAATGTTGAGTTATTTTCACGTATTCCACCAACAACAATACGAAAAAACAGTTTTTAGAAAAAAAATCCTGTGTGTATGTCGTCGTCGTTGTCGTCGGCCACTTTTCCTTACATGTCTTGTAAGCACGATACAGACTCCGGAGTGCAATAAGTCACCAATTTTATGATTGAATATTGTTAAGAAGATGTCACAGATGAACTCTATTGATTTTCAGCTCACCAGAGCCAGTACAACGGGTGCTGTGATACTTGAAGTACGACAATTTGGTATTTTTTGAGAAATTTCAGTTTGTTAGCACGATACAGCCTCCGGAATTCAACAAGTCACCAATTTTATGATTGAATATTATTCAGGATATCTCACAGATGAACTTCATTGATTTTCAGCTCACCAGAACTAATACAACAGGTACTACAGTACTTTAAGTACGATATTTTTGTCATTTTTGGAGAAGTTTCAGTTTGTTAGCAGGATACAGCCTCCGGAGTATATACAAGTGACCAATTTTATGATTGGATATTTTTCAGATTTTCTCAAAGATGAACCCTATTGATATTCAGCTCACTAAAGCCAGTACAACGGGTGCTATGGTACTTGAGGTACCAAAATTTTTGTCATTTTTGGAGAATTTTCAGTTTGTTGGCATTATACTGCCTCCATAGAGTATACGATTGATCAATTTTATGATTGAATATTGTTTAAAGTGTCTCACAGATGTACCCTATTGATTTTCAGTTGATTAGAGCGAGTACAGCGGGTCCTATAAATCCAGATATACTAAATTTTCAATTATTTTTGGAGTTTTTTCGGCTTGTTTGCACGATACATACCCCGAAGTGTATACAAGTAACAATTTTATGATAGAATATTGTTTAGGGCCACATATGCGGAAAAGTTAGTTTTAATCTTTAAAACCGTTTATTATTAATAGGGATACTAATCATTAGTTTGATAAAATAAAACTGCAAAATACGTTCTTCATTCTAAATATGTTTCACGTTTCTCAGTCAATATGTACTTTGCTTTTTTTCCCTAAATGTATGATCGCTGTGTAGCATCAGATGTTCCTTTTTATTCATCTGATTGACATTGATATCTTATGAGCATACAATCGAGTTTCAAGCGAATCTGTGACACCGATCCCACCAAATTATATTACATATAATTCTCCATATCATATGGCATCTGAAATCTCAAACAAAAAAGATATAGTGCGTGGAGTCCCTCCGCGCGGAAAAAGTGAAACTTCGTTATATGGAAATGGAAATAGGAAGGGGCAGAAATTGATTTTTAGTGAAATCATATTGCTTCTTTAAGACATTGCTTACAATTCACAATTGATCGCATATTTTAATTATCATTTTCGAGTGGAGAAATATCCAAATCTATATCATTTACAATGGGATTATGATAACTAACTAGCCTGTAAGAGGTATACTACGCGCATGCGTTCGAGTGCCACGCATTCACTCTCGCTCTGTATCTTTCTATTCCCCCTCCCCAGGAGCGTTAAACGTGTAACGCAACAGTGCTTTCATACCCCCTCCATGGTAACGTTAAACATTTAACGCAACCTTGTTGGAAGTCGCATTAGAAGTTTCACTTCAAAACCCTCAAAAAAGATGGTTTTTAAATCAAATTTAGGTATTAAACAAGATACATTTTAGTAAGTAGGTAATATCACTATTGAATTTCTCCTCTCAAGTTTGAGCCACTTGTCTCTTATTGAAGTGAAACTTCTAATGAAACTTCCGTTTAACGCAACAGTGCTTTCGTACCACCTCCATGGTAGCGTTAACCGTTCAACGCTCCTGGGGAGGGGGGATAGAAAGAAACAAAGCGATAGTGAATGCGTGTCACTCGAACGCATGCGCGTAGTATACCTGTTACAGACCAGTTAGTTCTCATAATTCCATTGTAAATGTTATAGATTTCTCCACTCGAAGTTGATAATTAAAAGATGCGATCAATTGTGAATTGTAAGCAATGTTAACAAAGTTTGTCTTAAAGAAATAATATGAGTTCATTAAAAAACAAAAAAACAATTTCTACCCCTTTCTATATGTATTGCTTTGGTTTTGTTTATTCATTAATAATCTTACTGTTTATCAAAATATGATTATAGATAACGTAACTTTATTTTTTAATTACCTTTCTTATTTTTGTACATCTATCTGATGATATCCGACATGGCAGTTGCCCATGATTCCTACTAAGGCCTAGCCTACATGTCACATCTCATCTCATAACTTCAAAAGCACATTCGCAGGGGTTGCTCACTTTTTCGTTCTGACTAACAACAACTAAGCGCTGCTATTCCGCAGTTGGTAATAAATTATATTTTATTGTTGGTAAAATCTGCTGTTTTCGATATCACGGTGGTTCCGTGTCGATCTTAACGTCAACTTGATAGATAAATCATCTTTCATGTTTGATTGTTTGAATTTCAAAGCATTGAATATTCGTTATTTCGATTTCATCATTCTTATCTTTTTTTAATATTATTGATATAATATTTGATTCTTATTTCATTTTAATAATGGTATTTACACGTGTTGTGTACCTAATTGTTCTTTTAAGAAAACTGAAAAGCCAATGCATGCTTAGTTGGTTTACGAAATTAGTTGCATACGAATTGTTACTTTGAAAATGATCATTCTGAGGTGATTGATTTTGAGGAACATAGAAAGATCTTTGGTTATAATTAGAATTATTTGGATGATTATTGTTATTAGGATGGCGGAAATTGTTATTGTGATTTGAACTATAGTTGTTAAAGTTTCTGTTAAAATTGGGAGAATAGTATCTATTGAAAGGTTGAGATGGCCTTGAAGTTGACACATTTTTTATCCGGGGATTTGATGGTGCCATTCTCTGAACTGGTCTAAAATTTTGTGAATTTAAATAATTAGTTTTACGCGTACTGTACAAGAAATTTTCTTCTTTGACTACTAAAGACATTGCCTTTTCTAGACTGTCTGGATTTCTTAAGCCAATATTATTTCGTAACTGGCCGCTGAGCCCACTAATAAATGTTTTTAATGCTAACTCATCATACCTCTCTAGTCTAATACATTTTTCTTGAGGTGGTAGATTTGATGCATTTATTTTTGATGCTATTACACTTCTACAATCTTGGCAACCCATGCCAAAATTATATGGTGTTTCATTATTGAATGGATGTAAAGCAATTAAGTCTTGAACGAGACAATGAAGATTTCTTTGATCTCCAAAAGTTAATTGTAATAATTTTTTATTATCATCCCATATAGTTAATTCTGAACGGGATCCTATTAAACTTAAACTTGAGGCTCTACCTATTATTGCCCGTAAAATATATGAGTTAATTTGAGCACTTACATTTGTAGTATCTGCAAATTAAATTATCAAACTTTCACAAGCATCTAAAAATACTCCTAACGTATGTGCATTGCCATCAAATTATGGTATAGTATCTACATATAATTTTACAAGAGAATAATTCATATTTACTGTAGCCATTTCTGAAATTGCATTTTCTGAACCTGAACTATCCTCAACTGGAAGCAAATTCTCAATATTTATTAATATATGTGAATTACAACTATCTTCTAAATTCAATGATTGACATAAAATGCTAAGGTCTTCAATGTCTGCCATAGAATATTAAAATATATATAAAAATGTAGAAAAATCACAAATCATTCATAAATCAACATAAAAATATGAAGGAAAATTATATAGGAGAACAAAATCCGCTTACCAAAGTGAATGGGTTGGCTTCGTCTTCTTAAAACTATCCGGATTCTGCAATGTTGGCTTCTTCCAGGATCTCCACACTTCGACGATGCAGATCCTTCGTCTGGATGAACACTTTCCAAATTACCGATATTTTAGACTTTAGGCGATCGTTAATTGTCAATAAACTATTGATATAGACCGGTTTGACACTATTTTTGTTGTCGTTCCGTTTGACAATTCAACTGACTGCGCCAATTTTATGTTCACTCGCGTAAGTCGTTTTTAAAAATAATTGAATAATTTAAGAAAGTGGAACTTTATTAACTTAATAAACAATTAAATGTTATAGTTGAAAAGTATAAGTTAAAAAGATAAAAAGGCCGGCTCGCAACTGGTTTTGTTCCCGTTGTCGTAAGTGGGGAAACGCTTCTTAGATTCAGCAACGTCGGCTGTTTCCTAGGAAACCCAGGTTTACAACTATTTTTCATGACATCAAAGATTTTATAGCTTTTAGTCTGAAAAAGTAACCGTTTATTTTATGGAGAACGCAACGTAGGGTGGTTCCCATGAAAATTCAAAAATCATTATTTTTGTATAACTCGATACTCGTGTTATTTAAAAAGTATATTTTATGAAAAATGCATGAAAATACCGAAATTGTTATTATTGAGTAATATGATATTTGTGTTATTTAACATTGCGTTATCTGGTAGTTTGTATTATTTGAACATACGCGTTTTTTCCTATATAACAAATAGATGTGTGGAGTATATTAAAATTGGGCATATTTGTATCAACTTAATAGTAGGTTTGTATTACTTTAGGTCTATCAATTGTATTGGTCTTCTTCTTCAAGTGTCCTCTTCACTACTGAAGGTTGGCGACAATACCAGCAAACTCCTCTCTATTTCTTGCTGCTCTCAATAGGGTGCATGTGTCTAATCTGTCCACTCTCTTATATTCTTAAGTCATGAGCATTTTCGTCTTCCGGGTCCTCTTCGGCCCTCTATCTTTCGCTCCATAAGCAGTCTCAAAAGTTGATATTTTTCTCCCAGATAACCAGTTTTGCGCTGTTTCACATGTTGTAAAAGTTCCCTGTCTGTTCCCATCATTCTTATAACATTCTCATTTGTCATTCTTCGGGTCCATGGTATTTTCAAAAGTCAACGGAAGATCCACATTTCAAATGCTTCCAGTCGCTGCATTATCCTCTTTCCCATTGTCCAGGATTCCGAGCCATATATACATATTTGTACTTGTACTAATTGCTGTAACATTGTTTAAGACGCAATGAATATATTATTATTAGTGTGTGTTTCGAATAATTTTATTCACATATTTTCATAAATATCTTTAGAAAACTTTGGAAAATTGAAATTTCCTTCGTAAATTACCAATTTATATCTGTTTCTTTCATTTCAGTTCACTGTAGTATCTATATTTTCAACTTAATTTTCTCTCTATTATAGATTGTTCCAAAGAGACTGGAAGCTTCCAATTGAAATATTATACCAGAATCACCACTTTTCTGTTCTCTAATTTAAATTCACTTTTTATTCATATCAATTCTCAACGTAAAATTTCCCTTTTCTCTTGTTATTTAATTTGAGTATAATATAAACTTTAAATTGAAATTTCCTATCGTGCTCAAATTCAGTATTATAAAAAAAAGTTAATGAGAAAAATATTCCACCGATCCAATCGCAAATACCCACTCAACGCGTTGTCACTAGAAAATAACTTGACGTGCCTGATCCGACATTCTGAACAGCAAAGCCTCCAGAAAATGAGTACCTAATTGAATAAAGATCTCGCCTGACAATCGAAAAGTTCCGTAGGACAAATATTAATGGTAAAATTTGAATTATCAGAAGTTCCCCACTGAAAGTTTGTTTGGCGTCTGAAATAAATCTCTCAAGCCGTGAAAAAGTTTAATAAATTCACTGACAATTCAAAGCAGTCATTTTAAATCTTACTGCTTCAAAAGAAAAATATTGGTAAATAAAAAAATACTTATTGAAATAGATTATCATAAATATTACTTAGATACCATAGTTAGAAAAAAATTCACTGGTAGTAACAAAACGCTGATTCACGGGAACGAAAGACGCATACAATCTTCGAATCGCCAGTTTCTATATTATTTTTCAAATCTTGGCAACAAAAAATTATTCCAGTTATATTAGTATCAAACGCTGTTCGAAGATTGTGACTGTAAACATTCGTGAAAAATGAAGAGATACCATATAGATTACACGCAGGCCGTGGAAGTGATCTCATTCCACTATTTCCTGTCCTTGCTTTTGTTTTCCATTCCTGGATTCCATTATCTCTTACGTCTTCTATTATTTCTGCGTACTGCTCTTCTTTGGTCTGTATTTTTTTTATCTGGCTCCCGCTTATTTTATGTACATAATTACAACTTATTCTTTGGATCTTATTATTTTGCCCAGTTCTGCTTCTCCAGATAAATTTCCTATTCCGTTCCAATTCTCCCTCTGTTTCCTCCTAATATCCTCCTGAGTATTTTTCTTTCTCATATATCTAATTTCCCTTCCTCAATTTTGTTAATTATCCACACTTCACCTTCGTAGCATTACTGTCGATCTTATTATTTTTTTGGTACATATGTAGCTCAGCCTATCTGGAGATTCGCTTTGAACTATTAACTTGTTCAATGTTCCTACCTGTTTACTACTTTTCGTCAGCCTAGCTGATAAATTTACTCCAGTGTCGCCGTCCCCAATGATATACCATATACACCAATATATACATTCGTCGCTTTTTGTCCTTTCAGCTCTGTTCGGATTCAGCATCCTTCCTGATAAAACACCTGATAAGTATGCCATTCCTTAATCATAAACCCATTATTTGGCACTTTTGAAAAACAGTAAAACACACCTGGCAGCGCCTCAAAAAAACGTTTTCGATAATTCCACTGTTAAACCGTTTTTACGCTCATAACTCCCACTCACATAAATATGCGGTGATTCGTCGAATTTGCTTTCCCTCTAGCATGTAGCCAAATAGACCGACGTAGGGAATAATACAACCGCAGCTGTACCCGCCTGTACCCCTAAAGCTCGTCTCATCAAACTACCAATTCCACATACTTTTTTAAAAAATGTCTCCCAGACGCTTTTCTCACAAAAATTCCAAAATTCGAATAAATTACAAATTCGTGTTAATCCTCCTCTTTGTAGATCGGACACATCCCTAATTCATAAAAATAACATCAATCTCTCTACCTATAAATTTCCGACACCTAGCCAGCTCAATATCAGCCAGGTTATATATAACGTTTATAGAAACGACACAAACGGACACTCCGGCGGCACAGCGAACTTAGCGAGAGAAGAGCTATGTCAATACCAAATCAACACACCGGATGATTTACCATCTATGGAAGCACCGATCGTAGTAATCAAAACTATGAACGAGGAAGTTCCCTGCGTAGTACAGCACTAGGAAAAATAGACAAGAAAGAAACTTGGAGAAAATAGTCCAAGCGATAGAACCACAAAGACCGACGCACTTCCCACCACAACGAGGACTACCCGATGTCTTAGATATCACTGTGTTGAAAGACATAGCGGTACCGACATACATCAAGACCTCCTAATGAGGCGATGCATACGAACTAATCGTCGTCACGGTAGGCAACGGACCAAGACCTCTAAAATAGATGAATAAAAAAACGAATTGGGCAAAATTCAGAAGAATCGCAGGACAAGTCATAGGACCGATAGTGGAAATAACCAATGCAGAACCACAGGAAGAGCAAGTCTGTTTCTTTGAATGAGTACTAACAAAAGCGTTAGAATGAAGTACCACAACGTCCGTCGCAGATAAATATACGACAAATTGAAAAACATAGATGACGATCTAAAAAATGTGATAAGTGAAAAGAACCGAATCACGAGGAGCGCACGCAGGACAAGAAATCCCGACGAACTAAGGAGAATGAGGGAAATTGAAGAAGAAATACAAGAAAAACTAAAAGAACACAGAAGTGAAGCATGGAACAAAATAATCAACGTACTAGACCCGCAAAAGCCGGCGATATGGAATATCGCAAAAATTCTACGAGAGGATAAAAAACCTATGCCGCCGATAGACGGAGCCAACGGGGTGATCTACAACAAAAAAGAAAAAGCGGAAGCGTTGAAAAGCACGCTAGAAACTGAGTTTACACTGAATTAATACCAAGACGAAGACATGGATTTCTCAGACATGGTAGAAGAAAGCATCGTCCAGTACCAAGGAGAAGAGGTACACGAATCCCTAGGGTTCGCTACTCTTCTGAAAGTGAAAGAACTGCTAAGACTAGCTTCTAAGGAAAAAGCACACGGAAAAGACGAAATATCGAACAGAGCGTTGAGAAACATGTCCAACAAAGATATCATATACCTAACCAACATCAAGAACGGCATGTTAAGGACGAAACACTTCCCGACAAGATGGAAACATGCAGAAATAATCATGCTGAGAAAATCTGGAAAAAATCCAACGTTTCCGCAAAATTATAGACCAATCAGTTTGCTACCAGCAATGAACAAAATAGCAGAAAGAACTATAATGAGGATAATAAACAAATAAACAAGAATATTAAACGTAAAACCGGACGAACAGTTCGAATTCAGAAGAGAACACAGCATCGAACAACAAATCTTGAGACTTGTAAAATATACAACTCAAGGTTTCAATCAAAACGAATCAACAGTTGCAATATTCCTCGATATAAGTAAAGCCTTCGATCGAGTATGGCACGAAGGGCTACTTTACACAATGAAAGAGACATAATACACAAAACCTCTGATAAAACTCCCAAACAGCTATCTCAAAGAGAAAAAATTCCAGGTTAAGGTAGCAAACGAATTCTTATTATATGGTGTTACAACTTTAACAACACTAAATAAAAATGGTATTTTAAAACGTGATATTTTTCTAAACATACAACAATTTCACAGGCATTAAAGAAATTATACCTTTAAATACACAACAATATCAAGCGGATAGGAAAATAATTTATATCCTCAAACAGATAACCGACAGACTAGCAACAATTCACTTTTTTAAAGCAACAGTACTATATACGATATTGAAGAATTTACATTCTTGGACAGATGGTATAAAATTGCGGAGAGGTGGCTACAACGATAAATGAAAAAATAATACATTCGTTTCTTTCCGTAGAAGATCAAGTTATTTTGCACAAGGAGAATATGAGGTATATGATAAGGAAGCTAAGGGAGGCATTTGAAATTTGAGGCCTTACAGTGAATCTGAATAAATCTAAATACTTATGTATCGGACGACAGGCTGCATATTTAAATCTGGACGATACAATAATTGAAATATGTCAAACTTTCAAGTACTTGGGACCAGTTGTTCATCGGAAAGATACTTGTTTATAGGATATAGAAATAAAAATTGCGCGGGGCAAACAAGTTACAAAAAAGTTGCACGGGTTGATATGGAATAACACAATTTCCAAAGGAAATAAAAGTAGAATATTTCCAATTATAATCCAAAATATAGTTTTATATGGGGCAGAAATATGGCCAATGACAACAACAATCACAAACAAAATAAGAATTGTGGAACTGGGATATTTTCATTAAATGCTCTATGACAAGGACGCTTGAAAATAGGGCATTAAAATGGTATATTCTCAGTGTTTCCACCCTCTAGAGGGTGTAGAGATACTATTACTTTTCCGCCCAACCTTTCTAATATGCGAGAAAAGTATTGGTTTACCCCAAAAAAAGTTGGAATTTTGAAATTTTTGTGTGAGTTATTTTCACGTTTTTCATTAAGAACAACTTGAAAAAACGGTTTTTAAAAAGAATCCTGTGTGTATGTCGTCCTCATCGTCGTCGTTGTCGTCGGCCACTTTTCGTTACATGTCTTGTTAGCACGATACAGCGTCTGGAGTGCTACAAGTCACCAAATTTATGATTGAATATTGTTCAGGACATTTCACAGAAGAATCTTATTGATTTGCAGCTCACCAGAGCCAGTACAACGGGTTATATAGTACTTGAAGTGCGACATTTTTGTAATTTTTTCAGAAATTTCAGTTTGTTAGCACGATACAGTCTCCGGACTGCAACAAATCACCAATTAAATGAATGAGTATTATTCAGGACGTTAGACGGATGAACCCTATAGATTTTCAGCTCACCAGAGCCAGTACTACAGGTGCTATAGTACTTTAGGTACGACATTTTTGTCATTTTTGGATAAATTTCAGTTTGTTAGCACGATACAGCCTCCGGAGTATAAACAAGTGACCATTTTTATGATTGGATATTATTCAGTTTGTCTCAAAGATGAACTCTATTGATATTAAATACACTAAAGCAAGTACAATGGGTGTATACAAGTGCCCAATTTTATAATTGAATATTGATCAAGGCAAATTGACTGTCTCGACCCTTACTTCGTGGAATATGCTCATATTAGTGTTTTTAAATGAAACTCAAGGTCTCTAGTTAATTCCATAATATAATACAAGTTATTGAAAATTCTAAAAAATTGACAATTGTTTCGATAAATCAATATCATCGTCAGAACTTCTGTCATTCTGACGATGATATTGATTTATCGAAACAATTGTCAATTTTTTAGAATTTTCAATAACTTGTATTATATTGTGGAATTAACTAGAGACCTTGAGTTTCATTTAAAAACACTAAATTGATCAAGGCGTCTTTTAGATGCATCTTATCGATTTTTAGCTCACCAAAGCTATTACAACGGGTGCTATGGTACCTGAAGTGTCACATTTTTGGTGCTTTTTAAAGAAATTTTGGGTTATTAGCACGATACAGCCTTCGGAGTGTATACAAGTGACCAATTTTATAATTAGAAATTTTTCAAGGTATCTTACAGATCTACCCTATTGACTTTTAGCTGATTATATCGAGTACAGCGGGTCCTATAAATGCAGATATTCTACATTTTTAGTTATTTTTGAAGTAATTTCGGTTTGTTAGCACGATACATCCCCCGAAGTGCATACAAGTGAAACTTTTATGATAGAATATTGTTCAGGGCATTCCACGTATGCGGAAAAATTAGTTTTAGCCTTCGAAACCGTTTATTTTAGGTATGTGTTTGAATTTTTTGTTTCCATTCGTTTCTATCTTGTGCCAGATGTATTGCCCCGTGCATTGAGTGGCCCGTAATTTCTTTTAATTTGTCGGTCCACCTCATTGGAGACCGTCCTCAAATTTTTCCTCGACCACAAGGTTTTCCATCTCACCTGTTCTTCTAGCTATATAGCCAAAGTAACTGAGATATGCTCCATTGATTTGATTTAGCAGACGCTTTTTGGTTTTTAGTTCTTGTAGAACAGAGGCGTTTATTCTGTGTTCTACCCATGACACTATTAGGATTCATCTATACACCCATAATTCAAAGGCTTTAATTTTTTTCGATCTGTTTTCTTCAGTGTCCATGTTTCAGCGGAGTAAACAGCACTTGGAAAGATCAAGGAATTGGCCAGTATTACTTCCACTGTTTTTGTAATGGCTTGAACTCTCCATATTTTTTGAGTTTAGTTGTTGCTGATCTATCCATTGCCAATCTTCTCTATATTTCCCCTGAACAGTCTTCATATTTGGTTATCAACGATCCCAGGTATACAAACTTGTCTACTACATTTAATAATAAAAATGTTCTTTATTAACAACTTTCAATCCCATTTACTACATGTAGAAAAATACAAATCATTCAGGTAAGATATGGAAGCCGGTGGTCTGGCAATTTTTCCCCCATGTAGTGTACGTCTCTTGAATCGTGGCTCCTTATTCAAAGTACTATCCACTTGTTTTCACAGTCTGTAACAACTTTGTACCTTGAAACGTTTATGGCTCCCAGAATATTTCGGCTAAGTTTTCCCTGAAAAGTAGCTGAAAAACAGGGTTTTAAAAGTGATAAGGGGTTGTAGTTTTAGAGAAGGCAACATGGATGACGTTGATTTATTATTATATAGTTAGTTGTTAGGATTGTTTCACATAATGAAAGCTAATATGGGTAAGAAGTTATGCAATCCAGTTATGTCATTAGCGATCCATGCAGAAGTCTACACCCACTATCGCGGATGTCTCCTGCGCGATTTGCGTCTATGAGATTCTTACGAAGATTCTTTGCAGACAATAATTATAAAATTTTGACGAAATTTTAGTTATGAAGTCTTTGATAGTCGGTATATCAGCTTTTCAATGTAACCAAGTATTTCTGGGTAGTTTTGGAAAACAGTCGTGTTTAATCGCCATCCTTAAACACTTGTTCTGGACCACCTGTAGTGAATGAGAGGTGTGTTTGGTTCCATTGTAGTAGACATGGGCTGCGTATGTAAGGATTCGTCTTATTATGTATGTGTAAGTGAGTATTTTGTTTCGGCTTATTAAGTTACTATGTGAGCAAATGAGTGGATACAGTTTGCTCATTGCAATCTTAGCCTTGCGCACCTGTTGCACAATATGAGCATTTGCATTTGTGTTTACACGTATAGTATACCCCAAATATTTTAGGGTATTACTAGGCTTTATAGTATGCCCATTTACGCAAAGCTGAGATTGCAATGAAGTGTTTTTATTAGCTTTTCTCCTGAGTAATGAATACTCTGTTTTGGATTCGTTGATAGCTAATTTGCATTTGTGTAAGTAAGGTATAATTTTTGTATTAATGTGCGTTTGTACTGCTACGAGTGCTTGGTCTGGGTTCTGTGCAGATGCCACTACATCATATCTCGCTACGTTTTTGATGTTGGATGTGTCATTGGATCGATCGATGATCATTACTTTGGTTTTTGTTTTATTGATTTTTGAACCATATTCTCAACTATCGTTCTCTAATTTGTTCATGATGCTTATCAGTTGTTCTTCGTCTGCTGCAATAATCAAGGTGTCATCCGCATACCCAGGTTACTTATTTTCCTTCCTCCAATTGATTTTCCACCTTTCCAATCGTCAAGGTCTTTTCTCATGATGTATTCGCTATATATGTTATAAAGGAGGGGCGAGAGTATGTATCCCTGTCTGACCCCGTCCTCTATGCTAAAAGCTCTGGACACTGTTTGTCCTGTTCCGACCTTGTTGTTATTGTGTTAGTAGAGTACCTCAAATAAAAATATCAGATGCTTGGAAACATCCATTTCACCCATCACTTTCCACGCAAGTGACCAGTAACAGTGAATAGTTGACTAAACCTATAGCCAACTTAATAAACTTGATCTTTGCAGAAGGCGTACGTCCCACTATTTTTACAAAAGCTGTAGTAACCCCAATCTACAAAAAAGACAAGGCAAAGATGTGCAACTATCGTCCCATATCACTTATTACGACATTGACAAAGCTAATGGAAGAAGCTGTGAAAAAAAGAAGAACTAAATTCATAGCCAACCACAAATTATTATCACAGCATCAATTTGGCTTTCAAGGAGGACGTTCTACTAATGATGCAATTGAGACATTGCTTTCTTCTGTGTACAGTTCTGTTGATGAAACTAAACCAACGGTAGTTGTATTTCTGGATATGGCGAAGGCGTTTGACACTGTTAGCCCTGAATAGCAGTTGGACGTCCTGGGAGATGCAGGAATACGTGGACTACCGCATAAATTCTTTAAAGCTATCTAAAAAATAGGAAGGCCTCAAACAAAAAATAGGAACCGATCTAAGACATTTATTTGATATCTTGAGACATAAAATTTCAACAGTCAACTATTCGAAAACATTTATTGTACCTTTCACTTGTTACAAACACAAACTGTCTCCTTAGGAGAGTACTGATCTTACAGCATCTTAGAATCATATATCATGTCTTGTAGAATCACGTCTTAGATAAGGCATATTAGGTTGGGGAGGAACTATGCCTTCTCATCTACAGTAGGTTGAAATTCTGCAAAGAAAAATTTTAAAAATAAAGCATTTTAAAGATTTAACCTATAGTACAAACCAACTTTCTAACGAAACTGATATAATGTCTATAAGGCATCTATATATTGTTAGTTCAATTGTTTACTTATTTAGAAATCGCTCATGCTTGTAATCTCCTGGTCACCATTATCATACTAGAAATAAAACAAAAGATTTTGTCCAAACCAACACAGCGAAAAAAACAGTAGGAACTAGGTACTTCGAATTCATAGCACCACGTTTGTTTAACTCTCTTCCAGAAACGTATAAGAATATTAAATTCTATCAGTTTGCTAAAAAAAGATTTAAAAAATATGTAAAATCCCTAGAAACTAAGGATATTAATAAAATCATCGATTGCTAAGATGAAAAGGTATATATGTGTATAAGGAAAGTTAAATTAACATTCTGTTAAGGAAAACAAAACTGGCAATTAAGTAGCGCCATATAGGCTCATTGTGCCTATGTTCAACCTCATAGGTCTTAATAAGTTACAGTGATCCAAAATAAGCCACAATAGGTAATTAGCCTCCATTGTTTATTTACATTTTTGGAAAGAAATACGTTCTACATTTTCTGTGTTAATTATTGTAATGTATTTTTTCCTCGCTGTTTATACATTGGTTTTATTAGTTATGTAATTCTAATATATTATCTTTTTGGTGATTTGTAACTGTAATTATTTGTAAATAGGTAACAAAAATATTTACTTGTGTTTTGTAAATATACCAAGTGCTTAGTTTCATTGATACAATAAATTATCTTTATTTCCATATTTCTAAAATACGTCAATGGATTGCTGCGTTGATATAATTCGCATACATTTGAAAAATAGTATAGTAAGATAAACTCGTAGAATACCACGCCATTCCAAATATCCTCCTTGTGAAGTAATAGTATATTCTATAACAAGGGTGGAATAAGCAAAATTCTACACGAGTAGAAAGATTTGTTTCCCGAGCCGTAGGCGAGGGAAACGGTTCTACGAGTGTAAAATTTTGAATTCCACCTGTGTTTTAGACTATACTTATTCTACGACTATCAAATAAAAAACAAACGAACAAATATAACTTTATAATTAATTGAAAATTGAAAATATCTGCGTTATATACAATATGCGGCATTAGTGCGAGGAAGTCCAATTACTCAGTTGTCATGAGAAATAAGAAAAAACTTTATTTAGATTAAAGTTAAGCCATATATAGGACCATATTTTGAAAGTATTTTCAAATATACAGGGCCACCCATATTTCAGGATGAACCTAACTTATCTTTTTTAAATGAAACACCCTGTATATTTCAAAATTTTTGTTCCCCTCGATTTTTTTGTTTGTGCGATATGAGGTATTGTAATGTTATACGTGGTAATTTGAAAGATATAAGCACTTTTTTAGTAATTTCCTAGTAACATCAACACCCTGTACCATTGTATAGATTTGATATCAAGAAATCTATTTACGTTCAAAGGATTTTTGATATAGTTTACTATTGTCCAAAATTATTACCATAGCGCGATATTCGCTCTTTATATACAGGATTGATCATAAATGGGAATGATCAGTTACTGGGTTTTCATAAATGGAACACCCTGTATTTTAGTATCGCAATGAAATAGTATTGTATGGCACTTTATTATTTCTTATACCTATACCTAATTGCCCTAATTTGTGAGTTATTGATGATACTTTCAGCCAAACATTATTTGAAACAAATATTAGGTGAAATTGTATTAGTTTGACGGTGGAAATATTTAACAAAAATAATTTTCCAAAAAAAATCACAAAATAGCTAAGGTAATGATGTATTTACCTTTGTAGCGAGGTATTTATCATTGGGCGCATTGTTTATAAAATAGTTAACTTCTTCTACAGTTCTTGTTTTTGATTTTTTCGCTCGATTGTCTTTTTAAAAATGCTTGTAACCTGGCATATTTTGACAAAATCTTCTTTATGTTAATAGTGGTTCTTAGCATTGAGTATATTTTCCAGAGAGTAGATGGTTTATTTGACTTTGCTAATTCTGAAAAGTATACAAGAAATACTTTCTCTGAAAATGATTGGGCTTTTTTTAATCTACGCCATTGGACAAACAGGTCATATTTTTGAAGATAAATATGCTTAGATTTTTCAGGCAACAGATTGCTTGCTGTCGCCTCTGCTAACTCCCTAATTTCTGGAGCAGTTGCGGCAAAACTACCACTGCTGTCTGTATCAGACACTAAAAAGGAAAGAAGCTATTATTTAAATAAAATTATATTAATTTACCCTCTTTTCATGAAGTAATATAAATTTGAATTTAAAATTCATAAAATTAGACAATTTTGACAGTTGACAATTGGTGCTAATGGATAGTGTATTTTCTTCTTTTTTATTAGAAAGTGTCATAAAGTACACTTATTTTGCACTTCTGGCTCTAACAATTAATATTCAACGATCATATTAGTCATTTTACGTTGAGTTTAGAGGATTTTTTATGCATTCTGGTATTTCTGAACTACTTCTACACTGCGTAGTGCAGCAGTGGCGTCTTTACGACATTTTCTTAGGGGGGGTAATAACTTCAAGAAGTCGCCTTGTAACTGTAAGAGAGGGTTAAAGGAAAAAAAATTAAGACAAACACTTTTTTAATAACACTTTATTATTTGTAATTTTAAATCTCTATGTAAAATGAAAACACTTTACAAAAATAAACTTTAGGGTTTTAAGGAACATAATGGTTATTAAAAATTATTAATAATAAAGTAACATAAACGTAATTTTTTTTGTAATTTAATAAAATACTACATAATACGTAAGAATGATACATAATATCACAAATATAAAATAATTATTTCAACAGATAAAATCTTATTCTCTTTTTTTTTCAGTAGCAAACTTATTAATTACCGAATCAATATTAATTTCAACATTTCGGTGTATGTATAAAAGAGCTAAACTTGAAATTCTTTCTTGGCCCATTGTTGCTCTCAGCCAATTTTTTATTATTTTAAGTGTTGAGAAGCTATGTTCTGAAGACGCAACACTTACAGGCATTGTAGAAACTATGTGGAGCGCTAGTTTGATGTGCGGAAAAATATCTGCATCGCATTTTGCATAAGTGCTTATAACATTGTCTGGCAAATCTTTTTTCAACAAATCTCTCCAGTGCTGAATCCACAAATCTATTTCTGAAGCTATGCTTTCTGAAACATTATCTTTTATTGAAAGGAATGGGCTTAAAAACGAGATCATTTTATTTTTCATTATATTAATCTTGGATTCATCTAAGCCATCTACATGTTTCGGCACCAAATTATTTATTTCAATTGCATTAAATAGTAACTTATCAAATCTAAAGGAAAGATCTTCGGCTATGTTTTCTAGAAGGGGGATGAATATTGAAATTTTATAAAATTGCTCTGGATCTGAAACTGAATAATTGGGGCGGTTAACTTGTTTTGAAGAAATGCGAGGCATAGCAAAGGGGATATCAAGAGATTCGTGAATCTATTTTACTTCCTGATAAATTGGGACAAAGGATGCATCACATGTCTCTCTTTTTGATTTTAAAACTTTCAGTATATCATTTATCAGCTGTTCGGCAGATTGGACATCTATACATTTTTTTTGTAAAATTCTGCTCAAACCAAATGTATAACTTAAAACATATGATAAGCAATGGAGGGAAAAGAGAAATTCAGTTTTTAAAAGGGAGTTAAGTGATGAGTTAGCTTTGGCAGAAGAATCTATGTCCTTCCAATTCGAAACAATTTGTAAGGATTCAATAATTTTTAGAAAAGATTGTTTAAATTTCAAAACGGAATCGTGTCTTTCAGCCCACCGTGTTTCGCACAATGAAATAAGTTGTTCATTGTTTATTTTTTTTAGTAATGAATTCCGTTTCGATGAAGATTTAAAAAAATGGATTACTTCCTTCATTACGCCCGTTGCGTTTCTAATAAATTGAATTTTGATGGATTTAGAAAGGGACAAATTAAGGGTATGGTTATAACATGGACATTTAATAGCGTTCTTCAATTTCTTTTGTAAATTTGACACAGCTCCTTTTTGTTCGGACATCATGACGCTGCAAGTATCTGTACCTATGCCCACACAGTTTTCAAAGTCTAAATTCAAGGGATTTAGGTATGATTCAACTGTTTCCGCTAATACAGCCC
This sequence comes from Galeruca laticollis, assembly GCA_963921935.1. Lineage (NCBI taxonomy): Eukaryota > Metazoa > Arthropoda > Insecta > Coleoptera > Chrysomelidae > Galeruca > Galeruca laticollis. Next base: position 207,475,011 of record OY998177.1, read on the forward strand.
CTGTAAGTGTTGGTTCCTCATTAACGTCAACATCTTGGTAATTTGAGTGACAATCAATAAATCCAAGGAAGTCTTCAAAAACTTGTCCCTGTGTATTCACGTAGCGGATCACTAGAGACATTTGTGATATATGCATAATATCAGTTGTCTCATCGAAAATAATACTGTAATATTTGGCCATTTTTACTCTATTTACAATAGTTGTTAATATTTCATCCCCACAACACTTAATCAAATCATTTTGAATTACACTGCTAACATATTTATTTCTAAGACCCGGAGCTTCAAAATGCTCTTTTAGTTCTTTGTTTCCACTTTCAATTTGGAATCGGATTAATTCTCTGAGATTTCCTTCGTTGGTCCCTTCAGAAAAGTCAGCGATTGCACGTTCTACTCTGTGGCCACAGAGCGGAATATTTTGGCGTGTCAGAAATATAATACATTGAATAATGTGCTTCAATTTTAATCTATTCTGCTCGATTTGATTTTTCCTTTTCGAATCTAATACATTAATAACTTGCAAATTAGGGTGGTTGTATAATTCATTAAAGTTCTGTGCTAACAAAATAGCTTTTTGGTGATACATATTTTGTTCATGACATGTTAAATGGCCGTCCTTACCGTACAATTTTGAATACCTATTAAGTGGCTCAGAAACTAATTTTTTGATGGGATATTGTTAATTCCTCCATATTTTACAAATATTGCACAATATTTACATAACAATCCTTGCAACGACATCGAATAAGTTAACCAAGCAAATGATTCAAAATGTTTGGCATTTAAGTAGCATTTAATTTCTTTGTTATTTTTCTTATGAAGGGAATATGGAAACTGAAATTTCGCATTCGGTCTAAAGGCATGTTGCAAAATATGGTATTTTTGAAAGTACTGAAAAATTACCGCCTCTTGTCAGGTAAAACCCGATGTCATCTGAATCAAGTGGAACAACAGAATTCTCTTCTTTTTTCTCACTCGAAGAAATGATAAGAGAGCTTGAAGTACTCGAGCTGCTGCATGGTCTTGGCTGAACATCCGGTACAGCATCCTCACTCTTCTTCTCGGCCTTCATTGTGATGCCATCGCTTGCTTCGGTCTTCTGTCGCTTTGAAAAAGCGTCAAGCGTGTTTTGTTTTGGCCGTTTACTCATATCTGAAGGAGAAAATGTGTACATAGATATGTAACAATTAATTCATGCATATTAAAAGGATATGTTAAAATATTTAAAATGTACTTACTTAAAAGAACACCAAAAGTACGAGGTACAACGGTGCAACCAAACGCAGTAAGATCTCAGCGTCAATAACGAAGTGGTGAAATAAACAACGCGACAACTGGCAAAGTTTGTAAAGGAATGAAGGTTGCCTCTACTTTACACTAGTGTCTAGGTAATACAGAACCCCGCTCCGTTGAGCTTCGGCCGATGTCGGTTTCCATCGTGCGCGGTCGTTTTGTCTGACCGTTACCCTGGTTATAACACAATACGACGGTAAAGTAGAACCTCCTGTAAGGTTAAGTAAAAACAAAAAGTTCGTTCTCTTCAAATTACGGTGAAAAATTCCCATTTTAAAACGGAGATTCAAATAAATGTATAATTCTTATTGTTAAAAAATAATTGATTGAAATAAATCTAACATTTTCCGCAAGATCCAACGATATTTACGAATCTAAAATTCCATTTTCTCTAGAATGGTCCAGAATAAACCTTTATTTGATTTCCTGCACCAAAACAGATATTTCATAACGAGAACTAAGACAAATTTTATGACTAAAGAATTTTGTGAGAAAACGTTTTTGAGTCAAAAAAACTTGCTTCCGGTATACCAAGTTCTCTGAATTTTGGAAAATTAAATGCGCGGAATGGGAAAGTCGGAACTCTCGTAACAGACTTGGAAGGATATTTAAATCTGATTTTCGATACAATAATTGAATTATGACTCTGGGAACTAACTACTACCAAAGATTTGATTTTGTTTTCTCTTTAAGATTCATCTATTCCATTGTTTTTGTCAAACTTCAAATTTTATTTGAGACCCGATTTTCGTTTTTGTTTCCTGATTTCTGGGGGGGGGGGGGGTAGTTACCCCTATAACCCCCCCAGTAAATACGCCCTTGAGTGCAGCTGGTGTAGAAAACGGAATTCACCTATTTTCTCTTTCTGTCAAGTGAATCGTGATATTTAGAGGGCGCCACAAGTATTCATTGCATAACAATGTCGAGAATGAATATTCTTGCACTAATGCTAGAATGAAGCTATTCCATAATCGAAAACTATGTCGGAATATAGAAATTCTACAAGAGTTGTAGAAAAAAATACGTTATTTTATGTAGTTGAATAAACTTTACGAACAACAGAGCAGTATTTCAAACTAGCTTATTTTAAATGTATCTATTTTGGTAGACGCTATCTAAAAGGATTTTCATTTCTAGCGTCATTTTAAGTTCCACTAGAGACATTCCTTACATTTTGCGTCACAGCTTTCGATGTAGTGGAAGATGTATAGGGTATTATCCAAGTGTAGCCGCCGACACTAATTGAGCTGTATCATGGTCTCTGTTCAGTTTGCTGATGGAAGACGAAAGAACGTTCAGGTAATGGATGTGAAAAAATTGGTGTTTATTTTTTATAATCCCATCATGGATAAATTGGAAAATGGGATTCTTCTGTTATATAAATTGATTTTTATTGCTATCTAATTGCTTTTATTATACGACCGCGAGAATCAATTTATAGCATAAAATATTTAGTCAATACGTCGGTTTAGAGTGTATACCTTCTAAGCACCAACTGAAAAACTCTACAGGAAAGCCAAAAAACTTGAAGAAAATTAATCACATTGCTCTCGAACAAAGAGTGAAATACAGTTAGTTTATTTATTTGATTGTCGTTTCGGTTTTAAATTTAATTTCTGTTTGGTTTTAATTAGGCATCCTTTTGGAATTCGTATCAAGTACGTGTTACTTTTCCGCCCTTCCTTATCTAAGATACGAAAGAAGTATTGGTTTATTCGAAAAAAATAGAATTGTTACAAAATTGCACACTGGTGTTGTCACTGAATCCGACTATATCCAAGCCATGTATCAAAGTTAAAATTTTGGCGATCGTGCAGGGATTTCTTCGAACTGTTTACCATTATTTCTTGTGACTATTCTTATCTATACATTTCCAGTGAGGTCCAATCTTATGTAGACGATTCCAGGAAGGCGATTGTTTTGTGAGACGCAATCTAGAAATATCTAGAAAAAAGGCCACTAAATATATAAGAGAGGCTATTATGTATACATACCATACATACCAACGAGTCAGTTTATAATTTGATCTCGTGTGATAAACAAGTAAATATTTGAATTAAGTCTAAGTAAATAAACAGTAGTGAAGTGTTTATATAAATTAGTGTAAGTGAATAGTTTACTGAATAAATAAATTAAATGAATTGACCTACCTTTTGTATGAATTTATCCCACCCGTCGTAATAAAAACCTTTTAAATAAATAAGAAAAACATTACACTGGTGTCAGGTGTAAGGTAATAAAAATAAATAGCCACGTAAAAATAGCCAAGAGATTACGTGACCTGAAAGTGACTGAACTAAAGGCAAAATTCGAAAATCGCGAGTTGGAAACGTCCGATAAATGAGTGAGTTAGTAGAAAGATTCAAAGTGGCACTTGTAAGTGACGGCTTGGATCCAGAAACATTTTTATTCAATGACGAGGCTTCCACCTTAATCTTGTCAATTTCTGATAATATTTCTGTTAACATGAACGAGAACATTTCATCTATGAAGAACGATATTTCTGCCATGGAAAAAAATATTTCAATTAATGTGAAAAACGATATTTCTGCTAACACTGACAAACTTTCTGCCGATATATTATTAATGAAAAATTACATTGTCGCTGAAGTGGAAAATAAAATTTCGTCTCTTAAATCGGATATTGTGGATAAAATCACAACGATGGACGAGAAAATGGACAATAAGATGACAACGATGGACGGAAAAATCAAAGAGTTAGAGAGAAAGATAACAGATTAAAGAACACAAGACACGCCAGCGGAATAAAAGAAGACCGAACGAATAAAACCTTACAAGCCAGAAATGTTTCCCAAGGTAGAAGATATTTGCAGTTTCACCCGAGTCAAGGCTCCAATGTTCGACAGAAAGACGTCGTGGACCAATTACGTAGCAGATTGAAGCAGCCTCTAGAGTGAATAATTGATCCGACAAGGAGAAAGCAGTGATCTTAACTATCGCGCTTCGGGGAGATGCCTTCAGACAATACCTCTGGAAGAAACGGACGATTTCGAGCAGCTGAAGAAGAGGTTAGATATACGCTATGGTTGCGAACATCTAGAACATTTGTATCAATCCCAGCTAAAAAACCGTAGACAGAAACGTATTGAACTCCTTCAGGAGTATGTAGTGGATATTGCCGAATCGTTCGATTTGCTTATCCATCAGCCCCTTATTGATGACTTACGTGACCCCGATATGCAGAGGACGCTTCGTTTAGCCCGTCCCAAAACACTAGTAGACGCATTGACAGCTGCTCTTGAATGTGAAGCAGCAAAGGCTTCGGGCTATAACAAAGTTAGGACCCTTCGAGAAGAAGGCGACGAGGACAGATTTGACCAGATTGTCAGTCTGATGAAAAGTATGATGGACAAGAAGCCGAGAAAAATCAGATGATGGAATTGTGGCGAGCTAGGGTATGTACGCCCCAGAACTCCTGCAAACCAAGAACCCCAGTCACGGGAAAACTAGAACGGGTCGGTGACGAGGGGGCAGCACCGACCCATGATCGTTTTAAAGACCTTCTCATACTAATAGCTTCTCTCAGATTGACTGCGGACCTAAACAGGTGAGAGCGCCAACGTTCACAAAAATCCAATTGGGAATTGGTGCAGAAAAATTAACGCATACGGTAGCTGATATTGAAGAAGACGTGCTTCTGGGAGTGGACGTAATGAATCTACATGGTTTTCCAATTGGACTTTAGAAACAAAATAATTAAAGTGGGTTCCGAGGAGGTGGTGTTCTTTCATCCATATGAAGGCAGCAGAGTGTTGGCAGCTGTACAGGAAGAAACCGCGGCTACAGGGTATCATGGAGGAAGGTACATCGGATGGATGATGGAGCCAAGGAACCACGACGAAGAGGTTGGCAAAGTAGTACTAATTGGAATAGGATTGGTTACGTCGGCGAAGGAGAAACCAGTACTTGTAATAAACGTGAACGATTACCCAATTACAATCAAGAAAGAAACCCGGATTGGATCCTGCATACCAGTAACATCTATATTTCGCCAAACAACGGCAACTGACAATTCCAATGCCTGATGGTAATGCCAAACCAATTAGGAAATCAGCTCGACGATTAACACGAGCGCAGAGAGAAGAAGCTGAAATAATAATTCGAGAGATGGTAGAAGAAAAAATAATAGATTCCTCTACTAATCCATGGGTGTATCCAGTGGTGCTCGTCAAGGAAAAGGATGGAACTACGAGATTCTGTGTAGACTATCGCCAGGTAAACAACGTGACGAAAATAGACAGCTATCCTCTTCCTCGTATCGACGATACGCTAGACACTTTGGACGGCAGCAAATTGTTTTCCACCTTGGACCTGAAGTCTGGTTACTGTCGAGTAGAAATCTACTCAGAAGACACAGAGAAGATTGCTTCACCACCGGATCTGGATTATGGCAATTCAACGTCATGCCATTCGGGCTCTGTAATGCGCACGCGATATTTGTTAGACTCATGGAAAATATCTTGAGAGGGCTGTCTTGAAAGACACATTCCTGATCAATTTGGATGACATCGTAGTACTGGAAAAGACATTTGACGAACACATGAAGAATTTGAAAGATGTATTCAAACGACTCGAAGCTTCCCAGCTCTGTTAAACCCGAAGAAATGTCAGCCGTTTCAAAACCGAGTCAACTATTTAGGTTATATAGTGAACAATGAAGGAGTGGCGGTGGATCCAGAGAAAATGTCTTCCATTCAGCAATGGCCGCAACCAACAGACAAACATCAAATTAGGAGTTTCCTTGAACTCTGCACATACTATAGAAGATTTATAAGGAAGTTTGGAGATATTTCCAAACCCCTTACTCGATTCACAACAAAAAGCAAGAGCTTTCAATTGGGACAAACACTGTCAAACGGCTTTTGAAACCTTGAAGAGGCATTTAATTACGGCGCAGATATTAAAATATCCATTACCAGAGGGAGACTTTATTCTTGACAATGACGCAAGCGACGTAGGAATTGGAGGAGTGCTCCCACAGATCCAAGGAGGACAATAAAGAGTGCTGGGAAGTTTCAGTAAAGTCCTCTCCAAACCATAATGAAACTACTGCGTTACAAGAAGAGAACTTTTGGCGGTAGTGATGTCCGTGGAACCCTTCTACCAGTATCTCTATGGAAGGAAGTTCTTAATCCGTACTGATCAGGCAGCACTCAAGTGGTTAATGCAGTTCGATAATCACGAGGGTCAGATCGCTAGATCGATTGAATGGCTTCAAGATTACGATTTCAACATCGAACAACGAGCTGGTGTTAGTCACCGAAATGCCGACTCCCAGTCCAGACAGCCGTACTCAAGAGGCTGCTCAAGTCGGAATCTGCAGTTCAAGAACTACTGTTGTCAACGAAGAATGGTCACCCACCAGAATCAGAGGAAATCAGGAGAATGATCCTCACCTGAAGATGATCCGGCAATGGAAGGAAGAAAATCAGCGGCCTACCTGGCAAGAAGTTTCAAGATTTTCACTAACACTTAAGGCATATTGGGCTCAGTGGGACTCCCTTGTCCTAGGAAGAGGCCTGTTGAAAAGAATCCTTGAAAACGATGATGGTTCCGAGATGAGAAGACAGCTAGTTATCTCGAGAACGAGAGTAGCTGAGGTACTGAAGAAGTTACACGACAGTCCATCGGGAGGTCATCTGGGAGTTAAGAAAGCTCTTCAGCGAGTACGTGAAAGGTTTTATTGGATAACCAGCTCCCACGATGTGAAGGACTGGTGTAAAAAATGTACGACTTGTGCTACGAGTAATGGACAACATCGCAAGAGAAAGGTACCCATGAAACAATATAATGTTGGAAGTCCTTCCCAGAGGATTACTTTAGACATCGCTGGACCATTTCCGACGACAGAAAATGGTGGTAAACACATCCTGATTGCAATGGATTATTTCACAAAGTCGGTGGAAACTTACGCGATCCCGAATCAAGAGGACACAACTGTCGCGGATGTATTGGTGAAAGAATTTATTAGCCGATATGGAGTGCCCTTGGAAGTCCACAGCGATTAAGGAAGAAATTTCGAGAGCCAGGTATTCCTGGAAATTTGTAAGAAGCTGGTAATGAAGAATACAAGGACAACAGCGTTGCATCTACAATCAGATGCAATGGTCGAAATAATGAACAGGACCACTGGAAAATACCTGTCCAAAGTAGTTTCCAGACACCAGAGAGATTGGTACCAGTATCTTTTCCAATTTGCGTTGACTTATCGATCGGCCATAAATAAGTCCACGGGTCCACGGCCATAAATGAGGCTCCCGTGACCTGGAGTTTGGCTGTCGGCCTGGCAAATATTTAGCAGGAGAAGATTACGTGATCCAATTTATTTTTATACCTATTGTTATTGAAATAATTTCTCCTGATAATTTTTCTAAATGAATTATTAAAATAATTAAATCATCATTAGATGACTGAAAGTAGAAGAAGGATGAACGATGTGCACGAATTGTTTCGAACGAATCTTTAAGTTGCCAGCGACAGAATGAAAAAACGGTATGATACGCAGGCCACTGAAGGCAGATTCAAAGAAGGGTTACACAACCCGATAAGGAGAAACGGATTTTCTCCAAAATTACAGAAATCTTGGGAAGATCCATACTTAACCAAGAAGAGGATCAACGACATCATCTATCGTATAAACAAGATACCCAATGGAAAACCGAGGGTAGTCCACCAAAATTGACTAGTGCCATTCGAATTAGTCCATGATGAAGATAAAGGGGTGAACCATCTTCAACAAGAGTCTGCCCCAGCCATCGAAGAATTTATGAGATACGGAGGTACGGGGAAAGCTAGATACGGAGTCACTAAAGAACAAAGACAAGATTTGTTCATGCTCCCGGAAGAATAGTGAGTACTCTTCCGGGAGCATGAACATAACATCTTCGCCAGTAACAAACAAGCACGATGGTTGGCAACCGTCTTTCGAAAGAAGTTTGCACAATTAGATAAACTTGAAGATCGGATACCAGCCCCTGGCAAGACACTGAGACTCGAGCACAATTCGCGGTACGTTTTCTAACTGGTAACTAGAAACGAATTTCCAGATCTATCTACCTACCGGGATGTGTGGGAAGCGCTACGAAGCCTTCGAGATCATGTGAGTCCCACGTGGAGAATGTAGCAATTTCCAGGATAGAGAGCAATCAGTTGGATTGGCGAGTCATGAACATGATAGAAGTGATCTTACAAGATACCGGTGCCCACATATTAATTTGCAGCTATACCCCTCGTTATCGGTACCAGTTCAAGACGGCGCCCCGTTATTTCCATACGACCGGAAAGTGCAGTTATAGGTCCAGTTGCCGATTTAAACATCCAGTTCCGGCAACGCAGAAGTTCCAGGATACGACTCTGTCCAAGTCATGTATGAAAGTTAGTTAAAGTTTTGGTGAATGCGCAGGGATTTCTTTGAACTGTTTACCATTATTGTTTGTGACTATTCGTATCTAGACAGTTCCAGGGAGGTTCATTGTTTTTGTGGCCAGTCTAATCTAGATAATTCCTGGGAGGCGACTGATTTGTGAGCCGCAATCTAGAAATATCTAGAAAAAAGGTACTTAATATATAAGACAGGATACCTATCAACGAGTCAGTTTATAATTTGATCTCTTGCGATAAACATTGAACAAGTAAATATATAAATTGAGTCTGTGTAAATTACCAGTAGTGAAGTGATTATATAAATTAGTGTAAGTGAATATAGTGAATAGTTTAGTGAATAAATAAATTAAGTGAGTAGACCTACCGTGTGTATGAATTTATGCCACTCGTCGTAGTAAAAACCTTTTTTCTACGCCCTATCTTTAAAGTACTTTGTATTTCATCGGTTTGTAGCGCTTAAAGTGGTTGTTTATGGTTAGAGTGAAAAAAAGTAAAAAAGCGTTAAAAAAAGTGCCATAACGTTAACTTTATTTCCCACTTTCCATAAGATAACACAATGAAACTTGGCTGGGTATCGAGGATGGACTTCTAATATACTTGGCTGGGCGTCGAGTATGAACTTTCATGAAACTTGGAATACATATAATTGTAATTTACCAAATGAGCTTAATTAAAATATCCCAAATTTCTATTTGCATTTTATTTTTTTATATATGGCTGTAGAAAAAATAATGTATGCAACATGTGCATAAATTGTCTTTTTTCACTGATGGAATTGCCGCACTCGCCAGATGGCTCGTGCGGTCAACTTTTTCCATTCGTGAAAAAAGTGGCACTTTATACACTTGGTGCATAAATTACTATTAAATAAATAAGAAAAGCATTAGAGCATTTTTGTTTTTGACATATTTTCTCGTTTTTAGCGAGAAAAACCACCACTTTTTGTAATACGTATTGTTAGCACGACACACCTTCCAAGGTACAACCAAGAGTATTGTTCAGGGCATCTCACAGATAAACCCTGTTGATGTTCAGCTCACCAGAGACAGTACAACACGTCCTATAAATACAGACATACTACATTTTTGGACATTAACGTAGAAATTTAAGTTTTTTAGCACGGTACAACATCCGGAGTGTATACCAGTGACCAATTTTAATTATTCAGGGCGTCTCACAAATGAACCCTATTGCTTTTTAGCTCACAAGAGCCAATGCAACGGATCCTATAAATCCAGATATACTACATTTTTGGTCATTATCGGAGAAATTCCTGTTTTTTGCACGAAGTGTATAAGTGCGGAAAAGTTAGTTTTAATCTTGAAAACCGATTATATTTGACTATTATGTTTTCAGCTTGATCTTGACATGTCAGTTTAATGGTTTCTTCGAATGGAAAAACTGCAATCCATTAGTTGGTGCTTTTCAGGCGTAGAAACAATGGTTTGTGGATGATGGTGGTTGTTTCGTATGAAACACCAGAGTTTCTGGGAAACGTATAAAAATGGACTGTAGATTGAAAGACAGATGTATAGAAAAAATAGCAGTACTTACCACTCTCCTGGTCTTCACTTTATAACGAGAAAAACCTACAAACCCTCACAGTGCTCGTTATAGGTATGCGGGTTGTCTCACGTGGTACAGCCCGTGCTCGCCAGTCGACTAGCTTCGAGTCGAAGAAGGGGTGGATTCTTCAAAAATTATTAAGTATACAAAAAGGGCGCCAGAGAAGTTTTGGCAAGCACCCAAGACTTCCTAAGTTAGCCCACAACTCCTCAGTGGGTTAACAACACACACTACACACTCCAAAGGTTAATCTGATAGGTAAATTATCAAAAGTAAATAAAAGTCAGCAAATACACCCTGATTGAAATTTTAATTAGTCTTGGTGGACCAAAGGTCTCTTTTCAAAATATATGATACAATATCACTACCAAAAAGAAGAATATTACAAATAACGTCTGAGCTCAGCTGAAGGCTGTAATCTCAGGGTGCAGTAGAGCTGAGGGCCCCAAACTACACCGATGTCTCAATTCAAAAATTCTAGAGAATCGACCAAATTGTTCATGTACAATATTCCAAAAATACAACGATAATATATATATATATATATATATATATATATATATATATATATATGTCAAAATCACCAATGTGTAGTTACAAGGGTTCACACTTCCGCAATTTATACCAGTATCAATATAAATATAATAATTACATAAGCCAAAAATTTAAATAACAACTAGTTTAGCGTTGCTGGAGAAAATACAACACAAAATTATATACGGCTCAAAATTATATACATGAAACCATTAGAAATAGGTAAAAAACCACTAAACATCGCAATACTAGGTACGTACCAAGTGTTCCAGCGTATCTTAATCTATGAGTAAGATTTCAGAAAAATTTTAAATACAAAATTCAAGTATAAACGAGATTATAGTAATTGCCGCAAGAAAAAAAGAAATAAAGCTTAATATGAAAAAAACGGTAATATGTGAAGCAATAGATGTGAATTTACTACTGAGTTTGAAGAAATAAGAAAAGAAAAACTGTTAACTTATCCTTTTCCGGCACCAGAACAGGAACTGAAATTTCTCCAGATTAATCCAGACCTCCTGGAACTGGTCTCACTGACCCATTAAATTCCAATCAGCGATTTAATGTCCATATACAAAAACCCCCCTTTTTAATGAATCCTTCCAGCTAACGCCGTCTACGGGAATTTTCCACGTGGTTTCCTAAATCTACCAATTCTACTGGTATCCTTTGGTCATCGGCACCCCCTGGATCAGTATATTATTGGGTCAGACCTTCGATTTGTTAAATCGAGCGATATTTTCTTCCCCTACGTAGAATTTATCAGGATTTTCCGTGAAATAACGTTATGGCTCCCAGAGCACATGCAAATATCTTTGTTGAAATGATGTGTTTTCACCTTGACGGCAAATGGAGGACTGAAATTTTTAACTCCGTACCGACAGCGCTGTGACTTCTCTCAGTCGACAGGTTAGCCAAATTAAATTTACGACGGCTCGGCGAATTTTTCGCGTTACAACTTATAAAGGGCGCCCTTCTGCTGTTTGCGTCTAGATGAGTGATTATGCACAGCGCGAAAACCCCGTAAATATGTTATCATTAAAACAAATAGGTCGTAGACCGTAACAAAATTTTTGTATCGACGTATACACTATCGATGTCGGTATTCATCCGTTCTACTCCTTCGTCGCCGTGGCAGTACTTCTAAATTGACTTGCAAATATGTCATATACATTTTTAATTTGGGAAACAGAAATTAAAAATTATTATAGAGTATTGAACATTCCACCCACCAAAAACAAGCTTGTTTTTTCCGATGTAATTAAATTAAGCATATAATAAAAAAAAACTATTGAGAATTCTACTAAATTGAAAATACTAAAAAAAAGATAAATTAATAATCAAGTTATTGCCCTGGCAATGGGCAAACCTTGACAACCGGACGCTGTAATGTACCGTTTTGTGTCTTTAACGTTACTACTCTAATTATCCCATCTTTTCCGGGATGTAACTTCGCTACACGTCCAAGAGACCAATTTAGAGGAGACGTTCATCTTTTATTAGAACTATTGTATTTAATGTTATGTTTGGGACTGATTTAGTCCACTTACTACGCTGCTGTAACGTATGCAAATATTCTTTGCTCCAGCGTTTCCAAAAATCTATATGCATTTTTTGTAACATTTGCCATCGTGATAAACGGTTAATTGGAACATGAGGCAAATCTGGTTCCGGAAAGGATGAAAGGGGCTCCATGGTTAGAAAATGTCCTGGAGTTAAGGGTGCAAGATCGTTGGGATCTTCGCTAATAGCCGTTAAGGGCCGTGAATTTAAGAGTGCCTCAATTTGAGTTAAAAGTGTAGAAAGAAAGCTCTTCGAAAGTCATAAGTTGGTCCCTATGACTCGATACAAGTGCGTTTTAACTGATTTTACACCTGCTTCACTTAGTCCATTGAAATGGGGTGCTCCAGGTGGGTTAAAATGCCATTTGATTGAAAGCTTCTCAGAAGCTTGTTGAGCGAAAAAAGTTAATTGATTGTAAGCGCCTTTCAAATTAGTGCCTTGGTCAGAATAAATGTCAGACACTCGGCCTCTATGGGCTATGAAACGTCGAAAACTTGCAAGAAACGTATCAGTGGACAAGTCCGACGGAAGTTCTAGGTGAATAGCCTTGGTTGCGCCACAAATAAATAAACATATATATGCTTTATGGGATGGGGTCAACAATCGATATTAAGTTGGACGCCACCAGTTTTTTGAGCGATACTTTAATTAAACAAAAAAATAAAAAGGTTAAAAACTGGAAAACCTTATATTTACTTTAACTTAACAAAACGAAATATTGAAAATATTTTAACGCGATGGTGCAAGTTAATATAAATTGCTGAAAACCAAATATCAAATGTCAAGCAAATTATATTTATTTATAACTCAATATATAATTCACATTAACTGCATATCCAAAATACAAGACGAATACGAAAGCCGATATACAATAAAAATCTCCAATTCTAGATTTCCATGAATTGAATATAAGACAAAGGACTTATCTTGGTGAGGTTCTGTAATTATTCAGCTCTCAGCTAGGTCCTAGTGGATGGAGATAGTCTTCTTAATCCATCCCGGCCGGTTATATGTGTCTCTATGGTGGTGTTTTCATAGGGCCTACCAAGGGACTGCAGAGCAGCAAATATGTGAAACCACTACTATGTAGATATTAACTTATAATTGTTACTATAGGAAGAGACTTTTCCTATGTACGATATCGATTGAATATACAACATTTGGAAGTGAAACAAGTCTTTTAATTTCAAATCATTAGTACGACGAAATCAAAATATCATAGTCTGATGGAAATCGTAACAGCCGATCGGCTTGTTACAACCCCTATCTACAAAAGAAGGTATAACCGAGATTGTCAAACTAATACAGTATTCAATGCTCAATGCTTTAAAAGGATATAGGATATAAAATAGAGTTTGCAAAGCTGCTCCCAGTAAAAGAAGAAATTATAGGTACACTCAACATAAGTAAAACATCCACTAGTGGCACGTTTCAATCAATTGGTTAGATTCAATTCATATTATTTTTCTGGGGTGTATTAAATAAATGTAAATATAATTTTCCTGCTTTGACAAAATCGAAAAATGTGTACTGATGCCTCGAATAATCAAACAGAAGTTGGCTATGCCGAAACGACATTAGAATCTCCAATTTTCTCTTCCTTAATCTCATCAACTTGCACTGTACGTACCGGCGAACTCTATAGTATAGTTTTGGCTTTCGAACACATTTCCGCTCCTAACAAAAGTGTCTGCATATATACAGAGGCACTTCCCTCTATACACTCTATTGAGGATATCTTCAATAACCATTCCATTGTAGAGAATATCCTTGATACCTACCAACTTTCCACTTCTCGAAATATAACAATTAGCATTCTATAGATACTATCTCATATTGGTGTAATGTGAAATGAACTTGCGGCTCAATTCGCTAAGAGTGAGACAACATTGAACAATTATGCTGCTATTATCCAAATTGCCTCTGGTGTCGAGCAAGTCATCAAGCATAAGCTCAGAATTTTATGGCAACAACATTGGGACTCCATTCCCACAAAATAACACTGGATCTAACCTTCATTTAGTAGCTCTTACTTTCTTGGAGCTTCAAGTCTCTCAAGACAAAACGTAGCAGTGATGAGAAGACTTGTTCAATTCATAAATGTAACTTCACTATTGAACAAATTAGTAGAGAAGAACACAGCTAGAATACAACAGCTCAACCTCAAAGGAAATATTCAAGAGATACTCGGAAATCCAGATAATACCATCACCGTCGTCGAACATCTGTAACACAAAATCTAACTCCTACTGAATTTCTTAATTAATTTGTATATTATATTGTACCTGTGTAAGTGGCCTTAATAGTCGAGCATGATAATTGAATTAAAAAACTAACTTGGGTAATAAAAGACAAAAGTATTCGTTTGACAGCATTTGACGATCGGTTAACAAATTTACATTTTTATTATGTGTAAATAACAAAACGGATAAAAATCTCCATGGCATCAACTTTTGAGTTTTTTTTCAGTAATTTCAACTGTGAAAAGGAGTGACTATTTTACCATAAATAGTTGTATTATGGAACAAAAGAGAACATAATTGGGTATTTTCGGCGCATGATACGTCAATCAATTTTTTTGATGCCACTTACATGTATGCTGTCAGTTCTTAGTGATTGATCACTAACTAAACAGGTGACACACATATGGATCTTATCAATATTCATTGATATTATTGAAAATATTCAATGTCAAGCAACGTTAATATATCATCCAGTTAATAGAAAATTCTGATAAGATTTAGTCCCAATTCTATTACAAGCACTCGACGTGTCGTAATTTCTCATCGAGATGAAGTCAATATGACTCTTTTATTTCTCATTAGTGACATTTTACTAGCTACAAATTTCATTTTATACATTAAATTGATTGCACTCTGCTACTGAATTTGATTGATGCAGAACAAATTGCTAGTAGATTTGAAATGCTTGTTTTACCTGCATTTAGCTGTATTGCGCTATTTCCATCAATATTTCTTGTAGCCGAGAAGTAAGAGGAAATAATGAGAAATTTTCACAATGTGTAGCAGTTCAATATAGTCTCCCCGTTATTCCAATTTTTAAGCTATTGCATTAGCTTCTATCGCAGGTCTTGAGCGTGGAGACCGAATCGAGAAATTCCGTAACGAAAATAACCTGACACGATAGGAGGATTGTCCAGTAAATTTTAATACCCATATGCTTATACGAGGACTGTCCAATAAATTTTGATTTTTTTATGATGATACGAGGACTGTCCAATACATTTTGATTGTTTTATACTTATACGAGGACTGTCCAATAAATTTTAATTCTTTTATACTTATACGGGGACTTTCTATATTTTGGGTTGGTGATAAAAGTTTATTTTAACGAAAAACGTCAATATTTGTTCAATATTATTCACTTTTATGACTTTTCTTTCTATAATTGACAATAATATTTATCAAAATAATGACAGAAAGCAAACACACTTATGCCTCCAAGCGTGGCCGCATGGTTTGTTGCAGACGACACGAGCGCCACGTAGAGCACACACGCGACGTTCGACGGAGGAACGAAAGTAATAAATTATGGCCTGTACATTTAGATATACTGGTTTTTTCCCGGGGCATCAAAGGTATGACTTATATACATCGATGGAAAG
Organism: Galeruca laticollis; assembly: GCA_963921935.1. Taxonomy (NCBI): domain Eukaryota; kingdom Metazoa; phylum Arthropoda; class Insecta; order Coleoptera; family Chrysomelidae; genus Galeruca; species Galeruca laticollis. Next base: position 207,490,996 of record OY998177.1, read on the forward strand.
GTGGGAATTCCCCCGTTACACTAGTTAAGGTATTAAAATGTTAGAAATAAAGAGCAGGGAGAAAAAAACCACCAAAAAAGTGCGTTGTTTCCTTGAGCTCGCGTTTTCTAATTTTATTGAAAAATAGACGACTTGGTCAAAAAAAGTAATTGCACAATCGAAAAGAATACCTTCTTAGCTTTCAAATGATGTATCATAGAGACCAATCGAATCATGTATAAATTTTCAATTGATGGTTGTTCACAAAATTTCCCGGCGCTCCAAAAACAGCAAAAATTTGGGATTCAATAAACAACGATTAAATAGAAATTAAAAATATATACAAATTTCAGGGATGAGAAAGGACCTTATGAGGACCCATAATCAAGAAAATTTTGAGAAAATTAGTGCAATACAAAAAAAAATAGGAACAAATTCCTGACGAGGTCAAAATTGCCCGGAAGCAGAAAGTTTGACCCTGTTCCGATATGGCCAAAAGAGTCAAGCGTGACTCAATTCACAGGGTATGATAGCAGCAGAATTCCTCTTTCACATGAACTTTAAATCATGATATGCATTTTTCACAAAGTTATTGAATAATTTGTCCCCCCGCTGATGTGTAGATACACGCACTGTGCTCTCGGCTTACAGCACAGAAGCTCTTTATTCGAGGTGTGCTTGGTGCCGTTTTTCTCGAAACCGGTCAAATTTTCGAGAAAAATCATAAGGACCATTTTTGTAGAAAATTAACTAAACTTCAATTTTTATCTGAACCGAAAATTTCTAACTGCCATATTTTTGGAGATATTGGCTGAAACCCTATTTTTCTGGTCTTTTGGGGCCATTTTCTCCGCCCTCGCACGCGTTTTCATGCAAAACTTTGTCTCATGTTTAATGAGGTGCCAAATGCTACTTCCAACCGGAAGATGAAAAATAGGGCGTCACTAATTTTAACTTTTTCCCTTTATTTAGTGGACTATTTGGTAATTATTCAAAAAAATGAAGATACGAGAAATGACTGGTTTTCAATTATCTCAAAACCAAAAAAACTATTCGAATTCTGTCGCGTCTATTGATTGTTCACTTAAATTCGCAACATTGCCACACTTTAACCGTTTCGTTATCTCTCAAATTTGGGACACCCGCTACAAGATTTTGTTATTTTGATTATTACTCATTGTTAAGCAAAATATTTTGGAAGCCCTTAACCAATTCAGATCTGATATCAACTCCAATTATAGGTTTCGACTAATCTTTTTTGGGAAAATACTCTACTTTAACCAAACTAAAAGTTTTAACGTAGAGAGACAAAGTTGTGAAACTTTCGTTGTCAGCTTTGCATTAGAATGTCCATCAACGTGAATATGAGAATAAATTGAAAACTCAAACTCGTTTAGCGATATTAGGATATTGGAAAATCGAATGCCCCGGATATCTATTCAATGCGCCAGGTGAAGGATAACAAAGATTCAAGTGAGCACTATTTGCAAAAATACAGGTAATTGAGTTGAAATGATTAAATCACGTCACTCACCACAACTCTACCGGTTTATTAACACTAGGATAGATCATTCATCGACATAAAAGAAGGGTGACGAAATGAAATAATGATAAATATCTATCGATATGCAGTGCACTCCGATGGACAACCTCAGCCGGACTAACATCCATACTTGAGGGTATCTATATGGACCAATATAATATAATGTTTTATTATTATTCATTCAAAAGTTTTTATTACAACGGGTGGGATAAATTTATACACACGGTATGTCTATTCACTTAGTTTATTTACTCACTAACTTATATACTATATATTGTTGTATATTTTATTTGGTTGGTTTTCCTTTTAACGAGAGCCAATTAATAAATCCAACTTATAAAATGTATGATTGTTAAAGAAATAATAATATTTAGTTTAAGATAAACATGAGTTAAGTTTGATTATAGTTGTTTAATTTTATTGTTATTGTTCAAATTATGGGCGTCAGAATTGGTACGTTCACAAGCGAATACCAATTCAATTCAAGATCTTTGTCTTGTTATAAAAAATGTATTCTTTATTATTATTATTACCTCAGGGATGTGTTCGGGCACTGAGCGCTCTGTTGATCTCGAAAGACATTCTACTCCGGTAAATGCAGATCAACGTTGCTCTTTTTCTACATCTGTACCTATGCATAAATGGGGAATACGTTTTTCGGGAATTGATTCTAGGGAATCAGTACTTGGTTTTCTTGAGCGCGTAAAACTGTTTGAAAATTTCTAGATGTATCACAGATGCTGAATTGTTTTCTAACTCAGCAGATTTATTCACTTATCATGCATTTAATTGGTATCTAAACACTAGACATTAATTTCAAAATTGGGATTAATTAGTGATCAAAATAAAATCAGATTTCTTACCTTATAAGTATCAAGATGATTTACTTGAGGAAATAAAAGCTAGAAAACAAGGTCAACATGAAAGGGTTATAAATTAACTCCATGTTTGGTTTGTTTAATCGCCTTGATGATAAACCAAGCGAAAGTTCTATGATTCGTATCATTCGTAAAAATCTCTCACCTTATTACACACAACCATTAGCCTCGATAGATATCGATGCTATTGATACTTTGACTGAAAAATGTAAAAGACTTGAAGAAACCTTAACTTGGGATCAACAATCTACGTCAAACCGTGAGAGCAATCAATATTTACTTGAACCAGATTTATGCATTTCTAGTACTTCTTTTAGAGGCGATTCTTGCTACAAACAATTTCGTAAGAATATAACTGTTGTATAGTCGACAGTAACATGTTGGAATTGTAAGAAATCTGGTCTTACCTATAATACCTGTCGCATTCTTAGAAGAGTGTTTTGTTTTGGTTGTAAACAGCCTGGTACCGTTAAAACTAAATGTGCACAGTGTCCAAAAAATGAGTCATGTGGTGGTATAACTTCCCACTCTACCACAGTCGCTCTGAAACCGATAACATCGGGAAAAACCAACACCACCAAGGCAAAATCTCTGAAAAAATCCGAACAAACCAAAGATTAAGGTCAATTCAAACAGATTCTATTAATTCCTGTTCTGTCGCATTGAAAATTTCAAACTCACAAAATTCTTTCAGCCATAATGATATTTTAAAACATGTACCTCATCGAAGTCAAGCTGTCTGCAATTCATGGCTTTTGTTTGTAAAAGGATTTTACAAATAAAACTTATCTCAAACAAAACCGAAATCTTTGGAAAGTGTAGGATCAGTTTTATATAACAAACAGTAGTTAATACAATCCAGGATGTCTCGCACTTATCTTCGGAGCAGAGACGTAGGTTAGATCAAATTATTGGAACTTTCAAAACTATTAGTTTGTTCTAACAGAATTGGTAGAACATCTCCCGTTGAACATTTTATTGATACAGGAGATTCTCTTCCCTTTAAGCAACCTCAATATCCTGTACCTCAAAATTCAAGCATATCGAGCACAGGAAGTAGATAAGTTACTTGAACTATGTGGTGTGACGGTAAATATCGAGTTTGTTTTGATGGTCGTAAACTTATTAGTGACACAGTAAATAAAAATGCATATCCCTCCCCTTACGTTCAATCGAAGTTATAATGCAGTGGGAGGTAAAGTTTTATTTGAATATGTTTTGTTTAGTCTCAGCCTCTGCTAGCATGTGTCACTTAACAGACTTAGTTATCGGTCCTTCTTTGGAGCCGTATTGGTTTTACTTCTTGGATGATATTATAATTTGTACTAATGATTTTAACCCTTTCTTTACCAGTGACGTATAAATACGGCGAAACATACTTTGTCTCTCAGCCCCACTGCCGTATATATACGTTCACCGTTGAAATGTCTCCGAACCCTCCGCCTCATATATATGACACTTATTTATTTTTTTACATGCTTTCCGACCCACCGTCTCATTTATACGACAGTCTAATCGTGTTTATAGGCCCAGTGTCGTATTAATACATTTATAAATAACCACTGCCGCATATATACGACATCAACGAAAAATTCCGAAATATCGCGTGACCTCTAGACGGCAGGGGAAGCCTGGCAGAGCGCCGTTCAGTCGCTTAGCAGAAAGAACGCCGTTCAGTCGCACTTCGCAGTTATTTCCGTTACGAACAACTAGTACGACGTGAGATACGCAAGTAAAATGGCGTCAAGTGATCCGGGTCCGTCGCGAAAAAGAAAACGAGTTGAGAGTTATGGTGATGTATGCGGCCTCACGGATGACGATCTAAATAACATTTTGGCATGTTTCGATTCCGATGAAGATCCTTACGTTGACAGTGGAAGTGAGTATCAGCCTGAGTCGACAGATAGTGGGGCAGGTAGTGAAGATCACGGGATTGACGGTTTTTTGTGCCCCGAAAACGAGTATCTTAGCGAGACAGAAAATGATATAAATGAGGAGGTGAGCAAAAACGAAAGTGAAGGGGCGAAAAAGCCAAAAAATGCTTTGAACGAGAATTTTTCTTTAGAGTGGAGGAAGCGCCAATTTACCCCTGTAATACATAATTTTGATGACTCAAACTCTGGAGCACGTGTAGAGAACATAGAAAAGCCTTCAAAAGAAATGGATTATTTCCTTTTATTTATGAACGACGAAGTAGTGGAAATGATTATAAGCGAGACCAATAAATATGCCTCTGAACAGACACGTTTAAATAAAAATATTATTTGGAGCCCAATTACTAAAGAAGATTTTTTCAATTTTATTGCTGTACTTCTACTTGCTGCTCGCCATAGAAAAAATAAACTTGTGGAAAATTGGTCAACAGATGAATTACTTTACACTCCTATATTCGGGAAAGTGATGTCAAGGAATCCCTTTCAAACGATATTGCGTATGTTACATTTCGCAGATAATGCTGAACACATTCGAGGTGACTCTTTTCATAAACTACGAGGAGTTTTTGAAAAAATTGTAACCGCATTTGCTCATAAATTTTCGCCGTTCCAGAACTTGATGATTGACGAGAGCTTAGTACTTTTCATAGGGAGGCTGCTCTTCAAATAATTCATAAAAACAAAACGCCATCGTTTTGGCATCAAACTATTTCTCTTGTGCGATTGTGAGACATGGTATATTCTAGATTTTATAGTATATACAGGGAAGAAAACAGAAATAGAGATGTATCAGGACCTGGGAGTGTCGGGGTCAGTTGTAACAACACAATGCAACCGTATTTGGATAAAGGGCACTCTCTTTTCACAGACAATTGGTATACCTCGCCAGCACTTTCTACCTACTTATTTCAGCATAAAACAAACTCATGCGGTACAGTTAGGGCAAATAGAAAGAATATGCCAAATTTATCAGGTAATTTGAAAATGGGAGAGACAACGTCGATGGCCAGTGACAATATTCTGGCAGTCAGATGGAAAGATCGTCGGGAAGTCAACATGCTGACAACTTTTCACAATGACCAAATGATACAGTTGGATAAGAAAAACCGGAAAACGGGGGAATTTGTGAAAAAGCCCGAAGGTGTAGTCCACTACAACCAAAATATGGGGGCAGTTGACAGGACCGATATGATACTCAGTTCTACAGAATGTGTTAGAAAAACCTTGAAGTGGTACAAGAAACTGTTCTTCCACATTCTTGATTCATGTGTTTTGAATAGTCATGCACTATTCCTAACTCAACATCAAGAGAAGTTGGCACTAGCGGATTTTCAATTGAGCGTTACGCGACAGTTGCTTGAGAGATAGGTAATTGTAGCCATTTACACTAACAACATGATATAGTCAATTTTTGAAACTTCCCTTCTACCCTCTTAATTATTAAAATGTTCTGCAATCAAAATTTGCATATTCCATATGAACGAAAAACCCTTTGTTACAGATACAATGTACCAAGACGTTCACAAACCAAGTTTACTGCATCAAATCTACATCGCCTTACTGCACGGCATTTTCCGACTACCGTACCAAATAACAAAGTACGGAGATGCATTGTTCGCTCACAATCAAAAATTCGCGACAAAAAGAGACGAGATTCCAGATATATGTGCAGCGAATGCAACGTGGGACTGTGCGTTTCTCCCTGTTTTGGCGAATATCACACAAAAGAAGTTTACTAAAATGTTATATTCTTGGAAAAGGTATTTTTACATTAATAAAGTTAGTGAAAGTCAACGAAGTTTGTAGTAGGTTATTTGCGCTTGCTTAAAGTCTGATATGCCGTATATATACGTCACTGGGTTTGATGGCACTTCAAAAAGTCCGGGAATAGAGACACTGCATATGCATTTGTGCCCGGTAAAGAAAGGGTTAATAAACATCTGGAAATCCTTCAGAAAGTTTTTGAAAAATTACGAGATGCTGGATTAACCGTTAATCTAGAGAAATATCAAATTTGTCGTCCTACCCTCAAATATTTGGGTTATTTTGTGGATGAAAATGATCTTCGTACCGATCCTGAAAAGGTTTCTGCTATTTGTGATTACCCAGTTCCAAGAACTACCACTCAAGTGCGTAGATTTTTAGGGATGGTTTCTTACTATCGGCGCTTCCTGAAATATCTCTCTTCTTTATCTGCCCCAATTTCCGATCTTATACAAGACCGAAAAAACATCAATCGATCACCTGGACAGTACACGAAAATCAGGCTTTTGAAAAGGTGAAAACAGTCTTAACTACCGCACCTATCTTAAGTAGTCCCGACTTTAACAAACCCTTTTTTCTTATGACGGACGCTCGTGATGTTGGCATAGAGAGTGTTCTTTTTCAGTTGGAAGACGGACTAGAATATTCCATAGCTTATATGAGTAAAAAATTCACTAAAGTGCAGAAAAAGTTTAGTACTACGGAGAAGGAGCTTTTAGCAGTTTTGTTAGGCATGGATCATTTTAGATACCATCTGGTAGGTCGTCATTTTACAGTTATTACCGACCATTCTTCTCTTGTTTTGCTAAATAATATGAAAAAACCTTCTCCTCGCTTATCTAGATGGATATTAGAATTATCTCAATTCGGACCTTATGAACTGAGAATTCACGGTCAGTATCATGTACAATTTCTCCCGACAGAGACAACGTTACTTCCAAATATTCAGAAAATAGAAGACGTATTTCCAATTTTGATACGTCTGTTTTGAGATATGAAGTGTATTTAATCTAGCACGGGACCTAAAAAGTGTCTCTCATCATTGAATTACGATGATTTTACCATCTCAGTGAATAAATGTAGTTATCCATTTCTTAATCAATTGGTTCGATACGTCTTCAATTTAAAAAGTGCATTCTACTGAATGCACTTAGGAAATAGGCAAGTTTGCCGTTTCATTATACATGAAGTATCTACCTATATAGTAGATGACTAAAAATTAACTACCAGACGAGCTATACTGGTTGACTTTACTACCAGCTATAAACATTGAAGAAATCAAGGAAAGTAATAGTTGTCCATTATAACATAGATAAATTGCTTTTCCTGTTTCCTTTTTATCTTTATCGCCATCGAAGATTCAATTCTATATTTGTATCTTCAACCTTTGTAAATTTTATTTCAACGATTATCAATATTTTACATCTCAGCTTTGACTAATTTTGTGATACTTTTTTTTAACAACTTTGATCATTTTTTGGAAAATTCATTTCAAATATTGTTAACCAACTAATTCAACTTTGATATTTTGTTAAAAAATTATTTTTATTAATTGAAACTTGTTGTTTGTTGAACGTATAACTTTTTCCCATTTATTGAACAACATTTGTAAATTTAATAACCTGGTTCATATTTATATACCTTCTAACCGTATCGTATCTTTGTAGAGAAAATAAAGTAGTATTACCCGCGAACTGGTAAGACCTACTCCTAGATCATTATTTAGCTGGCAAAGAATTCCGCCTGAGATACTCTATAACTGAGTAGCCGCTACAAAAAAATTAAACCGAACAACAGGTAACAAAAAGTAAGTTGGAGGTAACGCTAGATAGTTGACTCGGTTTTGGAATAGCTGACAATTTTTCGGGTTTATCATGAAAAGGGCAGCTTGGGGTCGTTTGAATACATCTTCCAAATTCTTCAGGTGTTCGTCAAATGTCTTCCCCATTACTACGATGACGTCCAAATAGACCAAGCATGTCTCCAAGAGAACCCTCTCAAAACATTTTCCATGAATCTTTCAAATGCCACAGGCGCATTACAGAGCCCGAATGGCATGACGCTGAATTGTCATAATCCAGATCCAGTGGTAAGAGCAGTCTTCTCTTCATCTTCTGGGACCATTTCTACTTGCCAATTACCAGAGTTCAGGTCCAAGGTGGAAAACAGTTTTCTGCCGTCCAAAGTGTCCAGCGTATCGTCGATTCGAGGCAGAGGATAGTTGTCATTCTTCGGCACGTTGTTTAGCTGGGGATAGTCCACGCAAAATCTCGTAGTTCCATCCTTTTCTTGACGTGCACCACTGAAGACACCTATGGACTAGTAGATGGTCCTATCACTTTCTCTTTTTCCATTTGTCGAATTATTCTTTCAGTTTCCTCTCTTTTCGCTCGTGGTTGTCTTTGAGCTGATTGTCTAATTGGCTTGGCATCGCCAGTATCGATTTGGTGTTTGACAGCTGATGTTCTACCAGACTCTCCTCTTTTTGGTACGAATATGTCTCGATACTGCGAGAGAAATTCTCTTATTCCCTTTTTTCAGCTTGATTCAAGGTCCACAGTCGTAGTCTCGATGGTAAAAGCTTCTTCTTGGAGTTTACTATCTCTGGTCGTATAATAGTTCTAGTTGCTCCAGCGTCTACCAGCAGAGTATATCTCTTGCCATTCACTTCGCCATCTACATATACACTGTCGTTGCGACATCTGAGAGAAGCTATCAGTATGAGAGGGTCCTTGGAACGTTTATGGGTCGAAGCTGCCCCCTCGTAGCCGACCCGTTCTAGTTTCACTGTGACTGGGGTTCTCCGTTTGCAGGAATCCTGGGGTACTTACATGAACTACGTACATGCCCTATCTCGTCACACTTCCAACATCTGATCTTTCTCGTCTTCTTGTCGATCATACTTTTCATCAAACTGACGATCTGGTCAAATCTGTCCTCGTCACCTTCTTGTCAGATGGTTCTAACTTAGCTATATTCCGAAGCCTTCGTTGCTGTTTCATATTCAAGAGCAGCTGCTAATGCCTCTGTATATCGGGGTCACGTAAGCCATCAATAAAGGCCTGGATGCCCAGACATTCCATCACGTTCTCTGGTGCTGATGGATATTTAAGTCGAACTAGTCGGGCAATATCCACTTCGTACTCTTGAAGGGTTTCATCACGTTTCTGCCTCCGGTTCTTCAGCTGGGATTGGTACAAATGTTCTAAATGCTCGTGACCGCATCGGGTGTCCAATTTGTTCTTCAGCTGCTCAAAGTCATCAGTTTTTTCCAGAGGAATCGTCCGAAGTACATATTCTAACTTAGGGTGTATTTCTGAGTAACATGGTTTTGTTTGCTCTGTCTTTCTTTCTTCCGCTGGTGGGTCTTGGGTTTTTAAATCTGTCATTTTTCTTTCTAACTCCTTAATTTACTCAAACCTCGTTTTTATCTCATTTTATATCGTTCTTCATATCAGAAATAGACGAGATTAAGGTGGGAGCCACGTCTTTGGATAAAAATGTTTCCGAATCCAAGCCGTCACTTTCCAGTGCCATTTTTAATCTTTTGAAACATTAACTTAACAGTCAACATTTCGAATATTTATTTATATAAATAATTTTGCAACGAATGTTAAATTAATTGGTAGAATAGACCACACACACGTCTTCTTAGTCTATATTTTAAATACAACTAATTAAGTGTTGGTGGAATAAACGTTAAAGTTATCTCGTCTAAAAAAATCCTTAATAGGAATTCGAAATGCGGCACTTCACGATACATTTTTCGAGGAAATGGTTCAAGTAGAAATTCCAATAAAAGTTTAAAGATTTAGTTTGATTTAATATAAAACTTGTCCCTTAGAACAAATTCGGTGGGATTACTGGTATGTTTCACATTTTTTCCTGTTTAAAATGTACTAGAACTGATAAAGGTTTTTGTCCAGTACGAATCTTTAAGCTAGATTGTATAATTGTAAAAAAAATATAAGTAAAGTTTTATGTATTTATCTGGAGAGATATCTAAATATGTTGTATATTGAAAAGTCTTTTTGTAACACACTTGGTGTGATTATAGCGGAAACTCCAGGACTAAACTACATTTGTGAGTAAATTCTACCGAAATTCCCTACTGAAGAAGTGTGCTATAATATTTTCACCAAATAGTATGGTCTTACAAGTAATGGTTGTACTGTAAGAGCTTATCGAGGACTTAGCTGTTCATCTGTATAGAGTACAGAGAATTATTTAACCAAAGAAGATTTCCCGGATTACTATCTTCGAATATCAACTTTTAAGTTAAGTAATTTTATTTTGTATGGCTTCACCAACATTATTTTATCTGTTCGTTTAAGGTTAAAATTTCTTTTTTCATACATACTGACATCTAAAAACCACTTTTTCTAAAATCTTATAACTCGTTTATTTTACATTCATTATATTTATAGATATTTTTATTCAGTTGTTTAATTTATAATACAGGTATACCTGAAAAATTGCCTTCAGCACATTTTTTGTGAACATTTACTAAAACTAGCAGAGGACAGCAGTTAAGAGTTGGCTGATATATGTGGTTGATTTTTTCTAATTTTGTTTAGGAACAAAATTAGTGGCGCCCTTAATTAAATTTCATTTAGCTTTATCTTATTTTTTTCTCTTCCTTTTCTTTCATTAGTTTAACTAACTTCTTCCAGATAACAGAGCCCTAAGAACTGGCTTTGTTATCTCCAATCACATTATCAGTTTGGAAAGAACCTACTCTCTTTTTATTTCTTCCTTTCTTATATATTTTTTTACACTGAGAGTAACAGTGTTTGTTTCACTTTCTATCAATTCCCACTTTTTTTAGGACGCTTCCAACTCACTATTTTCCCATTCTGCTTTTCGCTCTGTCACTTTCAGGTCACTTAGTCTCTTGGCCACGTTCACGTAACCCTTTATTTATATTATCCCACTTCTGACACCAATGTAATGTTTATATTACGACGGGTTAGATAAATTTATACACACGATATGTCTATTCACTTAATTTATTTACTCACTAATTTATACTAGGTACACATTATATTCACTCACACTAATTTATATAAACACTCCACTACTGTTTATTTACTTAGACTTAATGTATATTTACTTGTTCACCGTTTATCTTACGAGATCAAATTATAAACTAAGTCCTCCCGCTGGTCGGTAATTACTTTCACTATGGCGAATACACAATGTAGCGGCTTCATAGAGGTCTACCGGTTAACAATCTGGTCCTGACCGATAACCGTGAAATCGCACACACCGGAAACGTGACAAAACAAAGGAAGTCGGTCACTTTTAAAGCACAATAATTGAGCACACGTAGAAGACCACCTGGGGTACAGATGTACTTCATGTCAAATTTTAAGTTCTAAATCAAAAATAAAAGAACAGTATCGTAAAAACGGAACTGACAATTGTATCTAATATGATCATTTAGGGATAGAATAATGGGAAAAGCAATGTAAAACTTCACAGTAAGGTACAACAAAAAATCACTCTGGGGTACAGCTGTGTGTGAGAGAGAAAGAGAGACAGGAAGAGAGAGGGAGAAGTTCTAAAGAGATTGTGTAGGTTGGCTGAGGGATGGGGTTGTGTGTGTTTGCTTGGACTTTCGTTTACGCGGCGCAAGCAGAAGAGTTGGGTGTTCTTGGTGGGTAGACTGAGAACAGACGAGCGGTTTAAAAAGTGTCTGGAACGAGATGGTAAAAAGGTGTCTAGGATTTCTTCTTTTAAAGCTGTATATAATTGAGAGTGATATGGCGGGTTTTTCACTAGAAAATGATCACGAAGAAAGTATAGCTAGTTAGCAACGGGAATTGATGTTGAGGGAGAAGGGTGGTTAAGAGGTGTCTAGAATGGAAAAACAAAAAGTGTCTAGAATTGGTTGTATTTACAGTCTCATGAGATACGACGAACCACGCTTTGGCGGATTCATATATACCTGTGTTGTCTTGGTGTTAGAAATTAGTTGTGGATACAGAGGTAGACCTAATATATCCAGAGATTTGGTATGTCTCCATTGTCTTAGGAATTAATTGAAAATAATTATTACTTCTGCAAATTTTAGGATAGGATTTTTATTTGAAAAGTGACTAGGAGGTATTTTATAAAAGTTTATATAAGAGCGAATGTCAGTTAGGGAAATGATTAGTGCGGTATCGTTCGCATGAAATAGGATTCTGTCCTGGGCTGTTGTAGTACTGGTGTACCATACGTATAAATAATATATAACAGAGGGGCGAGTATGGAGCCTTAACAGCTGTACCCCAGTCAACCTAATGGAGGTGAAAATGTTTGACATGATCCCATCTGCTCACCATTTTCGATTGTAAAAACCTATACCAAAGACTTGGTAACAGAGTTCTGAATTTGAAATTCTCTTCTATCTTACTTTAGGATACCACATTGTTCAATTAGCATAAGTTACATTTGATCATTTCCCATTCAATATACATGGACTAATTGAATCTAAGTAAAAATTATATTATATAAATACTTCACAAGCAGTTTTCCCGCTCCAGTGAAGTTTGTTCATTCCATGAATTCGATTTTCTCATGTGATTTCATCAGAAAACTTTTCAACGTCTTCCGTTATTGTGGTATGTGGTCTGACTTCCTGAAATACAATAAATAATCAAACAGCACCTACGATAAATCTCCAACACGAAATTTTCCACAGAAACTTCTTCAACTATTTAAGTTTGTCTTTAAAACGCCTAGAAAAGTCCGAGTTCTCGCGTTGCTAGTGTATAAATGAATTTATTTTGATTTCAGTAGAAGTAATGAAACATATCTGCGATGCGAGGTAGACATGATTCACATCAATTTACCAATAATAAATCAGTATTGAAGGATGAATTGAGGAAAGAGAAAAACGTCTACTCAATACAAGGCAATATCGAAAAGACAAACTTTTAAAATATGAATGCAGTCAATTTCAATTTTTTCATTCAAAAAAGAATTGATAAATGAAATATACACTCAGTGAAATAAGTCTTCGAAAATATGTCAACGTCGTCAGATATCCTGAAATCACTTCTTTCGGCCTGTTTCACGAAATAAGTAAGCTAAACCAAGTAGAGTAAAACGGGGAAATATGCCGCGTCAGGTAATACTGCGCTTCTGGATAGTACAGAAGTTGACGCCCGAACGCCTAGAAGATAATGAGGAGGCGCTCAATCTTGCTGAAATCAAATTAACTTACTCACGATATGAGAATTTATATAATCGGGAACGGTTCTGGGTTTAACTCAAATTCCATAAATGCCCATCGTTCTGCACCTCTCACGTTATATCCCAAAAATAAGGTCCAGTAATGGTATGATGAATAATTGCTGCCAACACATTGATCTTTTGTGGTGCCTTATTCAAAAATCAAAAGAAAAAATGTATTACAATCATGGGGATTTTTGTATAGGCAATGTAGAAAATATCCAAATGAAAACAATTTAAAAGTTCCGTACCGAAGCACATTATTGAAGAAATCTATTCAAGATTATTATCATAAACTGCAACAAAAAATATAAATCAAGGAATTTGGATGAAAACACATTCTTTAACAAACTCCTAAAGAAATAAGTTCTAACGAAAATAAAATATGGGATAATGAACTCCAGCAGAAACACACTAACTGAACAACTAAGAATACTTGTACAGAAAATTATTTCGGGACATACAATACCAAATAGCTGGCGAACTAGCACAACAATTTTGATGTTTAAAAAGGGTGACCGAACTGTACCCGAGAACTACAGAGGAATAAACCTGCTCAGCACCGCTCTGAAACTGACCACAAAAGTCATAACCTCCAAAATCACCAACGAAATAGATCTAGCCGATGAACAACAAGGCTTCAAATCCGGACGATCCTGTAACGATGCAGTTTTTGTCGTCAGTCAAGTCATGGAAAAGTTACTGGAATACAACGTCCCGGCCTTCTACTACTTTATAGACCTACAAAAGGCATTCTATCGGGTAGAACCAAACGACGTAATTCACCTGTTATATGAACGAAACATTCCATCAGATACTATCAAGACTATCGAAAACATATACAGCAAAAATAACATACAGGCCAGAATTAATAACAAACTAATATAGCCGATACCAGTGGACAGAGGAACACGTCAAGGAGACTCATTGAGCCCGCTGCTCTTTAACCTCATCATGGTGGAAATTATCCATCAAACCAAAAATCTGAATAGAGGGTACAGAATGGGCGAAGAAAATATCTCTATAGTATGATATGCAGATGATGCCGTACTGATTACGGAGAGAGAAGATGATCTTCAGAGACGTCTATATCAATTTAATATAACAGCAAGAATGTTTAGCATGATGTATGGTATGGTATGGTGATATCTAAAGATCCAATAAGGTGCAAGCTGGAAGTGGACAGAAAGATAATCCAGCAAGAAAAAAGCGTCAAATACCTGGGAATACTAATGCATAGTTATGAAGATACAGAAGCGGAAGTTGCCCAACAAACAAACAAAGTCAACAGAATAGCAGGATGTCTTAAACACGCTATCTGGCGAAACAAACATTTATGGATAGAAACAAAGCACCAGGACTTATAAGACAGTAGTGAGGCGAGTTATGACCTACACTGAGGAAACAAGACCTGATACAACAAGGATAGAAAAACTGATGGAAACATGTGAAATGAAAATAGCCCGTGATATCACAGTAAAAACACTATGGGACAGACAACGTAGCACAAGACCTCAGACAAAACTGTAATATAGATAACATAAATGAATGGTATAGCCATATAAGTAGAATGGGAGAAAGAAGACTGGTAAAGATTGCCGAGACAGATCCCCAAACGGCCGAAGGAGTATTGGAATGCCAAGAAAGAAATGAAGTGGTAACCTGTATATATAGTGAGGAGGCACCCGAAGATGGAACAGGCGCGAGCATATTAAGGAAGCAGGAAGAAGAAGAAGAAGAAGAAGAAGAAGAAGAAGAAGACGAGCTCCATATTTCCAACGCATTTAACAAATACTTCACTAATATTGGTTAGAGTTCTAAGTAGCACACTTAATCAGTTTTTAAGGCTAAACATGAAAAAGGAAGGATGAGAAGGAACGCACACGACATCCCTCCAACTATTTACACTATATCACCATTGAGGCAATATTACATATATTACAAAGATTAGTGAATATACCTCTAAGGTGGAGCTTTAGTTTTCGGTACAAAACCATGAACAGTTACGAGTTTACTTAGCTTCGCGTAATGCAACTGGACTTGAAGTAACTGGAACCACAGGTAACCCACAGATATATGAGACACTGATTGTGGTGCCATCTAAAGAGTCTGTTGACTAAACAATTGAGTGATGTTGAAAATATTTCTGTAATTTTAGGTTTTGGCGGTGTATTAAAATCTACTGTATTTTAATTATTTAATTTCAAAATAGCAATTTATCGTCCATCATTTGACATTTCATTCAATTTAACTCCATTAACTCAATAATGATTTGATGTTGAGTTAAATTAAACGAAATATCAAATGATGGACCATAAATGCTTAAAATGGAAAAAATAGAACAATAATCATATAAACAGTTTATTTATTTTGATTTCAAAATGCACAACAAATAATTACTTTCACAAAGTATTTTTCTTAACAAACAGAATATATAATGTAAAGACAATACAATAATTAAAAATAATTTGAATAACATACATTCTAGATTGGATTATCATTAGATTTTTAAATTATGTTAAATCAAATTAAAAGTAGAAAATTATTGATGATAAGTTGATATTAATTTATTTATTTATTATTATACTCCTATAAACACTCAGAGCTGGACAAACTAGTGGAGTATAACTGCTAACTACTTAATCAAAAAAGTGTTAGCAATGAGTAGTTAACTACTATTTTTGGCAACTTCTGTGATAGAAAATATTTGAGTATAATTACTGTGACTGTTAGAACAAAAGTAATTAAAATATTTCATTTCCACTTAAAACACATCTGTATTTCTTTACTGAGTATTGAATAGGTCTTCATGGCCCTTAAAAATCTCATCGTCTTATGGAAATCCTTTTTCGTTTCCGGATGAGCTTCTACAATTAACAACAGTTATATAAGTTAACGCACAAAATAACAACAGTAAATAAGTAAACACACAAATATGCTTGAAAATTTATATCAACAAAAGAAAACATAATGTGCTTACTATTGAAATAATAATCAAAAATTGTTTGAATGTTTAAATTTTTGAGTTTTTTATTTTTTTTTATTTCTGAATTATTTCTTTACTTATAGGTTTATTTATTTTTAGTCTAGTACAGCCTCTCAACATAGACGTTCGGATCCGTCGTTAAACTGTAGGCCCCTTCTATCTGTGTTACCTGGAGAGCACAATACAGGTAGAAGTCAGAGGTCGCCTACGTCCGATCACGGATATGGCACTGTAAGAAGAAGAAGGCGGCAGTGTCCTATAAAAAAGCCCGTGAGGAGATGTAGCTTATCTATACTAAGGTCCAAATATTTTTTGGAACTAGCAGTGTCAAAGTTCCACAGGAACTTTTTGGAATGTTTCAACCCGGGAAGGCACCGCCAGAGTGCTTCTCTTTCGGTTTCCTCTTTCTTCCGAAACTCTTTCTCGTAGGAGCATTTTGCTACACCACAGAAAGGCTCCGGGCCAATGAAGGGCATTTGTGCTCCTTTCCTGGCAAGTGTATTGGCCTCTTCATTTCCCGTGATTCTTAAGTGGCCAGGAACCCAGACTAAAGAGACCCTGTTATTCTTGCCTAATTTATCAAGTTTTCTTAGTTACTCCCACGCCAACTTTGAGTCAATGACATGGGAGCTCAATGCTTTGATAGCTGCTTGACTATCAGAATGGATCGATATGTCACATTTCTGGTAGTTTCTTTCTAGGTTCATTACCACGCATCTTTCGATCGCAAGTATTTCTGCCTGAAAGACGCTCGGGAAGGAGTATATCGATAATGAGTATCTGGTGCCAGGCCCAAATACTCCAGCGCCTGCTCCAATGGTGGTTTTTTAACCATCCGTATACCATCTAATAGTGTTTTCTTTGAGAGTTTTGGTGTGTTCCCTTTCCCAGTCTCTCGTCGTATTTAGCATCGTGGTGAAATTCTTTTCGATGCTTACTTTCCTGATCATTTCGTCACTGGGAAGATTCGCTGATGAGATGTATCTTGTCAGAGAGGACCAAGCTTCCTGATTTTTAATACTCTCATTGCCTGAACCTTCCTTAGATATTCTAAGAATTGCCTCTTGGGCAGATCTTTCTATCACCATATGTAGAGGAGTGAGATCTGTAATGATCTCAAGTGCCCTAGTTGGACACGTTCTCATAGGTCCAGTGATGCACACACAGGCAAGCCTTTGAACTTTGGCGAGGGTCTTCTTCGTGTTAATAATAGATATTAAAAACAAGTAGGTATTACTAATTGCTTGAAATTTGGTTCATTGGTTCACTTCGATGTATCTATTATATATGTTTTACTTTTCTGCCTAACCTATCTAATATGCGAGAAAAGTATTCGTTTACCCCAAATAAAGTTGAAATTTTCACGTTTTCCCTCAATAAAAACACGAAAAAACGGTATTAGAAAATAAATCCTGTTTGTATGTCGTGGTTGTCGTCTTCGTCGTCGGTCACTTTTCGTTACATGTCTTGTTAGCACTATACAGCCTCCGGAGTGCCAAAAGTCACCAATATCAAGACTGAATATTGTTAAGGATATATCACAGATGAACCCTATTGATTTTCAGCTTACGAGAGCCAGTACAACAGGTGCTATAGTACTTTAAGTACGATATTTTTATCATTTTTAGAGAAACTTCAGTTTGTTAGCACGACACAGCGTCCGGAGTATATACAACTGACCAATGTTATGATTGGATATTATCCAGAGCGTCTTAAAGATGAACCCTGTTGATATTCAGCTTACTAACACCAATACAACGGGTGCTATGGTACTTGAAGTACCAAATATTGTCATTTTTGGAGAATTTTAAGTTTGTTAGCACGATACAGCCTCCAGAGTGTATAAAAGTGACCAATTTTATGATTGAATATTGTTCAAGGTGTCTCATAGATGTGCCCCATTGATTTTCAGCTGACTAGAGCGGGTACAGCGGGTCCTATAAATCCAAATTTACTACATTTTTAGTTATCTTTGGAGAAATTTCGGTTTGTTAGCACGTTACATCCCCCGAAGTGTATACAAGTGACGATTTTATGATACAATATTGTTTAGGGCCACTATATGCGGAAAACTTAGTTTCAATATTTTACACCGTTTGTTTTATTTTGCTCTGTTTTATTGTAACACGGCAGGGTATGCACCGAAAAGGACAAAATTGTGATTTGCAAGATACAGGCTTGCCTTTGTGGTCATTCTTCTGTTTGTGTATTCACCATGTTCGTATTGCCTCTATCTACTTCTTTTTTAAAATATTAAATAATAAATCATTTTGTATTACTTGTTTATTTTAAGTTAATAAACATTATTATTAATACTGCGTATGCCTACACCATCCAATGAGGATTTCCAACTAACCAGTATCTGCTGTTTTGTTTATTCACCATGACATGTAAATGAAAAGTACCTTAATCAGAAAAGATTATTTAATTGAGTAAGTCAGGATTTTTCTTAATGTATTTACCATTGTTTCACAGAACTCCATTCTGCGATCTGTATCCGCTTCGTTTAGTTCCTGTATCAATTGTACTTTATACAGATGCCATTATTCATGTCCACTTTCCCCAAACCTATGAATAATTTTTAGATACAGTACCACGTGCTATAGGAACTCCATCTTCATACATGTTATGAAATATCGTCTATTCATGTCATACAAAATGTCGCAAACAGATTATTTTGGTACTACTTGTCACCACATCCTTTTAGTATTAATATTCTTTAACGCTGACAGTAAAACCTACGTGATTTATCGAAATGAAACCAATATTTATATAATGTTTATCATTTCAAAAGCAGCAAAGACTTTTCCCAACTTTAATAAATATCAAGTGACCCATTTCATTTTCTCTTTATGTTACTATAATTAATTGTAATAATTGTTTTTCTTCACATTAATGGTTAATATTAACCATTAGTAGTTTATATGCTGCATTAGTGTTTTAGGTAATAAATAACAATAAGTTAATTATTAAATGAATTGTAATTTATTTTTATGATTACAAAACGTCAAAACTTTGCATTCTCCTTCCCCCCGCGCCTGGCTGTCAAGTCTTCTACCACAGTCCTCATACCGGCCTCCAACCCAGGCCCTACCAGCCACATAAATATTACTTCCTGACCTCGCCTTTCTTCACAGCAAAAGAAAAGAAAAACAAAACCTATAAAATATACATGACATAGTAGTCTTCTAAATATGCAGGGGTTTTAACTTTGCGTACAGACCTGTAAGTAACGCATTTTTCAAGAGACTTGTCTTTATTACTAAGTTCTGCATTAGAGTTATTTTCAGTGTTTAAGTCTCTTGGTTCATCAAGGTTAGTAATTAATGTTTCACCACTTGCTTCAGAATCAAAATCTAGATTCAAGGGACTATCCAAATTTTCTTTGGTTGATGCCTTATATATATTAAATCTGTTTCTCTCTACAATATTACCACTAGAGACCTGCAATTTGTAACTTCTAGGTCTGTCAGCTTCACCCATGACTTTTGCCGGTGTCATGTTATTGACATTATCTTTAATATAAACAACTTCATCCTTAACAAAATCTAGCGTTTTACTAAGGTTTTTTAAATCATAATAGTGTCTCTTGTCTCTTTTGAAGATGTGATTTTACTGTTTTTGAGTTGTCATTTGCCTCCGTTTGAAAAGTTTCAGGGGTAGGTAGAAAGGCATTTAAATTTCTCCCAAAAACAGGCTATTGTTAATAACCGAATAAATAGGTGTATTTCTAAACTCAATTAAAGCCATAAATAAATCTGTTCCTGAATGCTTTTTTCATTAAATTTTTGAAAGTTTGCACTTTCTTGCTACCATCCCGTTCGACTTTGGATAACGGGGACTAGACGTCACATGCTTAAAATTCCATTTTTTTTCAAAATCGGTAAATTTGTAATTAATAAAATGAAGCGTAAACTGAGTACCACAGTCTGAATAAAGAAACTTAGGTATTCCAAACCTTGCAAAATGACTTTTTATTTGTTGGATTATATGTTCTGTTGTTTCACGAGTTAATTCTCTCATCTCAATGTATTTTGAGAAATAATCAATAATTAGCAAAAAAGATTTATTTTTATTGATGCCTCATATTACCTTTTTAAAGCACGCCTCAGCGTGTTTAAATCGAACTTTCAAACACGCGCGTTTTTTAAAGTCCCTATGGTAACAACAACAACTTGAGAAACGTAAGTATCAATGATAACTTTTATTATTAATTTTCAAATTGTATATTTTCATTGGGAACCAATGTCTTATTTGGTTTTTTCTGCAAAATTTATTTATATATTCATATATACATTGTATCCTTTTAAATATAAATAAAGAAACTTTTTTTTATTGATGCCGCATACTACCTTTTTAAAGCACGCGTCAGCGTGTTTAAATCGAACTTCCAAACACGCGCGTTTTTTAAAGTCCCCATGGTAACAACAACAACTTGAGAAACGTAAGTATCAATGACAACTTTTTTTATTAGTTTTTAAATTGTATTGAACTAGTCCTCTAGTTTTGTAAATATATTGAAATAAATCAACATAATAAAAAGGTCTTATTATAACGGAAGGAGTGTCAGTAGACACAACCATTAGAATAAACTCAATAACAAGTCAAATATTAAAATATAAAAAGATTGAAATATATATAAATCGGGTGAAATATTGATGTGAATGTTTTAAAAAGGGATGAAGAATAAAGTTCCAACACTATATTAGTTAAATAGATAGTAAATATTACCTGTACCAGTAATTCTGATTGGTTGTCAAAGTCACGGAATTCCGTATTACACTGAACACAGCCATAGCAATTTCTGCAGGATTAAACGTCATATAATAGCTTGAAACCTAAATTAAGAGAAAAGAATAATTAGTTTAACTATAACTTAACATTGTTTACATAATTTTTTTTGTAGTAGCAAAGGTTTAGAATACCATATTTCATTCATTAATTTCAAAGGGTTGAAACTAGATGGAAAAGATAGTTGGAACACAGCCCAAACGTATAAAAAGGAAATGAATATTTACAAGAAGTAATGCATGCTAGGGAATTTTCATTACCAACTTAAAATCATTGCTTATTGATTATATATGAAATTTAATTACAAAAACAAAAATAATCAGGAGTTTATGTATAATAAATGATAAAACAGGACTCAAATTAAAATAGAATCAATTACATATAGGTTAATTAATAATATAGGTTGTAATATTTGTAAAAATAAACATTTCTCATATAAGCTAAATAACATGAATATAAGAAAATTGACTATTGTACGAGGAAAAGAGGACTTAATTAAAATTCCTTAATACAATAGAAATTTAAGTGTGTCAGTGTTATTACCCTCCAGGACAATATATTTATATTTTTTAATAATAGTAACTAAAAGACTGGAGAATAACAATTTTAGTGATAAAAAAACAAATAAGTGAGCTATGGACTAGGGAAGCCAAGAGACTTGTTGATTTTGAAAACAAAAGGAGGTTGATTAATGGTGGTGATAGAGGATGCGTCGTTAAAAGATTGCTCTCTGTATAAATTTGTTTAAAAGGTGTTTAAAAGTTAAAATTATTAAAATAAGTTAAATAAAACTAATCATAGGAGTATCCTATAAAGTGTAAGGAGTGAATAGTGTAGTAGGAGCGTATCTCTTATGAGATATCTTCAAAATTTGAAGATGCGAGTGCAGCCAGCAGTGATAGCAGAAATAAGGTGTGTATTTTGTTTAAACTTATTTGGAATTCCAATTAACATTTTAAAGTGTACACTCAAATTTTTAGTTGAACATTCGAATCACATAACATAAAAAGGCCAAAAAACATTAAAATATGATGCATCATAAATTTATATATAGAGAATTAGATCTTTAATATCTAGAAAATTAATGTACTCACCTTGTGTAAATTTATCCACTTGAAATATCACGTGTATCATGTATGTTACATTAAATCCTATACCTTCCTTCCAGCTATTGCATGCATAACTTTAAACTATCACTTTCTTGACCTTTAAACACACACATATATAGTTTATAAATTCTCACGTATATGTAATTGATTGTAGAAACTTGATTATTATAACAAATTTATTTATCACAAGCACGCTAGCGTCGTGTTGACTGTGAAACGTTGTTTATGGAAGGGAAACCTCCTTCTTTCATGTAGATTGTAGTAGCGCATGCGTTTGGAGATTTAGCGCCGACGCAGTAGTGGGAACATTTTGTTATAGAGAATACATTTATGATATAGGGTGGCACAATTCCATAAGAATAAATGTATAAACCAAATTAAGAGTTTCAAAAATATTTTATTATGTTCCAATCAGGTTAAAAATTTTTCAAATTATTTTATTAAATTGCTTTACATTTATGTGTTGGTTTTTCTTTATTCTCACATCCATGATTAAATTCTCAATATCTTTGTTGTCGTATTTCAATCATTTTATTTAACAGATATTGTTTCTTTCAGAGGTTGTAAGTTAAAGGTAAGATTAAGAATATATTTCCTCAATCTTTGATTAGAATCTCCAGAACTCAAAGGGAGGATTCTCATGCTTCCGACTAATTAAACATTATAAATAAATAATTAATTAAAAAAAATCTGAGCTAGTCAATCAAGGAAATAATTATTAAATGGCGCCCATAAATAAATATAAACTTAAATATCCAAAACTAAATTAATTAAAAATATATATAAAAAAAATAATAATAGTATATTATCATTGGGAACCAATGTCTTATTTGGTTTTTTCTGCAAAATGTATTTATATATTCATATATACATTGTATCCTTTTAAATATAAATAAAGAAACATTTTGATTATTGATCTGACAGCAGTCAGCGTAACGTCAAATAAAAATAAATACTATTTGACGTTCACGAAACTTGGCTGGGCATCGAGGATGAACTTCCATTTTTTTGTAGTAATAATATAATAATAATATTTTATGATTCCAAAGTGCACCAATAAAAAAAATAGCGTAAAGTATTCGTGGATAACTGGTCTTTCAAACACTTGCTCTATTTCGAGCACTCGGCTGCGCCGTCGTGCTCGAAAAATCGCGCTTGTTTGAAAGACCTCTATATCTACTTATACTTTAATATACTAATTTTTAAAGTAAAAAATGTCCATCCCAATACAACATTTTTCCCCACTATGAGTCTTTTGGAATTTTAGACATGTAAGACAATTTTTTAATTTATCTTCAATTTCCTCAATAATGAATGGCTAAAATAGAATACGCCTGGCTTCTATTTTTTCTACACCTGTGTGACTTAAATGTATCAAATTTAACATATCTTTTCTTAAACTTTTAGGAAACATAACGGAAGATTTTTCAAAAATCAAACCATTTGTGAAGTACAGATCATCTTTGATTGAAAAATAGAATTTAATTTCCTTGGGTATTTTATCAATAATACCAGGCCAACCGTTCGGAATATAGTTTTTTAAAGCACTCATTTCTGAATCTTTTGCAATTTCTTTTTGAAAAAGTATCAACTTCTCATTAGAGAATGGCAAATTTGACATAATCATGTTAATATGCAATTCAACATTCTAATCTTCTTCTTTCGGTTCCGTCTTCACCTTAGTGAAGGTTGGCAACAATCTCGGCGAACTGGGTTCGGTTTTGAGCAGCTCGGAATAAGGAATGTGAGTCTAGTCCGGTCCAGTCTCTTATGTTTTTCAACCACGAATGTTGGCGTCTTCCTATACCTCGTCTGCCTTCTATTTTGCCTTCCATTATTATTTTCAGCAGCCTCATTCTATCACTCCTGATTACATTACATTCTAATCAATATCAGTTAAATCATTTGAGCCAGTTATATGAAGACATCCTGCATACACGAGAGTAATTTGAAGCCGTCCTGTTTATATGAATAGGGATTGCTGTTGTCAGCAGTTAGTCTACTTGGTGTTGGTCGCATCGGTGATAGTCATTCTAATCCTGTAACTTGTATTATAAACATATTCGATTAAAATTAGTAAAGTTTTGTATTTTTGGAAAATAAAAGTTTTTAAAAAATATCTTTGTGAATTAAAACATTTAACTAGCCTTTGTTAAATGATCTTGACAGTGCGTCTGCCAGAAAAAGTTCTTTGCCAGGTTTATATTTAGTGACGATATCATACTGTTGCAAACGCAACCTCAATCTTTGAAGTCTTAGAGGGGTTTCGTTTAATGATTTTTAAACAAATTTATCCATGGGCTTATGATCACTTTCAGCAATCGCAGTTTTTCCAAAAATATATTGATGAAAGCGCTCGCATCCGTGGCAGATATCAAGTAGCTCCTACTCTATTTGAGCCCACATTTATTGATTGACAGTAAGACTTTTTGAAGCATACGCAACTGGCAAGTTGTCTTGCAGTAGAACTGCACCTAAACCAACACTACTGCTATCTACCGATAATACTACTGGTTTTTTATTATCATAATACCTTAAGACAGGGGCTTTTTGTAACATTTCTTTTATTTTTGAAAAATCATGTGTATGGTTTTCATTCCACATAAACTCAATATTTTCCTTTAAGAGCAGTCTTAAGGAATCAGTTACTTGAGAAATATTTGGTAAAAATTTTGAAATGTAATCATACCCAAAACCATCTGTAACTCTTTTTTATTCTTTGGTTCCTCTAAATCCAATATTCCTTGAATTTTGTCGTCATCAGCTTTTAGACCTTCTTCATTCAACACATGTCCTAAATATTTTACCTCGTTCACACCAAACTGACATTTTTTTAGATTGAACCTCACATTTGCGTGTCTTGCTCTCTTGAACACTTCTTTCAATGCGTACATCTATGTACACTTGAATACCAAGCACATCTCCAAAAATTTCAACAAAGGTGCGATGAAATACCTCCGGAGCAGAACACAATCCAAAAGGTACTCTTTTATAGCAGTATCTTCCATATTTTCCAGCATTTAATGTTGTTAGTAACATTAAGTTTAATCTGATAGAATTCTTTGGTTTTCCCGTCTTTGACACTGTTTCCTCAAATGTTGGCAACTGGTAACGTTCTCTAATAAGGTTTTTGTTCAAGTTCTGTGGATCTAAACAAACTCGTAATGAATCATCAGATTTTTTCACAACAACCATCGAGTTGACCCATTCTGTCGGTTTCGTTAGTTTTTTAATTATATTCATTTTTTCCATCTTATCTAATTCTGCTTTGAGTTTTTCTTTCCTCAATCCCTATTGAGATTTTTCTAGGAGCTTCTGCAATAGGCTCAGCACCAGGCTTAAGTTTAATTTTGTGAGTAATATCTTTTATTTCGCCAATAGATTCAAATAAGTCTTTATTTTCTTGTATACAGTTTTTTATTTTTCTGTTTTGAATAACATTTATATTAGCGCGTTTAATCAGCTTATAATACATGGTGAATCAAGTTCCACAATTTGAAACGTCTCAATATCTTCTATATTGTTTACATTGCATGGTACTCAAATTTCTCCGTCTATATTCTCAATAGAGCTTCCATCATAGTTTAATAGCTTTATTTTTGACTTATGTATCTGGGCAACAATCTTTGAGGCAACTTTTTTGCTCAAAATATTGGTCTCTGCACCAGTGACAATTTTGCAGTTAACCTCATGATTAATTATTAAAAAAAATTGTATCCACCTATCTCTGTTAGCTATTGATCCAACTTGTTTGATATTATGTTCTATTTGTAATTGTATTTGTCCAATGAATAACTCTTCTTCATTATCCTCATCTTCTGAGTCACTTTCTTTTTTTATTACATGCGTTTTCCTTGTCTTTTTGCCTATTTCTTTGTTGTTAAGACACATTTTCTCAAAATGGTTAAACATTTTACAATTGCCACATATTTTACCATATGCAGGACATTTTCGAAAATCATGCCTTGTACCACATCTTTGACAAATACGCTTTATCTGCAAATTCTCATCATACTGTTTTTTATTCTCTGTACTAGAACCTTATTTTTGTTTCTCTCTTTGCTCCATTTTTATCTTTATTGCATTCACGCCCTTTTCGTCGTCTTTAAGCATTTACTCTGTGCTTCTGCTAGTTCAGCAGCTTTGCAAATGTCTTTGCAATTTCTTAAATCTAAGTTAGGTTCTCGTAATAATCTATCTCTGATTCTGTGATCTCGAATTCCACATACAATTCTATCCCGAATTAAACTGTAACATAAAGATTCAAAATTACAGTTATTACTTAATTTTTTAAGTTCTGTAAAGAACGTGTCCAATGTTTCACCTTCTAGTTGATTACGAGAATTGTATATGTGTCTGCTCACCGTTTTATTTGATATAGGAGCTCTAGTATATTCATTATTTCTTCCCTTTTTCAGAGTATCTGTAACCTCCAAAGTCTCAGAAACATCATGAGCTTCTAGCACAATAGTGTGAAGCAGAATTGCTACTTTTCTTCTTCACTAATATCTTTATTTGACCTAATACCGGAGGCTTCCATATATATTAGGAATCTTTGTTTCCATTTTCTGGAATTTATTGCAACATCACCTTCTAAGCTCAACTCACACGGAGTCTTCAGTTTTTCCATTCTTCGTCATACCTATTTCTATATTAACCGGCTTTTTATTATAGATGTTAACTTATTCACGTCGGGTATTTTTACTTTATTTTCTAAAGCACACAAGTTCTTAAACACGATAATCGCAGCGCCATGTCATGTTTTAGGTATTAAATAACATTGAGTTAATTATTAAATGAAATGTAATTTATTTTTATGATCACAAAACATCAAAACTTTTCATTCTTCTTCCCCCGCGCGTGGCCGTCAAGTCTTCTACCACAGTCCTCACACCGGCCTCCAACCCAGAGCCACTGTTTCAAGTTGGCTTTAATAATATTAATGTTAAATGAATAAAACAAGATTATTCATGAACACGTGTCTATTCTGCTCTCTATGACATAACCGCCTTCTCTGGTCTGTCGCCTGTCACGCGACCACAGATCATCGAAGCTTGACATGTCATCTCATATACATAACATCTCCCTTTTTTGGACTTTGTCAATATTAAAATTATTGAAATACAAATAACTAATATTAAAGACTATATACTAGATATGAAATTAACATATTTTTTTTTTTTTTAAAACAAATAACAATTACTCAAGTCTATAAAAGTAAACATTGCAATATCATTTTTTTTTTTTTTTTGCTATGTATAATAGTCTCTTAACTTATTTGGTACATTGATGACTCGACCTGATCTTGTGCATTTGCTATTTGTTTCCTTGTCAATGACACCTTGACATTCATTTGGCTTTTTATTATTGTTAGTTTTACAATCATTTTCGTTATTATATAAATCAGTGCTATTAGCCACACAAGTGTTCTCGCTAGATTTATCAGCGTTACTGGGTTTGCAGTATGCGTTTACATTTTCGTTGTTGTTTGACGCATTTATAAACGTTGGATTTTTTGTATTTTTTAGAAAGGAAGAATTTCTTCTATAAACTCTGCCACTTTCATCACTCACAAAGTATGATCGTGGAGTGTTACTATTTGAAATAACTTTTCCCGGTGTCCAACACCCATCCTTCTTTAATTTAAATAGTATATCTTGATTTTCATTAAAATCTGAGCTGCTTTATCATGATAGTTTTTTGATAATAATTTTCTTTCTACTTTTTTCTCATACTCATTAGTGACTTTGGGTTCCAATAATTTGTTGGATATAGGCAAACCTGTTCTTAGTAACCTGCTCTGTAATAACTCTGATGGTGAGACATTAAGACCACATAGTGGTGTAACTCTATAATTTAGCAAATGAAGAAACATTTCGTCTTCGTTGTTACACTTTTTTAATATCTGTTTACAGATGTGTACTGTTTTTTCAGCCAACCCATTCGATCTTGGGTACCTGGGGCTCGTAAAAACACATTGTATATTGTATTGATTACAAAACTCTTTAAATTTTAAGCTGTTGTATGGATTGTTATCGGATATAAATTTTGCAGGTAACCCAAAATTAGAAAACATTACTTTTAATTGTTTTATAATTTCATCTACACACTTACTTTGTATTTCTTTTAATTCAAACCAGTTGCTATAGTAATCAACTACAACTAAATAATATTTTGATGCATATTCTAATATATCAGATCCCACTATCTCGAACGGATATTTAGGTACCTCTTGCGGTATTAGAGGTTCTTTTGTTTTATTTCTGCTGAACTTCTCACATATGCGACACCTTGAGATGTAATCTTCAATATCAGTTATTATACCAGGCCAGTATAATATTTTTCTTGCCCACTTTTTTGTTTTTTCCATACCAAAATGAGATTTATGTAGCTCTCTAATCATGTGATTTTGTAGTTTTTTAGGTATGCAAATTCGTTCATTGAAAAATAGAATTCCATCACGAACAAGTAAATCATTTTTTATTTTGAAATACTGCTTTAGATCAGTGTTCTCTAATAGTTTTTTATCTGGCCAACCTTTAATACAAAATTCAGTAACTTTTTTAAGATTACTATCGTTCAAAGTTTCTTTGCTTACCTCAGCTAATCGTCTATTAGTGATGGAAATTTCAATGTCAATTGTATGTACAACCTCTTCCATTTCACCATCTTCATTTACTTTATCTTTTATAAACGATCTACTTAGGAGATCGGCTACATACATCTTTGAACCTGGTATGTACTCTACTTCAAAATTATATTTTAAAATTTTTAAGCGCATTCTTTGTAGTCTGGAAGTAATTTTATTAATATCTTTTTGCTGAATGCCAATTATTGGTTTGTGATCTGTTTGTACTGTTATTCTATTACCATAAACAAACTGATGAAATTTAATTAGACTAAAACAAATTGATAAATACTCCATTTCTATTTGTGCGTACCTTGTCTCAGTTTCTGTGAAACGTCTTGAGCAAAATGCTATGGGTTGACCTCCTTGCATGAGGCAACCTCCCATACCGTACTGGGAACTATCACTTTGTATTGTAATAGGTAAGTTTGGGTTAAATATTTTAAGAGTTGGTAAATTACCTATAACTTTTTTTAAATTGCTAAATGTATTATCATGATCAGCAGTCCATAGGAAATTTACATTATTTTTTATTAAACCTCTTAGAGGTGCTACTATTTCTGACATATTTGGTATAAATTGCATTAGGTAATTTACCATTCCCAGAATTCTCAGCAACTCTTTTTTATTTTTTGGCGCTTCTAAAGCCCTTATTGCCTCTACGTATGAATTATCTGGCTTTACTCCCTCTTTGGAATAAATTTGCCCCAAGTATTTTACTTCATTTACTTTGTATTGTAACTTATTAGCATTAAATCTAACATTAAACTGTTTAGCTCTCTCTAATACTTTATTCATTATCAAATCGTGTTCTTTTTCATCTTTACCTGCAATTATTAAATCATCAAAATATATTGGGATACCTAAATCTCCAAAGATTCTTTCGTTTACTCGTTGGAAAACTTCTGGACTACATGATAGGCCAAAACATAACCTTTTAAAACGATATTTACCGAATGGTGTTATAAATGTGCATAACTTTTGGCTATCTTTATCTAACCCTATGTGATAAAAGGCATCTGACATATCTATCACACTGTAAACACTTTTCCCTCTTAATTTTAAACTTATTTCTTCTGTTGTTGGTATCGGATGCCTATCTATGCAAATATACTTATTTAAATGTATAGGGTCTAAGCAAATTCTTAATTTGTCTGAATTAGGTTTTTCGACACATACTATATTACTTACCCACTCTGAAGGTTCATCAGCCTTCTCAATTATATCCTTGTCTACTAATTCATTCAGAGTATTTTTTAGCTTACCTTTAATTTTTTCAGCGACTCTTCTACAATTACTTACAACTGGTTTGTAACCCTCTTTTAATACAATCCTATATTTAAACGGAACTTTACCAGTACCCTCAAACAACTTTTTATTCTGGTTAATGAAATTTTCTTTAGTATCTCTTTTATTGTTTGAGTTAATCTCATCTATTTTGCAAATTATATTTAATTTTACACAGGTTTTTAATCCAAGAATAGGTTTGCCTTGTATATCTGTAACTAAGAATTTTACATTTTGAACATTGTTTTTAATTAAACATTTTAAGATTATACTGCCTACAACTCTGATTTTATTATTGCCATAGGCTATAATACTTTGCTCTGAATGTACTATATCATTCTCCCTTTCTAATTTTATTATATAACTTAATGGAAGTACGTTACATTGAGCCCCAGAATCAACCTTAAACTTAATTACACTATTATCAATACATACATTTTCTGTCCAAATTTTCTCTAGTTCTGAATTATTATTTTCATAAATGTTAAACACAGTTAGATTATCAATAACAAAATCTTCATCACTCGAATCATTTTCATCGACAACATTTACATACTGATTACTGCTCATATTTCTATTATGACTGTTAAAATATTTACCTTTGTTCTGATTTACCTTACTGTTACCAAAATTATCTTTTTTATTATTGCCAGTTTTGCATCCGACAGCAAAATGTCCCTCCTGTCCACACTTTGCACAGTTTTTCCCAAATGCAAAACATTTGCCTTTAATGTGCCTTCTGCCACATTTCAAGCAACTGTACTCCTTACTATTATAATTGCCACTGTCGCTAGTGCTAGGGTTACCTTGACTGTATCTTCTTCGAATTAAATTTACTTCTTCCCTGTTTAGGTCCTTTGCTTGAAGCTTAGTAGCTTATGTTGTTCTACAAGTGTTTTCTGCAGTTTCCAAATTTAAATTATTTATTCCCAATAGTTTTTCTTGCAAATTATGATCTTGGACCCCTAAAATTATCCTGTCTCTTATAAGACTATCTTCTTGAGTTCCAAAATTGCATGGTTTAGCTAATAATTTTAAGTCTTTTATAAAATGATCCATACTTTCTCCATCTGCTTGATTTCTTGAAAAAAATTTGAAACGATCGAACGTTTCATTATTACGTGGTTTACAATAATTATCAAAAGCTGCTATGACTTCTTTGTATTTCCCTTTTTGGTCTTCTGTTAGACTCAATGTGCTGAACACTTCTATAGCCTCCTCACCAGCGGAATTTAAAAACAGAGCGATTTTTCGTTCGTCTGCCTTTCCACTTAAATCGGCTGCTTTCAAGTAAATTTCGAAATGTTGTTTAAACTTCTCGTAATTTTTATGAAGGTTTTGATCAAACACAAGATTAGATGGCGGTTTAAATCCGCTTGAATCCATTTTAAAATTTTATTACCAATTAACGTTCTGTCTTTTATGTTTCTTAAACTTCCTCTTCTTATTAATTTACACCTGACACCATGTTTCAAGTTGGCTTTAATAATATTAATGTTAAATGAATAAAACAAGATTATTCATGAACACGTGTCTATTCTGCTCTCTATGACATAACCGCCTTCTCTGGTCTGTCGCCTGTCACGCGACCACAGATCATCGAAGCTTGACATGTCATCTCATATACATAACAGCCACCAGCCACATAAATATTACTTCTTGACAATTAGCAATAAAAAACTGTAACAGAAAATTGTTGAATAAACGGGATGTCCCGTTTAAAAAGACGCATATTGTTCATATAATAAAAAACTGTACATTTGGTAAAGTCGCATATTCATAATCAAAATTTTGCTACTGTATCTTACCAGGTGGCAAAGGTATCTCCATGTTTTCATATTTTACGGGCACACTGTATACCTACATACAAAAAATATTTGCATATGTTCTACATTGTTTTTTTTTGAAAAAGAAGTAGGTTTCTTGGTCATACTTTCCACATACCAGAAGCATTCGAAAACGTAGTTAGTTGAAGCGCATACAAGAGTCTTTGTAAAAAAAAGTGAAGCTTTAATTGCTATCATTGTAGATATATGTGGAACTGAAAGGCAGACCTCGTCTACAGACCATTAATTAAGGGCAAAAGCCATGATTCACGCAATTAATCAATTCAATGCACAATTATTCGAACTTATTACTGACCTACTTGCGACGATCATAACCACTATACACGCACTGTAAATTCAACCATTCAACATCAAAACTACAATACCAAACAGATACGTTTATCTAGCACTAGCAATGGAAACTACATATTGATATATAAATATTTCTTAAAATATCCGATAATAGCTGTAATCAATTCGAAGACATATTAAAAACAGTATAGTTAAGTATCCGATAGATCTGCTATAACTATTTCAAATCAACTAGAACGACGTCTACGATTCACAATTTATTACAGCAAATTTGTAAAAATTAGATGTAGTTCATAAATGTTGCAAACGTCAGCTTTATATTCTTTCTTGTGAATTCAAATAACAACAATTATTATTAGTGTTTTAAATGAAACTTACTGTTTCCAGTTAACTCCACAGTATACTAAAAAATGTTAAAAATTCTAGAAAATTGACAATTGTCCCTATGGGGATATCCTGGATATCATTTTTCCCAATTAAGATCAGTACAACTGAGCAATGATATAGAAAACCAGGAAAACTATATCTGCTGATCTTTACAATTATCACTTAAGAAGACAGTTTAATAGTGGAGAACTCCCTAGATTTATCTGTTCATTGACGACTCCATATTGTGGGTTTATTAAGTGTCTTCTAATTTCCAATTCTTGAAGGAAGTCCAGTTCTTGTTTCTTATCACAAATATGTAGTACTTCTAGTTCTGTGTTAAGTGTCAATGAATGATTGCTGTCAAGTAGATGTCGAGACGGTAAATTTCACTATTATTATAATTACATTTTAGCCAGGGCAGAGGGACCTGTCTCTATTATGCCCAAAAAAACAATATCTAAGAACCAACCATCAGTAGATTATATCCTACCCGTAATTAAGAGATGCACATAAAAAAATGCATATGAAATAGAATAATAATAATAATAATAATAATAATAGATAGATAGATAGATGGTTTATTGACCCCATTCACATACATAGTACATTAGAAGTCAGTGAAAGTAGTACATATGAATACATTTTACCAACTAAAAATATTAAAGATTGTATAGTGTTGTATATGACAAATTTAAAATATAATAAAAATAATAGAAAGTAAAAATTTTACATAAATACAGACATACATTTCATAAAGTAAAAATATTGATGAAAATATGACAATTTTAAAATATAAAATAAGTTAAAAAATAATAGAAAGTAAAAATTAAATTAAACAAAACAAACAAACATATAAGCATTAAGCCCAAGTATTCAATTCCTCAAAAAACTCATCAACTGTATAAAAACAATAATTTAAAAGAAAAGACTTAGCAAAATGTTTAAATTGAACTCTCGTCATATCACTTATATTTATATGTTCAAAATATTTTACAAATGAATTGTACAATGTAACATCCAACTTATTGTTTTTTGTTGTTTTCAGTCTTGATTTGAGAATGACAATGTCTTTACTATTTCTAGTATCATAATTATGAACATCTGCATGTTTAGTCAGAACATATCGATTTCTATGTGTTTCAATTAACACACAATACAAGCACGGAAGCGGCAATATTTCAAGTTTTTTGAATATTTTTTTACAATTGGTGTTTCTTGGTGCGTTGTAAATTATTCTAACTACAGTTTTCTGTAGCATAAATACTTTGTGCACTGATGTGCTGCTCCCCCATAGCATAATACCATATGTTAAATTGCTATGAAAAAGTGAATAATATACAGACTTTAACCAATGGGTTGGTATACATGATTTTAATTGACGAATTACAAAAACTTGGCTCGCTAATTTTGAACAAAGGTAGTCAACATGAGGTGACCAACTTAAGTTTGTATCCAAATGAATACCCAGTAATTTACCTGGCTCTGATTTTATAGCCCATTTATCTAAACTGAAAAGAATGTGTTTCGTTTTAGTGTCGTTGAGTTTCAGCTTATTTGCCAGGCACCACTGATTCAACAAAATATTATCACCAGCTTGTGTGCCATCAGATAAAGTTGTAGTATCATCAGCGAATAAAATACAAAAAGTGTCAATAGCCTCTGGTAAATCGTTAACAAATATTATAAAAAGTATTGGACCCAAAATCGAGCCCTGAGGAATGCCGTTGTCTATATTACGTAAATCAGACTGGTTGTTTCCACAAACTACATACTGTTTCCTATTACTTAAATAAGATGTCAGTAATTTGTGTGCATTTCCTCTAATACCATAAAATTCCAGTTTATTTAGGAGTAAATCCGCTGGAACACAATCAAAAGCCTTCGTTAAGTCGCATAACGTGGCAACAGAGTTGACGCCTTCCTCTAGTTTCTGTACAACTTCCTCTAAGAGTCGAAGAAGAGCACGTATGCATGATTTATTTTTGCGATAACCGAATTGAAATTCCGTTAGAAGTGACTTATCTTCCAAATAATTTATTAATTTTTCTTTGACTATCAATTCAAATATTTTGTTAATCGTCGGTAAAATTGCTATGGGTCTAAAATTTTCTGGAGAATCTATATCACCATTTTTATATAATGGAATAATTTTTGATATTTTAAAGGAGTCAGGCCAAGATCCTTCCTCTAAGCTTTTATTAAATAAAATGGTCAGTGGATATGTCAATGAGTGTATACAACGTTTCAATATTTTGCTATTTATATTGTAAAAATCTAAACATGACGAATGACTTAATTTCAATATTGCCTCATGGACATCACTTTCCAAGATTGCACTCATAAAGAATGAAAATGCAGGTTTATTTAGTTTATTTAAAAAGAAACTCGACTCGTATTGAGAATCACCAAGAGATTTTAATACTATTTCTGATACCGATGTAAAAAATTCATTGAATTTTTGTGGTGATATATCGGACTGTTTGGTTTTATTAATTTTAGTTCTTCTTTCCGAATTTACGATTGTCCAACATGTTTTATTTTTATTATCCGAATCTTTTATTATCTTTGAGTAGGCTAAGTTCTTTTCAGAGCGAATTGCTTTTTTATATATTTTGTTTAAATTTTTGTAATTCACCCAATCACCTTCCGAATAAGTATTCATAAATTTGTTTTTTGCTGTAATGACATTTTTTCTCATACTACGCAATGTGTTGTTGAACCATTTGATATTAGATTTATTTGTTTTAACTGTTTTTTCACAAAAACAAGTATCAGAGATATGTTTCAGAGTATTCAATATGTTTTCTGCCAAATTATCTGCACCCATATTATGAACATCCAAATCATTCCAAGAAACTTCAGAAAGTTTATCAGAAAAAGCCGTTATTGTTGCGTCGTTAATAACACATTTAATAATGGGGACATTTTCATTCAATAGGTGATTAAAATATATGTATTGGCCGTTGTGATCAGACACTAGAGGATCTACTACTCCCACTTTAGTGAGACTAGGGTCTATGTTTGTAACTATGTTATCTAGACAGGATTGACTATTCAGGACTATTCTAGTGGGCTCCTCAATCGTATGGCGTAATCCGAAACTTGTGAAGACTGTTTTAAGATCTTTGGATTTATCGTCGTTCTTTGAAATGTCTAAATTGAAGTCCCCTACCAAGACAATGTTTTTATATTTTCTATGAATATATTCAAGAAGTTTAATAATTTGATCTTTAAATATGGTAAAATTATCTCTACTTGACGATCTATAAAGAGCAATTATTATGGTGTCTTTCAATTCTACTCCACAAAACTCGGCATCGTAGATAACAGAAAACTGCTTCAGATCAACTGCCTTGCATATTAGATGCGATTTTGAAAATATTGCCACTCCCCCATGTTGCTTTCTAGAACGAGTAAAATCGGAAATGGAGTTATAATCATTTAATTTGATTAATTCCAAGTTATTCTTATCTAACCAATGTTCTGAAAAACATACGATATCAAATGGATGTTCGGTTAAGAAAACTGAAAGTTCATGTAACTTATTTTGAAGACTATTTACGTTAATATGGAAAACCGAAAGATGCTGTCTATATTTACTGTTTATTCGTCTGCTCCACGGAATTGAACGTGACTCTTCTTGGCTGAAAAAACTGATTGATGATTACTCCTGTAGGCCATATTTCCGGTATTAAAATTTTTTCTAGTTCAAGAACAGGCACTGTTATCTTGAATGAAGCATATTTAAGTGGTTGGCGAGAGTTCAACTTTTGAACACTAATATCGGGAACAAACTCTTCTAAATACTTGAGTAAATCCTCTTCTGATGTGTGTGGATCCCAATTTGTGGAATGGAGGTGTTTCATTCTCTGTCTGTTTGCCGATCTTAAATGAAATGATTCGTCATCTTTGTTGCCCGTAATTAAAATTTTGGGTGCTGCTCTTTCTCTGGTGTTACTTTTATGAGGTATGGTATCGTTTCCCAAACTGATAACAGAATGACATAAGTTGGAAGACTGAGCATTGGCAATAGCACTGGAAACTTCAGATGATGTGAAAACACCCGGAGCTTCGAAATTTACCATTGGCCTCATTTTACTAAAAGGCTGTTTTAAATTTTCATGTTCCACTTGTGCTTTAGTATCTGATGGTTCTAAAGGTGTTCTATAGTTAACTGTTTTAATCATGTTAAGCTGATCTTGAAGCGATCTGATCGCAATTTCTTGATTAAAAATAATATTATCCTTGTTTTTAATTATTTCTTCCAAATATTTCACTTTAAGTTGAAGTTCTGATGTAACACTGGTACTATAAGTGGGTATTGGTGATGTTTCCATAGTAATTCCACTGTAATAACAATAATAATACCCCTTGTCATAACAGTAACTGGAATGGTGTCGAAAAATTTCACTAAGTACCTGAAAAAAATTAATATCGATAAAAAAAAGCATTTTCACAACCATGCAAAAATCAGTCATATTTGAAACATGTAGAATCGTTCGAAAAACCTTGAACTTACCCGAAAATCAATTTT
Source organism: Galeruca laticollis (assembly GCA_963921935.1). NCBI lineage: Eukaryota > Metazoa > Arthropoda > Insecta > Coleoptera > Chrysomelidae > Galeruca > Galeruca laticollis. Next base: position 207,528,157 of record OY998177.1, read on the forward strand.
AAAGTCAGCTTTTGTAGTGATTGATAAAGAGATTCCACTATAAAATACTCCCCCGAAATGGGAGAAAAATTGGAATAATAATAATAATAATAATAATAGATAATAGACCTTACCATACCCACAACATTAAAGAAGCTAGGCACAAAAAATACACAAATATATCGACCTGGCGCATGAACTAAAATATTCTTTCCATTTAGACCATGTAACCATACATCCGCTGGTTATCTCAGGCACTGGTCTCGTGGAAGTACATCTGCAAAACGAGTTATAGAAATCAGATACAAAAATATGATCTTTTAATTTAATATAGTATTTTAAAACATTATTTATTTTCGGTCATTTATTGACCATCCTGTTGAACAAATAAACGGTTTTAAAGACTAAACCTAACTTTTCCGCATCTGTGAGATGCCTTGAATAATATTCTATCATAAATTTGTCACTTGTACACTTCGGGAGACATATCGTGCTAACTAACCGAAATTTCTCCAAAAGTAACCAAAAATGCAGTATATCTGGATTTATAGGACCCACTGTACTCGCTATAGTCAGCTAGAAATCAATAGGGTACATCTGTGAGACACCTTGAATGAGAGACCTTGAAAAACATCCAATTATAAAATTGGCCTCCTGTATACACTCCGGAGGCTGTACCGTACTCACAACACGAAATTTCTACAAAAAGGACAAAAAATGTGGCACCCGTTGTACTAGCTCTGGTGTCTGGCTAAAAATCAATAATGCCCATCTATAAGACGCCCTGAACAATATTCATTCATAAAATGGATCACTTGTATACACGTTGGAGGCTCTATCGTGCTAAAAACTGAAAATTCTCCAAAAAATGACAAAAAATTGGTACCTCAAGTACCATAGCACTTGTTGTACTGGCTTTAATGAGCTGAATATCAATAAGGTTCAGCTTTGAGACGCCCTGCATAATATTCAATCATAAAATTGGTCACTAGTATATACTCCGGAGGCTGTATCGTGCTAACAAACTGAAATTTCTCCAAAAATGTCAAAAATGTCGTACTTAAAGTACTATAGCACCTATTGTACAGGCTGTGGTGAGCTGAAAATCAATACGGTTCATCTGTGAGGTGTTCTGAATAAAATTCAATCATAAAATTGGTGACTTTTTGCACTCCGGAGGCTGTATCGTGCTAACAATCTGAAAATTCTCAAAAAATGACAAACATTTCGTACTTCATGTACCATAGCACCCGTTGTACTGACTATTGTGAGCTGAAAATCAATAGGGTTCACTGTGAGATGTTCTGAATAACATTCAATCATGAAATTGGCGAATTTTAGCACTCCGGAGGCTGTATCGTGCTAACAAACTGAAATTTCTCGAAAAATGACAAATGACAAAAATGTCGTACTTAAAGTACTATAGCACCCGTTGTACTGGCTATTGTGAGCTGAAAATCAATAGGGTTCATCTGTGAGATGTCCTGAATAATATTCAACCATAAAATTGGGGACTTGTTGCACTCCGGAGGCTGTATCGTGCTAACAAGACATGTAACGAAAAGTGGCCGACGACAACGACGACGACATACACACAGGATTTTTTTTCTAAAAACCGTTTTTTCGTGTTGTTCTTGATGAAAATCGTGAAAATAACTCAAAAATTTTTTTCAAAATTCCAACTTTTTTGTGGGTAAACCAATACTTTTCTCGCATATTTGATAGGTTGGGCGAAAAAGTAAAATTTTTAACCTGAGATGAGTTTAAATCATTATTATTAGATTTTTGAAACTTACTTTTTTTATTCTTAGACATAGGAACATATAAAGACAGATAATGTAGGGTATATTCTAGCTTTTCATTAATTGGACTTTCATTTTTTATAAACGATCTGCTGAGAGTATCCACTACATACATTTTTGAACCAGGAACATATTCAATTTTTATTTTAAGAGTCTTAAAAGCATGCGTTTTAAGCGTGCACTCAAATTATCTAGATTTTTTGAAAAAATAGGATCAGTTTGTACCAGTACTTCACGACCATAAATCCAAAAATGGAATTTTTCACATGCAAGCACAATGCTTAATAACCTTTTCAATTGGCGCATATTTAATTTCGACTTTATTTAGTGACCTTGATGCAAAGGAAATTGGATGCGAATCTTGCATCATTACGCTACCCATGCCATTGGTTGAAGCATCAGTTTGAATAACGATTGGCTTACTTCAATGTCTCTAATTCCTGTTTATGTATCTCTGTCCAGTCAAATTTTGTGCTATTTTTTTGTTAGGTTTCTCATATTTTATATTAACTGGGAAAGGTTTGGTATGAGTTTTGAAAAAAATTTAAACATTCCCAAAACTCTAAGTAGGTCTTTCTTGTTTAAGGGTGTTTCAATAGCTAAAACTGCCTCAATATTTTTATTAGAAAGTAGGATCCCAGACTAAGATATATTTTGACCCAAGAAAATAACGTTATTTATTTTGTATTGTGATTTTGAAAAATTGAATTTTATATTATATTTTAAAACACGTTCTATTACTTATCATGTGATTTTTTATTAAATCCGCTTATAATTAAATCATTAAAATAGATGTGAACATTACGAATATCACCAAATATTTCCATATTTTTTCTCTGAAAAGTTTCCGGTATATTGCACAAACCAAATGGTACTCGATTAAATTTATACCTACCAAAAGATGTGTTAAAAGTACATAGGTCTGAACTTTGTTCGTTTAACTGAATTTGCTAGAATCCATCCTTCATATCAATTACAGAAAAGAAAGTTTCACCCTCAAGTTGGCTCTAGATATCGTCACATTTTGGTATCATAAAATGCTCTCTACAAATAGATTTATTAAGGGGCTTTGGAACGAGACACAAGCGGAGAGTTCCATCAGGTTCCTCGACTATCATTAAAGAATTTACCCACTCTGTAGGGTGGTCTACTTCTGTGATTATATTTTTATTTTCTGAATCAACAAGCGAATGTTTTAGCCTCTCATGTAAAATTAATGGAACTCTTCTTCGTGTTTGTATTACCTGCCTCTGGTTTTAGTTTTATATCTACATACCCTGGCATACAACCCTCAAATATTTCAGAAAAAATACTCCTCAAATCATTTTTACTTTTAGGCAGCAAAACCTCATTTTCTAGTAAGTGACTATATTGAACTGTGTTTATTCTAGAAATCATACCAAATTTTAAACACTCATTGAGACCTAATAACGGCTCGGTATCCAGGTTTACGACTAAAAAATTAATGTTACAGGAAATTAACTGTCTCGACCCTTACTTCGTGGAATCTACTCATATTGGTGTTTCAAATGAAACTCAGTGTTGTAACGTGCTTTCTTTCCTCAGAAGAATTACGTACGTCACTATGACACCCGCGGCTTTACCATCTACCAGATTTTCGCGGGCACCATATTTTTGGGATGGTTTACTCCACCGAACTCTCGAAAATGGTAGCGTCAAGAGTTACCAGGGTAGCAACAGATGGAGGTTAAGTAATTCCAGGGGTCTGTTGTTCAGTTCATGTGAAGGTGATAGCATCTTAATATGTTTTTTACACAGTTCAATAGAGTTACAATATTCTTGTATTTTTTTCCAACGTCATGTCAGATTCTCTGATTAATCTCTGCTGGATTTGTTTATCATAGATTACCAAAATTATTCGATCCTTAATCATTCTATCTACGTAACTATTTTTACAGTTGTCTTTTATGCATACAAAAGCGCAATTTGCTGCTTGCTTTCAGAGTTCAGTTATAAAAGAATTATTATTTTGATCCTCTCTTTGTAGAATGCTATTGAACTTAAATGTTTCCATAGTAACATTTTGCTTAGGCAAAAAATATAAGTCAAAACATGAAAGGACATCGTTTAGCGTTTCAGTCTTGTTCGATGGAAATGTGTTATAAGTATCCAGACCACTTCCACCTACTACATGTAATAATAAGGCTGACTTTGGTCCTTTCCAGAAGCCAATAAAAATATCTCAAAACGTTGTTTCCATTTTGGCCATGAGCCTGAATCCTTAATGTTAAAGGGTTCGGGTGGTTTTAATGGTAGTCCACTTTTTACACTCTTATAGTGTTCTTATTTGAACACCTGACACCATGTTTTAATTCGTATTGTTTAATAATACTTCTGTTATTCACTTTTTATATAGTTTCTATTAATATTTTTGTGTGATACAAAATCTAGCTACAAGCGCCCATTTTCTGTATGTCGCTACTGCCAACATCGTATAATTAAAAACCAGAATGACAAACTAAGACTAATTAGTCAATGTTGCCAACTTAAGTTACACATCACTTATGAAATTCGATAGAGGAAAGATGCATCTCAATTAGTTACCATATTTGAATTCTTCCATTTCATATTTGTATACAATATACGGGATTGAAGCTGGAGTTGAATTTTTTATAAAAAATTACCTCACAAAAATATGTAGTAACTACGTTTATGCAACGGAAAGACTAACATTGGTGAAAATCGAAATAGGAGTGTTCATACTATTATAGAAAAAATACAGCAACTTCTCATCGATAATGTAAACCGAGTTATAAAACATCAAAGTTGACCTTTTTTTAAAAATATTCCGATTCCAGATGGTCCCTATGGATTGAAAATACCAAAAAATATGTTTTATTCTGATTTCGGTGAAATTTTGCATAGTTGGATTTTTTGATACGAGGATTCCAAAAAAATTGTCAGTTGTTCGTGAAAAAATTATTTCGGGTGGAAAATTGAGAAAAACTTACGAAAATGGGATTTTTCATAAAACTATACATAAGATTTTGCTTATCACGAACTTAGTCTCAGTTTTTACGTTCTGAATCTACATATAAAATTTCATCTAAAAATTCGGTCGCGTTTTCAAGTTATCGTGTTGACAGACCGACCAACCGACATTTTTTAAGAATAGTATTTTTGTACTCAGAAACATATTAAACATGTAGATCCACTCGAATCTCGAAATGTCAAAATCACTCCATGACAATACTTCCCTTTTATGTATACATATATTACATATAATATAGATAAGAAGTCATATCCAATTTAGTTTTTTTTATATTGCATAAAACTGATAAAAACGTGTGTTGGGTACGTGTAGGCTTTTCTACACCTCCGTGTTTGCTGAATGAATTAATGAATTGAGAGAAACACCACACTGATTTCAATACTACTAACTATATTTAAATTCATTATAGTACAGTAACACAAAATAACACAAAAGCATGGGTTCAACTTAAAACCAAAAGCATAGGTGAGTTAGTGATAGTGAGTATCAGCGGAGCCGATCGCATCGACATGGCATACAAAGCGCCGTTGCCATATCGCATAGAAAATAATGAATGTTTGTGATAAATGTTTATATAGTAATAAGGTTTATACATATCGCTCCCCTTGGAAGGCTTTCCTTTCCACATAACTTCACTACACCGGAAGTATACAACTTTTTGATACGGGTCGTTTAAACACGCCACTGATTGTTTTTACGTTCACAACGCGAACAATTGAATCTTGGCCGGAAAATGCTTCGGTAACACGTCATTTGTGCGCCGACGTGCAAATTCCGTAAATGTTCATAGACAATAATGAGTTTAGTAAAATTGCTACCAGAGGCTAGTAAGATTGGGTGTCTAGTGTCGAATGCAAGATTAGAATATGTTAATCTATCATCGACGTAGAAATCCTGTTGAGTGTAGATCGAGAAGCTTCCGGATACTCGTCCTGGAAACGAGCGGCATTTTTATTTTTTACAAATATAGCGGATGAAGGAGATGAAGTCGCTCCAAATATCTTGACTTGCATCTCATACGTTTCAAGTTTCCCCTTCTCGTTTTTCCACAGGAAACGTTGGCTGGCTCTGTCTCCTTTCCTGATTTTAACACGGTGAAACATATCCTCTATATCTCCCATGATCGCGATGTTATGGAGTCGAAAATTCCACAAAACACTTAACAAGGATTGATTTAAATCAGGACCTGTCAAAAGAAAGTCGTTCAAACAGTAACAATTCGTCTTAGCAGCAGCGTCGAAAACCATCCTTATTTTTCCTGGCTTGTTGACGTTGCTGATAGTAAAATGAGGAATGTACCATGTCCTATCCGTGACCACTTCCGCTCCGGCTGAAGAGAGCTTCTTGATCAATCCCTTAGTTTCGTACTCCTTGATTTTTGCGTGGTAGAGCTTGGCATATTCCGGGTCACGTGTAATTTTCTTCTCCACAGAAGAAATTCGACTGATTGCATGAGATTTACTTTCCAGCATACAGAAATTGTCTTCTTTCCAGAGGAGTCCACATTCCCATCGGTTCCCGTTGAGCTTCGTAGTCTCCTCCAGTATGTTCAGAGCACGCTGATTTTTAACTGATCCTTTATTAGGATGTGGGATGACTCCGAAAGCTGCAAGACTAAACTGCTCCTTCAGCAGTTGGTTGAGATGACAGGTGTTGTATTCGGTTAAGATATGCATTGCAAAAATATTCTCCTCCGTGAGCGATGATAGTCGATCACCGGCTAGGACCCATCTTAACTTAGTCCTCTGGGCTATTGGCTCGTGCGGATGTCTTTCTAAGATTTCACGATGTGCAGTGAGGTATGGATAATCCTCACCAATGATGAGTTGAGGAGTAACTTTTTTCATATTTCTCAGCTTTGCACGTCGAAGGAAAGGTCAGTTTTTCTATACTTCCACTACATTTATGGTATATGGGCAAAATCCAGGTCCGTCCACCGTCACAGCATTATTTATAATGTACTTTTCGGCTTTCTGAAAACTTCCATGAACTGCAATCTGAATTCGACGAGTTACCTCAATAAATGTTTCCCCCTTATATTTGTGCTTGAAAATTCCTCCTTCCAGGCCAAGTTGATCAGCCAAGCTCTTTTCAATCGCTGTGATATCCGCCCCAGAATCAAATAGATCATAGGTATGGACGGACTTATTTGGACCTTTTACGATGATAGGAACTATTGAAAGCGGTTTGGAAGACTCTATCTTCATTGTAGAGATTGCATTTATCTCGCAAGTGCGTGAAGGAATATCTTCTTCCTGCTAATTGAGATGCGATTTCTTCTGACTTAAGTGGAGCAGGAGGTGGTGATATTTAGAACATCCTTCATGAAAGCATTCCTTCTTGAGAGGGCAATCTTTCATTGGATGCTTTCCAATCAATCAAGAAAAGCATAACTTCTGTTTTTTGACAAAATTCCACCGATCCCCGACGGTTTTCTTCCCAAATGCCCAGTATTTTGATATATTGGGGTGATTAGATTTCTTACAGAAAGGACATTTGGACTTAGCTTCCTCCGATCGTGTGACGTGGATATTTTCGGTCCCCGTTCAGAATGCTGATTTCTCGGCCATTCCTTCTCTTCTAGGGAATCCATTCCTTTGGGTTTCACCTTCTGGACTGCCATCGTCTTTTGTATGGAAATCCAGTCAGTAAAGGTCTCCATAATTTTCGTTCTTCCGCTGGATTCGACAAACATGATCCATTCTCTTTTCATCACATTTGGCAACTTCTCAACCAACTTGTTTAGCAAGTAGATGTTATGTAAGTAGTCATACTGCTGATGACCTAAGATACTCGAGATAAGACACTGCACCGCACGGGCGTATTCAACAATGGTTTCAGTCTTCTGCAGATATGGATTCTTTGCGTTCTCAGCGTGACTTATACTTTCAATGACAAGCTCCGGCCTTTCATATTCAAGTTCCAGCACTTCTATGATCTGTGGAACGTTGGCAGGGTAGGAAAAGAAATATGTTACTGACTCATATGCTCACCCTCCAACGCCTGACGTAACCGATTGAGTTTTACCCCATCATCGGCGTTCCTGGTTCTGTTGTACTGCGACCTAAAATTCATCCAATATTCTGGCTTCACCCCAAAGAATGGTAAGTTCGAGTCAATTACACTACTTGATTGGGACTGGAGGTTCTTACTTCTTATTTCAGCTGCGGTTATGAAGGCTCTTTCCAGGGCTGGTGCAAGTTGATCGACTCCAGTCTGCTGGGAACTTGACTGGATTTGTGACTGAGTTAGATGACCATGAGAAGTTGAAGCATTTTCAGTTTTTGAGAAGACTATTGGTGGTTCATTAGATGACGAAGGTTCAGAACGATAAGGCAGGAACTGAGGATTTGGCACACTCCCTTGTTCAATCAGCTCGCTCATCTGCTTTCGACCCACAGAAGTTGAAGCATCTTGGCCCCCGCTACTGGCAAAGACTTGTTTTGGAAAATCGCGATGATCTGTACTTTGAAAGGTGACTTTGTGAATATGACTGCGTTGAGGATGGGAACCTGACTGTTCCGTAGGATGTTGAAATCCTTCCGGCTGGTTTCTTCCTTCTTCATAGTGACAATCACGTTGAAACATGGATGGTATAATTGGGACGAAGTGAACTTGACTGTTGGGTTGTTGATTGAGATTCCCGTTTTTAAACTCAGCTGCATTCCTCTCATCTTGGAACTCATCCTGAGTTTCATTCATGGTTGGTAGACGGATGCGATGATTTTGTGTAACTTCATTGATCGAGTTCTCAATCTCCTCATCTTGACTTTGAACCCATTCTCTCACGCTTTCAAATGATGGATTCTCATCTCCTGAATAACTTGCTTCGGAATCTACCTTCTCTGAGTATGCGGCATGCTTACTCAATATTGCATTAACTTTACTGCTAGAAGTTGACTCGTCGTACTCGACTTCTCTAATTAGTATTGCTATTTCTTCTCTCAGAGCTGTTATGTTTTCCTCTAGCTCTTGCTCCAGAACTTCTTCGTCTTCGGACTTGTCTATCTTTCGTTGAAGACGTTGTATCTTGTGTAATCTTGTTTCCAGCTTTGCTTCTGTCGTTCGCAGTTTTTTCTTTGTAAGGCCTTCATTTTCTTTCAGCTTCTGTAGGGCATTGTCCATTTCGGCTTCCAACTCACAGCGTCAGATAGAAAATGTCTTACTGATTGCTGAGGCTGCCTTCGAAGTTTTGTGTAGGGCAACTGGATGAGGCATATTCTCGATCATGAATCTTGCTGGAGGAATTCCCTTGTTCTTCCTCAGACTTTGACGAACAATTAGTTGATAACTTGAACTGTCAGTTCTTTGGTCCTGGCATGACCTCACTGTACAGCTGGTTTTTTGTCCATTCAACAGTCCTATCGACGGAGAATTGAAGCTGGCTGCTTCCGTATCTCATCTTAGTTGAAACGGGCTGTTGGAACTGGCGGCTTCTCGTTGACTTAGAGACATCCTTTTTCGGATTCTCCAACTTGAACTTTGACACAAAAACTGCAGGGAGTTCTTCCCGGGTTTCGGCACCACTATGTTGGGGCTGATTATTAATCTTTTGCTTGCCTCTTTCCCTGATTTAAGTACTTTTGGTAGAAACTCTTGCTGCAGTTTTAATCCTTCGCAATCTTGTTAACTGATAGGTTATATAAATAAAACAGTCTAATATTTTTATGAATTTTTATATATATTTGTCAAAAGTGACACACGCACACACACACCCTCACACACACACACTTCGACCTCTATTCTTAGACGATACAAAAACTAGCTCCGACTGCGGACAGATACCAACTGCCAGAGACAAATACTACTAAATAAAAATTAAATTGTTGACAGCGACAAATGCTGAATCCGCTCTCCTCGACAGATGTCCTTCACAACAACCACATACTCCTATAATGTCGTCACTATCTAAAATAGGACTCAATTTTACTAATGAACTTATGTTGTGAAGTGGTTTGGATTGTTTTAGAATATGAAATTCTTCTAAAAAGTAATAGGATTGAACTAACCTGCTTAAAATGGCATTATTAAGCTCAGAGGGAGCTAATGAACCGAATAGACGATTCTGTTTTCTGCAATTGTTTATAAAGCGCAAATAGTACGCGGTAACGCTTTATAATCGGGTGAACGATGAGAATCTGTCAATGAATGATAAATCTCAAATTCCTGTGACCTTTAGAGTAACAACTTTCCGTTTGATTTCTGGAATTTCTACCTGTGAAGAATCAAGTATTTGAGGCGAAATGATTTTTTCGCTTAAAAATGGTGGTCCGTGCAACCACAAGAACCAATTTTTTAATTCTCCAGGATAAACACTCCTAGATATAATATCAGCAGGGTTGTTTTGACTGGTTACAAATGACCATTGATTGGGTTTTGAAGATTGATGTATTTCCGATATACGATTCGCTACAAATGTATTGAGTTGATTTGTTTACATAGCTATCCAAGCTAAAACTATCATCGAGACTGTATAATAAACCACTTTGTTTACAGTGATCTTAAGGGCCGAAAGAGCCTTCTGAGTTGATCGAGTGAGTAACACTACGCCACAGAGCTCTAAGCGAGGAACAGTAATAGTTTTGAGAGGTGCAACACAAGATTTGGCGCAAATGTGATGAACGTGAATATTTCTCAGGCCGCCAATGCTGCGTAAATAGCAACAGCAGCCATAGGCTTGTTGAGAAGCGTCCCTAAAGCAGTGTAGTTCAACTACGACAGGGTTTGACCATAGTACGTACATATCGAGGTATCATGATGTCATTGATAGCAGAAACTTGCTCTGAGAATTGAATCCATGATCTATGAAGGTCCATTGGAATGCTTTAATCCCATGAAACATTAACCTGCCAAAGTTGCTGAAGAATCAACTTAGCCTTAGTAACTCAAGGTTCAACCAATCCCAAAGGGTCGTATATCTGGGCCGTTGTTGAGAGAATGTTTCGTTTCGTGACTTGAGATGATGAGCTTACATTGGCTGTCTTTTGAATGTAATCATTAGATGAATTCCATATTAAACCCAAGGTTTAGTTGTTTTATAATCTGAGATAATTTTCTGAACAGAATCTGACTTGTCGACAATGATATTATTTAGAAGTGAATCATCGCTTACCACAAATTTTCTAAGATGAAAACCATATGAGTTGAGAATATGAATTAGTTCAGAAATTAGATTTTGAGTATGCTGCAAAGATGACGAACCTGACAAACAGTCGTCTATGTAGAAGTCTGATAAAATGAAAGAAGATGCGGATGGATGAGTATTTTGATTCTCTAATTCTGCTTGTTGCATAGCACGAATAGCCAGAAAAGATGCAGTTGAAGTGCTATAGGTCACAGTATTGAGCTGATAGTGAGATGTTTCGTCTGAAAGATCAAAACGAATGAAAATACGCTGTAAGTGCCGATCTTGTTCATTAACCATGACACATTGGTACATTTTTACTATATCAGCGATTAATGCGAATTCGTAAATGAGAAAGCGCAAAACAATGTCAAATAAGTCTTTCTGTAGTTTTGGACCTATTTTTAATGAATCGTTAACTGACATCCCATTCGATGATTTGGCTGAGCCATCAAAAACCACACGTAGTTTCGTGGTACTGCTGGAATCCTTTAGGACACCATGGTGAGGTATATAATAAGTGGGATGCTTTGAGTTAATTGTATCACTGTTTAATACGGACATGTGCCCTAACCATATTCACGCATAAAGGACATATATTTTCGCTTAAATTCGGGGTTTCTATTTAGTTTTCTTTCGGTAGAATGTAGTCCACCAACGGCTGTCTCAAATGACTCGCCAATGTGAGATATGGTCTCCTTGACAGGTAAGCTGACAACAAATCTGCCTAAAGCATCTCGAATTGTGTGATCTTTGAAGTGATTCTTACGATCAATTTCTTCTTGTGAGCGTTTATGGTGTTCTGAGCATTCCTCGATTTGCCAAAAGCATTTGAGTAGCTCGTTAATGTCTTTTTGTAGTGTGTTAACATAGAGGTTACAGATTGAACTGGTGGTATTAACAGGTATATGACCAGAGACAATCCAGCCCAATTTTGTTTTTTGTAGTTGACCCAAAAGATCCCAAGCCCATAGTTTACTTCAGACACTTCAAGTGCATTTAAAACATCATGTGCGTCGCCCTTCACACAAGATTTGATATCCTAAATTTTTTCTATTTTGTTTAATGAGTCATTATGATGGATTGAAGATTTGTAAGTATTGCAAAAATATAACCATTTATTCATAAAAACCAAAAAAATCAGGTAAATCAATTTTAAATTGAGTGAATGTAAACGACGAGTACTCAGTGTGTATAGGTTTATTAATATGCAGCTAAACGCTTTCGGCCATTATGCCATTATCAAAGCTGTCGTCATAAAAAAGAACCAAAACAGGTGTCATAAACCTCCAGCTAATAAAATCGAACCAATGTATGAAGTTAAGTCATTGTTACAGTGATATCATTAAAAAAAACATTAAAATAACCCTTTAAGAGGGTGTACAATTATATTTCACGTGATGGAAACTAAATGATTTAGTGATTTAGTTTACACTTCTGAATGGGAATTTCCATAATGTGAAATATAATTGTACACCCTCTCAAATGGTTATTTTAATGTTTTTATTAATGACTTAACTTCATACATTGGTTCGATTTTATTAGTTGGATGTTTTTGACACCTGTTTTGGATCTTTTTTATGACGACAGCTTTGATAATGGCCTAATGGCCGAAAGCGCTTAGCTGCATATTAATAAACATATACACACTGAGTACTCGTTGTTTACATTCACTCAATTTATATCTAGTGTGTACACCATAACCACAGACAGTTCAAATCCATTTTAGGTAAATTCGCAAAATAATTATTAGTATTTGTGGCAGCCAACGGTAAATTACTTTGCTGTTGCGAAATATCATTCACTTTATTATTTGAATGTTGATCAATAATAGCTTTAGCTGACCCTGTATGTTTAAAAAAGTTTTCTTCGAATGTTTTCCATTCAACTGAGTTATCACTGTCGGAATAAAACATGTCTAACTCTGACTGAAGAGACTTAAAATATGTCCAAGATAAATGAACTTTTTCTAATCTTGTTTGTAATACGTAAATTTGTTCTGAGTTTCTGAAGCTGGAAATATAAGAACCGAAACGAGTTAGTGAAGCTTTAATTGTGCCTCGTTTTTGCGTCAAAATTTTAATTTTATTTTGAATTTCTTCTTTCGACATTTTCGATTATTGTTATTTAATTTAATTTGCTAATACAAATGTGAATATTAAATTCCTAAATCAATGAGAATATTTAGATTCTTAAATATGTTTATTTATACCTACAACGGTATCATACAGACGAAAGAAATAAAAGGTATGAAATCTGAGAAAGGAATAAGCCATAACGAAATTCCACAAGTTAATGGACACCAGCTGTCGGTTGGTTGACTTCCGAAAAATCAATATTTTTATCTAGTTGCAGCCTATAGCGTGCTTCTTGTTTGTTATGTCTATCTGTCGAACTGGCGACTATGAATTTGTATTGTCTCGATGAAATAAATATTTCTCTGCTCTCTGCTATTGAAGCTGAATAGATTTAAATTGTATGTATGTATGTATGTATTTGTTTGAAATGAATGATAGCAAGGACCTGTTTTTCTTAGAAGTAATCCATAGGTTGATGATTATAAAAACTGGTGATAACATCCGTCTCGAACTGGCCAATATGTTGGGTACGTGTAGGCTTTTCTACACCTCCGTGTTTGGTGAATGAATTAATAAATTAAGAGAAACACCACACTGATTTCAATACTACTAACTGTATTTAAATTCATTACAATACCGTAATACAAAATAACACAATAGCATGAATTCGACTTAAAACCAAAAGTATAATTGAGTATCAGTGGAGCTGATCGCATCGACAGGGCATGCAAAGCGCATAGAAAATAATGAATGTTTGTGATAAACGTTTATAGAGTAATAAGGTTTATACAACCTGCTTGTTTCTCTGGTTCCTTTTGGCAAATTTATCCTCCACTGTCTATAGAAGATATTAACAATAACAATAGTACTTAGCAATAAAGAAGTATTTTCACGATTAATATGAAAGAATAGACCATGGAACGAATACAGTCAGCTGGGAATCAGTTTTTTCTGTACATTTCACTGACAATTTGTCAATAAAAAGAGGAGAACCAAGAAAAAATAGTTTCAGCAAATGGAAAGAGTGTGAGCAGAAAAACGATAACAGAAATAAAAATTATGACAGAAGATATTGAACAATGACAAATGTGGGTAACAGAAACAATACCGACACCTGATAAGGGCCAAGGTAAATTCATAGGAATACTTTACTTTCGACATTTCCCACAGTTTATATTACAAATGAAGAGAGTCTTTCTGCAGTCTAGTATTCGTTATAGTGATACAAGCATCTCGCAAACAGGCGAAAAAAAAATATCAAACAAATACGGGAGCAAATGAAAAAATAATGAAATTTGAATATCCTAAAGCTGGTCAGGTATTCTTAAGACAGAATAAAAAGAAAAGCCACGCAGAATGCGTCGAACACGGCACAGCACGGTATTCTCATAGGGAATGTAGAATTGTTTTAATAAAACTATGTTCGGTTGTCTCATTTTTATTCCTACGTAAATTCACATGGGATATACTAAATATGCTTCCACTAGATCTAAATATGAATTTCTTTGTCTGTCAAGAATGAATGAGGTCATTATTCACAAAAGTTTATTTGAAAATGTGTGGTACAGCAGACATCCGCTCCACATTTTGTGTTTACATTAGTTACCTACTTATCAGCTTTGTAGAAGTATAATGAAGTAAATCCACAATATTTATAACTTAATTATTACGTACTAAACCTTCATTAGCTATAAACTAATTAATCGTTTCCTGATTTTATTTAACTATAATAATAATAATACGCATAATTAAACTTATCAAATAGTAACTAACATTAATCTAACAATAAATTTCTTTACAGAATGCGATTTGATCTAAACTGAAAGCCGAGTTGTCGAGGGATAACGATGCTAAATTAAACTTCGCTTAAATGCTGACAAGTCCTTAAAGGTAAGATTAGTATATAAAATATTACACTCAATGCGGTGCGGAGAAAATTGGAGATATACTTAATTCAACACTGATTCGGAGATATAGTAATTTTAACACTGATTAATATAATGAAATTCAGAATAACAATAGGAATGATGACAGTAATAATTCTTCTAGCTCTTCCCATTTCCTTTTATCTTTTCGGGTATCGGATTGTAATTATAAGTCACTAAAATTATGTATTATTTGATGAAACTTGAGTTATGGGATGAGAAACAAAAAATTAATTTTTATCAAGAGCGATATTCGAAAATATTTTGATAAAATAAAAATACAAAAAACGGCCATGATATGTTGATCACTAACCAAAGCGAATGGCGTCACTTTTTACTAAATAAGTGACTGACTGACGAATGGTTCTCTGAGATTTAATTTATGATTCAATTTTGATTATACCGAATATTAATTTGAATGAAAGTTGTTCGGATTCTACTAATCCTATTTGAGAGCATACCTAATAAGTAAACAACCATTAATAGTACATCAATAGGTAGACAACCCACATCATTTGTTCCAGAATGATATGGGTAGGCAACCCACATCATTTGTTCCAGAATGATGATACTCGTCATCCAATCACGCGCGCATGCTCGTCACGTATCACCTATTATCAAACCAACATGTCCGGCGAAATTACCCCCCATACCTTCCAGTTCATCGCTAAAAGGAAGGTGGTACCTGTAGATTAGGTCACCAACTCGAACCACACCAGCAACTAGAATATTCACCAGCTCACCCACATATTCTGTCGTCCTTTTCAGTTCGACAGTTCATAGTAACTGTAATAGGAAGTGCATTACTACCGTTTCCATTGAAACAATTTATACTTTATTAAATTATAAATTTCAGCTCTCAGAACCCATTTGACGCCATATCAACCAGAAGTACGAGAGACATTTAGCCCACAGGTGAATATCAAACTCCCCGAAAGCTAATGAGTCAGGAAACCTATAACTGGGAAGCAGCTCCCTCCTGCAGTGAGTCCGCTGTTGGTGTTAGCTTCTACCCCCAAAGTCCACACCTTTTCCCAATAAACTCCCAATAAATGTCCTCCAGACATGCCCGCTGCAGTGAAACTGCATCCAAAACAACTACTCCTGATGAGGAATTTTTTCCCCTATTACATAATATATCAAATCAAAAACTCAACGACCTTGGATTCGCCGAACCCACGATTAAAATCCTTAACGAATCAGCCGCAGCCAGTCTAGTTCTCGACGCACCTCTCTCCAAACCCCAATAAAACATCACTTCATTCACTTAAAATCTCAAACACCCCGAAAACCTCACACATCCTGAAATCCTTATATGGGGTTTCAGGCTTCCTTAATTTCACATACTTTCTGAAAAAATTGAGCAATTTTCCATTTTCAGCTTCTTCAGAAATCGTAATGTTTCTGAAATAGTGTTTTTTTGTGTCTGGGATATTTATCAATAAAATATTTCCTTTGTCATTAATATGATCTAAAGACAATTCTTTTCGCCTACAAGCGCCCGCCAAACCAAAAATAGTAGCGACTTTTATATGAAGATAAATTTCGTCAGGCGATTCATTTATAAACTTAAAAATTTCTTCTTTTGAGAAATTGTTTGACTTTTTGGGTCTAAATCCAATGTTTTTTATATATGCCGTGACTTTGAAAACCTTGCTTAAATCGACGTCTTTTTTTAGTTTAATTAAACATTGCGTACCTGAAACAAAGAGTGTTTGGTTTGCATGTTTTGGAAATTTCGGCGAATTAAGCCAAAAAAACGTCTTCTTTATTCTGGCACCACTTTTTAAACAAAATATATTCCTTTTCATAACTATAAGAGGATTTTGATGGTAGTAGATCCAAGTTTGCAGTTCTAACCGCTTCCAAAACTGACTCTAGCAAATCTTCGTCTGAAGAATCCATGAAAAATTATCTTCTAGAAAAAGCTGTGACGGTAAAATTGGTTTTGACAAGATAGTATTTTGACTTTCTCGTGATTTTCGCGGGCTACACTACGCGGTTGTTGCTAAAGTTTGTAGATATGGTGATATCTCGGGGACAAAATTGTCACAATCCAGGATAGCACGAGGGTTGCGATTAGCGTCATCTGGCGTTCTTAATTCGTAAGGTAAGCAGCACTAAAACCGGTTGATTGCGACTGTACTAAATTCATTGAGAAATATATCGCCGGTAATTTGTCTTTTCACTGGGTACAATCCATTTCTGTCAAAATTGACAACTGGCACTTGAGATCACGGTTTTTTCGTTCGACCGGATTTTAGCCGCGGGGTGATACACATGAGTGAGAGATTGCTTGCAGCCTACGACATGGGCTACTTGTTGCATCACTTCACTCACGAACTGCGTACTATTATCACTAATAGCTCCCCTTGGAGTTTCATATCTTAAAATTATTTAATCGATTAAACATCGAGCACACCTTTCTGCAATGGCTTTCTGCCGAGGAAATAGTTCAACCCATCTACTGGCAGTATCCTCTATTATGAAAACCACACTTGTAATCATCCATAGTCTTCGGTAATGGACCAAACAGATCAATTGATAGGGTTTCAAACCTTCTAGACTGAACAGGTGTTTGCAATTGTCCAGCTGGTCTCAAGTTATTTGCTTTTTGGCGCTGACATTCATTACAGTTTGACACATACTTCGCAATAGTTGTTTGCATTCCTGGCCAATAATATCGTTTAGCAATTCTTCGATAAGCCTTTTCAGCAGAGTCATGATATTCTGCTAAAATGGATGGGATTTGTGTTTTGGGTACAACCAGCTGAGCCTCTTGTCCATCGGCTTCAGGAACATATCTGTACAGTATCCCCATTATTCATAACATAACCTCTCTCTAGCTATCTCTTGATGTCAGGGTCATTATTTGATAGGCTCTCGGAAGAGATAATAATTTTAAGAAGATCTTCATCTTCCAGTTGCAGATTGCGTATATCGCTAACTGGCCGGCTGGGCATATCTACCGATACCAGGTTAGTCTCAGTGGCTTCCGCCACACTTGGGAAAGCCAACATGACCGCTACAACATTTAAACGGTCTGGGGTGTATTCAATTCGTAAATCATAAGATTGCAAAATTGAACTTCAACGTGCTTAGCGACCTGAATGTGATTTGAGAGACATGAGCCATTTCATAGGCTGTTGGTCAATTTGGATAATGGCTGTAGAGTCCTCTAGGTAACTTCTAAATTTGGTTACTGACCAAACGACAGCTAGCGCTCCTCTTTCTGTCGTGGAGTAGTTCTTTTCCGCTGCGGTCAACAATCTGTTAATATATTCGACAGGAAGCTCATCTTGCAATGTCTCCCCCTGGAGTAAACACGCTCCTAGTGCGTAGGTACTGGCATCTGTCCTTAAAATGAAAGGCTTCCATTGATCAGCTTGTCGCAAGATTGGACTGGTGGTAAACATAGGTTTTAATTGATTGAATGCCTCTATTTGACGAGGACCCCAAAACCACTTTGCTTTCTTTTTAGTGAGCATGGGCAATGGTTGGGCTATATCAGCAAATCCCGGTATGAATCTTCGGTACCAAGAACAGGTTTGCAGAAATGAAATTAGGTTCTGCACATTCTTAGGTTCTGGTAAATTAGATATGGCATTAACTTTGTCATAATTTGGTGAAATTCCTAGAGGTGGAATGATGTGACCTAAATACACGACAGAATCACATGAAAAAGAACGTTTATTTCGATTTAAGTGAATTTTGAAATGGCGAAGACGATTAAATACTGTTTTTAGGTCTTTTAAGTGATTACTAAAAGACTATGAAAGGACTATCAGATCATCCAAATATTCCAGGATAGTAACGTCTTGGAGGCCAGACCGGAAGCGGTAAATGAGACGTTGGAAAGTCGCTGGCACATTGCAGAGACCGAATGGCATTCTAAAGGTACCATATCGACAAATCAAGGCAGTTTCATCTCTATCAGAAATTTTTACAGGGACTTGATAATAACCAGCTTTTAAATCAAGCGTAGTTATATACTCGAGTTGTTTCGTACTGTGGATTATATCATCAATCCGGGGTAGAGGATATTTATCCTTGCGAGTAATTGAATTAAGTTTGCGATAGTCTACGGTAAGCCTTACTCCACCATCCTTTTTGGGAACCAATACCACTGGCACTGCATACGGAGAGTCGCACTTTTCGATAATATTCATGGACATCAATTTATCGATTTTCTTTCGAAGTAATTCTTTCTTATATTCCGTCAAGCCTGTATGACCGTCAACTGTAATATATGCTAAAGGACGTAAGTTACCTGAAGCTTGAGAAAACTAGCTGCACAAAAATTCAGTTGGTCGAGTTGACGTTGATAGTTTTGAACATTTCGAACAGTTGCTTCGTATATACCCTGGTGTTTGGCAACCATAGCAAATTAAACCTTTGGATGAACGATTAGTATCACAAATTGTTTGATTATTAGGAGCGTCAGTGGATGCTTTCTTCTCACAGGTTGATAGCTTACAATACTCGTCTTTATTATGTCCATAATTTTTACAATAAGAACAGTGTTTTTGTTTTCGAATATAATTGTGTGAGTTCTGATTTGAAGTAACATGTTATAAAGCACCGTTGTCTTGTAAATACCTTTCTGCTTAGCAAGCTGCTTCAATAAATTCGCGAAAATCATTAATTTGATCACGACTGATTCAACCTCAAATCAATGGATTTAGCAATCCATACAGCATATTTATCTGTACATGTTCAGAGACAACTGAATCACTTTGTAATCTTGAAAATAAGGCACGTTTTTGACACACAAATATATCTGTTTTCTCGTTACCTTGAGCAGTGGAAAATATATCTCGAAATATTTGGTATGCGGGCTTAGCAAATCCATAAGCATGTAAAAGAGCCTTAGTTGATTCATCAAAAGAAGAAATGGATCCTTTGATCCCTTTCCACCATGTAGCTGCTGCATCACATAGTAACATACTGAGACTTTTGATAGCATTATCATCTGAAATCTTTAAACATTCTTTGTAGGTTGTGATAGCATCTATAAATACATCCACATCCACTCCTGAAGATATGTCAAATCTAGCATTGCATGCAGAGAAATTAGCAGTTGTTAATGTTACTATCTGCTGAATCGAATTTGTCATGTTTCTATCTTGCTTCTTACGGCTTGATTTCATTACATAACATGCAGTTAACTATAAAAGTTATTAAAAGCAACAGGGAGTTCAATAGTCAAAATTCCAACAAAATTATTTCCTGAAGTGATGAAATATGGAGTGTTAAGAAAACAACAAACGTTCTAACTAGTACTAACAAGCCGATCAGTGTCTGTTTAGAATCTTAAAACAATTAGCACACGTTACATACACGAATAATTCTTCTGGCCACACGTTGGGACGCCAAACTTGATGCGAAGATGTTAAGCACTGGGTTATTTTTGCCGACCAGAGGAGAAGTCTAGTGATTTGTGTTCAGTTGTGGGTTATCTTACACACACACATATTTGTAAGGAACACTTTAAACTAAAGAAATAATATAATTAGTAATAAATAATTACACAGGAATAATGAGTAATATGAAATACCAAAATGGCGAACTTTTTGTGTATGACAATTGACAATGTCTTCTCTTCTTCTATTTCTTTATCTTCTGCTGTCAGAGACCTCGTCAACTAATCGTTACAATTTGATTTTTCCCACTTATACAACTATATAGACCTAAAAATGTGACGTCAGAACATGACCGCTGACAGTTACTGAGAGGGAACAAATCAATTATTCAACTTATGTCTTGTCTTGACCATTGTGATATTTTAATAGTGATTTGTAAAACAAGTGTCACAATGACTCGTTTTGTATTACGAATGAAGTTAAGCGGTGAGTTGTGCAAATCACGAGTACTACAGAAAGTCATTGTGGCACAAGTTTTACACAACATTTTTTATAATTCGCATTTATTTAATTATTTAAATAAAATAGAATTTGATATAATCCCTATTTTTAATCTAGGAGGAGTGGTTTTAATTTAAGTTGGCAATTCTGTAGATTCCTAATTGGTCAGATCACAGATGGTTTTATTCAGCACTTCTGACTTTTGACATATAACCGAATAATTGTGTAAATTGTAAACAAACTTTCATTTAAGCAAAAGGAGGATGATTATTTGTTTCGTATATGCTCTTGGGATCTATTCATATTATATCATGAACAAAATTATTCCTGTAATACATCCTCACATAGATATCTGGTAATTTATCCCCAAAATCGAAAGTTTTGTATACATATTTATTGATCCTATACAATATAAAAATAAACAATTGACAAATCATTGATAAATAAACGTTAGCGTACTTTATTCATTAATATTTTTAATATATAAATCATTCTAATTTACCATTAATATAATAATTTGCTAGCTAGAACAAGCTAGACCATTTTATCAAAGAATACACCAACAACAAGAAGCGAAACTTCGGCTTTTTGACAATTCATATTCTGAATGCGCATGTGTGATAGACGCCATTTTTTTATATGTGTTTTACGTCAATGTCATTCTTTGTTGTTAAACAAAAATATGCTTTTTATTTGTTTATTTACTTTGATTTTGAACAATACCGTTTAGTAAAAGTAACTAGTTGCACTCTTAGTGAGATATTATTGTATTTATGATGGGAAGAATAAGCTGTGAAGTTCGTAGATGTCACTCAACAACAGGAGAAAAGATAACTATGTTTGGCTTTCCCAAAGATCCTGTGAGGTAAGAGAAATTGTTTCTATATGTAATGTATTATAGGTATATATTCATTTTTCAATATTTTACATTTTATTTTACATGTTCCTATGAATTATAAGTTGTGTAAATCTATGTTTTTGTTTGTTAACGTTGATCTGTCCCTCTACCTTTAATAACATGTAATGATAATATTATGTACTACAATAAGCTTTCTGCTGACGAGCCCTGTTCTGCAAAAAACATGTTGAATGAAAATACATAATATTCAATATAAATTAATAGTTGATTTCTTTTATATAGACATGTGAATATAAAAATATACCTACCTTTATTTACTTTTTAGGGTACAGTTATGGTTGGAAGCTTGTAACCGTAGATATTTGTTTGGAAAGACTACAGATGCTTAACAAAAGAATTTATAGGTTGTGTGAACTTCACTTTGAGAAAAAAATTGTTTCCTAAGGAGGATATTCCAAGCGTTTGTTTCAGCTAGCTGCCTCTGCCATATTTCCATGGTTAAAATGCAAGGGACATATTTTATTGAATCATCCACCAACAAAAATAGTTATTCAGTCTGGTACATATTAAATTTAAGTAGACATCACAATCAACTGTTATCAATATTTATTTTTTGTCACCTGGCCACAGGATTAATTGATACTTTACCACAGGATGAATTAATACCTTCATGGAATTTGTGTAAGGGAATGATTACTACAATTACTTTTATAATTGCAGCTACCACACCATTACAGCAATAGCGACATTCATCTCTTAGGCCTCTGCAATACATACGAGTTACCGTGATGCTTCTCCACTGCTTTGTAAATATAATTATTATTTAGATTCACCTCTGTAAGTCAATATACATCAATGGCACTCATACCTAGATAAGTTAGTAAAAAATTAAGTGTTTGCAACTGTGAATTTAACTAGACGAAAGTTTCACCTACAATGTTCAGCCTACCTGTGTCTCACTTAAAAGAATCTTGGTTTTGTTATAAAAGAGTATTTTTTATGATTTTGTTATGATAGAGAAATGTTTTTTTATTTATCCCATGCTCACTTTGTGGCAGTATTAACTATCAGTCTCTGATATGCTATTAATGTGTAAGAGAATTCTTCTGGTAAAATAGATACTAGAAAACTAAAGTGTCGGATGAATAAAACAACACATTGTCTATAATAAAACCTACTCATACACTTCTGTGTCCATTTATATAGTCTTCCTGTATTTTTCTTTTCAGATAATCAACATTTTAAAATGGACGTTAGGGGGAAGTACTGAGTTACGACAATTAAAATAAATACAAGGAATGCAGTTTAATCTTGATGTGAACTTTTTATTCAGTAAATTAACATAACTGTTCGCTTTTTGACTGACAAGTTAGAAAAATTAAAATTTAAATCATTTATTTGTAGTCAAGGTAACGACTACCGACTATCTTTTAGAACAATTAACATATAAAGTACAATTTTACTTTAACACTTTCCCTTGTTAATTGTTGTAATAATAATGAAATAAACAAACAAAACATCTTAGTACCCACTATGTTACTTTAAACCCAATTTATCGCGTAATATTTGTAATCGTATTGCACCCAAAGGCTTCGTCATAATATCTGCCAGTTGATTCTCAGAAGATATTTGTTGAACTGCTAATTCGCCTTCGGTTACCCTCTCTCGAATAAAGAAGTGCTTGATGGCTATATGTTTTGTTCGTCGATGAAACTCTGGATTTTCGCTTAAACGCACTGCTGCTGTATTGTCGACCTCAATTATTGGAACTTGCTTTAAAGTTACAATATTTTTAAACAATCTTGAGAGCCAAATAATTTCTTTAGCTGCTTCACTTGCTGCAATAATTTCAGCTTCGGTAGTGGAAGTGGCTACCGTAGGTTGTCTTTGACTCATCCATGAAATAGCCCCTCCTGCATACTTAACTACGACACCAGAAGTAGAGCGACCAGTTTTCGTGCATCCTCCAAAATCAGCGTCACTGAAAGTCTCAAGAATACCCCTTTTTACCTTACGAGTATAGGTTATTCCTTTCGTCAATGTGCCTGCTACATAGCGGAAAACTCTTTTAACGCGAGCTGCATCTTCCAAAGATGGATTTTCCAGTGATCTTGATAAAAATCCAACGCTGTATGCTAAGTCAGGTCGAGTTCCTAGCATCAAATACATGAGAGCTCCGACCGCCTGTCTGTAAGGGAAATTATGTGCTTTGGAATTTTCTTTCCCTGATTGAGAAATCTCAGAAGCTTTCAACATTGGCGTAGAGACTGGTTTGCAATCTGAAAAATTGAAACGTTCTAGAATCTTTTTAGCAAAAGCTTGTTGATTAATTGTAATGTAATCATCTGTTTGTTCAATTTCTAGCCCTAAAAAGTATGAAGCTTTCTGTGAAGTGATCTTGAATTCTTTGCTTAAATCTTGTAAGAAAATCTTCAAATCTTGAGGATCTGTTGCGGCAACTAATCCATCATCTACGTACAGAGCCATGATAATACTTTTGTCATTTTCTTTTCGCATGAACAAACATGGATCTGCATCACTAACTTTGAAGCCGAGACTGATAAGATACTTGCCAAAACGTTTGAACCAGCATCTTGGAGCCTGTTTCAAACCATACAAACTTTTTTGAAGTTGACATACCTGATCAGTACCGTTTTTGTAGCCTTCTGGTTGCTGCATGTAAATAACCTCTTCAAGTTCGCCGTATAAAAATGCTGTAGATACGTCAAACTGTGCTAGATGCATCTGCTCACTTGCAGCTATGCTTAAAATCGACCGAATAGTTGCCATTCTTGCTACTGGGCTGAAGGTCTGGCTATAGTCAATGCCGTAGCGTTGACTGAAACCTTTTATAACTAGTCTTGCCTTGTATCGATTGACCGAACCATCTGGATTGGTTTTAACTCTGTAGGTCCATTTACATGGGATCGCTTTTGCTCCTTGTGGCAAAGTTGACAGCTTCCATGTGTGATTTTCATTGAGCGATTTCATCTCATCATCCATGGCTCGTTTCCACTGTAAACTTTCCCTACCTGAAACAGCTTCTTGGAATGATTGAGGAGTTACATACGTGTCAATAAAATCAGTGTTTTCAGCAATGTGTGCATATTCTTGTAGGTAACTTGGCTTTCTCAACTTCGAGCGATCTCTCAAAGTTCTTGCAGGTACTGGCGAGGGCGTCGCTGGCTCTTCCTCGTCATCGGTTGCCGATTCAGGTTCCGTGCTTTCCGACTCGTACTCAAGTGGTTCATCTTGTTGAACTGGTATCTCGGGGTACTCCAAAGGCTCTTCTAGTTCGACTGGAACCTCAGGATTTTCCTCGGTGTTATCTTTCTGTAAATGAGAATCTTTGAGTGGTAACTGAACCTCATGATCGCAATCTCTCGTTAATTCGCGAAATTGAACGTCTCTTGAGACAATAACTTTGTGCTCTTCCTTGACATAAATTCTGTATCTTTCATCGTTATCGTAACCTATCAAATAACCCTTGATTGCTTTCTCGTCCATTTTTCTTCTCTTTTCTTTAGGTATATGAACGTAGCAAGTTGATGCAATGATGCGTAAGTGCTTAATTCTCGGCTTACTTCCAATCCACAGCTCGTAAGGACTCATACCGTCTACTGATGATTTGCCTGTTCTGTTCAATACGTACGTAGCTGTAGTGACTAATTCTGCCCAAATGGCTTCAGGAAATTTCACGTCGGGATTGGAGTACTTGAATGTTCTAGCCATTTCAACGATTGTGCGATTTTCTCGTTCAACGCAACCATTTTGCTGTGGTGTATACGGAGCTGTCAATCTGTGCGTAATTCCATTTTTCTCTAGAATAGCCTTGACCTCCACATTGTCGAACTCGCCGCCGTTGTCACTCAGCAGCGCCTTAATCGAATGACCTTGCTGTTTTGCGTGAGCAATCATTGACTGTAAAGCTGCTGTGACGTCAGACTTCTCTGCAATTATGTAGCAATATCGAAATTTAGTGAACATATCTTTGAATATGGCCATATACCTCTTCTTGCTAAATGATACATCAAAAGGACCACATAAATCTGTAGCAATCAGTTCTCCAGGTTGGCTTGCTTTTCTTCTAGTACCGAAAGCTAAACGATGGGCCTTACCGTAAACGCACGGTTCACAAATTTCTCTGTCTAACTTGACGTTTATACCCAATTCTTTTTGTAACAAGTTTTTCAC
Source organism: Galeruca laticollis (assembly GCA_963921935.1). Classification (NCBI taxonomy): domain Eukaryota; kingdom Metazoa; phylum Arthropoda; class Insecta; order Coleoptera; family Chrysomelidae; genus Galeruca; species Galeruca laticollis. Next base: position 207,553,995 of record OY998177.1, read on the forward strand.
GTGCTGCTTGTCCTGATGTCCCCACCTCTCGTGATACAGCTGTAATTGAGAACTATCAGTAACAGCAACATTGAAACTTACATTACCAGCGGGAAAAATCGGTTTGATAGCTGCTTTGAATAGTGTTCCGTGAACATTTCGGACTCCACTTAGCAGTATCTTGTTATTCACTTTGAGCGAGCACCACGTAGCTGTTGATTCAAACATACTGTTTAGGTTTCTGTCTTGAGCTGCTAGAACAGAAAACAAATTCTTCGATATGTCGGGAACGTACCAAACATCGTGCAAGGTTAGGATGTATCGCTCGTCGTTCACTGTTGATACAACTTTTACGATGCCTTTCCCTACTGCTTGCAAAAGCTCTTTTCCTGCAGCCTTTATGCCACACGGATTCTTGAATTTTTCAAAATCTACAAAGAAATCGAAATTATTCGTTACGTGCCTTGTAGCACCGTTGTCGATCCACCAGTCTGTAGTGTTGATCTCAGTATTGAAAATCTCTGAAAATGACAACACAAGACCTTCCTTAACCTCAACAGCATTGCTCTGAAATTTGTTTTGGTTATTTTTGTGGTTAGCTTGGTTTTGAGAGTCATTCACGGACTTATTTTTGGATGGTCGTCCATCTGCGATCCACTTTCTGCATTCACTGACCCAATGGTTTTTCTTACCACAATAATTACAGGTTGTACCTGCTCTCGACTTCTTTTTCGCGTCTTGTTTTTGCGTCTCGCCTTTTGCCACTAGAGCTTCTTGAGAAAATTTGTCGTTGTTGGTGCTTTTCTTGAAATTTCTTTCGAACATACACAACTGTGTAGTCAGCTCGTCAAAGGTTTTCTCTGTGTCTTTGGTGAGCAGCATCCAACTGGACCTAAATGTCTCAAATGCAGCAGGTAAAATATTGAGCGTTTTACACACAAGCATTAAGTCTGGTAACTTGTTTTCATTTCGAGCAATGAGACCGTTGTTGAGATCACTCCAAAGACTTCTCAACTTAGCTAAATGTGTAGACACGTCCTCACCTAACATCCAACTAAAAGCGAAAAATGAATCACAAATTTGAAAAACTTGATCCTTGGATGTCGCTTCAAACTGCTCCTTAAGGGCCTCGAAAGCATCACGCGCGGTTTCTTTATCGATGATTTTCTCATACACCGCATCTGTAACTGAGCTAGCAATCATAGACTTTGCGTAGCTATTTGCCTTTCGAAAGAAATCATACTTCTCTTTGAATTCTTTTTGTTTAGCCGCACTAGCGCCGTCAGCTAGAGGTTCTGGTTTTTTAATCTTGTTATCGATAACGTCTAATGCACCTTCATGATAATCGAGCAGATCACGAATCTTCCGCTTCCAGATCGGCCAGTCTGCCTCACCGGCCAAGGGTTTGATGTGCTTCGCCAAATCCATCTGTGGCTATTCAACGATACTTCACAGTCCAACCGTTTCTTATACGAATTTATTCTTTCTTGAATAAAAACGATTCTAGTACACAATTAAGCGTTCTGGGTCCATAACCAATTAAAATAAATACAAGGAATGCAGTTTAATCTTGATGTGAACTTTTTATTCAGTAAATTAACATAACTGTTCGCTTTTTGACTGACAAGTTAGAAAAATTAAAATTTAAATCATTTATTTGTAGTCAAGGTAACGACTACCGACTATCTTTTAGAACAATTAACATATAAAGTACAATTTTACTTTAACAACGACCTGTACCTTTACAATCTCCTTCGACTTCAACACAAAGCATGACTTTTGGCACACTACGAAAGCAAACGTCTCTGAACAAAATCCTCTCTATCAGCTATTTCTAACCACATTTTAGCTCCAAAAAGTAACAGTACATTTAATATGGGTTTGACCAGTATACAGTTTGGTTTGGTTTACCTATATCATCCTTGTCCAGTTTTAGAGGGACATCTACAACCACAACATTAGCAAACAAGTCCTCCTTTAGAAGCCATCACAAAAAACTAATTTTGTGCCGCAAGAAATATTGTACAATTATAAATAAAGTAATAGATGACTATTTTACGTATCTAACTGTCCTATACAATTGTAAATGTCCGGTATTATTATTATTATTTAATATATATTGATCATTTCTACACATTATGTTGCAGACATTAAAATATTTTCTCTATGTGTAAAATATTGAATTATGAATCTGGAAGAGTGTAACTGTTATATCATATCATGGAAATTATACAAATAGTACATTTAAGCACCAACATTATTGTAATTTTATACTATCATGTATATTGAACTTTTTCCTTCTGTAATCTGGTATTATAAATATATAATCTATATTACTGTATTAGTTTTAATATCTACCCTATCCTACACATACTGCTACTTAAATACATATTTACACATAATGAATTCCAATATCATTATAAGAAAATAAAAATCATTTGATTAAACAATAGCATGTTATTTTTAGTAATAAACTGTTCTTAAAAAACAGAAACTTAAACTATGTATAAAGAAATGCTAAAGCATATTTTTCACAATATAAGCTGAAAACTAATAGAGTTCATCTGTGAGACGCCCTGAGCAATATCCCATCATGAAATTGGTCACTTGTATACACTCCGGAGGCTGTATTATGCTAACACACTGAAATTTTTCCGAAAATGTCGTACTTCAAGTATCATGTCACCCGTTGTACTGGCTCTGGTGAGCTGAAAATCAATAGGGCTCTTCTGTGAGATGTCCTGAACCATATTCAATTACAAAATTGGTAACTTGTGGCACTCCAAAGGCTGTATCGGGCTAACAAGACCATGTTACAGGTTTTTTATGCTTACATTTTTCATTGACAATTAATACTTTCTCGGAATAATGTTTTGACAATACATTAGTAAACAATTATTTTTTGGAATGTTTGATTTACATTTTTTTCTGCCTGTAAAATATAAACCTTCACAATTTTGTAACCTTTTTCTCAGTGTAAATTATTAGCTTTCTGTCAACTTCAGTTTTACAACATCAAACGACTTATGCCGGCTTTCGCTTCTTGTTGTTGGTGTATTCTTTGATTTTATTTATAATTTGTGTCAAGGTTAAAGTCAAATCTCAAATAAAAATATAACTAAATACAATAACCAACTGTACACTAAAAATTACTATAACAGTGTTCAAAGAGCTTCATTGTGACACTGTAAACAATGTTATAATGAAGTCTCTTTTATACACGAATTATAAAAAAGTTTATTCGTTTTTTCATTTGTGAAGTGACACTGCAGTGACTATCAAGTAATTATGCCGTATTGCTTCGCTTCTAAACTTCCATCATATACTCTATATCTACGACATATCCACTGTTTAAACTGTCTCCACATTTCTTTAACACTTCAATTTCATTACAAAACTGCCCCGCAATGCTCGACAAATTAACAATAGCCATGTTTAAGCATATTGCAAACGTAAAATGAACGTAAATAAATATTTGTTTTCCCTCAGTAACTGTCATCGGCTATGTTTATGACGTCATAGCTTTTTCGGTCTATTTCAAAGTCCTGAGGATTCAGTTACTTTCATTCAATTCAACACATTATCCAAAGTTTCTATTTTTCCTTGATATTTTGTAGAGGTGGAATAAACACAGATTCAATGACAAATGTCAATGTCAATTAATTTTTGAGAAAATAATGAACGGTGGTATAATTGTGATAGCAATAAGAAAAGTTAATTCTCGTCGTTACATATTGGTCAGTAACCCGCGAAGTGTTCAATTTTTCCACTGTTGAAGACTGAACAATTTTTTCAATTACAAACGTATCAGAAATGAACAAATTCTTTAATATGATTTATTTATTCTATTGTTAAAACGGTGACATTTTATTTGATGAATAAAATATTCTGTAATATTCAAAACTGTTAGTTAATCCGAAAGTAGATTAAATGATCTTGTCACCGAAACTATACAAGAACTGTCGGGGAACTTGAATATTATTAGAAATGTATGTATACCATTTCAAATATGAGTCTATGGTTAATCCTAGATATAGAGGGTAGGTATTTCGATTCATTTTGATCTGAAATCTTTGGAGAATGGGAAATATATCTTATGATAATCAACTATTAGAAATTCTTAACTTAACTTGGAGTATATTTAGAATTAGACTTTTTTAAATCAGAAACATGATTATATCACCGCAAAATGTAAACTTATGTCATTTGCTGAATCCTCTATTCACAAAAATATTCATAAAATTGATTCCATAGCAACAACTAACGACAAAACTATGCCTTAGCAACGTAACAATTACTAGTAACTTGACAGTTACTTGAAAGTGATCACGTTATACGATATTTACAAGCATATATTCAAAATAAAAATGGTTATAATTCATGTGAAACATAAGGATGAGAGCCAATTTCTCTATGAAACTACTTTGAATACTAATGTGGAAAACCTCGTTACGTCTCTAGCGGCAATTTATAATGGACGACTCAAAATTGAAAGAATTTGTGGAGAAATGGAAGAATTGTCGGTAAATATTTCAACAGTTCGTTTTAAGTAGTTAAAGCTATTCACGTCACGTTTCCAATGCTTTTATTAATAAACCAGTCCTCTTCTTATTTTCCCTCTTCGAAGAATAGTATTCTAATCGTGTACCTATGATTATATTTTTTCTCAACTCCTTCATCCGTTTCCTATCACCTTCGATATCTCTATCATTAAAATTGCTAGATATGTTTTTCTTCAAATGCTTCATTTTTTCCATTATACTGCTCTAGAAAGTCATTTTCGAGGTAGATTAAGTTATTATTAGATAAACATTCGCATTTGCATTACAAATGCGTATTAGTGTATTTTTCGAGCTCTTATCCAGCTATTGCCGTATACCCTTAGAGCGCTGGTTAGTTTTCCATCGTTTAAGACATTTTTTTTCTATTTTACTAGTGGGTTTCTTGCTGATTATATTCTGATTGTTCCAAGTCAGTTAGTGATTCGTATTAATATATAATGTGTATATGAATATATAACTAAATTTTGCAGAAAAAACCAAATGAATATATACAATTTAAAAACTAATAAAAAAATTATTAAACTTAAAGGTGGGAACTATCTTGTTCATAGAAGCGAACATATGCTTGTCCACTGACTAAAGATTTCCACGATATTAATAGCACCTTTGAATCGTTATATTCGTGCCACTGTCCCGTGTAGGGATGTCGGTGTAGTGACCATTATAAGTGGTTCCACAGTGATTTGATATAACGTAGAGGTTGTAAATACAAGGTGCAATATTATCAGCCGCGTAATGGCTCATATCAAGCCCTTCTATTGGAAAATATATTGCAACATTAATTTCTGATATTTTCATGGGTTTCGGTCAGAAATAAAATCACTTGTTCATAGTGGTAATGTTTCTGTCTATTTTATTTAAACCATTTTCAAACTTTTTTTGATTATGCCTCCGTAGAGGCTTGTCTACTACTGTAGACTCTACGGAGGCATAATCATAAAAAAGGTTTGAAAATGGTTTAAATAAAATCGACCGAAACGTTACCACTATAAGCAAGTGATTTTATTTCTGACCGAAACCCATGAAAATATAAGAAATTGAGTATTAACGGTCATTAAAAATATATATATTGCAACATTAAGTTTTCTACTAAATCTTTCTGTTTGCGAAAAGCGCTTCAGGTGAATAGCCAATATTTTCGGAAATTTATGAGTTGAGAATGTCGGTTTCTCATCACCGTCGAGTGTTTCTTCTCTTGTAAACGAATCTAAACATTGTGAAAGTCGTAATTGACCTGTTCTTTGGGGTATCGGAAGAGATAAATCCCAAAAGGGATCGTAGGTAACTGAACAGTGACCACAGTGTGTGCACTTGATTGTTGATTTTAATTGACCGACAAAGTTATCCACAATCTTGGCGTTGTCCATTCTCGGATATCTCAACAAAGATTCTTGTGCTTTCTCAATGTCACTAAGTTTGTCATCAATTTCTGTTAATACGGGCTTTGATTTTTCATATACCTTGTTGACATGTTCGTGAAGTCCTTCTAATAGGTAACGAAGAAACTTCTGTACATCATGTTGAGTGTATGCCATGAACCTTGAAGTAAATCTGAATCTGACTTTCCAATGATACTGTATTAACCACTCTGTCTAAACCATCTCCAGACCAAAGCTCTTGAATAACTTCAGCAAATGCTTTAATTAGTACTCCTTTCATGCTAGATATGTTTATGTTAATATCTCTTATGTATGCGTCTTTCTTTAGATATTCTAATAGCCACCTTGTGTTTGATAGGCATTGGATATTACTATTCATGAAACATGTGTTACCAATATTTTTAAGGCCTTTGAGACCCAAAAATTCTTGGGGAATACCCTTTATGGATCTTATGGATCTGATTGTGGAGATATTGTTAAGAGCTCTTTCGCAACTACTATCATGGTACGAATAATCTCGGATTCTATTATAGTCTTTCTCACCTGATCGGCGTCGTAAGGAATTTGAATTGATGTTGTTTGCTATTGAATTGGATGTAGATATTGCAGTTTCGGAAAGTTTGGTTGATGTCGATTGATTATATAACATTCCTTGTTATCTACATCATTTTTCGACGTGTCCTTTTGTTCTTGTTGTGAGTTCATCCCCTTTCTGAAAATCTTTAATCTAAAATGGAATGTATGAAGAGAAGTTGTTAAATCTAGGATTATTTATAATAAAGGGAATTGATGTTTATTGATTCCTCAGTTACTACGACCCTATCGACTTCTGAATCATTATTTTTTTCTACGTCTTAATTCTCTTCCAATTTTGAATTTGACTGCAAAACATCGGGGTTATTTTGACACTTGTTGGAGGCAATGTAATTTTTTTTGGTCACCGAAAAATTATTACCAGATTTTTTAACATTGGTTGATATTGTACTTAGTCGTTTTACTCCATAGGTCGCTCAGTTGTCTTATTGGCGAGGTTAGTACAATTTTTTACTGTACTGAAGAGTTTGTCATTAAAATTTTTACTCAAATCGGCTACTGATGTGTGATTTCCGTTATCATCTTCATCATACAAATTATCTATATTAGTATTGTTAGAGCATGCCACACTGTTAGTATAAATAACTTCCATTTGGTCGTTTACATTTTTACTTGATGCCTTCAACTCTATTGGGGGTAAACCAGTTTTATATTTTGTTTTGTCAAAGATAATTTATTGCGTATAGGAATCGCATCATTCTCTAGCATAGTCATCTTCTTCAGTATTCCTATGAATGGGACATCATCTGGCCGGTGGTTACCTATATTTTTCAGTAAAGTTAGTAAGTTGTTAGGCGGTACTTAAAATTTGCCGCTTTTGGAAACATCTAGCGCTTTTTCCGATATTCCCACGATTAAAAATGACAATAATATGACTTGACATATCCTTGACACTACCATGGATAGAAAAATAAGCTAAAAATCATACGTGGGTGAAAAATAGTCAACGACGTTTGGTCCTTCTTTGTACAGACAAAATGGCTACATAGTTTGAAGCATAATAGTTTTGTCACGCCCTTAAAAAAGTGTCTATGTTTTTCCTACCATTTTCCCTAGAAATCTTTTTTCTGTTGCTATAATTTTGTACTCTTATGTGGTATCCTATTCAGCTTCCCTGTATGAGATTCATGTCGGATTCCAATTTTTATATTCTCATTTCTTCTATTTCCTAGTCAAGTTTCATTTATTTAATACTATATTTGGGTTGATTTCTTATTTCTCTCGTCTACTGATGTTCTCATCACTTTTCTCGTTACTTCATCAATCTTACGTATTGGTTTATACTCAAAAAAGTTGGAGTTTCAGTTTTTTAGTTATTTTTTCGTTTTTCAGTGAGAAAAACACGAAAAGCGGTTTTTCAGACAAAAATCCTATGTGTATGTCGTCATCATCGTCCACTTTGTGTAATTATGTTTTGTTTGCACGATACAACCTCCGTAGTGCACCAATTTTATGATTGGGTATTGTCCAGGGCATATCACAGATGAAACACTATCGATTTTCAGCTCACTAGAGTCAGTATAACTGGTTCTACAAATGTGTTTTTGAGCAATATATGAATCTCACAGAAATAGCTTATCTGCAATAGTTAATATCAATGAACAGTAATAGGCTCCAAAGATCCATAAATAAACACGTCTCTTACAAAACTTTAAACGAATGAGTTTGCCATATACTTTTTTATTAAAAATAGTGATGATACGATTTTTAAAACGTTTCGGGTTATTGTGAATATTTCACCTATAGTCACATGATGTATTTTTCGTTACCATGGTAGTATATCTTAAACCTTTCGATTCAAGAAAGACTCTTATAATTCTCCCCCCTACGAAATAGTATATTAAGTACCAAGTGTCAAAACGGTTACTTTAGTCAGGAGTGAAGCGAAGCGGAACGAGTTCCTTGTGAAACGAGTGACTAAAGACGTTTTTAACACGAGGTGCTTATTATACTTTTTCTTCGCCCGCGGGAAGGAAAACATTATATTATATTTGAATTATATTCATTACATGACGTACGATGACTGACAGGTGACTGATAAATCAAATGACGCAGAATAACAAAATTATCAAGGAGCATGAAATTTAACATACAAAAGATACACTTGATTTGACGTTTAAAAAACAAAAGATAAACGAGATGTGACTTTTCGCGTTTTAAACACTAGTGTTTAAAGAGTCGTTTTGTGCATGTCAAACCCGTGTTCAAAGTGCGGTTTTAGTAGCGGAAGTAGAAAAATATATTTTTTTACTATCAATAGGCAAGCGAAAGCGAAAGTAAAACATGCTAGGTTATCGGTAGCTAGGTATGAAAAAACTTCGTGCCCTGGACAACGAACAAATAAAATGTCAAATATTTATTTAGATTGTAAACTAAATGTAAAATTACAATTGTTGTATGTTCCTGAAATATTTAACGGCAAATGTTGATTGAAATCTTGTTTGAAAGCAACGTCACTGGCAATTTTGACTTGTTTGTCGATTTGCTCAACATTATCATTTTCCTAAATAGATATCGATTTTGCGGGCACGATTTCTTGCCCGTCGATTTGCGCAACATGATCAATAAATTCTTCTGAATGTTTGCTTTCCTGAGTAGGTATAGATTTTGTGGGCATGATTTTATTAGCAACTTCTATTTTATGAGTCACTGAATCTGCTATATATATTCTTCCGCTACCACTAACGACCTCCACCCCCCGTGCCTTTTCATATCTAAAATGTCCACACCTAGAGAACGTTCTTCGAAACGAGTGGCCAGTGTACTGATTTGGGTTTGTAATTTTAAGACATTTAGCTATGTCGTACGGAATTTTTGAAATTGTATGCTTCCCAACCACCTGATTTACACATCTGCCTCGCTCATGACGATAAAAAAAGCGTTCATCTTGCGCCTTTTTTGGTGGGAGTTGCATATAACGATTAACAAATGTTACCCAATCTTCTGTTACTACAAATCTTCTTTGCATATTATTTTTTGTAGTAAGAATCAGCACTAACATAACACAATTTTTATACTCCACGTCCTTCACTTTTAAATTATATAACTCGTCTGTTCGGCATGCCCCAGCTACTCCAAAAATCCTTACCACTTTTCTCATTGAATATATTCCATCAGGAGCTTCTAACAAAAATATTGATATATCACCTCTTTCTCCTTTTTATGAATGCCTTGAAGCGGCCAAATTTCGAAATATCCTGGTTCTTATTTAATGAAATAGTCAATTTCAACATTGAGTATTCTGAGCATAATGTAGCAGAGGACATTGTCTTTGATTTTTCTAAGAAAAAAACCAATAATACATCTTCAGTTATTGTGGACACATCTTTCGTTGTACACCATTTGATACAATTTTCATAGGCTTGATTGTAACGGTATTTAGCTTTTTCCGGTAACAAACTTCTGCACGCAATAATTGCTGCGTCTTCAATGGAATTCATTTTTAACTAGATTCTAGCCAAATATTAAACTTAAAAGATGTAGACTTTATGGAAAATTAATTATTTGATAACTGTCAAAATATTAGTTTTTGTTGACACGAATGTCACCAAAGTAACGTTAACCCACGCCTTCTACCCATTTTATTGCAGTCTACAGAGAATTTTTTGCATCTTAACTTTAAAGTGTGTGTTTTAATAGTAAAATCGGGGGAAGAATGAAAAGTTTAATACATTATAGACGGAGAGCTGGCTACATAAAACAGCATCGATAAGGTACACGACGTTTGATCTTGGAAACGGCGGGCCCGTAATTAGTACAGCACCAAACGGCATTTTTGGCACTCTGTACAGGTCGGATATGAAAATGCCAGCTTGGATCGTGGGGCCCGAACCTCAAATAAGAACGCTGTAATAACGCCAGAAGTTTTGGAGGTCCAAAAAGCCTCGCCAGAAGTGACCGAAAGTGCCGGAAAATTCGCTCTAATATTTGTAATATCATACCTCCTAGAGAGAGAGAGAGAGAAATTCGTTATGGATTTTGGATTGGAAAGGGTTTGTGTTTTGGTTGGTTGTTGGTTTACGAGTGTGTGCCCTGCTGTAGGATAGGATTCCTCTTCAGGGCTGTGTTGGGGGGTTTATGTGCGCGTTCGTATACTGAGCTAGGTGAAGAAGTTGGTTGGTTGAAATGGGTTAAGTTATAAAAGTGTCTAGAAATTTTCGGAAAAGTGACTAGAAAGAAATTTTTAAAGGTGTATAGAAATGAGGTTATGAAGCGGGCTTTTTCGCTAGAAACTATTCGGAGGACGGGTTTTTATTTGGAAATGGCGCTACAAAAGTGTCTAGGATTGGGGAGTTCTGGCAGAAGACGAACCATGCATCGCTGCCGATACATACGTTATGCGGTTGAGGTGTCTGAAATTATTATTTGAAAAATAGGTGGTTTTACTGAATTTGAGATGCCTCTGGTGTGTTAAGAGAGGGATATTGAAGTTTTGTAATTTTAGATTTTTGGATTTTTAGCAGAAAAGGTGTATAGGAGACATTTCTTTGAAAAGTGTATGGAATTAGGTGTTATGTTAAAATTGGTTTGAAATATTGTGGAGACGTGCCTGCGGAGGTTAGGCATATATAGCGTTGGTGCGGAGTTGACTAATAATAATAACCATCATCCATCATCAAGCTGCGGCTGCATTTGTTCCCTGTCGACGTTCGTCCGTCCATTGGGCTAGTGAATAAATTCACAGAGCTGCAGGAAACCCGGAGAAAAACCTGCAACACCGACGTGGGTGGTGTGGGGGCGGTTGGAGTATATAGGGTTTGTCCAAAGTGTTGAACAAATTAATGAAGTAATAAAGAGTGAGAATATTAGAATAGTTGAGTGAGAATTGTTAGAAATGGGAATTGTGAGAGTGATCTAGATATTAAAATGTGTGAAAAATCGTAATTTCGAATTATCTAATAGAAATTGGGAATTCGTCTAAGTAGTCGATGTATTCGTCAGGGAGGTCATCGTATGCCGTGGCTAGTAAAAGTAGAGGAGAAAATGGGAGCGTCCTCTTGGGTATTCAAACGAGAGGCAATCTGTAGGCGATCCACGGTCTGAGTAGGGTGTTTTTCAAAGTTTCATTGCCCGATTCGATAGTGCGACTAACGTATCGGGCTTGTAAATTATTCAGATGGAAATGAATTGGCTAGATGTCGGTATTGACATAGACGGTATTGCTAGGTGGGTAGGGTGCCTTGTATTGGCAGTGTCTTAGAATTGACTGCTCACAAGTTCGTAGCTTTTTAACAAGGTGGTCGGGAAGGGTGCAATAGACGTTTGCTCTCTAGTGGCTTTGTCTTCGGAGGTGTAGATCTTCTGTCGTTGCACTTCGAGATGTGACTCCACCTTTCTCTTGAGGTCGACGAGGCGATAGATTTTTTTCCAAAACACGCGCCCTTGTCTGAAGTCCAGTCCGGTCTTCCATTTTCTCTGCTTTTCAGTATTGACTTCCTACCGAACCTGGGCGTTTAGAAGGTTCCATTGTGTCTTGACAGCGGGGTTTCGAGTGCGGACGTATAACCTATATAACTGTATTTTCTGACGAATTTTGAGAAAAATGCGATGCGGAAGCATGAAAGTTGGTATTTATGGTGGTGAGAGGTACGGCGATGTCTTGTGCATCGATTAAGAGGGATTGTAATTCCTCTGCGTGAGTATCTATGTCATCAGTGCTCTAATGAATGACGGGTTGTGATAAATTGGTTGAAACGTGGTTTGCGAAGGAATTCCAATCGGCTTTTTTAAAATCGCGAAATGTGAAATTTGTTGACGGTGGCGGTATTGAATTGTGTAGAGAGGTTTTGACCAGTAGTGGATCATCGTCTGAGGTGATGGGGTCGCCTATAAAGCATTCATCGTCTATGCGGGTGTGTAACCTGTCAGTGCAGATTGTGTGATCGACAATGGAAGAGCCGAGGTGACTTATTAGGGAAGGATTATTATTCCTAATCCGAGAGATGGAAAGTGAGAGGAGCTGCTCGGAGAGTAATCTGCCGTTTGGGTTGGTGTGTGTATCACGAAAAAGAACGTCACGTTAGTTTAAGACACCCATTATTATGGCACGTGGTAGAGTCGATGCATATTCGAGGAGGTCGATTGATAATTGTTGATTGGGATGTTTGTAATAAGAAAAGAAGGTCGTCGTGTTGTTCCACGATATGTCGATGGCTATGAAATCCAGGCTCTGTTGCGACAGAAATGCAGGGAGTGCGTGTGGTGACGCGGGGAGTCCGTTTCGGACGAGAAGTCCGTTGCCGTGACAGTAGAAGTTCCTCTCTAGGTGGAAAGTGGAATAGCCAGTGAAGCGAGGGGAGTGTTTTAAAAGAGTTTCGGTGATAGAAAGTATTTGTATATTTTGAGAGTGCAAAAGGTATTTGAGAAGATGTAGCTTCCTGGCTAGACCTTGGCAATTCACGTTCCCGATAAAGTCCATGACTTAATTTCGGCGTTTTTTCGTGAAAGCAAAGTAGACGCGGTTACCCATGCCACTTGTATCGATACAGTTGTAACCGTAGAAAGAGGAGACGAGGTGAGAGAGTGTGTAAGCCACTACGCCATGGGCTGTCGGGACGACGTTCATGTCGTCGATGCTAAAATCTCATTTAAGATTTTAGCGTCGGTGGTTAGGTCGAATGGGGCTGGTGGTTTTTCTAGGGTGATAGGAGCGGTCTCTTAGGGGTTTTTTGGTGGTTCCAACCGCTTTGGACATCTGGGATGGTAGGCGGCATGCGAGCCGCCGCAATTTTTACAGATGGGTTCATTTGCCTTAGGGCAATTGTTGGGTTTGTGGTCAGATGCGCCACAGGAGGAACAGACCGGTTTGGCCTTGCATGACTCTGCAAGGTGGCCTGTGCTGGTGCATCTATTGCAGTATTTGGGTACTGCGGGTAGAGGGTGGATTGGGTTGGAGGCCTCACACGGATGTGAGAGGCCGTGAAATTTGATGCCGAATGAGAGGGCACGTTGATAGGCCATTTCGGAATCGGTTAGGATTAGAAACATGGAAGTGGGCCGGTTTTGACGGCGGGAGATGATTCGCCAGGATCTGTTGAGTGGGAATTTGAGGTCGTTGATAAGGATATCCTCGAATTCTTGGTCGGAAATGGAGGTGCGGACAAATGAGAAGGTGGGTTTGCGGGTTCTTGATTGAGATCTGGTTCGGGGAGTAGGGTTAAGCGGGACGAAGATGACTTGGTCGTCGCCGATGGTGTTTCGAAGCTTTCTTACACAAGCTTCGTGGGGTACGTTTGCGGGTATTTTAAGAAGGGCGATGAGGTTTAAGTTTGCCTTTAAGTACGAGATTTTCCCCCTCAACAGCTCATTTGTGTTGAGGAGGTTAAAAAGCTCCCGCTGAGAGACGTACTTCTGAGGTAGTTGGCGGATATTTAGTGACTGAAGAGGTGTCTGTTGGGTTTGTTGGGGGGTTTGTGGTTGTTGGGTAGGGCGGGGTTGTTGAGTTGGCTGTGGTTTGCTGAGTAGGGCGGGTTTTTTTAGTTTCGGTGGTTGGTGGTGGAGGGGTAGGAATTCTTCAGTTTCTCTTGGGTTTGGCTCCCAAGAGAGTGAAGTCCCCTTATTGTTCTCGGCGATTGGTAGTTTGTCGGTGTCGGTTGGTGGTGGGGAATGATTGGACGGAGATGTGGGAGGCGTGGGATTTGGCGGAATGTACGGATCTGGAAGAGCTTTGGGAGTTGGCTTGGGATTTGAGTTTGTTGGTTACGTCGTTTAGTTGAGTCTGGAGGAGCTCGTTTTGGGCCTTTAGTTCCGCCAATTGAAGTTGGGTGGTGGCAAACAATGCTGCATAGTCGAGGGCTGCGGGAGGTACCATCAGTGGGAACTCTTCGTGAGAAGAGATGGATGGTACCTTTTGGCTTCGGTTTTGGATGGGGATGGATGACATTTTCAATTTTGTTGCGGGGCGGAAGTGAAACGAACCAGAAGGTTGCTTCGTTTGTTGTGAGTTGTTAGTGTTGGGGAGATCCTGACCGTTTTGTCGTCGGTTAGTATTTATATTCACCTGAGTACTTCCGCCTTCAGTTGGCTGGATGGTAGTTGGCTCTTCTTGTTGGTCTTTGTGAACGCTTTTATCGGGTTGAAGCAATTTTCATAAACAAAACCCGCTCTGGGAAGAGCAGAATTTCATAAATAAAAATGATCTGTTAAGAGCAGATTCTCACAAATAATATTGTCCTATGAAGGACAGGTTGAGATGAGAATCTCAATTTTTATCGGCGAGTCCAGTGGTTATTTGGTTTGGGACAGGGGCCAAATTTTCCAGTGGAGCTACTTCTTGCTGGTATCCTTCCTCGTTCGATGTATTCACTACACTGTCATATCTTCTTATTTTCTTATTCATATATATTAAGTCAATCATAAGGTATGTCTCTTATTGGTGTAGTCAAAATTAATTATTAAACGTCAGGTAGGCATCATATGAAATGTAACTTCCTTCATTCTGACCATGAGAGTAATATTTATCAATTTTTTAGAATTGTCACCATTTCTTCAATATATTGAGGAATTATTTGGAAACAGTAAGTTTCATTTGAAAAAGTGATAATAATAGTCTTTATTTGTGCAAATAGAAAAATTATGCAATCTTTTAGTCGATATTTAGGCTCTTACATCTAGCCCTTAATGTAGATAGTAAAATGAAGAAAAAATAAAGAACTAAGTTTTCAATTAATAACATCAACTAAATTCATTACTTAATAACGTGAAAAGGTAAAGTTAATATCAAGTAAATAAAACGAAATGTGGAAGAACAAATGAAATAATTCAAATCTAGTTTGGATATGTATATAATATTATAGTACAATACTCAAAAGGAGCAACAATAACGAATTAATAAATTAAGTATGTATAGTTGTTATGCAGCTAACAGCTTCTCTTTTAACAGTTTTTGTAAATTTTCACAGACGATGCTCTCTTCACATTTACATCTAGTTTATTATAAAAATTGACGGTATTGTACGAAAAACTACGTTTAAATGTTGTAGTGTTCCTATATAGGGGAAAGTGGCCAATATTGGACTGCTTCCTAATTTGGACTATTAATTCATATGTTTAGCACATCTAGTCGAGTTTAAGTTTCCAATTGGAGAACACGTGTTAAATTTTAGTTGGACGTAGTAAGATTTCGTTACTCTTATCTAAGGGATTATCTTTTTATAATCAAGGTAAGATTTGTTTCATTATTTCCATGATAATATTAGATGTTTTGGCAATATTTATGTTTAAGTTTGTTCCAAATACCTGTAAAAGTTGTTTAGAAAAAAAATGTTTCTTCACAAAACTGTGTGTTATAAGGTTAATATAAGCTATATTGGACCGATTCAATTGCCTAAGTTGGACTGGTCCACATTAAGAAACTTTTATTCATTTTTCCAGAAAAATGCCAGCTAGAGGCAAGTATGGCCAGTGGACAAATGAAGATTTGGCCTTAGCCATAAATGCGGTTAGTCGATTAGATGTAGGAGTCAATGAAGCAGCTCGAAGATACAACTTACCAAAAACCACATTAAAAAGGTACTTAAAAGACGAGGGAGAAGGATCTTCCATTAAGAAGCGTTTTGGTCGGCTACCTATATTCACGAAAGAAATGGAAAATGAGTTAGTAAGCCATATTCTGCTGTTTGAGGAAAGGTTTTTTTGATTAACGATTAGAGATGTACGAATACTTGCATTTGATGCTGCCAAACTACATAACATTTGAACATTATTTTAACGCTGAAAAAGCAATAGCTGGCAAAAAATGGTTTTACAAATTTATGCGAAGAAATCCAAGACTATCTCTTCGTCAGCCAGAAGCCACATCACTTGCCAGAATGAGAGGATTTAGTAAAGAAAGGGTTGAGGCTTTTTTCACGCTTCTAGAAGGACTCATGAACAAATATAATTTGATTGAAACAAGGATTTATAACGTCGATGAAAGTGGCTTCACAACTGTGCAAAAGAAGCCTCAAAAATTATTTGTATCAGAGGAAAACATCAAGTAGGTGCGGTAAGTAGTGGTGAGAGAGAAGTGAATATCACTGTTGTGTGCTGCGTTAATGGTGCAAGATCCTATATCCCTCCTATGTTTATCTTTAAAAGAAAGCGATTTGCACCAGAATTAGAAAAAGGAGCTCCAGTAGGAAGTAGAGTCACAATTTCCGACTTAGTTCACATAACTAGTGAATTGTTTGTTACGTGGCTCCATCACTTCAAAAACAGTACTGTGTGCTCAAAAGAAGAACCGATGTTGTTACTCTTAGATGGACATGCTACTCATAGTCAAAATCTAGAAGCACTTTTGTTTGCATGAGATAATGGAATCATATTGCTACAATTGCCGAGTCACACAACTCATCGCATGCAGCCATTAGATGTTGCCTTTTTCCGACCTCTCCCAATTTACTATGTCCAAGCACAAGAAACTTATTTACTAGAAAATGTGGGGAAACCAATTAGTCCCTATGATGTTGTCGCTCTACTTGCAGAAGCCTATGGTAGAGCAGCGACGATTGGGACAGCTGAAAATTCTTTCAAAACTTCTGGTATTTGGTCCGTTAATCGACATGCTTCAGTAGCTTTGGAAGGAATTCAAACTGCCAATAATGCCAATATAATAGATCCTTTATCAGATAAAAGCTTTTCCGAATCCTAACATCAAGTTTTTCCTTTACCTCGGGCAAGAACTGCCTCTCCAAAAAAAAGAAAACAACAGACAAGATGCGAAGATTATTACTAGCAGTCCGTATAAAGAAAATTTAGAACAGCAAAAGCTAAGAGCTGAATAAAACGCAAAAGCTAAATTCAACCGTAATATTCCCTCCATGATTCTGACACGTCAGTAGTAACGGAAATATTCTCGGCCAGTGACGATGATAAAGAGGATATTTCTAGTGAGACCCTGGATCCTTCCAGAGCTAGTCAAATTAAGGTTCAACATTTTTTACTAGTGTGACTTGAATATGATGCCAAATCTAATAAAAAAATTCAAAAATATATTACCGGGCAGGTTATAGCGCACAATGATAATAAAACATTTGAAGTTAATTTTCTGCGAGAAGATTTCAAAAATAATACGGTTTTCTTTTCCCATGTGTAACACACATTGCTAAGGTATTAAATAACCAGATTGTTAAAATTTTGAATCCTCCTAAGATAACCAGGGGTAGAAATTTATTTTCCAAATTTAAAAACTGACCTTATTTCATAGAAAAAATGTTGATAACTATTAGAATTTAAGAAGTTTCATATCTTTCGGAAAAAAGATATTTTCTTATCAAAATATTTATTTTCATAGCGTATCTCCATGTTTTAAAGTTCTTAATAAAGTTACTTGGTCCAATTAAATAAACCAGTTGCCTATCTTGGACTGACAGCCCGATATTCAACAGTAAAAATTTAGTGAAGTTTTTACAAACATTTTGGTTATAAAGTCACTAAATCCTATTTTCGGTCCAATATTGGCACCCTTCCCCTAGATACAATATTGTGTCTATGTAGGAAATTGTATTTTAAAAGTTGAAGTTGAATATAGATATTGGAACACATTTTTGACATTCAACCACCCTATCAAGGAAAATTCAAAACAAGTATGTTCAAATTTTCTAAGGATATTGATGAACCTGTATCACGAATTTGGTATAAATTTAAGTATATTTCGATGTAAAAGAGTCAGATAAGAGTAATAGACATTTATGTCATACATTAAGTTGGAGATAACTAAAGTGGAACAAAGTTTACTTTTATATTTTTATCCCGAAGAACAAATTTGTTAGAACAGCGGAGCCGTAGTGGACCGTAGCCTTGTTGCAAAATATAGTTTGTATCGGTTTGATTCATCAATTAATAAACCCAGATTTTTAGCCTCATATACACGCAGAATGGTTTCACCAGAAATTTTTAACATCAAAGTAGCATGGTCTTGAATAAATTGTTTGGCAGTTTTTTTGGTGAAAACAATAAATTTGGTCATGGAGGCATTTATTTTTAAGTTGTGGTTTAAGGAGTACATAGGTATTATTTTGTTTAAATCTTCATTTATTACTTTTCCGCCCAACCCTATCTAATATGCGAGGAAAGTATTGGTTTACACCAAAAAAAGTTGGAGTTTTGTATTTTTTTGGGTAATTTTTTCGTTCTTTGCATAAACAACACGAAACAACGGTTTTAGAAAAAAATGATGTGTGTATGTCGTCGTCGTTGTCGTCAGCCACTTTTCGTAACATGTCTAATTAACACGATACAGCTCCGAAGTGTAACAGTTTACCAATTTCATGACTGAATATTGTTCAGGATGAACCCTATAGATTTTCAGCTCACCAGAGCCAGTACAACGGGTGCTATGGTACTTCAAGTACGGCATTTTTGTAATGTTTGGAGAAATTTCAGTTTGTTAGCATGATACAGTCTCTGGAGTGTATACGAGTGATCAATTTTATAATTGGATATTCTTCAGGGTGTTTCACAGATGAACCCTATTGATTTTCAGCTCACCAAATATATTAAATTTCTGTTTATTTTTGGAGAAATGTCGGTTTGTTAGCCTCCGGCCTCGGAAGTGTACACAAATAACGATTTGATAATAGAATATTGTTTAGGATGTCTCACAGATACAGAAAAAAAAGTTTTAATTTTTATAAATGTTTATTTTTTCTATAGCTGACACATATTCATTAATTCTAAAATAGCAAAATTAATGGGTGCCATCAGCAAAGAATTGAACGTCACAATTTGTCATTTGCTTAGATAGATCTGCCGTTTTGAGCAAAAATAGGATCGGGTCCAAGACTGAGCCTTGTGGAACCCCTAATTTTGTATGAGTAGTAGTAGACAACTGTCCGCGTACTATCACTGTCTGGAATCGATTTTTTAAATACTAGTCCGGAAAAGTAAGGAAATAAAAGTCAAAAGTTTCCCATAATTGATTTTTCATTTTTAAATGAAAATATATTGACCCAGAATTACTCTCCTAGATTGTCTAATAATTTCCACTGGAGCTTGCGACGCAGCTTGCAAGCACAGCTCAGACTACCTAAAATTCAACTGATTTATGCTCGTTCCTGGATGTGTTCTTACAAAAAAATCGTAGAGATGAAAATTGAAGCAAATCTTATGCTTTTGAAGGTGACGTAAATAGTTTTTTCAAAAAAAAATTTCCCGATCTCAAATTTTCCAAAAATTGAAAAAATTTACGAAAATTATATTTTTGGTTGGTAATTATATATAAAATATTAATATCCAGGTCAAAACATAGATAAACATAGAGGGCAAACTTCTAAAAATTTACATTTTTTCAGATTTGGAAAATTCAAAATGGCGGCTGTACAAATTGGAAACATTTTTTTTTTCAATCGCGTCTAAATTTATGAACATTAACAATATTGAGAAACGGTTTGTTGCAATCGACAGAGTGAAAGTTATATTTTTATAAATAACATAAACAAAATTTTTTACATAATTTTTTAGAACATTTACCAAAAATAAAATTTTTTCCATCTAGTTCAATCAATATTATCACAGAATGTGACAGACTTTGAATTTGTTTATCTCAACTTGTAAATGTCGCAACTGAAATTTTTTTTTAAATACTCGTCTTTCAAAGACACACGCATCACTTCGCTAGGTTGTTGAATCTCAACTCAACTTAAACACAAATTTTCATTTTTCTACCGTCAATTGGCCCATTCAAAAGATAATAGTAATCCTAGCTCGCTCGGCCAAACGGTGCGGCGGCAGCTGCTTGGCGTTGTGGTAGGCGGTCAGCGCTCGTTCGCAGTTGAACGAAGCTCAAGCTTTTATTTTGGTTTTCTTCGTAAAAATTTTGCATTTGTGGTTTGCTAATAGTATGGTTATTATCAACCATTACATATCGCTAGAAATAAGGTACAATGATATTTATAATTTATATCTATAAATCCATTTATTATATATATTATACATAATTCGAAACGTAGATACTAAGAATAATATTTATTTACAAATTTACATCTATTTTCTACAAATTCTTGCCCTTTTTGGTCTCTGAGGAAATGGCTCTGTACAATTTTCCTCGTCATTATCATTAGCAAACAAATCCTCATCGATATTATTGCTACTATCAATTGCAAGTTCACAATCAACTAATGGAGTCATATCAAAATTTAGCTCATCACTCAGAGATTCATTATCATCCTCGTCATTGTCAAATACCGTACTTACAATTTCGATGTTACAACAGTTTTTGCCTTCGCAATTTTTACATAATATCGTACAATGTACGCCAACTTTTTTACAACCACACCTGGTAGTAGAACACCCTGTGGTACAAGAACACGAAATAATGTTCAATAATTCGTCGGGTACAAGTACGTCGTCAGTCATGTTAGTAACGGTCTTTTGGGCGTTCTAAGAGAATGAGCGCTGACCTCCCATCAGAACGCCAAGCAGCTGCCGCCGCACCGTTTGGCCGAGCGAGCTAGGATTACTGTTCTCTTTTGAATAGACCAATTAACGGTAGAAAAATGAAAATATTTGTGTTTAAGTTGAGTTGAGATTCGACAACCTAGCGAAGTGATCAAAATTTGAATATTTCAATCAATATTATCACAGAATCTAACAGTCTTTCACGTTATAAATATGTATGTCTTTGAAAGACGAGTATTTAAAAAAAAATTTTTTAGATGCCACTTTTACAAGTTGAGATAAACAAATTCAAAGTCTGTTAGATTCTGTGATGATATTGATTGAAATTTTCAAATTTTGATCACTTCAAAATTTGAAAATTTCAATCAATATTATCACAGAATGTAACAGACTTTGAATTTGTTTATCTCAACTTGTAAAAGTCGCATCTAAAAAATTTTTTTTTAAATACTCGTCTTTCAAAGACACACATATTTATAACATAAAAACATTTTAAACAAATTTTTAAATGCCAAAATGAGAAAAAACTAGATGGAAAATTTTTTATTTTCGGTAAATGTCTAAAAAATTATGTAAAAAAAATTTTAAAAATTTTGTTCATGTTATTTATAAAAATATAACTTCCACTCTGTCGATTGCAACAAACCGTTTCTCAATATCGTTAATGTTCATAAATTTAGACGCGATTGAAAAAAAAATGTTTCCAATTTGCGCAGCCGCCATTTTTAATATTCCAAATCTGAAAAAATGTAAATTTTTAGAAGTTTGCCATCTATGTTTTGACCTCGATATTAATATTTTATTTATAATTATCAACCAAAAATTTAATTTTCGTAAATTTTTTCAATTTTTGGAGAATTTAAGATCACTAAATTTTTTTTTAAAAACTATTTACGTCACCTTTAAGAGCATAAGATTGGCTTCAATTTTCATCTCTACGATTTTTTGTAAGAACACATCCAGGAATGACACGAGAATAAATCACTTAAATTTTAGGTGGTCTGAGCTGTGCTTGCAAGCTGCGTCGCAAGCTCCAGTGGAAAGTATTAGACAATCTAGAAGAGTGATGCTGGGTCAATATATTTTCATTTAAAAATGAAAAATCAGTTATGGGAAAGTTTTGATAGTTAATAGATTTTTCGACCTTACTTTCCCGGACTATACGTTTTAATAAAGAAGAGTTAAATTCCACCAAACCCTTAATGAGACCATTTTGCTAAAAGTAGCCTGAAATGTTTGTTTTGGTTTCCGTCTCTATTTTATTCAGAACCAAATCATATTACTTTTTGTAACTAGTTGTAATTTTGGGATTTTGCATAATAAATAAATAAATTCTACGTGGTTAGTGCACAATGTATACACACTTCCAAAATAATTGTTGTAAAAGCATTGTCAATAAAATCTTTCTCTCCGCAGTTATTTTGGTTTAATTAACATGAACGTAAAATCGTGTCTCTGTGCATTTTCTCGCTGTCTGAAAGCTCTGCAGCATTCAACGATAGCAGATTCAATTACCCATAACAAATCCTGCACCATCCGACAAGGCTGATCTGAAGGATGTCTGTATTAGTGTTCTCCCTCAAAAGTTTGCATAAATCAGGGACTCACTGCGATTTATTCTAAATTTAATCTCATAGCCTTTCAATATCTTCCAATACGATTATGTTTCAATCATATATATATATATATATATATATATATATATATATATATAATATATATATATATATATATATATATATATAAATATATATATATATATATATATACACGACTCCAAGAATTTAACGCACCACCAAAAAATAACCAAAAGTTTAAAGTGAATTTTTGTCTAATCTGCTTGTCCGATTTGAATGATTTTTTTTTGAATGGCAGGTTGACACTCCCAAAGAGTTATTGTACTTCTGTATTTGGTATTTGCATACAAACTTATTTTTGTATAAATACGGGGTGTTGCAATGATAACCTGCTTTTTTCATAAAATTTGTAACACCCTGTGGAGTTCAACAGTAACAATATCAACTTAAAATTAAAATCAAACTGTAGCTTTATCTTTTTGTGACATTTTGTTTTTTGATTCACTCTATTATATTGGCCACAACAAGAGAAAATCAATTTTATAGCATATTATGTTTTTTATTAAAATATATAATAATAAAAGTGAGTAGCAGGCTATGAAAAACAATAAGTTACAGTAAATTGTCATTAGCTAAATACAGGTGTCAAAAAGCATTTCATAGAAGTGTATTTTTAGTGTTAGCCCTTACGTTTCTTTTTGTAAAAACCTTTATTTTAATTAATATGCAACGTGAAACACGAAATCTTACTGGCGAAGAATGTGCTCAAGCATTAATATTGTTCGAGGAAGGCTGGAATTACCGAAGAATTGGTAGACGATTTAATGTATACCATACAACCGTTTCACGAGTTATACAAATATATAGAGACACTGGAAGTCATGGTCGCAGACCGGGACAAGGAAGGAATCGAATAACAACCCCTAATCAGGACCGGTTTTTAAGATTATCGGCATTAAGACAACGTTTCGTAACAGCCCGGACCCTTCAAACCCGGCTTCGAGATGCTACTGGTGTACAAATTTCTGGTGAAGCAGCTCGTCAGTGACTTCTTCTTTCGGTGCCGTGCCTGTCTTCAAGCGTGGGGTATCTCCATGACAATTTGGTTGAACTGTTCTCTATCTGTCGCTACTCGGAATAGTTGTTCTTTTCCCAGTCCGGTCCAGTCAGCGACTACGAGAACACAATTTGAGACCTAGAATTGCTGCTCGGGGGCCAACTCTAACTAGAGATCATCGAGGAGCGAGGCTGAATTTTGCCATGGAACATCGTAACTGGTTAGAAGCGGAATGGCAACAGGTATTATTTACGGATGAGTCAAGATTTTGTTTGTACAATAATGACAGAAGCATACGTGTATATCGACGCCCTAACGAACGATATGCTCAGTGTAATTTCTCAAATAACACATTATTTGGAGGAGGATCTGTGATGGTCTGGGGAGGTATTTCTTTGACTGGTCGCACAAAACTTGTGGTCATAAATAATGGAAGCCTTACAGCTAAAAGGTACATATTGGAGGTTTTAGACCAACATGTAATGCCATATGCGCCATATATAGGGCAAGGATTTTTATTGATGCACGATAATGCCAGGCCTCATGTTGCTGGAATTGTGAGGAATTATCTAGAGGAAGTTGGCATCGATACCATGGCATGGCCAGCTATAAGCCCTGGTTTAAATCCCACAGAGAATCTCTGAGACACTCTTGGGAGGAGGTTACGAGAGGAACGGAACTTGAACATCTTGGAAGACGTGGGGAGGCGACTGATTGAAATTGACATTTTAATCATTCAATAATGTTTTAATTGATTAAAATCCAAGAAAATTTTATATAAAAAAATATATATACATATATATATAAATATGAATATATATATATATATATATATATATATATATATATATATATATATATATATATATATATGAATATATATATATATATATATATATATATATATATATATATATATATATATATATGAATATATATATACAATGTGTCCCAAAAAGTTATATACAAATGGACAACTTTTTATTATCAATTTTAGAAAAAAAAGTCATATTTCATAAAAATCTCTGCATCACGTAAAACCTAGATTGCAGCTATAAAATATCGTTTTCATTCAGTTGTATATGAGGTAAGTGAGAAAATATGAATTTTGACCAAGACTAAAGAACCCGTAACATTGATTTTTGAGAAAAACGTGATTTGAGAATCTGGTTACTGATGACGTTAAAGGTCAACATACCGATTTGGAACCGCCTATCGGAAAATTATAGCTTATAACATTTTTTCAGTACGTAAATAACAATTTCGAATTCATTTTAACCTATGCTAAAGAGTAAAGTGCTTCCATTTAGGTAGAACTTAACATGGATTCAAAGCTTTCATGTTACCTGTATACCACTAAATATTTTGAAAATTTAATTAACGATTATTGATTATAATATGATATAGAACTTTTTTATGAAGAATAACAATAATAGGTAATTAATGAATTTTATCAAAAACAAAAAAAAATACTTAAATCCTACAAAACTTCAACGTATCCAACGTCCCCTTCTAAACAGGTGATTGTTCTTTGATTAAATTCTACCAAAACATTTCTAACCATATCTGGAGTTATAGCTTCACATATTTTCCTAATCATTCTTTCAAGACTAGCAACATCTCTCTACATGTATCATAATTTTCTCCAACAATGAGAACAATTTCAATGTTATCTTCAATAGTTAATTTTACTGGAATTTTTCACTATTGCATACACATATTGAAGTAACGTTTGATTTTGATGACAGTTGTTAGATATTCCAATGCACTCTATCAAAAACGTGTTTAATAATGAGTAACAAGAATTGAAAATTTTATTCCGCGTTAAGTTTTTCATTATAAGAGGAAGTCGAGTAGGGAAATATTTATACACTTGTTTTTGAATGATATTTGAAACCACTTTACTCCTCAGCATGAATTAAAATGAACAAATGAATTCAAAGTTGTCTTTTAGGTATTGAAAAGTTTTTATAAAATAAAATTCAGTCAAAATATCTGCTCCAAAATCGATATATTTTTCTATAATATCGTTAGTAACCAGTTTCTCAAATGACTGTTTTCCAAAAAATCAATAATAAGGACACTTTACTCTAAATCAAAATTCATATTTTTTCACATACCTCGTATAAAACTAAATGAAAATGACATTTGATAGTTGCAATTTGAGTTTCAGGACATACAGAGATTTTTATGAGATAAGACTGTTTTTCCTAAAATTCCAAAAAAAAGTTGTATACAACTTTTTGGGACACATTGTATATATATATATATATATATATATATATATATATATATATATATAATATGTAATACTACGTTGGGATGCATTTTTTATTCTAGTTATTATTTATGTTTATTTTATTCTCAGATTAACTTTCTATCTATGATATAACTAATTAATTTTAATTGCTATCAAACTTTTATTAATGTGTTATTATTTAATTGTTAGGAGGCCAATTTAATTTATTATTAATGTTCCAAATTTTTTTTAAATGTTTTGCTTAATGAATAAATTGATTTCATTTCTTACCTTATAAGTTTCTCTCATTCCAATATTTGTGAAACATAAATTTATCTCAGGGCGATTAGTCTCAAAACGGAAATTAGATATATTAGCAATTAAACAAATTTTTGACTAAAATCCTTTATGTAAATTTTTATACAAATGTTTACAAATAATAAAATGTGACGCCTATGAAACTCATTTGCATAATCTTCATACTGTCTAACCTTGAAAGCTTAGAGAAAAAAATGCTGAAACAAAACCTTTTTTTGTTAACACAACTTTTATATGGAAAAGAATTTATACTTTAAGCTTTGAAACAGTATGTTTAAAATCATTTCATGTGGTGGATCGTTTTAAATTATTACAAATATTTTAGCAAAGTGAAGTTTGATATTTATATAATATATGTGTATGTAAAATGATAAATTTTGTGACTTATCAAAACTATAATTTCTTATGAACTATAAACATGTAATTTACATTTTTCAACAAAATATCAGGTAAGTTATAAACCTTATACCATTATCATTTAATATTTCACTTTTATAGTTATTCTTAATGTTACATTCAATTTCTTTATTAATTTTCGGCCTTTTAGAATTTTAAGTAAGTTTATAATGATCATTTGTTCAATTCAGTAAGTTTGTTATATTATTTTGGACCAAAATATATTCAAATATCACCAACCTGGTGAGAACTAGCTTCTCCAATATGTCCGCGTTTAAACACTTCACACATCTCTTGGCAGCGACTCATCATTTCTTGATAACTCATTCAAATCTCACTCTGCTATTAAAAACTTGTTTATGCGTATTAGGGATTGTTAACTTAATCACAGTATCTTTTGAATTAGACTCAATTAATGACATTTATCACTTTTAATTTAAAATTTTAACTCCGCTATTTACAGATGTTACCTCACGCATCTCTTTTTCACTTCCCTCTTACTCCCAGTTTTCTTTTTTATCAACAACCCTCTGTTGTTGACCGGAAGTTTTACACTCTCTAGAATGTTCTATTCATAATCCTATTGTCTGATTGGTCAGGTCTAATTTTGATATTTCACAATTTTACAACAGAAATATTCAAAAGCATATGTATACAATTTATTTCATATTTGTTTTCTGTTCACCACATTTTAAACATAACATTTCATTAGTTTTCCTTTTTTTATAAAATTTTATCCTCATCATTTGTCAATAATCATAGTATTATCAGTGGGTATTTCTGTCTCATGTTTTAATTCCTTTTTTATCGACATTGCATACAAATTACAGATTTCATTAAAATTCATGTCGCTAACAAATGAATCTTTCCGTGTCTAATGTTTCGGCTTCCATCAAGTTAATTAGTTGAGCTTGGTTTCTTTTAAAGTTCTCCTATGTTACTAATAACGTAAATTACTTTATTGATAATTTGCAATGATTTTGATCTGGCTTATTTATTTATCCTTGATTACACTACAATGAAATTAAATTTGATATTCTGATAAATACTTAGAATTTATAGATTTAGAGAAATATTATTGACAAATGATTATTTATTTTATAATATGTAATAAATATTATTTACATACTTGTTCATTCTACATAAGCTGTAATATAAATTATATAATTCTTTTCCATATATAATATTTTTCATTATTTCTAAATTCAAATTAAGTGATCTTATTTAAAATTTTAAGTTTCCTTTCAAAATAGAAACTATATTATGAAGATATTTAGATGTCACGTTTCAAATTGCATAAGATTTTATTAAATTAAATATCTTTATCTGAAACATTCTAAATAGACGTTTAACCAACAGTTTTACATCTATCTTAAAATTATTAAGTTAATTATCTAATTTCCTGACAAATCTATGGACATGAATCATGATTCCCGTGAGTTTTGTGTGTTTGATAAAATTTTATTATCAAAATTTCATTTCCTTCATTTTTATGATCTATTTAATAACTTGGAAATTTAAACTTAAAATCAACTTAATCTTTCGAAGAAATTTTGCTACTAGACTTATACCTTGATAGACTGCTAATCAAATTGAATTTATAATTATATTTGGTATTCTATTAACACCTACTACTTGAATTTCTTATTTATCTTATGACTGAATGTTCTCAAGAAACTGAATTTGTTGTCATTTGTTATGATTGTTTTATCTTACAATATTTCTAATCTTTATTATCTATCATCTTTATATATTATTCCTTATTGAATATATCATCTCAATAAGTATATATATATATATATATATATATACAGGGTGTCCCGGGACTAATGGGAAAAAAGTCAGGAGCGTATAATCTGAGCCAAAATAATGTTAGTACTTCACATAAACTTTCTCTATGCAGGCCCTCGTTTTCGAGTTATAGGCCTCCAAAGTTTTAATTTTGAATTTGGTTTTTATTTTTATTTTTTGTACTAGTTATTTGATCTTCATAATATTCACGGCAAAGCTATATTGTACAAGTATGTTTATTTTCGTGAGGTAAACAGATTTGCAGTAGTGCCTTGATGCCAGGGACGGACTACTCGCAATGGTTAGTGATACAAAAATTTTGCAGGGATGGCACACCCCGTATGAAATTATCGAAATTGACTTCCCCACACATTAAGCTAACGAAAAGGTACTCTTGTTGGAATTCGATAAAATAAGCCGCTTGGCTAATATTTACTGTTTTATTAATGCACTACGTACAAATTTACCTAACTAACTTATTTATATGATGTCCAAGATTTACCTATAGTACTACAAAAATATAATTTGATGATAGCAGATGATAAAAACATTAAGAACTTATTTAATGGGAATGAAATAGATACGCAAACAACGTAATTAGTTGCTTTTAATCAAAATTACGAACACAACATTATTAAACCATTAAGAAAACCTCAAAAAACACAAGTTTTAAAACATTAGACTAAAACTAATTTCTAAACAACAACAAAAACTAACGTTATTCTAATAAATGTACAATATAAGCTCCTCCCACTTCCACGCACATTCTAAGTCTACGAAGGTTGTTTCTTTGCACTTGAAAGAGCAATCCCACATTATTTCTAATAACATTGCAGCGTAACACAATTCTGTCTATTAAATCTTGCCTTGTTCGTACAGGTGTTGCGAATACCTTACTTTTGAGATAACCCTAGAGGAAGAAATCCCCAGGATTAACGTCTCTTTATCGCGGTGGCCATTGAAAAGGGCCTCCACGACCAATCCATCTATGAGGAAACCTTGTGTGTAAATGCTGTCGTACATCTAAACTGAAATGAGGAGGGGCCCCATCATGCATGAACCATAAATTCCTTCGAGTTTGTACTAGTACATGATCAAACAGGTTCCTTAACTCATTTTGCAAAAACTCCAAATATCTCTGACCCGTCAAAGTACCGTCAATAAAGTATGGCCCTCTCAAATGATTGCCAACTATTCCTGCCCAAACATTAACCATGAATCTATGCTGACTCCTAGTTTGGATAATGCCATGTGGATTCACATCATCCCATAAATGCTTATTATGAGAATTTATGACTCGATCTCTGGTGAAACCGGATTCGTTCGTAAAGAGAACGTTACTAATAAATGTATTGTCTGCTTGTTGTTGTCGCAGAAAGCAATGGCTATACTCAAGTCGTGCAGGATAATCAGCCACTGTCATACTGTGTACTTTTTTCATGTGAAAAGGATATAACAGCCGTTCTTTTAGAACTCGATGAACAACTGATTTCGATACGTTATGTTCTCTTGATAATTTTCGTAAACTCGTTGATGGTTCATTATCAACTGCATTTAACAAGTCTTGTTCGACTGCCACAGTACGTACGCTTCGTACTGAACCTTCTCCACCTTTTTTGGCAAAAATCTTCCTAAAATTCAAAATTTTGTTTTGTATACATGGAAAATTACATTTACTTATTCATACATGTTTCTCGTATCCTGAGATTAATACGCTCAAACATTCCTCTGTCTGGCAATGATCTGTTTGCAAAATGTTCTGCATAAAGCCTTCTGGCCTTCAAACAGTTTCGAGAAGCCAGTCCATACATTAAATGCATATCTGCGTACTCAATAAAAGTGAATTCTGCCATAGTAACTGTTATATTAAGTACTTATGAATTATTGAGAAGTACTGACTACGAACTATTCTACACAACATTTGACAACTAATCCTATGGTTACTTGATAAACGGTAAAAACACTTTTAAAATTTTTTTACCAACTTTCCAATTAATAAGTCGTTAATGTTTTTTATCTTCTGCTATCGTTAAATTATTTTTTTGTTGTACTGTAGGTAGTAAATTTTGGACATCGTATTAATAAGTTAGTTCTACCTTGTTGTGTACTTATAAAAATGGTGAATGCGTAAATTGGTACGTAGTGCCTTAATAAAACTGTAAATATTAGCCAATCGGCTTATTTAATCGAATTGCAACAAGAGTACCTTTTCGTCAGCTTAATGTGTGGGGAAGTGTTTTTTGGGGTTTTCTTAATGGTTCAATCATGTTGTGTAATTTTGATTAAAAGCAACTAATTACGTTGTTTGCGTACCTATTTAATACCCATTAAATAAGTTCTTAATGTTTTTATCATCTGCTATCATCAATTTATTTTTTTGTAGTACTATAGGTAAATCTTGCACATCATATAAATAAATTAGTTGGGTAAATACGTACGTAGTGCATTAATAAAACTGTAAATATTAGCCAAACGGCTTATTTTATCGAATTCCAACAAGAGTACCTTTTCGTTAGCGTAATGTGTGGGAAAGTCAATTTCGATAATTTAATACAGGGTGTGCCATCCCTGCAAAATTTTTGTATCACTAACCATTGCGAGTAGTCCGTCCCTGGCATCAAGGCACTACTGCAAATCAGTTTACCTCACCAAAATAAACATACATGTACAATATAGCTTTGCCGTGAATTTTATAAAGATCAAATAACTAGTACAAAAAATAAAAATAAAAACCAAATTCAAAATTAAAACTTTGGAGGCCTATAACTCGAAAACGAGGGCCTGCATAGAGAAAGTTTATATGAAGTACTAACATTATTTTGGCTCAGATTATACGCTCCTGACTTTTTTCCCATCAGTCCCGGGACACCCTGTATATATATATATATATAAACTGTTCGCGTTTTTGACGTGGTTTTTAAAAAGTAAATAAGACGAAGTATTCGACGTAATAATTGAAAATTTAGTGCCACTATCAATGTTCGTAGACAATGATTTATGAAATACGTTATTTTAGAAACACGGGACCCTGTATCCTCCAGAGATTTTAGGTTTGACCGAAGATCAAGTTGAAGAAATGAAGTTGATTGATACGTGGGGAGATAAATGTATACCTAGTGGCGGTTACAATACAAACAAAGATCCCATAGGTAGAAGAAACGGAAAACAGCCTAAGAAAAATATGCAAGAAGTACTTAAAAAAGCTATTGCTGAAGCTAAAGATATGGTATCAAAAAATCTGGTAATGCAAGGTAAAAATTTATAAAGTAACAACAAAAACATTATCAACATATTCAGTAGTTACTGTAACTAAAATCCTAGGTTTTAATTTTTTTAACGCCGCAGGCACTCCACTATTGTTCCTAAAATAAAATTTTCTACCTACTTTACTAAACTAAATTCAATATTTATAAAAATATAGAGATTCCCATTCTGGTAGCCGACCAGTACACATTGCTCATCGGTACTTTAATAGCTCATTAACAACAAATCAAAATACGAGTTTGTGTATCGTGAAAAAGTAGTAAGATAACAGTGAAAACATTATTAGTGCATACATAGAGGTGATCATCTGTGAGTTGCATGAACTTTTTCCTTTTTGCGAATTAAACCAAATTTAACAAACATAATTAGCTTAGTCAAAAATCAGTTTTTTACTGATTATATATCCAAAATATTCAAGCAGGCAGATCCGTCCTCAGAACGTATGAAATATCCCACATATAATTTAATAATTGAAACATGAATACAACCTCTGACGGGGTTTCTGACTACAGGGGCCCCTCTCAAAGTACAGGTACAAATCACCCATAGTCTCAGAGTACATCTTATGCATCCGCTCTCACTCAACAAATATTTCCCAGTAAGTAGCAAGCCACTGTGTTTCCAACAATTGATGGCTTGTTCGTCCAGGATCACATATACGCACTAGGGTCTCTGATTGGTCCAAAATCTATTATTTTTTGCTCAAGAATCTCCAATGGTAGAATATGTATATACCTAATAAACAATCAAGTAGTGCAGACATTTATGAATAAACATAAATCTATTAAAATCGGTAACTCTATACTTGATGGTCGTAGACTCATTACTCCATCTCAACGATTGGTCTTATCAAATGTATGTCCATCTATACCCCATGATGTCTTGGTGAATGAACTGAAACAGTTAGGTCTCACCGTACTCTCGCCTATGACCTTATTAAAAGTGAATGTGTCGAACCCTGAGTATAGTCACATTCTAAGTTTTCGCCGACAAGTGTACATATAACCTATTTCAACTCCTACAGATATACCTTCCTATATTACTTTATCTTTTGACGGCACACCTTATCGTATATACATATCAAAAAACGGTCTTTTCTGTTACAAATGCAAAAAAGATGGTCATATCGCCTCTCAGTATCCCGATTTTTTACCAGCTGTTACTCAAACTACAATGACAAATTAAAATCCGGAATCAAATATTCAAAATACAAATACTGACTTTGAAACACAACGTCTCAGAGAAAATACAGATCAATTACAAAAGATCCAAGCTAAAAAACCTCCACCAATACCTGCACCACAACTAGCCCCTATCGACATAAATACTGCGCATTGTGTAAGTAAAAGACGCGTTGAACAGATTATCTCTACGCCAGATACACCCGAAGAAAATAAGGACTTAAAACAATTCATAAAACCCAAACAAAAAAAAGCAAAAGCAGTATATAATATTTATTGTGGGTTTATGTGAACTCGTTGGATAATATATTATCCATAACGAAAAACCTGATTACCTACGCCTCTGTTTTATGAGAAGGTTTGAACCAGGTAAATAACAATGTAAACAAATTGTTCAGTAAAAAATAGCTTGATAAGAAACTGGATCAAAAAGTCTACATTGATAATATATACACATGTAATTAATAGCACCAAAGCACAAAATGAATTCACTTATTTATCACAAGAATAGAAGAGCAAAATACAGACAATGTTACTCGTTCAAGCACTCGTACGCGAATGCCTGCAAACGTTTCTATAAATAATAGTACCGTAAAAGCGCTGATAACCCTAGTGGTTGATGCGCTAAAAAAAAGAATATAAAGTATAAATAATCTGAAACTGGTATTTTCATGTTACTAAAACTGGAAACTGGTATAAAAACGTTTAGAGCAACCACCACTATAGAGCATTGTTTTATGCTACCAGTGGTTACTAAAATAAAATTTTCTACCCACTTCAATAGACTAAATCCAATATTTAGAAAGGGTATAAAATATAATAAATCTGAAACTGGCGTTTCCTGTTACTAAAAGTGGTATAATTGTATATTATTCAATGAGCGCGTAATAATTACATGTATTATTAATTTTTGTCAACATGATAATTATAATGAATAATAAATATGAATACAGTTATTAAAAGTTCCAGGTGGATTTTCTTTACCCACCATATTATAAGTAGTACTTTTTGTGCTAGTTGTACTTGTAATATTGTTAACACTTTGTATGCTACAGTTACTCTTGTTAATTGCTTCCACAATTTTTCTACCTCATTTTAACTTGTTATTTATGTTTTCGTCGATGTAACCTTCGGCAACTGCGGTTGATTTACACCCTCCTAGTTTTTTACAGCTGTGATGTCACCACCCCCGCTCACAAAAATTGTTGCCAATGATCGACGAAATGAATGACCCGTGTAAAGTTCAGGATATTTCAGTTTTAGAATCATAGCAATTTGTTTGCCGATAGTAGCCAACTGGTTTGCTTTTCCCATTCTGGTAAATGAAAAATAGAGTGTTTGATGTGGCTTGAAGTGGTCGCAGTGAAAGACATTTTCTACAAATTTCGTAAAATTCACTAGACACGGTGAACGATTTAGATGTCATTGTTTTAATCACACGGATTTAAAGTTGGTTTTAGTTCCAACAGCTTTTGGAATACACGAATATATGTCGCTTCAGATTTGTTTTTCAGCAGCACATAGATTAAAGGCACGCACGACTATAAGTGCATGCACGGTGAATAACTGAAAAAATAGTTCCTGTGATACTTTAAATGTACCATCAACAAACCAGTGTTGATTATTCTCCAAGATGGTCAGATTTTCCTCGGTGCCAAACATAAATATTCGATCCGTATCATTTTCTCCTGAGTCCCATAGAACGAAGTTTGCGTTTCTCGTCGTTGTCTGGAGATGGATTGGAATTATAATCTCTGCAACGGTTCTTGGATTTGGATATGGATGACTTGTTATTCTTCGGATGCGTTCGACTGTTCTCTGGATAGCAGTATAGGTTGGAAGTTGCACTGCTGCTTCCAGAGATACTCCACTAGAGCAAACTTGATAAATTTGCCTGGGCTTCTCCATAGTACTTTGGGCTCGGTGTTTCATCTGGGACGTGCACTTCAAAGCCAAACTTTTCGCTGGATTTGGAGCATGGTTGTGGTCTGTTACGACTTGGCAGTCCACATTGAATATTTTCAGACGTCCCCTACACCCAGGCAATGCACACCTCCAAGATGTGCTTCCGTCGCGATTGTCTCTGGCTTTCCGATACCGATGTCCATCTTTCAAAATCATATCTTTGCCTTTTTGCGTCAGGCTTTTTCACTGTCTTTATACATCGATGGGTGGTATTCAGTGATCGTTGGTCCTCTAAATCCCTGATTATTAACCAATCACGAGATAATCCAATTTCTATAGAATTTTTAACTACCTCTTTATAACTAGTATCTTCCAAGAGAGTCATCAAAGTGGTTACGGTTAACGAGGTGACGAACGGTCGCTTCTTGTAAAAGCTCATCACCCTAATCCGGCATACCTCCTAATCCCTTATTATTATAATTATCTGCTTAACTATCGGCAATTATTTAAGTATTGTGCATTTCAACTTGAAAGAAAATTACTCCATAAATCCCTTTACCTTAATGCCTATTATCCCTTTGGGTGCTTTGTAAATCGGTAACGTGCCAACGATAACAGACGGCATGGACCGGATTATTTACTTTTACACAAATTATTTTTACAGCTAAGAATTAAACTAATAATTTTAAGTTATTATTTCTATTAATTTTGTTTCTTATACCTACAATATTTACTATTTTTTTGCTTTGAAAAACTTTCTGAGGAATATAAAAAATAGTTTGTGAATAAAAAATAAGTATAATATATAAATAGACGAGCGACTGTCATGGACATTCCTCAAATATATACTCAGGTAAATCAGGTATTTACCTGATTGCTATTTTGTCGGGGCTATTTTGTCCGGGGCTATTTTGTCAGGGGCTGTTTTGTCCGGGGCTGTTTTCTCCGAGGCTATTTTGTCCGCAGCTGTTTTGTCGGGGCTGTTTTGTCGGGACTGTTTTGTCGGGGCTATTTTGACCTGGGCTATTCTGACTGGTCACGTTATTTCGATTACCTCCTTCTCTTCATTTTGTTTTTTTCCATACAGTTCCATTCAGTGATAATTCAGTGGAAGGATGGCATAGAGCATTTCAGCAAACTGTTAATTGCCATCATCCATCTGTATTTAAGCTCATCGAACATTTTCGCAAGGAGCAAGATATGATCGAGATCCGACTAGCTCGCATTGCTGCTGGAATTGTCCAGCCGGAGGTAAGTAAGTCTAAATATGTGCAACTAAATCACCGATTACAAGTGTTAGTTGGAAATTATGCAAATATGGAGAGTCTAGACTTCCTTCGGAGCGTTTCCCATAATCTGGAAATGTAATTTTTTGTTAAAAATAATCTAGAGATGCGTTTTCTTTTATTTTTGACTTGTTGGACATTTTCAAATAAAATACCTTTTGAAGTGGCTTTTTTTTCTTTGGCTTGCAACTATCAAAACATGTTACAATACACACATTAATTTGCCTGAGGCTAATTTGTCGGGCCTATTTTGTCAGGGGCTATTTTGTCCGGGGCTGTTTTGTCCGGGGCTGTTTTCTCTGAGGCTGTTTTATCGGGGCTATTTTGACGTGGGCTATTTCGACGGGGTACCCGAAATAGATGAGGAAAAGAATAATAAGGAAGTTACGGAGAATCCAGAAAATACGACACCTGATAAAAAGGATGACTTATCGTTTGTTGACATAATTCCAATACCAGGATAATGTCAACTCCAATGTAGTAAATCTTGGTGAAGTAAGTTATAAATTTCTTTAGTTTCCCTTAATTCTACTATAGGGTGAACCCTCATTTTATAAAAAGCACCGTACAGCACTGATATTGTCTTTGTACTGATAAAATTTATTTACAAAATAATATTCTAACAAAAGTATCTTGACGGTATCTGGCCTAAATTCTGTATCTCGAAATATAGTATCTTGGATACAGTATCCCAGTCAGAAAGGGCTCTTATAGATAATGTTTCCAAATTTTTGGAGAAAAAAGGAAATGAAATAATTCAAATACCATTAAAAAAATTAAGGTTGGTTCACATTTGTGCACTTTTGTATCTAGTTTAAATAAATTCAAAAATATGTTTTGTTTCATGTTAAGGGAAAAAGTTTTAGCTGCAATAGTTATCTGTGAGAATAATACTTGAACGAAAATAAAGAAAGAAGCCATATCAGTGAATTCTTACCTATATAGCTTCAGCATCTTTTTACTCGCATCACAAGGATACGACGACAGAAATTCAATTTAAATCCAGCAAATACGGGCGAAATTAAAAGTATTATTGAGTTTTATGCAGTGGAAAAGCGATTTCCTACTATTAAGGGAACGTTGACAATTTATTATGTTTTTGATTAACTTGAACATTTCTCAACAAATATCTGATATTTTTAATAATAGACACTCCCAGTAGATGAATGAATCAATTTCGAAGAGAGATTATCAAAACATACTTGACAAAATACAAAAATGCGCCTAGGGGCATTTACGCGCTTAGCTGTGGATAAGAAAATTATGTGTAACGATGAAGATTTCAACTCAATAATGAACACAAAATGTATCAAACGTAATGTTCATAATTGTATAAAATGTAATCTACGCTACCACACTCAGATATAATTTCTCATAAAATATTTTATTTGTTTATGTTTCACGCTTAATAAATATATAAGTATAACTTTTAAAATTTAATAAAAGAGCTAATTTACTGTTCAAATTTAAACACGGTAGTGCAAGGGACAAGCGTTGTCAAATGGTGCCATGCAAGTACGCGCTAAATAATTGTGAACATTATGAATTAACGAAGAAAATTTGTTAAATATCACTACTTAATCGTTCCGACAAGATAAGAATGCTAAGATTTAAAAAGGAAAAAATTCCGTCTTTAACTATAAAATATATTAGTATGCAATGTTTTTCATAAAAGATAATTCACCATGGTATTCATGTCTGAAAAGTTTTTCTTTAAGTAGTCTGAAAGTGGAACCAATCTCCGATTCAAGTGACACTGTTTAGTATTCTCTACTGAATGTAGTCTAATTTTTTTTCCAAATATTTTGAAGTATACTCATATTGACATAGGCAACCAAACTTATATTTCTTTCAAATAGAACATCCTGTATATTTTCACATTTTTAGTTTCTTTTTGTTATTCTCGTTCCAAGAATATATTAAAATTTCTTCAGGTGTAAATAGATTTTTTTATATCAAATGTCTACTATGCTACAGGGTACTGAAATTGCTGCGAAATTAATCTAAACTTGCTTATATCTTTTAAACTACCATGTATAATATTGCAAAACCCGATATTTCAAAAACAAGAATAACGAGAAGAATCTAAAAATGTAAACATATAAAGGGTGCTCCATTTGAAAACATATATGTTTAATTGCCTGTGTCAATATAAGTTACCCTGTATATTTCAAAATATTTTGAAAACATGCTTCTGTGTATGTTACTCATCAAACCAACTCATCTACCACAAGGTTCCATAGAAGGGTAGATATTACTTTCCCTTGAGGTGTTCCGCGAGTGGCTTTAACTGGGTTGGTTTGATTCCCCACCTATGTCTCACCTATCCTCGTCGTCAACAACTCGTTCATCCATTTAACGATCGTTTCATTAACTTTTTAGTGCTTCTTTGACAGACATATGAGTTGTATTGTCAAAGGCCACAGATATATCCAGGAATTCGCACATTGTGATTTCTTTGTTGTTCAGAGTTGTCTGGATGACTTCGGTCAGCTGATACAGAGCCGTCTCAGTTGATCGACCCGCTCTGTAGGCATGCTAACATTTATGAAGTAGTGTATTCTCCAGATTCTCCATTCTTATATAGCTGTCCACTACTTTCTCTATCGTTTTGAGTAGAAACGATGTTAGGCAGATGGGTTTAAAAGATGGGGGATCAGTCCCATCTTTTGTCGCTATTTTTGGTGTAAAGGATACCTTTGCCCTTCTCCATTTTCTAGGTATTAGATCCACTGCTAGATTGTTTCTTGTAATCCTCAGCAGGCGAGAAAGAATCTTCTCTATTCCTTGCAGCAGGAGTGCTTTAAATATTCCATCCACTCCTGGTGATTCATGTGGTTGGTTTGGTGTAATCCATTGCTTGTTGTGGGTTCACTACCTAGAAAGTGGGTTCTAATATGAAGAACCGGTCGTTCCTCTTCACCTTCTTTGTTTGATCCGTCTACCTGTTTCAGCGACATTGTGGGGTTAGTTCCCCCATTTGCCATGTCCTTTTGAAGTCTTGCCGCTGTGTGAGTAGAAGTGATCTTTTCACAAAAGGCTTTAAAATTAAGCCTGTAAGCCTTCCTAATATCTTGATTGTACAGAGTAAGCTTCTCAGTGTACCCCCTCATTGCACCAGGGAGCATCTTTGTATGATTGAGCTTTTGATAGTGGGCAGCTGGAATAAAAAGCTTCCATTATTGCCTCACTGATCTATTCGACTCTTTGTTCCAGCTCGTAGTGCTGGTGATTCACTCCGTTTACTTCTCTATTTTCTTCGACCTCTTCCAAATTGTTCTGCAGATTGTTCTTGCAGAGAGACCAATTCGTAGTTTTTCCAGGAGTTTGGATTGAAAGAATCAAGGTGGTATCTCATTCTATCCTGAATTCGACGAACCTATGGTCGGAAAGTGATGGCACGTTCATCACCCTCCAACCTTTAACATTTTTCCTAGCAGTAACAATAACTATTGCCAAGACCTCTTCTCTTATTCTCATGACAAAAGTGGGGGTTTCCCCATGTTTAAGGTCTCAAGTTTATTTGATAAGAGATATTATAATAAACACTCACATTTGGTGTTGTTGTTAGTGCTTCCCCATACGGCATTGTGTGCGTTGGCATCACAACCAATTATGATAGACAGCCGTCTGCTGTTGCAGTGTCTCACTAGCTCTTATACTTCCTCTTGCGGTATCGTCGGCCCGTCTCCAGCAAAGTAGGCAGAGTCAATGACGATGTATCAGTAGATACCCCCAATATTGAAATGAACCATGATTGGAACAAGGTGCCGTTACACGTATTCTGTAACACATATATCTTATGTTATTTCTTATGATTAGACAGCCGCGTGGAGATACTTGTCTTTGATCATAAATAAATTTAGAGTCCTTGTATGCCAAACCTTTGGATTTGGTCTTTTTGTTGATCCATGGTCTCGGATCATTACAATACCCAGTTGTAGTTTTGTAAACAAACTTAAAATGACAGCTGAAGCTCCCTTTGCATTATGCAGTTAAATCTGCCCTACATTCGTGAATGTCAATTGTTACGGATGAGAGAGGTTGACTTATTCAGCTTCTATTCATCGCCCTCCTCGACCACCATGGCAATATCTTTCCCAGAGTTCGAGCAGGTTTCTTGATCTCGAGTACGACCCTTAACCCCCAGGCAGATCCGTCGAGTTCAACTGTTTTATTGTACACTTCACTTGTTCTTGAGTGTAGATCATTTATTTAGCTCCGAAAAACTAACACAAAGCATTCAAAACAATTCATGCATGATAGTATCCTTAAAAACGGATAGTCTGTAAAAATTATACATTGGTAAAAACACAAAATGTTAACAGACCAGTACGATCAGATTAATGAATGTAACATTTTATAGACGACTTTTGGAATTGAATGTCTCAGCTTATTAGCGATTAGTTCCTAGGTTATGTTAATACTAACAATCTATTAATACAAAAAAGAGAACTTTTGTTCCTGACCGATAAAACCCAATAACATTCCGTAGAGTATTTAAATATCTACCTTTTCTCCAGCTTGATTCAGGGGTAGGATCCAGATTACTGGCAAAATGTAACGTTGGTACTGCGTCACGAGTAAGGCCCATTTTCGTACCTGCAACTTTACAACTTCTTTCAAAGTGCTCTTCACACCCCACGTTTTTTTTATATACTTCCTCCACGGAATACATATCATAATTCTGCGGACGTATATTTTCTCGCCACATTCCATACACTTTCGCAACAGTTTTTAGAAAGCGATGCATTTTACCCATGCGATTGTCACAACCCGGTACACAACATTTTCTTGATTTTAAAGGGGGTTTATAGTTTTCATCCATACCCAAAAAAACAATATATAATTTGTCTATGCAAAAAATTATCACTGCAAACACAGATCATATAACTACCATTAAAAAAAGACTGCAAACACATGTGCTGTGATTTCAAAATGAATATTTTTCTTCTACTTCTATAAAATAATACACCATTGCTTCTATTAGTCTTAATTCATGTCGTCACAGATCACCGCCCAGCTGAATTAAGCTCTTTGGCACTGCCATCTTTACGAGAATAGAGAAAGAAATGGTTTATTACTTAAAGTTTTCTTTTATATAGTACCCTCTACTAAAAAGTAGTATAAGTACAACTGCATTCAGCGCGCAGTGGTTGTGTCTCTAAGTTTTTAGGTTTTCGCGGGAACGCCTATCTTTTCATTCTATCATCGTCCGTATTTTGTGTTTGACATTCACATTCCTTAGATAGTTTTGTATTGGGTTTTTTCGGTGTGGTGGTTTTTGTGAGGGTGTACTTGCATCATTCGGTAAATACCGATGCATGTGACACCACAAAAATGAGGAAAGATAATAATTACAAAATATCACCATAAAATAACTGATCGATCATATCCATTACTCGGAAGTTATTTTCACGTGGTTGAGTGTACTGAATAGTGGTTCTTCTTGCCGTTAAATCCAATATGATTAAGCATGAATGTATACTATAAACAAAAATAAATAAAAGTCAATTATTCACAGGAACTATCTCTTTTGTTGAAATAATTGTGTTCTGAAGTTTTCATTTTCTCCCAGTTTCTTATTATTCTATGGGTTATCACCTCTTTTGACGTCGAGTACAAATAATACCCATAATTTACGAGCAATTATTAGTATAAAATGATCTAAAATGGAGGAAATACATAATCAATGATAATCTTCATTTTAGACAAATGTTTAACACTGAAAAACGTACAAGAAGCTATAAATCTTTTGAAGGGTGCTGTAACTATAGTTTATCCCATGAAGTTGCCACCTCATGATGTTATTCGGATGGAGTTTGAAAATATAGAGGACCTCTCAGGAACACAAGCTTCGTTGGATATTATTGATCCTGTGACT
This sequence comes from Galeruca laticollis, assembly GCA_963921935.1. NCBI lineage: Eukaryota > Metazoa > Arthropoda > Insecta > Coleoptera > Chrysomelidae > Galeruca > Galeruca laticollis. The sequence continues at coordinate 207,595,783 of OY998177.1, forward strand.
GCACAACTTTGGTTTTGTGGAAAAGAAATGTACAGGTATATTATTTTATTAGTATTTCTCCCAATTTCAAATATTTTCAGGATAAATGAAGATCATTAATATTCATGTTCGAAATGATATGTCTAAGTGTTGATTTTTTAGCAATTACAATAAACTGGCCGGACTCATTTGTGTTAAGAATTACTTAACAAACGTCGACAGCTGTTTAGCCGTATAGCTGTTATATAGGGTGATTCATTACTTCTTCTTCTTAAGGTGCCGACTTCTTGCGAATGTTGGCGACCATCATGACTAATTTTATTTTGCTGACTGCTGCCCTGAACAGGTCGTTCGATGTACAGTTGAACCATTCTCTGATATTTCGAAGTCACGATATCCGTCTTCTTCCTATGCTTCTTTTCCCTATTATTTTACCCTGGAAAATTAGTTGTAGTAGCTTGTATCTTGTACCTCTCATTACGTGGCCCAGATATTGAAGTTTTCTGACCTTTACATCTTGGGACAGTTCTAGATCCTTTGAGACTCTCCGCAAGACTTCTTCATTGGTAATTCTGTCAACGTATGATATCCGGAGTACCCTTCTGTAAAGCCAGATCTCGAAGGTAATCTATCTTTTTAAGCATTTCTTTTGTTAGAGTGGCAGCTTCTATTCCATAGAGCATTATTGTAAATATATAGCATCTTAGAATTCGTATTTTAAGGTGGTTACTTAAAGTTTTGCAACAAAAGAATTGCTTTATTTTATTAAAGGTGTTACGTGCTATTTCAATTCTCGTTTTTAATTCTGATGAGTGATCATTGTTGTCGTTGATCAGGGTTCCGAGATATTTATATTTATAGACTCGCTCTATCATCTGATGGTTTACGATCAGTTGTGTGTTTTGATTTGGTTTTTTGGTAAAGATTATGAATTTTGTTTTATTGAGGTTCATATTCAAGTCAGAATGGATACTTGTTTCATACACTTTATGGATCATTCTTTGCAGGTCCTTTATACGTTCTGCTAGTAGTACGGTATCATCTGCGTATCGTAAATTGTTTATAGGAACTCCGTGTACTACTACTCCAGCTGCCTCCCTCATGATGACTTCCGAGTACATATTAAACTATAGCGGAGAAAATATACACATCACGTTTGATGTCGATGTTTTCTTTGTATTTATTATCTATCTTGATGTTTGCTGTTTGGTCGTAATATAGGTTTTCAATCATTCTGGCACCTCTGGTATATATTTGCTTTTCTCTCAGAATTTTGATAAGTTGTTCTTGACGGACCCTGTCAAATGCTTTCTCATAGTCCACAAAGCAGGCGTACACATCCTTGTTAACGTCCAAACATCGTTGAGTCAACACTTTTATACTAAATAATGTTTCTCTCGTGCCAACTTCATTACGGAACCCAAACTGTGTATCGCTGATGTCGTTATCCAGTTTTTTATACACACGGTTGTGAATTATTTTTAGAAATAATTTGAGTGTATGGCTCATTAGGCTTATGGTCTTATAATCTTTACATAATCTTGCGTTGGCTTTCTTGGGAATCATAATGAAGGTCAACACTAACCAGTCATTTGGTATCGTTCCTGATCTGTAGATCGCATTGAAGAGCTCAGCAAGTGCATCCAAGCTATGTTCCTCAAGCAGTTCTATCATTTCAATGGATAGTTCGTCCAAACCAGGTGCTTTCCCGTTCTTCATGTTCTTCAGCGTATTTTCTATTTCATCTGTTGTTATTTCTGGTCCGGTATCTATATTATTTTCTAGGGGTAAGGAGCTATTCCTGTCATCTTCGAACAGCGTTTCGATGTATGTTTCCCATGTCTTTAGCTTTGATGTCAGCTCCACCACTATATTCCCATTATCATCCATCAGTATATCTGCGTTCTTCTTTTTATAATTTCCAGTGATCTCCTTAACCTTTTTATGTATATTAAAGGAGTCGTGTACTGTTTGCAGTTTTTCAATTTCGGCACATTTTTCAATCAACCATTGTTCTTTCGCTCCTTTTACTTTCTTTTGTGTTTCCCGATGTATACTTTTATATTTGCTGTTATCAGTGGTCTTAGCCTCTCTTCTTGTTCTGTTTAATTCGATAATTTCATCGGTCATCCAATCGTTTTTTTTCTCATTCGTCCCGCTCAACTCTTTGTTTCCTATTTCAAGAATTGTATTTTCAATTTTCTCCCATTCAATCTTTGTCTCCCTTATCTCTGCTGTGTGCTGTCTGCAACTCTTCTGCAAGTCGTTCTTCAACCCTTGATCTAGTTTCGCTGTTTCCTTATCTCGTGACGTCCCTTTTGTTACTCTTCTTGGACCGTTTGATACGTTTTAAAGCTAGTTTGAATGTTGCAACTGTAGGGTTATGATCCGATGCCATGTCTGCCCCTGGGTATGTCTTGGTAGAGAGTATGCTATTTCTGTATCGTTTATTAATCATGACATAGTCGATCTAGTTTCTTACTATTTCATATTTTGTGTCCTGTAGTGATTTCCACGTGTATAATCTTCTTGGTGGTAGTTTGAATAAGGTGTTTGTCACTACTATATTTTTCTCTTGGACAAATTCAACCAACCTCTCTCTTCTCTCGTTACGCTGTTCCAGTCCGTGCTCTACAATGACATCCACAACCCCTCCTCTACCGTTTTTGGCATTGAAATCTCCCATTACAACTGTCACTTCGTGTTTCTTAAGGTTCTCCCATAATTGTTCTATTTGTCGGTAAAATTCATCAATTTCTCTGTCTTCACTTTGTGCCGTTGAGGCGTACACTTGAATTATATTTGTTCGTATCTTTGATGTTTCTATCTGTATCATCATTACTCTCTCTGAGAGGGGTACAAATCCTGTAACGGATTCACTTGTTTCTTTGTCTACCAAAATTCAAACACCGTTTGGAAGCTTTCGTTGATCGTCACTACCAGAGTAGTAAAATGTTCCTCCATCAGTTATACATTTGCCACAACCGGGCCATCGGGTTTCACTAATTCCAAATATATTAACTTCAAGTCTGTTCATTTCCAGTGCTAAGTTGCCCAGTTTGCCAGCCTGGAAAAGGCTGCTAACATTCCACGTTCCAATTTTTTTTCCTTTCTTTACTAATTATAAATAATTCAACAGTAGAATCCTGACTTCAAATTATATAGCTGCTTTCTGAGTTGTTTATTCACGATAAAAAGACGATGACGCTGCAGAACAAAATATTGTGATGTTGCCAAGCTGTTGTTTTTTCCTTTACTTAACGAAAACTAAAAAAGTCAATCTGATATTTGATTGACAGTTCTTCATTTTCATTGTTCCGTGCGTCGTAGGGCGAAAGTCAAAAATATTTATTTAAAAATGAAAGGCTTGTATAATAGGCTTGATTAATTCAATATAAATATTTATTCATGAAAAACTATGGATAAGATACAAGAAACAGTAACCAATAATTTTATATTCGAATTAACATTTAATTATTTTACATAGAAGAGAGTTAAATGACGAACTGTAGGTCCTTGTACCTTATTCTATGCTCTATAGAACCATCTTCAAGAGCACTGCAAGGGTTTACAGTAAAAGGAATCAATACAAGCTGTAATCATCTTCATGCATATTTAAATATTGTTTCTTTATACAATATCTATTATATTTATTATAATAAAAATAGAATGGAAAAGAAAAATACAGATACACAAAATAAAATTTTGTTACAAAATATAAAAATAATCTCCCATTTTATCAGTATTATTTATGTAGAGATACTGTGGTCGCTGTTTTAATTTGTGTATTATAAAATAACTGTACCTAATCAATTTAATAATAGTTCATGCATATTTAAATATTGTTTCTTTATACAATATCTATTATATTTATTATAATAAAAATAGAATGGAAAAGAAAAATTCAGATACACAAAATAAAATTTTGTTACAAAATATAAAAATAATCTCCCATTTTATCAGTATTATTTATGTAGAGATACTGTGGTCGCTGTTTTAATTTGTGTATTATAAAATAACTGTACCTAATCAATTTAATAATAGTTATTAGTGATTTTGAGAAGGTGGAAATAAAGCAATTTGGATAAAAATATACAAAAAATAAAACACAAGATTTCCACTACTCCACTACAAAATCATCACTATCTTCATCGCCACTGTCAAAATTAATAAGAAGTGGAGGCACATCCTGTCTATCAAATACTACTTCTCTATTTCACCCATCTTGTATAATTTTTTCATTGTGCTCTACTGTCTTTGACCAAATATCAGGAGTCACTTTTTCGAAAGACTTTTTCCATACACCTATTGCTTGTTCTGTTGAAGAACCATCAGTTCCCACATGATCTATATAAAATGTTTTAACTATTCCTCAAATATGTACAATTGGGTTGAACATAAAGTGGTAAGGGGGAAGTCGAAGCACTTTGTGACCATATTTTTCAGAAAATATGTCAGCTTCATATACTGTTGGTGGTTTATTCCTACAAAAATGCATATATTTAAAAAAATAAGTTATTTAAGTATTACCATAATATATTTAAAAATGTTTATATCAACTCACCGTTGTACTAAATTCAATAATTGGGTTTCGGGAAAAGTATTTTCAATAGGAATATCATTTTGTATAAACAGTTCTGTATATCAGCCTTTTTGGTAGCTGTTGTTCGTACTTTATTGATCACTGTACTGTGATAACTTGCATCATCCATTACAATTGAGGCAGCTACTTCCAAGTTCACTAAAAGCTGGTATTCAAACCAAGGCAAAAAAAATTTCGGTTCATTTCACCGTGGTAATCACCACCTTGTTTTTTGGAAGAGCAAACCAGGCCTGCTCCAGGAATGAATCCAGAAGAGGAACCAGAATGCAATACTATATAGCTACAATAAGGAAATAACAAATTACTACTAGGTTTCCTAGATAGACTGCATATCTCAGAACAACTATCAATAATTATATAGATTGAAATAAATAGTGTGACTAGTAAATATTTGAAAAGGTCTTGAAATGGCAGGAATGTTAGTACATCATAAATTAATTGCTAAATTTTATTATTCAATTACCTTGGACCACCAATTTTGGTTTTTTTCACGCTTCTATGATTAGAATCTTGCCAAGAACGTCCAATAGTACCGCCTTTGAATATCCAGATCTCATCCAGAAACATAAATTGATATAAACCTTCCCTTTTTATCTTGACATATTCATGTAGAAAATGTACACGTTTTAATGCAATATGTGGCAACTCCATTAAACCACGACGAGGATCATCTTTTTGGTATTTGAATCCAATATTCTTCACTATCTTCCAGAGTGATGCTAAACAACCATTAAAGAGTTCACGCTCCTGGAGTTAAAGTTTTCAAGGTTATGTGCTCCTCTGAAAAAATATTGTGTTAGTTAATTGTGAATAAAATTAAACAGTAAGTTCAATATACTCACTGTTTCCATACATTTCGTATATAACATTTCGGAAAGCATTTTGATCAAAGTTATCAATTTCAACAGTGGGTTTTATGCGTTGTCTCTTTTTAGGTGGGCTTTTGGGCTGTTCACTCCTATTATGCTTGGCGGCAATACGGTTAGCAGTTGTAAAGCTTCAGCAACTCACTACAATATAATTACTTCAATTTATGAAAGAATAATATATTATCAAGTTTAATTAAGCTAACCTAAGATTGAAAACATTTAAATATGTAACAATAATATTAATAATGAATACAAATAGCGATTACTACGTCTCTTACAGGGGTAAGCGGGAGAAACGGGCCCCCATTTCGGCATTCTCGTTCAAAATAGCTCAACAAAGATGTTACCATCTCTTAAGATTTCCTGTTCAGCTGCATCGGCATTTTATTAACCACACACTGCAGATTTTCCTAAATAATTAGTTATCAAAATAACTGTTTTTCCAATCTTAAAGAAGCAATGAATTTAAAAGCACCAAAAAAACTTGTAAATATTAGACGATGATCGAATGTCAATAAACTTCAAAACAAACTGGGGAATTTTACCAGTCGATTTGACAACGTCTTGAAGTTTTACCAACCCGTTAGCTGTAAATTGCCCTGGCTGTTGAGGGTAAATTGTATTCACGGTTGGTAAATTAATATTTATTCTGATAAGCAGGAAAGTAACTAAAAATGACATCATCGTCTTTTCATCGTAAATAAACTATACTAGGTGTTTTGTTTAAAAATTTAAAAATGGTGTGTGCTCAGTACATTAAAACTGTTTTACGTATCCAGATAGTGTATGGCAGAAAGTGTTGACACTGTACTCTCTACTAAATTATGTTGAACAAACGTTTCTGGCTACTACCAGGTGCGTACGACAGGGGCAAGGGACTGGTTAATCGTTCCCAAATTCTACGCCACTGGCGGAATAGAAACTTAAGCAAATTTTTTCGATTTTCCAATACTTTCCTCATAACGATAAAGTCAATATTTCTCGAGATATTTTGAGTTAAACATTTTTTGAAATTTTTATATGTCGATGTTTTGGACCAGTGGCATTTATACGCAAATGTAACTTTAATCCGTAATAACAATGATGTAAGTTTTGAAAATTTCTTTTAATGATGATTTCAATTTAAGGGACAATAAAACCGTGGGTGATTACGTTGGTAAAATGGAAAAATGCAGAGTAATAATCAAAATATCAAAAAGAGGATCAGGAGCGCCTGCACGAGAACCTGTAATGAGTGAAGAAGATCGCAAACAACTCATGCTTCACGCTTATAGAAGGCAAGAAGAACTGAAAAAGTTAGATAAAGATAACGACGACAATTATTTAAATTCTGAATGGGCTGATAGTCAAAATATGAAGAAGTCGTTTCACGGACTCAATAATATATCTTGGCGACCATAATTATTGGATAGGTACCTACTCTTCTTGGAATCATCATTCGAAGTTTTAAATACAAGTATCTCAAATGAATCATGTAATAATTGTATTATTAATATAAATAATTTGCACTATTTGCGTTGTTTTTATTGAATCGCCGTTTAGTAACGTTAAATTTGTTCTACAATTATTTTTACTTTTAGTAGATAATAATCTCAGTCCAAAAAAAACAAATAAATCCGTGCAGCTTTAAAAATACGCCGTGACTAGAAGTACATCGGATGTACGAATTTATGTTGTACATCGGATGTACGAAATTATTTTGTACATCGGCCTTATGGTTGGTTGGTCGAAGGATAATATACTTTAAATAGTTGTCTCTGACTTTAAATATAAATTGTGTTTATTGTGTGATATTTATAAGTTTCTAGGCTTTGTGATCTAGGTACTTTATTAGAAATAAAAATGAAAGTAGGGGCGATATTCAACAGTGAGAAAGAATTTGTCACGGAATTAAAAAATGGGAAGATGAAACAAAAGGTAAGTACTACAAAAGAAGTAGTACAAATCTGAAGAGAGCAAGAAATAAAGGTGTTTATGGTCATATTAATCCCAGAAAGCCCTATCAACTTTTATTTTGTTGCATACATGGTGGAGAAAAAGTTCAAAAACAAACCACAGATAACACTCGCAACACAAGGTGAGATAGTTTAGCTTCTGTATAAACATCTTGCAACAATTTCAATACTTTTTCTCTTTCTATGACCTTTCAAAAAAATTGTACAGCAAATATCAGATTAATTGTTTCGGAAGATGGTAATCATCTAATAATAGCTAATACCAATTTTAATCATAATCATGAAACAACAGAGGTAAGTGTGGGAACTTGTTGCAATGTTTAGAATTTAATTTTTACTTTTGTTATAGGCTTTTTATAAACATTTACCACAAAAAAGCAAGTCAAACCCAGATGAAAAATATAAGGTTGAAGAATCTCTTAAAGCTGGTTAGTCTAGTCAACATGTACCATTTTTCCTAAAATTTTTGTATAGTCTCCGAAAATTACGACCATGGTCTCATTCGATTCGGAAAATTATCTAGAAAGTTTAAGGAAAAGTTCCAAAAGGGGCCGAAAAAAATTGCAAAAGTTATGAACAATTAAGTGAAAAAAAAGTAGGGGTTTGGTTTTTTAGAATATCTCGAAAAATAATGAAAATTTTTTCAATTTGAAAAAAGATCTGAAAAGATCAGCAAATCTGCTAAAAAAAAGTCCCGACTCCCGGAACTGTACCTCCAATATTTATAATTTTTACAAAGCCTTAAAAAATGAGCGAAAAACGGGTGATCGGGATACTGCGCGCGTTGCGTCATTCTGACGTAGCAACAAAAAAAATTATTTAAACATATTAAATATGAATATTAAGGAATAAAAAAATTAATGTAGCGTTGCGATACATAAATAAACAATAATCCGTGGTCAAAAAATTTTTATCCCAATTTTTTCATAAATTATGGATTTGTTTATTAAACAATTTTTCCAAATTTAATGTTGAGATAGAAACGACTATAACTATTGAACAAAAGCCTTAAGATTTTTTTCACTTCGTGGAGTTATTGGTATTAGACTAACAAATAGATCACCGTAAAAAAAATTCAAAATTTTGTTTTTTCGCTTTTTTATAAACAATTGAAAATTAAAAATTAAAAAAAAAATTATAAAACAAAATTTTTTGTTGATATCTTGAATGTTTTGATTTCTGATGGTTAAAAGCTACAAAAAAATAATTTTTTTAAATTTTTTACTTACATTATTTAAGAAATTGTTATAAACAAATACATTGTTTATGAGCAAATCAAATTTTTTTATTTGTAATCTATTTATTAATACAAATTATGATTTTAAAATTAAGGACAAAACAGACACAGTTGTTCAAAATTAAAATCGATAGAACCACGTGACGAAGAACGAGATGTTGAAGGTTCTGATAAAGTAGAAGTATGTTTGGCAGAGTAATAATAATCATCTCGACACTTTCGATGAATATTGATTTCGGTTACATTATCTAAAAGTGTGTACTTATAATCTTTTAATGTTTTACTATAAGCAATATATGAATTAATTGCTTTTTGTTTTAAAGTAACAGTCGGCAAAGTATCAAGTCGATTTCCACAAATAAAGCAACTCACAGAAGTATCCATGTTTGTTAATAAATAAATTCACAACGAAATTTCACAATAAAATAATAATTTTAAAAAATTATTTTTATGTTGCTTTTAACCATCAGAAATCAAAACAATGAAGATATCAACAAAAAAATTTTTTTATAAACTTTTTTCAATTTTTAATTTTCAATTGTTAATAAAAAAGCGAAAAAACAAAATTTTGAAATTTTTTTTACAGTGATCTATTTATTAGTCTAATACCAATAACTCCACGAAGTGAAAAAAATCTTATGGGTTTTGTTCAATAGTTATCGTGGTTTTTATCTCAACATTGAATTTGGAAAAATTGTTTAATTAAAAAATCCATAATTTATGAAAAAATTGGGATACAAATTTTTTGACCACGGATTATTGTTTATTTATGTATCCCAATGCTACATTAATTTTTTTTTCCTTAATATTCATATTTAATATGTTTAAATAATTTTTTTTGTTGCTACGTCAGAATGACGCAACGCGCGCGGTAGCCCGATCACCCGTTTTCGCTCATTTTTTAAGGCTTTGTAAAAATTATAAATATTGGAGGTACAGTTCCGGGAGTCGGGACTTTTTTTTTAGCAAATTTGCTGATCTCATCAGATCTTTTTTCAAATTTAAAAAAATTTCATTATTTTTCGAGATATTCGAAAAAAACCAAACCCCTACTTTTTTTCACTTAATTGTTTATATCTTTTGCAATTTTTTTCGGCCCTTTTTGGAACTATTCCTTAAACTTTCTAGATAATTTTCCGAATCGAATGAGACCATGATCGTAATTTTCGGAGACTATACAAAAATTTTAGGAAAAATGGTACATGTTGACTAGACTAGGTGGTAATAAAAAGAAAATAAAACATATAATGGAATGTGAAACAAAGAAAATGTTTTTATTTAAAGACTGACGAAAATTTGGAATATAGTAGATAATTTAAAGTGATCATACTTATTTACATATATTTATTTTTTTAATAATGTTTTTATTGAAAAATTTTAGGCACATATTTTCTGTTCGAGAAAAAGAAAAAATGCCTTCATTTGAACCATCATTATGTAATACTGCATGTGAGGAAACATCAACGGGTATTTCAAAACTGCAATTTACAACCAATTGAAACGCAACATAGGAAAGCAACTTTTATAACCGATATGGCTTATACTGAAATTGACACAGAAAGGAAATTAACTCGGAAATTAAATAAATTTGGAAAATATAAAAAGTCGATGTTGGTGCTACGAGATATTGCCAGTTTGATATCTGAACAATCGGGAGATGTTTTCGATTTATCACTGCAAAGTATTTTAAAGTAAAAAAAATTGTTGTTAGATGATAAACTTGTAGAAGTGTCTGAATTGTATGAAAATCCTAGTGACAGTGCAGTTACCGAGGCAGTTACACTAACAAGTCCAGATAAAAATTATTTTCATAAACATCTAGATCTGAATGGAGATTTGGATAGTCATAGTATTAATGAAATTGATGAGTAAACTGTAATTCTGTAATTTCGGAAAATGAAGATATTTTAGAACCTATCCAAACTTAAACTTACAATTATTATTACAGAAATGCTGGAGTCGATAGGGCAGCAATTGCAAATTTTCCAGATAAATAAATACCTTATTCTACTGAAATATCTTGCCTCCCTTTGGCCAGTGTCAAAAGTAATAAAATTGAAACAGTGGTTTTTGAAAGTAAAGGCAATCAAAATGACAAAAGTGTTAAATGCTTCTCTTTAAAGAAAAAACTTTTTGCCAAAAGAACTGCAAGTGAGAAAAAACTTTTTATAGAATCTTGTTTCACCATCTTAGAAAGATGTTTATGCAAAAAAGAAAAGAAAAATGAAATCGAACATTTAAATGCAGATTTACCATATTCATTACTGCATGAAAATATAAACTTTAATTTTATTACAGAATTTTGCTCCGAAGCGTCGTAGAACAAAATCACAACAATACTTAGTGGTATGAAAAATATCCCCTGTCCTTGCGCACAGTGTAACTGTACATTAGATGATCGACCAAGTATACGTGCATCATGTTTAAAATCATATCACTTATTTTGTGTAGCATTGAAACAAGTCCCAAAAAAATAAACTGGATGTGTAGAGATTGTTCAGAGTAAAGATACATACCCACAAGATGTAATTCATTTCTGTGAATTTTATAGCTTAAATATATGTACTTATTATTTGCTTTTAAATGTTGATAAAAGTTGTTTCACTACTTTTTTCCTAAAAACATTTATTCATAATCATCAAGTTTTGAAGCAAAAACAGAAAGTCGTAATCATGCAAATATTTTAAAAAGGGAGATTCAAATTCGGGGAAAATTCAAATTTAGGAAAATCCAGCTTCTTTAACTTTATTAAATATTTTCCGACGTCTTTTTGGTTCAGATAATAAGTAGGTATATGTATTTTTGGCACATTGTGTTACTGTAGTAATAATTGCTGATAAATTTTGTCCCCTAATTGTGTATAACCTGTTAGAAAATAAGAAAACTTTTTATTTACAAAGACAAAAAAATCAAAATAACCCTCTCAAAGTTAGAGGTATATCTTATTTTCTGGATCCCATAAGTTCATCATTCTGATGTACGAATCAAATATCGCCCTTACTGTCATTTTTATTTCTAATGAGATACCAAACCTACATTAATATATGTATCACACATTAAACAGACGTCTATATATTTCCAAGATCCAAAATAATATAAACAAACCATACAAAATACTTCTTTAGGCTATTATTTGAATATGCGCGCTTCGATCAACGCACAAGGCCGATGTACAAAATAAATTTGTACATCCGATGTACTGCTAGTCACGGCGTTAAAAATAACATCATTGTATACTAGTTACTAAATTGAAAAATGTTACTGAACAAATGCCTCAATTTCTACCAGAATATTCTGTAAGAAGATTAAAATGAAAAAAATAGATACGAGTATCGATTTTTTTATTCTAACCTAGTAACTGACTATATTTTTTGTACGACTAGAAATTATGAATCAAAATTCAATTAAATCTGAACAAAACAAGTTATTTATTGAAATATGTTGTATATGGTAAAAAATGGAGATGGGTGAATGCTTCGTAATAAATCACTTCGAATCTAGATTAAGATTCACTTTATTAATTAAAAGAAATATACCTAATGCACGTGGTAACCATGTAGCTGCCATTCTAGAACAATGCCGAATGTCAACTGACAACAAATACATGTGACTATGTTAAACATAGGAATGTGGCAAATATAACAAAATATATTAGTAATACACTCTAATAATAGTTATTTATGTACCAAGGGTATAAATAGATGTTTATCCCCTGAAGGCGACGTTTTATGAACCCGAGGGCCTCTGGCCCGAGGGTTTGTAAGTCGCCCAAAGGTATACACATCTGTTTATGCCCGCGGTACATACAAACTTTCATTTCATACTAGTTCGTTATTGCAATCCAATCTCAATACAAATCAGTGTTTAAAAAAATCCGGTTTGAATTAATAACATTGCCATTTTATCATAGTAGACACTATCGTTGCTAGGTGAATGTTGACAAACGTAAATGTCATGAAATCACAATAATTTTTATATGTGTCAAAGTTAGAAGACAAAATATCGAAAAAGCGAAGGAAGCAACTGAAAATATGTTGCCAAAAAAGTCTAACGAAGCTTACGACATGGAATACGAAAAATTATTAAATTGGATGTAAGAAAACTACGTAAAAGATGTTAATGAAACTGTGTTGCTTGGATACTTCGACGATCTCGCTAAAATATTTTCTCCAAGTTCCTTATGGTCCAAATATTCCATAGTAGACTTTAATAGTGAATAAAAATAATAACATTGCTAATTACCATGAGTTAATGGAATATTTGAAGCAAACTTCAAAAGGCTACAAACCAAAGAAGTCTAAAATTCTATCTAGAGAAGATGTTTTAAAATTTATTTATAAGGCACCAAACGAGACGTTTTTAATGAACAAAGTTGCATTAATATTTGGAATATTTGGTGGATGCCGACGGCAAGAACTTGTGAACATGTTAGTTACTTATGTAGAAGATAGAAAATCGGTTTTTGTGGTAAATGTACCAGAGACAAAGACCGATAAAAACGCATTTTTACCATTATAGATGAGGGTTAAATGAACAGTTTAAAGCTGATAAGAGATTATATGTCACTACGGTCACGTGGTTACTCAGGAAAAAGGCTTTTTCTGACCTATAGACAAGGTCGATGTACTGTACAGTCAGTAGGAAAAAACACGTTTGGAAAAATCCCGTCCATTATAGCGAAATATCTCGGTTTACGTGATCCTGAGAAATATACAGGTCATTGTATGCGTCGAACGTCAGCAACTCTTCTTGCAGATGAACCAGTATGACCATATGTATTTAGAGGATAGTTTATCTTCAAAAAATGAAGTTTCAAGAATGCTGGCAGGTGTACCTTCCGGGTCTCGCGTTTCGGTACAGAAATTTGATACTCAAACAATGAAACATGAATCGTTTGCTGCAGGCAACTTAACTATCACCGGATCTTTTCAGAACTGCCAATTTTATGTTAATTCGTCAAAATAATGTTCATCGAATATTTACATATAATACTATATTCCGTTTGTAATTTCATTAATAAAGGTTATTAAATAAGTTAAACAAAAAATTATTTCTCTTTATGCTTGCGCGGGCCATAAAGTGAACTTTATGCCCGCACGGGAATAAAGTAACATTAGATAGTTGGTAACTAAGCAATAAAATCACAATAATCAACTAGTATGACATGAATGATACTTATTTATTGTAGTGTTTCAAATGAAACTCACGGTTTCTAGTTAATTCCACAATATAATAAAAGTTATTGAAAATTCTAAAAAATTGACAATTGTTTCGATAAATCAATATCATCGTCAGAATGACAGAAGTTACATTTCATTTGATGCCTACCTGATGTTAGTAGTTATTTTTGGCTAGACCAAGAAGTGACCTAACTTGTGATTGACTTAATATATGTTTATAGAAAAAAGAAGAAGATGTGATATTACAAATATTGAAGCTTAGATATTATTAGCCCTATGGTGATATCCTGGATATCATTTTTCCAATTAAGATCAGTATAACTGTGCAATGATATAGAAAACCAGGAAAACTATATCTGCTGATCTTTACAATTATCACTTAAGAAGACAGTTTATTAGTGGAGAACTCCCTAGATTTGACCCCTAGATTTGACAACTTCATATTGTGGGTTCCTTAAATGTCTTCTAATTTCCAATTCTGCATGGAAATCCAGTTCTTGTTTCTTTTCACAAATATGCAGCACTTCTAGTTTTGTGTTAGGTGTCAATGAATGATTGGTATCAAGTAGATGTTTTGCATAATGGGATTTATCTGGTTGTTTTAATCTGTATGCCCGTAAGTGTTCACTGTATCGGATTTCGAAATTCCTATGGGTCTGACCCAAATAGACAGCATTACATTCTGAACATTTGAGTTTATATATACGTGACTTCTTTAATAGTGGTATTTTTGTTTTTACATTTAACAATTTTGTACTAACGTCACTTTCTGTTTTAAAAGAAACTGTTGTATTCGTTGCTGAAGATATTATCTTTGAAATATTATTAGAAATATTTCCTGCATATGTGATGGTTTTATAAGTTTTTATTACATCAGCTTGCTTAGGAAATATTAGTTGTAATGCCACTTTTTCTTCTTTTTTACTAATTAGCTTATTTATCATATCTAATGGATAACCGTTGGATGTTGCTATTTGTCTAATTGTATTAATCTCTCTATCAAAATTACATTTGTTCATAGGAACTGAAAAAGCTTTATGTATCATTGAATTATATGCGGCTAGTCTGTGTGACATAGGGTGATTGGAATTGAATGAAATTGTCACATCAGTCTGTGTTGGTTTTCGGTAAATTGAATAATCAAGTACATTATTAGCTCTTTGAATTTTTAAATCAAGAAAATTGAATTTAGCTATTTTCTTCAATTTCTAATGTAAATTTAGTTTTTGGGTGTAAATTATTAATGTGGTTGAAAAATACATCTAATTGTCGTTCACTACCCATAAAACAAGCTAATATGTCATTTTGACGACTGAAAATCACAATTCCAACATATATAACTTTATAGAATCTAGCGATGTAAAAGTACTTAAAGCAGACCCAACAAAAAAGTTTTCTAATAATGTAAGGGATATTGTTAATAATTCGAATTATCTTTTAAGTGAATACGAAAAGAGGTCTATCATACATAAGAATCCTCATTATCCACAACTATATGGAACCGTTAAATTACATAAAATAACGAAACCAATTAGACCTGTAGTTTCTTATGTTAATGCTCCTAATAATATATTGGCAAATAAGCTCAACAATATACTCAATAGTTACGGATATAAATCTCAGTACTCAATTAGAAATTCAATAGAACTAATCAAAAAGTTGAAAGCCATCCACTTGCAAGATAACTATAAACTCATTTCGTTCGATGTAACTAATATGTTCACTAAAATTCCTCCTAAAGAATGTCTAATACTTGTAAGAAAATTACTAGAAGATAAAAATATTGATCCAGGAATAATATCAGATATACTTAAATCATTTGATGTATGCATTAATCAGAATTATTTCACTTTTGACAATAAGATATATATTCAAAATGAAGATTTACCAACGGGAAGCCCTATATCACCTATTTTAGCAAACATTTTTATGGACAATTTAGAAAGAAAGATCTTTGAAAGTAATATTTCGAAAAATATTTTATTTTGGTATAGATATGTAGATGACATATTAGCTTGTTTTATGAGTAGTGAACGACAATTAGATGTATTTTTCAACCACATCAATAATTTTCACCCAAAAATTGAATTTATATTAGAAATTGAAGAAAATAGCTTTATCAATTTTCTTGATTTAAAAATTAAAAGTGTTAATAATGTACTTTATTATTCAATTTATCGAAAACCAACACATATTGATGTGACAATTTCATTCAATTCCAATCACCCTATGTCACACAGACTAGCCACATATAATTCAATGATACATAGAGATTTTTCAGTTCCTATGAACAAATGTAATTTTGATAGAGAGATTAATACAATTAGACAAATAGCAACGTCCAACGGTTATCCATTAGATATGATAAATAAGCTAATTAGTAAAATAGAGGAAAAAGTGGCATTACAACTAATATTTCCTAAACAAGCTGATGAAATAAAAACTTATGAAACCATCACATATGCAGGAAATATTTCTAATAATATTTCAAAGATAATATCTTCAGCAACGAATACAACAGTTTCTTTTAAAACAGAAAGTAACGTTAGTACAAAATTGTTAAATGTAAAAACAGAAATACCACTATTAAAGAAGTCGGGTATATATAAACTCAAATGTCCAGAATGTAATGCTGTCTATTTGGGTCAGACCCTTAGTACTTTTGGAATCCGATACAGTGAACACTTACGAGCATACAAATTAAAACAACCAGATAAATCCCACTACGCAAAACATCTACTTGATACCAATCATTCATTGACACCTAACACAAAACTAGAAGTGCTGCATATTTGTGAAAAGAAACAAGAACTGGATTTCCTTGAAGAATTGGAAATTAGAAGACATTTAAGAAACCCACAATATGAAGTTGTCAATGAACGGTTAAATCTAGGGAGGTCTCCACTAATAAACTGTCTTCTTGAGTGATAATTGTAAAGATCAGCAGATATAGTTTTCCTGGTTTTCTATATCATTGCACAGTTATACTGATCTTAATTGGAAAAATGATATCCAGGATATCACCATAGGGCTAATAATATCTAAGTTTCAATATTTGTAATATCACATCTTCTTCTTTTTTCTATAAACATATATTAAGTCAATCACAAGTTAGGTCACTTCTTGGTGAGTGAGTTTCATTTAAAACACTATTATGAGCAGATTCCACGAAGTAAGGATCGAGACAGTTAATTTCGATATTTATTGTATTTAATATTCATATTTATTGAGTTGGTGCTATAACTAAAGTTGAAAATGTGTGTATTATGAATATCTTTTTTTATAATTCGCGTATAAAAGAGACTTCATTATAACATTGTTTACAGTGTCACAATGAAGCTCTTTGAACACTGTTATAGTAATTTTCAGTGTACAGTTGGTTATTGTATTTAGTTATATTTTTATTTGACATTTGACTTTAACCTTGACTCAAATTATGAATAAAATGGTCTAGCGTTGTTCTAGTTAGCAAATTATTATATTAATGGTAAATTAGAATGATTTATATATTAAAAATATCAAAGAATAAAGTACGCTAACGTTTATTTATCAATGATTTGTCACTTGTTTATTTTTATATTGTGTAGGATCAATATATAGGTATACCAAACGTTCGATTTTTTGGATAAATTACCAGATATCTATGTGAAGATTTATTACAGAAATAATTCTGTTCATGATATAATATAAATAGATCGCAAGAGGATATACGAAGAAGCTCTTTTAAACAAATAATCATCCTCTTTTTGCTTAAATGAAATAAATGAAAGTTTGTTTACAATGTACACAATCATTCGATTATAATATGTCAAATGTCAGAAGTGCTGAATAAAACCATCTGTGATCTGACCAATTAGGAATCTACAGAATTGCCAACTTAAATTCAAACCCTCCTCCTAGTTTAAGAACGGGGAGTATATGAAATTCTATTTTATTTAAATAATTAAATGAATGCGAATTATAAAAAATATTGTGTAAAACTTGTGTCACAATGAATTTCTGTAGTACTCGTGATTTGCACAACTCACCGTTTCGCGGTTCGTTGTGCAAACTTCACTCGTACTACAAAACGAGTCATTGTGACACTTGTTTTACAAATAACTACTTTAATATTTTTCAAAACAGATTGATTTATACTCATGTAGCAGGAAGACTGGAAGGTTGAAATTTCGGTTACTGACGAATTAGATCCAGTAAATGAAGAAATTAATGGATAGAGAGTTTTGTGTATATCCTTCTTCTACTAGAGATGGCTTTCAATCTCCAATCTCTCGCTCTTTTAATGTTGTAATATTCGCACTACATTCACCAACGTACCTAGTCGCTGAGGTGCGGAGGTAACAGTTGACAATATATTCTTGTGGGTTGTCTATATTCAGAAATGTGGCAATTTATTTTAGGAATCTTGTCCAGTTTATGTATCCCAATTATTTGTTGAGTATATTAATTTTTTTTCAAGATAAAAAAAATTAGAAGGAATATTACATGGTCTCAAAACCCAGTATTTCTTTACAATACCATAAAAATCTGCCCTTACTCTTAATTCTCTTGGTTTATTAGTTTTTCTATTAGGAATTCTAATGTAAATGAAATTCTTGCGACAAGTCCACAAATAACCTACAAACGAAAAAATACTTTTTATTAAAATTGTTATTTAAATTATAATTTCTATTACTTTTGTGGCTGAATATATCTCATCCAGAACATTTTCTAAGAAGTGTATAACATTTTCTTCGGTACATGTCCTCGATTTCTTAGCTGCATACCTTTCAGAAAAGTACTTTAACAAATTTCGTAATTTTTTATATCTCGAAATATGGATATCGTGTTTCAAATTTAGCGTCGCTTTTAGGATGGAGATTTCTATTCAATTAAAATATTTTCGTAAAATGAGTCCGTTTCTTATTGTCAATCCCTAAACAGTGCATAATACTTTCCATATTCACGTCTCGGAATATTGCCCATTGCCATATCCGATTCACTCGATTTTTCACTTCTTCCTCAAAATGAAAATGCGTGAGTGGCTTTAATATACTTATATCTTGACATATTTAAATTAGGTAGATAGTTGAAAAACAACTTTGATTCAAACCATATTGTTTCAATATATCTCTACACTCTAAACATGTTGAAAAAGTAATACTATTTTCCTTACTGTATGGTTGTTAACGCTGGTTTTAATTCGGACAGATCAGATCACAGAATCAATCATTAATGTCGTTTGGGGTGAAACGTAATTCCTGATTAACAGCATATTGCGTAGTCGAGGCGTTAGACCAGGCTTAGCGTTACGAGTACTTGCAAAACATTTTCTGGACGTGTAATCCACAAAATTTGTAATGCCAACAAATTTACATCATTTTTAAAAAGGAAAAAATTCTAGTAAATTTTTAACAAATGTAGTTTTTGTAAGTACTATGCCGGGAATTTTATGTTCCCGACAGATTTTGAATCCTGCAAAACTGTCGATAAAGGCTGGCGGCATGAAAAATATATTAGTATCGTTTTTATCAATCTGGTGCTTCTATTTTTACATTTCCGCCCAACCTATCTAATACGCGAGAAAAGTATTGGTTAACCGCAAAAAAAGTTGGAATTTTGAAAAAAAAATTCGAGTTATTTTCACGTTTTTCATGAAGTACAACACGAAAAAACGGTTTTTAGAAAAAAAATCCTGTGGGTATGTCGTCGTCGTTGTCGTCGGCCATTTTGGGTTACATGTCTTGTTAGCACGATTCAGCCTCTGGAGTGCAACAAGTCACCAATTTTATGATTGAATATTGCTCAAAAATCTTACCGATGAACCCTATTGATCTTCAGCTCACCAGCGACAGTACAACTGGTGCTATGGTACTTGAAGTACGACATTTTTATCATTTTTTGAGAAATTTCAGTTTGTTAGGACGATACAGCCTCCGGAGTCCAACAAATCACCAATTTTATAATTGAATATTATTCGGGACATTTCACAGATGTACCCTATTGATTTTGAGCTCACCAAAGCCCGTACAATAGGTGCTATAGTATTTTAAGTGCGACATTTTTGGAGAAATTTTAGTTTGTTAGCACGATACAACCTCCGGAGTATATACAAGTGACCAATTTTATGATTGCATATTATTCAGGGCGTCTCAATGATGAACCGTATTGATATTCAGCTTACTGATGCCAGTACAACGAGTGATGTGGTACTTAAAGTACCAAATTTTTGTCATTTTTGGATAATTTTCAGTTTGTTAGCACGATACATCCTCAAGATTGTATACAAGTGACCAATTTTATAATTGGATATTTTTCAGGGTCTCTAACAAATGTACTCTATTGATTTTCATCTGACTAGAGCGAGAACTGCGGGTCCTATAAATCCAGATATACTGCATTTTTGGTTACTTTTAGAGAAATTTCGGTTTGTTAACACAATGCATCCCCTGACAAGTGACAATTTGTGACGTGCTTTCTTTCCTCAGAAGAATTACGGACGTCACTATGACTCCCGTGGCTTTACTATCTACCAGATTTTCTCGGGCGCCAGATTTTTGGGATGGTTTACTCCACCGAACTCTCGGAAATGGTAGCGTCAAGAGTTACCAGGGTAGCAACAGATGGAGGTTAAGTAATTCCAGGGGTCTGTTGTTTTTGACCTCTATGCCGTGCGAAGTGGGAAACAGGCTTTAATTGTTTACCACTATCGGAAAATGAAACTACCTGTGCTTTATCAAATTTCACAATTTATTTCGGTCTCGAAAGAATTTGGGAAAAAGGAAAATAGAACGAACTTCTTAACTATATAATTAAAACAACTAAATTTTAATGAAAACCCTTCAGTATTTGCGATTTATATTAAATTACTGCCCAGACCAAAGCACTTTATTACAGAATAAATGTTTTACGCTTACAAGCCTAACGTGCAAAGCTCTAATAGTTTTCGGCGATCGCCGGTGAAAATCAGCGAAAATTTACTAGCAGTACGGTGAGAATTACACAGAGAAAGCGTTATAAAGGCACTAGCAGTGTTCTACGGGAGCGTTTCTTGGCATTTGTGTACGGTTTAAGATAGGAGAAACGGTAAATAATAGAGTTATCTCGGTTTTTATGCAGATATTTCTCCGGCCGTTGGTGCTAAAATCAATCGTGCAAAGATCAGTTAGTCGGCAGAATCCGAAAACCTCCCCCTGGCGAACCTGCTATGGCAGCGAACGCACGCGAGATTATTTCGTTTCACGCCTTGGAAAACCCTCGAAGATGTCCCTGCTATGGCAGCGAACACAGACGAGATTCCTCCAAGTTGCCTATTATCAAATATTTTAAAGTTACGCTACCAAGGCCTAGAATAGAACGGCGGTAATTAACAAATTTCCCTTGGTTTTGTGCGGATTTTACCCCGGCCGTTGGTGCTAAATCAATCTCTCAAAGAACAGTTAGCCGGCAGAATCCGAAAACCTCCCCCTGGCGAACCTGCTATGGCAGCGAACGCACGCGAGATTATTTCGTTTCACGCCTTGGAAAACCCTCGAAGATGTCCCTGCTATGGCAGCGAACACAGACGAGATTCCTCCAAGTTGCCTATTATCAAATATTTTAAAGTTACGCTACCAAGGCCTATGGTACTAGATTCAACACACCCCCGAAATAATTTGAGAGTCCCTCAAGAATTTACCTGCTTTGCAGCGAGAATGCTTGAAAGTTTCCCAACGTTATTTCCTTTCCCTTGTGTTGTATACCGGAATTGGGATTCCCGAAATATCTTGAAAATCCCCCAAGAATTTACCTGCTTTGCAGCGAGAATGCTTGGGAATTTTCCAATTATATTTCTTTTCCCCTGAAGTTACAGCCAACAGTAAATTCTTACTTCGGAATCGTACACAAATACGCGGAAAATCACTCAAATTAAACAAGCAGTAAGCAAAATAAAAATCTATTAATACAATTACTAAATACGCTAGAAGCAAAATAAATCTCAACACCAGAAGAATGAAAAATAATTTCTAAATTCGCTTACCTCGCTGGCGAAAATCAGTCGGCGTTTTCGGTTACGGCGGAAACGGTGGAACTGTCGGAGCAGGAGTCACAAGAGCACAAGAATCAGGAGTCAAAGAGAGCTATTCCGTTCCGTTTGCCGGTTTTATACATTCTTTTCGACCCCACTCAGGAGGTACCCTACTTAGCAATTTTAAGAACGGCGTCGACTGGCGTGCGCGAGCGATGCAGTAAGAAATACACATTAAATATATACCGGATGTATCACTATACATATTTAACAAATAAATTTACAGCTTTTGGTGAAAGAGGGGTGTATAAGCAAATAATGACGGAACTTAATAATAAAATGAGAAATAAAATAGGTACAGTTGAATGTCTGAACGAAAGAAGAAAAAAAAAATAGTAACATCGTTACATCCCCCTCTTTCTTCGGTAAAAAAAAAATTAATAAGTGAAAGTGAAGCTTTCATTATATATTTTTTTTTCCAATCCTAACCTAAAACGAATATTTTTCACACAAGGCTAAACTTCTTTACCCAAGAAAACTTGCAGCGGAGTGGATTCCAAACCTCGCTGGCGTTACTGGAGTCTGGAACTCCTCATACTCAGACTTGGATACGGGCGGGAAGAGCGTTGCCTCACTCCTCTACAGGTGGGGCGGTTCCGAAGCATCGAGTACCGCTGACGAACGCCGGTGATGTCTTCTGGAGTTTCCGGGGAACAGTCACATAGGTTGCATTGAATGCCAACATCTCGGCGGGATCGGGAAACTATGAGTGCTTGAGTTGCTACAGAGCGTCTTCCCGGCTCAGGTGAAGAACGGGACAGGGATCGGCAAGTAGCTCGGCTTACAGACGGTTGATTCCAGCGGGAACAACGTAAGGACGGCTTCATAACAGTAGTCCTAACTGTCGGCATCTTGCACAAACAATCTCGGGACATCTGACCAAAACGTCCGCAACGGGAGCAGAATAGGATGGCTTTTCTGCGAGTACAAGCGTCACGGCGGTGTCCGGGATATCCACATTTCCAACATAGATCCCTCTCAATGGGCAAGTAAATGTCATCGCATGTTGGTTCGCTCGATAACTGGCATGTATAGCTGGACTTCTGACCGGTTCCTCGTCTAATTTCTTCCGGTATTTTGTCTAGTAACGAGGACGTACTGGGCGCTGCAGGAATCTCCGGGTCCATTTCGTTACACTCGGGCACCGGGCTCACACCCTGCGTTACTTGGACTGACGGTCCGGCGGTCGTATCTAGATTGGCACTAGGTAGGTCCTCTGGCGGGGCCGATTCGGGCGGGAGGTCATCTTCATCCAAACTCTCCATCCCAGATATGTCTAACACTTCAAATGAGGACTCGGAACCCATGGTGTATAGATTAAGAGGCCGAAAATCTATAAACGAAAAGACAGTTTAATTCTAGCCGGAACTGTATGCACGAACAAAGTTTCGGGTGCGGGAAGTGC
Organism: Galeruca laticollis; assembly: GCA_963921935.1. Classification (NCBI taxonomy): domain Eukaryota; kingdom Metazoa; phylum Arthropoda; class Insecta; order Coleoptera; family Chrysomelidae; genus Galeruca; species Galeruca laticollis. The sequence goes on from OY998177.1 coordinate 207,619,058, forward strand.
TACACTTGACGTGAGTCTGACTGACACTAGGTTCAAACGGTTCTCCCCATAAAACAAAAGAAAATTCTTCAAAACATCCCTTAATTACAAAAAACTAAAAAAAACAAAATCCTACACAGAACACGCGGACGCACTCACACAGTGCTAGCGTTCGTTAACCGGCGGTAGGTATACCTTACGCAGAACCCCTTGGTCATCGAATAGGTACACCCTACACCAACGTCGCGGATCGGAATTTGCGGGCCGGAATGGACGGCTACGGTTGACCCATTCGGTCGGCCACGGATGGTCCTTGGCTTGTTGGAGGGCGAAGGAAATCAGCCGTTGTTGTTCCGTTGGACCTGCTACCAACCGGGGTGGAACAGATGGGGCAGGAGGCGGCGGAAATAATGGGTCGAAGGCGTACTGGACATCGGACCGTTGGGTAATTTCTTCGCTGCACTTGACCCATTCATAATCCTCTGCCGGCAGGACTATCTCTCTCCGGATAACGGTTTCCAGCGTGACCGTCTCCACGTACGTGCCGGCTTCCGGATAGGGGGGTGACGGCGGCGGTGTGTTGCCCGGGACATACGGCGCTACAGCCATCAGGTCTTCCATGGAGGAACGCTCGGTATCCGGTACCCATTCGAAACCGAATTCAAAGTCCGACACGTCCTCCCAGGTCGGGACAAAATCTTCCGGGAACAGGGGCGTTTCCGGGAACGTCGAGGTAACAGGCGAGGGAGAAGCTGCGGGGCTGGTCACAGGGGAAGTTAGATCTATGATCTCTTCTTCCCGTTGCAGGTGTTCTCTTACTTCCGGGGTACATTCCCGTACCTGGGTATCTCGGCTTCTACCTGGCTGAGGTCGTTCGGCTCGGTCCGTTACTAGGTTTCGGAGAAGTGTGGGATCATTCCCAAGAGGCGGTACTTCATAGTTCGGTTTCATTCTGAAAAGTACTAATTACTAGCGTTTCCTGAAATCGGTTTCAAGTCTTTAATATGTATCCGATAATAACGCCTGCCTTGTGCATCTTTTAAATCGTACACCACGGGGGATAGAACTTTCACTACTTTATACGGACCGGAATATTTCGGGGCAAGTTTCGCGGCCACATGGTCTGCGGCGGATGACAGGGTATGTTCTTTTTTCATTACCGAATCACCTACCGTACATCTCCAGTCCCGGCGGCGTAGATTGTAATATCGGCTTTGCGTCGTAAAGGCTCTAGACAGATTCAGTCGGACTAGCTCGAAACATTCTTGCAATTTGTTCAAGCTAAGTAAGTGCTGTTCAGAGACTTCATTTTCGGCATTTCCGGCATCATTGGGTGTTTCAGATTCTTCTTTCGCCTGATCTTGTTCCACTTCTCGGCGTAGCGTATTCGGGACGTCCAGATCTCTTCCGAAATTGAGAAAGGCGGGAGAAAAGCCGGTAGAGTCGTGCTTAGAGTTATTAATCGCAAACTTCAGGTCGGATATTCTCAGATCCCAATCTCGGTGGTCTTGTTCACAATACTGAGCTATCATGGTCTTTAAAGTACGGTTGGCTCTTTCAACAGGGTTAGCTTGTGGTGTATATGGCGGGGTGAATCGATGACGTATTCCTAAGCCTCTCAACATTTCCTTAAAGAGCTTACTATCATATTGTGTCCCATTGTCTGATAATACGGTGTGAGGACATCCAAACGTGGTCAGAACTTCTTCGTAAAAAGCGTTACTTATCGCGCTAGCGGTCGCTTTTCTGATCGGTTTACACTGTACCCATTTTGTGAAACGGTCCTGGAACATGACTATGTAGCAGTTTCCTTTTTTACTGCGCGGCAGCGGTCCGACAATATCGGTACTGACAGTTTCCCAGGGACGTCGATTTCGGGACGGTTGCATCTTCCCAGCTAACTGCTGTTGAGACGGTTTGTACTTTAAGCATTGCATACAGTCACGGACGTACCTGGTTATGTCCCTAAACATTCCTGGCCAGTAGTACATCTTAGCAATCTTCGCTATTGTTTTTGCAATCCCTAAGTGTCCGGCGGTAGGGGCATCGTGATTTTCCTGTAAAACACGGGATCTTTGTGACTTCGTCACACACAGCTTCCACGGGTCAGACAGTTCAGGCTCACTCAGATCATTCAGGTCCCAAAAATGTCGGTACATTCGTCCTTCTTTGATGCAGTAATCAGGAAATTTACCTGGGTCTCTCAACACTTCCTCTTTCTTGTTCCGGTACCAGGAACATTCCTCTGGAATATCGGCTATGCACACTTCCGCTGATTGCTCAGGGGTGTCCGGCAGCGGGTTCCTAGACAGTGCATCGGCTACTCGGTTCATGGTACCTCTTCGGTATTTGATCTCGAAATCGTATTGTTGCAAAAATATACTCCAGCGGGCTAAACGACCAGATGGACTAGATATAGAATGCAGCCATCGTAAGGACTGGTGGTCAGTTACCACCGTGAAATGATAGCCTTCTAGATAGGGGCGCATCTTATCAATCCCCCACACTATGGCAAGGCATTCTTTTTCTGTCACTGAGTAGTTCTTTTCAGCTGGACTCAGGGTTCGGCTCGCGTAAGCTATCACATGTTCATTACCATCTATCTGTTGTGTCAGGGCCACCCCTAATCCATATTCGGAAGCATCGGTTTGCAGCGTAAACGGTAGACTGAAATCTGGGCAACTTAAAACAGGCGCTTCAGACAAACAGGTCTTGATTCTGGCAAAAGCACATTCTTGTTCTTCAGTCCATTTCCAGCGGTGTGCCTTACGTAGTAACTTGGTTAATGGAGCTACTGTCTGAGAAAACGAGGGCACAAAACGGCGGTACCAAGAGGCTACTCCCAAAAATCTTCGTAGCTCACGGACGTTTCGTGGAGCTGCAAACTTCGAAATACTCTCTACTTTTTCGGGATCGGTACTGATACCTTCTCCGGTAATGACATGACCTAAATATTTCATGGATGGTAAACAGAAATGGCATTTTTCTGGGTTTATTTTCAGCTTGGCGTCTCGTAGACGGCGGAAAACCTCACCTAGATTTTTCAGGTGTTCTTCGAACGTTTCTCCTAGTACAATAATGTCATCCAAATAGGCGAATGCATGCGGATCCAAATCAGGTCCGATAATTCGATCTACTAGTCGCTGAAAGGTGGCCGGCGCTGAATGTAGACCAAACGGCATAACTGTGAAATGGAAAAGTCCCCGCCCTGGCACGGTAAATGCAGTGATGGGTTTGCTTTCTGGAGCTAGAGGGACTTGCCAATATCCACTCTTCAGATCTAGACTGGAGATATACTTTGCGCGTCGCAATTTATCCAGAATAGCATTTATGAATGGAAGAGGGTATGCGTCCTTCCTTGTGACATCATTCACCTTCCGAAAGTCAATGCAGAAACGGTTTTTTCCATCCTTTTTCTTAACGATTACCACCGGAGAACTCCACGGACTGCCCGAGGGTTCTATCACCCTTTCCTTCAGCATCAGGTCCACTTCAGAGTTACAAATCTCTTGCATCTTTGGGTTCTGGGGGCGGTATCGTTGCTTGATCGGAGTTGAGTGCAGTAGGTGGATCTCGTGTTGTACTAGGTCTGTTGGCCCTTGAACTTCCTCAAATTTCGGTAATTCCATATCGAGGAATCTTCTCAACGTTTCCTCTTGTATTCCTGTTAGGTTTCGGTCTTGTAACGGCGTTATAGCTTCTATAGGAGATTCTTCGGTAGGTAACTCCCTACTGTCATCAAACTCTCCTAAATCAGACCGGGTTAAGCCGGTAAATGTTCCAAGTTCCTGGCAGTTATCAGTATTGTTATCAGAGTTTACATCTTTGCAGATTCTTCTAACAGCGGATTCTCGAGGATATTCTATACTAGATCTCCCTCTATCACCTTGGGATCTTTCCATGGCTGACTGGGAGATATCAGTCATTATCCTATCAGGTTTCACTCGAGAATATTCAGTATCAGATCTCCCTCCATCACCTTCGGCTTCGGGTCCGTTCAAGGCTGACTGGGAGATATCAGTCAATATCCTATCAGTTTCTCCTAGAGGATATTCAGTATCAGATCTCCCTCCATCACCTTCGGCTTCGGGTCCGTTCAAGGCTGACTGGGAGATATTAGTCAATATCCTATCAGTTTCTCCTAGAGGATATTCAGTATCAGATCTCCCTCCATCACCTTCGGCTTCGGGTCCGTTCAAGGCTGACTGGGAGATATTAGTCAATATCCTATCAGTTTCTCCTAGAGGATATTCAGTATCAGATCTCCCTCCATCACCTTCGGCTTCGGGTCCGTTCAAGGCTGACTGGGAGATATCAGTCAATATCCTATCAGTTTCTCCTAGAGGATATTCAGTATCAGATCTCCCTCCATCACCTTCGGCTTCGGGTCCGTTCAAGGCTGACTGGGAGATATCAGTCAATATCCTATCAGTTTCTCCTAGAGGATATTCAGTATCAGTAAAGCTTACTCTAGCGGTATCTGTAACAGCACCATTTTCCCTCGCAGTATCATTATCAGTAAAAATGGAACTAGCGGTGTCAGTAACGATCATTTCGCAGGACAACCCATGATTATTCTCCCCTAGCGGTGGCATTACTGTGTCAATGATTCCTATGGGAGAGGACAGTGTATCTGGTTCTCGACAGTTTACTAGCTTTCCGTCCTGGTAGATCTTCCCTGTACCTAGTTCTAAGCAGAAATTATACTTCTTCAGTGTATCCAGACCAAGAACCATATCAGCGACCAAACCTGGGAAGTGTTCCAACGGTTCCTCCATGATGACGTCATTTACCGTAAGCTGCAGATCATAGATGTCTGTGATAGAAACCAAATTTCCATTTGCTAAACGTGCTCTTGTCGAATGACTTATCGTTCGCTTTTGTTGGGAAAATTGTTTCGCTACTGCATCACCCACATACGATCTGATAGCTCCCGTGTCCAGCAAGGCTTTAAACTTGAAGTTTTCCATTTGGACGTCAATTTGGGGTCGCGGATCTGACGGTTCGGAAGTCGGATGTTCTTGAGAGGCTAAAAGATTAGGAAACTGTGACGGCCTCCCTTCGGGACAGTTTCGGTTTAGTTTTCCGGCTTCGAACAGGAACAGTCTCGGGTAAGGACTCCTTCCTTACGGCAGCGGGAACAGAATATTTTCAGCGGATTTCTACAATTTGCTCGGACGTGGCCTGTCTCGCCACACCGCCAACACAGTGTACTGGAATTTCTCGGTATAGGTGTTCGACTAACTGGATCAACTGGGCGAGAGCTACTAGTACTAGTTATGGGTTCTCGGGGCGGACTGGAAGCTGCATTTGGATTCCGAGATGCATTAGCCGGCGGAAAACGTGGATTAGTTCCTCTTCGCCATCCACTGGTGCTAGGAATATTTTGGAGTTCTTTTCGTAGCGACTCGAATTCCTTGACCTCTTGACAGAAAGTAGTAAAATCCTTAAAGTCCGTTTTACGGATCTGCTGTCTATATTCAGGTAGCAGATTACGATATAGCCAGGCTAATTGTTGTTCATCGGAGAGTTTCCCATGTCTACGCATCAAAGTTTGTAGATCAGTGATGTATGCCGATGCCGCCTCATTCCTCCTTTGCAGACGCTTGCTAATTTCCGCCTCTAGGTCTACTTCATAATTAACCGGATAGAAGAAAATGCGAAAAGCTCTTTCAAAATCCTTCCAGTTTGTCCATCGGCTTCGGTTGTTGCGGAACCATAGTGCTGGTTCACCAGACAGGAACTCGGGTAACACCGGTAGTAACTTATCTTGCGGCACATTCTTAGCAGTGCAAATTTCTTCCAGTCGTTCCAGAAAATTTGCCGGATCATCGCGATCTCCAAAGGATACTTTCCAATCGTGCACATTCAACGGAGAAGTAACGGGAGTAGTAGTAGTAGTCATGGTTATTACGGAACTCGTGCCTCCAGTGGTTACTGCAGTACGGTCAAGCTCTGGAGCTACCGGACTACTTGGGTTTAACCCTTCGCCTCCAGCCGGAACGGAATTAGTACTCCTTTGTACAGCTGATGATTTTTTTAGAAAACTAGCTAGTCGTCGGCGCTTCTCTCTTACGGATCCAGTTGGAGACAGTTGTCGCTTGGTTAGCTCATCAGAGAGTTCTTCTTTCTTTAGAGAATATATCCAGCCCACAAGCGGCTTATCAGTGGTTTCCTGTGGGGATGTACGTTTATCGTTACTATCCGTGGAATCGCTGTATTCACTAGTTGACATCAGATGTAATCCTCAAATCGGCTCGGTCGGTATATCCAGACAAGCAAAATACCCAACGCCGGTTCACCCTCGTTGGCGAAAATTTGAACTAGTTACCTCGAATAAACAAGTCCAGTTCGGATAATCAACAATAGAGAAAAATTTCTTCAATCAACAACAAATCAATCTCGTATTTCAGATAAAATAAAATAAAACTTAAGACTTGGCGGATCTTTAAACGTAGAAACCAATACAAAATTTCTCGCAACAGGAAATACAACTCAAGATACAAATGTAAATTTAGAAATTGAAATCTCCAAGATACTTTCTAGAAAACAAATTCTAAGTCAAAATCAGCTTTTATTTCTATTCGATACCCATAACTGTAATATCTATTCAAAAGTGTATGGTCAGTAGTGAACGATGATACCAAAATTGCAGGACAGCTGGTATAATATATTATTGCTAGCGGTAAATAATTATCAAAATATTCGCAAATAAAAAGTCTAAGTATCAATCACTTTTTGCTTCACAAATTTTTAAGTTTAAATCAGCTTTGATTTCTATTCGAACCCCAAAATTACAATACCTATTCAAAATACTATTATCAGTAGTGAATGATGATAACAAAATTGTGGGACAACCGGTATAATATACTATTTCCAGCAGTAACTAATTATTAAAATATTCGCAAATAAAAGTCTAAGTAAGAATCACCTTTTGTTTCTATTTAATACTGAAAATTGTAATCCCTATTTATTGGTACAACCGGTATAATAATTATTAAAGTATTTCCATGTAAAATCTATTGATTCTATTTTATTAGCAAAATTACTTTTTAAAAGAAAACGATTACAATTCAATATTTCAGTTAACAACAAACAAAACTAAAAAAAGCAATTATCGTTAACAAGAAACGACTAAAAAAGAAACTGGTTCTCCTAATTTGAAAAATATTTCTATCGGCAATATTTTATTGCAACTTCCAAAATATATTCTTTTACGCACTAAATTTAACAAATTAGATCCTACGAGATTTTCGAAATGTTGGTTGAAAATTTTAATTATGGATTTATGAAGGTTTACACACTCGTGTTTCTGATTCGGAATTTTAACATCAAAATTCTCTAAATAATTCACAATATGCGGAAGAAAATCCTTAATACAGTTACGACAACGGCTCCGGTTTTTATAACGACGGTCTCTGCTCCTTCAACAACGGTATTTGCTCTTACAACTACGGTTCCTGCTTCAATGACAACGATATCTGCTCTTACAATAACAGTCTTTGCTCCTACAACAACGGTTTCTGTATTTTTCTCACAACAACGGTCCCTGTATTTCTTACAACAATAGTCCCTATATTTTTTTTTTACAACAATAGTCCCTATATTTTTTTACAACAATGGTCCCTGCTCGGGCGCCATTTTGTGACGTGCTTTCTTTCCTCAGAAGAATTACGGACGTCACTATGACTCCCGTGGCTTTACTATCTACCAGATTTTCTCGGGCGCCAGATTTTTGGGATGGTTTACTCCACCGAACTCTCGGAAATGGTAGCGTCAAGAGTTACCAGGGTAGCAACAGATGGAGGTTAAGTAATTCCAGGGGTCTGTTGTTTTTGACCTCTATGCCGTGCGAAGTGGGAAACAGGCTTTAATTGTTTACCACTATCGGAAAATGAAACTACCTGTGCTTTATCAAATTTCACAATTTATTTCGGTCTCGAAAGAATTTGGGAAAAAGGAAAATAGAACGAACTTCTTAACTATATAATTAAAACAACTAAATTTTAATGAAAACCCTTCAGTATTTGCGATTTATATTAAATTACTGCCCAGACCAAAGCACTTTATTACAGAATAAATGTTTTACGCTTACAAGCCTAACGTGCAAAGCTCTAATAGTTTTCGGCGATCGCCGGTGAAAATCAGCGAAAATTTACTAGCAGTACGGTGAGAATTACACAGAGAAAGCGTTATAAAGGCACTAGCAGTGTTCTACGGGAGCGTTTCTTGGCATTTGTGTACGGTTTAAGATAGGAGAAACGGTAAATAATAGAGTTATCTCGGTTTTTATGCAGATATTTCTCCGGCCGTTGGTGCTAAAATCAATCGTGCAAAGATCAGTTAGTCGGCAGAATCCGAAAACCTCCCCCTGGCGAACCTGCTATGGCAGCGAACGCACGCGAGATTATTTCGTTTCACGCCTTGGAAAACCCTCGAAGATGTCCCTGCTATGGCAGCGAACACAGACGAGATTCCTCCAAGTTGCCTATTATCAAATATTTTAAAGTTACGCTACCAAGGCCTAGAATAGAACGGCGGTAATTAACAAATTTCCCTTGGTTTTGTGCGGATTTTACCCCGGCCGTTGGTGCTAAATCAATCTCTCAAAGAACAGTTAGCCGGCAGAATCCGAAAACCTCCCCCTGGCGAACCTGCTATGGCAGCGAACGCACGCGAGATTATTTCGTTTCACGCCTTGGAAAACCCTCGAAGATGTCCCTGCTATGGCAGCGAACACAGACGAGATTCCTCCAAGTTGCCTATTATCAAATATTTTAAAGTTACGCTACCAAGGCCTATGGTACTAGATTCAACACACCCCCGAAATAATTTGAGAGTCCCTCAAGAATTTACCTGCTTTGCAGCGAGAATGCTTGAAAGTTTCCCAACGTTATTTCCTTTCCCTTGTGTTGTATACCGGAATTGGGATTCCCGAAATATCTTGAAAATCCCCCAAGAATTTACCTGCTTTGCAGCGAGAATGCTTGGGAATTTTCCAATTATATTTCTTTTCCCCTGAAGTTACAGCCAACAGTAAATTCTTACTTCGGAATCGTACACAAATACGCGGAAAATCACTCAAATTAAACAAGCAGTAAGCAAAATAAAAATCTATTAATACAATTACTAAATACGCTAGAAGCAAAATAAATCTCAACACCAGAAGAATGAAAAATAATTTCTAAATTCGCTTACCTCGCTGGCGAAAATCAGTCGGCGTTTTCGGTTACGGCGGAAACGGTGGAACTGTCGGAGCAGGAGTCACAAGAGCACAAGAATCAGGAGTCAAAGAGAGCTATTCCGTTCCGTTTGCCGGTTTTATACATTCTTTTCGACCCCACTCAGGAGGTACCCTACTTAGCAATTTTAAGAACGGCGTCGACTGGCGTGCGCGAGCGATGCAGTAAGAAATACACATTAAATATATACCGGATGTATCACTATACATATTTAACAAATAAATTTACAGCTTTTGGTGAAAGAGGGGTGTATAAGCAAATAATGACGGAACTTAATAATAAAATGAGAAATAAAATAGGTACAGTTGAATGTCTGAACGAAAGAAGAAAAAAAAAATAGTAACATCGTTACAAATTTTATGATAAAATGTTAATCAGGGCATCTCATAGATGCGGAAAAGTTAGTTTTAATCTTTAAAACCGTTTATTTTTGTTTTATTCCCCTTTTTATGAAGTGGTATTACAATAGAATTCTTGAAGGATGATGGCCATATACCACCGTCTATGCACTTATTGATTATGTGACATAATGGTTTCATAATAGAATCACCAATAATTTCGAGAGTTTCAGCTCTAATTCCGTCAATTCCAACCAATTTCTTATCCTTCAAACCTTTCCATATCGTTTTCAATTCATTGTCGTTCGTTGGTAATAAGACAAACGAGTTTGCAGTAAGATGCTTATTCGGAGTATAACTCTGGTCTCTAGTAATTTTATCAGCAAGGGTTTTTCCGGTTTTTACAATTTTTTTTTAAATTCGTTGGCGATAATATTTTTGTTGGTTATCATCAAACCTGAGTCAGTTTCGATGGAGCGTGTTGGAGTTTTAGATTTTTTATCTCTACTCAAGTCGCTCACAACCTCCCGTAATATTTTCGTGTTGGTGCCATTTTTTGTTATAATATTATTATAGTAATCAAACGTTGTTCTTTGTATCAACGAATTCAATTTATTCCTGTACTGTTTGTATTCATTTTTTAGTTCTACGGGTACTATGGTACTTGGAGTACCAAATTTTTGTCATTTTAGGAGAATTTTCAGTTTGTTGATTGACCAATTTTATGATTGAATATTGTTCAAGGTGTCTCACAGATGTACCCTATTGATTTTCATCTGACTAGAGCGAGCAATGCGGATCCCTATAAATCCAGACATACATTTTTGGTTATTTTGGGAGAAATTTCGGTTTGTTAGCACGATATATCCCCCGGAAGGTATACAAGTGACAATTTTATGATAGTCATAGGCGAGCACTAGAGATGTCATATGAAATTAGGAGTCGGAGTTTGGTTTATGTTAATTTGACTTTTCTTTTCAAGATTTCCGGCATATGCAAAAGGTTTTAAAAATCATAGAATTTGACCACATGTAGAAATAAATTGTTTTCCAAAAATTCTTTCGTGCCTTGAGTCGGGTTCTGTTATTTTTGTATTATTTAGATATTGCACTATTTTGAGCGCTGGTGGTATATTTATGGACTTCTCTATTATATCAGGAAGAGATAAATGTGTAGAAGGAGCGTATTGTTCGATATCTCTTTGGCAGATGTAAAATTTCCAATGTGTTCGAAATGTATCACAAAGTGTTTATTCGTGTTGATATGAATATGTGTCTGCCAAAACTAAGTGTATGCAATATTTCAGTTAGATATTCCCTGATTCTTGAAAAGATTGTAGGTGATAAAGTGGTAAGTCCATGTTTTTTTCAGTTTAATGGTTGATTGCTATAGCGTAGAAAATCTTCTACTTCGTCTCCGCCGCTTCTGAAGGTACTGTACCACTCATCCTTGCGTGTTTTTAATAGAGTTCATTTACCGTTAATCGCATCTAATATTTTCAGTGTTTCCACACACTAAATTATGTTTATAATTCCAAATCAACGAATAACAACACAAATCAAAATAACTACAACCACAACAGTAACTATAACAACATTACAACAAATCCTAATAACAATATTACAACAAATCTTAATAACTATAATTATAACACAAATTCAAATCAAAAAGTGGACTATAGAAATAATAATAATGATGATAACGATAATAATAGAAATAATAACATATACATTGCTTTACCCTACATCCCTAATGTTAACAGAAAAATTAAGAATATTTGCAAACCTTTCAATATACAAATTGCCGACAAACCACTAAATCAAACTGAACAATTTTTCACTAAATTCAAACCTGCTATTCCAAAAACAGAAACACCTAATACAGTCTATAAAATTGATGTAACAACTGCAACCAATCATATATAGGACAAACCTCACAATACTTGAAAAATAGATTACGTAACCACAAAAATGATGTCAAGAATTTAAAAAATAATACAGCTCTGTCCAGTCATTCTTTTAATACTGGCCATGAATTTTATTTCAATAGTTTTCAGATTTTGGATACTGAAACCAATTTTCATAAAAGATGTATCAAAGAAATGATTCACATTAAGAAAACTAACAATTTACTTAATTTTCGTGAAGATGTAGATGAATTGGATAATGTATATAGCAATCTACTAAACAAAATTTAATTTCAAACTTGTGATGTCTCCATCTTCCCGTTTCAATATATCATCTACAACCGTACTAAAATGTTTTATTATTTTGGTGTTTTTGCGTTTAAAAAGAAATTAATTCATATCGCCAGCAATACATACAGTAAAGATTTCTCTACCTATTTGAAATATAAAATGAATTGAGCAATGGAAATATATAGACCATAAAAATAACCCCAATTTCATTCTGAAAATGACTTAGATGATTTTAAAAATTCACTGTCTTCGTCTTATATGTATGTTTTATTATAATTGTTTTTAAAAAAAACAAAATGGATATGTTGAAGTAGCTGGTGAGTTTTTCAATTTTAAGCTTTGTAATATAAGAAAAAATAGGGATATTTAACTAATGTTTGGTGTAAACTCTCAATTTTATATTTTCAACCTTGATTAAATAATGTTAATATCATCTTTAAATAAAAATAAGAAAAGTTTTTATTATTGTAAGGTATCGTTGCAGATTGTCTTATAACGAAGTTGTAATAGAACAGTCATTATGTGTATTATATGAATAGCCCTGATTATGAACCTAAATAAAGGATTCGAAACTTTGGAAAAAGAAAAAAAGAAAAGCTTTTGAAGTTTTATTTCTTATAAAAGAAGTTGGCGAAGAACCATTGATTATATAAAAATTAAGTCTTATCTTTGTCTTCTCAATTATTATATTAAGTTTATTCCTAACCTTTCATGTAAATGGAAATTATTATATGATTGGTGTAGAGCTGGTGTTAATTTCTCTAAAGGTTGGAGTACAGAGTGTGAAGAGGTTTTCCAACTTAGTGGGAACTTATTAAGTTCTGATAGTGCTCTCACTCGTTATAATCCTAAGCTACCGATTTTTGTTACCTGCAATGCTGGTTTTTATGGTGTTTGGGCTGTCCTTAGTCACCATATGGATGGTGAAGACAAACCTATAGTATTTGCATCTGCAACTTTGTCTAATTCAGAAAAAAATATGGTAATGTGGAAAGAGAGGCATTAGCTATCATTTTTGCTTTAAAAAATTAATAAATATTTGTATGGTCGAAAGTTTGTTTTGATAACAGACCATCAACCTTTAAGGTTTATATTTGAAAAAAATAAGGGAATACCTGTTTCAGCGGCTTCGAGAATAACGCGTTGGGCCATAACATTATCTGGTTATGAATATGATATCCAGTTTAAGAAAGGGGCCTTAATTAATAACGCTGATGGTTTGTCTAGATTACCATGTAAACATCATACATATGTCAAAGGTTCTTTATATTCTTTCTGTTTAATGGAAAAGATGTCATTGACATCTCTAGATATAGCAAACGAAACAAATAATCATTTGATTTTAAGTAAAGTTAGGGATTTTACTTTATCTGGATAGCCTTCAGTCATAAACTATGAAAATTTAAAACCTTTTTTAAGCGGAAAAATGAACTCTCTGTTGAACAAAACTGTATTTTAATAGGTAATAAGGTTCTTATTCCCAAAAGTTTCCAAAATGAAGTCCTAATTTTGTTTGGTGAACAGCATTGCGGTATTGTACTAAGATGCTTATTAGATCTTACTATTGGTATAGTGCATTAAATAATGGTATAGAAAATTTTATTTCGTCTTGTAATGTGTGTCAACTTTTCAATTACTGCTTCTTTACTACCTTGGACTAATGCATTATAAAAATTTTATAGAGTGCACATTGATTTTTTTTTAAAGATAAATTTGTCTTTCTCATACTTGTTGACCAAAAATCCAAATGGATCGAGGTGAAATTGATGAGAAATTACACAAATGCTTCTGAAACTATAAGTGTTTTAAAAGAAATATTTTCAGTGTTTAGTCTGCCTGTCGAGTTAGTGTCAGATAATGGTTCACCGTTCAAGTCGTTTAACCTAATTTTGTTTTGTCAAGCAAATGGTTTTTTTTTTCAGTAAAGTCAACCCCATACCATCCGCAGAGCAATGGTATTACCGAGCGCGGTGAGCAAACTATTAAAAAAGACGTAGAGAAAAGTTTGTTTTTCTACAACTACTATGCAAAACACGCTTTTCTACACAAATTTTTATGCGCAAAGCAAGCCTTTTCTTAATTAGTTTGATATCCGTTATAAAAGTAATAATGTAGAGTGTGAGAAAAGTACACCTTATGGTACTTTTCCGCACGGAAATGTCACTTTGCCCACGGAAATGTCAATGTCAAATTTTTTTGACAATACTTTATAGTGGATTTCTGGGTGTTCAAATTTTAAATTTAAACTAAAAATTCTGTAAGTAAACTATTTTTTATTTCAGTTTATTGATTATAGATTATAAACAAATTCATTTATCACCCATTATTTTAGGAACTATGAACCGAGATCATAATTTATCTTCCGAGTTGTCGAATTCCGATATTGAGAATACTCCTCCAGATATTATCGAAAAGGCTCAAAATGCAATCGAAAATTTGTTACCTGGAGTTTCAAAAAACAAATATCAAAAATAATACAGCAAATTTTTGAACTGGAAGGAAATAAACAATATTAAATCATTCTCATAAAATGTTTTGTTGGATTATTTTCAAGAAATTTCTGCAAACTTTAAACCGTCTACACTGTGGTCTATATATTCAATGATAAGGGGCCTCATAAGTATCAAACATAACATAGATATTTCAAAGTATACAAAACTTCGAGCATAATTAAAAAAGCAAAACGAAAAAAGCTGTGACAAAAAAAAATCCCTTACATTGACATCTGCTGAAATCCATAAATTTTTAGAAGAAGCGCCAGACAATATCTATCTACTCGTCAAAGTAAGTCATAATTTTAAAGATTATATTTAGTTATTCAATCTATTATTATTTAGTAACCAATGTACTTCATAATATAGAAAAATCGAAATGAAAAACTTAAAATAAAATAAAGCAGCGGAAAGACCTAAATACAGTATTTCATAATTGTTGCCGCGATAGCTTAGTGAAAAACACATTAGCATTGGAACGAAGAGGCCCGGGTTCAAATCCTGTCGACTTTTTTTATATATTTGCAACTTATTTAATCTTTTTACTTTAATTTTGGAGCTAAATTAAAATTTTAATTTCAATCACAAATTTACTTGTAGGTTGTCATGGCTTTTGGATTAGCCGGAGCATGTCGAAGGGAAGAATTATGGAAATTAACTATTGATAACGTAAAAGATTCACAAGAATCCTTATTGGTTATTGTTCCAATAACTAAGACAAAAATATGCACGTCTGCGTCCACAAAATACAAATGAGAAGAGGTTATTTCTTAATTACCAACACGGAAAATGCACGCGGCAAGTAGTGGGCATAAATAAATTCGGAAATATGCCTAAACAAATTGCAGAATATTTAAAATTACCTAACTCTAAATTGTATACGGGTCATTGTTTTAGACGATCTTCAGCTACAATTTTAGCAAATTCAGGCGGAGACTTATTAACATTGAAGCGACATGGTGGATGGGGCTCAAATACAGTGGCGGAAGGATATATTGACGACTCGATATCAAACAAAATTGATATTGCCAACAAAATTGAAAAATCTATTATACCTGGGGCTTCGACTTCATATAATATTATTCCTAATGAAAAACAAGCATCAACATCTTCGTTGACAAACATTAACGATAACTTATCATCAGAAATAAATAATATACCAGGCACAACAATTCGAAATTGTTCCAATTTTACTATCAACTTTTAACTAATTTTTCTATATTCTGTGTTCATTTCTTAAATTCGTTCTGTTTAAGTTAAATAAAATACATATATAAGTTACTTTTTTCTTTAATTAATAAACGTAGTTGTAGAAAAAACATTGTGTACAACTCGTACGTAAAGCACTTTTCCCACTCGCTGGATTTGCGGCACTCGTCTTATGGCTCGTGCCACACATTTCTGCGCTCGTGGGAAAAGTAACGCCTTGCGAACTTGTTGTACAAACTACTAGTTCACAAGAAGGTGGAGTTATTTTGGAAAAAAATATATTGCGAAAAGTGTCAAATTTTCTGTTTACTCACAGAAATACCCCTTCAAGTTTGATTCCGAAACTAAAAGAAAAGTAAATATATACAAATTAAATGACAATGTTTTGTTCGTGGCAAAAGGGTAAAATTATGAAAACCTTAAGTTTTTGTACATATTTGGTAAGAGTTTGATAATGACATTAGAATTGTTCATTCTGATAACTTGCGCCCCCAGTTATAAGTTGGTGACAATGGACCATTGCTACCAACTATAGTATCTCCCGATTCGAGTGAATTACCGAATATTGGGAATAAAACCCCAAATTTGACCAATATATTCCCGAAAGTGTCTATTGAAAATCAAACAAATTTGGATGTAAAAGAAGTTGAAAATTCGAAAGTTATTGTGTCAAGTCCTTTAAGGTTTAGTAAAAATGTTAATAAAGATTTTCAAATGAAATTTCTGCTTCCCCGATTCATTCCCTAGTTACTCGTTCTGGAAGACTAGTTAAACGTCATTCTAAATTGACAGGTGTCGCAATGTCGATCCCCGTGTTTTATAAAGTCTTTCCTGTTTTATGTTTAGTTTAGAGTAAACTCTAAACATTCAAACGTTGCTTTGTTATTTCTATCAGCAAATACATAGCAGTTTACTGTATATATTTCTTCAGTTTAGCAGGTTTTTCATTTATTTCAAAAAGGACAATTTTCTTCACGGTTGAGATTAATTTCTTAATTTTAATAAGTGCCGTTATTTTTATTTGGGTCACATTTTTGGAAGGAAAGTTGAAGTTAGAATGTTATATCTTTATATGCATTCCATATTTTCCAAACAAGACAAACCATGGATGGATATCGAAACTAGGATAATTTCGCTTAACGACTTTTAATTTCACTATATTGACTAGATCAATGAAAGCACCGAATCGATTGTACATCCTTGGAAATTCGTATTCAGTTTGTTTCGCTACAATTAGCAAGACAAGTCATTATTCAGAGTGTTTTTAAGTTCTAATAACAAGGATGAAAAATTGAATGATTACAATCTTTATGACGGTCTAATAGAGCAGGCTGAATTAGCTGAATGCCATTATCATGGAGTTAATATCCAATATTATGTGAAGTTGAATTCTAATTAATTAGTAAGTATTTTTAAATTTTAATTTGAAGATTAAATTGACCTAGAAAACGATATATTCCCCTTCCACTTATTCAATTAAGAATGTGAAGATAACTGATCTATTTTTTTCTGAGAAGTGCATTTTTAAACCAGTTAGGATGCGTAGACTTCTAAGCAGTTTTTTCAGTTTAATGAACACTTTCTGTCGAACAAAAATAATAAGGAGTTCAAATGAAACGTACAACCACAAATTAAGTATTCATAGTTAATATCACCACTACTCGAGAGCTAGAAAATGACAGTGTCAGTTTTTTTTAAAATGACAGCTGTCAAAAGGGGTCGAAATAAATAATTGTGAATCGAACCTAATCAATTTTATTTATCGCTATCTCTTTTCAATATTACGAGGTCCTAATAACTGTCTCTAAGGGCCGCTTTTATAGGTTTCAGTTATCTGTGACCCTGAGTTAACTTCTATTTTAACCTACGGTTTCGTTTATGGGCGGATGTTAACCCGAAATTGTATACGTTAACTTACTAGATGAATGAGGTGCCAGATAACTTGAAGATTTGACATTTGAAAGTTTAAATATTGATTCCATATTATTGTGAGGTTATAATTGTCCATTCTTTCCTTAGACTAGGAAAGAGAGGGGACTCGTAACGCTGTCAACTATTGTGGTACCAATGCCCACCAAGTCATAGACTTCATTATCGTTATATGATAGTTCTAAAGAACTAAAATATTTATTTTATAAATTAATCTTTATACATGGGAGATTTAAAAATAAAACTATATTGATTTATTTAACTTATTTCAAAATTGTAGGCATTAGTAATTAGTAATTATAATCTTTTGGGGTTAGGAATTCCGAGAAACTGAACAATAAATTCGTTAATTTTCAATGAAAAAGTTTCGTAATGTCTTTTCTACTAACATAATTGAATTTATTATGAAATACGTTTTAACTCACTAGTGGGGTTTTATTATTAAAAGCTTTTTTTTAAGATATAAAGAAAAAAGTAGCTACCAAAAAAATAACTTGGAATAACTTACCTATGAAACGAAATTTCAGGTTCTTTCTTTCTGCTAGAAATCTTACACTGGTAATCACAACAATTAACCATCTTAACAAAATCAAAAGTCCACTTTGAAAGTACTTTAATCGCTCAATAATCGCAAAAAACTCTCTGGTGTTCACTATAGCATTGACCACCAAAAAATGGCGTCGGCTTTGAAATATGCATCAAACCGTAACCACAGCTTGCATAGAGAGTTACGCGTCCCCTCTCTTTCCTAGTCTAAGATTATTTCATTGTCAAATTATTTTGTTCTGTTCTTCACTATTAGTAGAAAGAGATACGACTTAAAAATTATGTGGGTTATTTTATCAGATATTAATGACGCATGGGAAAAGTTTCACCGGACCAACTGTATAAGACATTGCAAAAATAATAAATGTATTGTTTCCTTCTGATTGCCAGTGTCCAACTTATTTTGTTTTTAGGGAGAGAAAATGCAGAGCTTTTCAGGAACAGAAAAGGGTATTTCTCATTGAATGTACAAACAATTTCTGATGGAAAAATGAAAATAAGAGACATTGTCTGTAAATGGCCTGGGTGTACAGCAGATTCGACAATTTTTGATAACTCAAGGCTCAAAGCGAAATTAGAAAAAGGACATTACGGAAACAGTTATATTGTAGCTGATAAGGGTTAAACTTTAACAAAGTATACCATGATTCCACTTAATAACCCCCAAACTGAAGCAGAAAGATTATACAATAAATCTCAAATCAGAACCAGAAATATCGTTGAAAGACAATATGGGGTATGGAAAAGGAGGTTTCCAGTATTAAAATTCATAATGAGATTAAAAGTACAAACAACGATGGTAGTGATAGTTGCAACTGCAGTTTTGCACAAAATAGCCATTGATATGAATGATGCAGCGCCTGCTGAAAATGATTTACATATAGATAATGCTGATTTCAACCAGTATGGACATCAAAATGTGGATGTGGGTGGTGAATTAGAAAGACAAGCATTGATTCAAGATTATTTTCAAAATCTATAATAAAGAAATTATATAAAAAATCGTTATCAAAAATTAGAGTATAATGATTAATGACAAATTTTTATTAAGATATCTTGTTTATTCACGGTCCAATTACCTTTGTAATATTTGGAGTTCTACAATATGTTTCTTCATTTTGGTATCATGTTCGGCACTTGACTGCACAATATTCAATTCATGTTCTTCTTCTTTCATGAGTGTCTCTTTTAATAAACATACTTTCTGAACTTGAATAAGCTCTAATTTAGCTTCAGACAAAGTAATAATTTTTATTCTGCAGTCAGCAGTTAATTGGCTTTTTTCCTTATAATTAATACTGGTACTTATTTTCAGATACTTAGATTTTGGGGTGTCCCCCTGGTGAAACTCTCCACTTCTTTTGAGTGGTATTGTTCCTTTGTTTCCTTCAAACTCAGGATGTTCAGACATATATCTGGATGAGCAGGATTGTTCAGTGATGTTATTTTCTAAAATAAGTATACATTATAAATATATGCCAATATATCATGGTAAATATTGATACCTACCATTTTGGTTTATATGAGTTGCCTTGACTTTGTTAGGTTTGACCAATTCCAAAACTACAGTTTTTGCATTTGCAGTGTTCACACAAGTTATATTGGAAGATAATGAATGATTTGCATCCATCACTGTTGCCTATTTCTCGGAGGGCTTCCAATTTGGGCCAAATTCTGTCAAAATTCCCATTCACATTCAGTTTTTCAGATAGGGGACGTTTCAATATTTTTGGGTTCCATTTGCCCCAGGCATAAGGAGAGTTTTCTTGAGCAACTAAAAATATGAGATATAAAATTTATCACTTTGATTTATTTACTATGTACTTACAATCAGTCACTGGCTCATCGGTAGCTGACTCTAACTGCTCAATAGTCTCAGTAATGTTGTTTTCATACAAAATTCCATCACAATCAGCATAAGTATCTAAGCCAGTAACAGCCGCTCCTATGACTTCTTTCACTTTTTCATCTATTTGGGTGATAATTATTTCTGTCTTAGTACAACCTCCAGTCTTGTAAATTTCATTTCTCTCAGCCACAAACTTCTTCTTACTTGCCTTCTTAATATTGATCCACTTTTCTCGCAATTGTTTCGTTGTTCTGATATTGAAGCCCATTCCATTGAAATCATTACGTAAATAGCATCAGATTCTTTATTCTCGATTACATTCTTGTACTTTTCCTCAAGAAAAATAAGAGCTTCTACCTCTGGTTGTGTGAAGTTGAATGATCGGCGGTTCTTTCCGTTTTCCATTTCCAGTAAATTTTTGCAAAAACACTAAGTAATTGGTAATATTTAATACTGACAGTCTCCCACAATAATAATGTCTGTGAACTACCATTCCATTATCCTCATGAACTGACAACTGACATCATCAACTTGACATGTACTTATAAAATCAAAACTTTCCACAAATAGAGTTAACTGCATGGTTAACCGACGTGTGTTAACTCGAAGATTTAACAGTAACCTATAAAAGCGGCCCTTAATGTTTTAAAAAATGCGGCATTAAGAAGAAGAAAATAAAGAAGATGTAGATGTTGCAACCAAAACTAACCTAAAACTAATCCAATGGATAATAACCTGAAAATATCATCTCATCTTTTATTTAAACGAAACAATTCAATAAAGATGTGATGTCAATTTTTTTCTCTCTCGGGTGCGTTTTAGGGGAGTAATCCTTGACCCTTCACCCCCTTACGAACACTTACTAATATCGTTGTTGCCACAGAAATGGAATACTATATGCGGATTGATTAATTGTAATAATAGCGAGTACTCGTTAAGTTGTGAAGGGTCAAAAATTTGCATCCAGACCATACTGATTCCGAATCCGTTTAAACCTAAGCTCTCGTACTTACCGTTCGCTGAAGCTTGTATAGTCGTGCGATATCTCAAGACCGTTTATAGTTCGATTGTGTGGTTAAATTCTTTGCGATTTGTTGCATCTGTAGTTTAAATTCAAAATGGATGACGAAGCAAATGATTCATATTTCCTTGAAAATTATTTTAAATTTGTGTTGTTAGTGATATATATTTAAGGAGAGACCAGAAATTGGAGTTCGTAAATCTTTTCAAGGAGTTAAAGGAGCAACCACAAAAGATTTATGAATATTTTAGAATGTTGCCTTCAACATTCAATTATATACTAAATAGAATCCACCAACGACTCAAAATATACTCTAATTTTCGAAAAAGTATTCATCCTAAACAAAAACTAACTGTAACACTTAAGTAAGTGAGAAGTATGTATTTAAGTCATACATATAAACGCTCATAATTCACATCATTATTTAAAAGTGTAAAAATATCGAGCAGTATTTTCTGATTCTTGGACCAATGATGAAGCATCTTGGTAGGGCATATGTGGTGATAATAGGTCTGTATATCAGGTAACGATCAGAGTTCATTTTAAATATAGTATATTACATTACGTGTGCCGAAATTGACATTTTTCTCACGAGTCGGAAATATTGAAACACAAGGCGTAAGCCGAATTCGACAATCCCACGAGTGTGATAAATGGACGTAGTTATGCAGAAACCTACCAACCCACAAAAGTCGTGAAATCTGCTTAATGTAAATATGCATGTATTAAAACTCATTCTGTAATTTGCAGAAGCCTACCAACCCTACAACACATCACAACCACTATACACGTAATATCTACCAATCCACATTGAAGCTGAACGCTTGTTTATAATTGTGCAGAACACGATCAACCCACTTGGTTTATTTCGCAACTCGAGTCAGGATCACGTTGGCCAACCAAGTGGGTTGGTTGCGGTCTGCGTTAATATATTCCATCACATAACCTCACAAAAAATCAAGCTCATGGTGCAGGGTGTGTATTGTTTCTGAGAGAAAAGTATTAGTAATCACTTGCTTTTCATAAACTTGTATAACATTATTGTGGTTTAAGCTGGGATTGTGACTGTGTAGAATATTAAACGTTACAATGTCGGATCGAACTCGTCGTATTATGGATTTGGTACTGGATAAAACCGTGCAAGGTAAGATCTATTTTTTTGTCAATTTCAAGGTATTATAAGCATAGTATTAGGTTTTTTCAAATCATTACTTCATGATTTTTTCGTTTATTTTATTCAGTAGGCATCTAAAAAGTAATGATGGTCGTTACTTACGACCACAGGTTGAGTCACGAGGTGAAGACGAATGTCATAATCTATATTATATCAAGTGAATAACAAAATAGTTACTCGCGAGCGGAATACTATATTTTTTCTACTACCGGTTCGATCAATAGTGCATAGCAGATTCCTATTATTGAGAAATTAAATTATTTAGTAGTTGTAAGCCCTATCAATAACGGTTAACATTCTTATAATCATTATGTAAAAAGGTCTTTACTAAATGTGTTGTTCCAGGAGAACAACCGAATTTCAAGCTAAACGAAATGAAAGTAGTGAAAGACTGCAGTATGCCATCAGTAGATTCCACTGCTACGAAACCGAAAGAAACACCGACGGACTTTTCATTAGCCACTTGTTCAAATACGAATATAACAACTTTCCAAGATGAGAACTTCCCCTACGTTAGTGACGCAGAAGACGACGACGATTCCGTTTGTGATCTGACGTATGAAGCTGAAAGTTCCTCGTCTTCCTCAGAAATGCCAATGGAAAATATTGGAGCCCAAGAGCATATTGTAGCCGATTCTGTGTTACAGGATAACCAAAACATGCTAACGGGTCGACCTCGCAAAGGAAGAAAGAGGAAATATAGTAATCAAAACCGCAGTGAAAGGAAAAGAAAACGAAACAGCAATGAGAGTTACTACAACCACAAAGGCAGAAAAATTGAACCTAAAATATTTGTTTACTTTAATTGTAAATGTAAACTGAAATGTTCTGATTACGTTTCAGAAGAAATTTGCCGGGCAGAGTTTGAAAGATTTTGGTCATTGGCAGCTTATGATAGTCAGGTTAACTTTATTGCCGCTTGCGTACAACAACGACCAAAAAAGAGGGTGTATGGGAGGAATCCAGAAAAGCGAACTTATTCAAGAACATATAAAATACAAAACACTATTGTTTGTCGAGAAATGTATTGCAAAACTTTAGGCATAACGTCATTCAGAGTTAACACGTCTCTCAAAAAGTTCCATGGTGTCCTCTCAATTACCGACCAGAGAGGCATAAAGCAAGGGGGGCATAATAAACTTGATGAAAAGAAAGTTGAAGAGGTTCGCACTCAGATTGATAAAATTCCTAAATATGAATCTCATTATCGCCGAGAACAAACAGATTCGAAATTTCTTCCTCCAGAGATGACTATACAAAATATGTATAGCATGTACTCTAATGAAACCGAGAATCCTGTAAGCCTGGCCTCTCACAAGAAAATATTTTATACAAATTTTAATTTGAAATTTAAATCTTTAAAAAAAGATACTTGTAATATTTGCGACAAACTCGCCATACAAGTCAAACATGAAGATGACCCAACTAACAAAAAAACTCTAGAAGAAATACATAAAACGCACTTAGATGCAGCAACATATGCTCAAGATTTAAGACGACAAGATTTTAAACTGGCTAAAGAAAACGAAGACTATGAATGCCTTACTTTTGATCTTGAAAAGACACTTCCATTACCACGAATTCCTGCAAACATTGCGTTTTATAAAAGACAACTGTGGTTGTACAACTGTGGGGTACATAGTGGAAAATACAATCAGGCATATTTTTATGTTTGGCCAGAGGGAACTGCTGGGAGAGGTGCTCAAGAAGTAGGCTCGTGTCTATTAAAACATGTAGTATTGAAGTTACCAAAAAATGTTAGTCATCTTATTTTATGGAGTGACTCTTGCGGTGGTCAGAACCGCAACATAAAAATTACCCTATTATTAAAACATATATTGCATAGCTGCCCTAACTTAAATGATATCACTTTAAAATTTGTTTATCCTGGACGTAGCTTCCTCCCAAATGATTCAGATTTTGGAGACGTAGAAAATGCCTTGAAACATACACAAAGATTATACTTGCCATCTGATTATGTTACAATAATGCGAGATTGTCGCAAAAAAAGCCTTTCATTGTAACCAATATGATGACTACAGATTTTGTATCTACAAGCAAATTAGAAAAAAGTATAGTCAACCGAAAAGTATCCGTTACAGGTAACAAAATCAATTGGTTATGGATTCGAAGTATCCATATAGAAAAAAATGACCCATTTTCCATCATGGTTAAACAAAATGATTTCACTGCAGTTGAGGAAAAAATTAACATTCAGAAAAATACCAGACAAAATTCCAAAGAAGAAGTATTTCTAGATGTGCCATTACTGTGGCCAAATGGAAAAACTGTGGCAGAGAAAAAAATTAAAGATTTAGAGGACATGATGCATCTTATACCGCCTGACTGCCATGATTTCTATAAAAGTTTGAAAGGTAATCCTAATATTGAAGAGGATGTGGATGGTTTCAATATAAACAATGTGGATTTTGACATAGAGGATGTTGTTTAATTTGATAATTAAATGAAGATTCTTATCAATGAACGTCATTTCATTTCTGAAATTTATTAAAATTTGTTTGCTACCAACCCACAATATATTGTTCATGGCCGTCGTTTTTTCTTTAATTTTCTAAAAATTGGTTTTCTACAGAATGCTACCAACCCACAAATTTTTTTTTATTTTTCAAAATATTGAATTGAGTTTAGCACGATTGTACTATTGTAAGTTCCATATAATCTAAACAATATAGTTTTATTTTATATTATCAAAATAGTGAAATATATCGATGATATTAATTAAAGTGAAATGTTGAGTCTAGAATACTCCGTTACAGTTTTTTTGGGTTGGTAGGTTTCTGCATAACTACGTCCAAATATCAGATGGTGTATATTGAGTTGCCTGACTAATAAATGTACTATGGCGCAATGTTTTCTGGTCTGAATGCAATATATACCTCTCTTAATTAAACATTTCACGGCTTGGGTTTTTTATGACTTCGCAAAGGCCATCGATTGTGTTGATCATGAAATTTTGATAAACAAACTAGAATATTATGGCATCCGTGGTAATCCTTTAAAATGGTTTGAATCTTACCTGGAATGTAGGAACAAACTGGTACGAGCAAATGGGAAGTTTTCGAAAAATTTACCAGTTAGCAGTGGTGTACTCCAGGGTTCAGTTCTAGGTCCAATTTTTTTCTTGGTATTCATTAACGATGTCACAGACTTACGAATTAATGGTAAATTCACTTTATTTACCGATGACACTAGTATAACCTGGAGCAGTTCAGATATACGAACTTTACATTCTACCATAGGCAAAGATCTCATTACTATTAAGTCCTGGTCTGACTCGAACGGTCTTTGTTTTAACACTGAGAAAACTTTAGTTTTCTCTTACAAAGGAGTTTTGTAACCTCTCAAACTTAACAATGACGTAATAAGATCTTCAAATTCGATTAAGTTTCTAGGTCTCCATATTGACAGTGCCCTTAAATGGTCTGTACATGTAGACATTTTAGCGAAAATATTATCCTGTGCTTGTTCTGTCATTAAATCTGTATCTTGCCCAGGCAACACAAAGAGGTCCTAAAGATATCCCCGCGATCTGCGATCTCTTTTTAAAAAATTGTGACAACTTTTTGTTACCTTTCTGAGAGTTTGTTGAGAGCTCTATATCTCCTCTAAATGTCCGCCGTCGGGATATTCTCAGCGAAGTCTTAGAGATATCTCACGTGGAAATTCTCGAACAATACACCCTGGCGTGTTCTATGTGACATCTTGTTACTATTACTTTGGGAAATTCTCATTTATTGCTCATATCCACGTCTCTGTGAGCTCGTTGTGTGATCATCGCAGGCAGTGCCTCCGGCGAGTTCTGTAGGAAATTCCCATATATAGCCTTTTGTGAGATCCATAAGAGGTCACTTTGCGATATTCGCATGCAATGCTCCTGGCGTGGTCTTCAAGAGTTCGCATTGAGAGCAGTGCAAGATATTCTATATTGAAAAAGGAAACTATTAAATTGGAAAAAATAATTTCCGAATTAGAAAAAAAGTTACTATTTGTAATATCTAATGGAAAACAACTACTTCCCCGTTACTATGGCATATGCTGGGCAGTGACATCCGATATTGTAAAACCCTAACTTTTCACCTGAAAAATCTGCATTTTACTTCCGATATTCGATTGAAAAACTTTCTCAATGAAGACAAGAAAAGGTTGAATATGAATGCAAATTTACACATCAAATTTGTTCAGGTTAAAAGCGAGATTTCACAATATCCCATTGTGGCGAGGAATTAGTTGTTTTCTATAAGATATTATAAAAACTAACTTTAATGGTTCGCAGCAGATCGTTTTCTAATTGTGAAAAAAATATTTTTCCATTTTATTGAGAATATTTTCTTTTTCGACATGTAAAACTTACCAGGATGTACGATAGTGACTAAAATTTACCTCCTAATTACGGCGATGATTCACATCTGCTCTTATAATTCAAACTTCGAAAAAGTAAAAAAAATTGCATATATATCCCGCAGATTTGAGAGCTCGTGAGGGAAACTGATTGATCAGAATAACTATATTATTATGACCACAAAAGAGGATGAATATTGAAACAACCAATGAACTAATTTAAGTTTATTTCATAAAAATATAATATACATAAACGAGAAAAGAAACAGAAAGGAGCTGCTAGCTATCACCTTCGGTGTAGACCTGAAAGTAAATGGTAAAGCATAATATTCGGGATATTATCACAAAAATATATATTTCATTGCTCTTTGGATATGCCACAGAGTGTTGGTTGAAAATAAGAAATGTTTTTCCTCACTTTAATATTACTATTATCTCTGTTCCAATAAAACAGTTTACACACCAACATATATTTATGATAATAAAAAAATTGTATAGCTATGCTTTTTATACAAAAAAACAATTAGATTTGGCATACTGAATATCTCGGATACCATAATTCAATCATGACTACTGGAACCTTTGGCACGATAATCATTGTAAGCACAGTTTTAACAAACACCAAAACAAATTTTCCATTACCATGACATAAGTTTTGTTAATTATGTCATTATCTTTAGGAGAAGACCAATATCTAATTGTCCTATGTATAATCCTACTTGGGTAGCCATGATTAATCATAAAGTTTTGAATATAAGGATATAGATTCAAAGGTAGCTTTGGTTTGTTGAAATGAGCACTAACAGACAGTTGGTTATAATAATTCAGGTAGGATAATACCATAAAACAACATAGTTCTAATCTTTCCCAGAAACATTGCTAGTAAAATACGGTGGCAAGGTATTAAAACCACGGTTTGTGGGTGGTAAAAAGTGCTCATATCAGGTATCACGGTTGAATCTATTGAATATGAGCTATACTAATACCTTTACAAAGGAAACAATAACTCACCATTCTCCATTTGATCATTATATACATTATTTCTTATTCCTCCTTTTTTTTCATTGCGAACAGTGTCTCAACCAATCTTAAGAAAATATCTCAAATACTTTGTCAGTGGTTTTCCATTTTAGTTTCAGTAGATACATCTATAAAAATACAAATGACTAGTGATTTGTAAGCAAATACTTTACTGCATTCACCAACAACACAATTATTGATGTGTTAAGTTATTTTCTGTAGAATACAAATCAAATAAATGGAAATTGTAAGATTCTTGAGAATATTTAAAATGAAGTGAAATGAGATATGTTCAGAAAAATTATTTGTTTAATTTCTAAACCGCTACAATTCTTATGGAAATGTTTCATAATCAGTACCGAAAAAATATTCATTTACAGCATGCCAATTTATCTCCAATTTTAAATAATTAACTTTCCTCTGTGAGCATCATACTTTGTAAATGAACAAATCAACACAAATGGTCATCATAATAGTTAAAATGAAAGGGATAAGAATATTACAAGTTATACTGTACCAATAAGCAAATAAACCAGTCTGAAACTTTACTTACACATACAGGTCACAATGAAGTTCATATCTCTTGGTCTTTATAAAATGAAACGGAACAGTAATCGCCAGACGCCACTACAACTTAAGATTAATCCATAATCTTTGATTAATCCCGAAATGAGCACAGCACCAAAACCACCTATAACTGAACTAAATGGCGGGTGTAACCATAAATGTCAAATCAAGGGATGGACAGTGTGGCCTCATCTCACACCACAAAAGTAGTCACAACAAAAATGATATATATATATATATATATATATATATATATATATATATAAACGGATTTTTTTGTAAACAAAGTAAAATGAAAAGTAAAAAATATTTTTCATCATTTGCATTTCAAATATTACCTATTTACTATTTTCTCTCACCATAATTATGGAATTATTCGAAATCCAATTTTAATAGTTCACGATGACAATCGATATAAAAGGATTGAGACGAGAGATTTTATATCTGGAACGCTTTTTTTAATGAAATATACATAATTGATATCATAACTAGTCAAAATCACCATCCTTCCATCAACTAGAAAAGTTCCGTAATCTATAAGCTTAGAGCTGTGTTTTACACATCCTACCAGAATTCATTCAAATTTGTATTTTAATATATTATGTTTTGTATAGTCAGTATTTTTTATTTCTTATATCTTTATATTATTTTTTTTATACTTTTTTTATATTTATCTATTTTTAAATTATTTTGCTTTGTCCATAAAATTGTAAAAATTTAAATGACAATAAAGCTTATGTCTCTCTCTCTCTCTCTCTCTCTCTCTCTCTCTCTTTCTGAATAAATATACATGACAAACCCAATTAGAAGACTCGTTAATGGTCTGACATGATGGCTATATAATGGTTTTTAACTGTGTCCAACAACATTTTTGTATTGCATAAAATAAACTGTTGAAATAAAAATACCGGATAGACGAAAAAGGAAACAAAAAGTGTATTTCATAATTTGTTTACAAAATTAAAACGAATAACGCGTATTATCTCCACTTGCTTGGATTATTACTGCACATGGTCTTGGCATACTTAAAATTAAATTTCTGATTGGAACTTTATCCATTTGACCCCATATTTCGGTTAGTCTGAATCACAGTTCATCCAGACCTCTAGGTGGATGCGGTAAAGCTCTAACCTGCTGACTCAAATTGTCTCATAACTTTTCAATCGGGTTAAGATCTGGACTTCGTGCTGGCCATATCAAATTACGGATATCTACTTTTGTGTATATGCTGCAACGTAACCACGACATTCGCAAGAAGACACCTGGAAATGATATGTTGCTGGTGATAAGAGAAATTGACTTTATAGGATAGGAGATTTAACGCCCAGGTCGGCAAGGACCAAAAACAAATGTCTAGACTATTCACATTACATAACACAAACAATGACAATGGAGAATTAGTCTCAGAATACACGACAAGGAACAACCTTTTCGTAAGAGCATACATCTTGGAATATGATTGCAATAAGGCACCATTGAAGTTACACAGATAGTCCATGTTCTGGTATCTACACACCACTCTCATCAATCATCAGAAGTTGCAGAGAACCCAGCTGTGATTAAGACCATTCCTTACTTAAAACCAAAATCAGAGAGAAGTTCTCAATTGTACCTAGAAAGAACAAAGCACAAGAACGACCAATGGCATACGGGCTTGTTGAAAAATAACCTCTTAGGTGCAGCCGAGTATAGAAGAAAACTAAGATAACGGAATAGCTCTCTCGTATGACTTCAGCAGCTGCTTTCACCACGCTTGTGGATCTGGATTTCTACTGGCATACGAACTGATGAGAATTTGGTGGCTTATGTTTTTAAAACAAACAGTCCTGTGTTTGATGGGTCTCTCAACGATCAAAATACCCTCCCATACTTTGCAAACTAGCAATTTTTGACTGTTCGTAGTTGAGAGAACTGACACTCGTCAGCGTTCTCTTCCAGAAATGAATAAATATTTTCCATGGTCTCATCAACTGTGGGATACTGACGATTTCCCCTGGACTTTCCTGTTAGTGGTGCCTGGTAGAGCTTTAGTTGGCAAAACCGATGACATCTAGCATCAAGGGCTACCAAATCTGTGATCTCGGATATACGCTCTTTTATTTTAAGAGCCCATTCATCACCACGTTTCTTAGATGCTTTCAAGATTTTTGCACTTTTCCGCAGTAATGACATTTTTCCGTTTCTCTGGCTTCATCTTCCTTTCTGCCACAAGGAACTCTTCAGTTATTTTGTCTCCACGTAGGCAACAATGTTCTCTGGAATTGGGAATTGAACTGCTCAGAGACTGATCTCGTGGCCCTTGACGAATATTTGATTTTCCACTGCTAATAGCTGCTTTGATCAACTTTGGATTGTTTTATTATATCTGACAAGCACTGTGCACATATATCTCATTCACACCCTTCACTAAACGCTGATTTTATATGATCTTAAGGGAAATACTCGACGCAAGAACGGTTTTTACACCTCTTTCCTTCACTAGGAGGACTTGACCTTCACTTAAAGTCTCCTTACATATGAAACACAAACCCACGCTGAGACTGGGATCAGACATTCTGTGATTTTGAGTTCAAACGGCACTCACGTTATGGGCAGCAGGCCAGTCAAC
Organism: Galeruca laticollis; assembly: GCA_963921935.1. Lineage (NCBI taxonomy): Eukaryota > Metazoa > Arthropoda > Insecta > Coleoptera > Chrysomelidae > Galeruca > Galeruca laticollis. The sequence continues at coordinate 207,649,588 of OY998177.1, forward strand.
AACCGAAATGAAAAAAAAACTTAGGTGAGGTGATAAACTTGAAACTTTGCTTAAGGGGACGCGGTACCCTAAAATTTATTTTGGGTAGTTTCAACTACAACATGTAAATCAAAGTTTTTTTATATTAAATTTACCATAACTAAAGATATATTTAAGGAAAAAATAATTTAACAAGAAGTTATTTTTAATTTAAAAATTTCAATCTTTCCAAATTTTTTCAAAACGCTACTGCTCCCACAGTTTTAAGAATTTTTTAATAATTTTTTTGAAATATGTTCCTTTAACAAGTATCCACAACACTGTGCATGGATATCAAGATAGTAGCAATAAAAAAATGTATGTAAAGCTTGTATAGGGTAACCGGTACAGTGACTGGCCACTTAAGCAATCTACCTAAACTTTGACAGATTAAAACATAGAGAGTTTTAAATATACATATATAATAAATAGCATAGTATACGCTAAGAATTGTGGAAAATCATATGGTGCTACTGCATTCACCCAAGATAAATGTCTTCCAACACATTTATTCAAAATTGCACAATGTGATAGTTATTGGCCGTCAGGAGACAGTTATTGGCATACGTCTTGTACAGTGATTGGCCCTTCAATATTTTGACTTTACAAATTTTTTAATAAAAAACTAAACATAATAGATCTTATTCCATGCACAGTTTTGTGAACTACATATGTGTCAATGCAGTAAAAAATATTGTAGCTATAACTTATTTTATCCAAAAGCCTTAGGGATTTAAAAATCACCCAAATTGAGAAAAAAATTGAGAAAATCGTTCTTTTCTTGTTTATAAACATTTATACTGTACCAATAATTATAAAACACTGCTGACCTTTATCTAATATTAAACAACTTAACATAATATTAAATTGTTCTAAATTTAATCAGTATTAAACCTGAATATAAGAATTATTTGATGTAACAGTTTGCTTACAATAATAATATTGCTTCCGCCTTTATTACAATATATTAAGATGTATTTGAGCCATATAATTTTGAATGTTATTCACAATCAAATTCGCAAGAAGGATAGCACAGCCTGAAGGAAAAACGAGGTAGAATGTAAATACAAACACTATGTAAACTATTCAAAATATAATTGTATAATTGTTATTTATTATGACGCATGAAATTCGTTTTCAAAGGGCTCTTTAAATTAGTTTCAAAGGGTAGAGGATAACCCAAAAAATGCTTTATAACTTTTTTTCTAATTAAGATACCATTATGAAACTTTGCATCAATGTTAACAAAGAGTTACTCAACAAACTTTAGCTAAAAAACGAAAAATCTTATTTTTGATAATTTTTGGGTACCGCGTCCCCTTAATCTCGGAAACTATTGGGTCTACAGAGACAATTCTAGTATCATATTGTAGCAAATTTAGTTTACGTTAAAAACGTCCAAGAAAAGTTTTTCCAAGAACTAGTCCTTTAGGGTTATAATCGCCAAAGTTTAGAAAAAAAACTATTTTTTCGCGTTTTTTTCGATTTTTGACAAAGTTGCGTTCAGCGCTCGAGGTCACAAACTTGGATTATTCATTAGGCCAACATCATAAACAAGTCTGCAAAAAATCAGAACTACCGGATTTGACGCATCTACCCCATACTTTCAGGCGACAAAGTTACTGGGTTATTATCAGTAACGGCAAAATGTAGTATACAGTGCTATTCAAAAGTCCCCTACCCCCCTCGTATCTTCTGAACGGCTACACTTACATTAATAAAATTTGGAGGGTGAAAATAAAGTAGTTGTAAACTTCTCTACGAATGGTAACAGGTAACGTAATAGTAATAGGTGACGTCACAGTGCCACTCTGGCCAATAATTTTAAATAGGTCCTCATGGCAAGTGATATCTCGTTTGAAAGGCATTGACATTGTCTACATAGCCATATTAATTTTGTTTGGGTTTAAATTAATTATGACGGATAAATTAAATAAATAAGAAAATTATTGAAATTATTTTTTTTAAATTCAATTAATCAAATATCAACAATGTATTCTTATAGCAAGTGTTCGAAATATGCCTCGTCTACTTCCTGACAGTAATACATCCTATTAGTAAACTCTCGTCGTACTCGTTCGAATGTGTCAGCTGAAATAGCATTGCATTCTTCAGTAATTCTTTCTTTCAAAACGCCGATGCAATCGGGTGCCGTAGTATAAACCTTGGATTTCAAGTACCCCCATAGAAAAAAATCTAATGGTGTCAGATCTGGTGACCGAGGTGGCCATTCTATAGGACCTCGCCGGTCGATCCATCTACCTCGATATTCTTCATCCAGGTAACGTCTTACTGCACCATAATAATGTGCAGGAGCACCATCCTGTTGAAATGTTATTTCCAGATGGCCGAATTAATCTTGATTATCTTCCAGAATTTCAAGAATTAACGACTCATTGCATTTTGTAACATCTCCAGATACACTTCACCGCTTAAATTTGAATTTAGGTAAATAGGACCAACTATGTGGTTTCCCAAAATAACTGCCCAAACATTGACTTTTTCTGGAAATTGGGTATGTTGTTCACGAAAGGTGTGAGGATTTGTGTCACTCCAATACCTTACATTTTGTGTATTCACATTTCCATTGAGGCGAAAAGTACTTTCGTCACTAAAACAAATTGTTTTTCTGTAATGTGGGTTTTGACTAAATTTATTTGTCAGAATTCGAGTCTTCTGTCGGGGTCGTCATCCGAAAGGTGGTGCACCATTTTTAACTTGTATGGATGAAATTTATTTTTAGCCAACACTCTCTGCACTGTACTTTTACTTACTTCACAGACAGACGCAACTTTAGTTGAAGAGGAAGTAGGGTTTACTACCATTTCAGCAACTATATCAATTTTTTTATCATCACTAAATGTTGGTCGACTAGATCGTTTGGCATCTTGAACACTACCTGTTGCTTCAAACTTGTGAAGAAGCTCCCTCAAATAAGTTCTCGAGATATGGCGATCTGGGTATCTCTCATTAAATAAACGTCCCGCTTCATGGAGATTCTTTCTAGATTCACCAATTCTTAAGATAGCTGCTACTTTGTCGGCTTGAGTACGTACCATTTTGCCTATGTAAACTCTTAAACGTCTCGTTAAACAATAATAAAACTTTGCAAAGCAACAAATACTATTAAATTGAAAACGTCAATTTTTTTGACAACTAACCAGAGGCGGACTGAAAAATCTTCAATATTTGAATCTGAAATAATAATTTTGGTATTTATTTAATTTATCCGTCAAAATTAATTTAAACCCAAACAAAATTAATATGGCTATGTAGCCAATGTCAATGCCTTTCAAACGAGATATCACTTGCCATAAGGTCCTATTTAAAATTATTGGCCAGAGTGGCACTGTGACGTCATCTATTACTATTACGTCACCTGTTACCATTCGTAGAAAAGTTTATAACACTTTATTTTAACCCTCCAAATTTTATTAATGTAAGTGTAAGCGTTCAAAAGATACGAGGGAGGGAGGGGACCTTTGAATAGCACTGTATGAACGCGTCAACGAATAGAACGTCAACTCAGTAGATCTCGTACTTATTTAACGGTAGAAATTTCAAGCGAATTACCATCCTTAAATACCTCGGGAATCTGCTTTATGAAAATGCAGAATTCTCAACCACTACCAAAGAGCGTATACAAGCTAGATTCAGGGCCAATGCGAATCATAGTCTACTGAAGAACAAGCTACTGAATCGCACCACAAAAAAAGCAAATCTACAAAACACGTTTTAGCCCAATAGTCTCATACGGTGGTGGAATATGGACTCTGACAGAAGACGACAAAGAACGGTTGAGAATATTCAGAAGGAAAGTCATTAAAAAGATATATGATACAGTGAATGAGGTAGATGAGTGCAGTACGCGATCCAACGCTGAAATTTATGGCGTCCTACAAAATCAAGACATTGTTCGCGTCATTAAAGGACGAAGACTCTACTGGTTTGCCATATTCATCGAAGTATTGAATGCCCAAGTCTACAACACGAAACCAAAAATGAGATGGATATGCAATGTTACGGATGATCTCTGAACCATGCAAGTCTCACAATGGAGGTGGAGGTATATTTTTGAGGAGGCCAAAGACCATCCAGCCTTTTATTAAGATAAGGTAATACCTCAAGCAACAATTTGTTGAACTGAAAGAATTCTAGACGTAAAAAAATAAGTTCATTTCGTATTTATTAGTCATCAAAACTGCAATATATATTTTGTACATAATGAATGTTCAATTAATTCAAAGATAACGAAATTAATTAATCAACATTCTCAAATTCGCTGATAACAACAGGAAGTAAATTTCCAGTTTATGTAGCAAACGTACTATAATAACACTGAATACTGCGGCCAAGATGAAAGAAAGGATATTTTATAACGACAATAAAAGGAGATTCGAACAAAAACATGTTTCAGAAGTCAGAACAGTTATCAAATTGTTCATAATAGATTTCCCAAAAGGAAAGTTTAGTTTTTACGTTCTTTCGGAAACAGCGCGTTTTTATCTTGTCTCCAAGATACTCCTCTCTTTCGGGAAATGTCACCCAAAAATTTATTCTATAGAGAGAATACGACAAGATAGCAATAAATTAATTTGACACTTCATTCAGGGACTGAGAAAAAAGTTCACGTTGAATTTATTTTGTCATCAGTTGAATCAATACATTAAATAATGTTTTTTCTACTGGCAATGTTTTTGCGCATAAATTCCGTATGCAATCATATTGTTACTCTTCTGATTTCTAACTTTTATTTATTTCTTCAACTTCAACTATTACAATTCAATCTAACTTTCTAAAATAGAAATCCCATCTAGAATACTTTCAACATATTCGCCGATAATTCTGCTTTTCCTGATGATATTTCTAGTCCCTCGCTTAATGACAGTTCTCCAATGTTTTCCGATGTTATTGTTCTTGATTTCTTTTATGGACCTTAACATATCTTCAGTGCAGGACAGACGTAACATCCCTATTTTCTAGTGATTCGTCTCGAATAATCTGACTGGTGGGGCTTAGTGTAACCACCCAAATTGGTCAGTAGCTTCGCTAGTATCGACTCTATGGGCTACAAGTAAGTCCAGCTGTCCACGGCGGCAAACTTTCGGGCCTTCAGCTCACTTAGTCCGTGAGTGGGAGTGAGTTCTATGAGATATTCGGGATGTTCTAAAATAAAAAGGACGCCAGCCAGGCTTCTGCTCGGCCAAAATGTTCGTCCTATCCTAAACCTAGCAAATGAATAGGAAAGAATAAAGAAAACAGGAAGTCATTGAATTAGCTATTTAGTAGAAAAAACTATTTGAAAAATAACTGGGCTACAAAGAGCACCGAGTTATCAGTAAAACATGTGAACTAATAAAAAAACGCAAAGCGAAATATAATTGGGCTATACAAAACACCAGTTATCAGTTATACATGTGCTTACACTTAGCTAGGATATAAGATACGTCCTCAACGCAAAAAATAATAATACAAACCTTAGTTCAGGGGATAGCTTTGGTACCAAGGCAATCTACTGTAACTCAGGCTGGATGTGATTCAATGTGATAAGTTTAATGAAAACATATATGTTACATAAATAGAAAATATACATATAAACAATTATATCCACCCCATGTTATCCCCTATCTTCTGGTCCGGAAGAACGGTGGTCGCCTCATCACCCCGGTCCAGACAGAACCAAATGGTAAAGTACCCCAGAAAAAGTACTCCTCCAGGAAAAGGTAAGTATCCAAAAAAAGGAAGGTATCCCTCCAGAAAAAAACCTTAAATTTACAGATAACATTGAATTACTAAAATATTATCATCAACGGTGAAATTATTAACTGACTGAACTAGCTTAAGGCTATATGTCCAGACTATATTATTATCAACACCAGATGTGTTGTTAAAATAAGATGAAAATATAACTGAAATGAAATTGAAGATTTCCCCCAAAGAGTTATTATCTAATATACTGAGGTATTGTCTCTCCGGCATACATTAAATTTACATATTGAACCAGAAAAATGCTTCTCCATAATGTTCTACTAATAGGGTTGAAATTTTACTTGAAAAACCTGAAATACTACTATGTGAATAAAATATATACAAAATCTAAGCGATAACTAAGACATTAATCTTATGCATAGTAACTGATTGACAAAATGAAAAATTACATTCATAAGCCCAAAATTATCTGATATGTGATAAGACCTTACTGCAGTATGTAGAGATATGAGACAGAATGATAAATTTCAACTATTCAACTAAGAATATTGCAAGTACATACAGTATCATATACGTAATATGCTAATCACTCTATCAGACAATATAAAAACTACTTGACATCTATTACTTATTCTTTGAGTAGGTGAAGCATGTGCAGAATATCAGATACAGAATCATAAGTAGAACACAGCTAGGTAGTAGCCATAAAAACTACATAGATATTTTTTTTGTGGTTGAAAACGAGAAAAATATCCCTGAACTGTACAAAAATATATACTACTTCACAACAAATTGGAATATATTATTAGTTACAAATATAAATCCTTTTCTTTAATAGAAAATGGGTGAAAAATCTAAACATACTTTGCAAAAAAATTATATAAGATATCTTTTACATACCTCTAATTGAGGGCCTAAAATTTCCTCTAAACTACTACAATCGTCTCATCAAAAACGGGAATGAAAAGAAGCTATCCAAATCCCAACGACGGTATGATTTCAGTCAAAAATCTCTTCAAAAAAAGGTCAGGCAGCGTGTTTTCCAAAAACGGCCAATATCCACCAAATCTCCAAAAAATACAGCCACCAACAGCTTCCAGAATAAATTTACACAGTCGTGATTAATATCCCTAACTGGGTTGGTTCCAAATACCATATATAAATCAAGATCCTACTAAGAATCATGTAGCCATCTCGGAATTCAGATTAGAAAAGAAGGTCAAAAGTCAAGGGTGCGCCAATAACACCTGTGACTGAACTTCTCCCTACAACGCAACTCGAGTAATTTTTACAACCAATAGCAATCCAGTTGACAGGAAGTCGTCTTAACCACAGATCATAGAACCACAATCCGCTTAAGAAATGGAACAAAAGTCGAGTAAACCCAAAAATATTGATAATAAAAGTTCGCTTGTCATCTACGAGCACATCAGAAAGGAAATCTGTAGGCATAATGAGTTGTCTATGACTGTAAAGTCAAACAGCAAATGCCAAACAGAGATGTAGACTACTCTCAGCGCGAAACGACAAACGAACGCAGCTATCCAACATAACCAGACTTCTCAACGAATAACAACTAAAGTGATTAATCATAGTACCGTAGTACCCCCGCAGATGTTAATATACAAATCCAAAATAACCGAAAATATCACACAAGTCAGATGTAATCAAACAGTTAACGTCTTAGGGGTAAATGTTTACAATATATTTTTAATAACAACCAAGTCTTAAACAGAAGTTTCTGAACGATATGTAAATACTTACTGAAGCCATGACATGGTATATAAATGAACATCAAATATACAACTATCTCGAGAGACACGTATGTATAGACTAATCAGGAAATTTGTTTTAACCCAACACTAGTAAAATGTTTTATACAAAGTCAAGGAGTCGACTATAATCGAACCCTAATAAATTAGCACTTATCAGCTAAAGCGGGCAGTTTTCGGACTACTGAGGCTAACACCCCAATACGATGTAACTAAAGCAAAAATCAGTAGTTCCACGGTCACTTATATCTACAATAAAAACCACAAGAGAGATAAAATAAACCCTTAACACTCATGAAATATACCACAAAAAAAACTAACAAGAAAACTTTAATTACAGGAATTTTAAAAAGGTAGGCACACGTTTTGTATCATACAATAATAACAAACGTTTCGTTCAAAACTTACCCAGCGACAATAGTGATAAATATTAAATCGCTGTCAAGATGTTACGACATATTGGTTACAGCCTGCATTAATTCGCCGGTGAGATAATGACAGAGTGATCACTAAAACTCTGGGCTGACAGAAATGATTTCAAACGATTACAAATATGATGATATGAAGCAGAGTCGGACGCTGACTGTTTCATTAGTTGAAGCCAACGGGGTGAATCGAGTCCGCAGTAAGGGGCTAACCTTTCGAAATGTATGGGCTCCTCGCTGAAAATTATATGCGGTAAACTAGGTCGTTAATTTTATTGAGAAGAGTGTAGTTTCGTTGCAGTATTTGGCACAAACCTTATCTGCGCTTGTGATTGAACAGCCATACATAGACACCCCTCGAGAAGCTTGTGTTTATAGTATGCACGTCGAGTCTACCTTATCGGTGCTGAGCTTCAAACGTTCACGAGCAGAATTATGGACTTCTTCCATTTTTTTTCAAGTTTTCTTTGTACATAGGGGGTGTACGCTCTTCTACTTCTTCCAGGAAGTCTTCCAAAAATAAGATCGTGAGGAAGCATAATTTCTCTGCCAGTGACTAGCATAGATGGACTACAACCGGTAGATGCATGTTCAGAACTTCTATAGGCTAGCAGAAATAGAGAAACTAAAGTGTCCCAGTCCTTTTGGCTTTCAAAGACGAACATTGAAAGATATTGGCAAATAGTTCTGTGATGTTTTTCTACCATTCCATCGGATTGTCGGTGAAGAGGTGTAGTGCGTGTTTTCTTAATATGTAATGTCTTCATAAACTCCTGCCATAATTCGGATTCAAAATTTCATCAACACTATCAGGTATTTGTTTCCTCTTTCTTACAAAGGAAGTGGACCGAGAATATCATTGCAAATCGTTCAAAGGACTCTTCGGAAAGATACTGTGCCATTTTTCTTCAACTTCCTGTTTTAGTACCTTTTCTACTATGGTACAGATCATATTTCTTGCACCTATCATCTACGTCCCGTCGACAGTTGACCCAATAATATCTTTCCTGAGCTCGTGCCAGTATTCTTTTAGCACCAAACTGTCCTCCTGAGTGACTACTCTGAAGTTCTTCTAACACACATCTGATGTGTGATCTTGGCAGTATTAATTGGTGAACACTATACGTACTCCATAGAGACTTTTCCATCCGCGATGCAATATGCCACCATGAAGATAAAGTGAATCTCACTGGGCCCAGTACTCTTTTATGCTTCCACCATATCTGGTTACCTCTTGCCAAGTAGGTTTGACTCCATTTTTCAGCCTTTCTCTTATAACCTTCTAGTCATTAGGCCGTATTTATAAAAAGAAGCCTTACCTTTTTGGTTTTACGTTTATCGTATTTATAAAAAGGAGCATTTGCTCACAAACTAAAGGATTCGCTTCTAAGAAAAGGAATCTAGGTTCACAAGAACTTTCCTCATTCTTTTCAGTAGTTGCCCAGCCAACACACAGCTTGTAACATAAAAATTAGTGTATTTGTAGGAGTCTTTTCTTGTGTTAAACTCTATCTGGAAGGGTTTGTATCCTTAGCTGTATTTGTTATAGCTATATTGTGCATTTACGTACAAGAAAATACTATAAATCAAGACGTCCGCCACATGAATTAGATTTTTAAACGTTATTTAGATTTGATGAGGAGAATGTGGTGTGGTTGGCGGACCACTTCCTTGGCGTGGATAAGGAAACTCGTGGAGCAGCTCTGTCACCTGTACAGAAAATGAAAGTATTTCTGCGTTATTGTGCGAACCCTGGATTCAGAGCGGAATGGCTGAAGAATTGGGATGTACGCAGGTGCTTCAGCGGATTGTACAACAGGCTGGTGAATGAATCCTGTTCTCAAACACAGAAAAACAAATCATGCAGGCAAGATAAGTAGTTGACCAGATTCAATTTCTCAAAATATATTGTGGCTATTCATGTGGCATGCACATTCGTATTGAAAAACCAGCCCAATTTGGAGATGAATATGTAAATCGAAAAGGTTTTAGCAGTAGTAATGTGCAGGCTACATGCGACCAGAATTGTGTTATATCTAGTATAGTTGCAAGTTGACCAGGAGTTCATGATTCTCGTATATGGAAGAATTCGTCGCCCCCACGTGGAATATCAGATATCCTTCAACAGGCTGCTTACAACAGAGCGAGTTGTGATTGAGCATACATTTGGGCAAGTGAAACGGCGATTTCCGATTCCGAAGTATGGATGCAGAGTGAAATTTAATAGTATTCCACACATTGCATGTGCTGTGTTACACAACATAGCTAAGTAACTAGAAGATATAGATTTTCAAGAAGATGGAGAAGAGGAAGAACAGGACTTGCAACATATAGAGGACGAAAATGTAGATGCTATTCGCGCCCAAGGACAAGAACGCATCATTGGCGCATCTCATTACCATTACCAATAACAATAGAAGCCTATAATATGTTTAAGAACTTTCATTTAATATGTAAATATTGTTCACTAAGAACCCACATACACCGTGAAACAAAAGTAAGGAAACTGCGAAATATCTCAGGTGTCACTTACCTGAGTTTAATAAAATTGTGTACATTTAGTTACGAAATTGTGCCTGATCTAATGGTAAGTTCTGCATTGCTGCAAATTTTACCGCTTTTCTATAATTAAAGGAAATTTTTATTAAATGGGACACTCTGAATGTTATGTGGTTTTTAGATTCTGCTAATTATTCTGAGTGTTTTTTGTTAAAGATACTATGAGTCTATTTTCAATTGTTTTTAAAGTGTATCTTTTGAAATGTGACATTTTGGGCATTTTGAAGACCTATAAAATCCAAAGAGCTTGACTTGGAGCAACATGACTTCCACATATTTATCTTACTTTTTGATAAGCTATCTGATCATGCCACTTACAGGGTGGTACAAAAAATCTAAATTGCTAAAATTTATTACTTTTGTGCTACTCTGTACGTGGCACGATCAGATAGCTTATCAAAAAGTAAGTAAGGAATGTTAGATTCATCTTGCTCCAAGTCATGCCGTGTGGATTTTATAGGTTCTCAAAGTGCCCAAAATGTCACATTTCAAACGTTAATAACGTAAAAACATTTGAAAATAGACTCATAGTATTTTTAACAAAGTATACTCAGAATCATTAGAATAATCCAAAAACCATATAATATACATTCAAAAATTTTTTCCTTCAATTACCGAAAAGGGGTAAGCGGAACTAACCAATTGGGTACAATTTCTTATCTAAATATACAAATTTAACACATCTAAATATATGACAAAAAAATAACTACTTATTTTTTATATTTCTCATTATTTTAGGAATATACAGGACACGGACTAAACGCTACAATGATTTAAAAGTGAAAATGGTTAAATTTTGTTCACGAGAAAAATCGAAAAACTGAGGTCAAAGTGGACTTTTTTTGAAAATTGTACCCTTTTTTCACTACATCGAGTTTTTTAGACATGAGCACATTTTTTAGCATTTCAATTTTTTTTACGTTATACGTTAGACATCAACAAATGCGCTCATGTCAAGAAAATCTCGATATAGTGAAAAAGGGGTACAATTTTCAATAAAAAGCCAGTTTGACCTTAGTTTGTCAATTTTTCTCGGGAAGAAAACATGGTAATTTTACATTTGATTCATTGTAGCGTTTAGTTACTGTCATGTATTTTACTAAAATAATGAGAAATACAAAAGAATATATAGTTAGTTTTTTTGTCATATTGGGGTCAATTTTCTTAGCTTATCGATGTTCCTTCATTTATTAAATTCAGATAAGCGACACCTGAAATATTTCGCGGTTTCCTTGCTTCTGTTACACGGTGTAGATATGGTTGCTTAAAATAAAAATAAGCTTACCCGTTGGAATTCGGATGAAATCGTTTATTTTGTAATCTCTGAAATACTTTTTACATACCTGTAATACAAATTATAGTAAGTTTTATCTCCCACTACAACATGCCCTTTTGAAGACTGTTTATTAAATATATCGTCCAATTTCTGTAGCTTAGCAGAGAAATATTGTTGTTGAAGACGAGCAACTTTCAGTTGCTCAAGTAAAACTAATCGTTGAATCTGGGTTGTCGTTAACTGCCTCGTCTCAACAGACTCTTCTGGTTTTCCACAAACAGATATAAGCTTCGGAGGAAAATTTTTTGGAGCTACCTCTTCAACTGATATGCACGATCGCTTTTTGTTAGCTTTCACTCCAGACACAGTACGGACTAATGGTGCACATGAATGTAGTTTTTACCTGGGAGCCGACTTAGTACGGGATTTATGTCTGCATCCATGGCCTTCAACATCACTTTCACCCAGTGCAGAAAAATAATGGGCTTGTTCCCTGTTTTATTTTTTTATCAGTTTTTTTTTCAATCGTGTTTTCATATTGTTCAATTTTTTCATGCAAGCTTTTATATCCATCTCTTCATCAAACAGAATCACATATTCCTTAACGATTTCTGTGAATGCAGCAGTTTTCTTCTTTTTCATCGCTGGAACTTGAGATTTCTCGAGAATCTCCGAAAATGTTTGGATTTTTTCAGCAATAAACATCATCCAGTAGTCACATCTTCACTACCTTCCCATTCACTATGTGTGTCAGACATTTTACATATGTTGAATTTCTATACTTCACAAATGAGTCAGTAGGATCAAACACTTCAATTTACTTCCGAACACTTTTTAAGTATACAACAAATAAAATGAACTGCTGTGGCCAACAAGTTGATTGCATATTGCAAAATTTCAATAGGTTTGTAATCGCTAACGGCTGATCTCTTTACCTTTCACTTTATTTATCACAAGCATTTCGTTGCAATGAAAAGGTAGAGGTTATGAATACGAATTAGAGCAAAATCTTCTACTATTACCTTTTACTTGAAAGTAAATGTTTCATTTTATAAATACGGCTTATTGTCTTTCTTTTGAGTTCTTCCAAGGATTTCAAGGAGATTCTGATTATGATCACTTTTTGGCTTGATTGTGGTTATCTGTAGACTAGCTTCTTCCACTGGGCTCTCCTTTTCTTGAAGCCTTTTACACTACCGGCATTGTCGATCTAGGCAGGTCGCCTGGAAAGTATATCGGCATTACTATGGAGGCGTCCATTTCCGTGTACTATTACAAAGTTTTCTTGCTGTAATCTCTCTATTCATCTATCAAGTTGTCCTGTGGTGGTTACTTAGTAAGGGTCCCTCGTATACTCGACGGTTACCATAAAGGCATATTATTATGGAGGAAACCACTTACCCAGCAACCTGTGTTCGGGAACAGAATAAACAATAACACATTTATAAAATCACTGGGTTCAAGTTTAATACATTTAAAATTACACTACTATAAATATCAAAACGACTTATTCAAAGTATTAATAACAATCATAATATCATCCTGGTTCGTTCACACCCATTATATAGGAAACATAGTTGTGTTTTTCTACACATCCGACCTCGGTCTGTAGACTATACATGTCTGTTTATAAAATAACAAAAACAATCTTTCCTTGGTAAATGACATTGACTATGGCCGGCCGATGCTCCTTAAATACTATAATTAATATTCACCTGAATTTAAATATTATTTCTAAGTTAGTGTCCTTTTGTCTTTAATGTCTTTTAAGGGATCACTACATCATCCCCTCTTGGAAGAGAAAAATTATCATTTTAATTTTTCGATAACACTTATACCTAAAACTGTTTTTATGAATGTTTTTGTTTTGTCTTTGTTTACTAAACACTACTTGTTCGTTTATCAACACACTTCACTTATTTACAATTGTTTCCGCTCTTTGTATACAAACAATCGATTCTTATGAACAGTCTGTTGTTTTTTGTCTGGAGATGTAATCTCACAATTTACCCCCTTGACTCCCGTTATTTTAAACGGACCTAGATAATGTGAATCAAATTTGTTTCTTGCTTCATTTTTTAGAATAACTAATTCCCCTATTTTAAAATTTACGGGTGAAGAAACATTTTCGCTATTATTAACTCTACTTAATTTATTATTTATTAAAAACTGTCTGGCCCTTTCATTAGCGTATTGTAATTTATATCTTAATTCATTATCATATTTTTCAAAATTGAAACACGGTTCAATTTTTACGTTTAAAAATTCTGGCAAATTGGGTTTTCTCCCATATAATAACTCAAAAGGAGTGTATCCGTGATACGTATTTGGTGTTGTATTATAACAATATGCGAACATTCTTACAAACTCACACCAATTATCCCTAGAATCTTTGATTAAATTTCTTATATATTCGTTAAATGTCCTATGTAATCTTTCGCAACTGCCTATTGTTTCGTGGTGATATGCTGTTGAAAAATTATGTTTTATATTTAATAGTTCTGCTAAATTCTTCATTATTCCGTTCTTATATTCCGTCCCTTGATCTGTTCTTATTTCTTTCATCAATCCGTAATTTGGTATAAAGTTGTCAAAAATTGCTTTTGCTATTGTGTGTGCTTCTTTATTCTGAACTGGTATCATAACTGCGTACTTAGTTAATTCGCATAATATCGTGATGCAATAACGATTTCCGTTGTTACTCTCTACAAACGGACCTATTGTGTCTATGTAAATAATATCAAACGGTTTTATAGATGTATCTGTTATGACAAATTTTTCTTTGTGACTGGGCTTTGCCTTATTCACTTGACATTTATGACAATTTTTTACGTATTTCCTTACGTCTTTCTCCATGTTTTTCCACTTGAAATTTGCTCTTAGTTTCTTTAATAACCTATTATTTCCTACATGTCCCCCAAACATTGGATCATTGTGGTATCTTTCTAATATCTTTTGTATCTCTTCTTTCTGCTGTACCGTTTTTGGTACGTCGCATATACATACATGAATACTTTTTAACCTTTGATTTTCTATTTCTATAAATTCTTCTACTGTGCACTTTTTAAATATATCATCATTTGTACATATTTTCATTCTTCTTACTTCATTTCTTACCGATAGCTCTTCAAGCTTTTCCAACGTTCGTCCTAGGTCGAAGTTGTGTAAACCGCTATTTAAGGCTTCACTAAATTTCAAATTGTTTTTGATCCGAATGCTCATCCTAAGTGAGATACGGTTATTTTCAAAGTGTAAAATTGGTAATTTATGTGCCTCAAGGTTATTTAAAACTTTTACTACTGCAGGTTTTTGTATTCTTACTTCTTTTGTTTCCACTTTATTCCTTTGATCCTTTGCTGTTTGTACGTTTTCTTTTTGCGTTTGTGCTCTTGTGATTGCCAAGACATGTGAATTATTTATGTATAAATCCTTAAGTTCTCGATATACTGTCCGCGTAATTTTCTATACCTTTTACATACTGTATTTCAAAATCGTATTCTTCCAAATCGATTCTAATTCTCGTTAGTTTCGATGTCGGGTCTTTCATTGCAAATAAATGCGTTAGTGGCTTATGATCTGTTTTTACTATGAAATGTGGTGAACCATATAAATAACATTTAAAATGATTGATTCCCCAATGAATTGCTAATAATTCTTTTATGATGGTGGGTTTGTTAAGCTCGCTTTTCTTGAAGCTGCGTGATGCGAATACGATGGGTAGGTCAATCCCTTCGTAATTTTGACTTAAAATTGCCGAACATGCGCTATTCGAAGCGTCTGTAGTTAATATGAATTGTCTATTAAAATCTGGATATTTTAAAATTGGTGAGTTGATTAATGCACTGATTAAGACCTGAAATGCGTCTTCGCACTCTTGTGACCACTCGAATTTTACATTTTTCCTCGCTAATTTATTTAAAGGAATACATATTTCTGTAAAATTTTGAATGAACCTTCGATAGTAATTGCAAAATGCAACAAATCTCTTGACTTCGTTGGCATTTTTTGGCACTGGGTAATTCTGAATGACTGAGTATTTTGCTTTATCTGGTGAAACACCGTCCTTTGACAAATTGTGACCTAAATATGTGAGTTCTCGCCTAAAGAATTGACATTTTTGTGGATTTAATTTTAAATTAAATTTACGACATGCGTCAAATACTTTTTTTAGGTTGGCTAAGTGATGCTTCTCTGAAATTCCAATTACGACTATATCGTCCATATAAAGAAATGTTTTTTCCGACGTGAGGCCTGAAAATGCTATTGACATCATTCGTGAAAAACTATTAGGACTTATGTTGAACCCAAAAGGTTGTCTTGTGAATTGAAATGAGCCTTTTTCGGTGCTGAACGAAGTGTATTTTCTAGAAGATTGTTGTAAAGGTATTTGATGAAAACCTGACATAAGATCTAAAACTGAAAACCATTTTGCTCTCCCTAATTGATCTAAAATTGCATCTATCCGCGGTAAAGGAAATTTATCTGTGACTATTTTCTTATTTAGCTGTCTAAAATCTATACAAAGTCTCCACGCCTTATCCTGTCCTTCAGGCTTCTTAAAATTCATTAACCACTGTAAATCGCTATGGTCCCCTCTTAAAACAACACTTCTAGTATAAAGAAAAGTATGGAAGTGCTCAATGGCTTTGATAATAGCCAAAAGTTTTTTTCTGGTGACGCAATAATTTTTCTCAGCCTTTCCCATGATTTTACTAAAGTGTGTAATCAATTTTTCTTCGCCTTCTTGTTCTTGTGATAACACGACACCTATGCCGTATTGGGAGGCATCACAATCCAAAATAAATGTTCCTTTCTAACGTGGATAGGCCAAAATAGGTGCTGCGGTTAATCGTTTCTTTATATCTACGAATACATTTTGACAATCCGGGGTCCAGTCAAATTCAATGTTGTTTTTAGTTAGAAAGATGAAGAGGTTTAGCAGTTCGACCAAAATCATATTCAGTGTATCACCTATTTTCTTTAACAGGGCATCATAACCAGCCAAAAAGTTTTGTTGCATAAAATGTTAAGTTGTTTATCAAATATCAAACCAATCATTATGAAGATTCTAAAAATACGTTGAAAATTTATTAATTCCAATGGAATTTATTATTTCGACCCTTACTCTGTGGAATCTACTCATATTACATTTTTAAATAAAGCTAACTGAGTATATTGTGGAAATATACAGAAACCGTTAGTTTCATTTATGTAATAACCGGCGTTTTATAAAGTCACCAGTGTTATAACCGGGCGCTGATTATGGTTTGAAATTTGTTTGCAGCGATTGCTGTCGCGAGTGCCGTAGGGCACGAGAGAGCAGGATTCTCCCCCCCTCTTTTTGAACCTTGAGAGAGGGTAGCTTCCTGGCTCGAGCGGAAGAGTGTCGTGGGCCCTCTTGTGCTTAAACGATATGCGAAGCCTGCGCTCTGAGGTTCGCCGTGTCGTCAGGACCCCGTACGTCCACGGGTCCAGTCCCCCTGTATCTAGGGGGATTTGTCGGGAGTAAGGAAAATAGACTAGGTAGATAACAAATAATTATGCCTATATCACAATCAGGTAAATAACAAAAAAAAACCAACAAACAAAGACACCTATGGTATACAATGATTGCGCAATAAAATTAATTCGTATCGGTAAATGGTAATCGCTAGGATTACTTTAGGTATTTATTCTCTATTTTAACCAATCGTCTGACTTTGCCCTTAACTCTCCTTTATTTATTTTGATCCAACTCTCAGTTAGTATCTGGTAAGGACAAAGGAGTTCCCTACGTCGGCGAAAAGCGACCGGGGTTCTACTTTTCAAAATATGGCATCCTTACTAGATTATAAACATGAGACCGTGACCTAGCTAATAGTTACTTTATTGACTCCCTTGATATGGATTCACCTACTGGCAGTTCGTCTACCCTGTAGAAAAATGAATTCGTAACCGGAAGCTTTCTGCCGACATGGGTGACCTTCGATGTCCGATAAATTTTTAACAAATAATTAAATCCAGTCTTCGGAGCGAACACAAATTAAATCGATAAATATAAGTTCATTGGCACTTCCTATATATCAGATGTATAAACAGGTATTGAGTAGAAATCTCTCTGAGTAAAATATACTATGCCAGTGCACTATTTCTTCAAAGGAACATACATAAACAAAATCGAAAGTAATATAAATATGTGTCTCAAGTTTAAGTGGCGTACCCCTTATAGATGTCCCTGGCTACAAATGTATAATAAATAAAACGAAAAAATTTTAGAGTGTAAGATTAAAGTGATATGTATAGCTCAGGTTTAGTGGGTGTACCCCTGGTAAATATCCCTGAATAAAATTGTATAATAAAACGACAAATTTTACAATGTATAATACTTTCTAATTACAGTAATATACAGCTCAAGTTTCAGTATAGCACTTATATGGCTGGACAGATAATTAGACACAAAAAAATAATATCGTTTTCCCCACAACAAATAAAAGATGTTTTCAGATCCAAAAACTTACGTTTTGAAAAATCTGGATCTAACGCCTCACCACGCAAAATCGGCGTCTGGATTTTTACGATCGGTCGACGGGAAATGAGCTCTGATCGGCTATCTCTGATTTCAGCACTTCGCGGAAAATCACTGAACGTGCACTGTCAAAACACGTGCTGTCGTATATCAACAACCGCTGGAAGACCCGTACTGCTGCTCGACATATATGCGTGACAAAATTGGTACTTTTTGGTGATTGTTTTCATAATTACTTGTTTAATTTTTAACTGCCTACAATAAGAGAAAACTGTGTCGCTTTAAACATTTGTATCGTTTTTTTTTGTTTGAAATGTATTTAATTATAATTTTTATTTATAGGGTGTCCTTGAATTCCTGGCCATATTCGTGCTCATTGCAATTAAAAAAATGATAATTTTAATGGTTATAATATGAAAAACCATATATCAACAATATTGACACTTAATAGGCTACTTTTTGAAATAATTTATTATTGCAACTCAATAATTAAATACTGTACATTTTATAAAATCGCAAATATTCAATTATGAACGCTGTAATTCCTACGCTCCTGATAAAAAGATTTCGTCTACAGCCGTAATTTTTCTATTTTTATATATCCCCTGTTTTCGTTTTCAATCTACACGTTGAAAGTATAAGTACCCATAGAATATTCCTTTTTATGAACAATTTCTCGTTTAATTCTAGCGTATAACAATAATCACCTCGTAATCAACGGAAAAATGTTAGAGTCACATGGCAATATCAGTGTGTTAGAGAGAGGTATGGTGAGATAGACAATCTAAAGTCAGCGTAGATTATTATAGTCAATATAAGGATACTAGAATATACGGATACGTAACGCGCGTGCGCCTCTCGAGGGCAGTACGTCTTACCCGCAATAGTTCAGACACCTAGCTGTACGTCACTACCTATTTGTCTTCGAATGATGAACGATATTTGTAAATCTTATAAAATTGGTATGCAGATATACCAAAAGGTGCAAATTGTAAATTGGTATTACCAGGGTAATTCATGTCGAGATATATCAGAAAACTTGTTTATTGTAGCATTCGAAAATACCCAACCAATTAGCAAGAAACAAATGAGAAGGGTTATAAATTATTTTGAAAACATGGATGTGTCACTCTTACAAAACATGGACCGCTTACACAAAATCGTTAAATCCAACCTAAAAAAGAATAAAGTAATATTTCAATTCGTGTAAGTGTGGAAAATAATCCTCTACAGTCATCCACTTATTTAGCCAATGATTTTGGTGCTGATCCGAAAACGATTCGGACTGTATTGAAAAAATGGCGATCGTAGTTTTAAACTGAAAAAAAGCCATGAAATATTGCCAGACGATGAATTTCCTAGAATGGAATTCTGTAAAATAGTTATGGAAAAATAGAATTGGATGACATAAACGGTGCACATAATTCATTCGTTAAACGATATTGGTCCAGGACAAACCTACACAATCACTACGATAGTAGAACTCCATATCCACAAAAGTGAAATTTTTGGGCTGGAATATTGGGTGAATATTCAATTCTATCATTTTTTATTGTCGGCAATTTAACCGGTTAAAATGATTTGAATATGCTGCAAAACCAAATTACTTCCGCCCTAATACAATTGGATGTTAACTTCAATGATATTTTGTACCATCATGACGGTTGTGCATCGCATAATTATCGATTAGCAATATATTTTTTCAATATACAATTTCTCAATCGGATAATTTTCACGAATGGTATCACTTGATGGCCTGCTAGATCTCCAGATTTGGTAACCAACGATTTATTTTCTGGGGTTATGTGAAATCGAGAATTTATGGATTCCAGGACAGCAGGGCCAGTTCTCTAAATGAACCTAGGCAACAAATTCCACACGTCTGTATGGATATAATACCTCAAATACTCATCCATATTCGTCAAGTAGTTTATAACCGGCTCGGTTACTCTTTAGCTCAAAACAAGGGTTTATTCGGTATATTTTTTAATTTATTTCCTATCAGAATATTACTTTTATACAAAAATAATAGGTATTTTCATTAGAATCCGATTTTATGTTTATTATCGAGAACGTTTTTTAATTGGCACTGTGTGTATTTACACAAAGGTTTCGTTTCTCATTTCAAAACAAACGTAAAAACAGTGAAAGCATTTTTATTGCTACAAAAATTGATCCAAGTGTTCGGTAGACATATTTTCACGCTGCCAAATCTCAACAAGTAAAGGTTTTAATCGATTTCAAACTGAAAACTAGAACAATTTTCAGCATTACAATGAAATATTCAACAAATAGATTGGATTAATTATCTTGATCTATGACACCCTCTCGAATTATCATAACTAAAAGCTTCTTATAACTTGTTCTCATGTTAGAATAATGCATTCTACAATAAATATAAATGTACAACATTAAGTTTACTTCAAATCGTTCAGTGAATAATTCTTTCTCTATTTCTGATATCCTGTTAATACCTACAATGAATGTATACTTGTAACAGATTATCGTCGCTTACAGACATGTACTTTGGCACGTTTTCCATTTTATGAAAGAGTCTTCTTCTTTTTCTTTTAGTAGGACCCTGTCCTGTTTAATTCTTAATATTTAGCCCCCTTCTGAGCTCTTCTTAAGACGCTGAGCTCCAGCTCTCATACCATCTTTTTGGTGGCCTGTCTAGTGGTCTCCGTGTGTTTGGTTTCTGGGTTTCCGCCCATTTGTTTTCTGGCATTCTTTTGACATGATCTCTCTAACCTCGTTTACGTTCTCTAACCCATCTCACCACATCCTGAATTCCTAATTCTTCTCTAATGTCCTGACTTCTCATTCTATCTCTGAGGCTCACTCCCTTAATTGTTCTTAGCGTTTTCATTTCAGTCGTCCTCATTATTCTTTTTGTTGTTCGTTCCGGCCCTTGTTTCGGTTGCATAAGTGAGAATAGGTCTTACGCATATTTTGTAGATTCTTATCTTGCTTTGTGTACTCATCATATTGTTTTTCCATATTATTTCTCTCAAATAGCCGCTGACCCTTGATGCTTTTATCGCTTGAGTTCGTGTTTCCTCTATTAAATCCCTCTTGTTTCATATTGTTACTCCAAGGTAATTTAATTTCATTATTTGCTGTATTATGTTGTTGTTGACAGCTAGTTTACATCTAATCGGATCTTTGGCTATGTCCATTGATTGAGTCTTCTTATTTGAAATGCTCATATTATATTTATCTGCCGTTGTCTTCATTCTGTATAATAGGCGCTGTAAGTCATCTTCACTCTCTGCCACTAGCACCGCGTCATCCGTATAACATAACACTTCTAATGATTGCTCTCCCATTCTGTACCCCGCGTTGACCTTGTTAACGTTTTCTATGATTCAGCCCATGATAATATTGAATAGTGTAGTGCTGAGGCTGTCTCCCTGTCGTATCCTGTTCATAATCTGTACTTCTTTGGACAATCCCGTTCTGGTTTTAATCCTCATTATATTTCCGGTGTTCAGTTCTTTAATCATATTTTGATATTTATGATCTATATTTTCTTCTCTAGAATTTCTAATACGTCCCTCAACCATACTTTATCAAAGGCTTTAGTGAGGTCAACAAAACATACAAACATGGGCTTGTTGAACTTTCTGTTAGTTGCCGTATTATGAATATTGCGTCTACCGTACATCTGTTCTGTTTGAACCATTGTTGTTCATCCATCATCGGAATCTTGTTTCAAAGTCTTATCGCTATGATTTTTGTAAAAAGGAGAGATACTAAATAATCATTTACGATACCTGAGTCCAATTGTTTCCATCCAATCACCACATTACTACTCAGGTGAAGATACTTGCATCAACGCCGGAGGCGTGGTTTCTCGATTAGGTCGATTTAAAAATATAGGATAGTAGGTACTTGTGATAAGTAATCTACCCTCACCGCGTGATGGAACAGATCACAGACACTCGGAAATCTTCGGTAATTTAATGTCGGTAATAAACACAATAACCATATACTGCGGTAATGTTAATTCGACGACTGAGCACAAGAAATGCCGATACTTTAGTACGATACGATAACTTAATTTTGATAACTAAGAAAATCACCACCGCTTCGGTGAAGTAATCTTCGTAGACTCAATCTCGATAGCGGCACTAAATAAGGATACGATCATTCACGCTGACACTACAAGAACTTTTTCAACTACTTGCGTTGACAATCGGTCGCTGACTGACTCTCGTGACGAAAAATAACTGTAAAATTAGTTCTAAAAAGCCATATAACAGCCATATAAAAAGAATCGGGCAGTGAATGCACAAATTACGCTGTCTACCCAGAATTTCATAAAAGGCACCTTTCTTTTCCGAAAGTGATACTAAAACTATTGTGTCCCCATCGCACCTTTTTTAAGGGCGGTATTAAAAGTACATTCAATTGTCACTTCGTTCAACTGAAAATCCCGATTTAGCCGTAATAAACCTTTTTCGGCGTTCAAAGATGTATTATACTCCGGTAATTTCATGTTTATTGGTCGTGTGAAACGATCTTCTACAGAGTCCGAAGAAAATATTGTTACGCCAGGGCCGCACTGGGATATAAATTATTCAATTTCGTAGGGCGAAATATAAGAAAAATAAAAACGTTACAATACTGAGCTCAACAAATTTATGTTCCTGAAATTGTCGGGATCCCTTTTTCCTCCTTTTTTATGTATGGGTGCGGATATGCTTAACTTCCATTCGTACGGTATGACACCGGATATTATAATCTTCTGAAATACGGTGACAAGTTCCCTCTTCAATTTCTCTCCTCCATACTTGATTGACTCGTTATTTATATTATCAATACCAGGTGCTTTTCGATTTTCCAATTTTGTTATTAGTGCTTCAAGTTCCTCCAGTGTTATTTCCGGTTTGTTATTGTTATCATTTAGTGAGATCTGTATCGGTGTGTTGTCATTATCAGTAATATTATGTGTGTTTTCGAAGTACCTGATCCATTCTTCTTCTGTAATGTCATTTACTTGCACTTCCTCCGTAACTGGTTTTTTTCTGTTACGTAGCCTTCTTCTGACCACCATATAAGTCCGCTTCCATTTTTGCTGAAAATGTTTCCCAGTATTCCTTCTTTAGTTGTCGTATGTGGTTGTTTGTTCGATTTCTAACAGTTTTGTATCTTTCATACTCATCCGGTGTTCTATTGTTAATGTATTTTATATATGCTTCCTTCTTCTCTTTTGCCAGTTCCTTGACTTCGTTGGTGAACCAAGGTTTGATGTTTCTCTTTCCGTTTGTGTCAACTGTTCTTATCCCTATGGTTTCTGTTGCACTTTGTGTTATATTTTCTCTTATTTTTTTCCAAGCCGTTTCTACATCATCGTTATCTACAACTTGGTTTTGCGTTATCTTCTCATTGAGTCTTCTTTGATATAGATCTTTTGTGCTATCTTCCCTTAACGATTCTATGTCGAATTTTGTTACATAAATGGGTGCCTTTTTATTTTTTCGCATACCTACCGATCGATATTTGCAAAGAACCAAGTTATGTTGTGTCCCTACGTTCGCCGATTTTAGTGCTCTCATGTCCAAACTTTGTTGAAGGTCCACTTGCCTATTGGTGATTACATAATCGATAATCGATTTGTTACAATTACAGATTGTCTTGGTACCGTAAAACCGGGTGGCTTGAAACAGTTTTTAACTTTGAACTGCGATATATATGGAGCCAATCACGTTATCTGGGCTAACACTGCCTCAGTGTTTTAGTCTTAGTTAACGGAATTAATTTCCCGCACCCAGATAAACCCAAAATCATGCTCAATATTTTTTTATTATTTTCTTCTTCGGTGTTTCAAGTCACTCTCCCTCGTCAGTTTGTGCGTTTAGAGCATCTCTACAATGAGGAGGGTAGCTAGAAACACCGAATAACTTCTTAAAAAAGAATAATAAGGCTTTCAAATGTTATAATAATAGTTTTACAACACACAGGGTGACTGACTAGAAACACTAAAATACTTTTCAAAAGGCAAAAGGATGGAAATAAAGAATAATATTCATAAAAATATTAACATTATATCCATACAAACTTTTTGTAAAAAAATAAATGGTAACATTTCTAGGAACGTTAGAAAATACAGCAAATCATTTCTAGAAGGATGAATGGATAAGTCCACCCTAGTAGCACATAAAATTGGCTAAAGATCGAAACTATATCGGCTCAATATAGATATATTGGAAATTGAGAACTCAGGATTGGGTCAATGTTAATAAATGTCTATATTACAATATATATTTAACAATATTCGGCCAATATAACTTTTACAAGATTTAATCGATATATTAAACAAACGATATTGGATAAATATGTGTGTACATTGGTAATGATACATTCTATGTTTTATGTATATCAAACATTAATACAATATTGGTATTCTGTTATTGATACATATTGTCAGACCAATAATAATCCTATATAGTAATTACAGGCTATTTTTAATGTAAATAAAGTGAGATTGGGCCAAACATTATTAGACGTCGATCATACAATATTGATTTAATATTATTTTACCGATATTGTGTTTACAGGATAGCATTCAAATAATCAACCAATATTGGTATAATATTGATATAGTTTTATTGATGTATATTACCACACCAACGATAAATCGATATAGAAATTACCGGTAATTTTGAATGTAAAAAAGTTTTGGTTTAGACAAGCAATATTATATGTTGATAATAGGTACAATGTAGGTTTAACAATAATACGCCGATTTTGTGTTTTCAATATTTAGCCAATGTACAAAAGAAATAATATTGTAACAATATTTATATACTTCGGGAATACTATATTCAATGTTCAATTTATATACAACATTGTTACAATATTGGCATATTCTTATTGATACATATTCCCAAAATTATAATAATTCAATGTAGAAGTTACGGATTATTTTTAATATCAAATGTCTGAGGTTGGGCCAACATTATTAGATGTAGATTATACAATATTCCTGTAGTATTATTTTGCCCATATTGCCTTTATGGGATATAATCCATGTCATTGGTCACACATCTCTAATCGATATTCACGAGCACGAACGGAGCAATACATACCTATATAACCATTTTTACACTAGAATATAACTAATAATATAACGAGTACTCAATATGCTTTATCACAAATTATATGAAAAATATAGGTACTAACATGTGGTGATTAACAATATACCTACCTCATGTTTGTTCTGTGTAGACCATTTCTCCTATATATTTATCATAAAATTGTAAAATATATTTCACATTATATAGGTTAGTACTTGTACATGTGCCAACAAAAATAACATTTAAACGAATAGCGGGACATGGTATATTTGTTATTATACATATTAAAAATGTTAAATATCTTACTTGTGTATTTGTAGATTTGAACTAATTTTAGTAGGTACTTGATAATGTTTTAAAGTGAATAAACTGAAATGTTTTGTTCCCGGTTGGATTTTTATTGTTTATTTTATAACTAAGGATCCAATTTTTATTATAGTATATTGTTGTGGAATTACTAAACTTTTCTAGTGGTCTAAACAAATGTAAATTTTGAATAATATTGCTTGGTATTTAATACTTGTTTATGGTTAATGAAAATGTCCAGTTTCTTTAATTGTTGTTTCTTGTACTTTATACTTGTTATACCTTAAAAACCAATAGGTTTGATGTATCTTGTTAAAAAGTATATAGAAGATATGTATTTATTTACTGTTGGTGTTCAAGAATTTAGTAGTAAATGTATGTTTATTAAAATTAACAACTATAAAATTGTATCAGAATTAACTCATAATTATTGAGATGGACGGTTCTTACTTGTTCAGGAAATTCGCAATATATACATTTTTTTAAATTAAGCTTATATTTAGATCAAAATGGAATTCTTTTGGGACATTGTTATCTGGAATAGAGGAAACAAGTGTGATTTTATACCAAATACTTGACGTGTCAATGGTAGCAAAAATATAAATACTACATATTCAGAATATCCAGCGACTTGTAAGGCTACTGTAACAGATTTAAAATTAGCTGGGGAAATGACATCAAAACTAGAGTATGCATCATCATTTTCCTCGGATTCTGGTAACAGTGAAGAAACAAATAATCTCCCCATAACAACTGATGAATCTTTAAATGTACCTAATATGGCTAGGGATATGACAGTTCTGCAACGTCACAGTAAGTAACTCACATATATTTTTAACAAAATTAAATATTTTATTTAAAATTTTTTATTTAAATTCATAGTTATTCAAAAATCATGCTGAATTTTATGACTTTTTTAGATTGTGGAAGATTAATGGATAATGTAGAAAAACTTGATAAGAGCTTTGGACCTTTACAATACGAGTATGATATAAAACAAATTAAAACAGATATAATCCAAGTAAATGAACATTTAACTCTGTTAGCTCAAAAATATCCTACAAACATGATGAAGGAACCTGAGTGTAAGCTTCAATTTGATAACAAGGAAGATCTGAATACCTTTGAAAATAATTTGGAAGATGGTCACTTCTATGAAAATATGGTATGTAGTTAATCCAAGTGTTCATACATTTTATTTCAAAATTTTTATTATTTTCAGGTAAATATTTTGAGTCTTGTATCTGGGACAACAGATGTCAAAAAACTAGTAGAATTATAATAGTTTTTTTTTAAATTTTTTTAATTACACTAAAACGCCAGAAGTAATTAGAATTAGAAGTACTTTTATTTTATGTCAATATTATTAGTATACCCAATTTGAATTTTGAAAATAAATTTTTTTTGAAATAGATGTTTAATTTAAATTTGGGCTTTTATTTTACCTATTTCAATAACTTTCAAAAATGGTGCCTAGCAGGTTCTACAACTTTTTTTGTAATATTTCTGAGTAAATATTTAAAATACATGTATTTTTTACAGCCATTAGTAGGATTGTTTCAAGATAGGTTTTAGCAATTAGCACAAGTGTCTGTTTTTTGTCTACGCTAAGTTAATTTTCTTGCTTTTGGATGCATGTTTTCAGTGCAGAGATACTTTTTACTTTAAAACTGAATTTAAAGTTTTTATTTCGATTTTAATTCGATATTAGTATAACATGAAAATATCATGTAAGGCCTACCTATGTATTGCAATATTACTTCGGTATAGTAATACAATATTTCAGCCGATTTGTACACAAATTGGAGTAACATCCACTAACTAATGTAGGATCTATATGTGTATTCCTATATTGCGCCAATATAGTATTACCAAATTTTAGTCAATGTTGGACTACTTGGTACCACATATAATAGCTAATGTGGGGCCTATATGTGTATTCCAATATAAGGTCAATATAGGACACCAAGCTACTGCCGATGTTGGACAACTTGGGAAAATAATAAATAAACAATGTCAGGACTACATTGGCGAATTACCTGATTTTTCATATGGGGCCAATATGACTTATTGATATTGTAACGACATCGCAAAATGCTCACATTTTAAATTGGGCCAATGCAATAAAATCTATATTGTCCCATTCTATTGACTATATTTAACCAATATTCGGCCAATATGTATGTGCTACCTGGGCAGCTAAATTTCAACAGAAAAACCATGCCTTCCTCTTTTAATAAAGGTAGGTTTCAAAAGACTTATAACTTATGACTTTGTTATTTCGGCAACATCAGGAATTTCTTAGAAAGCTACAAATAAAGGAATTCGATTTAGTTATTCCTTTCCCAAACAGCACTGTACATCCTAAAGACGTTCAATTTATGTCCATATAAGGTCTGAACGTCTAGAGGCATTTAATGGACGTCTTTAAGACGTCTGTTTCGGGACGTCTCAATAACGTACATGAATTGACGTCTTAAAGACGTCCCAAATAAGTCCAGATTGTTGTTTTTACCAATGAGTGACATCAAAGTTTCCTTGAAAGAGGATGTTTTTGTTGAAAATTTTCCGTGTGAGAATATTCGAGATTTTAATAATTTTGCCAATTTACTTCATTAATGAAGTGAAAAAAACTAAGATGTTAACATTCCTCATTTTTATCCTATATACCTACCTAATATATGCCGTCGTGGTCGTCGATGTTGCAGTTCGATTCGTTATTTAAAGTGTTCATTTTGTTCATCTAGATTCGATGAACGAATGATAGACAATCAACGTTTTTTTACCAATTTTCTGTACCATGAAATATGAGAATGATAATCCGATATTTTCATTGGTGAAACTTGACAAATGTCCATTGTCAACCAATCATAAAATTAGAATAAAGAAATCCTCAGAAATGCATTAGTATTAGACTCGTCGGAACTCCTCGCCATCTTTCGTCTTAGCGATGTCGGAAGCTACTATTCAAGCCACAAGTATCGGAAGTATCAAAAAGTATCGATGGATATCGTATTAATATTTTTCCAAATATCGATTTTGATAGATTGAATAACAAATATCGGAATTTTGCATAATCTAGCTCAACCATTTCACATTACATAATAAATACCCATCAAGGACATTACTTCTAATAAATCAAATATTAATTATTTAAAATAATGAATAATAATTTTCGAAATTTTATATCGATACATCGAAAACTTAAATAAAATCGGTATATCGAACTAAGCAATATCGATATTTTCTAGACACCCTGCGCATATAACAACCAGATTCAGCCTAATTCGTGAATTTCCTCGTGGCTTTTATAGAATAAGCTTCATTTGTGGCGCCAGTTCTGTTTGAGATTGTGTAATATTTATTATCTGTGGATTGTGTTTTCAATATCCAATAAAAGTTCATATTGTATTTCTATTTCTTGGTTGACCAATTATATACATACTACAGGACATTATAATCGAATAGGTTTATTAAGGAAAAAAAATCACTCGAGGTAAGTCAACTCTATACTATAAAAATGGCTTTATAGAAATATTATATGCGTGCCAAAAGGCATAACAATGTTCATTCCTGCATTCCAAAAATGTATTCACAAGAAATCGGAGATTTTGTATTATTTATTCTAAAGTTTATAAATTTATTGTTCTAGATGCCAGTGAAATGACAAAGATCGAAAGGAAACGGAAACATCGATTCAGTTATGGTTGAAGAGGGCGGGATACCACACATTATATGAACAAAATAAAAAATTATAAATTCAACAAAAAAAATTTCTACATTTTGTGTTTCTCAATTACATTTTAAACCTGAAATTTACTGAATATCAAAGTATTTCAATAACCACAAAAAGGTTTTATTTGTGTCCATATTGGGACATCTCAAAGACGTCTTTAAGACGTTCTGTTTACGTCCATATGGACGACTTGAAGACGTCTTTAGGACGTCCAGTTTTGTAACAATGGGCGTCTTAAAGATGTCTTCTGAACGTCTTCAAGATTTTACTGGACGTCTTCAAGACGTCCTGAACATCTTACGATGGACGTCTTAAAGATGTATTTTTGCTGCCTGGGTATATCTGCCCAATATATTTTTTGGGAATAGTTTTTTTTCCTGAGCCGTCATAACTGAAATTCACTAAAAGAAAATATCCAATTTCAACAGTGTCCAGATTCACTTCACCGATATCCTCTTCTTCTTCAAAATTTTCGGGTGTGTCTGATTATTCTTCCGCAGACCAATCATCAGACTTTTCTGATCCTGAACTGTCTGAATAATTATTATGTTTCTTTTCTGATATGGTTGACTTTGCTGCACCACTGGTCACCGGAAGTTTCCCAATATCATTGCTGCCATTTTCAACGTTGGTTACACTCGCCCTTGCCTTCACTTGAAGTCTCTGTTTCTTATTTTGCCGTGTTGTGTTTTGTGTTTGAGTCATGTAAAGATTTCGCAAGAAAATTTCAAAAGCGTTGTCAATAATAGCATTATCTTCTTCCACCTGGTCCAATGCCCTGTGCGATGGTAAATGTTTTAATACATTTTCCCTATTGAGTGGAAATATTCGACTCCCCTTAGAACCAGCTTTTATATTTTTCTCGACACTGTTATCTCGGTTAAGGTTTTCCAAACATTTCTTTAGAAGTCCCGGAAATACTTCTTTTGGGATAGTTCCTTTATTTTTTAACTTCCAGTCCAGAAGAATGTTTCTCCATTCTGCCATTGATGGTCTAAAAAAAGCTACATCCATTGAATGGAATAGACCTGTTGAATTGGGGGCAATAAAATAATTTTGATATTATTTTCTACGCAGGCTTGAATTACAGTTACATTTAAGACAAATTATCACCAATCAAGGCTTTTTGACTTTCTTGGGGGAACTTTTGAAAATATCTGAATGCGACGGTAAAAAATCAATCCTCAAAAAGTGCCTCCGTGTACCAGCCAGATTTGCTTCTGTTATACATAGCCTGTGGAGGGCCTCCTGGTGGAGGGCTTCCTGAAGTCCACGTCGTGTAGAGATGCTCTGACCTATAAACCCCATAGATTGGCAGTAATACACCAGAGGCAGTGCCAGCGAACATTACTGCTTTTTGATGAATCCACAATACGGTGAAGATGTTTGGTTCCTCGTTTTACAATCACTTTACTCTTTCCAGGATCATCAGATATGTTTGTTTCGTTATAATTAATTATTGAATGAGATTCAACTCCATTAAGACTAACTTCAAGTTCATCAAAGTATGACTTTATAACATCAGGGTTGACTAACGCCCTAGAGCGTTTAATGTTTTCGCACCAATGCACAATTAATATCTGACGATGTCTTTGAAAAAGGCCTTTCACCCACTCCTTCCCTAGCCAGTTATTTTTAGATTTTTGCACCCCTTTTCAATCTAAGATTTGACCAAAAACTTAACGTCGATTGCTGTTAATGGAAATCCCCACCGAGAAGCCAATTCAACATTTTCCACATTTTTACGTTTGTATTCAGATTCTGGTCTTTTCGTCTTATTGTGGAATAGCAAAGTTTATATTTTTTTGCCAAATTTCTGTACGAAGTATCGCGTAGTCGTCTTTCTTCTGAAGCCAAGTCCATTTTTTTCGGATCATAGTCAGCATAATTGCGGCAGCCTAGCTTTCTTTTATATTTTCTCATTGTGTACCTGCAATTTGAACAAGAAACATGACATGCTACCTTTTTGTGACAATCAATACTTAAGGGTGACTTGAAACAGTCTAAGGGTAACTTGGAACAATGTTTCAAGTTACCCGCAGTAATGACCTTTTTTATATATTTCCGATAAAAAAATCAGTGCAAATTAAAATTTGATAAGAATATATGGGAAAATCTTAAGAAATAATGCACAAAACCAGTAAAATAAATAATATTTACCTACCTTTAATGATACCAGAAGTACATATGAAGTTTTCCACAATTAATTAATTCTGCCGAAAACAAGAATATAATAAATGGCCGACAGTAACGTACGTCCGTATCTTTCAGCGACTCGAGGCACACTGGCGCGCTCGCGGAAGTCTAAAACACAGATAACCCACAGATAGATGAGACACTGATTGTGGCGCCATCTAAAGAGCCTGTCGACTAAACAATTGAGTGATGTAGGAAATATTTCTGTAATTTTAGGTTTTGGCGGTATATTCAAATTTACTGTATTTTAATTATTTTATCTCAAAATAACCATTTATAGTCCATCATTTAACATTTCATTCAATTTAACTCAAATGTTAAATTAAATGAAATATCAAATGATGAACCATGAATGGTTAATTAAATTGAAAAAAATAAAACAGTAATCATATAAACAGTTTATTTATTTTGGTATAAAAATACACAACGAATAATTTCTTTCACAAAGTACTTTTCTTAACAAACAGAATGACAATAAATAAACTATAATGTAAAAATAATAATAATTTGGGTAACATACATTCTAGATTGGAGTATCATTAGATTTTTAAATGATGTTAAATCAAGATAAAAGTAGAAAATTATTTATGATAAGTTCATATTAATTTATTATTACACTCGTATAAACATACAGAGCTGGACAAACTGCTGAAGTATAACTGCTACTTACTTAATCAAAAAAAGTGTTAGCAATGAGTAGTTAACTACTATTTTTGGCAACTTTTTGTGAAATAATAATACATTTGAGTTTGATTACTGTGAATGTTGGAACAAAAGTAATTGAAATACTTTTAAAGGAAAAATTGTTAACTACTGCCCAACTCGTTAAATACAAGGTGCCAAGTAATTACATATAAGAGTGTTAAAAAGCACTTGTGACTGTACAACATTTAAAATAATATATCTAACATTTCATTTCAACTTAAAACACATCTTTATTTCTTTACTAGAAGTATTAAATAGGTTTATATCGCAAGCTTAAACCTAGTATATTGCATATTTGTATATTTCTACATTTAAAAGCACTCCGTTCTTATGAAACCATCGCATAAAGCAGTTTAAGTTACTCTGCAGCTCCTGGTAGTCTATGATTGTTAAAATGTTTCTTAAGGGCTCTTAAAATCCCACCGTCTCCTGGAAGTCCTTTCTCGTTTCTGGTTGAGGTTCTACAAGTAAACACACAAAATAACAACAATAAATAAGTAAATACACAAATATGTTTGAAAATTTATGTCAACAAAAGAAAACAGAAAGCGCTTACTATTGAAATAATAAGTTTACACATGTTTTTGTACTAAGCCAAATAAAATATCAAAAAATGTTTGAATGTTGAAATTTTTTTGGTTTTTTTGAATTCCTTTTTTGGAGCTTTCGATTTTTTAGGAATTCTTGATTTTTTTTGGTTGTTAACTATTTTTGATTCATTTATTTTTTGTCTTTATTGGATATTTTGGCTTTTTGGTTACCGCTAGACCAAATACTTAGACTGAATGCCACAACAAAAGTTAATACTCACCTTTATTTCCCATAAATTGTCATACCATGGGCTATATATAAAAATCGTCAACCTTACATACCATAGCTGGTGGAGGAAATAGCTATAACATAAAATAAAACCCAGATTACTATTTCTTTAATGGGTACATTTTAAAATGGAATCGTCTGAGTATGGTGTACACACTAGATATAAATTGAGTGTATGAAAAGAGGAGTACTGAGTGTGTCATTTTATTAAAATTCCAGTTAAGCGCTTTCAGCCATTAGGTCATTCTCAAAGCTGTCGACAAGAGAAAAACATACAAAAGGTACAATGTACATACAATGAAATAAAATGTTTGATGTTACATCATTACTTAAGTAAAATTTGTTAAAATTACCCTATAAAGAGGGTGTACACACATATCATTTAGTTGATAATTTCAAATTAAACGTTTCGTTATGTGAATTACAATTGTACACGCTCTTTATAGAGTAATTTTAACAAATTTCACTTAAATAATGATGTAACATCAAACATTTTATTTCATGGTATGTAGCAGTTACAGGGTTTGATGTTTTTTGACACCTTCTGTATATTTTTTTCTTGACGAGAGCTTTCAGAATAGCCTAATGGCTGGAAGTGCTCAGCTGGAATTTTAATAAAATTAAACACTCAGTACTCGTCTTTTTATTCACTCAATTTACATTTTAAAATATGCAAAATTATAGCATGCTATAATGAATACAATAAAACTTACCATCAATTTTTGTTAATTTCCACTCATATCGGAAGGCAAATGAAACTGTCTTAACTTCTCTTCGTCTTTCTTAAATCCAAAGAAACACGGTTTTTTAAAATGAAGGGATCATATCCTTCATCGTTTCCTCGTCGACAAATTTAATGATTTATTGCCACTGCTTTTCAGCCATAATAATTTCATCTTCCTGGGTTGGAGGATCAAAATTGTAAAAAGAAATATTTACTTTATTAATGCAACAATGTTCAGTTTAGCTAATGTAAAACACAACCATGAATAAAGATAATTGTTGTTAATTGTGAAAGAAAAAATGCTCAAATTTTTTTAATAAAACTTACCGATTACACCACTTAGACTCCTTCAGAATATACTTTGACATTGTCTTTTCAATTAATAACAATCAAAAGTAACGAAACAACAGATACATATTATACTATAGCAATTAAAAAATACACCAAAATACCGTAACCTTATAATAACCTCTACCTCTTCACTTGAACTAAGAAATGATAACAGTATATTATATAACATGTGGGGACGAGCAATATGATATCGCGCATACGCAGTAATAAAAATCAATAAAGTTTGATTACTAACGACGTTACAGTTTTCGTTAATTTTTTGGAATTATCTACCGATTTTAGTTACTCGACAGGCTCTATAGATGGCACGGTCTGCAGTGTCCCTAGCCTGGTCTAGAAAGCGTTTGCATGAGTTGGTTTGGTTCCAGCGTTGCGTCGTTAGCCGAAAGGCGCCCTTTTTAAAAATTTTAATGTTCGGTTTCATGTCGCCCGGTCGTTTCAAGTCGCCCGGTTTTACGGTACTAAAATTGTCTCATTATTATGTGTTATTTTCCTCTTAATTCTAATGTCTGAAATAATTATAGGAGAAAGAGAATTACTAAATAAATATTCTTCATTGAAAGGTATCTACATTTATCACTTCTTTTCTATTTAGTAAATTATTTGGTATTTGCGCTTTTGAATGTTCCTTGATCATATCAGGGTTAGTAACAAGTTTATTAGCATCAGAAATACTTTTAATTTGAACTCTAATTCTACTAATTTTTGCCAACGCTATCAATTTTCATTATATTTTGAATATTATGTTTTTTGTGTAGGACATGATGTACGGTCATGGGAAGTAATCTGCCAAAATTTGGATCAATAACCCTTTCAATCAACACATAAAGAATATCAGAATACACCTTACTTTTTTGCAGTCTTTTATCACTAATTACATTCTCGGTTAATTGACTGTTGTTTTCTTTACCAGTTACGTCTACTTTTTCATTGTTGTCAATTTGTTGTTGTGACGGCGCGTTCTCGCTATTTACATTATTGTTTGTTCCCCCTTTATCAGGAGAAGAATCGTCTTCCATAGTCATTATTACTGTCACTGAGTGTTATTTTTACTAATAATAAAACTCAAAATCCTACTCAAAAGTATTTTATCATTATTAATGATACTGTAGGATCCAGTGTTATGGATCTCTACTTCGATAATTCCTACGAGGAGAGTTAAGCTTCGGACTGTAAAATTTACCCCAAAATAATTCTTGACCTCTGGTTTTAATACGTGCCAAACTAAAGATACTACAAAATGACCGGTGACGAATATAGATTTACTCACCTCAGGTTTATCCAGTCCACACAGACGCTTGGAAACTTATCTTAAGAGAGCTGTCAACAACACAGTTTCGTACACTATAACCAGTAATATTTTGATAATTTAGAAACGAAGAAAACCCATGAATTCCCGCACGCGCAAAGATTTTACCTCATCACACAATACCAGCTGAATTCTATATAATGCTCTCGGTCGAATTGTGTGTAAATATCTAATTAACGCGAGCATAAAAGGCAACCACGATTACAAGAGCATGTTGTTTGGATTGTCCACCTCGCAGGAAATAATTAAAATGTTGAGTCTAACGGAAATCCAATAGATACCGGTTTATATTCTACACGCGAAACTAAGGTCTTTATCCTACCAATAAATACGAACTGTAGGTTTAAGCTTAGGAACTTAATACATTTCTATCCGGCTAATTTAAAAAAGAATGCCAGTCTTTGGAGAGTAATGAATTATTTATTTCATCCATTATTATCCATAATAAACTATAAGTAATTGAAATTTGTTAATCAAGGAACTTACACCTTGTATATTTAAATTATATTTTAATATCCCATAATTGAATTCAAGTATTGACATATTCTAGTCTATTTTATAATTTTCTTAAATACGGATTTGTAAACAAGTTCATTCCATTAGTAATTTCCACACTATACAAAATGTTTGATGAAGATTAGTCAGGCAGTAACCTCAAAGCTATATTTCCGTCATTTTCACAAAATGGACCCTTATCAAGTTATAAAGATCTAAAAATAATAATCCTTTTATCTATCCTCTCAACCGATAATTCACAATTTACTTGTGAAAAATAATCCGAATAGAATAAATGATTTATTATTTACTCTGACACATATTCAACAACGATAAGATTCAACAAAACAATTGTATAATAGTCTAAGCTATATTTTATCACCAATTATTATGAAAAAATAATATATTTGCTAATTTCGACAATGTTGTAAATTATATATAATGCAATGTATATGAAAATGTATTTGTATTTTTCGGTGATTTGAAAAAATGGACTTTAGGGAAAATATACCCAATCCCAAAAGCAACTCTAAATTTGAAACATGATATCTCAAGTAATGTATTAAAAATTAGAAACTTTCTTAAAGCGCTGTTCTAGAAATGTGCAGGTAAGAAATCAAAGATTTCTACCAAAGAAAATGTTGAGGAATTCTCAGAAAATGCTCGGTATGAGATATATTTAGCACCAAAAGTAATAAAAAATATAATTTAAATAACAATTTTAATGAAACGTAATTTTTCATTTTTAGGTCGCCCGTGTAATTGGTGTTTTGGGGACTTGTCGCAAGAATGAGCTTAACATCATTTAAATTTCGGACATTAAAGATTTGGAATCCGCAATACTAATTACAATTCCTAATACGACAACTAATACACCAAGATAGTTACAAATAACGAGAGATTTTTATAGTATTGCAATGTTTTTCTTATTTATTTAAATACTTACTTTTAGTTTATTTGTACACTATATATTCACTTATACGTAAGTAATCTTCAAACTTAACCATTGAACTAATTTATATTAATTACACTGTTCATTCATTCTACTAATTTATATTGAATTCACTGTTCACTATTTATGTTCACTGTTCTGTTCACGAGATTAAATTGTGAACTAAACTCCCAGCTCGCATGTAGTCACCTTTTATACCGTCATTTGGGGTGAAATTGGTCATCCGGAGCGCGATTGTTCACTAAATCATTCATTTACATATTTGAATTTGGCACCTAAATCAACCGTGAGAACACGCTACTTTCGACCAATATTGACAGTACAAAGATGGCATACGGCAATATGTGCAGGTGAACTATAAAGGCTGCCTGTGTAGTGAGAAAACTGTAAGTCATTAATAGTTATAGTTTTTCTGTGAAAGTGACCGTTCAGAAATTTGTCCGGTAAATCAGAATTCAACTAGTTTTTGTTAATTTCCAATAAATATACATGTGTATTTATGTTTTGTAGCCTTCGTGTGTTTTGATGTTAACAGGTGGTTAACAGTCGGCTGAATCAATTTCATAATATTTGCCATTTTATTATGTGAGGTCGGATTGACCATGTATATGGCGTGAGATTTATCATTCTCGTTTATCAATTTCACCCCACATAATAGAATATAACTATTTTTTTTGTAACTAAAAATTTACTTCATTGGTCTTATATTTTTAGTTTGTTTCAGCGATACCTAGAAAGTACCATAGAAAGTTAGGGGCACGTTCATACATGGATTATCCAGACGCCAACCTTTAATTGGAACTTCAAAAAAATCACTGAAGAAGATTGGTCTATTCGTCGTGCTTCCGCTGAATATAAAATTCCATTTGGCACGCTACGCAATAAGTACATTGGCAGCCGTACTAAGAAAAGCAATTATAAGGGCAGCATACTGCTGTGGAGAGTAGGGATTCCCTCTTACATTTATCGACTTACGAGCGTTGGCAAAAAATTACTTAGATAGCCATGGGCGTAATATCAGCAAGTTTAAATCAAATATGCCTGGGATAGATTCGGCCCGTTCTTTGTTAGAAAGACACAAAGGAGAGATAAGTCAAAAAGTGTCGGCGAATATTAAAAGATCTCGAGCTAATATTTCCAGAATGGTAGAATACTTTAATAATCTGAGGGAAATGCTACAGAATGTACCAGTCTGTAACCTGTTTAACTACGATGAAACAAATATGCAAGCTGACCCTGGCGAACAAAAAATGTTGTTTCGTCGTGGAACCAAATATCCTGAGCGAATATGCAACTTTACCAAAACATCAATATCAATTATGATGTGCGGTTCAGCGTCTGAAGTACTATTGCCTCCTCACGTCATCTACAAGGTTGAGAAAATGTGGCAGCAATGGATATAATTGTGTCCAAAAGGAGAGCCTTGTTGCAAGGACAGGTGTTGTAGTTCAGGTTCTCGTTACAATCGTACCCACCATGGTTCGATGAATGGCCATACTTTCACCGATTGGTTTGAGTCGACATTCTTACCTCACGCGGAACGTTTGCCAGGTCGTAAAGTGCTGTTGGGCGATAACCTCTCGTACCATTTCACGGACGCTGTCTTAAAACAATGCCAAGAAAATGACATTGCCGTTGTTTGCCTTCCAAAAAATTCGACACAGCTCATTTAAAATGGTTTGTAGGTAGGTGTTACTAAATTGGAAGACGACCCATTCACAACAAACTTCTATTGACGAAAAATATTTTCCCGATTTACTGGCTTCCACTCTTCTTGAAATGATTAACAAATTGGAAAACGCTATAAAAAAGATCTGATAGCTTCATTTAAAGCGACAGAAATTGTACCTATTGATCCCGATAACATTCTTGTGAATTACTTGCAGCAGCAACGTTTTACAGCAGGACCATCAAGAAAGAATATTAGAAGACAAAAACTATCTGTACAACCTAGCAAAAGCGTTACAGCAAGTACTGATGCAGATTCTAATGATTCAGATGTAGATGATCCATTAACCAATGACAAGTCCGACAATCTCATCTTTGTATAAACGGACATAATATCTCCCCCAGCACAACAATAAAATATTTAGGTTATACAATCCAATGGAACACAAATGCAAATGCGCATATTAGCTCACAAGTCCGAACACTAAGATTGCAATGGGCCAGTTATACCCACTTATAAGCAGACAAAGTGAGCTTTCCACTAAAAACAAAATAGCTATTTACAAACAAATAATACGCCCTATATTCACATATTCAGCACCAGTTTACCTCACAGGATTACAACACAATTTTAACACCCTGCAGGTGGTACAAAATAAGTGTCTGAGAATGGCAATTAAACACCAAATACCTTACCCCCTCTCCCTAAAACCTCATGGTTACATGACTAAGCACATCTACCCACTATCAAAGACTTCGTAACTACAATTTCGAAAAAATTTTACGATAACTGACTGCCATAAAATCTTCGAATAGCTCTCAAAACCGTAAATCGCGCAGAAGCAACGAATGATAATAGGTGTAGGCTTCTGCATGGTACGTTAAAAATAGAACTGGGTTGTACTTCCTAAACCCAATCATCAAAAGTGGGGAATGACGTCAGCCATTTACACTGGGTTGAAAGAACCCCCCATCTCCAAATTCATAAAACATTCAAAATCATCCGCCATGTTGCTTTTCTTATAATCTAAAACCCTATCAATTATTGAGAGCCTGGTTATCAGCTGCTTTTCAGGGAAAATCCAGCCGAAATACCGTAGGAGCTAGAAATATATACCGGGGGCAAAGTCAATAAATGAATCATAATATATGGATAATGCGGTGAACGCAAGGAGCCATATACACTCCAAAGACGAAGCACTCAACGATTTCAAGAATCGTCAGATCATCGGCTACTATTATTCTTGGAAAAGTTGTAATATGGGGATGACAAACGATTGATAATAAAGAGATTTTAAATGTAAATGTAATGTTAGCTGCATTTAGCTGGTCACATTTCCAACTCCCTTCTTCAGTTTGCCTGCGATAGGTCCTTGGCATTTGTAAAACGTATTAACTATCTCAACTCTTTTATCTTCTAAGAGACAAATTATTGATTTTTTCAATAATGATGGGGTAATGGTGGCCGGCTCCCATTACCCCATAGCGGCCGGCCACGATAACCCCAAAAAACACGTGTTATAATAACAATAATGAAGAAATACTAAAACTAAACAAATTTTTTTACAAAAGAATACAAAACAATCAGTTTCAGAAAAATCAAAACAATAATCTGAATATCTAACCTATCAATTCAAACATTTGTTATAGATTGCGATACCAAAACAGAAATGTCATGTTGACCGCTTCAATTGAAGGACTCGCTGGCCTGTTCTTGTTTAACTAGTTAAGCTCCACATATAGAGATGGCGCAACGGTGTTCAGTTGCGAAATAAGAATTATACCGGGATATTTGGGGTAGCTCCTATTACCCCGGAGACCACCATTTCCCCGGTTACCCCTACCTGAAACATTTATTGTAGGAATTACTGGATGTACTTCTTTATTTTCAATAATGGTGGAAGATGTGCGGTTTTGGTTTAATACTTGTACAAAAGTTTCACCCCATTGTATCATTATTGCTATTTTCTTTTTGCTCTTGACGGATTCTTCTACATATTTTTCAGCCACTGATGAACTCTTCCATCCACCATTCCGTTTTTGAAACATTGATACCAGTAAAATTGTCAAATATGACATTTCATATTTTAATATAATTTTGCTTTTTATATAAAAACGAAAACAGTATGAAAAAAAACATATTACGATATACGTCCCTGAAGTTATTATTACGGTACTCGATTAGATATTCTTGACTCAGCTCCTTCGTCGCCGCGTCCATAAACATCTATCTCGTACCGTACTAAATCACTTCCCGGATGTTTTCCTGTTTGGAGTTGTATTTACGTATATTGGGACAGAGATTGCCAAAGCATTGTACTGTTATGTTTTCCTTTTTGGAGTTGTTTTTACGTATATTGGGACACGTATTGTCAAAGCATTGTATTATTACGTTATTATGTTTTCCTTTTTGGAGTTATCTTTACGCATATTTGGACAGATATTATCAAAGCAAGTTATTATTACGTTATTGTAGTCGTCTTTGTGTAATATTGGGACATATATTGTCAGTAACTAAATGGAGGTAAAAATGAAACGGGCAGATAATGTCTAATAATAATATCATTTGTTGACGAATAAAAAATATGAAACGTATACAATAATGAAAAGTGTATAAATGATACATACTCGATAAGTGAGTGAACACTTGTTTCAGGATAGACACTACTTTAGTTTCAATCGATTCGTGAAATGGAGAGGATATTTGATATTTAATCTACTTCATTTCAA
Organism: Galeruca laticollis; assembly: GCA_963921935.1. NCBI lineage: Eukaryota > Metazoa > Arthropoda > Insecta > Coleoptera > Chrysomelidae > Galeruca > Galeruca laticollis. The sequence continues at coordinate 207,690,925 of OY998177.1, forward strand.
TCTTAAAAAAATATGTTAACGTATTATAAACTTTGTGCACGTGATAAAACTGAAACTAGTTGTGCCTTGTTATTTCGTGGAAATTTTTATATATATATATATATATATATATATATATATATATTATTATATTTATGATAAATACTTAATTATTTTTGATTATGAAATTTAAATGTAGATGTTTATTATTTAGAATTTTTGTTTAGTTTGGCTAGCTCAGTTGGTTATTGTTATTTTGTTTAGTAATTTATTTTAATTTGATTATTCGGGAGCATGAAACCCATTTTCTCTTTGAGTCCTGGCTTTTATATTGTTGTAATTGTTTAAATAAAAAGAAAACACATTATTTTGAAATCAATTTAATTTTGAATTTAATATTTTATATATTTGATAAAAATAATATGAGACGCCACTGGTTGTATTGTATCTACTTATTTATTTTAATAATTCATCAATACGCACGCGTGAAAAAACTAGTCATGCGCTTTAGCATAAAACGAACAATTCTTATACATAAGAAGCATCTATTCATATTATACAAATATGGTTTGTTGAAGATGCAAACAAGTGAATGATTCAGACACATAAAAGAATTTATATACAAATCATACATATATATGATACAAATTGCTGTGGGAAGAAAATAGTTATATACATAGATAGAAATATATGGAATTATATACATATGGGAATAGTTATTACATTATGAAATTTCAATCACCAGATTTATGCAATTACAAGATGGCGTAAGTACATATTTTAATTTATTTAAAATTCGGCCTTTTATTAATTTTAACGATTTATGCAATGAATTCACTATATAAAGTCTGTTTCTTTCTTTTTCAGATCGATCATATTTGCAAAAGTTTATCAATTTATGAAATTAAGTACTTATTTGAGTATTTTGAGTTTTTACTCTGATTATTGGCCAATAATTATTTAAAAACACTGACCTGTTGCTCTTGAATTGGGATGAAAGTCTCTGGATCCCAGGAACACTCCGCTGAAGCTCCAAAAAACCAAAATTGATGAAAATTTCGTAGATTCTTGCCGAAAAACTTGATACAATTGACTGTGAGTATTACTAAGATTGTATTTAATAGTACTTTATAGGTTTAAATGTCTTAAACCGGGAATTTCTTGAAATTTCAGGAACACCATCACACACATTCCTCGCTTCTTGACACCAGCTTCCCTTCCTATTTTAAGCGTCCCCTCGATTCTCTACTTTTTTCAACAAACAGTCTTTTGTTCTTTTTCAGGTCACTATTTCAAAGTTTATTTGTTGATTCACAATTTGTTCTGTCATATTTTATAACCAATAAAATATTGTCTTTTGCAATCAGATTAATTGAAACTTCTTTCACTTATTAAAAAATTTCATACATACACTCTTTTACATTATTAGTTCATTTATAGAGTTCCTATGAGTTCTTTCATCATACAAATAAATTAAAATTGGTTATACATAGATACATTTACATGGTACAACATTCAATATTATCATTGATAATATATCACTGTTACACTCTTATTATTTATAAATATAAATTCTCTTATGTTATTTGTCTAAACTCTTTGCATTATATTATTTATAATAAACTTTAACAAATTACTATTTATTGATTCAATGTTTATTTTATTTACCATATATCATTTGTCTATATGTCATTATTTGTTTATCTATGAAAATCTATTGAATTCTATTCTATTCAATATTTGTATTTGCTTTTATTCTTAAATTAATGATTATAATGAATTATCTATAATAATATTTGTATTCTAATGTAACTACTTATATCTAAAATTCTCTTGACTTGACTATATAATTGTTTCTTTTTAGGTGAACAGCTGGTCAATATATATATATATATATATATGTGATTAGAGAAGCATGCAACATAAAATAAATAATACATGTATCTAGAAATTTGGTAGGTGAGTTTTTTACATTTCCTTGTTTATTATTATCATTCAAAATTGTATTATCAGGTGTTTCTATTCAAATCTCACTATTCTAAATTTGGTACCAAATATATTAATTAAACACACCACAGACCTTTTCTTGTCACCAAGCCGACGCCTTCAATAGCGTCCATACATGACGCTTTCCCGCTCCAGGTGGCAATCTCCCTTCTTAGTATTATCGGGTGATAATTCTACTACGTGGGTTGACTTTATTTTACACAAATTTTGTCTCTGCTCTCATTTTAACTTTTAACTACTTTTATACCTTCTTATATTTTATATATAACACTTGTTATTTTAAAATTTTACAAGAAACTGCAATACATTCAATTTACTTCCTTCTTCCTTGGTTACCAACGCTTGACTGTCTACCGCCGTTTTTTTTATCCGCCAAAACCTCTTTTTTGTTTATAACCGGAAGCTCGCAATGTTCTAGAAAAATCTTTGATTATTGTTCAACTGTCACTTTGTTTTATCAATATTTTATTGTTTTTCTGACTTAAACTTGCTACTAAATGTTGTTTTCTAAGCACTATAACCTTATCGTCATTGAATTATTCACTAACATAGTATTTATCATTGTTTTTCTTGTTAGTTAATTATTTGGAATCTTCCGATTGGTCAATGCAAATATACAAATTTTTCACTTCCTACACCCTAAATATTTACATGTTTATCAATAATTGTTTATGAATTCTTTTGATTTTCCTATTTATTTCCTCTATGGTTATGCACACTAATTCTAATTGATTATATTGTTATATATATATATATATATATATATATATATATATACAACATATATATATATATATATACATATATATTATAATTATTAATTTTATATTTATTTACGAGTTTTGATATACAATATAGTCGTAGTCTTGATTTTGTTTGTATGTTTGACTCACCTTCGGCTAGCTCCAAAAGAAGTTTTATTACTTTTGCTTTATTTTAAATTTATGTTATAATCGGTGGCATGGAGACTCCTCCCTTTGAGTTCTGGACGCATAGACAAACTGTGATTTACACTTGAATTATTAAAATTACCTCAAATATTTCATTCCTCGATCAAGATATTTACCTCTGTTTTTCTATATTCAAATGTTATTGCAGAGAATGAATGAATTAAGTATAATTTTTTATACATGTATTATGAATCTTAAAAGAAATAAAAAAAATACCAACACTTTAGATAAATTATTTAATAAATTGTTAAGACCAAAGTTCAAATGCTTTTTACATCCAAAAAATTCCTACACCGCTCCTGCATTCTCCCCAGTCATGCGCATTGAGAATTCTAAACGATTGAGTCGGCGCATAGGAGAAGCGGATTTTCACTTATAATTCCAACGCCACATTATATATTTAATACACAGTCAGTGTTAGTTGTGTTGTTTGTGATAATTTTAACGTTTATCACTTCAATAAAAATCATCAATACATAATTCAAAATTGAACAATAAAATTACACACATATATATATATATATATATATATATATATATATATATATGATATATGGGTGAAGTGAACCATGAATAGTGAGAGGTAGAAATAGTTATACTTGCAAACAGAAAGAAGAAATGGAAATTAAATGGTGATTTATATATAACATGAACAGTGATGATATGAAATAAATTTTAACACGTGAGTACTGTTGATAACTATAACTAAAAATGCATTAATATCCATGTATCTTATCAGATATTCATGATATTGTAATGTTTATTGGCCTTTTTGATAAAATTTTCAATTTAAACGTTCAAATATTAATACATTGTTCACTACTTTTATTTGGAATTCCAAATTAAAACTTAAAATTCACAGTCCTTATTTTCCAATCTTCGGTCCCAGGTAATGCGGCTAAGCGTCTCTTTGTTCTTGGAGGTTTTTCATTGAAAAATTCTTCCTTCTGGACTTTCCACGTTCCCCCACAGTAGAAGTGATACTAACTGTACTATTTCATAACTTTTTTACTTTGAAATGTACTTTTATATTATTTTGTTACAATTTTGTTAGAGAAGATCTATATTGCAGCCTACCATTCTCCCAAAGACCAAGCTCACTGTCTTTTATTTTAAAACTCAACAACTTTTTCACTTCTCAAAAGCAAAGCCTGCTTTTATTGTTTTTTATTCAATAATTGTCATGTGGAATGTTTTTTTATGGAGAATGTAAGATTCTTTAATTAAACTGTCCTGGAGGATAATAACACTTATTTACATAGGTTTATATGTTCTTAGAGATTATATAAAATGTCTTTTACATGTATCACAATATCGCATTTTTTTATAACTCCCTTTTTATGGTGTTTTTATTTACAATTAATTACACAATTTCTACAACCTAAAATGATTATTTATACATATGTAATTGTTCAGTTTTCAATTTTGGAATTTTTACTAATGTTATCTGATATAAACTGTTATTTGTTTTCAAATACGCCTTTTTCATCTTATATGCAATTAAGAACCAAAGATTTTAAGTTGGCAAGAAAATCACTATATTTTATTACTTCCTGTTCCTAAATTTTTATTGATTTATCAGATTTCTTTGACATATAACATGGCTCTGTTCCGTGTGTCATCTATCATAGAGGTTCTTTCTTAGTTCTTTTCTTTGAGTTTTTAAATTTTAATCCTTTACTACCATCGTCTGTGAATATAACTAAACAATTAGTAAGTTGAATATTAATTTCTGGTATTTCAGGTTTCAAACAAAACTTCATTCTACTCAACCAGACATTTACATGGCCATGTTCAGAGTATTCTGAAACGTATTGACAGTAACTTGACCTTGGATTAATTTTGAAGGTAAAATTTTATACTTATCTATAATGTTATCGTTAAGATTTTTATTCATTATTCTTTAAAGTCTTTTTATAATTGGTTTTCTCAATATTTGTTAATATATTTACTTATTTCATTCATTCCTTTATCTTAAATCTTAGTTTTTAACTAGGTAGTGTCTAGTAGTCCACCCTACGTATTAATAAAAAACCTTTTAATATTCATTCACATATGTGAATTATTTTTATATATTAGAGAACTAGTTCAACATATATATATATATATATATATATATATATATATATATATATATATAGATGGATAGATAAGGAACCTCATTTATCGTTAGAGCATATTTTGCTACGACTACGGATAGATACTGTCACATATAGAAATTATTATTTAAGACTGTAACGGAAAAGAGGGTTGTAGAAGTTGTAACACTCACATTCGATTCCATAGGGACATATATTGTCAAGTGCCAATTTCTCGTTGTTATAAAATAATCTTTTAAGGGCAGATAACGCTATTATTCGTTAAAGACGTTGATAAATCTTTTGATCACAATGGACAGATATTGTCACACACTCAAACCGTTATTCGACACACGAGCAGATAATGCTATTTTCCATCAGCGATAGGTTTGAGGACAGACCTCAAACGCAGGATGGCCGAGTGTAAGATATATCTGGATCCATCCTGTATGCAAGGTCCTGGAAGGAATCTCAAACGGGCGTTACTTGAGAGGTAACGAAATAGGAATATAATGTAAACATACACAATCTGGGTATCAAGAAAAATAGAAGGACAACGCAAGGGGTGCCAGAGCTAGGTACCTAGGTAGTATTTGACAAACCTTTCGATAGAAAAGACGAAATAACAGATTGTTCTACGTTTTATGATAAATATAGTTACTGAATATAATAGGATTTTATAACTTCTTACATATTATTGACTACTAAGTATATAAAATATAAAAACTGAATCTATATTTTTTACAATATAATCAGACAGAAATATGCTCTTTTAAATTCGTTCTGTTACCTAAATAAACAGAAAATGCAAATTTTTATGAAAGCGAGATAAATAAGTCAGTAAGAGAAGCGGAATAATAAAAGCCATGGTCGACATAAAATAGCCATTACATTATTTTTATAAGCACCACATATGAGAAGAAGCGAAGAAAAAGATACATTTAAAAACCTTAACTTAGGATTTTATCGACTTCATATAAAACTGAACATGGTGTGGAGTCGTCGAAAATAAATCTTTAATTTCAACACGGAACCGACAAATCCAGAAGATTCTATATTACGTTTAATTCAAAGGAAATTTACGCGTAAACAAAATTTTATCTGAGGCTACTGCTCAAGGCAAAAATCGAAATTTGTGCTTCAAAGTTAATTTCGTTTATACATTTCGTTAGGTAAAGAAAGATTGTTTTTATAAATTTCAAATATCGAGTTCCAGCTCTGTTTTAAGGGGCACATTTATTATTTGTATACCATCTTATTCAAAACAAAATGGAAGTCATAACTTACATGATTCTTTTTTCCATTGTCGCAGCTATACAGAGCAGCAAAACAAAAATATTATTCAAGGTATATGTTATATTCTGGAAAATACGCTTTTTTGTATTTGTCTTCATTACGATGCCGCCTAACAAGACAAATTAACAAACCAACAAACAAACCTGTCTACCAAAATGAAGGTTAAGACTGAAAGTGATTAAAACATATATGGAAAGTAACTAGAAACATCTCTATACAGAAAATCTACACTTTTCTCACAAAGAGATCACAGATTTCATAGGAAGAAGACTGAAATTAGCATAGCCCTATATTCATGAACATATGTAAACTTTTAATACTTATCAATGGAATGGAATTGATGAATATCTATTTTGACCTATCGTGTCGTTTTCTATTGCTATTACAGACAGATTATTTAATCTGTGTTGTGACATTATGGATCGCATATAATTTTCAATAATTTTTAGTTTGGAGAAAGATCTGTCACCAGACTCAACTGAAACTGGTAACGTGAGTAATATTCTAAGAGCTATTGACATATTTGGAAATGATGCTATGAGCTGATTTTCAAAAATATTTTCAAGAATCAGAATCATCAGTTAGATGAAGATGTAAATCTTATAACATTGTAATAGCTCGTTTTCGTTAAATCAAACATATTATAGAGAAATCTAGACATAGTATCATATCTTGTTATTCCCTCAAATATGTCTCTTGAAGACGATAAAATGTGATCTAATATATTAAAATAAACGTTAACTTGATAATAAAATTTTGGATCAATAATAACTGTGTTCATAATCAGATTGTCTGGGTTATCGTCGTGGTCTAACAGACTGAGCAGCAGAGAAAGTTAGGTTCAATACCGAGTTCATCCGCAAGTGTATTAGCGTCAGTAATACCCTCGTATGACCAAGGGTGGATAATATTAGGAAAATGTTGTGAAAATTTAATACAACTTTTCCGTGATTTCAAACTACTTCTAATAAAGATAAATATTAATTTTATGACCAAATTATTTTGAAACACAAATGTCATGCATGTTGCACTTGATCATTATATTATAAATAATAACAAAAGTTGCAAAAAATTTAATAAACATTTCCGCGTTTTTTATTTGCATGCCGTTTTGTATTTCATGAAAACATATCATTTTAAGTATATACCGAAAATGGCATACGTATTAAATAACACCACCGTATTTTTAATTATAATGAAAGTTCCATATAATATGTGAAACATTTCCGTATTTTTATTTTACATGCAATTTTGTATTTTATAAAAAAATGTTATTTCAAGTTTATGACGAAAATAGCATGCGTATTTACATCTATAGTTCAATTGTAATAATTTGTAATTCCCGGGCTCTGTGATCGAAATGCGGCATTTTCGAAATGTTACAAGGGGTCGCTTCTAGCCTAAAGTAGATGCTACACTTTTATTTTTTCCTCTTGGCCTCAGTGTACATGTAGATAAGCAGTTGAAAGCATATAACCACCACAAAGATTCATAATATTCTATATAATATATTATATATTGCAAGTTTCAAAGAGATCTAATAATATATAACAAAGCTGTCCATTTGTTACTACTGTACAAGTGCTGTGACATCGTATATTTCATATTTAATCAAAGCAGTATTAGTAAGTATAAAAATATTTACAAAGTTACATAGAATTAACCGACGTTTTAGCTACTTACTTTTTTTCCGCGTAAATGTGTACATGTGTATACAGAAGTATATATACATAAATATACTTCATTTGCAAGATAAAACCGTTTTATACGTCAGTTTCTCTAACGGTTATGTCGATATGTAGTGCGTGTGTTTATATACAAAGTACGTTACAGATTTCAAACATATGTAAGCATTGAATTTAAAATAAAATTCAATTTAAAATTGTCTGCAAAATGTACGCTACAATAAAAAATGTGGTAAAAAATACTAGAATGTCGATGAAGCTCGATTAAAAATATTCTCCTCGACATATACTAGTAACATCGAGCCCACGGACGAGTTCAAACAAAAATTAAAGGACTTTGACGCTTGCAGTCTACCGCCTTGTAAGCGTGAACTCAAGCAGCAGTTACTTCGAGCATCATACATTGGACACATGTGGAAAAATGCTTTTTCTCCACTGCCCAATGAAAATCTAAATAATCTGGAATTCGGCTGGAAACTCGAAGATGATATGTATTCCTTCCAGTAGATCAAGAGCGAGGACGTACCTTCAAATATTCAAGAAATAATTGAGGGTATTTTATTTTTTTATTCATGTTTTCATAACAAATAGGGGGAAAAATACGTCAACTGTCCTAGCGCGGCGCGCGAGCGCTAAATTCTGTTGTTTCCAACTCGCGCTAATGGTTCGAAAATAGTAGTAGAGAAAATCCCGTAAGTTGAAACCAATAGAATTTAGCGCTCGCGCGCCGGGCTAGGGAAGTTGAGGTATTTCTCCCCATTGATAAAATTGTTCAAATTGATACTTAAAAATCAAATGTTAATTTAATTTTGATAGATCCAGAAGAAACAGATGCAGATGATGAATTAATAACAACACCTAATTTTGAATATGTGGAGAACGGAACTGATGACGATGACAGTGATTGTGGATCTGACATTGGAGAAACTACGGAAGATGAATCAGTGTGTAATGATACTGAAAGTGTTAAAAATTAATAATGTATAATAAAAATAATATTTTATTTAAGTTAGGTATTAATACAAATGTACAGTTTCGTAAAAAAAAAGTTTTCAGTTTTCCTCCGGAAAAGAATGCATTTTATATTTTTACGACTCGTTTTTTTTTCATATAGTAATTTTTTATCAATAAACATGTATGCTATTTGTTATTGTAGTTTAAAATAATATTTACAGACAATGCACAAAAAGGCATGCAAAAAAACAGGGAAATGTTGCTTATTTTTATTTTCGTTAAAAAACTTTTTTTTTATTTTATTTTTGCACAAGTTTTTTATGTCAGGCTTGTGTAATATGCATGCCATTTTTTTATCAACTTAAAATAATGTTTTTTAATGAAATGTTTGAATGGCATGCAAAATAAAGTCACGGAAATTAAAACAGCGTTTTTTGCAATTTTCATGATGCATGCCACTACTTTAATACCCGAGCCGTAGGCGAGGGAAACGGTTCTACGAGTGTAGAATTTTGAATCCCACCCGTGTTTTAGACTATACTCTTTCTACGACTATCAAATAAAAATTAAATAACAAACGAACAAATATAACTTTATTGATAATTAAAAATTGAAAACATCTGCCCATATTAGTTTTTTAATTTTCCTTGTCTGGATTGGTGTTATATATATATATATATATATATATATATATATATATATATAAATATTTATAGTTACGCCAGTAACTGTACAATTTTTAAATGTGACCTGTTTAGGTGAATCACTTATATTTTTGGTGCGCATTGAGGCAAATATATTTTGTTGCTGCTGGTTGGAACAAGAAGGCCCCAGTTGTGGATTAGGCAAATTTTGTTCTTGAAAATTAGTTTCGCTGACTGATATCTCTTGTTTTTTTATCATTTTGCGACATTATGCTTGTCGATACATTTAGGCGGTTCTGTATGGAGTTATCTATATACCCTTCTGCACCTTCTGTGGATTTCCAGCCTCCGTGCCGTTTTAAGGTTTCTATGTTTTTGCCCCAGAATCCACAAGCATTGTTGCTGAGGTCCTGCGGAAACAATGTCCTGTGTATAATTTTGAGTCAGATAAATTTATAAAATGTGCCACTTGTCTAGGCATATTCCCAAGTTTATTTATACCTTTAACTTATTTTGTGCAGCGTCCTTTTTGAAAATTAATAAAAAAATTGTTTGTCACAATATCTGGAGGTCTTAAAGGAACATATTTTTTGAATAAGTGATAAAACTTTCCGGTAATCGTGAATTTTCTGGGGATTTTCGTTTTTGTATCCGGAACATTAATAACTACGGCAGAACCCAAATCTTCAATATCCTGTATTTTCATTGAGTAGAGTTCATTTTTTCTACAGGCTCCCATAATTCCAATAATCATAGCGACCTAAAAATATTATACTAGATTGTAAATGTTAGGCCCGGTCTTTTCAAGTGCGAATAAAATGACAGGAAAATAAATTTATTAGTAGGTCGTATTCAACAAATGAAGTGTAAATGTCTTTCAAACTGACTTAACCATTGATTTATTATTCGTTGAATTAACTCAACAGAAATAACCATTTTAACGTTGGCTGCAATGAAATTATAATAGTTGACTTCATAATATGTGTAGAGAAAGACAGTTTGATGCACAATGTGTATATGATAGAAAAGGATAAACAATTATTTTGTTTCGTGGTCGCCTTGTAGATAGCAAAATAGATTGTAGGTTAGCTGCCACTTGCTTGACAGCACTGAAATCAGTATTTCATATTTTATATAAATATTTTTTTAAATAATTGCTGTAATTGTATCGAAAACGGTGTAAGAATTCTCCCTTATCCCATCTTTGAACATGGTCGATACGTCCTGTCACTGTATATGCGTCACGTCCTGGGTTTACAAAATCTACTATTATTGTATCTCTTTGTCTTCGAGTTCCTCGAAATCATTAAAAATGTGCATTTAAAAATTAATCTGACAGTTTTAATTTAAACGAAGCTAGAATCGGCAATACTAGAAACAATTAATTAAAACGAGAAAAAACTCAATTCGTAGTTAATCGGCTTCAGTCGGTTGTTATTCACAATCGGAACAAGTTTATTTCTTATAGCTCCTAATAACTTAACTGTAGAATAATGCTAGATATTCTGCGAATATAAATTATCCAATAATGGAAAGACGAATTTAGGGTTTATATGATAAATATATATTATTTATAACTTTATTTAGACTTAAGCTAATAATGTATTTACCTTTCTAGCGAGGTATTCATCATCAGGCGCATTGTTTATAAAACAGTCAACTTCTTCTCCAGTTAATGTTTTTGATTTTTTCGCTCGATATCCCTCAGATTGTCTTTTTAAAAATGCTCGTAACCTGGCATGTTTTGACAAATCCTCTTTATGTTTTATGTTAATGGTGGTTCTAAGCATTGAGTATATTTTCCAGAGTAGATGGTTTATTTCACTTTGCTAATTCTGCAAAGTATACACGAAATACATTCTCTGAAAATGATTGGGCTTTTTTCAATCTACGCCATTGGATAAACAGGTCATATTGTTGAAAATATATATGTTTAGATTTTTCAGGCAACAGATTGCCTGCTGTCGCCTGTGCTAACTCCCTAATTTCTGGAGGAGTTGGGGCAAAACTACCACTGCTGTCAGTATCAGACACTAAAAAGGAATGAAGCCATGTAATAGCTATTGTTTAAATAAAATTATATAAATTTACTTACTTTTTATGAAGTAATACGAATTTGAATTTAAAATTTAAAAAATTAGACAATTTTGACAGTTGACAATTGTTGCTTCTTTTTTTATTGGAAAGTGTCATAAAGTACACTTATTCTGCACTTTTAGTTCTAACCATTACTATTCAACGATCATATTAGTCATTTTACGTTGAGTTTTGAGGCTTTTTTATGCATTTTGGTATTTCTGAACTACTTCTACTCTGCGTAGTGCAGCAGGTCTACAAAAACGGAACACGCCTATTTTCTCTTTCTGTCAAATGAACCGTGATATTTAGAGGGCGCCACAAGTATTCATTCCATAACAAGGTCGAGAATGAATATTCTTGCACTAGTGCTAGAATGAAGCTATTCCATAATCAAAAACTACGTCGGAATATAGAAATTCTACAATAGTTGTAGAAAAAGAATTTGTCATGTCTTACGAATCTATTACGATTTAACAAAGTGAACTGCATTTTTAAAGGTTTTTAAACATGCTCTTTTATTTGAATTTGGTGGCCAAACAATCGAATTGCATCCGTAATTAACAATTTTCGCGGTTACCAAAGAGTTGTTTATTTATGACGCTCGTTTAATTGTTACTATTTTCGTCAAATTGTTGCTGCAAAAATGGCTTTCCCTAAATATGAGTGTATTTTCTCTAAAATAATACAGAATGCCGATTATGCTCGATCTGTTCTGGTCTCGGGGAAGTCTAAAGAAATGTATGAGAAAGAATACACAAGATTTCAAGGGCGGTTGAGCAACAATCACATTTAAATTGAAACAATTGGAGGCACAGAATTATTGGCTTACTTTCAAGAAATGGTATGTTACCTTTTTATTATCTGATACCTAGTAATTTCACTTATTTAAGTTTGTAGTCTGAAAAGTACTCTCCGAAGTCCCTATGGACCAAATGCTCTATCCTGAAATATATTATATTACTTCATAACAAACTCGATATTAGACAATTCATTGAATTGGACGCGTTTCTAAGAAGAAAAGTAGGAGATAAGGAGCCAGGAAAGTCTGCAGCATTTGGTCGAGACCTAATTGTCAATTTCTGGCAGATTGCACCTTACAAGAGATATTTATTGCATACGGTACCTATTTTTGCATACAATACTGAAATTAATATGGCGTATTATCTATTTAATTACTTATTGTAGGTTATTTTGATTATGGGATACATTGGAGGATGTCGAACTCACGAATTGATTACCATGAAGATTACTGATATTGAAGACAAGGGTTCTGTTATGGTTGTTACCGTTCCTTAGAGTAGACAATTTACTATTATTGAAGAAAAAGGGTTCTCCGCATTATATTTAGTGAGAAATTGAAAAAAAACTGCGGCTCCACGATGTTCAAATTTTTTTCGTAAGCTATAGGAATGAGCGTTGCCCACGTCAATCAATAGGAAAGAACACACATTTGGAATTTCCCCGTGTAAAGTTGCCAAACCCCAAATCCTAGACTGAAGAATTTTTCCTCGAACTTCTTCCTCGGTGTTAGCAGATGCAGGTGCAAGTATGTCGAATTTGAAGAGACGTGGTGTATAGCGTAGTTCTACTATAGCTGCTGGTTATTTAGCAGATAATATCCAGTTGAAAAAGAATGTTAGCTGGTACATCATTAGAAGAAGGCGGAAATGCAGCCTCAACGTCGACTACTATTCTCAATACTGATTTATAAGACAAATCCTACCTGTCGAATTACTTAGGAGTTAATTTTGGGGAGAAATTTGATAACGACACCATTCGTCAAAGGATGCCCAATTATTATCAGCAGGAGTTATCAATTCCTGACTCCATTCGATAACTCCCTAGAGAGTTCTGGGTATATCTATGTTTGTTGATACTATGGCATTATTTGAAAATAAAATTAATTTTTAAATTACATTTTCTTATAAGTAACATTGTTGGATCGATAGACAATTTTCTTCAAAAAATATATTTCATTTTAGAAAAAATTATTTCACTGATTGTATTTTACTACACAATACGGAAGTTTTTCTTTTGAGGAAATGAACTTATATCTAAATCTTGTGTGACCTTAATAAAGATGAGTATAAAGGTTGTTTCATTTATATCCGACATGCACTGATCGGCTTTGTCCTAAACCGGACCAACAAAACACCGCATGTCATGTTAAATGTGAAAAATCACATTTAAGCAGCTACACAGCACAACAAATCTGTTGACATTGTCGTCAGGAATATTATTTTCTCTTTTGGTCGTATTTATTCACAATAAAGATATTTAGGACAAACAATTCAATTATGTATTTCAACTCACCGTTATGGATTGAGAAAAAATTAATAAATATAACTAGAGCTAACGAATATGTATTCGAGATGTTCACGAGACAATATACTAAAAATAAAAGAATGTAGCGGAGAAGTCCACTGAGAATAGAAGTAGGATAAAACCAATTTAAAATTCAATATACACAATGTTAACCTGAAAATTGCTGCTTTTTTTTCTATAAACATAATCATCGGAGACACACGTTGTCTTCTTCTCTGCTTCTACGTCTCCGCTTAAGAATAGTTCGTTCACACCGATGATACAACTTAAACTCATTAATCCAATTAATGGTGTTTAGATCCTCTGGTTTTTAGAATATAATCGCCTTGAGTTTCAAAAACTTGTCGTGAATTACACGATACTCTGGATTAAGAGTCTGTGTGTCTATATAAAATGATACATGGATATTCTTATACACATATATTCACAAAAATCAAACAAATTAAGGAATTAGTTACAAAACTGTTATTTACAAAAATATGAAGTCGGATCCATATTTTGCTAATATATTTATCGTATACAGAGTCGAATGATGTCAATTTCAAAAATTACGTATACTTTATTAAATGAAAACCTTGGTTTTTTTCATCACCCTATATCACATAAGGGAGTCCGGAAAGGTAGCAATATTTTCTCATGGGAGAACTCGAAATACTTTCATTCATATCATACAAAATTTGTCAACGAAATTCTATGACGTTATTTTCATATACAAGGCGAACAATTTGTGAAAAAGTTCATATGTGGATCTTAGATGAGTAGACTAACCAATCCGTTTGAAGTCTCCTGATGTAACTGAGAAGACTTATGTTAGATATTTATTCAAAACATAAAAGTAAGGAATTCAGTGAAGTGAAATCTACAGAGGTTTTTTCTATAGTGGTATCCCCATGAGGCCTACTCCGTTAGAAATATGGATAATGAACCAATCACAACTTGAACGGCCTTGACAGATGGCACACATATATCCCATGACTGTAATAAAGATGCTCGTCATAGATAATGCGGGAGTCTCAAGATATCTACTAGGTGGGGGATGTAATATGTCCTATAAATATCCGTTGAATGTTACGATATAAGGAACATTCCAAGTGGATAAATCCTAGGGACATGTCAGTATGGATGTATGTCGTAGGATACTAGTGTTATAAGGTAATACGCATGAATCATATGTATTACAGATATCCAGCAACCGCTGTCTATTGTTGACATAACTATCATTATTATAAATACTCAAGACAAACCAGATCGAAAATCTATAATTCCGTAAATGTGAGAATCACATTCGGAAACTCCACTATTGAAGGAGTTTCAGCAAATCCTCTAGAATTTTTATTATTAGATTTCATTCCCGTAGAAAGGAAAATAATATTGCAATGTCACTAAAACGAATCCGCTCAAGTTTGAGACCATTCAAAATATCTCTTGTCTTTATCTATACAGTATTCAAATAATCAGTTGGGAAATTAAAATCATAAAACTTCTCCACTACATTGCATACTTTCTATTGATGGCAGAATGGGAACTGTTGTTTCATATCAGTCATTAATAAAGTCGAATAATTATACTCTTCTTCCTCTTCTTCCTGCTGTGTATAGGCATCATTGCCTGTTTTTCTTCACATCATTGCCTCTGCTCAGTCACCTGGGAGGTTGTCACTCCATCTTTTCCTAGATCTTCCAAGGCTGCTTTGTCCTGCTGGTGATTTCTCCCTTGATATTTTCACAATTCGTTCTTCCGTCATGCGGTCAATGTGTTCATTCCATTTTATCTTTCTATCCAGTATCCAGTCATTGATGTTATCTATCCCGCATGTTCGTCTTATGTTTTCACTTCTTTCTCTATCCATTAGTGTTCTTCCCGCTATTCTTCGAACTATTTTCATTTCTGTAGTCTCCAGTATCCGTTTCGTTTTAGAGGTCTCAGGTCGGGTCTCTGCTGCATAGGATAATATAGGTCTGATTGCGGTCTTATATATGCGGGCTTTGGCTTCAGTTCGAATGTATTTATTTCGCCAGATTGTGTCATTTGGGTATGCTGCTGCTCTTGGGGCTCTTGTAGCTTAGTTTCTTACTTCCGTCTCCACGTCCCCGTGTCCAGATATTTCGATTCCCAGATATTTAAATTTCATTTCCTGGTGTATTATTTTGTTATCCACCACAAGCTTACATCTGATCGGCGTCTTGGAAGTAACCATTGATTTTGTCTTTGCCGCTGATATTATCATATTGAACTTTTTTGTTGTTTTGTTAAATTGGTACAGTAGCCTTTGCAGATCGTCCTCGTTCTCCGCCAACAGTACCGCATCGTCTGCATAGCACAGAATAATTATACAAACAGTAGAAATTCATTTTCATTTTCTGCTCGCAAATGTAGCACACCAAGCTACGTATATGCCCAGTTTTTTCATTAATCTCTGTATATTGTTCATATTGGTATCATCATTCTAATTTGGATATTGTTGCCTATCAGGAAGATTCTTACTCAGATATACGGAATGGTAGTGGGAACTCCCAGCTCATATTAGAAGTTCAAAGAATCTTATATATTTGATAAGTACCAGAGATATTATGAGAGGAGCCTGGGAATATAATTAGGTATGAAACTTAAAGAGATGTCTAATGACTGTATGTTTGGGATATGTTCTAATTTCTTCCTTGGTGAGATATCATGAGAATGTATTGAGGATACCGTATATAGATACTTAGAGATGAGACTTTGATGAATGACCTATAGATGGAATCAGTTAGTATATACTTATACTACCAAAACTGCCACATAGGGATGTCAGTAAAACTTTGCGCCATGTACACGTCTCAAGTTACTCTAGAAAGAATAAAATTTCCATTTAATAAACAATTAATGTACCTAATCAAACTTAAATCACAAAGACTTTTGAAATCACGTAAAATACCATGTCGTATATCAATTTTATCCACCGTTTTCTATTTTCAATTGATACTTACAAAGAAACATTCTTCCAAATAATTCTCAATTTATTGACTGAAATTTATTCAGATAAAATTTTTATATATACATAGTTATTTTGCAACTTATTTTAAGCTGATCTAAGAAATCATTTGAAAATAAAAAAAATTTATAAGGCTTGGCCCAATTTTTGGTATAAGGCATTTGTAATACTTAATTTGTGAATGCAATATTGGATACACAGGTAGTTCAAGAGTTCACAAATATTATATTTGAAGATAGTGAATCGTCATTGTACAAGTATATTGGCATTAGTTGGAGAGGTTGGTAGAGAAAATATTTTTCGAACTCACGAATTTTTGGAAATCATAGAAAAAACGAGTGACGCAGAATTCCAACAACATTCACGTTTGACGAGGTCTGCTTATAATTATTTATTTAACCAAATTGCACATTTGCTGAAAAGCAACAACACATTCAAAGAAAACATTGATCCTTGTTTACAGCTACTATTAACTCTTTGGATTTTGAGCATTCGAGATAGCTATAGGTACAGTAGAAAAAAATTATAAATTATGAAATATTTACATTGATTTTATTTTGCAGAAGCATTGCAAGCAGGTTTGTGTCAATGGAGAAAATAATCAATGCAATTATTTCGATTATCGACAAAGTTTTGAAATGGCCAACAGTAGAAGAAAGAACTCAAAGTGAGGAACACTTTTATTCTATGTGTCAATTTCATGGTTGTATTGGAGCAATCGATTGAACATACATTCCCATAAAAGTACCTCATGAAAATCAGAGACATACATAGATAGAAAATGTTTCTATGGTGTAACATTACAAGCCATTTGTGATAGCAAAAGAAAGTTTTTAGACATTTTCTATAGTTATCCTAGCAGTGTTAGTGATATTCGAATTTTTGGGAATTCAACCATATTTAAAATCATCATAAGACAAAAATATGTTTATTTTCAACCAGGCTCTTTCATAATCGGAGAGAAAGCATATCCAGTATATGATTGGTGTATAGCACCTTATAAAGTTAGGGGATATCTCCATATTTATCAAGTTAGATTCAATATCCAACTCGCTAAAGCCAGACGGGTTATTGAAAGGGCACTTTGTCTGTTATTCAGGAGATTAAAATATTTCGACATAAGTCGTACAAATTTAATTCCCCACGTTGTTCATACTGCCTGTGTTCTACGCAACATATGTTTGATGTTTAACGATGATGAGACAAATTACAAAGAAGAGGACATTTATTTCCGCATGAAGTCAATGCAATAGTAAATAACATCCAAAATATTGAAGAATGGAGAATGAAGGAACTAGACTTAGAGAAGAAATATCAAAAATTTTTAATTATTCTAGTTTTGTAGTTTTTGGTCAAGTTAGTTATACTTATTTGTTTTATTTATTTTGTTATTTTGAAGCCAGTTAAAACATGTGTTTTGATATTTAGGCAGCCTACGAGTAAACATCGATTATCGGTCGTCCAAACAATACATTTACCAGTTACGAGTTTTTATTCCTTTTTACGGTGTTGTGAAAAAGTTAATGACTATATAATGTGAGATTCTACATCTTTTGTGAATGAACTTACAAAAATACATTTATAAACAGTTAATTTCATCAACTGAAGAACCTAGTTTTCACCAGTGGCGGACCATTAACACAGGTAACTGTTATTTCCTTTCATTCCCAAGAGTCCATCTAGGACTCTTGTCCTATTACTCTGTAGAGGTTTTGGTATCCAGGACCTCTTACAAAAATGGATCAAACTGAAACACAACCTCAACCATCCTCATCTATAACACTAAATACCCCCACTATTACAAAATCTTACGTAGCCGCAGCTCAAACAAACCCCCCCCCCCCGCCAACTTTTCCTAAAAGAGAACAGGCAATTGTTATGCATACTATCCCCGATACAGCTCTTTTTGAATACATAAAAGCTATTGGTGAAATCGTCAATCCAAAAAATGTTACCTTTGCTTCTAAAATATCGAACAACCGTGTGTGCATTTATTTAAGTTCCACATCTATCGTCGATAAATTACTCAAAACACACGATAGCATATCTGTGAAATCAACTATTATCCCTATACGTAGACTTATTACACCAGCCAAACGAATACTGATATCTAACGTATCCCCTACTATACCACATTCTATCATTGAAAAATCACTCGAAAACATAGGCCTTCAATTAGCCTCCCCTGTCTCATTTTTGAAATGTGGTGTAC
This sequence comes from Galeruca laticollis, assembly GCA_963921935.1. Lineage (NCBI taxonomy): Eukaryota > Metazoa > Arthropoda > Insecta > Coleoptera > Chrysomelidae > Galeruca > Galeruca laticollis. The sequence continues at coordinate 207,710,105 of OY998177.1, forward strand.
CAGATGACAACTATGCACACATTATGAGTTTCCGAAGAATGACTTTTGTTTTACCAGATTCAGATAATTTTTCCTTGCAAACGTCTCTCTTAATAACACATGATAATACTCCTTATAGAATTTTCATCTCCACTGACAAACTGGAATGTTTTCTGTGCAAACAACCCGGCCATACTGCCGAGGCTTGTATTAATCCTCCCAGTAATCCTATCCAAAATCCATCACTGCAAACAAACGATTCACTCCCAATGTCTTCCCCCGTAATCGTATCTGAAATTTCAACTCCCATTGTTGATCAAACTAATACTAAATCAACAGACCCAGGACAACTCCCCAATCTCGACTGTTCAACTCATGGTCAAAAAAGAGTTCTATCCTCGGCCAGCAACACGGAAACTCCTCCCAACTTTCCCCCTCTTCAACCCCCACAGAAAACCAAATGCCTCCACCATCATTTACATTATCCCAAAATACACCTAAGCCTACTATAAAAAAACCTACAACATCTCCCAAAGAAGATTCCAAACTGTCAGCCAGTGTCAATACTGCAGTACACGAACTCTTTAAAAATAAACCGACTGATCTCACTCTCACTCAAACCCAACTGACTGCCTTCTTAGAAAATTCATTTGGCAGCTCAGACCCATTCAACGAAGCTCTTTCCTTTACTCCAAATATTCAAGGACTTCTAAACGATTTATCTCTCCTACGCTCCAAAACCAAAGAACGATCCCTTAAAAATCGAATCTCGAGAATTCAAAACAAAATAAAACATCAACTTAATGCTGAAGATACATCCGATGATAAAAGCAGCTGTACATCTGAAAATCCAACTGATGATGAGCTAAATGTACATCAGTACCAACACGACCAACAATCAACATAAGTACACACAATTTCTCGCAAAGCATTCTTTTTCTATTTTTAAATATCATTAACCTTCAAGATAATACAATGGAATTGTGACGGTTTCTTTCCACGTCTGGAAAGAATCCAACAACTTATATCCGAGCAAAACATCCAAATACTATGCCTCCAAGAAACAAACTCAAAAGTCTCTAAACTCCCACAATTAAAAAATTTTGAAGGCTATCACTACATACGCGAAAACTGCAATAGAGCTAGTGGTGGTACATCTATATTCACCTCTAACGAACTATTCTCATCGCTTTTGCCTCTTACCACCGATCTTGAAGCTATAGCAGTAACTATTTGGTGCCCAAATAAACTAACTGTCTGTAGCATATATATTCCACCTAACTATTCGATAACAGAAGTGGAATTAGTAAATCTCATCTTCCAACTCCCTCATCCATACATTCTAGTAGGCGACTTTAATGCTCATAATAACCTATGGGGATCTAATTCAACATCTGGCAGAGGAAGAACCATCGAGAATGTAATCAATTGCTCTAGCTCATGCCTACTAAACACAGGATCCAATACTCACCTCAATATTTCTTCTGGGCCTTTCTCTGCTATCGACCTAAGCCTCTGTGACCCTAAGTCGGCCCCTTTACTAACTTGGCACGTTGAAGATGATCTGTATGACAGCAATCATTTTCCTATAGTCATTTCTTCCGATGAACCTCCTAACCAACAAATTTCAACAAGAACATATTGGCAACTAAACAGCGCTAATTGGGACAGCTATATGTCTCAAACAGAAACTACATTATCCTCCCTTATTCTATCTGAAAATATGGATAATAACATACTGCTCTTCACAACATGCATTATATCAGCTGCTGAGACCCACATAGGTAAAACTAAACATTCCTGCAGACACAAAACTGTTCCCTGGTGGAATCCTTCCTGTAAAAGTGCGGTAGAACAGCAAAAATTGACACTAAAACTGTATCGACAGAACAGAACACCCGAGAATTTGATTAAGCTCAAGAGAGCCAGAGCAAAAACAAAATATATTATAAAGCAGAGTAAAAAATCCTCCTGGAAAAGCTACATTTCATCCATAAATGAAAGCACTCCTCCAAATCAGGTTTGGAAAAAAATTAAGAGTATTCAAGGGAAAAATACCAATAGTAAAACACCAAATCTCATATATAATGGAAATATAATAAATAATAACCAAGAAATAGCTGAAATTATGGCCAAACATTACGAAGCTAAATTCCGTAGTAAAATTTCCCCGACCCCTGCAAAAACTATGTCACCAGGCCCTTCTCTAATCAAACTTGACGTAGATTCCCTCAATATACCCTTCTCTCCACAAGAACTTACTACTGCATTAAAATCCTGCAAAAAAAATGCCGCTGGGCCTGATGACCTGCCCTACATTTTTCTCCAAAATCTCGATACCTTAGGACAACTAAAACTTCTGGAACTATTCAACCTAATCTGGACCTCCAAAAAATTTCCATCCCAATGGCGATTATCCATTATAATACCTATTAAAAAACCTGACCAAGCACCTACCTCACCTAAGTCCTATAGACCCATCTCACTAACTTGCACTATGTGTAAAATTATGGAAAAAATGATTAACAAGCGACTTGTTTGGTACCTAGATAAATACAAGATTATATCGAAAGAACAATCTGGATTCCGACGAAATCGATCAACTCGAGATAATTTGGTTATGCTTCATACACACATTGCTACAGCGTTAAATAAAAAACAAGAAATCATACTCGCCTCATTTGATATAGAAAGTGCATTCGACAACATAAATAGGCAGACAATACTCAATAAATTAATGCTTTACAATATCAATGGAAACATGTTTAAATTCATTGAAAACTTTCTATCTCTTAGGTTCTTTAGAGTAAGTCTTAACGGTATTCTTTCAACAACGTACACCCAAACAGATGGAGTACCTCAAGGCTCTGTGCTAAGCCCCACCTTATTTAACCTTGTTACAAATGACCTCTGCTCCTACTTCACTGCTCCCATCAAACATGCAATGTACGCCGACGACCTAGTGATTTATTGTCACGGGCAATCAATGATCACTACCTCTTCCCTCATTCAAACTGCAGTAAATACTCTACAAAACAAAACAAGCCAACTGGGATTAAGATTATCCCCGACAAAATCCAAAATCATCAGATTTAGTAAACATTCATTACCCCCCGTACCCAACATTTCAATTAACAACATCCCTCTCCCAGTAGTCAATCATTGCAAAATCCTGGGTGTGGTATTCGATACCCGTCTCTCATGGAAACAACACATCCTCGAAATAAAAAAGGAAGGTTGTAGAAGACTAAATCTCATCAAAACGCTCTCTAATTATCACTGGGGTGCTGATGAAAACTCTCTCCTAAAAGTGTACAGATCACTAATTCGACCGAAGCTTGATTACGGCTGGCTCATATACACTTCTGCGTCCAAATCACAAATAAATCTCCTGAATTCTGTGCAAAATACAGCCCTCCGCCTATGTCTTGGAGCGTTCCGCTCCAGTCCGTCAGAAAGCCTTTATTGTGAAGCGAATGAACCTCCTTTGTGGATAAGGCGCCAGCAACTACTACTAAATTACGCAGTTTCTGTATCTTCCGATCCATCTAACCCCGTATATGACCTATTAATACCAACCAATCAAAACATATCCAATATGTCACCAACTCCTACAATAAAAACCATACCGTTGATTATAGAATCAATGCCTTTTAAAGTCGATTTCTCACAAACAACTCCAATACCTCTCTCTTTAATCCCCCCTTGGACAAAAAACATTCCACAAATCAACACATCCCTTACCAAATTCAAAAAAACGAAACCCCAATGCTTTAATTAAAAAATCATTTCTAGAGATAATAAACAGAAATCAACACGACTTGATATTGTACACTGATGCATCAAAAAATGAGACAGGAGTGGGTTGTGCTGTTACAACTTCCGAATCCCCTATATCTTCATCCACTATATCCTCATTCTGTAGTAAACACACCGGAGAATTATTCAGTATCCTACAAGCATTCAAGCACATATCCTTTCCTCACAAGAACGTTTGTATATGCACTGATTCTCTTGCATCAATTAACTCCATTAAACATATTTTCACCGAACATTCTCTTGTACAAAATATACACGACACCTACCAATCAATCACTTCCCAAAACATAACAGTTACCATCTTATGGATACCATCCCATATTGGTATTGAGGGCAATGAACTGGCCGATCAGCTAGCTAAAAACACCACAACACCTATCAACACCGATAACACTATACAAACGGCAAAAGATCTTAAGCAATTCATCAAACACAAATTCAAAAGCCTGTGGCAACAACACTGGGATTCCATCAATTCAAGCCTACACAATATCCAGCCTTCAATAAATCACCCATATCTCACCGAACCTTCTAAACTTTCGAGACAAAACTTAGCAGTGATGAGAAGACTACGAATTGGACACACCAGACTTACCCACGGTCACCCTATGTCCCGTAGCAACCCTCCATTTTGTCAAAAATGTCAATGTAGCATCACAATCAAACACATTCTCACTGAATGTCAACAATACCTAATAGAAAGACAGCAGCTCCACCTTAATTCCAACATAGAAGAATTATTGAGTAACCCTAACGAAGCAATTACAGTACTGCAGTTCCTAAAAAATGTACAACTTTACCACAAAATTTAACTCAATGTACTATATATTTATATATTAACATTAATATGTTCTCCTATTATTAATTAACTGTACCTGTGTGAGTGGCCATTGTAGCCGAACACGTTAAATAAAGAAAAAAAAAAAAAAAAAAAAAAAAAAAAAAAAAGTGTTTATTTTTCTCTGCATTTTATTTCCTGATATTAGTGTATGGTTGTGTTTCTATTGAATGCATAAGTATTCCATAGTAAGCTACACCTAGATGACAAATAAATACCTGAAATAATTTCATTTATAATCTCTTTAGTGCTTTAATTATTCCGAAAAATTTTTCTAATTGCGAATTTTTCTTGAAAAAATTTGCAACTAAGAAAAAATGTATGGAAAATAATTCGAGCTCGCGGAAGATTCGTTAAGAAAATTTTATAACTACATTGTATTTGAAATAGTTCCATTTTTTTTACTTTCTCTTTGCCCTAGTAAAAAAAGTAGGAATCAGTCTTAAATAAATGTATTACTTCTTACTATAGATATTAGAACTAGAGTCACAAAGAAAACATCATAAAATGAATCGTACAATTTTTGTTTCTTCTGAGCATATTCAAATTTTGCATAAAACTATAAAATATTTTTTCTACGACCATAAAGAAAAATGTACATTTCAAGTGCGTCTTCGATTATGGAGCCTACCACATTATGATACAGGTTTTCATTTCCCATGGGCTAACTGTATCGAAATATCTATTTCATTTCCCACGACACTCATGCGCTACTAGACGAATTTTTTGGTAATATACATTATAATATATGATCGAGTCATGTTTGTTGAACTCTATCTAATAATTTGACATTTCACATCGGTGTTTACAAAATTCTTTTGGTATAGTATATTGTGCAACAAGTGGGAAAAGTTCAACTTTTCTCACGAGTGTGGAAGTTTGTGGCACGAGCCAAGGGCGAGTGCCGCAAACACACGAGTGAGAGAAGTACTTTCCCCACATGTTGCACACTATAGTTTTTCTACAACTGCACAAATTTAAAGAATACAAGTAAATAGTATTGTAGAAAAAGTCTAAGCATCGAGGACCACCCACCGAAAACGGCTGGGCATCGAGTATGAGTTTCTGAAATTGGCTGGGCATCGAGGATCACCTACTAGATTCTCCATATAAATGTATGTAGTGTGGGCAAAGTGCCACGAGAAATGATATTTCTCACAGTGTAAGCAATATATGGTTTTGAAATTAAAGTAACCTATGAGAAATATGCTACTTTTCATAGCAGTTGTAGAAAAAAAATTATAATCGAAAATGGGTCGCGATAGTGAGGATGATTTGACATTGACATGCTGATCAAGATATGTAAACCAGCCATTGCTTTTGAACGACATCGGTCACTATCCTGGTAGATGCAGGAGGTGATATAACTCCTTTAAAGAGACACGATAATTGATAACTTTTTCCGCAGGTGAATTATAACGATTTTTTCTGCATAAAGTTTTTTATTTCCGAGTTGTCAAAATTTTAAAATTTTGAACGTTATTTGTTTCAGGACGCAGGTAGGTGCATGTACAAACAAAAAAAATATATGGGTCATTCAAAAGGCTGAGTCCGACTTAATAATATCAGAGAAAACATTCTCTAAACCATGCAACAATGACGGCAGGAAAGTTTATAATAAAAATTGTTATGTAAAATATCACAGTTTTGTTTATGATTTATGATGGTCGCAGAAAGAGTATAGTGTAAAATTTGCATGAAATGACCCATTTTCAACTCGTAGTACGAGCGTAGCGAGTAATACAAAATTTCATATACCTACTCGTGGGAAATGTATATCATTCCATGCTCATTGTACAATACACTATAACGTATTTGGAGAACAATTTTGGTTTAAATCCCGAACAAGATGATCTATTCAAATGTATGATCAATATTTTTCATGAATTTTTTTACTATTTAAGGCGTAAACAATGTCCCGTATATAAATTCGCATCTGGTAATTTTAAAAATTTTGCGATTATTTTTGTCTGATTACCAATTTTGATGATTCCGACTACTTTCTTGGAACATTTTCCTTTTTGGTAACAAAAAATTGTTCTATATCTGGTGGTCTAAGCAGAATATATTTTATGGAGACCTCGTAAAACATACAAGGAATTACAAAGGTCCTGGGTTTGTTTATCAATTAAATTAACTTGAAATTCATTTTCTAGACCTTTAACAAGATTTATCTTTAAAATCTTCAATTCTTGACGAGGGCGTCCTCCAGAAATTCCAAAAATGAACACTAGCTTAAATTTTATAAAAATCACTATTCATAATACTAATATCAGCAATAAAAATAAACGAATGAAGCGGGGATTGAACCAACTATATTCTCTTCTGTATACAGTTAGATACGTACGTTAACAGACTGATCCATCACAAACTTATAATAACACTACTAATATACAGCATTATATAGACACCTACTACTTTTAAATGATTAATGTTTTGTTTTTTTAATTTGTATTGATTATTTTATTTGAATTTACTTTTGTAAATAAATATTCTTGATCCGGTGCTTCTAGAAGAAACTTTGTAGTTTAATAAAGCAACGCAATTTAGGGTAACTTGAAATGTCAATATTACTTTTAATATTGATCATTATTCTTTACATAGAATAACATGTCCAAAGAGTTGAGAGCTGGTTTTTACTCGATATTTTATTCATATAAGCAGTGATAATATGTTCTGATAATATTTTTAACTCCGTTTTCCAGAGTTCAATCCATGAACTTTTTGTAGCAAAATTCATATTTACTTTTTGATTTGTGGGGTAATGATGTATGTTATACGTCTCCTTTGCGGCTAAACGACTATCTGATGGAGTAATATTTATTGATTTTTGATTTATCACTGGAATCACTCATTTCACTAAAATATTTTTCTTGAAAACGAAAGAAATATTTTGACAAGTTATCTTGACGATACATTGAAATTGTAAAAAAGAAGAGTTGACGGGTACTAAATGCAAATACTGATTGGTGGATTTCATATACATTCTAGGATGTAAATGATATCATGTCCGTTCAGTTAACTGAAATGGCCTACATTTCCATTCTGTAAATTGTGCAGAAAATGTATAATATACATTTGGGAGTAGAAAAAAATTTAAACAGTCTTGTTGAATATTGATTCATTATTTGTAATTTCGTAAACATAACCCAAAGTTCTCAATTATGCATTATAAAATGCAAAGCGCATGCGGGTCAAATTTACCGCTAGCACCTGAACGACCCGACTATTTACCAGATCTAAGCATCTGATCGCATGAAACGCGCCCGACGTGGCATCTGAATGCACCTTTACATTTGACATAACCAAATGACATTTGTATTGTAACGTCAACTGATGCTGTTGTGAGGACGATACAATTCAATGATTTTATGAACGGTGCTAGAGAATATCATTGTAGGAACTATTAGCAAATAGAGCATTCACAGGCTTGCGTATGCATGACGTTGGGAACGACGTCAAGAATAACGCCCCGATTCGAGATTCAGGGCATCAGTTCGGATGAAACCCAATCATCGACCACCACACCTGCAAGAAATGAATCACCGATGGCGACTTTGATTTTTTTACCGAAATATCGAAACCACTAATGACCAACGTTCAACTTTAGAAATATTTTTACAAAAGTTACAACTTTTATCTTTTAGAACTGAATATCTTTTTAATAAATACATGGAAAATTATCATTGATGCTGCAAATGGAAGATCATATATGAATTATATGGCAAATGTATGCATAATTTGCCAGTAGATAATATACTTTTCAATTAATTAAGAAATATAGAATCGCGGGGAGAGGAAAAAGACGAAATTTTCGGTATAAGAGTGCCTGTCGTCGAGCGCAAAAATATAAAAAAGAGGGCGGAGTCGAGACGTGACATGGCGCGAGTGACGAGCAGTCACTCTTGATACATATACATTAATTGATAGAAGTTCAATGGCATGTGATACATCTTTCGGATATCCATATCCGCGGATAAAGCGACTTGAATAGATATCCATAGGATATAGTTTATTAATGGGGTGGGCACGAGCAATGCGCATGGCATATTATGACGACAATACAACGAGGGAAATACTTGATGGATTACCGAGTTATTCCATAATCAAAAAATATCAAATACGAATAAGGAGAAGATTCTCATGAACATTCAAAAATGTGAAAATAACCAACAGAATTAAACCATTTCTGGACCGATATCCATGTTGGACCGATATCCATGTCCTCTGGATCCATTCTATTTGCAGCATCTTCTATGATATCTAAAAGACGATTTGGTGGAAAATGTATGTTTTCTTGATATCCAGCGTACCCCAAAAACCAAATTACGATAGCAACATGCGCACAGGCTCCTAAAGCTCTAGCACCAGACTTACAAGTACAATAACACCCCGAAATGGGGATATTCGGCACCTTTTTCAGTGAAAACAACACAAAGCATGTGTTTAGTAACATTCCTGAACCAAGAAAATATTCTGAATCGTAGAAAATTGGGCTCCCATGTAACTCATCGACTTCTAAAATGTTGTCTACTTCACCATCACTGCCGATTGTATCTTGGATATACGACGCAGCCAAGTGTAAATGATATGTTTCAGTAAGTGATTTTAAATATTCAATATCAAGGCGAGGGAACGATTGTATATGAAGTTGATTCAAACGAATCCATCGACCATTCCTAGTACGGAGGTTTTTAGCTTCAACTCGTATCTGAACAATGTTGACATCAGCGTATTCAACTAACATTTGTGTGGCCGCATCCAACGTTCCAAGCATATTTATCAAAGTATGGAATTTATTCATAAGAGCACCAGCAATCAGGTAATAATCACGTAACTTCGTAGCATGTATTGATGATATGGGTTGACAAAAAAATTTGAAAATTGGCTTAAAATGTCCATTTCTAGCTTCTACAATACATCTAGTAGTGGTTATTAAACGTGTCTGATTGGCAATATTTGTCGTTAATTGCTTTGATTTGGCGGTAGAAATGGTGACATATAGTAATGCAAGCCAAGTTCTTGTAGACTATTGATTGAACCTCTATAGCCTCTATCGACTATCACAAGTACGGCCCGTTGATTGCTAATATATATCCATCGGGGGCAACTATGGTATCTGGTTTGATCAAATGGTAATTCTTGTGGAAACAGTATGATTGCCTCAATACTCGAAAGTTACTGCTCTTTTCTATTTTATTGTAGGAACAATCTATTTAAACTATTGCTTTTGGAATGTCTGGTGTGTGTTTGGTTAGAGTTCATTCGTATAAGGGGATACATGACTGTTCATATATTTTCTCTTGTTATCGCATTAAATCCAATATTATTCGATAAGAACTTTTGTAAGAGAGATAATCTCACATTAGAAATAATGAGGCTTGCTGCTTGTCGGGAAGAATAACTAAACAATATTTTCAAAAACTCATCTAAAACTCCATGCTTCATTTTGATAAAAAATTTGAGCAAATGTTTTTTTTTCCGACATTTCTTCTCTTGCCACCTTGTTCAATAATATCGCAAAATTCTAGTAATTGTCGAGAGATATTTTTTGAAATTGATGTGAGCTCCTTGAATTCGTCTTCAGTGGAACAATTGATATCCTTCCAGTTACGGAGTGACCTGTTTCTATTAGCAATTGTCTTCATACTTTGAACAAAACATTGAAGATTGGAAATTATGAATGGTTTATTCACAAAATTCGAACCTCCATGCAAGTAATTTGGAAGAATACCTTGATGATCAAGATGGTGACCCCAAATTCTAAGAAACCTGGGACATAGATATCAGAAGTAACAGAAATATCCACTCTACATTCTAAAGAAAGTCTATAAATATTTTGACGAGCTTTACAAATAATGCACGCACGACTTGATACGCGGAACAACACCTTGAGACGAAGGCAATTCGGCTTGTTTTCAATAGCAATAATGTCATTCATCACTGTGTTATTACAATTGAAATATATTTTTGTATCATCATGAATATCAGCTTGTCTTCTATATGTCACAATTTGCAAAACATCAATATTGTCTTCTCTATTCAAACGCATTGAGAGTCTCTGAATAAGATTTCGGTCACAAACATAACAACTCATTATATTGTGAAGGCCATATTGTTCAGCAAAGTTAAACAACCACTGAAAATCACATATAATTGAACAGTATAAAAAGAATATAAATTAGTCTAATAATTCAGAAATAGTTCCTGAGCTTTATGACATCAACAAGAAAACGACTATTGACATTAGAATTTTATTGATTTTACCTCGTTTGAATTATTCTCCATGCCTACTACGAGATAACAGGAATAAGTATATAAATAAGTGGTGCTATGTAGGTATCCGAAGACGATTCAGATAACGTTTCAAATGCAAGAAAAAGGAAGGAAACGTTCTCGAAAAGGTGGAAATATACAAACATATACGATTCGAAGATACAAAAACATAATTGAAAAATAAAACGTTCCTGTCGTGAAGAAATATGCCGTGAATTTGAACTAATATAATATATACTCTATATAAACAGATAGAAATACGTACAAATTATGATTTTAACCTGATTTATCATTTGTGGTATTTTTCATGTGTGACAAATTCATGAAAAATTAATTTTCAAATCTTTTGGTATTACAGGGCGATTTTCTTTGATAATAATGCTATTTTGAGACTTTCACGATTTTATTGTTTTATAGAGTGAAAATTCGGAATAAGGAACTTCTGCGAATGTAACAAGTATAATATGACTTCTAAGAAACACTAAATATGAAAAAATAACTTCTACATTGAATCGTTTTCTTGACGATGCTGCAAATGTTAATTCGAGTTGTGGCTCTTTTTCGAGGGCTACGGTACGCTGTAATAAATACCAAAATAAGAAACATGGGGAGAATCATCCTGTATAACAAATTACTTTTTACATTGTAACGGTTAAACTATAGAAAGCGGTCGTTCACATTCATACAATGGAAAAAACACTTATCTAAGCGGTCTGTCGTGTTGCAAAAAGAAAAAAATAATATTTTAACCGGAAATAATAATTGCGTCAAAATAACGAAATTTTGCGGAATCAAATAAAAATTCAATTGTTAATCGAGGTAAAAAACCTATTACGCAATTACGTCGAACGATAAGTTCCACCAATCAAAAATTAACAGGTACAAAAAAAAAGATTGCTGACCTAGGGAGAAATGTCGAAACGGCGAAGGTGTAACAATTGAGGGGAGTTGGTAAAAACTCGCAGTCGGGAACGGTCTAGTTTTTTTTTGGGTTTCGCGGATAGCGGTTTTTTTGAGGAATCCTGAGTTTCAGTAATTTATAATTAAAGTAGTGTTTTAGCAATCAGGTATAATTTTTTTTCGAAAGGGGAAAAGAAGATTACAAGGGAGCGTCTACTGTACGCGCTCTGAAAGGGTTTCTTTTCTTTGTTCGGAACGCGAATCGTGTCCGTCGGCGTTTTTGTGAACACACAGTCCGGGAATTGGTGAGTCTGATTTCAAAATTATACTAACTGTGTATTATGACATTTTTGTAGTTTGGTCAGATTATTATCATTGCCAGCCCAGCCCGCATTCTATGATATTATATCTATATAATTTAATTTGTGTTATGATAGTTCATATCGCATACGAGTATTTAATAGTGATATCTCACCGTATGAATTAGGAATAGGGAGCACATTTGATGTTGAATATTAAATTGCTAATATCAAAGTTTCATATAAAGGGTGCGCGAAAATATTTAGGTTCTGGCGATTATTTTCAAAATAACAAATTTTTTTTTATTCTGCGAGTCATTCGCGTTGATGTAAAAGGGTATCTCAAGTTTTCTCTCGATCCTATCACTGGTTTTATTCAATTACAGTCACAAGACTCTACATACGATTATTCCCGACGCTTTGTCAATTTGGTGTAATTTATTTTTATTTTCTTATTTCTTATTATTAAACTCGTTTAAGAAATCATTGTCGGTTAATTTATTTTCTCAACCAGGAGAGCATGAATACCTAACATATACACATACAATTTTTCCTCAACACACCCCTCTAACTGACGTAACCCCATAACACAAGACCTCTCATCACCAACGACAACTGGTAGCAACGGAGGCCGAAGCCAGCTCTTTCGGATATTTCTTATAGGAGCCGTCGACTCCTGTTTCCCACGGAATCGTGGGTAGTGACAGCCAGCTACGCTGCCTTCTCGGTCCATAAGGGACATTTTGACACCAGAGTTTTTTAGGTTATTACAACTGGTGATAGAATTTTTTTTATTTAGGATCATAGTGGAATCTATTGGTGACAGCGGTATTTTTAGTTTTTTTGGCGAATAGTTTTTTTTTAGGTTATCACATTTGGTAACAGAATTACCTAGGTTATTACAACGCTATGGTACGGTATTATCACTGATCTATACTAGTCTGCCGAAAAATACAGCAATGGGGAAATGTACAGATCTTAGCATGTTTCACAAATTGGTCGCCTTGTATATGAAAATCACGTCATGAGATTCCGTTGACAATTTTGTAAGATATGAATGAAAGTATTTTGAGTTCTCCCATGAAAAAATATCGCTACCTTTTCGGACTCCTTCATGAGATATAAGGTGTGTAAACCTCGGGCTAATCAATGATGATTGACCATATTCCTTGATAATACATTTATTTTTAATTTTTACATTAAAATTTATACATTAACAACAGAGGGATGTCAAATGTGACAATTATTCAACGAGAGCTTGAAAAACAGAGGGTGACAGGCAATTGCAGCGTTGTCACGTATAATTTATAAAATATTATGTATAAACATAGGGTGATGAAAAAAATCAAGTTCCGCCATTTGCCATGACCTTTTGTAGTCTGACCGCTGTGTGAGTGGAAGTTATCTTTTCGCAAAAGGTTTGAAAATTGAGCCTTTTGACCTTCCTAATCTCTTTATTGTACTGTGAGAGCTTCTCAGTGTACCTCTGAAAATTACCGTCACGTTTGGCTCTATTAAAGAGCCGACGGACCTCTTTTCTGAGGTTTCACAGGTTCTCATTCCACCAAGGAGCGTCCTTTTCTGAACGAGCTTTTGACAGTGGCAACTGGAATGAAAAGCTTCCATTATTGCCTCACTGATCTGTCAGACTCTTTGTTCCAGGTCGTAGTGCGCGTGATTTACCACATTCACTTCGACTGGTTGCAAATTGTCCTTCAGATTGGTCTTGTAAAGAGACCAGTCAGTATTTCTAGGATTTCGGATTGTAGGAATCGAGGTGGTACTTCCCTCTATCCTAAATTCGATAATCCTATGGTCGGAAAGTGATTGCCCCCTCATCACCCTCCAATCTTTTACATTTTTCCTAGCAGCAACATTAACAATTTTTACGTCGAGGACCTCTTCTCTTGCTCTCGTGACAAAGGTGGGGGTTGTCCCCACATTTAATGTCTCAAGGTTATTTGCTAAGAGATATTCTAATAAACACTCATCTTTTGCGTTAATATTAGTGTGTTTTTAAATGAAACTCAAGGTCTCTAGTTAATTCCACAATATAATACAAGTTATTGAAAATTCTAAAAAATTGACAATTGTTTCGATAAATCAATATCATCGTCAGAATGACAGAAGTTACATTTCATTTTATATCACCATAGGGCTAATAATATCTAAGCTTCAATATTTGTAATATCACATCTTCTTCTTTTTTCTATAAACATATATTAAGCCAATCACAAGTTAGGTTACTTCTTGGTCTAGCCAAATATAACTACTAAACATCAGGTAGGCATAAAATGAAATGTAACTTCTGTCATTCTGACGATGATATTGATTTATCGAAACAATTGTCAATTTTTTAGAGTTTTCAATAACTTGTATTATATTGTGGAATTAACTAGAGACCATGAGTTTCATTTAAAAACACTAATATGAGCATATTCCACGAAGTAAGGGTCGAGACAGTCAATTTCATTAATATTAGTGCTTCCCCACACGGTATTGTGTGCGTTGGCATCACAACCAATTATAATTGGCAGCCGTCTGTTATTGCAGTGTCTCACTAGCTCTTTTTCTTCTTCTGGCGATGTCATCGGCCCATCTCCAGCGAAGTAGGCAGAGGCAATGACGATGTCTCGGTCGATACCCCCAATATTGAGGTGAACCATGATTGGAACAAGGTCCCGTGACACGTATTCTGAAACATAAATATATTTTATGTTATTTCTTATGATTACACAGGCACGCGGAGATACTTGCCGTTGATTATGAATCAATTTAGAATCCTTGCATGCCAAACCTTTGATTTGGCCTTCTTTGTTGATCCATTGTCCTTGGATCAGTACAATATCCAGTTGTAGTCTAGCAAACAACCTTGCAATCACGGCTGAAGCTCCCTTCGCGTGATGCAGGTTAATCTGAGTTACATTCGTGAACGTGAATCATTATGAATGGAAGAGGCCGAGTTAGTCAGCCTCTATTCATCCCCCTCCTTTGTCTCTCCCTGACCCTCCTCGACCACCATGGCAATATCTTCCTCGTAGTTCGAGCAGGTTTCTTGATCTCGAGTCAGACTCTTGACCCGCAGGCTGCTCCGCCCAGTTTTCCGGGATGCAGAGGCGATCTCCGCATCCCCAGTCACCCCAGCAGAGCCGGAGGAAATCTCGGGCTGATCCAAGGTCAAGCTTTCGCCTTCCCCCCTTTTCCAGAGGTTCCGGATATGGAGGGTATCTCCATGTCCTTTGGATACTCCGCGGGGTTCTTTTCCTTTCCCAGCCCCGAGAGAGGGATACGCCCAAAACGGAAGCTTAGCGCATAACCTCCTGCCTTCAGAGCCTCCCCAGATTAGTGATCGATCCCAATCGTGAGGATAGTTCTCTCTTTTTTAGAGTTTAGGATCTTCCAAGCCGCAGTACTGAGGTTGGAGTTCTGAACCTCGACAAGTTGGAGGATCTTCTCCAATTTTATGTCGGGACATCTTGGTAAGAACACCGTTATGGTGACCGGCTTTGGGATGTCGTCTCCACTTCGAGCCACCAATTCGGGTCCTTCCTAATAGTTCAATTTCAGCGCCGACCTCATGAGCCAGTTTGGCGATTCTTGTGATCCACAGTCCACCAGTATCATTCCACAACGGAAATGGATACCTGAGAAGTGGTTTCCTTCTCTTTGCTCTGGCACAGCTCTTCCACCAGAGTGTCTTCCAGTGCGGAGAGCTGCTTTGCTTTCAGGATGACGCCTGGATACTCCTTGGGCATTATTATCGCCCTAAAAGCCTTCTCTGTTTTGACAGCTTCTGCGTAACTAGTGGCTTGCTCGGTTGCAGCTGCAGCTGTTTTTGGTTTATTGCTTAGAGGTCGCTGCGGAGGACTAATATTCTCCGGGCCTCTTTTAAGCTTTGCCTTCCCTGTTGGTGGTTCCTTCGGGGGGGTTGAGCGCTCAATAGCCTGCTTCCTGGCCTCTTCAGGGGATATTCTCTGATTGAGTAGTCGCAGGTATTTTCGCACCCTTGCTCCACTGAGGCGTTTTCTCAGTGGGTGGTCTATGCCGTCCGGTTTTCCCAGTCTTAGGAGGTCGAACGGCATACGACCTTTGTGCCGTTTGGCCTTTTTTCCCTCTTGTGAGGTGTCCGGATGAAGAGGTGTAGGTTTTCTCCATTACTTTTCCGGTGGAAGTTTTACATTCTCTGTCCATAAATGGTCCCACGAGAAGCTAGGGTCATTACGGTCCACCGCTGCAGAGCCCCGCATGCAGAGGTAAGGGGTTCAATACAATAGAGTTCCCCTGGTGCTCCAAGGTCGAAACCAGTTAGGAATATTCTTCTATATAGCCACGCATTGTTCGGCCTGGCTTCCCACCTTGACTTTAGGTTTTTAGTGAGGTTGTCTCCTCTTGGTCCGGGCATTAAAGCCAACCCCCCCTCCCCCATCCACTGGCCCGCGAGACTTGACCACAAACAGCTAGGAGACATTGGTATAACAGGTGATATCCAGGTAAGCTCGAAATTTCACCCGGCATCGTCACCCTGTGTGCAATCCCTTAGCCACGATACTACAGCTGGGACAGGTAAAGTTGATCCTTGTAATGGTTGGACGTAACCTGTTACTGCGTAACCAGTGGAGGTTTTATCATTTTTTAATAATTCTGCAAAAATAGCTGCACCGAAAATACCATCTATCTTACTAGGGGTGTGAAAAGAAGGATCAGCAAATTTTTCAAATAGTCCATATTACGAATATCTATAGGAAATTCTGGCAATAGATTAGTATTTTTAAATGAAACTCAAGGTCTCTAGTTAATTCCACAATGTGGAATTAACTAGAGACCTTGAGTTTCATTTAAAAACACTAATATGAGCATATTCCACGAAGTAAGGGTCGAGACAGTCAATTTCAAATTGATTAGTAATCGTATCCACAATTGAGGCTTCTAATGAAATTTTTAAATTTGAATCAAAAGTAGGAAGAGTAGTAAAGTTGGTGTTACCATTTAAGGTGTTTAAATTTCCCCCTACCCTAATACCTAAGAATAAAATTTTTGGAAATTTAATCGCAATCTCTGACAACAATGAAGAGTAAGTAAATTAGCCATAGAATCACTATCTAACAAAAACAATCTTATCAATTCTATTTCATTTCAACATTGGCAACTATGGTACTAAAAACTACAAATTGAGAGTGCTAGAGGGAGTGGACTGTATTATGTTATTTTCTGAGGCATTTGAAGTTTCTTGATCACTATTTTTGGTTTTATATAACAGATTGTGATGTCTCTGTTAACACAGTGTGCAATTAAATCGAGAGGGATAGGAACTAACTTTATGTTTATTTGAAAAACAATTAATACACAAGTTGTTATCCATTATAAATCTAAATTTTTCATCAAATGACCAACTTTTAAGAACAGAACAGTCTTTTAAGCAATGTCGTTGATGTATACAAACAATAAGTACAATTTAATTTAACAGGGGTGGAGTTGTTGGCCATAAATGTCTTTGGATTTCTATCAAAATTATTTGATTTACAATGTTGGTAGCTTGACCTAGAAATCGGTTTGAGTTTATCAATTTTACTAATATTCCTACTACGTTGGCGAACAAATTTAATAAGATCATCGTATTGTAGTATAGTATTTTGAGTGGTTACTCAATCAAAATCATCATTTGTCTGTTTGGCCAATTTTGAAAGGGCAATATAAGTAAGTATATAATTACATTTATTCTTGAACTTTTTAAGGCACTTACAGCGGTGGACTTCCATTAGCCAAAGAGTGAGAATTTAAAATATTATCTAAATACATATCGACAAGAATGGGATTCCTAATAAATATTGCAATTTTTCTGCCCTAGAAAATCCCGCTTTACATTGTACTAAATATTCAAAGTTTTCATAAAATAAAAGCCAAACTCAAAGATCTTCTCCAGAGAATTTTATAAGTTCAAGTTTAAATCTGTGGCGGCATTAGAAGTTACTACAGGATTTTGAGTCGGTGTAGACAAAAATTTAGAAGCTATATACTCAATCGTACAGTAGAGCTTATCTAAAGCATTCAAACTATCATAATTTAAACAATCATCAGATTTAAGTTTTTGTTTTATTGTTACCATTTCTTCGACTACTTGGCGATATTCCTGCACAACATTACAAAATGTAGTGTAACGAATAGAAAAGTTTTCTAATTTACTACTACAATGTGGGTGTCTATCGAGTTCCTTCGCGGAATCAAAACACTTTTGACCCTTACCGAAAAGAATTTCCCGCTGTGCAATAAATAGATCTAATTTAAGTTTATCAGGTGTAAATGTATTTATAGTTTTCAATAAGCAATATGTCAATTTGAGGCGAATCGATTTTAAGTTTCTAGGAGTTACAAAAACTTGTTTACCTATTCCTGATAACAAGTTCTACTTGAATTCAACAAAACCAAAATGGATATAATGTTTCATTAGAACATAAATTTTATGAGAAAATTATTTAGAATAAACATTTTCCAATTAAATATATCTTAGGTATTACGCGGTATACAGGCACTTAAAATATATAATGTCTTAGCTAAGAACGGATGAATTTTAAACAATTTTGAGGAGCAACCAACTACATATTTTACGGTCTATAAAATTGTTACTGCCAATAATTATATAGGTATCAATCTTGAATCAGTAGCTGACCATGAAGATAAGTGCAATTTTAAACAAATTTGAAGTTATCTAGGGTTGAAGTGTCCAAAAAAATGGTTGGTTGTTTTTCAAATTTATAAAAAACTACCAATAACAAAACATTACCGTTCACGCTGGCTCATCAAATTCCAAGTAAAGGTTTCACCACTGATTAGGGATGGGATTGAGTGGAAGGGAAGTAGTTTATTCCATAATTGAAACGGTTATCGAAATATAAACTCTCAAACTTAATTACACAGTAAACATTGTATATCTTCATCAAAACACGATTCGCTACTAATGCGAAGAATATGCTCCTAGACGCATGACAATTAATAATGATATTATATTTGTTGGCCTTTACCAGATAGGCAAGATTTAATGGCAAAACACCGTCTTTAAAGTATTAGTATCAAGAAAGAGGAGAAAATATCACACAAACCATATTTTCCCATACCGAAGAACATTTTGTTAATATCATCATACCCTATCCTATTTGCATAAAAATGAACTCTGCACTGTACTTGTTATAGATTTTAGTTGTTTGTTCTACTATTTCGATTTTAAATTTGTTTATATTGATACATGTATTTCTTTCCCGATTTCCATCACAATTTTGATAATATATAATTACAGTGTTCGTCATTTTCGTTTCAATACCCTATATTGAAAACAGGAAATAGTTATTCCATTAAACAAATAATTATTTATTAAACTATATAAAAGAAAATAATAAATTACATAAAAAAACTTTATGCCTGAACTCAAAGAGATTAAGAAGTACTCATGCTCGACTTGATATATTTACCCTGAACTATAAATAAACAAATATAATTATAAATTATCGCCCCAACAATTAATTTTAGCTAGCCGAACCAACATTCATTGAACCTAACATGAAAAAATTAATTATAAAACAATAGATATATTATAATATATATGAATCCGTTATTTTGTGTTTTCCCATATTTCGATTAACATCTTTGCTCCCAAATTTCACATCCTTATTTGGTTATGTCGTGCTGAAGAGGCAAAATGAGCCAGAAACATGCATGTCCACGGTTACCACTCTATTTCAGTAGCCCTTTATTTTGCGTGAATTACCCATGAATCTCTTTGTTGTTGTTATATATATATATATATATATATATATATATATATATATATATATATATATATATATTGTGACGATATATTTCTTTTGGTAATATAAATTTGAAACATTAAAATGAAATTTTGTTTAATGTCACTGTCAAATTATAAATTGTCACACGTGGGCTTTAACAAAACAATTTATTTTATTGAATTTTAATTTTTTATAAATGTATGTGCTCCGGCTATAATAATATTTGATATATATTTAAATTTTAGTTTTATGTAACTGATACATGTTATTTTAGAACTCTTTGCTTCCGCTCGGGTTCAATATTTTAAATTTCCAGACCTATGGCCTCCAACTGTGTCATACTTTCACTATATCAATGCCCAACAAAACTAGTCCAGAAAAACAAACTAATTAATTCCAAAATATTTTTATTAATTAGTTAAGTTTGAAAATTTTAAGGAATGGCATACCAAATTTAGTTCACAATAAATATCAATGAGAAATTTAAAGATAGGGCAATGTTATGTTTAGTAGATTGAATGCATTCTCTTTACGAAAATAAGAGAGAGGAAACTTAACCTAAAAATCTACAATGATAAATACTACAATAAAAAAACGGAGTTATGTCAAATAAAGTCTTTGTACTGTTTCTAATTTCTGTAAACTTGAATACAAAGCATACAGACTCAACAGCAAGCAAATCGTTAACGATATTTATCACTATTTAGTCAATAATTTTAAAGTTTCCAATCAAGATGATGATTCTGTCCTACAAAATATTTATAAAGATTTGTTACCTTTCAGTCCACTGTCAAACACTCTTTATAAAGGAAATCGTCTTGAAGAAATTATTAAACTCCTCACTAATCCAGTGTATACGGTATGTACGATTTACCCTTTCTTATCTTCTCTTCAAACATTTGGGAACTATCTGCTTTAGCATTAAATGCAAAACATGTCCAATTCAGCTTGCTCTTCTTTTATCGATAGTGTCTTTTTGAAAGAATTCTATTTTATTAATTATCTCTTTTTTTAGAAAACGTTTTGACTTGTTTTAAAATTTTAATTCTTCTCTAAATCTTGCTTCTATCTTTTTATTTTCGTTTTCGGCCAGATCCAATGTTGTTTTAATTTCCTTTCGCACATCTCCTTCCAAATCTGTTATTCTCTTGTTAGTTTTGATGTTTTCATTAGTTTGCCTTCTTTCTATCTGTTGCAGATCTTCTTTGAATATCTTTTCTTGTTGCTTGGCTTCTTCTCTTAAGCTCTTGTTCTCCTGTTCTAAGCTTTTCCCCATACCATATATTTTTGTTTCTTGTTCCCCCATTTTACCTTCTATCTTATCGATTCTTGCCTGATGACACTCATATCTTCTATCAAAATTTTCTAAAACTGCTTGTATATCAGATTGTAACTGATTTTTCACATTTTTTATATCTCCTTTTACTCCTTCGATTTCACTTGTCACCCCTTGGATTTGACTTGTTACCCCATGGATTTCACTTATCATCACTTGCATTTGACTTGTCATTATTTGCAAAAATCCTTTTAATTATATAATATCAATATTTTCTTGAGGATTAGCCTGTTTTGGGCTTTCTTGAAGAACTCGAGTATCCTGTTCCTCTTTTTCTTGAGTTCTTCTGTCATCATTGTTACTTTCCTCCACATCATTTCCCAATGTTTTGTCCTGTTCTTCCAAAATTTTTGAAGTTTCTTGTTCCCATTTTTCCATATTCACAAGATTCCATCCCAATTGCTTCAATAAGTCTCTTTTGTAGCTCTGCTTTCTTTCCACTATCACTTAAATTCCTTTCCACCAAAAGTTCTTTCAATTGTGCTATCGTGTATTCTTTTATTTCTAATGCTCGCTTATCACACATGTCATTTTATTGTGTATATTATAAATTTACTCTACAATACTGATAATACAAAACAGCAGAAACACACCTGAGACGTACCAATCAAGCAAATATCAAATGTTTCACAGAATTTATAATTATTTTAATTTTAATTGTATAAATAAATTGCTTCAAAATGACTACTATAATTTATCTAATTCTCTATGATGAATTTTAATTATTTAATTTCAATGTAAACCTTCCTGTAAAGATAAATTTCAATTCACCTCACGTTGATGTATATTGTCGCAACGACAACTCTTGTACATACAACTTAAAACTTTATGTAAGAAATTTCTAATTTGACAGTAGTTGTCAAAAATATGCCCGGCTCTAATAAATATCAATTTAGTATTTCTAAAAATGAATTTTTATGTATAATCGACCTATTACTCATCTCTCAGGGTGGGATCAAACTGTTAAAAAAAATTAATTATACAAAATTTGTTTAAATTTTGACGTATCTCCAAATTATCTGTTCCATTATTGGTCAGAACCTATAGTAACTGTATGTTTAATATTATAAAAGGCACTTTAAATCTCTAATGACGTTTCCAATATTTCTGTCACTGAAAATTACCAACTGTCACTGATTTGGTCGACAGTTTTATTTAATAAAAAAAGTTTAATTTCCTGAAAAAATGTTATACAAATACTATAGTGAGTAAGAATGCAAAATTCTATATTATACTACTAGATTCAAATACAAATTAATAAATTAATATTCCCCAAACTTATTATAAACGAAACAACAGTCGTAATTTCTACGAAACTTAAAATTACTACAACGTATATGCTATAAATTAACCTAATGAAAAACGTTTAATAAAAGTTCCAATTGTCGATCTAAATCTTGATATGGATAAATGTCAAAAAACAAGCTTCACTCAAATTTTTCTAGTTCAAAACTCATATGTGAATTTCCTCATATGATTTATTAATTTTGTTTGCAATCAAAAATCTAATAGATTCATCTATGTCAAATTTAATTTAATAATAGGCCTTATTATTTCTCGAGAAATTATTGTAAAGAAACTGGATCGGACTCACCAACTAATAACTGGACAACTCGTACAATTGTAATTGATCTTAGAATTCAGGAAACTTTCGAAATTTTATTTAGAAATCTGGAACACATTCACTACACACGATGCAATTCTTATTCGAATTATGCACGCACTGGCTTTATAATGAAATGGCTTTTGAATCTGGTTGTATAAATATACATCTTCTACTATCTACCAAAAATTGAGACAACTCTAATTACGATGTTGCCTCTTCGGGATTTCAAACACAACTAAACTTTCTTCAAATAAATAAATCTCCTCTCCTTTGGTTACGAAAAATTCCTTTTTTCAAAAAAAATAGTAATTTATGTTTCCCTATAACAAAGAGAGATTTGAATTCTTTTATTATCATTGTAATTCTGATAGCAGAGACATCTGTATTTCAAAATTTCAAATATATTCTCCAAAATGTAATATAATTCTGTCTATCATTAAATATAATCTAAATTAACGTCATCCGGAAATTAAAATGTCACATTTGATTTGTATACCGAATCTTTCAAAATTATTGATTATACCTATAATACAGTGTGTATTGAAAGTATTGCATACAAATATAAATAGTTTTCCTTATTTCAATGTTTCTTTTACATTTTAAATAGAGGAATAGAGACACTTTATTAAATTTGCTTCACGTTTCAAATAAAGTTGACTAAGGAACCCGTGTTCTACAGCATAATATTTCATACGCAAATCATCATTCGTCCAACATGGAATAAGAATCTGTATAACAAGTAATATTAACTGCAAACTATTTGATTAATTAGTGTTCTTATTCATATATCGTTATAACGCACAAAGGCGAATAGAAAATATACTTTGTTTCATATGAGTGTATACTTGTTATAAACTTAATGAACCACAAACAATACTTATGGTCTAGTTTTATCTTTTCAAATACTATTCTATTTATTGAGTAGCTTGTTTAATTTGATGTTTGCTTTCATAAGCTTTTTATTAATCTCATTTTCCGTTGTATCTTATTATGGTTCCTGAATATACTATTGTTTATCATTTATCCAATCACTATTTACAATGGAAATCAGTGATTGTTATAACATGTTTTTGTTCACGGCCACTTTTCTTCTATGTAATAAATTCCAATAAAAAACCTCTCTTCTCATATAATACATTGAAATTTGAATGGACATTTCTATTCTTCAATCGTTATTCTCATGATAATACCATATCGAAGACATTATTATCAAGCCTCAACTAAAGAAGTCATTCTGGACGGACATCTTGAAACTTCCGACGTATACCTTCACCTCCAGTACTTCGTCGAAGCATGGTTTTTTACTATGTACGTTCAAATATTATCTGACTATTGCGACAGCATCCCTCTTCTGACTCAAATTACGAAAACGCCAGAATTCTTATGCCGCGTTTCGAAAAATATATCATTTGAAAACCCCTTGGAAGTCCAATGAATCAAAACCATTAGCAAGAACGTCCTACCGTCAGTTGACGAGGTAATTTGAACACACTTCAACATCTAACAATATCATCTATACATCACCCTATTGTCTTCGAGTGTATCGAAAGCAAAGAGAATCCAAAATTACTTATTCTGCCAAAACTGTTTTGGCACGTTCGCACAAACCACCTACAAAAATATATGACACAGTGTCACATTTCCGTGAGTCTTCTGAACGTACCCGAGAAATCAATCTCCTACTTTTTAAATCAGCCGCAATTGTTGCAATCGGATCTAAACATTATTAAACTGAAGATGCAAACTTATAAGTTAAGCTACTCATCTTTCAAACTTTTAATTTACCATTATATTAACGATGATTCAAACCAATTCCACTATTATAGTACTTTTCAGTTAATCATATTTTTATTTGAACACCCAGTAATTAAAACAGGGATTAAACTTCAAGATTTTTTTCAACATGTATCATGACAGGTCCCAGTAATTATTTCAGTTTTATATATTGACTCGGTACTGTTTACGATTTAGATTATCGCAAATGAGCTAATGACTAAGGATCAGTTTAATTTTGTTATATCGGGCATCGGCGCGTATTCTTTTCGGTGAAATATTATTTTTATTTGTTGTGGTTTACTTAAGTGGTTGTTTAAACAAGATTACTGAACTTCCTGATAGTGAATTTTTTAAGTTTGTTATTTTAGACAAGTAAGTTGTTTTTTTTTGTACAGAACCTGGAATCTCTCTCGTCTCTTTAAAATAAGATTACTGAAATGCTGTATATTTTTGATACATCTATATTAAATTGAACAATTAATCCCAACAGATACTGATAGTTATAAGAATAGACATATTTGAAATATAACCACAGTGCATTGACTCGAGATTCACCTGAGCAGATCATGTCACAAATCAAAAATTCTGAAATTCTAAAGCAAATAAAAACTTAGAAAGAAATATTAAAACTCATTTGGAGTCGGGAATCCCAAATACAATAGGTATATATATTTCATTACATATTAATTCATTTTCTATTTATTCTGGCACAAAGTTAGTGTTAAAGTGAATTCCTGGGAATGTAGTAAATTCAGTGTTAGTCCAAAGAATATACCTACGCAAGAAGCGAAAGCCGGCATAAAACGTTTGATGTTCTGGGGGTAAAAATTCGTGACCTTGTAAAAAATAATGTTGACAGATCACTTACAAGGCTTTACAATGAGAAAAGTCTTCAACATTTGTAAAAGTATATTTTACAGGCAGAAACAAATTTAAACCAAACATTCCCTATAAACAATTGTTTACTGATGTATTGGCAAAACACAACAAAAATTGTTTCGAGAAAGTATAATTTGTCGGTGAAAGATGTAAGCATAAAAACATTTAATGCTCTTAATGTTACACAGAGGTGGTAGATACTTGATGAAAAGTCATTAAATATGAAGAAATGTTAAATTATAATTTTCACAATATTTATTAAACTTAATTTGTCGGTTGATAAAGTTAATTTAAGAGGGGCCTCACGTTTTAGGAACCTGAAAACAGTTGGCACCCGTGACTTGCAACAAAATTTAGGTCATTTTGTCAACAACAAGTCTAAAGAACGCATTAAAATTAAATGTTGAACTTTTAACACAATATAACTTGGATCTTTGTGTTGGGTATCAGGTATTTTGGTTTAGTTTTATATTGTTATAAAAAAGATATAAGCCATTAAGTGATGGTGTGATTTTGACAATTTGTGGTCACCAATTTGAACGCCAAAACCTGATCCCCAAAAGGAAGCCTAGAGAATTCGATCCTGAAAATATGAAATCTCAAATCATTGTATTTTTTGAGATTTGGTGCACGCAAATTTTTGCTAACGAACAACTTTTTACTTCAGTTCAACCGTTCCACCGTCTTGATGGATGGCGCTGTATAGATCTTCAATGACAGATGACGACGGCGATTTTTCGAGCACGACGGCGCAGCCGGAGTGTTCGAAATAGAGCAAGTGTTTGAATGACCAGTTATCCACGAATACTTTACGCTATTTTTTTATTGGTGCACTTTGAAATCATAAAATATTATTATTATATTAGTTTCGTGAAAGTCCATCCTAAATAGTATTTATTTTTATTTGACGTTACGAGGTACTGCTGTCAGATCAATAATCAAAAATTTTCTTTAATTATATTTAAAAAGATACAATGTATATATAAAAAATAACTTATTACACACGGAAAAAGGTTTTTTAAATATTATTTATTTAACAAAAGTTGCAAGTTTCAAGATTCGAAGTAAATTCTAGACTGACTATAAAACTAAACAATTCAAAAAGGAAAAAAATACAATCTAAGCAAAAATAAGGTTCAACAATTTATAAAACAACAGGTTATTACACAATATACTGATTAAGCAATTTATTTAATATGTACTAAGTAATTTAAGGTATATAACACCTCCCCCATTAGATCGACGCACCCCCTGGGGGTTGAATTTTCTTTTCTTGTAATTCCATTGGAGTTTCTTCTGATACCGTGTGATAAGATTTATTTTATGCACAATAAAACATCTATCTATCTATCTATCCATGCATGAAGGATATGGCCCTTTAGAATCCGATGAATTATACGTCGACGAATGCCACACACAGTATCCAATATGCAGCTACTTAATGTAGGATCTACCTAAAACCCCACTTCTATTGCTTCGTTCCTTATGGGATTTCTAATGTTGCGATTTTTATTGGAGACTGATCCAGTTTCCCGAAATATAGCTACAAGTTCTAGAACATTTTTTCGATGCACGTCACTGTTCTCATGTCGCTCATTAAATATGTGTGCTGTTCTATTTGTGCACTGATTATTTCCGAAAAAATTTTCGATAATTTCAACCTTTTCTGCCGTGGAATATACTATGGTTACTTTATGTATAAAGCATTAATTGTTATTTTGTTAATGAAGGCGATTAATAAACGACATTAATGAATGAGTTGATGACAATATGTACTCGTTGACCGTATACTTTTTTCGGAGACAAATTTCACTTTTCCATAAAGACTATCAGGAAACAACAATGTCAACTCCATACCAATGACGTAGAATGTCATTAACTCCATACATTTCCAATTTCACGTAAGTATCACGTTTGCTAAAAATCTCAGTTATCATTGAAAAATATAAAATGCGAATTGTCAAGAAAGTTGTCATTTTGAAAAAATTATTGTATATTCGTAATTGTGCAGGTATGGAGTTAGAAAACCCTGCTGCTGTGTTGGCGAGTGCAAACTATGCATGTTCGAGTTTGTTATCAACTAAAAGTCGAGATCTTTACGAAAAAACCTATAATGAATTTGATACAAGGTGTATTGAAAAAATTATATTTTTTATTTTCATGACTATAGCTGGTTGATTATATCAAAATATTATCAAAATGACTTCAAGCAACTTGGAAAATATCCATTCAGGTTTGACAACAGAAAAATCATTTCTCTATATGGATGACATAGGGGTATATGGATGACATAGTAGTAATAGGAATATCGGAAAAGCATCATCTAGACAATCACACTTATTCAGGTGTCCACATGAATATTGAATATTTTTCAATATTGAATATGGTAAGTTTTCAATATCAGGAAAGTTTTGTATTCACGTGTCACTCTTGAAAGTCAAATTCTTGAATATTGGAACACTGTTATTGAGACAAGTTTTCAGACTTGGCAACGATGGAAATTCGGTCAAATGATACATTTTTTGACAGATTGATTCGTTTCTGTGATTAGTTTGTCGTTGAAATTTGAATGTTGATGTTGGGGACTTGGAATATATTCATTTTATTTATTATTTGACAATGGAGAGAAAAAGAACATCCAAAAAACAATTCAATATTTATTTGGATTATATAAAATCTCATAGAATTTTACTAACCGGAAAACTAAGTCCTTCGAATAATCCGGAGGACTTAGAAACAATTTGGAAAACTTTAACAGAAGAATTAAATTCCTGTGGTGATGGTCCCGTCAGAGAAATGAATGCATGGAAAAAGGCAAATAAACTGTTAAATTATGGTTCACTTGTCTAGGTAAAGTAAAAGATATTTGCTTATATTTCAAGGTTTTCACGGAATGGAAGGGTGTTTGCCGAAAGAAAGCAAGAGAAAACAAGTTGCTTTCCGAGCATGAGGCACAAATAATTGAATTGACTGGACAAGGAGCAGTGACAGGCCTTGATTTAGGTGAACTAGGTTTCGACCAAAGTGCCTGTACAATCAGAGCTTCAACCAAGCAGCCAGGAACTTTCCATGCCCATGTAAGTACTGTGTATACCTATGTACTTTGATAGCCATTTCTTCACCTATAATTCACTCTCATGTAGACTTTAATTAAATCAATTTTAGTCGTCCGAAGAAAAAGAGCAATTAGATGTGGAAACAGAAACTACCGAAACCCAGCAAACCCCCATTCAAGATTCAAAACATAAAAGAGCCAGTAAGTTAAATTTTACGACTAAAATGAAATTGAAATAAATTCTGAAAAACAAAGTTAAATCAATTTTTCCTCATAAAACTGAATAAATGCTTTTACATTATAGAACTCAAAAGAACAAAAAACAGCGATATATTATGTCAAACATATGAGAGTGCAGTGCATGAATTGGGTGAAAAAATTAATGGCATAAGCCTTGCAATTCTGGAAGTGGCAAAGGCCATAAACCGATATTGTGATATTGTAGAAAGTAGTATTGAAAACACGGTGAATGTGGAACAAGATGAAAATAGTTAAAGAAACATAATTTGTTGAAGTGGTTTTCTTTTGATATTTTGTAATGAGAATTTTGTTGTTTTTTTTAAGGAGGGAGAGACTTGTACTTTTGCTTTTAAAGATAATTTTTTGTTTTTGATTTCTTGTAATGAGAAATCTGTTTTTTTTTTAGAAGAGACTTTTACTTTTTTGTTTTATACAACTTTCGATTCAAATATCATTTTTGGTTCCTTGTAATGAGAATGTTATTTTTTTTAAGGAGGAAGAGACTTTTACTTTTGTTGTGTTATGACAATTTCGATTCTAAAGATTTTTATTATGTTCAATTTCATATTTTTAAATAAATGTTATAACTATATACTTTTAGTAATATTCTTGTATTTTCTTTTTGTAACAAAAAGCAACCCTTTTAGAGTCCAAAAAAATGATTTACAAGCAATATTTATTGTACATCCAATATATGGAAAATGGGAACAAAAACTTTCCTGATTTATGTAAAGAACTGAACAAGGTGCCTGGTGGAGCATGTAAAAATGTCCAAGAATGGCAAGAGGCATTTTGGAGATGGAAAAATTCTGTCAAAAGAAAAGCCAGGGAAATTTACATTGATCAGCACCTCACAGGTGGTGGCTTGCCAATACCAAAAGTTTTAACTGAACTAGAAGAAAAACTGTTCTATTCTATTCTAAGCATAGTGTGTATTGAGGGAATGTCAGTTCCTGAGCTAGGGTTTTTAAAACAACAGGTTTGTTGACTTGAAGCACATTTTATAAAGTACTACCACACCATATAGTCTGTTATTTTGACAAATCAACATTTAAAGCCTTGATTCTACATTCGTACTAGCAGAAAATATATGTCCCTTGTATTTTTATAGGAATGATCATTCTTAAGCACACTTGTAAGACTTAATTAAGGTAGAGCTCAATTTTATTCTTAATAAGACCATATGGCAAAGACAATTATATGTAAATAATTTTAGGAATCTAGACCAGTAAAGCAGTTCAAGCCACCTAGAAGGAAAAAAGTTGTAACATGTCGCTACACCAGGAACCAGAGAACTACAAAAAAAGATAAGAGGGTTTTACATTTGTTGAAAGCTAGTAGCAAAAGGTTAGAGGATACCATGGATCAATTAACTTTAGCAATTGAAAAAGTTGTAGATGCTATGGAAAGATATTCTTCCTTATTGAGTTGAAAGAGATGTATGTTAAATGAAAAATTATTAGTATATAATTAAAATCTATTTCAAAAAGTTGAATTTATTTTACATTGACAAAAATTAAAAATAATTATTAATAATCCTATTTCTGGTATGTACACCTTCATTAAAGTAATTCTGACCAATATTCAGATCATGAAAATTAATTGGTTCATCTGGAATAGGCGCATCAGCCTCGGGGTTCTCTTCTAAAATGTCCTGCCTTTCTAGCAATATATTGTGCAGAATGGCACAAGCATTTACAATTTTTGCTGCTTTCATTGGGGCATAATGTAGGGCCTGTGCCCAAAGCAGCATCTAAATCTGGATTTCAAGATGCCAATAACTCGCTCAATTATGTTTCTTATTCTTCTGAAAAGAATGTTGAATCTTCTTTCCTGCTTATTCATATCTCCTATGACAGGAGTAATGAGCCAAGGTTCTAAGGGATATCCACTGTCTCCCAGTAGCCAAGAGGACCTGTCTCCATTTCTAAATGCTTGCATTAAATGAAGCCTGGGTAAACTTGTGCTCCATATTGCAGAATCATGTACACTCCCTGGATACCTGGGGTTAACAGCAAGAACTCTATAATCTGCAGAACAAATTATTTGAATGTTGAGGCTATAGAAGCCTTTACGATTATAGAAGAGAATAGCTGGAAAAATTTGATCATTGGTAGGTGGTGCTACTATTCTCACATGGGTTCCATCTACAACCCCAATTATACCTTAAATGAAGGAAATAATTTGTTATTAAGTTAATTTGATTACCTACTTGGAAAGCATTTTAGAACACTAGAAACAAATATATAATAAAGAATAGCTGTTTAATTTGTTAGCAGAAACCAACCTGGGAACGCATCAAAGATGTTGAAAAACTTAATGTTTTCCTCATTTTTTTCTCCATCATTTTGAGGAAATTTAACTTTATATCCAAAGTGCTCATTTAGGATGTCAGTCACCATATCAATGCACCTGCTAACTGAAGATTGACTCATGGGACAGTTCATATCCTGTCCAGTGGATTTTTGATATGTTCCTTGGGCATAAAAGTGTAGGGCACATAAAATTATTTGTGATTTGGGAATTTTTAATTCATTTCTTTCAGGATCGGGTATAAATGGTCCTATTTCATCTATTAAGTATCTTGCCGTATCCTTGTTAGATCTATATACAGATTTAAAAACAATTTCAGGAAGATCAAGGGGATCTGAAGTATTTCTTAAATTTTTTTTTCTTTGGTTGTTCTCAAGCCTGAAAATATGTTATGTAAATACAGAAAAATTCTATTTGAACATTTATTTTTACCTTTCTTCTTCATTTTGCAATGCTGCAATTAAAAGAGGAAAATTGAGGATATCGCCCATTCTCACAAAAAAACTAGACTAGTTGGGTAGGTAGATGATTGAAATACTCGTGACATGAATGCATATAACCTCTAAAATATTCAAGATTCAAGTTCATAAACAGTTCCTTAATCAAATGCTTATGATATACGGAACTTGGAAAACTGTTGTTGAAAGTTTTGGGTCACGTGAATAACAAGAATTGAAAAATATTCAATAGTGAAAAACGTTTCAATTACCAACATTCAATATGGTTTGTCAAGGAGCACCAGAATATAAATCCGCCATACTTTTCAATATTCAATTCAATAAACAAGTTTCAAGGTGCACCTGAATAAGGCCGATTATCAGGAAAGTTTTTGACGCTAGTCGCAAATACAATTTGAGACTAAATCCACAAAAATGCCAATTCTTTAGGCGAGAAGTCACTTATTTAGATCATAATTTGTCAAGTTAAGGCATCTCCCCAGAAAAGCGAAGTATTCAGTAATAGAGCAGTACCCAAGACCGAAAAATGCGAATGAGGTAAAAATATTTTTTCATTCCGAATGTTGCAGAAATAAATTATCCAGGAAAAATGTGAAATTTAATTGATCTTCAGAGTGTGAAAATTCATTTCAGATTTTGAAAAAAGCATTAATATCACCGCTCATATTAAAGTATCCAGATTTAAAAAAACAATTTATCTTGACCACTGACGCATCAAATAAGGCTTGTTCAGCGATATTAAGTTGAAATTATGGAGGTATTGACCTACCTTTAGCATTTGCTTCACGTGCATTTAAAAATAGCGAGATTAACAAACCCACCATTTTAAAAGAATTACTAGCAATACATTGGGTAATTAACGATTTTAAATGTTATTTGTATGGAACTCAAAAGTTTGTAGTTAAGACAGACCACAAACCATTGACACATATATTTTCAATGAAAGACCCAACTTCAAAATTGACACGAATCAGATTAGATTAGAAGAATACAATACGTGAAAGGAAAAGAAAACTACGCAGACAATATGTCAAGAATTTCTATAGAAGAGCTTAGGGATTTATATATAAATAATTCTCACATATTCATCACAGGAGCACAAACTAGAAAGGAGAAAACAAAAGCAGAAAAGGATCTTGTACAGGAAAAAGTGGCAGAGGAAATGCCATTAGACAACCCTCCAGTAATAAAAGTATTGAATAATTTTGAAGCGCATTAATTGCCTATCCTATATTTTGAAAATAACCGTGTTTCACTGAAAATGAACGTACGGGTCAGAAAGAGGATAAGATTTAGCGAACTATCACCGACAGAGAAATACAACTTCGACTTAGGACGAGCGTTGGAGAAACTTGATAAGCTGTCGATAAAGCATGGAATATAGAGAATGAAAATTTATGAAAATTATTACATTTTTACAAAGAGCACAATAAAAGAATTTATAGAAAAAGGTAAAAGAGAATTGAAAAATGTACAAATAAGTATATGTAGCGTTCCAAAAGTAGTGGAACAGCAAGAAGAAATAATGAAGATCCTAGAAAGATATCACAACGATCCAATTTTTGGAGGACATTCAGGAAGTAACAGACTTTTAAAGAAGATAAGAGCAAATTTTAGATAGAAAAACATGGAGAGAGATGTAAGAGCATATGTTAAAAAATGTCATGATTGTCAAATAATAAATCTAAACCATAACACAAAGAGAAATTTGTCATAACAGACACGTCAATCAAATCATTTGATATTATAATATATATATAAATATATATATATATATATATATATATATATATATATATATATATATATATATATATATATATATATAGACACAATAGGTCCATTTACAGAAAGTAGCAACGGTAATAAGTACTGTATAACAATATTATGTGAAGTCAAGAACTACTCAGTAACGATACCAGTTAGGAATAAAGAAGCTCAAATAGTACCTAAGGCAATATTCGACAATTTTGTACCGAATTATGGATTAATGAAAGAGATACGATCAGATCAGGGAACAGAGTATAAAACGGGATAATGAATAAATTAGCAGATCTTCTAAAAATAAAACACAATTTTTTACGGCGTATCAGCACGAATCAATTGGAAGCTGTGAGAAATTACACAGAACATTCAACGACTACGTTAGGAATTTCATAAATGAGGCTAAAGATAATTGTTGTGAATTGGTCAGAATGTTTACATATTGTTATAATACAATACCCAGTATATATCATGTTTATACTCCATTTGAACTATTATATAGTGGGAAATCGAATATACCCGAATTTTTAAACAAGGGAATACAACCATGTTATAATATTGAAGAGTACAGTAACAAATTGAAATACAAATTGCAATACGCCCATGAGCGAGCTAGAGAATGTTTACTAAAAAATAAGATAAATAGGGAGAAAAATAGCAAAGTGAAAGCTTCAACAACTCAATTTAAGAAAGGGGACTTAGTCCCGCTTAGAAAGGTAGAAAGGCTGAAATTCGACCCGCAGTACCTCGGGCCGTTTAAAATAACCAAAATAATAGGTGCAAACTGTGAGATTACATATCAAAATTGTAATAAAACACAAATTGTACATAAGAATAGACTTTGTTTGTATAATAGTCAATAGTTAGCTTATAAACATGCATGTATGAAACGAATAACAGGTAGTGATAAATGAAAACAAGTAGTGTAAACAAGACAGCTAAGTGAACATAGTAGCGTAAGGACATTAAAACTCGGAAAATAACCAGGTTAATTTCTCGTTACTGGGGAAGGATGGTGTAGTGAATACCTATAATTAATTTAGGCATTATAGAAATTGATATCCTGAAGGTCATAAGACAATTAATATTTTAAATTAAAAGTTATTTCAAGTATATTGTAAACAGTGCGCGATGATTAGTATATACTATCCAAATCATAGTTTATGCCAACACAGCGTTCAGCCATGGAATTCACCTTGACTGAAATCACATCACCTTGATCTTTATAAAATATAAGCTGTTCATCAGCTGATTGCAAAGAAGTAGTAGTTGTAGTAATAGTAAATAACTATGACGTAGGTTAGTGTTACTCATTGTATCCTTAATATATATTTCAACATCGTTATTTAGAATTTAATTTCCGAATATTTTATAGTTATACGTATTCCGCTCAATGTAAAAATAAGTTTTAGTTATAATAAACTCACCAATAATTTTTGTATGAAGATGTTTTATCAATTCCGTTCCTGCTACGGGGTTCACGATAGTGACACGAACCTATTCCTGTGGGGAATTGGTGTCAGCGCTCCAAGGCTTGTAAAATTGTTGTTGACTGCTCCAGTGTCCTGGACTTCTTGTTTAGTCGACTTTCCTCCCATTTTCGTTAGCCAACTACCACAATTCAATTCTATAGCCAATGTCACTGAAACCCAAAACCACCAAATACAAAATTCCGCTCAATGACTTTCTTAATATAACGTCTTCATCAGGAACCATCAGCCTGGTTTTAGCAGAATCGCCATGTGATGTGGTGAATGTGCCCTATAGCGCTGACACCAATACCCCACAGGAATAGACTCGTGTCACTACCGTTGAACACCGTAGCAGGAACGGAATCAATAAAACATCTTCATACAAAAATCATTGGTGAGTTTATTATAACTAAAACTTGTACTTACATTGAGCGGAATACGTTACACTTACTATCACATAACTATAAAATATTTGGAACTTAAAGTCTACATAACGATGTTGAAATATATATTAAGAATATGATGAGTAACACTAAGCTACGTTATAGTTATTTACTATTACTACGACTACGACTACTACTTCTCTGCAATCAGCTGGTCAACGGCTTATATTCTATAGAGATCAAGGTAACGTGATTTCAGTCAAGATGAATTCTATGGCTGAACGCTGTGTTTGCATAAACTATGATTTGGATAATATATACTGATCATCGCGCAGTGTTTACAATACACTTGAAATAACTTTTAACTTGAAATATTAATTGTCTTATCACCTTCAGAGTTTCAATTACTATTATGCCTAAATTAATTATAGGGGTTCACTACAATGATATTGGTATATTGTCTATATCAAAATGTCATCACAACGTCAAAATCGAAAAAAGTGTGCGTTAATGAAAAAGAGTGCGTTAATAAAAAAGAGTTCGTTAATGACGTCCATTGCCGCATCATTTTTTAAATAAAATAATTCAATAATATCGAAATTATTAAACTGTCAACGAATAAAGGTATTTTAACAACAAAGTTTGGTCGAATCAATTGAAAACTATGGGGTAAAGTGGGCAAATGGCGGTCACTTAAGAAAACATTTTTTTCTAAGTAAAAAAATAAGTCGTAATTTCAAATAATTTTAAGATAGTGCACTTAAAAACTTTTTTGATCTGAAAATCTTTCAAAATGTTTTTTATACTTTTATGATAACAAAAAAAAACAAAAATGTCCATTTGACTGGCATTGTCATACAGATAGGGGAATTCCGGTCACTTATGCGGGCAAT
This sequence comes from Galeruca laticollis, assembly GCA_963921935.1. Classification (NCBI taxonomy): domain Eukaryota; kingdom Metazoa; phylum Arthropoda; class Insecta; order Coleoptera; family Chrysomelidae; genus Galeruca; species Galeruca laticollis. The sequence goes on from OY998177.1 coordinate 207,746,169, forward strand.
AATTAAGTAAACTTCAAATAAGCATTTTTTACCAAAATATTGTTTATTGAAATAAAAAGAAAACAAAAATAAAAACAATCTAACTATCTAAGTAAAAGGCTGACATTCATCACATGTGTATGCTACAGGTGTGTCCCATCCACTGCATTCAGAATGTGCCCATCTTCCGCATAGGGTACATCTGTACCACTGCTCATTATTCTTTCCATAATCATTACATATCAAACATATATTTTCATCGACATCTTCATTATCATCATATTGAACATCCACATCAGAATCTGATAAGTTTTCATCAAATAATTTTCTTTGATGGGATTCTCTTATTTCTAAAATTCTTCCTTTTTTCATCAAGATTCATTTTAGAAGGTTGTACCTTTAATTTCTTTTTTTCCTTTGCCTGTTTCTTGGCTTTATTTTCTTCCAACTCTTTCTTCAATGGTGTAGCTGTAAGTATTTTCGCGTGCTGTTTTTGCCTTTCTGCTCTCTTATTTTCTCTGCCAGTTTAGGAACGGTAAAGAATTTGTTGAAAAGAGAGAAATCCTGAAGAAGTTGAAGGAATTTCGTGTTGCTCTTTATTTGTAGAAGACTTTGGTAGATCATCATCGCTTGCTACTGATTGGAGATCATTGCTGAAAGACATATCAGCTTCGTTATCTTGTATGACAATGACGTCCTGATTCAATAACTCGGAAGGCAAAAAGTCTTGTTCATTAAAAACGTTGCAGTTAAGAGGATAGATACCAACGCTTCTGAAACCAGCTTCTCCTTTGCTAATTGTAGCCACAGTTGAATAAGCTTTATTGAATAAATACGCTACATCATGAGGAGTGATACTTTTCATCAACTGCGTCTTCATAAATAAGTTGCACTGATTTCTGTATTCGGCTTTCAGGGGCCCGTAGAAGATCTAATGGCTGTATTTTATATGAATAACTGTGTGGTGGAATGGATACCATAACAATATGATTTTCTTTGCAAAACTCATACGCCTTCAAAGAAATATGGCTGGAGTGGTTGTCTACAATTAATAAAACCCGCTCGTCTTTCGTGGGTTTAGCGTGATTTCTAAAATGCGTTAACCAGTCACAAAAAATATTTTCATCGATCCAGCCATTCAGTGAACATTCATAAAGAGCTTCTGCAGGTCCATCTTTTTCCAGGAGAGGGCTTAGTCTCTTTCTGGGGAAGATAAACATGGGCGGAATAAATCCCCCTGCAGCATTCATAGCACACATGACGGTAATATTTCGGCCTCTTTCGCCGCTAGTTACCACACCAACTCTTTTTTGTCCTTTGGTTGCGAGTATCTTTCCTGGATCCTGGACAGTTGTGATTCCCGTTTCTTCTGCGTTATATATTTTGCTAGGGGAAAAGTTATATTTTGACATCACTCCTTCCACCAGTTTATAAAATCTTGCTATTTCATCCTTGTTGAAACCAGTTAGACGATTTAGACTAGTAACCTCAGCTTTTCGCACTGATATGGTGGAATTGCGTCTGATGAAACTTCTCAGCCAGTCTTTTCTAGCCAGCCGTTGCGTTAAAATTATGTATAATATGGTTTCTCTCAGCAAACTCAAAAACAAACCTTCTTAGTTCTTTTGTGGTAACACCGTAAAAAATGAACGCAAAGTGTTTAATTTGATTAGCAATTTCCAGTTCCTGTTCAGTTGAAAACACAGGTTTTCTTCCCATTATAGGTGCTGAGTCTTTTTTTATTTTTTACCCTTTCTTGTAGCGTTGAAAATGGAATTGCGTATTTTTTTGAAGCTTGTCTTATACTCGTTCCATTTTGAATGTCTTCTATAGCTTGGTTCAAATTATCTCTGGTCCGTGTTGCTTTACCAGTTAATCTTTTTCGATATCGAGACATCTGTAAAGACAATTAAAAATGAAATAATCATCAACATAAACAGTGGGTAATACCGGTCAAGTGACGGTCACTTGACCGGTATTACCCACCAGTGTGTCATTTTTTATGAGAAAAAAATGTTTTTTATTCTATTTTGATAGGACACTAAAGAAAAAAAGTCAACCTCTATGTATCAACTAACTTTTTATGAAAAGAGAGGAAGATTTTATCTCCAAACCTTATTTCACTTACCGTAAATCTTACATCAGAATTGCCGAAAACACGTGGTGATCTGCACTAACCAAAGTTTTAACACAAACTGAATATCAATCGGCTGTCGAAAATCGTGGGTCAGCTGGCATATTTGAGGCCACATTGCATTGTTGCCAAACCTAGTAATAATCATTTTTAAGGTCTGACCGGCATTGTCCATCTGAGAGGTATTTGCCCACCTTAAAATTCCTATTTAAAATAAGTACGAGACATTCCTTTCTTATCTTTCTTCAAGAAACAACTTTTTTTGCAAAAAAAACGCTACAATCGCTATTTTCAACACCAAAATGATAAATAAACGATGGCCGTAATGAAGAAATCCATTTACATGATAAGTAAATGCTTTTACTCAAATTTCTTTTGAAAATAGTACAAACTAATCTGATGTAGGTACCTATTAAAGTCTACTTTAAAATCTCCAATAAATCTCCAAAACTACTGAACTGAAGTACATGAATTTTACATAATTATAAAGGGAATTGAAAAAACTTTCAAGTAGTGAATCATTCGACCCCCCTTTCCATTTAAGATTTTACGAGTGTCGCCACCCCGCCTAGGGGGTTGCACGTTTTAACGTGATTTTTTGCCCATTTTGTGTTTTCGATGTGCCACCCTGTATATCTTGAGCAGTGATGGAGACAGGATACACCCTTGCCGAAGTTTTGTCACTTGGAAGGTATCAGATAGTTGATTTTATATACCTTACTGTGGTGAATTATTATATTTGAGGTTATTTTCTTATCTATTGGAATAACAATATACGATAATAGCATTATAAAAAAATATTATATGATCTATGTCTAAAAATAATTTCATTCGCACTTAATTGGGCAGCATAAAGGTAAATATGGATTTGTTATCAATAGGATAGAAAATAATACAATAAATTTGTGTTGTTAAATGAAACTCACGGTCTCTAGTTAATTCCACAATATAATAAAAGTTATTGAAAATTCTAAAAAATTGACAATTGTTTCGATAAATCAATATCATCGTCAGAATGACAGAAGTTACATTTCATTTTATGCCTACCTGATGTTTAGTAGTTATTTTTGGCTAGACCAAGAAGTAACCTAGCTTGTGATTGGCTCAATATATGTTTATAGAAAAAAGAAGAAGATGTGATATTACAAATATTGAAGCTTAGATATTATTAGCCCTATGGTGATATCCTGGATATCATTTTCCCAACTAAGATCAGTATAACTGTGCATTGATATAGAAAACCAGGAAAACTATATCTGCTGACCTTTACAATTATCACTTAAGAAGACAGTTTATTAGTGGAGAACTCCCTAGATTTAACTGTTCATTGACAACTTCATATTGTGGGTTTCATAAATGTCTTCTAATTTCCAGTTCTTCAAGGAAATCCAGTTCTTGTTTCTTTTCACAAATATGCAGCACTTCTAGTTCTGTGTTAGGTGTCAATTAATGATTGGTGTCAAGTAAATGTTTTGCGTAGTGGGAGTTATCTGGTTGTTTTAATCTATATGCTCGTAAGTGCTCACTGTATCGTATTTCAAAATTTCTAAGGGTCCGACCCAAATAGACAGCATTACATTCTGGACATTTGAGTTTATATATACCTGACTTCTTTAATAGTGGTATTTTTGTTTTTACATTTAACAATTTTGTACTAACGTTACTTTCTGTTTTAAAAGAAATTGTTGTATTTGTTGCTGAAGATATTATCTTTGAAATATTATTAGAAATATTTCCTGCATATGTGATGGTTTTATAAGTTTTAATTTCATCAGCTTGTTTAGGATATATTAGTTGTAATGCCACTTTTTCTTCTTTTTTACTAATTAGCTTATTTATCATATCTAATGGATAACCGTTAGAGGTTGCTATTTGTCTAATTGTATTAATCTCTCTATCAAAATTACATTTGTTCATAGGAACTGAAAAAGCTCTATGTATCATTGAATTATATGCTGCTAGTCTGTGTGACATAGGGTGGTTAGAATTGAATGGAATTGTCACATCAGTCTGTGTTGGTTTTCGGTAAATTGAATAATCAAGTACATTATTAACTCTATGAAAAAATAATAAACAAAAAGAAATTTTTGACCAATGAATAAAACAATTCTTTAAAAATAAATATTATGTCTAACTCCTGATTGTCACTACATTATTTAGTAACATGAAAAATATATTAAACTTAATTAATTTTCTTTTTCCAAAAATGCTATTAATCCTTCTCCCATATCACTGCTTCACTATCATTATCGTCTTGTAAATCAAGAATGAATTTATTTCCTCCATTAATATGGACTTGCCCAATATTATTATACTCATCTTCAGTTTTGATTACTTCTTTAATTTCTGTTTTAGTTGTGCCCAAATTAACTCGATAGGATTGAAAATACAAAAGAAGGAGGAAGTCTCACTATAGAATGTCCATGTTGCTCAGCAATACTCTACTAAGGCGTATAATATCTTAAATTTCTTTGTCTGTAAAACTTCAATCAGTTGTTGTTTTGTATATTAGTCTTCAAAGTACAAATTCCTGAGAAAAACACTACACTCTTTGTTGACGTCAGTCTACCAACTAAAGACCGAGCGTTGCTTATCTCTGATGGATACCTACTGTGTTCGAAAAAATTGCTATCTCAAAATATACTTATAGCTCGGTGAAAGATGGGAAAAATAATTAGTTATTTGAAAATTATATTCCTAATTCTTTTTGATAAATCGAGATATAAGGTAGTGTTAATTGTCTGGTGTTATGTTTAAGATGTTTTTAAATATGTATGTATGTATTTAATAATTATGAAATTATTTTATACATTTTAACGATTATTAGTTAAAATTATAATATTAAATTAATATATCGTCAAATAAGTATTTCAAATTATAATATTGACTGGACTATAACGGCATTTAACACAAACGATAAGCTTAAACCTTAAAGCTCACACTATATCTCTTGCGTCAACAATAACGAAAAACATTTTTTTTATATTTTCATAATCACACCTTATTATTCAATGATGAAATTCCCAATTGATATGATATACCTTGAGCTTTGTTGTTTTCATTTTTCTGTTAATCATTTAAAACCTTTCAAGTACGAATGAGAAAAATTTAAAATTATAATCTCCAGTTCAAGGACTTCCTACCGCTAGTGAAAATGTTTCAGTACACTCCGTTTTTGTTGTGTTAGCTTCAAACTACACACTATAATTTGAGTCTTTGGATTTGTAGAGTTTGTTTGTGAGTATTTTGTATATTTCTAATGCACCAATATGCTCCATGAATAATTTTATTTGCACCACATTCCTCGAGAGAACTACAGTTGTTTGTTTATGAGGGGGGGTGATAAATACACGCCATCCCCCTTCCCCAATTGGAATTTTTAAATCCTGTCGGCGCCTCTCCTCTACAAATATCCAAAAAAAGATTAAATCGTATAGTGGAGAGGATCTCATGTTGTATGTGCTTGTATATGTATATTGTTCTTGCAGTTCCCATTGACGCCGTACCTGAAGTTGCCAATAAAAAAAATAAACAAACAACATAGTAGATAAAAGAAATAGTTATAACCTTTTTATTGAAATAAATTCTCCAAAAATAGGTAACATTAAAAAATATCATGTATATACACTTACTACAGTATTTACTATAGGTTATCTATATCAATCGGAGGGTAAATAGCTGATCCGATAGTTCAAAAATAATTTAGCGAACACGTTAAATTTTGCGATCCGTGAAGTCAGCGGTTGATATGTAAAATTTCTTAATTTTAGAGAGCTTCACGTTCAGTTAACGAGATTAAAAAAATGGCGATAATTTAAAAAAACAATGAAATAGACACAATGAGAAGCAGTACAAAGCACTACCGAAATAGTAAAGATCTTGACCTTGATGATAAATTTTCTTTGAAGGGCAATAACAACATTTTTAATTACTGTTTCAAATGAAACTTACTGTTTCTAGGTAATTCCACAATATATTGAAAAAAATGTTGAAAATTCTAAGAAATTTGACAGTTGTTTCGATAACAATTATCATCGTCAAAATGACAGAAGTTACATTTCATTAGATGCCTACCTGATGTTTAATAATTATTTTTGGATAGACCAAAAAGTAACCTACTTAGGGATTGACTTAATATATGTTAATAGAAAATGAAGAAGATATGAAATTACAAATACTAAAGCTTAGATATTATCAGCCCTATGGGGATATCCTGGATATATTTTTCCCAATTAAGATCAGTATAACTGTGCAATGATATAGAAAACCAGGAAAACTATATCTGCTGATCTCTACAATTATCACTTAAGAAGACAATTTAAAAGTGGAGAACTCCCTAGACTTATCTGTTCATTGACAACTTTGATAATGTGGGTTTCTTAAGTGTCTTCCAAAATCTAATTCTTCAAGGAAATCCAGTTCTTGTTTCTTATCCCAAATATGTAGTACTTCTAGTTCTGTGTTACGTGTCAATGATTATTTGGTGTCAAGTAGACGTTTTGCTTAGTGGGACTTATCCAGTTTTTTAAAACTGTATGCTCGTAAGTGTTCATAGTATCTGATTTCAAAATGTTTAAGGGCTTGACCCGAATAGACAGCATTACATTCTGGACATTTAGGTTTATATTTACCAGACTTCTTTGATGGGGATATTTTTGTTTCTTTCTGTTCTAAAAGAAATTATTTTATTTGTAGCTAAAGATATTATCTTTGAAATATTACCTCCATATGTGATGGTTTTATAATTTTTTATTTCGTTCGTTTTTTCAGGAAATATAAGTTGTAATGCCACTTTTTCCTCTTTTTTATTAATTAATTTATCTATCATATGTAATGGATAACCGTTGGATGCTGCTATTTGTTTAATTATATTAACTTCTCTATTAAAATTACATTTATTCATAGGAACTGAAAACACTCTATGTATCACTGAATTATATGCTGCTAATTTATGTAACATGGAATGATTGGAATTATATGGAATAGTTACATCAGTGTGTGTTGGTTTTCAGTAAATTGAATAATCAAGTACATTATTAACTCTTTGAATTCTTAAATCAAGAAAATTGATTGAGCTATTTCCTTCAACTTCTAATGTACATTTAATTTTGCGATGTAAATTATTAATATGATTGAAAAATACATCTAATTGTCGTTCACTACCCATAAAACAAGCTAATATGTCATCTATATATCTATACCAAAATAGGACATTTTTTGAAATATTACATTGAGAGGCACTAACAAAGCATTACCGCCTAAGAAAAATGTTCTGCGATAAAGTGTGGCTGCTGTCCGTGAAAGAAAAAATTAACAACATTTTTCATATCATTGAGAGTCACTAACAAAGCGTTAACGACTAAGAAAAATGTTCTACGATAAAGTGTGGCTGCTGACCATGAAAGAAAGCATTAACAACATTTTTTATATCATTGATAGGCATTAACGCCTAAGAAAAACTAGCTGCTGGCCATGAAAGAAGAAAAAATTGAATATCTCTTAAACTAAATTAGTATAAACAAAATTGCGACGTCGGTGAATTGGATCCAATCAAAAGCCGCCCGGACAGGGTATCCCAGAAAGGAAGGGATATAATAGACCAACAAATTAATGAAATGTTAGAGCCTGAGGTAATTCGGCCCTGCCACTCTCCGTGGTCTAGCGAAGTGGTCCTTTGCAAGAAACGATCAGACTTACCGTTTCTGCGTCGATTACAGGAAATTAAATGCAGTAACGAAGGAATATGCCTACCCCCTCCCCAATATTGACGATATTTTGACGTATATGGGAAGATCAAAATATTTCTCTACCCTGGATATATTTAGCGGATACTAACAGGTACCAATAGAGGAGAAGTCTAAATCATATACGGCGATAATAGCACAGGGCCACAGAAATTACGAATTTAACGTACTAAGTTTTAAACTGTGCAAAGCGCCAGGAACCTTTCAACGCTTATCGGACAAAGTGTTCAAGGGGATGAAATGGAAGGATATCTTGATATATCTGGACGATATAGTAGTTTTCTCAGAAACGCAAGAAGAACACCTAAAAAAACTATGAAGGGTATTCCAAAGGCTTAGAGAAGCAGGACTAACACTCAAACCAAGTGAGCGAGTGGAGGATTGCGGCATATGGAGAGTTGGTTAAAGCAATACAGATCTACCTAACCTCAAAGACGACAAAGAACCTTCAGAGTTTCTTAGGAATGTGGAACTTCTACGGGAAATTTGTCAAAAATTTCTCAAAAATAACACACTCTCTACACCCGTAAAAATGGCTTTATATGGGACATACCACAAGAGGAAGCGTTTAGGATTCTAGAAGAGAAGATGTCGAGCGCCCCAGTTCTGCAACACATCAACCCAAATAAAGGATGTGAACTAAGGGTAGACGCCTGCAAATACGGTATTGGAGGAATTTTACAACATGAAGGGGAGGATGGAGAACCACATCCAGTAGCTTTTGTCCGCCGTAGTCTGCGAACATAAATTTTAGATAATAGGGTTATTTGAATTGTATAACCGTATATATTTAGGAACAATAGGAGTAGCCATGAAGAAGATTGGATATGTTTACCAGCTTTATAGTTGCGGTAAATTTATATTCTAATTTCAAAGATAATAGTTGCAACTAAAGACTGAGGGCAGTCCTTTTTCTTTAAAAGGAGGCACATGAATTATATCAACGATTCCCATGGAAACTGATGAGTTGCTGTTCCACGTTGTAAGACGAAGACCCCGTAATCAGCACAAATATTCTATAAAAAATTATTTATTTGTAAATTAAAAGTTAGTCAGTTACTATATTTCACCTTGTTCTATCGTATTAATAAAAGTATCATTTTTGTATAATAACCATTTATAAAAACTGTATATCAAGTTAATATTTTGAAAGTGGCGCAGTCAGTAGGATATTCAGAAAAGATTTAATATACATCAGTTGTTTTAAAGTTATAGAAGAAAATAAATATTTTTTTAACCCCAAAATTTCTCTACAAACCTTAAAGATATGTTTAATAGGACCTAATATACTACCATTACCTTTTATTTATCAAATTTATACGGAAAAGAATTTCAAAAGTAATTATAAACAATGTTTTAAGTTTCTGCGCACATAACAATATTTGTAATAGCGTTTAGCAATCAATATAAAGGTGCGCACTTTGTACATAAATAAGCATTTGGATGTTGGCCACAATTTTATTTCTGTATGTTGTATCTATGGGTTAATAGATCATTGAGTGATATCGAATCATTGGACAACTAAAGCATAGCGTTAGATATAAACAAAGATGACATACCCAGTGAAAGATTTTCGCTGAAACATAGAATACCGACGCGAGATGAAGCTTGAAATGAATTCGATCCAATTTGTTATGCATTAAGAAAAAACAAAGCATAGCGTTATATATAAACAAGGATGACATACACAGTGAAAGATTTTCGCTGAAACATACAATACTGCCGCGAGATAAAGCTTGAAATGACTTCGATCTAATTTCTTATGCATTAAGAAAAAACAACTTGGTTGAAATATGAACTCCAATTTGAAAGTTATCCACTTCCAAGATGATCACAAAAAATTAGTAGACGCCTATAGCAAACTTTTAAAATTAATAAAAAGAGAGATTTTTGGTTCCCTTCTTGCTTACTAACTTATTTTTTGCTGACATAAGTATATTTTCCGGAAAGGGACTGTTTTCGCGGCTATACAATGAATTTGTATAAATAATACATATTTCTGATAGATTGACCAATTCCTGCCACTTTTTTCACACTGGATACTCCATTTTCATAAATTATTCATCTTTCATACATAGAAATGATTCATTAACATTTTTACCCAAGAAAGTTCGTTCATTCGTACATTATGGGTGAAATCTGAAAAAATCTTGTACAAAATTAGAGACATAATTTTTTTACCCCTCGATTTGTGTTTTATCACTGTTGATCCACCTTGAGTGATAATAAAACATCGCTTTTCAACTCTTGTAAATAAAGATCCAGCAAAAAAAAATATTATCAAAGATTATAAAAACTACAGAATAAACTAAATTAACTTCATCTTGTTTACTTGCAATCAACAGCCGCCGCTCCTACGATCTCTAATAGAAATTAATAAAGAAGTATCCCTATCACTTATAGCTAATGACAGGATGATGTAACGGAGGAGGTAATTCAGTAAAATTATCGACCATCTTCTGAGAAAATGTTTCAAGTGGCCGAAGGCTTGGTAGAATGGTGTATTAAACCGTCCGATGCAGGGAAGGATATTTAACATGAGAAAACAAAAACAATTTTCACAAATTAAGTTCTGCTTATGGAGAAAAACCTCCAATATAGAGCGTTCCCCACCGCCTATATAATCTATACAATTTTTGAAACATATGCGAACTAAGACAAAAATAATTTCTGTTTTATTATTACTAAACGAGGATTAAATGAAAACACTTCTATAAAAATTCGTGATTGATAAAAACATACCATATAGACTGTTTGGATTTGGACCAAATCCCAACTGTGACGATTGCAAGTCAATAGAATTCTATTTTTGTTAATTATATTCTACATTACACAAAGTGCGAGATGTGATGAATCTCTCTTGTTGGCGCATTCTGGCGTGACTTTAGAATGCAGCCAATGAGAAAGATGCCGGTAGCGTATGCGTAGTCCATTTTCTGACAGGATGCGTCAGGGTGAAAAAATAGTAGTAGAGTGAGAATGAATCACAATTACTATTATTAGGTATAAACATGATATATTTATTCCAAAGAACAAAAACTCAAAATCATTCTCACATAATATATTTAATCACTTTGATGTATTTACCAACAATAAATAAGAATAACATTAAAAAGTAGTTATTTGTGTAATAGGTGCATAAAGTGCATTTTTGTTGCAACGAAGCATGAAGCACTGAACACAATCTTGTGGAGTAAACATAAATAGCATTTACGAAGCACAAATTTACTTATTTAGCATGAAAATTACTTAATTAAAATCACTTACAAATACAATACACACTAAACTATAAATTTGGGATATTTTTATGAACACAAAACATATGACAACAGTATTTGACCCATAGAGAAAGTTATAATATTATTTGTCTATGAATTGACCGTCGTCTTCTGTCAATGTTCTATATTGTTCTATACAGCGCCATGCATCAAGACGGTGGAGCGGTTGAACTAAAGTAAAAAGATGTTCGTTTGCAAAAATTTGCGCACAACAAATCTCAAAAAATACAGTGATTTGAGATTTCATATTTTTAGAATCGAATTCTCTAGGCTTCCTTTTGGGGATCAGGTTTTGGTGTCCAGATTGGTGACCACATATTGTCTAACTGTCTAAATCACACCATCACTTAATGGCTTATATCTTTTTTATAACAATATAAAACTCAACCAAAATACCTGATCCCCAAGACAAAGGTCCAAGTTATATTGTGTTAAAATTTCAACACTTAATTTCCCTGCGTTCTTTAGATTTGTTGTGTACAAAATGACCTAAATTTTGTTGCAAATCACGGGTGCCAACTGTTTTCAGGTTCCTAAAACGTGAGAACCCTCTTAATTGAAAATTGTACAGATCGATCGTATTGATCCCATAACTCTTCCTCTGGAACCGATGGTAATAACGCTGATATTATTGTACGATTTAATCGTTCTACCTGTCCATTTTCCCTTGGTGTTGCTACTGCATTGATAATATGAAGTATGTTGTTTTGTTTACAAAAGGACTTAAAATGTTTTGAAGTGAAGCAACTACCTTGATCGGATATTAAGTTTTAGGTGTACCATAAGTAGCAAAAATATCTTTGAAATATTCCACCACGTATTTTGTATTGGTGGACTTAACGGCACGTAGAAAAGCAAACTTTGTGAAAGCATCAATTCCGACTATTAGGTAGGTGTTAGATCTCCTCGATTTTGGAAATGGCCCTAGAAGGTCAACATGGAAGGTAGAGAGTGGCTGAACACCTTTTGGAATTGGGTGTAAAAATTCTCCCTTTTTACCAGAATTGAGCTTGTTGTAAAGACAAGGAATGCAACAATAAATATATTTCTCAACAAATTCACGCATTCTAGGGAACCAATAGCTCTCACATAAACGATGTAGTGTTCTCTCCACACGAAAATGTCCGAAATCATAGTGAGCTGTTTTCAATACTCTTTGTCTCATTTCTTGTGGTTCTACCCATAATAAACCTCTAACAGTTATTCGATAGATTCGTCCATCTCGTAAACAATAATTTTTGTAAATGTACTTTTCGTACTCTAGCACTGGCGGTTTGGTTAGTATTTGACGAATTTCCTTGATTTTGTCGTCTGTCAATTGTCCCGACAAAATCCAATCTGCTTCTTCGATTCGGAAAATAACTTCGCATTCAGTCGGTGTGGTTACATCCGGATTACGACTTAGTGCGTCCATATAGTTCATTCTATTTCCGGGTCTATATTGGACTTCGAAATTATATTCTTGCAATTCTAACCACCATCTTGCAGTTCTAGGAACTAGTTGTTTTTTATTACTCGTTGCTTTAAGTGAGTTACAATCGGTTATAACAGTAAATGGAATACCTAAAATAAAACTTCTAAATTTTCTCAAACTTTCCACCACTGCCAATGTTTCGAGCTCATAAGAGTAATACCTCTGTTCGGCTTCAGAAGTTTGCCTGCTGTAGTACGCGACTGGGTGTAGTTTGTTGTCTTGATTACTCCGTTGTAGTGAAATACCACCTAAACCCAACTGACTCGCATCTGTATGGACTTCGGTTTTTGCATCCGGGTCAAATAAATTCAAGACCGGTTGACTCACTAAAATTTCATTGCCCCATTTCCATTTTACCGATTTTTTTATTAAGTTTGTTAAAGGTCTAGTTATGATAGCGTATCCTTTTACAAAGTGCCGAAAATAACCTGTGAGGCCCATAAATTGGAGAATGTTGTGAACGGATTTTGGAATCGGAAAATTTTCAACCGCTTTAATTTTCTCACTACCAGGTTTAACCGTTCCTTTTTCTATTTTGAATCCAAGATAAGTTACCGATGTTTTGAGGAAGGTGCATTTCTTCAAATTTAGTGTTAGTCCTTCATTTCTAGAAATTTCTAATGATTTTCTAAAAACATTCAAGGTTTCTTCTATTGTTCTCCCAAATAAAAGAACATCATCTAAGTATACCGCAGACTCTTCTCTGATAGGTTTTATGACTTTAGTCATCAATCTTTGAAATACTCTTCGAGCATTAGACAATCCACAAGGCACTTTATTATATTCATATTAACCTTCAGTAGTTACGGAGGCAGTATATTGTTTCGAAGACTCTTCAATTGGTACTTGGTGATATCCTGATCTTAAATCTAGGCTTATAAAATAATTTCCTTTCTGTAGTTTATCTATTTGATCATATATCCGTGGTAATGGATGATTATCTTTCGCAGTAAATGAGTTCAGTTTGCGGTAATCCGCACAAAGTCTTTGTTCTCCATTTTTCTTTTTAACTAATAACACAGGAGCAGTATATTGTGAGTCAGACTCTCGTATTATTTTATTCAGTAGTAAGTCGTCGACAATATCTTTGACTACGTTTTGCTCATATTTTGACATTCTGTATGGTCTGTATGTGAATGGTTTGTCGTTATTTAATGTGATTGTCATGGTGGCTGATCTTGCACAACCAAGTTCACTTGTATCCAGAGCAAAACAATCACGAAACTCATTTAAAAGATTAAATAGTTGATGTTTGTGTTCATCGTCGATTGGGCCGACCAGAACATCTTCTAACGGCAAGAGTGATACTTCCTTTTCTCCGATTGGCATTATTTTCTCAAGAGGCTCTTCTAATTCTTCGATACAAGGCCATACTCTTGCGAAAATTGTACCTTTCTTCAAAGTAATACTTCTGTCTGCTAAGTTGATACACGGTATCACTGAGCAAACATTTTTCTGGAGACCTGATGCTGGCTTCGACAAATACATCTCCATCGAATCCATCACCATATATGGGTACATTTCCACAGTGGTTTGGCAACACTGTGGAATTTTCAGTAATGCGTAGGATTATTTTGGATTTTCTTTGGCTGGTTTCTATTGCGGGTAATTGTGATTTTTGCGAGCGTTTGAAAAATTGTAGTGACACGTCATCTTTAATTACCAATTTGCTAGGTTTCTCAGTGAAGTTTCTTCCTATTAAAATTGGGACATCTTGAGCTGAATTGGATACCACATGAGCGGTAATTACTTATCTAACTTCATCCATGGTGATGATAAAATCAACCACTCCTAGTGTAGATATCTTTCCATCACCATAACCATGAAGCATAGTAGCGCTAGTTATATCAATTGGTAAACTTATTCGGTCAGCCTCGGCTATACGAATGGTACTACATGAACTACCCAAATCAACATACGCTAACGATGAGATGTCATGAACCAGAATATTTTTATAAAATTTCTTATTTGTTTCCTCAGTTACTAGTCAGATGGTCGGTTTTGTTTTCTGTGTTTTTTTCTTCGAAAAACAGTCTTCCTGAGAATGTGCATTTCGTTGACAGAAATTACACTTCCTCTTATCGGACTGTTGACAAACTTTTGCGGTGTGTCCAGGTTTGTTGCACCTGTAGCAAGTTATATTATTCGATCGTTGGTAAGGAAATATCTTGTCCGAAGATTTTGTGAATTGTCGGTGTTTTGGTTTCGGATTGTGTTTTAAGCACGGTTTATTGGGTGTCGAAGTAGTTGGCAAGAAACTTACGGTACTTAAGTAGCCACATAGTGATTCAGGAGTTTGATGATTCCCTGCGGTAGCGCCTGTCTTAACAATTATATAGGATATTCCTCTAATTATGCAGGACACGGCATCAGTTCCAAATATCTTGCAATTGTTTAGCAACGCAGTTTTCTCGTAATAAAATTTTGTGTAAGTCTCGTCTGGTCGTTTTCTACGATTTAACATTTCCTGTAACTCTGAACAGTAGTCTCGTTTTGAAGGGAATCCAATTTCAAGTTTTTGTTTCCATTCTTCCCAGGAATGTTTTATCGTAGGTTGACTTTTGTACCAAACTTCAGCCAAACCTTTTAATTTAGACAAAGCGTAATAAATGGTGGCCTCTTCCGACCAGTTATATATTTCGCGGAGTTCATCCACTTTTTGACACCAATTGGCAACTGTCAGTCGTTGATTATTTTCTAGGTCGTAAATAGGGACAACATCAGCTCTAACAACAGTGGCAGTAGCTGTCATTTGTTGTTGCGAACGTTCAAAGAAACTTGTCATGGCTGCAGTAAAACGATCTATTGAACTATCGCTTGATCGTAAAGAACCACGGGATCGTTGAGGTGAATTGGAACTTCTTTCGATGTTGATGTTAGAGCTCTTTTCCGACGTTGAGGACTCATGATTTTGCGTTTTTTTATACTGTGTTACCTTTTTACGAATAATAGAAAAAAAATAGAGAATACCTGAAACCTAGGACTTTGTTAGTACGTCATCTCATAATATTGCCTATGTCTATCCCACTTCTGATAAATATTACAAGAAATAATTAAATAAATAACAATGAAAAAATGAAATATAAATCAATTCATATTAATATATATTAACATGGAAAGGAACTTGCGACACTTTGTATACGATAATATGGAATGAATGTGCTACACACTATATGTAAATACAAAATTTAAAATTTAATTATTATTTAAATCGTCAGAAATATAGATAATATATGGAAGGAAAATCATTCAATGGAGAAAATAAATAATAAATCAAACCGAAGAAACATGAAGGAAATTCTCAATGTACCCTGTAAATGCACATATGTTAGAGAAACATGAATTCTAGCTATTGAGAGAGAACCTTTTAGAATGTCACCTTATATAAATTGTAACAATCTATTTTTCACATAGTAAGAGTCAAAAGATTATGATTATTATGACCAATTAGATATTGTAAGAAACTCTTTGGAAACACTAGAAAATTAGTGTTTATAAATGAAACTCAAGGTCTCTAGTTAATTCCACAATATAATAAAAGTTATTGAAAATTTTAAAAAATTGACAATTGTTTCGATAAATCAATATCATCGTCAGAATATTGATATTGATTTATCGAAACAATTGTCAATTTTTTAGAATTTTCAATAACTTGTATTATATTGTGGAATTAACTAGAGACCTTGAGTTTCATTTAAAAACACTAATATGAGCATATTCCACGAAGTAAGGGTCGAGACAGTCAATTTCACTAGAAAATTATTTTAGAATATGCCAGGGAATAAAGTCAAAATAATAAAAACATTAGGGTTATAATGTCTGACATTTGTGAAATTAATTGTCATTTTGGATAGAGCAAGTGAAAGAAAATAAAGCTGTCAGTTTTAAAATATTTTGGAAATTATATAAAAGGAAGTAGTATATGAAATTTGGTTATTTAGAAATATAAAACGGAATGTTCTAAAAAGATAAATACACAATTTGAAACCTGAAATGAGATTTACCAACAAAATTTTTTATAACCGATTTGATTGGTGAATTATAATTGAACTGTTTTGATCAGCGGCAAGCGGATTGAAAATTAGGAAAAAAATGAATGGGAAAGTTTGTTGATAATGTACACTATTAACTAGGTAGAATTACTTTTTTAACAATGAATGGGGGTGAAAGTTAAATCTTTGGAAGAGAATTTTGAACAAATAGATAAGCGGCACTATTTGAATGGTAAATATAAAAAGAAAAACATTATTCTTTAATATAATTCAATAAAATCTATAAATAAAACTGATAAATAGAAAAATAACAAGAAATTGGTAAAAATAGCAGAATACTAACCTTAAATATTTATCCGTATAATCAAGTAAAGTTTTGTATCGTGGAAATGATATCTCCACGATACACCTCAGAAAGAGTTGGACTATGGAAACCCATCAAAGATGTATTGATGTAGATGAAATATAACATCATCTTTGGTTCATACCCAAACACAAAAAACTGTACAGTATCCCAGGAATCATCCTACAAGAATCAAACAAGGTGAATTGGACATAAGTGAACAGGTATTTGAAAACTATTGTTTTAAAAAGTTAAATAAACTCACTTGTATTGTGTGTATATCGTTAAACTTTGAAATTTCACAGATATTGTTCATCACCATATCCGCCATTTTATATCCTAGAGTTTTTTGACATTATGAGACGTTTAGTGTGTATAATATGTTGCATAGTTGTACTTATATTTAATAATAACCCATTCGAGTGAATGTGTATTGAATGAACGATCATCATAGATAATTTATTCTTCTTAAAAATTTTGTATTTGAATAATGTTTTTGTTTTCCTTGATTTCGCAATTAATAACGTTTTTCATTTGAAAGATTTAACTGCATTGTTGGAGAATTTCATTTCTAGACGATTGTTTAATTTATCATTTGGCAGTTGGCATCATTGATCAGACGGATCACAGCTGGAGAGGGGTCTCGAAACAGTATGTACAGGACCGTTCTGTAAAATTTTATATAGAAAGGAAAAGCAAGAATTTCATTTTTTAATTGAAACTTTTTAATTAATAAAAAAAATTGAAACTTTTTAAAAATAACAAAAGATTTTGTTTTTTGGCGCTTATAATATAAATAAAAATTTTATATCTTATTCCATGAACCCAAGATCCTGAGGTTATTGAGTTCTCATATAAATAACTAAAATTAGGGTTTCAAAGTATGAAAAAAAGGTGAGTGTAATTATTTCATGACATATTTTAAAAAATTGTAATATACCGGGCAAATCAAAACATATAATTTATATAAACTAAACAATAATAATAAGGTTTTAAATCACACATAATAAACCACAATAATTTGTCACCGCAAATATAAAGCAAAATCGATCCACAATGATATGTCACCGCAACGTGTGGCAAATATTAAATAAAATCGATCCACAATAATATATATATATATATATATATATATATATATATATATATATATATACCAGATATCATAGATAATAAGAGAATTAGTATTATAAAAATATGTTGCTAGTATTAAAATATATGAAAATAATATAATTTAAGAAAACAAGTAAAAAGGAAACACTTTTCTTAATTTAAACAACATATCAAATAAAGATATATTAAATAATAGCCTATAACAATACAATAAATAAGGAATTACCTCAATAATAATACAAAATATAGAGATTGCCTAACCAATGTAATGATGTAAATAAAGTTGCCTAAGACGAAGAATATTTCCATACCATAACCAGCTGTTCACCTAAAAAGAAACAATTATATAGTCAAGTCAAGAGAATTTTAGATAAAAGTAGTTACATTAGAATACAAATATTATTATAGATAATTCATTATAATCATTAATTTAAGAATAAAAAACAAATACAAATATTGAATAGAATAGAATTCAATAGATTTTCATAGATAAACAAATAATGACATATAGATAAATGATATATGGTAAATAAAATGAACGTTGAATCAATAAATAGTAATTTGTTAAAGTTTATTATAAATAATATAATGCAAAGAGTTTAGACAAATAACATAAGAGAATTTATATTTATAATTAATATGAGTGTAACAAGGATATACTATCAATAACAATATTGAATGTTGTACCATGTAAATGTATCTATGTATAACCAATTTTAATTTATTTGTATGATGAAAAAAACTCATAGGAACTCTATAAATGAACTAATAATGTAAAAGAGTGTATGTATGAAATTTTTTAATAAGTGATAGAAGTTCCAATTAATCTGATTGCAAAAGACAATATTTTATTGGTTTTAAAATATGACAGAACAAATTGTGAATCAACAAATACACTTTGAAATAGTGACCTGAAAAAGAACAAAAGACTGTTTGTTGAAAAAAGTAGAGAATCGAGGGGACGCTTAAAAGAATTAGGGAAGCTGGTGTGAAGAAGCGAGGAGTGTGTGTGACGGTGTTCCTGAAATTTCAAGAAATTCCCGGTTTAAGACATTTAAACCTATAAAGTATTATTAAATACAATCTTAGTAATACTCACAGTCAATTGTATCAAGTTTTTCGGCAAGAATCTACGAAATTTTCATCAATTTTGGTTTTTTGGAGCTTCAGCGGAGTGTTCCTGGGATCCAGAGACTTTCATCCCAATTCAAGAGCAACAGGTCAGTGTTTTTAAATCATGTTTGGCCAATAATCAGAGTAAAAACTCAAATACTCAATTAAGTACTTAATTTCATAAATTGATAAACTTTTGCACATATGATCGATCTAAAAAAGAAAGAAACAGACTTGATATAGTGAATTCATTGCATAAATCGTTAAAATTAATAAAAGGCCGAATTTTAAATAAATTAAAATACGTACTTACGCCATCTTGTAATCGCATAAATCTGGTGATTGAAATTTCATAATGTAATAACTATGCCCATCTGTATATAATTCCTATATTTCTATCTATGTATATAACTATTTTCTTTCCACAGCAATTTGTATAATATATAACTATGATATATATATAAATTCTTTTATGTGTTTGAACCATTCATTTATCTGCATCGTAAACAAACTATGTTTGCATAATGTGTATAGATGCTTCTTATATATAAGAATTGTTCGTTTTATGCTAAAGCGCATGACTAGTTTTTCACGCATGCGTATTGATGAAATTATTAAAATAAATAAGTACATACAATATAACCATTGGCGTCTCATATTATTTTTATCAAATATAAAATATTGAATTTAAAATTAAAACTATTTCAAAATAATGTGTTTTCTTTTTATTTAAACAATTACAACAATAATAAAAGCCAGGACTCAGAGAGAAAAAGGATTTCATGCTCCCGAATAATCAAATTAAAATAAATTACTAAACAAAATAACAATAACCAACTGAGCTAGCCAAACTAAACAAAAATTCTAAATAATAAACATCTACATTTAAATTCCATAATCAAAAGTAAAGTAATTATTTATAATTATACTTAGTTAATAATTGTCACCCAAAACGTGGGGCGTTGTAAAAATTTTGGTTATAATTGTAAAATTTAATACTTAATTAAAATGGCAAAACGAATGATGTTGAGAGATGGAAAGCAGGTAAGAGCAGACAGTGGTTCGGAAGAGGAAAGGGAAGAAAGAAGTCATGGTATGGGAGATTACCAAGCGGTATATTTGGAACAGGGACAACAAGCGGAAGGTGATGCACAGGAAGAAGATTTGACAGATGGGGAAGCTGTAGAACGAGAAGATAGGACACAGGAGATGCAAAATAGAAGAAGTAGAGATGATAACAATGATACAATGATGCAAATTTTGATTAGCATGAAGGAAGATATGAAGAAGATGAATGGAAATATGAATCAGAAATTTGAAGAAAATAGGACAAATATGGACACAATGAGGGGAGATATGAACAATATGAGGGGAGATATGAACAAAATGGAGGAGAATATTAGGGAAGATTTGAATGGAAACATGAATAGATTGGAAAAGAAGATAGAAGAGGTGAAAAATGAAAGTATCCAAGAATTCAGAAAACTTAGGGAAGAAAATGAAGAATGTAGGCAGCAGATAAATAAGGTGAAAGAAGATATGGTGGAGCAAAACAAACATATACGGATTGAAATTCAAGAAAACGGTATGAAAATTAGAGAGCAGATAGAAAATCAAGTAGTAGAAAAAATTCAAGAAATAGAGAAAGGTATAGAAGAAAAATTACCGGGAACGATCCAAGCGGAAGTTATAAAACAAACAGAAGATATAACGAAAGAAATGGAGTATATGAAATTCAGGGAACAAACAATCGAAGAAATTATGCAAAATTATCAGCAAAACGCGGAACATAAATTTAAGGAATTAGATGTAAAGTTTCAAAAACAAACAGGAACATTTGAAGAGAGGAACGAGCACATTGGACAAACATTTAATAAAGAACTGGAAGAAATGAACAGAAAATTACAGGAAAGCATGGAAGAAATTGAATTTAACGTTAGGAGAAATGGAAATGGAGTAATCTATACGGGAAACATGGATATCGGAGTAAAGTTTGATGGGAATATAAATACCATTCATCCGAAGGTGTTTATTAAAATAATTAAAAGCAAACTCAAAGGAATGAGAGATATGATGGAGAAGAAGATTTGTATTAGAGGGATGTTATCTGGACATGCCCTATTATGGTTCTGTAATAAGGAAGAAAGCATAAATAATCTGGAAGAATTTGAGAACCAATTCATGAATTATTTTTGGGGTGAAATTCATCAAGCTAATTTTAGGGAAAGATTGTATTTTGGGAAATTCGATTACAATCGGAATAAAAATTTAAATGCATATGCTATGCAACTCTATAACATGGCACAATATTTGGAACCTGTTATGAAGGAGGAGGAATTAGTTTTATATGTCGGGAGACATTTCAATTCCGAAGTCTCAGAAACGATAGCCTTACACAACATAAAAACAATGGACAATTTATCTAGGTATTTGCAGAGAGTTGAAAGAAGTGTCCAAAATGGAAATGGTTTTCTTAGATATCAAAATGGAAATGGAAATATCAGAAATGATACCCGAAGGGATAATGGAAATATAAGAAGAGATTATAATGAAAATAATGGAAATAGAAATTATGGAAACAGGAACTTTGATGATAGACGATACCAAGGAAATGGGGAACAATATAGAAATCGAGAGAGGAATAATGGAAACAGATATCCTGAGAACTATAGGAATCATAACAATTTCGAGAGAAGAAATCAATATAGCAACGACAATAACAATAGAGGAAGAAATTGGCAAAATGGCAGAGAAAACCGAAACAATCCAGAACAAAACAGAAATAGGGAGGATGATAATAGGAGACAGGTAAACATGGTTAGACAGGAGATACAGGTAGAAGAGTGTATTCCTGGACAGGATAACATAGCGAATTTTGCTTAAACCGTCCTTACGTACATAATATCATCTATTCATCGCGATATGAACATCCTCGAGAATTTATTATAGATTATGAAAATAATAGTAAAAAAGTAGAAAAACCTAATTTAATATTTATCCAGGGTAGATTAAAAAATATTATTTGTAGGATTTTAATAGATACGGGTTCAGAGGTAACATTAATTAAACAGGATATAGTAGACAATCTAAATAAAGGTGATATTATGATGATAAATACAAAGAAACTATCATTAGTAGGGGCGAATGATAAAAATTTATATTATACAAATAGTAGCATAATCACAGATATTTATTTGGGAAAAATAGCTTATAAAATACAATTATTAGTAGTTAAGAATTTAAAATACGATGTAATTTTGGGAAATCATGAATTGAGCAATCACAAGATGATTATTGATTATAAACAGGGGTACATGGTATGTGAAGGTAATATAATAACTTTTGACAAAAAGGAAGAACAAGAGGTAGAGGAAAGACAATGTCAAGTAAATGAAATAGAAATTGTGGAAGATCTACAAGAACAATTTTGTCCCATACAATATAGAAAGGAGATTGATGAGTTATTAACAAAATATGGAAGACTCTTCAACAAAGAAGTATGCATAGCAGCAAAGTATATACATAAGTTGGAAATGAATAAGGATATCAGTAACTTCAAAATAAAAACCTATCCCATTCCTTACAAGCTGAAAAATGAAGTATACCAGGAGTTAGAAAAGATGATACAAGATGGAATTATAGAAAGATCCAACTCTCCATATATATCCCATTCCTTACAAGCTGAAAAATGAAGTATACCAGGAGTTAGAAAAGATGATACAAGATGGAATTATAGAAAGATCCAACTCTCCATATATAAGTGCGATAACATGTGTCCGAAAAAAGTCAGGTGAGATTAGATTATGTCTGGATGCCAGAAATATCAACTCATATACTAAAAAACAATATGAGAGTCCTTTAAATGTAGAGGGGATATTTGGTAGGATTACAAGAGCTAACATATTCACGAAACTGGATTTGAAGCATAGTTTCTGGTTGATTCCATTAGATAAAAGAAGTCGTCCATATACAGCATTTATGATTGATGGTGTAGTATACCAATTTTGTGTTGTTCCATTTGGTTTACAGAGTTCGTGTGCAGCATTGGTAAGAACACTTCACACTGTTCTGAACCAATATGAACATTTTACATTGCACTATATCGATGATATATTAATATATTCAGAAAATGAAGAACAACATCACGAACATTTGAAGACTATATTGGCAGAATTGGAAAAAGCAGGATTAAAATTGAACATGGAAAAATGTCAATTTTACCAAAACGAAGTGCAGTATTTGGGATATATTTTAAATTCTACTGGAGTGAGAATGAACCCTGAACGAATTCGAACCATAAGGGAATATAAAACACCGACTAATCTGAAAACTCTTCGAGG
Organism: Galeruca laticollis; assembly: GCA_963921935.1. Lineage (NCBI taxonomy): Eukaryota > Metazoa > Arthropoda > Insecta > Coleoptera > Chrysomelidae > Galeruca > Galeruca laticollis. Next base: position 207,769,679 of record OY998177.1, read on the forward strand.
ATTTTTGGGAATTCTCAACTACTTCAAACGACTCATACCAGACCTCAGTAATAAGGAAATTCCATTAATTGAATTACTCAAGAAGGAAACGAAATGGAAATGGGATGCTAGAAGAGAACAAGCTCTCCAAGAACTCAAGGAAATATTTTTACAAAATTTGCAGGTTTATCATCCTCAATATGACAAGCCATTTATTTTAAGAACAGATGCATCCATAGATAGATTAGCAGGAGTTTTATTGCAAGAACAAGAGGAAGGAGAAGTACCAATCAGTTTTATTTCCCGAGTAACGAAAAACTATGAAAGAAAATACTCAGTTACTGAATTGGAGATGGCAAGCATAGTATTTTGCATAACTGAATTACGTTTTTATCTATTAGGAGCAAAATTTTACTTGGAAACAGACCATTCAGCTTTAACAGCAATGTTTAAAAATCGTTATGCAAACAATAGGATACATCGATGGATACTTCTATTACAGGAATATGAATTTGAAATAAAATTTATTCCTGGGAAAACTAATATAGTAGCGGATGCTCTTAGCCGTGAAACAGAAATGAAGAAGAAGGATCAACAATTCCAAATTGGCATAAATAGGTTGCAAAAAACTGAAGGTTTGTTTACTTTGGAAAAAATAATGGAGGATCAGAGAAATTTACAAGAATCTTGTAAAAGAGAAGCATTTCAAAACGAGGGAATTTGGTATAAGAAGATGGAAGATAGGGAAATTTATCTAATAACACCTGAATATGCTAAGGAAATTCTCAAACAATTACATGAGGAGTATGGACATATAGGATCTCGAAAACTATGGATGTTGTTTAGAGAAAATTACACTGCAAAGAAGGACATATCATTGGTCAAAGAAATCTGTAAAATTTGTAAAATTTGTCAGTTGGCAAAGGAAATAAACTATCATCATATTAGTGGACCAAAACCTATAATAGCACTCAAGCCTTTACATATAGTAGCTATTGATTTCATATCACAATTAATACCTAGCAAGCAAGGCAATAAACATATTTTAGTTATGGTGGATATATTTTCAAAATTTGTAAGAACTTTTCCTTGTCAACGTACCAATGCAAACACAGTAATATCTTGTCTAAAAAATTTTATAGAAGAAATAGGAACTCCGGAAAACTTAATATTGGATCATGTTACTTACTTTGTGAGTGAAAAAGTCAAACGTTTGTGTAGAAATCATAATATTAAAATGAATTTCATAAGTATAAGAAGACCTTCATCTAATCCAGCTGAGAGGTATATCAAAGAAGTTGTTAAGTATTTAAGGATTTTATGTAATAATAGACACAATTTATGGGGAGAAAATCTAAATCAAGTCGAGAAATTTTTAAATCAATTACCTAATGGAGTTACTGAAGAATGTCCACAATTTATTTTGAAAGGAATGCCTCCAGAACGTGAATGGATAATACAGAGAGAATGGGATATGTCTCAAGTTTTGGATAAAGTAAGCAAGAATTTGGAGAGAAGTGCTATAAGATTTATTAAAAGAAAAGGAAACAAAAATAATAAGAAGATTAGATTTGAAAAAGGAGATTTAGTCCTAGTAAGATCTTTGAGAACACCAAAGAAAAGTGAAAATCAATGTAAAAAGTTATTATCACCATTTGAAGGGCCATATGTAGTCGACAATAGTGATGCTCAAAATAGTTATCGCTTATTTTATCCAGGTACACAATTAGAAAGGGGAGTGTTCAATGTAGAACATGTATATAGATATTATGAATAGATGATGTTATGTTACGAATAATACTTAAAAAAAAAAAGGAAATGATAGTCATAAGGATAGATTTAAAATTTAATATTAAGTAGTGTACAAAGATAAAGTAGATATTAGACAGAGTTTTGTTTTCCATTTGGCAGCTGGTGATCCAATTAAATTCATCTCGTTTGTTTCTTCAGAACCTAAAAAAATAAATATAATATAATATAAAAAAATTTTATTAGGTAAAACTTATAATTAAAACATTTTAAAAATTTGTGAGTATGGCAAATCAATATATATAGCAAATAAAGGAAACAATTTATAAGAGATACTGGTTTTACATAGAATGAAACTATTAAAGAATATAGGATAGAGGGGATAAAATAAGAATAACTCAAGTATCAAATAGAAGTTCACATTTTTTAAATAAGGAAATAAGATGTAAGTAATAAAGGATAGGAAAGGATAATAATGAATGATATTGATTAAAAATATAGGAGGTAATGTTTAATGTCAATTAGAATCTTATAGATTACTTGAAAATACAGGAAGGAATAAGGAAGTTGATATTGATATATATATATGAATTTAAGAAATAATTAATTATATTGAATAATGAATATTGAAAAGAAATATGATATGAGGAGTATATAGAAGTATAATGTAATTACAAAGAAATAAGTTGATATATAAGTGGATGTTAGGAAGAAATGATAATAGAGAAGTATTATATGAAGTAATATTAAAAATATAAATTGACATTGATCTTAATCAAGTGTATTTTAAGGAAAGAATTAGGAGACAGTTATTGAAAGAAATAGATTTTGTAGTAGGAAATATGTGAACAAATATTTGAGAAACAAAGTTAAAGAAAGTAAGATTATGCCATAAAATTGTTAAATTTTTTTTTTGGATAAAATAAAATCAATCATTTATAATAAGAAAATTGAAATTTAAATAAATATCCAGGGTATGGATATCATTTAAATTTAAATTTGAGGGGAATTGAACCAGATATCATAGATAATAAGAGAATTAGTATTATAAAAAGATGTTGCTAGTATTAAAATATATGAAAATAATATAATTTAAGAAAACAAGTAAAAAGGAAACACTTTTCTTAATTTAAACAACATATCAAATAAAGATATATTAAATAATAGCCTATAACAATACAATAAATAAGGAATTACCTCAATAATAATACAAAATATAGAGATTGCCTAACCAATGTAATGATGTAAATAAAGTTGCCTAAGACGAAGAATATTTCCATACCATAACCAGCTGTTCACCTAAAAAGAAACAATTATATAGTCAAGTCAAGAGAATTTTAGATATAAGTAGTAGTTACATTAGAATACAAATATTATTATAGATAATTCATTATAATCATTAATTTAAGAATAAAAAACAAATACAAATATTGAATAGAATAGAATTCAATAGATTTTCATAGATAAACAAATAATGACATATAGATAAATGATATATGGTAAATAAAATGAACGTTGAATCAATAAATAGTAATTTGTTAAAGTTTATTATAAATAATATAATGCAAAGAGTTTAGACAAATAACATAAGAGAATTTATATTTATAATTAATATGAGTGTAACAAGGATATACTATCAATAACAATATTGAATGTTGTACCATGTAAATGTATCTATGTATAACCAATTTTAATTTATTGGTATGATGAAAAAAACTCATAGGAACTCTATAAATGAACTAATAATGTGAAAGAGTGTATGTATGAAATTTTTTAATAAGTGATAGAAGTTTCAATTAATCTGATTGCAAAAGACAATATTTTATTGGTTATAAAATATGACAGAACAAATTGTGAATCAACAAATAAACTTTGAAATAGTGACCTGAAAAAGAAAAAAAGACTGTTTGTTGAAAAAAGTAGAGAATCGAGGGGACGCTTAAAAGAATTAGGGAAGCTGGTGTGAAGAAGCGAGGAGTGTGTGTGATGGTGTTCCTGAAATTTCAAGAAATTCCCGGTTTAAGACATTTAAACCTATAAAGTACTATTAAATACAATCTTAGTAATACTCACAGTCAATTGTATCAAGTTTTTCGGCAAGAATCTACGAAATTTTCATCAATTTTGGTTTTTTGGAGCTTCAGCGGAGTGTTCCTGGGATCCAGAGACATTCATCCCAATTCAAGAGCAACAGGTCAGTGTTTTTAAATCATTATTGGCCAATAATCAGAGTAAAAACTCAAATACTCAATTAAGTACTTAATTTCATAAATTGATAAACTTTTGCACATATGATCGATCTAAAAAAGAAAGAAACAGACTTTATATAGTGAATTCATTGCATAAATCGTTAAAGTTAATAAAAGGCCGACTTTTAAATAAATTAAAATACGTACTTACGCCATCTTGTAATCGCATAAATCTGGTGATTGAAATTTCATAATGTAATAACTATGCCCATCTGTATATAATTCCTATATTTCTATCTGTGTATATAACTATTTTCTTTCCACAGCAATTTGTATCATATATAACTATGATATATATATATATATAAATTCTTTTATGTGTTTGAACCATTCATTTATCTGCATCGTAAACAAACTATGTTTGCATAATGTGTATAGATGCTTCTTATGTATAAGAATTGTTCGTTTTATGCTAAAGCGCATGACTAGTTTTTCACGCATGCGTATTGATGAAATTATTAAAATAAATAAGTAGATACAATATAACCATTGGCGTCTCATATTATTTTTATCAAATATAAAATATTGAATTTAAAATTAAAACTATTTCAAAATAATGTGTTTTCTTTTTATTTAAACAATTACAACAATAATAAAAGCCAGGACTCAAAGAGAAAAAGGATTTCATGCTCCCGAATAATCAAATTAAAATAAATTACTAAACAAAATAACAATAACCAACTGAGCTAGCCAAACTAAACAAAAATTCTGAATAATAAACATCTACATTTAAATTCCATAATCAAAAGTAAGTAAGTATATATCATATAGATAATAATATATATATATATATATATATATATAATATAACCAAAAGAAAAAAAAGAAAATAGTTAATGACAACAAAATGTAGTAAATACAATATTAATAATGTAAAATAAGAAAAAAAAATACTTAAGTACTAGGGCAGAGGCAGATATGAGATATCGTACCTGAAATTGAAAAAAAACTGATGACCAATTAAGTCTACCAAAAGTATTTTTAAATTAAAGAAAGTAATTAAAAATTGGCATTGGTAAATAATTAAAATTATTATCTTCCTCAGTCATATTTAGCTAGAAAACAACAATAATAAAGTTGATTCATGTCAAGAACTTATTGGCTTAATTTCCATTTGATAGAACTGACCAAATATTAATTCTCCATTCCGTCGACACTGACCGCAGTGTCCAACTTTCGATCAATAAATCAAAACAGGGCAACAACACTAATTATAGCAACAAGAATAATAAACAGTCATTCTCGTGCCACAGCAGTGTGAGAACTAGTACGACCCCTAGAAAACTGACCACAGTAATCCAAATACAAACGCATACACTGACCGCAATGTACTGCGCCGGAACAAACAATGTAATATTACTAATCACTTTATTTTTCATTACACCTCGTAGGTAAAAATATATAAGTACTTTCTCAAATACCTTTTAATCAAATAATACAACTCTGTAAACTTTAAAAATAAGGTTGTCTAAATCAGAGTTTACCAAACTGACTACAAAATATTAATTGGTAATAATATTTAATTTTATTCAATTAAATTACTTAATTGTGAAATAAAACAAATGCTAATGGATAAAACCTAATTACTCGTGAGAAAACTCACCTAAAACGGTTCAAAACACCAAGATTTAGAAGAAGACACTCAAACACAAATAATTTATCTTTGCACTCGAATACTATAATACTATATTTGTAAAATGAATCTTTTCTGTACGATGCGTAACTTCAGACTGTAACTAGAAATTCTTTCAAACGACCCTTAAGAACACATAATATTCCTACACCTTTCATCGACAGACGATATTTTATCTTCCACATGGCCCATAACTTACCTAAGGGTTCTCGCTTCTTAGAAATTTATATTTTACAATTATCCAAGGCTGTTCCTGTAACCCATGTTCACGCTGTAAAACTATCAAGTCTGCTACACATACTAAAATAAAAAAAAATATTCTTACATATTATACTATTATAACATAACAACTTAATGTCTGTATACATTATTACGTTCTATAACATGAAATTAACTTATGATTATACGCCCCCACTGGTTATATATAGGTATCAAGTTACTCCACTACTGCCTTAAGAATAATTGGATGTTAGTCATTTGACACGACCTAATTTATTTTGTGTGCTCTAGAAACCATATCCATAATGCTTACGTTAAACTTTATCAATACATTATGTTATTATAAGTCAATAAATGTTGACAGTTTCATCATTAAGATTTAGAGGTGCCAACAAATAATGAAGACGTTTTTTAATATTATGTGACTAAAAATATAAATATGTTGACTCTGATCTAATTCTCATTTGTTTTTCATATAGTTGCATTTCAATATATCAATAAAAACTGAGCAGATATAAAAAATTAACTGTCTCGACACTCACTTCGTGGAATCTACTCATATTACTGTTTTAAATGAAGTTTACTGTTTCTAGATAATTCAAGAGTATATTGAAAGAATGTTAAATTCTTAGAATTTTTAACATTTTTTTAATATATTGTGGAAACAGCAAGTTTTATTTAAAACAGATTTATGTGACTATATATTGCAAAATGCACCAGCTGCTTTATATTGTCTACTAAGTATAATCTCAAGAACAAAAATTATTTAAAGTAACTTCAGTATCATGAAGAAAGATTTATATAAGGAGGAGATTTGAACGCAAAATACACCTTTTGGAGTTCAAGACTATTCACCCCAAAAGGAGGAGAGTTATTCAGCGCAGCCAAAGAACATTACTGCGACTTCCACTTCACCGGACGACCTACATATTGGCCAACAGATAGTAATAAAATTCCTGTTCTTTTGGTTTTCTACATAACTAGAAAAATTGCATAAAATTATATGTACTTAGTAGAAAGTTTGGATTCAGTCACACAGCACAACTCAGTAGTAATGACACTGAGTGTTAAAGTGATAGAGCGTAATAATTAAAACACAGGCTGTGTAAATTTTAGTAGAGAAGAGAAGAAACGTTAGAATAAAATCAACAGGAAAACTTTATATAGAAGCTGAGAAATTTTTCTGCGATAACTACAGGTAAGGTGCCAACGTTTTGTTGTGAGAATAAAGACGTGTTTGATTTTTCACCTACATCAAACCCGAAATTTCGAGTCGTGTAGTGACAATTAAATACAAAAACGGTGAGAAGGCAATTAAAAACAAAATACGCAACGTAAGTGCGAAAATATAAGCAATTAACAGCTCCGGACACCAAAAAAACAAAGGTAAATAATAGTGGTTTCATTAGAGGTTAGCTGAGAAGCAGATAACGGAAAGTAATAACGATACTGAAACTTTGACAAGGAAATATACGGTGTTGCCAAGCCGCCAATAAATAGCACAATTACAAGACAATCACAGGTACTCCAAGAGGTGAGTTACTTCCGAGGGGTTGACCCGAGTTACTCATTTAACGTAGGGACCTGAGAAAAGAAATACAAAGGATAGCGATAATTACAGTACTGATGATGGAAAAAGAAAAAGAGGTGAAGATGAAGATATATCATTTAAAACATCCAAGAGAATATTTAGAACACCAAATAAAGAGGAAAAGAGAAATGAGGACATGATGGAGAGGATGATGGAAATTATGATAAACCTCACAAGAGATATAAAATACAGTGAAGAACAAAAAAATAATAGAGAAAACATGGAGCTATTACAAAAAGAAATTAAGGAACTGCGAAAAAAACAGATAGAACAGAAAGAAGAACTAGAAAAGATAAAAGACATAATCAAAAATGCGATGTTAGAAATAGATAATCTCAAAAAAGAAATAAAGAAAGCAAATGAAAAAATCGAAAAATTGGAAGATGACAAAAGAAGGAAGAATATAGTAATATAAGGGGGGGGGGGACGCGGGAAGAAAGGAAAAGAAGTGAGCGATGGATCCGATTAGGGATATGATGCATAAGTGCGAATGAAAGTGAGTGAGTGTAAATATAAATATATAAGTAAATGTATAGGAAATGTAAAGAATAATCTAATGTTGTTGTCAGAGTGTTGTAAGGGCTCTAACGTCTGGATTATAAGGAATAATCCAATGTTGATGTTAGAGTGTTGTAAGGGCTCTAACGTCAGGATTATAAAGAATATGAAGTAAATGGTTAAACAAGTACTCTAGAAATATGCTAGAGGTGTTAAGGGTACGAATGAATGTATGTACTCTAGAAATATGCTAGAGTTTTTTAAGGTTAAAAATGTATATAAGATAAGTCTTCTAGAATTATGCTAGAGGTGTTAAGGGTACGAATGAATGTATGTACTCTAAAAATATGCTAGAGTTCTTTAAGGTTAAAAACGTATATAAGATAAGTCCTCTAGAATTATGCTAGAGGTGTTAAGGGTACGAACGAATGTATGTACTCTAGAATTATGCTAGAGTTTTTTAAGGTTAAAATGTATATAAGATAAGTCCTCTAGAAATATGCTAGAGGTGTTAAGGGTACGAATGAATGTATGTACTCTAGAAACATGCTAGAGTTTTTTTAAGGGTAAGAATGTATGTAAGATAAGTCCTCTAGAAATATGCTAGAGGTGTTAAGGGGAGTGAGTCAGTAGGGTCAGTTGAAAGGGGATGTATTTGAAAGTAAAAGTGGAGGTAGCAAGTAATTTTATCAAATGAGTTTTAACGCTTTTGACTCTGGCTTCCCAGAGACCACCCCAATGTGGGATCTGGGGGGTATGAATTTCCATTCTATTGAGGAGGTAATTAAGTAATCATATATGGGAGAAAATTTCTTTGTCAGGAATTGAGATACTTCAGTAAGATAATGATTAGCACCAACAAAATTCGTGCCGTTATCTCTATAAATTACGGATGGAAGTCCTCGTCTAGACGTGAAACGTTTCAATGAAACTATGAAATAATCTGTAGATAGACCAGAGACTAGTTCAAGATGAATGGCTTTAGTGGAGAAACATACGAATAAGGCTATATAAGATTCGGTTATCGGGGCTCGCTTCAGATGAGATGATTTTATCGAAAATGGACCGGTGAAATCGATTCCGGTCGTCTAGAAGGAACGGGAAGGTGTTACACGACCTGCGGGTAAATCAGACATGATTTGCTGGACGGTTATGGCCTTGAACCTGTGGCACATTAGACATTTATTGATGATGCGGTTGATTTCGCGCAGGCCGTCAATGGGCCAGAATTGTAAACGGATATTGGCTAATACATTTTGGGAACCACTGTGTCCTAAACGTATATGTTCTCTTTGTAATATCAAGCTAGTGAGTGCTACTACGAGTGTGAGTATAATTGGAATGAGGTTGTGAATTCAAGTGAGAGTGTAAGTGTAATAGAAATTCATTGTGAATGTATTGATTACTATTTATTTTAAGAATATATATGCGAGTAAGAGAGTGTGCTCATGAGACTAAAGCCAGTACGAGTGCGTGCAACAACAAGTGAGTAAGAATAAGTACGAATAAATGTAAATGCAAATGTAAATACGAGTATAAAGGCGGGCGGCCACTGCGAGCGAAACTAAACTAAGCTTGTATAAGAGAAGAGAACGGTAACGAAATGAAAATAAGTTTGGGCGGCCACTGAGAACGATCTTCGTTTAGTGGTAAGCTGCGTTTTCGTACGGAAGGACGTATTGAAAATGAGTTCTGTAGCAGAAAAAATTTTATTGTTAGATGTAAGTTCGGAATCAGATGATTCAGATTTTTCTGAAGATATTGCCGCGGAAGTGTTAATGCAGAAGAAAAATAAATGTTGGATAAGCAGTTACATGAAGGCACGAGAACAATTTGGAGAATTTCATAACCTCATTAACAAGCTGGACGATAACAAATTCAAAAATTATTTCAGGCTAACTCGAGCACAATTTTATGAAGTGCACGAAATGATATCAGTTGACATTCAGAAGCAAAACACAAATTTTCGGCAAGCAATAGGTACCCAAGAGAGACTTGCCATCTGTCTCAGGTAAGTATATATACAGAAATAATCAAATAATATACTTTTTTATAAATTTATTTGTAAATAATTTCTGCGTATATCAGATTCACTATTTATCATATAACGCAAAGTTTTGCACAACGTTTAGCATTCCATAATCGTTTTCTGTAGATGCCATATCATTAGGTTGATGTTCGTTATCTGTGGTTACCATATCATTTGATTGATGTGCATATGTTGCTTGTAAATTGTGCTCGATATCTGCAGTTAGCATATTATTTGGTTGATGTACATATGTACCTTGTAAATTGGATGCAACTTCTGCAAAAACGTGAGCTTCACCTGAATCTGACATTGAAAATGTTGTTGGTGTAGAGGTACCATTAGATTCATTGTCAGCACATTCCGCAGCAGCAGAAACTGCATTGAAAAGAGCTTTTCGTACTTGGCGTTGTTGTGGTAATGGCAAACACTTAGTGGCTTCATACATAGAGTCAAAAAATAATCTAAGACTGTCGTGGGATGAGTGAAGCAGAACATCCCTATAACGTTGCCTAGCTTCAGATCTCTCTTCACGTTTCTTAGCTTGCTCTCTAAGAAATTGCAATGGACTGTTTTTTGCTTTGGCAATTTTTTTCGCATTTGGAGTTGCACTTTGGTCACTTTGCAGTTGGCTTAATTTTCTCTTAAGCTTATTCTCATTTGATGTGGATGGGGTTTCACTATCTTGGGAAACTTGTTCCTCATTACAGTCCACTTCAATCTCATGAACATTTTCATTTACGTCATCAGAAACCGCCTTTTGTGTCTCATTAAGTTGAGATGCTGCCTCATCATCACATGCCATGTTAGAACTTCTGGGTCGATCCTTCATATAAGGGATTAAAAAACTCATCTGTTCCGTAAACTTCCAGACTTTGATTTTCTTCGCAGCATCACCACTTTTGCCAGCCTTGGCAGTTTTGAGAGAACATCTATAGCTGTCTCTAAGGTTTTTCCAAGTGGCTTTTGCTTGGTTGCCTGAAAAGTAAAAATGTTTAAGTAGATGTAGTAGCAGAATTAATTTTATTTGATGCATCATACTGAGTAGGAATTTTTTGTTTTAGGTATCTAGCAACAGGAAATTCATACAAGAGTATAGCATATAGCTACCGAGTAAGCCCACGAACTGTTTCCTGATGCGTCAACGATGTATGTCAAGCGTTGTGGCTCAGATTGCAAGCACAATTTATGCCAGAACCAAGTATCGAATCTTTAAAAACCATTGCTGCTGAATTTAGAAAGAAGTGGCAATTTGATCACTGCATAGGTGCCATCGATGGAAAACACGTAACAATAAAAGCTCCTTCAAATTCAGGTACCTCATTTTTTAATTATAAGAAGACATTTTCTATAGTACTCATGGTTCTAGTGGATGCCAATTATAAATTCATAGGAATAGATGTTGGCGCCAAAGGTCGATTTAGTGATGGTGGAATTTTTTCAAGCAGCCCACTTGGTCAACTTTTAAAATCGGAAATAAATTTGCCTCCAGATGAGCCGTTGTACAATGGCGGTAAACTAATGCCTTTTGTGGCTATCGGAGATGAGGCTTTTCCATTACTGAGACATCTAATGAGACCTTATCCAAACCGACAAGCTTCTGGCAACCCTCGACTTGAACATTTTAATTACCGTTTATCTCGGGCACGTAGGATTGTAGAAAACGCTTTTGGAATTTTGGCTGCACGATGGAGAGTATATCGGAGTCCATTTGAAATCCCTGTTGAAGTAGTTGATTCGGTTGTTAAAGCAACATGCGTGTTACATAATTATTTGTCTGAAAATATATCCGAAAACAATGAAGTGACCAACCACTCTAAATATAATCAGTTAATGAATATCCCAAACAGACTTTGCCATTCCCGAAGAGCTGGTCAAGGGGCTTTCGAAGTTAGAAATGACTTCATGGAATATTTTAACTCACCATATGGTTGCTTACCATGGCAGAAGCAATAACATTATTTTGCATTTTTTATTACAATAGTAAAATAAAAACGTACCTGTTAAAAAGCCGCATTCTTTTGCAATTTTTTCCCATATTTTAGTTTTCAACTGGGCATCACTGTATTCCTTTAAATTGGTGTCATACAGTGTAACGTGTTTCCGAACACATTCAATCAACAATTCACTTTGCGCTATTTTACAAGACATCTTTACATCTGCGCGACATGCGTGTTTGTAGAATGACTTTTAAATACATACTGGCATACGAACTACCCCTGCGAAAACCTCGCCGGGATCTGACACGAGCTAAAACGCGCGAAACTAAACTATGATTGAAAACTTCGTTTCTATATTTTCGCTTAGTTTCGCTTAAGTGGCCGCGGATGCATTTAAGAGAATGAGAACTGATATATAGGAAACTTATCTTCGCTCGGCTTAGTTTCGTTTCGCTCGCAGTGGCCGCCCGCCTTAAGTGTGAATAAGGTGCAATTGTATGCGAGTGCAAGTAATAATGTAAGTGTGAGTTAGCATGAAAGTAAATGTAAGGTAGTGACCACGAGTATATAAGTACGATGAGAGAGTTTTTTCTAACTCTTTTGAGATTGTTTTTGTATGTGTTTTTATGATTATAGATGTTTGTGTTAAGGGGGCCCGGCTCTTTTGCGGGCAAGAATGAGTTTATAAAAATGTTTTAATGAACGTAAAGGAGAGTTATTTCTGTTCTCGTCAAGAAGAGGGAGGGTAAGATATGTATATAATGTTTTTGTCAAGTCGTTTTAAATTCAAAGTGTCGTCAATGTAATTTTTTAACTAACATGATGAGGGGGATGATGTTTTCATCTAAACATCACCCAAGTGTTTCCTTCTTCAACCAAGTATCATCTTCTTCAACCAAGTATCTTCTTCTTCTTCTTTTCAACCAAGTATTTTCTTCTTTTCAACCAAGTATATTTTCATCCAAGTATCCAAGTATTTTTTCCATGTCAAAGTGTCTACGCTTTTTTTTATTAATCGTTCAGTGTTTTAAATGTTTAAGTATTCGTTTTTCAATGTCCAAGTATAAGTTTAGGGGTTAATGATTGTCCTCTTCTTGAGGACGAAGGGTTTGGTTTTCTTGACGAGAAAGAGTTTAAGTAATGAATGAGTGCTATCCTGCACTAAAAGAGCGTTGAGTAATAAAGTGAAGCGTTTATTCGAGTGAAAGTGTTGGTTTGAGAATGAATTATGAGTTGAGAGTGTTTTGTGAGTTGAGAGTGCTTTTGAGGGTAAGTTGTGATTTAAAAATGGTGTGGTCACACCAGAAGAATGAGTATGATGAGTATGAGATGGGCTATTCGTAAGGTATTGTGAGTGAATCTGGTCCAGAACAGTACGTTTCTTGACGATAATCTTCTGGAGATTGTTGCATTGGTGGTGAATAGTTAGGGTTTATGTTCAAAAGTCTCAATGACTTGTTTTGTTTGTGGGTGTGAGGGGTTGAGTGAAGTAAAGTGTGGTGCTAGTTTCTGCAAATGGCACATACATCGGTAGACGAGCAATGGGTGAACGTGTGTCTGGAGCCCAGACATGCTGTGCACATTTTGTTATTTAGTATATATTTTTTGCGGTCAAGTGTAGAGAGTCCTTGCTGATGTTTAAGTTTAATAACGATTTTACTATAAATCTAGCTTCAGATGTGAATACTCTTAATTGTTGTGCGGTACATTTTGATATATTATTACATGCTGTTAAACGGTTAAAATGGGCAGTAACAATCTGCCTTTTGTTATTGTTTTTGGAAAAAAAGATACATCAAAATTAGTTTCATTTACTTGTAATTGAGAAATTGAATTTAGCGAGTCACCTTTCAAGTATGATTTTAAATAGTAGAATTTTTCAGTCTTGGATGTAAGCCGGGTGTTATTCACTATTAGTGCGTTAAAAAGGTCTATAAAGGCAGTGTATTTAGTGCTATCTCCAGAAAACATCGGTATTCCTATTGATGGTAATCTGAAATGCGTTTCATTCTGAGAATGTAAGGTTGATTGAGTAATTTGACTAAGTTTGAAATTTAATTTTTCGTAAGCATTTTGTAGTTTGCAGTGTAATTAATAGTATATCTCCTCAATCTGACTTCTGTCGTCAAATTCTAATTCAGGATCTACAGCTATGGTTTCTATCTGATCTTGAATCTCAGAATATCTAGAGTAATATTTATGTAAATTGTCTATTCGGGATTTAAAAGCATACTTGTCTGACTCGTCTAAATTGTTATGGAACCAGTTATAAATACGAGTAATTGCTGCCTTACAACTAGCACGTTGTGTCTGTAAAGAATCCATTTTATCAATAATATCAATTATTTGACATAAAATACAAATCAACGCGTCACTAGATTGGGCTGTTGTAGGACAACAATTATTTTCCACATCAGTGCAATGAATCTTCATATATAAACTGTTAGATATTTAAGTAATATTTTATGATATTAATGATTGTTTTCCAAAATTGGTATGAGAGAATGTTATTAAATATTATTAAACTAAATTTGAAATTATAAAATGTAATAAATTTTATTCGTCATAGATACCTTATTTGTATTGTTCGTTTTCACTGCGAACCGGCTGGCTGTCTCGAAGAATTTCAATTTCCACGAAGATTTGAACTGCCAACACTGCTCTCAAATCAGGACCAAATTCTATGAACTTTCTCTGGTTCAAATCCGGCTACAGAAGGGCCATGTTTTGCGTTATCCTCTTTAATAATGGGGCAGCAAAATGCGGGAAGTCGTATTCACTTGTATGTTAATGAGCTCTGAAGGAAGGCCCAATCGTATATTACGATAATGACTGCTTCTACATGTATATGAATTAGTTATTATATTAAATGAAAATCTATGATCACATGTACTTTTTCTATATATTTGTATTATTTCACATTTTGTTCATATTGCGTCACAATTAAGAATATCACAACTGCTTATTATACAATGGAATCGATATCTTTTTACTTTTCTATGATTAATTCATGACAAGATGTGACATTATATATTTTTATGCTTTTTTTGTTACTTGACTAACAACTGTTTTTTGTATGATGATGAAATGAAATTGAAAAATGGATATTTTTATATGTTGTTCAAAGTGGGTGGTAACAAGGAGAGTTATGTGAGGATGTTGCCAATGGGGAATAGGGATTTAAATGAAACCGTCATACGACTGTTGAAAACTCAGCCCATGCATGTATTTTTGTGGACAAAAGAAATTGTTTGATGTTTGAAATGGGTTTTGTATGGTTAAATGCATAATAAATATGTGGGAAGAATGATATTTTCATTTTATGATATATACGGAATATATAAATTATGATATACAGGGTGAAAATAAAGTACGAATTTACAGTAGGAATGTGAGTGTTAATTCAAATTTGTACATAAGGATTACGCCTAGATGTACAGGAAAGGAATGTTATAAAACAAGAAGTTAACAACTTTATTAAGGATAAAATGGGAGTAGAGGTGATAATAAATAATACCATTTAATTCGCAGATACAACCTATTTAGTAGAATTGAATACATTGGATGATAAACTAAAGATCATGAAAAATTAATACAAGCTCAGAAATAACTTCAGCTTCAGCCCCAAAAGACACCCCTAAGACGCACTGTGATGGTTTTTCTCAGAAACCGTTGCTGCTCGTTTCCATGGGGTAGAGCTCTCGGTGCGTTTTTTAAAGGTCCGTCAAGCTGCCCCCTCCGGTTAGATTTTTTTTCCAAAATTGAATACATTGGATGATAAACTAAAGATCATGAAAAATTAATACAAGCTCAGAAATAACTTCAGCTTCAGCCTCAAAAGACACCCCTAAGACGCACTGTGATGGTTTTTCTCAGAAACCGTTGCTGCTCGTTTCCATGGGGTAGAGCTCTCGGTGCGTTTTTTAAAGGTCCGTCAAGCTGCCCCCTCCAGTTAGATTTTTTTTACCAAAATTCTAGCACACATAAAGGGCACCTAGCACAACCTAGCACAACAGTTTTTATAGCTAGCACACCAACAGCTCACAATAAAAATGCTTTTGTATTCGGGTGGAGCCAGGTTAACGCTAGCACCCCCCCCGGTTGGAATTTTCGCGCCAAAATGCTAGCACAGATAAAAGACACCTAGCACAACCTAGCACACCATTTTTTATAGCTAGCCCACCAACAGCTTACAATAAATATGCTTTTGAATTTGGGTGGGGCCAGGTTAACGCTAGCCCCCCCCCCGGTTGGAATTTTTCCGCCAAAATGCTAGTACTGATAAAAGACACCTAGCACAATCTTGCACACCATTTTTTTAGCTAGTACACCAACAGCTTACAATGAAAATGCTTTTCAATTCGGGTGGGGCCAGGTTAACGGTAACCCCTCCCCCCCCGGTTGGCATTTTTTCATCAAAATGATAGCACAAATGAAAGACATCTACCACAATTTAGGACACCATTTTTTATAATTAGCACACCAACTACACTTTTGATTCTGAGGAGTGGGACGGAGGGTAGTGAAAGAAATAACGCTATACTTACTCGATGAATAAATGAATGGATAAATGAATGGGTTGAATATATATGTAAAACGGCTGGTTTAATTGTTTCTTACTGTAGTTACGAAAAATTTTCGGAAGATTCCACTCATATGGTAAAAATTCCAAATGAAGCAGGATCTTTTCGGAGATAACTCTCCGACAGGGCCGATAATTTCCCTTTTAAGTCCGTATTTAAGTAACGTCTAAGTAACAATTGTTATTATCAAAATTTTTATTTTAAATATCGTAAAAATGTCACGGTTTGAAAGCGATTCTTCAAGTTCAATCCAAAAATAAGTGATTGAAAATGAACCAAAAAGAGTAAATAAATACCATGTAATGTTGTTTAAATAATATAAATTTCGCATTAATACAGTCTAATCGAGAAATATTCTATCGAATTACACTCGTGAAAATAGTTAGATCATTAGTTTTACTTATATAGTCCATGTTGCTTGTAATATTATTAGGAAGAATACATATTATTACAACCACCAGCCCTTCGGGGAAAACCCTTCCTTAACCCAAACATCTGAATCGGCCAGTTTGGATGTACCTACAAGAATTTTATTTACTCTTAAGACCCATAAAATCGGCATTATAAAAATGATTCAAATTTTAACGATAGATTTGATTTAACGACCCTTTTAAAAAGTCCGATGAGAACTTCAGATGGATTATACCTATTATTGTTTTAAATGAAACTCAATGTTCCTAGTTAATTCCACAATATAATGCAAAATGTTTGAACATTCTAAATTTAATGTAACTTCTGTCATTCTCAGGATGATATTCAGTGATCGAAACAATTGTCAATTTTTTAGAATTTTCAAATATTTTTCATTATATTGTGGAATTAACTAGAAACATTGAATTTCATTTAAAACACTAATATGAGTAGATTCCACGAAGTAAGGGTCGAGACAGTTAATTGGATTATACCTATTATAGTTTTTAGAAAAATAAAAATACCTATGTCATAAATTTTGCTTACAGTACATTTTGCTTGTAATATGGAAGAAAAAGTACGTTTTTTATACTGCTCAGCCCTCTATACCTGCTGTTCTTACCCAAACATCTGGCTTTAATTTATTTATTTAGAATAGTTCTGAGGTAGTAAAAAATATCCAATGTCAATGGGTCAAATTAAAAGTAGAAGAATTTTATTCCGTCCTTTCAGTTCTTTAAGACCCAGTCTAACAATCCGCCGATCTCGGCAAATAACACAAGTCAAAGTGAACCAATCGATGTAACATAGTAACACAATTCGACCTCAATGTCATAATAAGGACCCAAAAAACCCAAGTACACCAAAATTGTAGACGGATTGGAGCAATTAACTATAACTCACATTCGTATTCTTAGCAAGTCCTTCCATTACCCATATTGTGAGAAAGCATAAAAAAATTAGTCCACTTTATTTAGTCAGCCAACTTTGGTGATCCGCCATGCTGAATTTAGAATGACGTCACATACATAACCATGGATTGGCAAGCAAACTAGACGTATATACAGAATTTCAGCTCAATCGGTTGAAGATATCTGCTTCAAAACTGAGTTGCAGGATTGCAACCGAACAAACATACATTGCCAGTTACATACTAAAAACTTTGAAAAATACATAGTAGTGTTGGTATCTTATGATATGCCACAGAAATATTTGAAGCTCTCATTAACCGGCTCTAAGAATTAAAAGATGCACGTTCTAAGTAAACTTGGGAATTTTAAAAAAATCTGATAATGAAATGCAATATTTATGTTATCATTAGGTTTGTTCCAACCGAAGTAAATACCGTTTTATTACCGTACAATCTCAGTAACGCAACAAATTTGATGTAAATTACACAGACTTATTATATTCACTAATCAGCAGGTCAACTGGGTTTGTATCGTAATTGTGCGGTTTTTGTGTTGGTTGGAACAGACCTATTACAATGGTTAATTATCTATCAACTTCGGCAATAAATATTCTGGCAAATTTAAATATAAAGTTTGAGTGTTTCTTTCAAATAAGGACTACAGTGAACCACGATCATTCTAAAACATGTATTCTCAATATATTGGAACATTTTTAGGGATCTCAGCCGTCCCTTCCCAGATTGCACAAATCTGTCCAAAGGAGATATCCAACGGCTTCGCTTTTTTGTACATTTATTCATCCAATGTCTGTACGCAATCGTTTGTCGTTGCCTTTTTCATAGTGTGACGAAATTTGCAACTTATTTGTGCACGGATTGTTTCTGATTCCGTGACTAAACGGTTCAATTTAATTATTTTGTTTTATTAAAATTACTATGATTTAGACAAAATTATTTTTAAAAGTGAAGGTTTTTTGTATTCTTTCGTTTTTTAGCATTAATTGAAAATAAATAGATATATATTAATTAAATAATAGTTAATTATAAATAAACAAATACCCTGCTAGATGGGAAAATATAGATATCACGCACAATCCGGCAACAGCTGACAACAATAATGCTGTTTAGGGGCCATTTTTTATAGGAAAATCATGTTTAGGGACAAACCCATCCAACATTTTCATTCATTCGTGTAAGCATAGCGTTATTTTGCAGACACCCTCCACCCTCTGAATTCAAAAGCGTTGTTGATGTACTAGCTATGAAAAAATTTGTGCTAGGTTGTGCTAGGTGTCTTTTATTTGTGCTAGCATTTTGGCGAAAAAATTCCAACCGCAGGGGGCTAGCGTTAACCTGGCCCCACCCGAATTCCAAAGCATTTTTATTGTAAGCTGTTGGTGTGCTAGCTATAAAAAATGGTATGCTAGGTGTCCTTTATCTGTGCTAGCATTTTGGCGAAAAAATTCCAACCGGAGGGGGGGGGGATAGCGTTAACCTGGCCCCACCCGAATTCAAAAGTATTTTTATTGTAAGCTGTTGGTGTGCTAGCTATGAAAAAAGCTGTGCTAGGTTGTGCTAGGTGTCCTCTATCTGTGCTAGCATTTTGGTGCAAAAATTCCAACCGGGGGGGGGGCTGGCGTTAACCTGGCCCCACCCGAATTCAAAAGCATTTTTATTGTGAGCTGTTGGTGTGCTAGCTATAAAAATTATTGTGCTAGGTGCCCTTTATGTGTGCTAGCATTTTGGTAAAAAAAAGCTAACCGCTGGGGGGGCAGCTTGACGGACCTGTTTTTTAAGTTGTTTCCCCTGTACGCCTATTTCACTAATCGCACGTTGATCTATATGCCATAGTCTATAGTTTCTACAATGTGCTCAGTATTCGTACAACTTTGCCCACGACAGGTTCCGCACATATTAATATATTTCATGCCGGCTTTAATGCAACTGCATCTTTTTACACAACCTTATTTGCAGTTGCAAGTTATTAATGATACAATTGAAACCGGGGCGGGCGATTATGTTGTATATATAGTTGACAGGGTGTTGTTGATTCTATTTCAGTCCCATTGGTCGGGTTTCATAGGTTGTTCTTGCCATATTTGTACTTGAAGGTACATTTTCCGGGAATATTGCATAGCTGCAGCGGATGTGCGAGGCAATTTTGATAAAATTACAGTGGTGTTTGCTTGATCAACTAACTTATTAAAACGAGCGTATCTTTGCTCACTAAGGCTCCCTTTAGATGATTGAAGTTTGTACAGTTCCAGTACAAACGTTTCTCCAGCTTTTTCAATTTCTTCAGGGGTTGACTTTGTGTTGTTAAAATCAACGATACTATCAAGGCCTTTTTTAGATTAAATGTTTCTACGTGTTGTTGTTTTCCTTTTCCTAAAAACTCTTATGTCGTGTCACACCCACTAACAGCGTGAATACATGAAGTTGATTTTTAAAATTGCATGTAATACTGGATGTTTGTTTGTCCCTCGAACTGTACTTTCGTTGTTTTACATTACCTTTGGCTTCTCTCAGTAACATAATGCTCGAATGCTTCAGTAATATTCTTTCGCGTTCGATGCATTTTGTGTTTGTACTGTTCTCAGAGTACCCATCGAATACCACAGTAACTTTTTGGCCATAGCGCTTTCGAATAAAGTTGGTATATGCAGTATAAACAACCAAAAAGGTACCTTATTTTGACCACTCCATGCGGTGGATACGGAAACCACCGTCAAGAACAACGTGATAATTTTCTGTGCAAATTTTTCATTATTCAATTGCATTGAAGATATCATGAAAAGTTAATTTTTTTATCCTCCACATCATTCTAGTGTTGTCAAATAAAGATAGAGGTACAGAAGCCAGTTCATGTTTGAATCAAGAGCGCAAATCTTCTGGAGAATGAACAATGCATATTATTCGTTGGAAAATCTGAGTGAAATGGACTTTGATAATGTCATTGCCAACCTCAACTTTTCCAGTTTGCGAGGCCATATTCCGTAGTATATTTGCATGTTTCAATTTAACAGTTACAAATTCATTGCCTACAGTAGCTAGTGAAGCTAGTAGATAGTGAAATAATATTTTTTGTAATGGTAAACGGAGAGTGGTTTTGGAGTCATTATTCAAATTTTCGACAGTGGGCTCGAATCGCTCGTGCGTATGCATGGCCTAAAGTCATTTGGGGGATAGATCCAGAAGCGTATACCGTTGACTATAATCTTGCAAGCCCACTGCCGGTCATAATGGCTGGTCAAAAGTTACAATGCACGTAGATTGTCCACTTTTTCTGCTTTCCTCTGCAGCATATATCAAAACGGTCAGTAGAGTACTTAACTGGGCTGGAGGATGGTTTACAAAAGGAAGAGCGAGAACCTTTGACTTTACGATGCAGAAGTAATTTCTAACACGAATGCTTGCCATCAATATTTCAGGTAAAGAGAACATCTGGTAGGAGATCTAACATCTATAATAAATTGTACTATGACTGTATATAAATCCTGTGTACAGAATATAAAGCCTGTACACTGTGTATAAAGCCTGTACAGTACAGTACTGATGTCCATGATTCGAAAACTCTTTAATCTTTGCCTGTGGAATCAGAATATCCCAATAAAATGGAACAATTCAATAACCATACTTCTGCACAAGAAGGGAGATATAACGGACCTGGAAACATACAGACCAATTAGTCTCCTTAACCATCTTTATAAACTCTACACCAGAATTATAACAAGTAGATTGGAGGCAAAGCTGGATTTCTATCAACCACGGGAGCAAGCTGGTTTCCGTTCGAAGTACGGTACAAGCGACCACCTACAGTGCTTGAAAACCTTGATAGAAAAAACCATTGAATATAACCGCCCTCTAGCATTGATATTTGTCGATTTTAAAAAGGCGTTTGATACAGTAGAATTAGCAGCCATATTAAGAGCACTGCAAGTTTGTAGAGTCTACCACCGATATTGCGACATAATTAAAAATATATATGAAAATACCACAACACCTGTAAATCTACACTCTACAACCAACAAGATAAAGATGGGAAGTGGAGTTAGGCAAGGAGACACTATATCACTAAAGCTGTTTATTACTGTGCTCGAATATGCATTTAAAATATTGGCATGGCAACAAAAAGGAATACTCATCGATGGAGGGAGACTCAATCACCTACACTTCGCGGATGACATCGTTATTTTGTCAGACCGTCTGGAAGAGGTCAAAGACATGCTCCAAGAACTCAACGATACCATACAAGAGATTGGGCTGACAATAAATTTTGAAAACATCAAAATAATGGTTCCCAGTGACCAAATACAAATTAATAACAACAAAGTAGAATTGGTCGACAAATATATATATTTGGGTCATGAGATTAAAATAACCAGAGACATCCAAACCTGCGAACTAAACAGGCGAATTACCCTGGGATGGGCGGCGTACGGAAAAATGAAGGACATCCTTAAAGGAAATATCCCAATTCGTTTGAAACGAAAAGCATTTAACCAATGCATATTACCGGTTCTGACCTATGGCGCAGAGACACTAACTTTAACGAAGAAAACCGCAGAAAAACTAAGAGTAACAAAAAGGCGAATGGAGAGATTGATGCTTGGCCTGACCCTGAAGGATCGAGTGAGAAATGAAGAGATACGCCGACGTACTGGAGTAGATGATATTATACAACGAATCACTACACGGAAATGGAAATGGGCTGGGCACATTGCTAGAATGGACGACGGGCGATGGACCAAAAAACTGTTGGAATGGAGACCAAGAGCTGATAAGCGTAGCTGAGGCAGACCTCCCACTCGATGGACGGATGACCTAAAGAGGATAGCGACAAATTGGATTGCAACAGCCAGGGACAGAGAGAACTGGAGACGTTTGGAGGAGGCCTATGTCCAACAATGGACGTGAAATGGGATGTATGATGATGATGCTAAAAGCAGATTTATACAATCTTATAAAGTAACACAAACCTCGGTACAAAATATACGAAATCGATAAAATTCTTGCAGATAAAGGACATTCCATTTTACGATCACCTCCATATCATCCGGATTTAAATCCAATAGAGTTAGTATGGTCTTCTATGAAGCAATACGTAGCTGATAAAAATGTAACTTTTAATTTGAAAAACGTACAAAGTTTGTGTGACAAATTCTTTCATTCATTTTCGATAGAAGAGTGGAAAACAAGGTGTGAACATATAAAAAAAATTGAACAAGATTATATGGCAAAGGAGCCTGCTTTTGATTTAGTTGTTGATGCCATAACAATAACTCTAGGATCTAATAGTGACAGTGAAAGTGGAACTGATGAAGCCATCTCAGATTCAGAGCCTGATGTATCAGAAATAATATGAACGTGAGGTATACTTTTATTGGTACAAATAAATGTTACTATTCCACGATTAAATATCATCGTGAAATAGTGAAATTTATCTGTACTGACAAGTATACCTGTTTATTTCCTTTTTCAATATTCTTGTTACGTTTTATTACATATTTTTTCAAAATAATATAAATAAATACACAACGGAAAGAAATTTCCTAGTTTTTATCGCCTTAATTTTATATGTGAACAATTTCTATATTAATTGTGCACTGGATTGTACCTATATCGGCAGAAATTGAAGCGTTTATTACAAAAACAGCCTTTGTCAAAATTTCAGAATTGTGGGAAATTAATAAAAACCAAATATGTTACTAATGAAGCTGAACATTTCAAATCTGATTATATGGAAAAATCGGAAAAAATTAGACATTAAGTAGGGCGGATTATGAAAATAAAGACTTGTTTGCACTATTATCGAGAAAAAAAAGTTTGACTGACATAGGTTTTTTTTGCAAGAAAAAGATTGCAACATTTCAAAAAATTTATTAGAATTTATAAAACTGCACAGTATTACAAACGAGTTAACTTTCACATCCACTGCTGTTATCTTCAGAATCAACCTCTTCAATATTCTGATTTAATTGCTGACTCCTATTTAGATCGAAGGATTCATAAAATGCTTTATTTTCACTTTTGCTTAGAGTAGGACATAAATCCAGCAAACTCTTCACCTTTAAAGGGTTTATAGCGATAGGTCCTGTGTATAAAGGTGTCAAGGTAAGCTCTTTTATAAGCTTGGTTTTGCTTCTAATTAATGATCTGCTCCATGGCCCAGAGTATGATTCGCGTACTAAAACAATATCAGGATTTTCTTGCTAAATTTTGTACATTCTGAGAGTTTTCATTTTCAGTGGTGGTTTCGGTGTTTTTAAAAAATATGGCTCGATAGCTTTTTTACATCAAAGAGGTTTGATTGATTAACATTGATGACTTTAAAAGGCGAAGGCTTTGACCGGCAGTTTGCGATAATGTTATCCCACTCCTGGGGTGTCTCAACCGTCACTTTTTCTTTCCTTTTGCTAATAATGGAAAAGTCTTGATCATTGGGCATAAAAGAGTGACCTCTTATTGGGAAGATATGGACGACACTTTTAAAAAGGTTTAGCACGTGGACGACGAAGTATAGGAAACGTACCATCGTATAGTTCTTATTCTGCCCAGCGCACCCATCACTAAAAATGACCAACGTTTCTGTCGCAGTAATCTCCTTATGTCTTAAAAAGTGAAATAAGTGTGAGGTTACATCGTTTTGACCTTTTTTTCCCACGCTTTCATCATATACGTACATTGACGCAGAGTCATCAGCAAAGTCATGGACCCCAAACACAAAGTACCACAACTGGCGAGCATAAAAAACAGTATTCGTTCTAATGTGAGGTAATGGCAAATTTTGCATAAAATCGAAGCTTATAACAGTAGCCTGATTTGTGCGAGCCTCCTGTTTCCATTTTCGCTTCAAAGTATAAAAAGCCTCAGCTTTCCGCAGATGGAGTTCCTTTAGAGCCTCTTGCTTCTTTTCCTCTTGCTTATCTTTGCTGGCTTCAATTTTTTGGCGGAACATGTCACACATCGTACATGTATCGGTTCTTGATAGACCAAATTTAATGTTAAATTTTGTGGTAAATATTGACCAATAAACCTTGTAAGAAACATTGATTCTATGTTTTTCTAAGAAAAGACGATACATGTCTTTTACGCTTAGAGTTTCAGGCAAATAAAACCTATGCGGATTCTTTCGTAACGAATAATGAGATTGCCTAGCAGGGAATGATTTAATGTGCTGCTGAATAAGAACATCTATTTCAGGAGGAGTTTTGTTTGGTCTGTTTTTATGATGGCCCCTTTTGTCTAAGGGAGATCCACTTGTTTCAGAAAGACAGCTTTGAATCCTTCGCAGCCTAGCCCTGGTAATCCCATGAAAACTAAGGAAAGCATCTCTGCATATGGTTACATCAACATATTTGGAAGCAAGTTCGGTTTTGGTGCGTACTGTGTATGAGAAAGACACAGAATGGTAAAATCTCGAATGTGATTCATCATCACTAGATTCACTATGGCTGTGAATTTTAGATTTTCTAGGCCTTCTTTGCTTCACAGGTGAAGTTTTTATTAAACCGGCTAAGTGACTGTCTTGGAGATTTTTTGTTGGAAGTTTATAAAACTCTTTCAATATCTGTTCCCTTTTATCTTTTGTCATTACACTAAAGCACTTGAATTTTTTACATCTAAAAAAATTAATACATATTTACAGCATTTCAGTTTAATAAATTTCAAGAATTCGCTTACTTGCAGTCTGGTCCCACTTTTTTCTCTTCGATAAATCTACCCTTATGGTTAACATGTGCTTCTCCTTTCACTTTCTTATCCCTTATAGCTGTTTCTTTTTGGATTTTTTTTTGTTTCTTTACCGGTACAACCGGATCTTCAACATCACTCATGGCCACAATGAAATGAAACCACTGTTATGTCAGTAAATGAAACTTAACTAGTCACAATGATGTTTCTCGACAAACTAACCTAACAACGCCAAACGTATAATCGCAACTACCTACGACTATTTCTGGCAATAACAACCTATGTCATTGATGTAGGTTGTTTTTGCTGGAAACGCCGATGACATGGGCTATTTTTGTAGAACCATAGAATGTAACTCGTAGCATTACATCGCATATAGGTGGTTTCTGTGGAATATTTTACTCTAGGCAATTGCACAGTGACTCCGCGCCACCTGCCGATAAAAAATTAGAAACTTTACTTATTTTGACAAGGGCTGTTTTTGTAATAAACGCTTCAATTGTTAAGCGCCTTGGCTATCCTTTTCCCTCCGAATGCGCTCTCACTTTATCGTTCGCGCAGCGAAGTGGGGACCTCACACTTCCAGCTATTTTTGCTTAATAATACTTACGAAGGTGAAAATTTTACTGGACTAGTCAGGAAAGTAATCGATGGGATACCTAAAAAATATTAAGTTAAGGCAATGGCTATGAGCGGTTGTTAGCACATTGGATCATTGGACGAGTTAGTTGGCGTTGGCCTCATAAAGATGATATACTGGTTTATAATGCAGAAGAAGTATTAAAAAAAAAGAAATCCTCCAGAACCTGTAAATTAACGGGATGTTTTGCTCATTCAATGCATGAAGAAAGCTAAAAACTGTTTTTTCATTAAAAGATGAATTACAAAAAGTTTTAATTTTGTTGAAAGACTATTAAATTACCAAATTTGATGTTTTGTGCTTACTTATGAATTTACCTGTATGCGGAACTAATAGGCATGGATACGTTTTAAATGTTTATTAATAAAGTTGTAGTATTAGTAATATATTCCATTAATAATATTTTGACAGTGAGATTATTCAATCTTGAAACATCTGGTCACATCATTATTTCAACCAAAAAAATGTTGGTTTGTTTTGTCAAAATGTTTAAAATGCACACTATTTATCAATTTTTTTTTCACAATTGTATTGATTTGTAATTGCAAAACTGTGTTTCCTGTAGTTATCACGGAATTAGGTATACTTATTAACGGAATTAGATTTTAAATTTACACAATTTACAATTGTGTGGGTCACATAGACGGAATAAAAAGTAAAATCATGTGTTAGGCACAAAACATTATATAGTTCTAGGAATATTATTTAGTCACATATGCTCAAGCGACAATATATTACTCTTTTTCTCTAACACGATATCATAAAGTGGAAAACGTACAAAGTACATGACCTTAAGCGACGACAATGTTTTACAAGTTTAAATTCATTGTAGGAATTAACAGAATATCAGAAAGAATGAAAGAATTATTCACTCAACGATTTGAAGTAAACTTTCATTATATATTTATATTAATTGTAGAATGCATTATAATAAAACGATACAAGTTATAACAAGCTTTCAATTATGATAATTCGAGAGGTTGTAATAAATCCAAATAATCATCCCGATCTATTTGTTAATCATTTTATTGTAATCATGGAAATTGTTCAAGGTTTCAGTTTGAGCGGGGTTAAAACCTTAACTTTTTTGAGATTTGGCAACGTGCAAATATGTCGACCGAACGCTTGAATTATTGTTGGAATAAACCCCCGTTTTGAGCTAAACAGTAGCCCGACACGGTTATAAAATTCTTGAAGGAAATGGGTGAGTATTTGAGGTGTTATCTCCTTACATACTTATAGAATTTGTTTCCTAAGTTCACTCAGAGAACTGGCCCTGTTCTCCTGGAATCCATAAGTTCTCGATTTTACATGACCCCAGAAAAATAAATCGTTGGGTACGAAATCTAGAAGTCTAGCAGGCCATCTAATGTTACCAATCGTGGAGATTATCCGTTTGGAAAATTGTCTATTTAAAAAATGTATTGCTAATCGATAATTATGCGATACAGAACCTTCATGATGGTAGCAAATATCATTGAAGTTGATACCTAACTGTATGTGGGTAGGAGTAATTTGGTTTTGCAGCATATTCAAATATTTTTGTCCGGTTAAATTACCGTCAATGAAAAATGGTCCAATTAAATGTTCACCCAATATTCCAGCCCAAACATTTAACTTTTGGCGATATAGAGTTCTACTATTGTAGTGTTTGTGTGGGTTTGCCCTGGACCAATATCACATAACGGATGAATTATGTGCACCCTGTATGGGAAAGGCGATTAATCTGCAAACAAAATATTTTTGGACAAGTTTGCATCCAAAACTGTACTTTTTCCATAACTAGCTTTTCAGTTTAAACTTACGATATCCATTTTCTTAATATAGTCCGAATCGTTTTCGGATTAACATCAACTTCCTTTGCTAAATAAGTGGACGACTGTAAAGGATTATTTTCCACACTTGCACAGATTAAAATATCCCTCATCCCTTTCTTCTTTTTCGGGTTGGATTTGATTTTTTGTACGAGGTCCATGTTTTGTAGGAGTGACACATCCATGTTCTTCGAACATTTTTATAAACATTCTCACTTGTTTCTTGCTAACTGGTTGGGTATTTTCAAATGCTACAATGAACATATTTTCTGTTATTTCTCGATATGAATTACCCTGCTAATACCATTTTATAAGTTGCACGTTTTGGTGTATCTGCATGGTCATTTTATAAGATTTACAAAGATCGTTCATCAATCGAAAACAAACATATAGTGACGTGCAGTAAACGTTTGAACTATAGCCGGTAAGAAGTACCGCCCTCGAGAGGCGCATGCGCGATTCGTATTCTAGTATCCTTATTTTAACTGCAGTAATCTACGCTGACTTTAGATTGTCTATCTCACTATGCCTCTCTCTAACACATTGGTAACGTCTAACACATTCTCCCGTTGACTATGAGGCGATTATTGTTTTACGCTAGAATTAAACTATGAATTATTTCTCTTACCTATTCTTAAAAATGAATATTACATGGGCAATTATACTTTCAACATGTAGATTGAAAATAAAGAGAGGGAATAGATAAAAATAGAAGAATTACGGCTGTACACGATATCGTTTTATCAGGAGCGTAGGAATTACAGCGTTCAGAATTGAATATTTTCCATTTTATAAAATGTATGGTATTCAGTTATTGAATTGCAATAATAAATTATTTCAAAAAGTAACATATTCAATGTCACCATTAAATTTACCGGCATGTTTTTTAAGTAAGTACCGTTTTGCAGCACGGCGATCGGCGTTCTGTGCATGTGCATCGCTTGCCTACAAACTGACGCCATTACAGTCTGATGCTTCCTTGTTTACGTTGTGTACTGAGTGTTTGAAATACCTCCGATAATCGTGAGTTTTGCCGACTGTGAAGTAAGAGCTGTTATAAGATTTCTTACTGCTAAATGTTAGAGTTGCGCTAAAATATTTATTGAGTTTAGACAGTTTTATGGTACAAAAAGAATAAGTGACCTTAAATGTTTTTAGTGTGACATATAGTTGTTAATTTTTTGATTTTCATGTAACACAAAAGGTTTTGCAATATTAAATAAAGAAACAGAAATGAGAGTGTAGAAACGTGTTATTTTACCAAAAAGACACAAGGTTATGGGCCCAGGCCGGTCATAGTAATCAGAATTTGATTTCGAAGCAGCAACTAAAGGTCAAGACAAAGTCAAGTAAAAACGTAAAAGAAATGGCAAAAAAACAACTTTAATATAAAATTACTCAATGGAAACAATTATGCGGCCTGGAAGTTCGGAATTAAAATTTTGCTAGAGGAAAAGGGAGTTGGTATATGGGTGGAGAATGAATTTACACCGAGTGCTTATACAGATGATTCAAAACGGGAACAGGACAAGAAAAAGGATAAATTATATCAATCAATCATTGTACAGTGCTTGGATGATAGCCAATTAGATTTTATACGTGATAAGGGAAATGCTTTTGAAATGTGGGAAGCTTTACGGAATCGATACGAAAAGAAAGGATTGCCAGGACAAATATTTTTGAAGAAAAGGATGTATCATTACAATTAAAAGAAGGTGAATCACTAGAGAAGCATGTTGGAGATTTTGAAAGCCTTGTTAGACAATTAGGTAATTCAGGTTGTAAAATGACTGATTTCGACAAAATAGGCAGCTTGTTGATAACCTTACCAAGATGTTACGAAACAATAAGTGCCATAATTGAGATTTCCAGTAATCTAACTTATGAGGAAGCCAAAAATAAGTTGTTAGGAGAAAGTGAAACGAGAGTACTATTTCAAAGGAACGCCAATAGTGAAACAGTAGGACAGAGTGCATTTTTGTCAATGGAAAATGAGAGAAAATGTTATAAATGTGGTCTACTAGGGCACATACAACGATATTGCCCACAAAACCATTCATACACTCCATCAGACCAATTACAACAAAATCATTCCAACAGGCAAAATAATAATTTGACAAGTGGCCCAAATAGCAACAGAGGATTCAGAGGCATCAGAGGACAAGGTCTTCAGGGAGGCTTTACAAGAGGAGCTTTTAGAGCAAGAGGAGATAATCATCAGTACCATGATGTTCCAAGAAATATTCATAGCAATTTAGTAGAAGAGCTAACGCCCCAATCATGCTATGGACCTGACCGTGAAGAGGATACAAGTATATGTTTTATGGGAGAAACTAAACCAGAAGAAAAATTTGAAAATAAACAGGAAGTATTAAAGTTTTATATTGATTCAGGCTGCACCGATCATATGGTTAACCAAAAAGTAATTTTTTCAAGCTTATTAATACTAAAAAAACCCATACACATTGCTGTTGCTAAAAATAATGATTTTTTGTTAGCAACATAAGAGTAATAAGTAATTTAGGAACTGAAAAAGTAGAAAGTACTATTAAAAATGTTTTATTTGTACCTAATCTAAGGAGAAATGTATTAAGTGTAAAAAACTTGAAATGTCAGATATGAAAATATTATTTGAAACTGCACACGTTAAAATATTAAATAATGATGGAAAACTGGTATGTATGGGTAAAAGAGGGAACTGTATGAAATAGAATTTTTAAAATCAAATGTTGAATGCATGAATGTAGAGAGTGATGAGAATGATTTTATAAAGTGGCACAGAAGATATGGGCATATTGGGTTTACAGGTTTAAGGGAAATTATAAATAAACAAATGGTTGAGTGTCTTGAAAATATTAAAATCAGAGATGTAGAATTTTGTCAGCCATGTGTGAGTGGAAAAATGTGTAGGTTTTCTTTTACTGAGAGATCGAAAAGTGAGAGGCTTTTGGAAATTATTCATTCCGATGTTTGTGACTTTTATCGATGGGTTTTAAAACTTTTGTGTCATTTATTTAATTAAAGAAAAAGGGAGGTTTTTGACAAGATCAAAGAGTATGCAAGTATGGTTGAGAGTAAATTTTATAAAAGAATAACAACTTTAAGATGTGACAATGGTGGGGAGTATATATCCAATGAGTTTAAAAAGTATTGTGCTGAAAAGGGTTATGTTTCCGATTATACGGTAGCATATACACCCGAACAAAACGGAAAAGCTGAGAGAAAGAATAGAAGCCTAGTTGAAAGAGCCAGGGCAATATTAGAGGAATCAGGGGCAACAAAAGATTATTGGGGTGAAGCAATTTTGACAGTAAACTATTTGATGAACAGAGGAACATCACAAAAACTAGACAAAACGCCTGCAGAAATTTGGTATGGTAAGAAACCAAATGTGACTAATTTCAGAGTTTTCGGATGTATGGCTTATTGTCATATACCAAAGGAATGTAGAAGTAAATTTGACTCTAAAGTAAAGAAATGTATAATGTTGGGGTATGCTCAGGCGGGATATAGGCTATGGGATTTAGAAAATCACAAGTTAATTATTGCAAGAGTTTTGGTATAAAGAAAATTAATGTATGGAATATAGTGAAAGTTTAAATGAGACAGATATAAATGAAGAAACAGAGGCAGGAATTAGGGAGACTGATACGAATGATAGTAGGAATGAAGGAAAGAGTGAGATTGGGGAAGAATCAGAAAGTAAAAGAATAGTCAAAAAACCTACCGGGTTCGATGATTATGAGTTATACATGGCCTTTGATGCATGTAGTTTTGTTGAAAATGTTCCTACAAGCTTTGAAGAGATAAAAGGTAGGGTAGATAGAGACAGATGGCTAGAAGCTATAGAAACAGAATTGAAAGCTATAGAAATCCATGGGAAAAAATTAAAAAACCTGTGAATAAACATATTTTAGATACAAAATGGGTATTTAGTTTTAAATCAATGGAAGAAAACGAAATAGATAAATTTGAGGCACGTTTGGTAGTTAGGGGTTTTGCACAAAAGGGTTCAGACTATAATGAAATTTACTCACCTGTAGCGAAAATGACGACTATAAGAG
The DNA here is from genome assembly GCA_963921935.1 of Galeruca laticollis. NCBI lineage: Eukaryota > Metazoa > Arthropoda > Insecta > Coleoptera > Chrysomelidae > Galeruca > Galeruca laticollis. The sequence continues at coordinate 207,801,677 of OY998177.1, forward strand.
CAATATTAATTTTAGGAAATCAACTTGGTTATATTTTCCAGCAATTGGATGTGAAGACTGCCTTTTTGATTGGATTTGTAAATGAAGACATTTACATCTATCCCCCAAAAGGGATAAATTCAGATGAAAAATATGTTTTTAAACTAAAGAAATCTCTATATGGTCTCAAACAATCCTCCAAGTGCTGCAATGATGTAATAAATAAGTTCTTGTTAGAAATTGGCTTTTGTCGTTCAGAAAATGATTTTTGTCTGTATATACTAAATGTTGAAAATGAACTTTAGGTGTACCTACTTATATATGTTGATGATATAATTTTATGTGGATCAAATGAGGAACAAATTAATGATGCTAAAATGAAATTAATGAACAAGTTTAAGATGAAAGATATAGGATCTTTAAGGTATTTTCTTGGATTGGAAATAGATTATGATAGACAGAGAGGGATATTGAGGGTTAATCAGGAAAAGTATATTAAAAATCTTTAAAGAAAATTTAACATGGAAAACTGTAATGGTTGTTCAACGCCGATAGAAAAAAATCTTAAGCTTGAACTTTGTAACGAATCAAATAAAACCATTCAGAGAATTAGTAGGTTGTTTAATATACTTGATGCTGGAAACTAGATTGGATATATGTTTTGCTGTTAATTTTTACAGTAGGTTTCAATATAAAGCTACAGACGAAGTATTTAATCATTTAAAACGTGTTTTAAGATATTTAAAATCAACCATTTCTGTAGGATTAGAGTATGTATAGTAGAAATAGTAAAGACATTTGTTGTTATGTCGATGCGGATTGGAGAAACTATACGTTAAACAGAAAATCCGTTACTGGATATCTTTTTAAGGTTTTTGGCAATACTTCATGTTGGACAACCAAAAAGCAAGCTTGCCTATCGCTTTCCACTACAGAGGCAGAATTGGTAGCACTCTGTGCATCTATTTGTGAAGGTTTATGGTTGAAAAAACTTTTCTTAGATTTAGGTGTTAATTTTAGTAATATCACCTTTCATGAGGACAATCAGGGTTGCTTAGCGTTGGTTAAAAATCCAGCAAACAATATGAGAGTGAAACATATAGATTTGAAGTCCAATTTTGTATTGGAAAATATTCAAAATAGAAAAATAACATTAAATTATATTGATACCGCTAATCAATAGGCTGACATCCTCACAAAGGGTCTACCTGTGAATTCATTTGTAAAGTTTAAAAATATGCTGTCCTTAAGGGATTTTAGCGTGAGGGGGTGTTAGAGTTGCACTAAAATGTTTATTGAGTTTAGACAGTTTTGTGATAGAGAAAAAAGAAGTGACGTTAGATGTTTTTAGTGTGACATATAGGTTTGAATTTTTTGATTTTCATGTAACACAAAAGGTTTTGCATCATTAAATAAAGAAACAGAAATGAGAGTGTAGAACAGGGTATTTTACCAAAAAGACAAAACTAAAGGCCTAAAACCCATCGATATTCATCGTGAGATCTGTGCAGTTAACGGAGAAAATATTATGACTGAAGGAATGGTAAGGAAGTGGGTGAGAGCATTTAAAGATGGCCGCACAAATGTGCATGATGATCAGCGGAGGGGCGTCCTTCGGTCGTTAATGAAAGTTTGGTTCTGGAAATGGACAAGAAGGTAAGAGAAAACAGACGCTTTACGATTTCCTCCTTGTGGGATGACTTTCCTAATGTTTCTCGTAGTGTTTTGTATGGCATTGTGACCGGGCACTGAAAATTGTGCGCACGTTGGGTACCAAAAATGTTGACGCATGTGCACAAAACCAAACGTTTAGGCAGTGCATTGACTTTCCTTGAGTGGTACCACAACGACGGTGATGATTTCTTAAACAAATTGTTACAGGTGTTGAAATATGAGTGGCCTACGTCACACCAGAATCAAAGCAATAGCCTTTGGAATGGCGGTATTCACAATCACCCAGGAAAATAAAATTTAAGCAAACAATTTCTGCCCGGAAAATCATATGCATAGTTTTTTGAGACAGAAAAGGAGTATTGCTTGTAGAATTTCTGCCTCGTAATGAGACAATCAATGCAGCAGCTTATTGTGACACATTGCACAATCTACGCAGTTCAATCCAGAACCAAAGACTTGGCAAGTTGAGCAAGGGCATCGTTTTGCTGCATGACAATGCCCATCCGTATGTGGCTTATAAGACCAGAGATCTCATCACATATTTTCGATAGGAAACTCTAGATCATCCTTCGTACAGCCCCGATCAGGCGCCCAGTCACTACCATCTGTTCCTGCACTTGAAGAAACACATGGGCGATCAGAGTTTTCAAGACGATGAAGAAGTCCAAACAGTTGTGATGCAATGGTTAACAAGTCAGGCGGCAGACTTCTATGAGGAGGGTATTCAAAAACTGGCACAACGTTATGAGAAGTGCCTCAATATTGACAAAAATTATGTAGAAAAATAGATTAGGTACAGGCTTTCATGTAAAAATGGAATTAGTGAAATATCTTAGCACGTCTTTGTTTAATTTCAAAACGGTACTTACTTAAAAAACAGCGTGTTATTAAATTTGCAGTCTATTTTTATAATCTTCATAATGGTTGTGACATTTGAAAAATAATTTACCAGTTTGTGCAACGATACTTCTTTCTAACACATTGTCGCTTATGGACTCTGTATTAAAACCCTATGTTACCAAATAACATTCCTAGCACTGCATATGTAGATGAGGAGGGAAAAACCTATCTTATTACAAAAAAATTCTCAAGTTGCTATAATTTTTTGAATATTTAATAATCGCTTTACAAGTGGCATTACATAATTTGGTACAGTTACCGTATCTAGTATGCATTAACTTAGATGTGAAGTTACGATGGAAAGAACAAATTAAGAAGAGAAGAACCGAATCTCAAATATAGCAAATTATACTGTATATTAGGAAGAAACTTTAAACTATCAATTCCAAGCAAACTGATAATAAAAGTAGATAACAGTTAATTTCATATTAGTATGAATGAGTTACATTTGCCACAGATGTTTAGTTGAATTCATTAATTCAAATTTCTATATAGAAAATTTTATAAAATTGAGGAACAGTAAAAAATGGTGGAAATTGCTGTACGAAGAATGTTCGAAGAACGTACCAACAAAACTAGATGAATAATAAGAAAATATCGAATTAATAAGATCAACCTATCTCATTGGCATTGCAACTCCAAAGTAATGATAGTGTTTAGAAAATATTATTTCCAAAAATGTATATTATGCCAGGTTATTTAGGATTTCGCAGGGTTTGTAATAGTGCCCACCGCTATTAACAAATATTTCTCAAATTCCAATGTCTCACAATTTATACTGCTTTAATTAAAATCGGCCTTCTCAGTCCCTGGTGTACCGGCATGACCCTTATCTGTATAAATGTAATCTGAATGCGAGAATAACTTTTTAATGCTACATAAAATTACACATTTCAAGTCTATTCATTTGTTGGAGTTGGATATTATCACAACTTCTAGGATGCTATTTTTATCCATATAACACATTTTGATTTGTTGTTTTTGGTACTATTAATAACTGACCAACTCCATCTTTCAACTGCAATCTAACAGTTTCATTGAGAATATTATTAACAAATAATACACAAAGAAATTTTATTAATATCACTAATTCGATTCGATTGAAGAACATACTAACCCGTCGTTTTTTTGATAGGGCACGATGAAAAAAGTACTTATCGCCAAACGCTACGGACAACAGCTCCAAACTCACACCCAATATTAATACTCCTAATAATATATTAGCAAAAAAACTTAGCAAGGTACTATATAATTACGGATATATGCCTAAATACTCAATAAAAAATTCAATAGAACTAATCAATAAATTAAAAGCATTCAACTTGCAAGATAACTAACTCTAACTCATTTCATTGGATGTTACCAATATGTTCACTATAATTCCTCCTAAAGAATGTCTAACACTTGTGTAAGAAAATTACTAGAATCTAAGAATAATAATCCAGGAATAATATCAAATATACTTAATTTATTTGATGTATGTATTAATCAGAATTATTTCACTTTTGACAATAAGATATATATTCAAAATGAAGATTTACCAATGGGAAGCCCTATATAACCAACATTTTTATAGACAGTTTAGAAAGAAAATCATTGAAAGTAATATTTCAGATGACATATTAGCTTGTTTCATAGGCAGTGAACGACAATTAGATGTATTTTTCAACCATATCAATAATTTACAGCCAAAAACTAAATTTACATTAGAAGTTGAAGACAATGAGTGAATCAATTTTCTTGATTTAAAAATTCAAAATGTTAATAATGTACTTGATTATTCAATTTACAGAAAACCAACACACACTGATGTAACTATTCCATATAATACCCGTAATCCCATGTTAATGTCGAAAATATGAAAAATTATTCATGGACTGTATTTCTGTTGGTTATATAAAATATAGCACATCATCAATGCTCCGTATAAAGAACAAAAATAATCTATAAGGTTCCTACGTGGTGAAGCTATATTGCTGTCCGTTATTCAGGTGCCTGGGATGGTTGAGGATATGTTCTGGCACACTTTTTCGGTTGACTTTTGCAAGAACGATTTTACCGGTTTTGTATTGAAGCTAATGCTTACCGTACAGTTTTACGAGCTGCTATTTCTCTGGGCATGTCGACGTTTTTCTCAAACATGCGCCAATGATGTGTTTTACGCGGCAAAATGTAAATACATGAGATTCCTTAACATGTCCCATGCTACATGAATTAGCAACGTGTAATTCAATGATACATAGAGCATTTTCAGTTCAAATGAACAAATAAAATGTTTACATAGAAATTCATACAATTAAACAAATAGCAACATCCAACGGTAATCGATTACATATGATAAATAAATGAATTAATGAAAAAGCGTAAAAAGTGGCATTACAACTAATATTTCCTAACCAAACTAATGAAATAAGAAATTATTAAACCATCACATATGCAGTTAATATTTCTAATAATATTTAGTAAATATCTTTAGTAAAAATACAACAATTTCTTTTAAAACAGAAAGTAATGTGAGTTCAACATTTTTAAATATAAAAACAAAAATATCCTCATTGAAGAAGTCTGGTATACAGAAAACTTAAATGTCCAAAATGTAACGCTGTGTATTTGGGTCAAACCCTCAGAAATTTTGAAATCAGATACAGTCAACAGTTACGAGCATACAGATTAAAACAACCTGATAAATCCCACTACGCAAAACATCTACTTGACACAAAATATCCATTGGCACCTAACACAGAACTAGAAGTACTACATCTGTATCTGTAAAAGTTTGAAGGGTGGGTGACCACACAGCACTTAGGCCACAATTGGCCCATTGTGCATCCTTCTGAGGTTCAAAACTTCCTTCTAGCTCGTCATCCAGCCTACTTCCTTGAAGTAAGCGATAACGTCGCCTGAATTAAGTTCCCTCATGTTGGCGTATGTTAGCCTGTGCTCGCCGAATACTTGAAACATAAAATGAGAGAGTGTCTGACATTCGCAAAGAATGTGTTCGACAGTCTCATCTTCTTGTTCACATCCTCTACAAAGTGGGGTGTTAGACAGACCCAGTCTGTGGAGGTGTTTTCGTAGGTGGCAGTGACCAGTCAGAATACCCGTGGCTGTTCGTAGGCCTGTAGCCTGTTCATAGTCACGTATTTTTTGGCTACTTTGCTATCCGGATACTGTAGCAGTTCCTTGGCAAGCATGCAGCCTTCTGCGTCGTCCCATCTACCCTTAAACTTATTAAGGGAGTGTTGCTTTAATAGGTCGGCCGTCGCTGACACCGATAGACCAATGAAAGTGCCAGGTCCCAAGAGTTTTTGGGAGGCTGCCTTCTTGGTTAGCGAGTCTGCAAGACGGTTACCTTTCGATTTCTTATGGCCCTTGATCCAGCCTAAGGTGACCGTGTTGTTGTTACAGGCTTCGATTAAGGCAATGTGACATTCTAGTACTAGGCCTGATGTAATACGTGGTCTGTTCAGGGCTAGTAGTGTTTGTCTACTGTCCGTAAGGATGTATATATATTATTACCTGTTGTTTTCCTTTTGGTAATCTCTTGTGCAGCGATGCAGATAGCAGTGAGCTCTGTTTGAGCAACAGTTGCATTGCAGCCCATTGCCCATTTTATGTTTAGATTCAGGGATCTGGAAAAAATACCACATCCTGAGCCCACATTGGATTTAGACCCATCTGTGAAGATGCGGATTGCGCCTTCTTCCAATAGGTCTTGTGCGTTGTTTTTAAAAATTACCTTGTAGGGCCTTTTGAAGGCATATCGCGGTGGAATCGAGTCCGTATTAGCCTGCAGCAGTGGGACCTCCCTGAGGGCCTCATGCCACAAGTTATGTCTCAGTTTACCGGATCCTACATCAGGTTGTATACCAGTAGAGCGTAGACGTGTCATGGTCATCAAAACAACCTCCTTGATGTATATGTTACGGGGAGTGATACCGAGGATTACCTCCATAGCTCTTGTTGGTGTGGTTCTCATGCCTCCTGTTGTGTTAAGACATGCTGTTCTTTGGATTTGGTCCAGTTTACGGACGACTGTCAGCTGGTTTGCTTTAGCTCCCCAGGCAAGTACTAGATATTTGTGATAAGAAACAAGAACTGGAATTCCTTGTAGAATTGGAAATTAGAAGACACTTAAGAAACGCAATGAATAGATGAATCTAGGAAGTTTTATACTTTTAAACTGTCTTCTTAAGTGATAATTGTAAATATCAGCAGATATAGTTTTCCTGGTTTTCTATATCATTGCACAGTTATACTGATCTTAAATGGGAAAAAGATATCCAGGATATCCCCATAGGGCTAATAATAGCTAAGCTTTAATATTTATAATATTATATCTTCTTCTTTTTTCTATTAATATATTTTAAGTCAATCACAATCACTTCTTGGTCTAGCCAAAAATAATTATTAAACATCAGGTAGGTATCAAATGAAATGTAACTTCCGTCATTCTGACGATGATATTTAATACTGAAACAATTGTCAATTTTCTAGAATTTTTAACATGTTTTTCAATATATTGTGGAATTTTCTAGAAACCTACAAAGTACAGAACCCTAATGTATCAACGTTGAATAAAATCTATTTTCCAGGTTTGCTGGGTAAACTGATTCATAAGATGCATTCTAAAGCCAGTGGTATTAAGTAAATGCATTTATAGCCTCAGGTATATATCCACTTGATAAATTTCAAATAACAAAAAGAATGCCAAGAAACAAAACACGAGAATTGAGAGATGAAGCTGTTTTAGACTTTCTAAGAGAAAAGACGAGCCCTGAAATGCAACAAGGAAGGCAGAAAAAAAATGTCTATTCCTGCAGGGCAGTCTATATATTATTTGGATATGCTTCCAAGTGAATTGGACAAGCTTGAGAGTGGACCATCCTACGTAGTCCCTAATGCTGAAGACACACCTAATGTGGAAGCAGCACCAGGAGGTATGGATAAAGATGAAGCAGGCGAAAACGGATTTGCAATAATTCGGTATGACAAGAATAAATAAAGTTGGAGACTTTGTAGTTGTGAAATTTAGTACTAAGAAGAAATTCAAACATTTTATTGGTACTATTTTATCTGTTCAAGATATAAAATCCTATGAAGTAAAATATCTGAAAAAAAAAGCGAAAATTCGTTTGTTTTCCCTAATATCGATGACATAGCAATTGCCTTTGAAGAGGATATCGAAACTATTCTCAAAAAACCAAAAATTGCCAGAAATATTTTTCGATTTAGTTTGGATTCAAGAGCCTTTAACTTCTGAAGATGTGATTTCTGAAACGTTCCTAGATTTATTTTTAAGGTTTTGTTGACTTTCCGCGTTCAGTCTGTTAAGAGAAAAAGAATCCGATTTTTTTAACGTTTATAATATTTTTGTAGTTATAGTTTTAGGTTTTTTGACTGATAATGTTATTTTAGTTTACCTGCCTAGAAAGTAATTGTTGAAAAAGTTATCTGAATTTTTATCTAGTTTTTCAAATAAAGAAAATGTAAAAATTATTACATTCAATAAATTAGCCTTTTAAATGAAATTTACTGTTTCTAGTTAACTACACAATATGTTAAAAAAATGTTAAAAATTCTAAAAAGATTTTTAGAATTTTCAACATTTTTTCAATATATTGTGAAGTTAACTAGAAACAGTGAGTTTCATTTAAAACACTAATATGAGTAAATTCCACAAATTAAGGGTCGAGACAGTAAATTACATTCAATAAGCTTTACTCATGTTTCATTTTTATGACCCCTAAAAAACCGAACTCAACTGTAACTGTTTGAGGCAATATTTAAGGAGGCAATGTAACCTCTTACCCAGTATATCTTTATAACGATTTTATACGTAATGGCAAATTAGCCCCACATATGGGGTAACTTTGCCCAATACAAAAAAATTACACTGTGGCTCAAAATATGATATTTAATTATTGGGACATGCTCTCTGAAACACTTTTACAAGCCTAAAAATATATTATAAATTACTAGCCTTCGTTTCAAAAAAATTATACAGCAAAATGTCCCAAAAGAGTTGCAAGGTAACTCTACGGTACCATATATATATATATATATATATATATATATATATATATATATATATATATATATATATATATATATACATATATATATAGGGTGTATCTAACAGAAATATTGTAAGTTATAACAAAGAGTCTATTTTTATGAACTGCTTTTTTATTAGATTTTTGTTCAGAAATTTGGAAAGTACCCAACTATGAGCGAGATATTTTCTTTTTGAATGTACTAACTGTAAGTAACTTGGAATCAGTTTGAGGCTAAATTAATTTAAATAGTGGCGGAAATCGTTAAACATAGCAGAAGTTTGAAGAATAAATACCAAAAAACCCAGAAGTTCACTTCGATAAAATTAATATTTTTTTTTGCTATAGACAATAATTTCATTATTATCGTTAGTACAAATTGGAAGAAACTAAATGAATCACAGCATATTATGTGTAAAAAATATCATTTTCCTTATATTTGTGAGTAAGTAGTAAGTGAGTTTATCCGTTAGGTACTTTAGGACCTCATTGTATATATTTTTGACATTATATTGCAAAATACAGTTAAAATTGTTGGAAAAACTAACTTCAACAACAAATAAATTCCGATTGTAAAACTGTTCGAAAAGGATATAAACATGCTTTATAATGTTTTAATAGATTGATCATCTTTGAGTAAACTAAAAGAAAATTAATTCATGTTATCAAAAATCGTAATCGTAGTATCGAAATTCAAATTATCACTTCAAGGCACTAGAAGAAAGACAGTTCGCAGTTAATTTCAGAAAATGCGTTCGAATTTATTAATGAATTCTTCCCCTTGAGGTAAGTGTATTAGTTCGAAAGGTGCCTATACAATAAATTTGGATAAATTTTACACATTTTATGTTCCATTGACCTATTTCGTGTATTTTTTGAAATTAGTGTGATGTGTGATAGCAACGCTTTTCTATTATATATTACAAAATAAATTTGGAAAAGATTAATACATTTTTCGACTAACCTTCTAAAAAACGTTGATACCTTCATATTCTTATAAATCCTAACTTTGAATTACTAACAAAATGAATTAGACTTAAACTGACAGCTGTTTTCGTGTCGCTAAATTGAATAAATCAATTTTCTCCATAAATAGAACATTGCCCTCTGAAACGAGTACATTTTTAAATCATCTGTTTGTGCAACTCTACTTCTGGAAAGTCTATGCATAATTTCACGATTCTTCTAAATGAATTGTCTCAACGCTTACTAAATTTTTCAGATTCTAAAATTACGTCCGACAAACATTCCAGCTACGAAGTCGTTATAATAAGTAACGGCTTCTTTTAACAAAAACTATTACTATGAATAACAGAATGGTAGCAATTTATAATTTAAATATATACTCGCCCAGATGATTTGATACAAGGGTAGGTGAGAAAAGTTTAGAGGCTTTAGTAAGAGAAAGTCTGGTATTTCCATTAGTTGCATCCCTCAGCGAAAAGTTAAATGGAAACAGGCCTCGATAAATTGCATACTTTGAGCCAGGAATTTTTTTTTAAAATAAGTAGCGAAATGGAGCAAACAAAACATTTAACTAGGTCCGTCAAACTGACCCCCTCCTCGCCCGGTTAGATTTCTGTCAAGAAAATGGTAGCACAAATTAAGGACACCTTTTTTTCGGGCTGAGATGGGAAACTCATGTTCGAATGGTTCCTTCCCAGGACCCAGACAGTGTTGGACTCATCCCCATGGGGATGCCTACCAATCAATCCCACTTCTGTCTCGCCGTTACTTCCGCCTCGGAATCACTACCCTAGCATACTTCAAGGCGGGCTACGGTCCCTCACACACTCTCCGATCACTCAGTCATCTTCTCTCTTCTATCACTCCTACCTCTCATGCCATATCAAGCCCTTCTCTACCCCTAATCATATTCTCAGCATTATCTGCACCATGCTTTCATAATACACCTCCTCCCCTAGTTTTTTTGCCAACCTCTTCAACACACCCTCATTCTTCCAGCATCTAAACACATACCCCACATCATCCTCCACCTCACACCTATCGCACAGTCTCGACTCCCTTCTCCCAATCTTGTGGACGTACTCTACTCTCGGCCCATGTCCAGTAAGGAACTGAGGAAAAAAATATTTTCTGCAAAAATTGTCGAAATTGTGCGACTCGTTGCTACAAAACTATTAATAAATATAATTTAAATCAAGAAGCTTATCCTGCATACCAATTTCTTCTGACGTTACCAATTTATCAAGTGGATTGTGAGCTTACCTTCTCTTTGTTGAAGTTTCTAGGAAACATTCCGCGAAATAGATGGTCCAATCATAATTTGGAAGCCCTCATGTTGATGAGCCCAGAAAAAGCGAATTTGAGTTCAATTGACAACGAAGGTGACAATGATGCTTTCGCTGAAACGTGTCCGCTTATGAAAAACTTCTGGATGTTTTAGATTTTCATTTTTATGAACTAATTTCTTGAGTCTATTTTCTATTAGTTTGTATAGTTTATTTTTAAGTTTAAATCTTAATTTTATTCTTTGTTTGATTCATGTCCTTGCCTGAATAAAATGTTATGTTCGTTAAGAACTTTTCTCCTTTGTTTTCTTTGTGGTGATTAATATTGATGAAAAATACTTATTACTATCAACATTATTACTATTAGTTGTAAAAAATTTCGCCTGTAGAGACATTCTCTGGGGCGTTTCCTCTACTTTCCCAGGCCGGTTTAGGTCATTCCATCCACCCCTGATTGGAGCTAACTAGCCTGCAATATATAAGGGCATGCCAGTGTTTCAGACTAATATACGCCATCGGTTTAGTTTTCAGATACATTATGAATATCTGTCCAATTCTGGGTCTCACTATATTTCTCACTATTATCATTTTTCGAATGCACAAAATCGGAATTATTAAAGGTGTAATTTTTCTGAATATTTACGTCGTTAAAATCAAGGTAAATTTTGTAAGAATGTACAAAATCGGAATTATTTTAGGTGTCATATTTCTGAATATTTTCGTCGTTAATCTCAAGGTGAGCTGTTACTGAATTTCTTGTTTTTAACTGATTTGTCTAAAGGAATGTCAAAAGTGACATCACCTACTTTATTACTAATTTGACCAGGAATCTAGACAGGATCAGTCAAATTTCTAATATCTTTTATCAAGACTCTATCACCAATGCTAACATTTTCTTTACAATTTGGGAATGAGAAGGCCAAAGAAGGCCTAATCTAGTTCTTATAATTCTACTAAACATCAAAATCCAAGGGCTTCTTTAAATGCTTTTTTATACAAATTTTCACATTTTTAACCGCGTTCTTAACACCATTAACATTCATAAAACTTTAAAATTCGTGTGAAGGAAATGGTGGTCCATTATCGGAAGCTAGGGTATCTTGGAACTCAAAATGAGAAGTAGCAGTTCACCTCCCCGTTCCGGTCCATCCAATCTCTCCAACTCCCAATGGCTCCTTTTAGAGCGCCCTCATACTCCTCCCACCTTCTCTCAATTTCCTCCTCCATCCATTACTGTACTTCCTCTCTGGGCGCACCCTTTCATTGTTTATTCCTGGCTCTAGCCATCACAACCAGTGGGTAAGGACCTTGACAGCACCACTGCTGCCAGTCCCCCCACTGTCCTGTAGCCCTGCACCACCCTAAGGAGTATCCCTCTCTGCACTCGCAGGAGTGGCCTAATCAGCGCATTCGCCCCCACTCTTTCACCCTACACTTCCACAACAGACAGCATACTTTGCTATATTGTTCTACCAATAACCCTCATCTTCCACTCTCCCAGTCCTTTCACGTTACAGAGCAATCTTCCCAGCCATGCTGTCCTTGCTTTCGCCTTCTGTGCCGTCTTAGCCATATGTGTTTTGAACAGTAGTTGGCTATCTAACCACACCCTTAGGTATTTCACCGACTCCTCCATACGAATTTTCCTACCCTTCACCATCACCCCAACTTCCCTCATCTTGCTCCGTCGCTTCACTATCAGCCCCGCCGTATTTTCTTTAGCCACTTCCAGTCCGCAACGCTCAATCTTCTCCACAATCTTCCTACACATCCTCTCCCCTTTGCCGTACATACCAAACATACGTCATCCGCATACACAATAATGTCACACCCCTCTTCACATACTATCTCACAAACCTCATCGAAGACACACTTCCAGTGCGTGAGTTCTAGAACAGAGTCCTGAGGTACTCCAGCCTCCATCTCATACCTTCTCCCTCTAGAGTCTACTATCACTCGCCCCGTCAAATAATCCTCTACTAGTCTGACCAAACCCTCTCCCACCCTAAGCCTCAGGAACGCGCTCAACACCGGACGTTTACTGACACTGTTGAACGCGTTCCCGACGTCGAAGAACACGAGTAGGGCCAATTTCTTGTTCCTCCAGCTGCCCTCCCTAGCCCTTTCCACCAAACCCATTATCCTGCCCAGTGCAGCGATACATGATTTTCCCTTCATAAACCCGTGCTTGTTTTTCCTAAAACTCCCATTCCTACCAACATCCTCCTCAATCCTATCCTTTGTAATCTCCTCCATCAATTTACCCATACCGCTCAGCAGACTGATGGGCCTGTAGTTCCCTACCCGTTTCCCCTCTTTACCCGCCTTCCTCGCCAGTACCACCTGGGCCACCTTCCATCTTTCCGAGACTTCTTCCTCTCTCAGCACCCTTTTAAATAATTCCCAGAAATACTCCCCATTGTCATTCAACAGCCCCTTCACCACTTCACCACTCAGGCCGTCTATCCCTGGTGCTTTCCTCACTTTAATGTTTCTCCCCCCTCTTCTACTTCCCATTTCTGTACCGACCTAATTCCCCTCCTTTTCCCCACCTCTCTAGTTTCCTCGACTCCACTCCCCCTTCTACCCCTATGAACAGCTTCCCTATAATATCCTTTTCCCAAGCTTCCTCCAGCACCTAGTTCCTATTTCCCCCATCCTTTTCACCGCAACCTCGTACGCCTTTCCCCATGGATTGTTTCCCAATTCCCCCAGTAGCTCTTCCACTCTACGCTCCAGCTCCTTCTTCTTCTCCTTGTAACCCCCTTTTTCCTCTACCCTCTTCCTCTCAGCATCCGCCTTCCTTCTTTCTTACACTCCCTCCACAGCTCCTCTATTTCCTCATTCCACCAGTAATTAGCCTCCCACGCATATTACCCCTCTTTCCCTCTCTTTTACAGCTCTGTATCACCTCGTACAATTTATCTACCTCATGTCCAAGTCCCCTTTCTATCTCCTCTTTCACTTTCTTCCTCATACTATCAGCACTAATCCGTTGCCAACACTTCCTACAGTATCTCTCCTATTCGTTTTCACCAACCCCCTTCCCCCATGCACTGTTTTTAGCATTGAAATCCCCTGTCACCATTTTCCTTATGATCCATTTTCCTTTTGTCACCCTCAGGTCGTCCTCGAGTCATGTCATGCTTCTCTCGTATTCCTCCAGACTAACATTTGGGCTTATATATACATTGTACACCACCATGTCTCCCATTCGCAGTACCACAAATCCATTTCCCTTCCTCACTTCATCCATCCTCAGCCCCTCTCCCACCACTCTTATTCCTACCTCTCCTGTTTCCTCCATAATCCATCCTTGGCAAAAATGCTAGCACAAATAAAAGACACCTAGCATAAACTAACACACCAATTTTTATAGCTAGCATACCAACAATGCTTTTGAATTCACAAGGGGGGGCGATAAAATGTCTCAGGGGAAGTTGCTCTACATTCTTCAACAATTCGTTATTTTTAAACGTCAATACTGTCAGGAGCTATAGCATAAACTTTAGATTCAAGGTATCTTCAGGGAAAAAACCTAAAGGTCTTAAGTCCGGTGATCGAGCTCACCATTCTATTGGACCACACCGTCCAATCCATCTGCCAGGATATTCCTCATCTACATAACGTCTCAGTGCAAAGTAGTAGTGTGCAGGAGCACCATCTCGTTGGACCGTTATTTCCAAGTTACCAAACTCATCTGGATAATCTTCCATAACTTGAAGAATTAACGGTTCAATTACGTTTTCTAACATCACGAGATATATTTCACCGGTTAAATTTGAGTTCAAAAAAAGAGGCCCAACTATGTGGTTTCCCAAAATACCTGCCCAGACATTCACTTTTAATGAGAAATATGTATGTTTTTCATGAAATACGTGAGGATTCACGTCACTTCAATACCTCACATTTTGAGTATTAACATTTTCATTAAGGTGTGATCGTTGAATGATAGACGAATAAAATATTTTCACAGTTTTGCACTACCGGCTATGTCGGAAAGAGATGTCAACTTCAGTAATTTTAAATAAAGACCCTGTATATTATTACCTATTACGGTAACACCTAAAAGTCTAATTACCTAGATTTTTGTATATTTAATATCCTATACCAATTTCATTTAAATGGTTTTTAAGAAATGTTTAGTTTATTACCCAGATAGCACACATCAGTCCAATGGACATCCCATGGACGTCCTCAACTGGAAGTACCGACTATCATTGGATGTCCAGCACAGGATATCGGACTTACAATGGACATCCAATGGATGTCCAAATGTTACCATCCAGGATATTCAATCGGATTCCAGGAAATATCCAAAACTGGATACTTTACGTAATGCTCATGGATATTGTTTGGACTTCTTACGGAATGCTAATGAACATCGTTTGGACTTCCTATGGATATGTACCGCCATGCTTATCCCCCCCTTCCCCTACAAACGCTTGTGCAGGTTTAATGGAAGGAGGTCTTGGGTGAACAAAAATCATTTACTAGAGTTGACAAATATACAGGGAGGTTCCAAAGTAATAAATGCATGTGTAGCTTCACAGGCACTCTTAACGTGAATTCCCGAAACAGGTCGAGTTCTATTTTAATTTACTGCACATGCATGTAAACCACCCCGTATATTTTTCAATATTTAGATTATATGAGCAAAAAGGAAACTGAATTCATGGATTCATGATCCTTTTTTACCCAACTATCAAAAGCCCGAAAATATGTCAAACGAGATATATGAATCTCTTTTAGAAATGTAGTCAGATACAAGTATGGAGTCACTGTTCAAAACGACGTCTCTCAACGATTTTTGGTGCAGAATTCGTGATGAATATCCAACGCTTGCCAAAATGGCTCTGAATATTCTTCTCCCGTTCCCAACAACATTTTGTGCGAAACAGGATTCTCAACCTATGCAGCCACGAAAAGAAAATACCGCAATAGAATGGACGCCGAACCTGATATGAGACTTCAACTGTCTTCTATCAAACCTGACATCAACCAGTTGATGAAAAATAAAAAACAGTTTCATACCTCCCACTAGTTAGATTTTTTTCTTTTTCAATAACTTCTATCATTATTCTTGTTATATAGTAATTTACTAAATAAAATAAGTAGTATCTGTTTCATTATACTTTTATTATGTTTGTAACGAGGTTTCCTTTTTTTGATAGTTATTTTAAGTTTTCATTTGATATTACTTATAGCCTCTAACTTCAGTACAGAAATCATTTTATAAACAGAGTTGCCCAAAAGTCTGGAAACGGCCAATTATCTCGTAAAGTGCTAGTCCTAATTGTACAAAATTTGGGGAACACCTATTTTGGGATACGGAGATTCCAGATTTGTTATTTGCAATGCTGCCAGATTTGCCGTTTCTCTTGTATTATTAGTAACTTTTGTTTTGTTTTTCCGATCCAATACCAGTTCAACCATATGTAACACTTATGATTTTATGTAGTCTGGAAGGTCTTACATACATCAAACAGAAGTCTGGCAACGCCTAATTGTCTTAATACAAACTATTTTCAACTACATTAAAACGTAACAATTGAACGATTGCAACATTTTTAACTCAATGGTTACATTGTCAAGTGTTCAAAATGTGCTCCATTTGTAATTTGACAGTACCCTAATCGATGGTAGAATGCGTCTACTACATTTCCCCATGATTGTCTAGAAATTAACCTTCCACCGGTGGCGCCAAGTCTGACAGACCCGACGCTACTGTATTCGTTCGGCAATCTTCGCGTTACCGCGATATATTGCTGTACGTCTGGGTACCTTCCTAATTTGATGTCTATTAGTCACGTTGCAGAGAGTGGGAGGATATTTTGTATAGTTTGCGGAATATTGTGTGAAAAGTCTGACAGACCCAGCGCCACCGTTTGTGTTATAAGTTTCTGTATAGCGTTCAATTATTTACTTCGGTGCTTGTGTACTAAATAATTTCATTAGGTAAATTTTTGCTGTTGTAATAACTCAACTTAAATGGATCTATGATACAAAATTGGAAGATTGTATATTCGATAATTGATCGTTGTTGCAGGTATGAGTTACGAAAGGGAGCAAGCACGATTACGTAAACTTTGGGAAGAACTTGAACGTGAAGAGGTAGCTGACGATGATGAGAAGAAATTGGCTCAAGAAGAAGATATAGTGGAGAATAGAGACGCTGACAGTGAAACCGAACAAGAAGCGGACAGCGACGAGGGTAATGAAGAGAATGGTCCTGCAGTAACCTCACGAGTACCACAGTTTCTTGGAAAAGACGGAAAGTCCAAATGGCTGAAAGGTTGCCCAAACAAAAGAGTGAGAAGAAGAAGAGATAACATAATTCGCATCCATTTGCCAGGTGTCAGGGCAGTTGCGAAAAATGCGAAATCTGTTCAAGAATGTTGGTCACTATTATTTACAGAAGAAATGCTCAATTCAATTGTTGACAACACAAACAAATACATATCGAACGTGATGTCAACGTATACAAGAGAAAGAAATGCAACAGTTACTGATATTGTTGAACTGAAAGCATTGTTTGGTTTATTATATTTAGCTGGTGTTTTAAAAAGTAGACGCGTAAGTACTGAAGAATTGTGGGATAGAAATTCAACAGGTGTTGAAAGATTCTGGCTTACTATGTCCCAGCAGAGGTTTTTATTTTTATGGAGATGTTTACGTTTCGATGATCTAACAACGAGAGAGGCCAGAAAACAAATAGACAAACTAGCACCAATACGAGATATATTTGATTCCTTTGTTCAAAATTGTAAATCCGCCTACACAATTGGAGAAAACGCTACGATTGATGTGAAATTGGAGGCCTATAGAGGGCGCTGCGGTTTCAAACAGTATATTCCTAATTAGCCAAATAAATATGGAATAAAAATATTTGCACTAGAGGATGCCAATATGTTTTATGTTTCTAATTTAGAGGTTTACGTGGGCCAGCATCCTGAAGGTCCATTTCGTGTACGTAATGACACCTGCAGTATTGTGCAACGAATGGTAGCTCCTATATCAGGGACCCATAGAAACGTAACGTGCGACACTTGGTTCACCACGTTTCCCCTCATAAATATTTTGCTAAGAGATCATAGGCTTACTTATGTTGGAACTGTAAAAAAAACCTGAACTACCTCAGAACTTTGTGAATACGAAACCACATCCTCTATTTTCATCTATGTACGGCTTCCAGAAAGACATTACCATTGTCTCTTATATTCCTAAAAAAGGTAGAAACGTAATATTAGCTTCTAGTCAATATCACGATGATGAAATTGTTTTGTCAACAAACGAAAACGTGAAACCGTCGATCATAACATTTTATAACCAAACGAAAGGCGGAGTAGATACCTTGGATAAACTGTGCGCGACATACGATGTGGCTAGAAACACACGACGATGGCCCATGGTAATATTTTATGCCTTACTCAACATGGCTGGAACTAACTCGTAGATTATGTTTGCTGTCAATAATCCCGATGCAGCACCCCCGAAAAGGAGACACTTGCTATTAATTTATCAGAAGATCACTTGAAGCGTAGATCTTTACAGCAAAATTTGCCACGAGTAGTGCGAGAGCGAAGACAAGAAGTTTCGGGAACGTCCTTGAATGTGGTACAACCGGCAGAAATTCCTCAGGGAATAAGAAAGCGATGCCATTGTTGTCTAAAAGATTCCAAGACGAAATATTATTGTTTCAAATGTAAAAAGTTTATCTGTCTCTCACACTCTCAATTTCTTTGTTTACTATGTAGACAAACGTTTGAAAGTATAAACGTGTAAAGAACTCACATTGTAGTTATGATCACTGAATGGATTTTTATTTTGTTTTGTTTATAATGCTTTTTTATTAGACTAACTGTTATTTTGTTACCTTTCTGTTGTGTTTTAGGAAACAAGCAATAAAATTAATTTGTTTGGTAATTGTTGGGCATATGTTCGGTACATCTAATGCAGTATATTATTGATCATACATTATTTTAACTTGTATACAAAAATGACCCGTAAATACAATAAGGTATACAAAAAAAAAATTGGGTCTGGTAGACCCGGCGCCACTAGTCATGTAAAGAAAAGGGGCGCCACCGGTGGAAGGTTAATCGAGATTCATCGATAATTCGTTGCCTTAGATCTGCAAGACTTGCTGATTTAGTTTTGTAAACTGAATTTTTCAAGTATCTTCAATGAAAATAATCTTCAGGATTGAAATCAGGTGAAAGTGGAGGCCATTCAATTCTACCTCGTCTACCAATCCATCGTCCGGGAAATATCCCATTTAAAAAACACCGGACATTTGCACCAAAATTAGCTGGAGCTCCATCTTGCTGAAACCATATCTGATTAAAATTGGCTCCAAACAAGATTCTCAGTGTAGGTACAATTCTATTTCTAAGTAGAAGTTCATATTTATCTGACGTTAAATTTCCTTCGATAAAGAATGGCCCAATTAACTGAGTACGAACTATACCTGACCAAACATTTAATTTTTGTGGTTCTCACGCATCCAGTGTGGATTTACGTCACTCCAGTACCTTAAATTGTGTGAAGTGTAAAGGTTGATTCATCGGAAAAACATATTCTGTTAACAAAATTTTCAATTTTATCCATCATTTCCTCAGTAAACTCAAATTTACAATCGAAGTTATCTTCACTTAATTCTTGCAATAACTGAATTTTGTATGGTTTAAATTTAGTCTTATGTAATACACGTGAAACTGAAGAACGATCTACATCATGTACTTGTGCAACCCTGCGTGAGGATGTATGTGGATCTTCAACAAAACTCTAGAGTTTTGTTGTCATTCATAACTGTTTTCAGTCTACCTGATCGGTATCTATCGTTTACTCCTCCAGATTCCTCAAATCGCTTTACAGTTTTTTGTACCGTCGCCTTATGAATAGGAGAACGGTTTGGGAAAGTATCGTTGAACAAATTGGCGCCTTCGCAATAAGATCTTTTTCTGTCGCCGTACCCTCTCATCATTAGAATAGTAATTCGTTCTTTTTCGTTAAGAGCCATTTTAGAGAAGCAATTTACCTTGCATAACTTTTCAAAAAAACACATCAAACTACTGTCAGTTTTAGTTGATAATGTAAATGGTGAACAAATGTCAAAATCATAGCATTCTACATTTAAGCATTTAAATTACTTCAAATCTACATATTTTTTACTGTTTTATGTATTTAAGACCTTCTAGACCACATAAAATAATAAGTGTTGCATATCGTTGAACTTGTGTTGAATAGGAGATTCCAAAAA
Source organism: Galeruca laticollis (assembly GCA_963921935.1). Taxonomy (NCBI): domain Eukaryota; kingdom Metazoa; phylum Arthropoda; class Insecta; order Coleoptera; family Chrysomelidae; genus Galeruca; species Galeruca laticollis. The sequence continues at coordinate 207,821,800 of OY998177.1, forward strand.
TGACTGAATATACAGGATGATATTTGAAAAACCAAAGTTACTAATAATATAAGAGAAACCGCAAATCTGGCAGCATTGCAAATAACAAATCTGGAATCTCCATATTCCAAAATAGGTGTACCCCAAATTCTGTACAATTAGGACTAGCAGTTTACGAAATAATTGGCCGTTTCCAGACTTTTCGTCCAGTCTGTATAAGATTTATAATAATTTAATGGGTAGAAATCATGTTATATATCAGTTTTGTAATTATTCTAAGTTTTCGAGTATATTTTATTTACTCTTTGGCTTCTGTATACAAATCATTTTATACATATAAAATATTCATTCCGGTTTTGAGCTCAAAATTTCAAAATATTGGTTTCCCCACTGCCACGAGATATGGAGTAGGTAACGCGCAGGTCGAACTAACCAAGAGAGGCGGAAAGTAAGGCTGAATACAGAAAGTTTTTGAAAGGAGAAGACAGTGCTGGCTGACTACCATTTGAGGCTGCTAGCTATCGTTCACCGCTTCGCCTGCCGATTTGTTTTTTTGTACCTGTTTTAATTTCAATTGAATTATTTTTTTAAACACATAAATAAAGCCTTAAAATCAGTGGCTGTGAAGGTAAGAATTTTCAGAATTAATAATTCGGAAATAAGTGGTCTTTTCAATCGCGAATAGAGAATAATGATTCAGTTAAATTTCATTCTATGATAAATTTGAGTATTTTTGTGAAACCGGAGTGCAATAAAACCTTATTATATATTTTCCGATTTCCCATACACGCTCCTGTTGAAATCTTGGAGAGTGCCAGGTATATAAACTAGGGCTCCCTGATATTTTAATCCGTGGACTACCACCCTTATTATATTTTTTCGATTTCCTATACATGTTCCGATTGAAATCTTGGAGAGTGCCAGGTATATGAACTAGGACTCCCTGATATTTTAAGCCGAGGACTACAGCCCTTATTATATATTTTTCTGAAATTGACTGTCTCGACCCTTACTTCGTGGAGTATGCTCATATTAGTGTTTTTAAATGAAACTCACGGTCTCTAGTTAATTCCACAATATAATACAAGTTATTGAAAATTCTTAAAAATTGACAATTGTTTCGATAAATCAATATCATCGTCAGAATGACAGAAGTTACATTTCATTTTATGCCTACCTGATGTTTAGTAGTTATTTTTGACTAGACCAAGAAGTAACCTAACTTGTGATTGGCTTAATATATGTTTATAGAAAAAAGAAGATGTGATATTACAAATATTGAAGCTTAGATATTATTAGCCCTATGGTGATATCCTTGAAGAACTGGTAATTAGAAGACATTTAAGAAACCCACAATATGAAGTTGTCAATGAACAGTTAAATCTAGGGAATTCTCCACTAATAAACTGTCTTCTTAAGTGATAATTGTGAAGATCAGCAGATATAGTTTTCCTGGTTTTCTATATCATTGCACAGTTATACTGATCTTAATTGCAAAAATGATATCCAGGATATCACCATAGGGCTAATAATATCTAAGCTTCAATATTTGTAATATAACATCTTTTTTCTATAAACATATATTACGCCAATCACAAGTTAGGTTACTTCTTGGTCTAGCCCAAAATAACTACTAAACATCAGGTAGGCATAAAATGAAATGTAACTTCTGTCATTCTGACGATGATATTGATTTATCGAAACAATTGTCGTCAATTTTTAAGAATTTTCAATAACTTGTATTATATTGTGGAATTAACTAGAGACCGTGAGTTTCATTTGAAAACACTAATATATTTCTCTATTTCCTTTACACGTTCCGATTGAAATCTTGGGTGCCATGTATATAAACTAGGGCTCCCTGATATTTTAATCCGAGGACTACTGCCATTATTATATATTTTCCGATTTCCTATACACGTTCCGATCGAAATCTTGGAGAGTGCCAGGTATATAAACTAGGGCTCCCTGATATTTTAATCCGAGGACTACTGCCCTCATTATATATTTTCCGATTTCCTATACACGTTCCGATCGAAATCTTGGAGAGTGCCAGGTATATAAACTAGGGCTCCCTGATGTTTTAATCCGAGGACTACCGCCCTTATTATATTTTTTTCCGATTTCCTATACACGGTCCTATTGAAATCTTGGAGAGTGCCAGGTATATAAACTAGGGCTCCCTGATATTTTAATACGAGGACTATCGCCCTTATTATATTTTTTCCGATTTCCTAGACACGTTCCGATTGAAATTTTGGAGAGTGTCAGGTCTATAAACTATGGCTCTCTGATATTTTAATCCGAGGACAACCTCCCTTATTATATTTCTCCAATTTCCTACACCCGTTCCCACTGAAATCTTAGAGAGTGCCAGGTATGTAAACTAGGACTCTCTAATATTTTGATCCGAGGACTACTATTGCTACCGGAAATTTTGAAGAAGTGCCAGGCGTCCTAGTCAGAGATTTGCGTCATTTATTTATTCAAGGACCAAAACCACTTCTGTATTATTTTCCCGATCAATTAATACGTTACGTTTTAATATCAAATGCTATTATACATACCGGGTGTATCAAAAGTAATTGCTAGAAGTAACATTTAACCCGTTTTATTTATTAATCTGCTGAATGAAAGGACCACCGAATTTTGAAGTTTTGCTGTATTCTTTTATCACTTCTCTCTCATGTAAAATATTTTTATGCTTATAAACCTCTCTCGCTTATATCCTGTCCGCTTCGTCTCTAATTAACGCATATGTAAGGTACCTATAGTTTGCTTATATGTTATATGTGCTTTGGATACCAGGGTATTGTCTCCCTTTACGCATAATAGTTTTTTTGTAACGACTTAGTCAGCTCTAGAAAAAGAATTGTAATATAACCAATCCGAACCTTTGTGTTTTACTGCCCCACTATAGATTATAATATCCCTATGGTAGAGTAGTTGTTTGGCTGCACGAATTTAGCTTTCCCGTAATGTGGGCCAGGTGAATAACTTGTTTCAGGACCAGGCAGAACGTTTTTTTATTCTAGCAGTAACCGTCCACCGCTAAACTCCTGGAACTTACTGTACCTCCATCTGAGGCTACCTGGATCTCTTGACGATTGAAGTCAAGGCGCCTGTGGAGGCAACCACGTTAAAAATCTGGCGCCCGAGATTTCAAATGTGTCAGAAGTGACGTACCGAGGCAGTAAGTGGTAGGGCAAAAGGCTGCGACACGAAAGCAAGACACGGCATATGCTTACCTTGGTAAGAGAAAAATAGAAACCTCTAAGTCACTGAGTGATTTTGTTAGCGATAACGACTCAGAAATGTTTCAAGATGATGTATTGGAAGAATTGGTCCAATATCTCACTTCGATGCGCGCAACTGTTGAGAAGTATTTTCCCGAAGTACAGAATACAAAAAGGAAACTGAATTCATGGATTCATAATCCTTTTTTACTCAACTTGCAAAAGCCCAAAAGTATGTCAAACAAGATATAAGAATATCCTTTAGAAATGTCGTCAGATACCAGTATGGAGTCACTGTTCAAAGCGACGCCTCTCAACGATTTTTGGTGCAGATTTCGGGATGAATATCCAATGCTTGCCAAAATGGATCTGAATATTCTTCTCCAGTTCCTAACAACATATTTGTGCGAAACAGGCTTCTCAACCTATGCAGCCACAAAAACAAAGTACCGCAATAGAATGGACGCCGAACCTGATATGATACTTCAACTGTCTTCTATCAAACCCGACATCAACCAGTTGATGAAAAATAAGAAACAGTTTCATACCTCCCATTATTATTTTTAATATCTTCTATTATTATACTTATTATATAGTGATTTACTAAGTAAGTAATAAGTAGTAACTGTTACATTGTACTTTTATTATGCTTATTAATAAAGAATACATTTTTAAAAACAATTGTTCCATTGTAGGGTTCCGTCAAGAATTTCGCTTTCCAAAAGGGTTCCGTCACCAAAAAAGTTTGAGAACCGCTGCTTTAAACTATTATCATATTAACTCAATTGATATGTCAATGTCACTATCGAGAACACTATATTTTCTAATTACCTATTAGTATCTCTCTATTATGTAATGTAGGGATTCAGGAATTTTCCACAATTTCAACGTATATTATAGAATTCGCCGAATACTGGTTCCTATACTTTTCTCTAGGAATACTATTGAAGTGCCTATTATAATGGCGAATCGCAGATTTCTATTCCTTTACTATACATACACACTACCAAAATGTACAGAAGTATTTATTAAAATTTAAACCCGTTCCTATCAAAAATGTCTTAGCAAATTCATAAAAAACTAGAGGACAGGAAAAACTGTATTTATTTTTGAGGCTGTCTGGCGAAGTTGGGTGTGGTTCACTATGAATTTTAACTAAATATTTAAGGTGTTACTTAGGGTGCCCTCTGATTCATGCCCAAGCCTAACTCCACGTTCACTTTTTCCCTGAAAATCAGAAAGAGGGGGAAAACATAGACCTACCTTAAAAAATACTATTCTTTAATGTGCTAACTATTGAAAAAAAGTTTTACAAGAAAACAAAGATTACAATGAAAAAATATACTATTACTAATAACGTTATTACCCAAAGGAGTTATTTCAGAGATGAGACTCTTTACTCTCTTTGAGTTTTGGCACCATGTATAAATTTCTCAACTATATTGGGGTTTAACGATTTTTAAAATACTAAATAATTCAATGTTATATTCTTTATATTTGCATTTTAATGCATGAAAATTTATTTAAATAAAAATACAGTGATTTCAAATATTTTAATTCAAAGAAATTTTATTTAGGGATACAAAATTTGATACGCCTATGTGCTATCAAGTTATCAATAATATCTAATTATTTGATGGATATTGTCAATACGTACATGAATAAAATAGTCCAATTACCATGTATGTGTTTACGATTAATATAAAAATATTCGTAGACACACTTTTATTTTTTCAAAATATATTTATTTGAATATTAATTACAATAAAACTTGGAAATACAAAAGTAACTTGACAATAAACTGTTAATAATAACAATGAATAGAAAAATTGAATTAAATTAAAATTATTTAATTAATGAATTTTACATAGTCATCCACCTATATTTATTACATCAGTGTTTTGAATTTGCTGATCGCGTTGCTAGGTGTTTTGAGTTTGCAGACCATGGGACAGGGTCGAGGTCCATTCACATTTCACATTTCACATTTCTCCTCCCTCCTTTGGTCCTCGAAGTCTCTGACAACAACTCTTGAAAAATCTGGATTTGAGTTGGTTGTAGCTTGGGCTCATATAAGAATTTGGAGATTCTCGTCCTTTTCTTCACAGCAACTGTTATAAAAATGCCTAAAACAGTTGAAATTATAATGAAGGAAACAATGCTAAGCCCTGCGGAAAATTGTGGCAGAAGATGTATCGGTTCGATGGGTTGAAGTTGACCGTGCGTCTCTGGAATTTGGAGTTTCTCTATCTTGATTTCGTGCTTCGGATACAGTTTGATTTGGACTACCTGCGGCACTGACAGTTCTTGGATAGTTTTCCTGTTGTACTGTTTTTCTTCTGTGACAATCATTTGTTATTGAGATGCTACTTCTGCTAATAATTTTATTTTGAATTTTTATTGGTTGAGCTATTCCCAATAAAACTACTTTTCTTGTTTCTTGAGAAAAAATCTCCGTTGATATGGATTTATTACAATTTTCCACATTTGGAATTTGGCACTGAGATTTTACGGGTTTTGTGCAGATAATTTGTTCGGCTAGATTGGTGCACGCTTCGTACTAATTACCATTTGCGAAGTAATGCGCAGGTGGCAGAATCATTATGTGATCATTATTAGGGATGGGGTAGATTCTAAATGTGGGATAAGCCTCTGGATAAAGGATAGGGATTTTTAATATTATGAGCATTGTCTTGGTGGGAACACAAACTAAAGATTTTGATGACTCAATGAGTTTGTAAGGATGCTCGTCGCTGATTAAAAGGGCGTTTTTGAGAATATATTTCTAACAGTGTTTGTTTTAATGTTTCCAGTTCGTCTACAGTACAGAGCTCAATATTTAAAAGATCTAGTTGGGATTAGTTTTAAAAGGAATTCATTCACACTTTGGAGATTGAGAATTTCGTTATTAACAGCAACGTATCCATTGAAATCGGATGATAACTTACTTACTGCAGGAACAATTACTTTACTATTATTGTTTATTAAATTTAAAAGATTATTTAATCTCGTTTCAATAGAATAACCAAAAGAGATTTCTTTGTTAAGTTTAGTTATAATTCCATTTTCTTTGAGTTCTATTGCAGTAATATGTTATTTTAATAATCGTAATCGTCAGGATTTCCAGTTATGTACTTGTTGTGTCTAGAAAGTTAAACAATCCTCTTTTATGCTTACTAGTTATTTTATGAAGATTGTCTTTTGCTTAATTTAGGAGGTGATTATATTGAAATTTCAAAGATGCTAAAGGTCCGTTTTCTAAGGGTGAATCGAAAAGGTCATTGGTCATTGCGGTCTATTTCTAAAGTGTTAGCTAATTTCTTTAAATTAATATGTAAAAGATGTCTATGATAATGACTACTTTCATTTGATTTGCCAAGTTTTTCTACATAATAACCATTATTGGGGATTTCCTGTATCTTGATAAGATGTCCCACGCGTAGGGTCGTCCTGCAAAGAAGTTATTTCTAAAATATCCCTTTTTTCACTTTTAGCAAATTTTAAGTGTGTACTTGTTGTTGCTGTTCATTTGTCTTGCCGATAATTTTTGTTTTATTTTGTTTTTTCGGAGGTAATCTAGAATAAGGGGAGCTCAATTTAGGTCGATTTTTTCTTGTGGTTACTTAGAGAAAGGAAGATTGATCGATTACAGGAATTGATTCGGCTTTTTCATATTGTTTATCTAAAATGTTCTGACGTTTTTCTTTTTCTTTAGTATATAAGTCAGTTATAAAAGGATGTAGTTCGTCTTTATGTCTTTGGTTGTATGTTTCATATAATGGGAGATCAAAACCAGAATGTATTTCTTCAGCTTAAGGGCCATATAGAATAGAAAAAGGTGAGAAGTTAGTGGCACTATCAATGGACTGATTATAAATTAAAATGGCATTTGTGAAGTTATCGTCTAAGGGGTCTTCTGGATTTTGTTCTCGTAATGTTCTAAGTTTTTCTATTAGGGTAGAATGGAGCCGTTCAACAGGGGAATTAGAAGATGAGTTATTGACTGTTGTGAAATGAATTTCAATTTTATAAAGATTCATAAATTCTTTAATTACAGCAGAATTAAATTCAGTGCCATTGTCACAAACTATTTTTTTCGGATAATTATGATGAGAGAAATGGTGTCCTAATTTACTAATTATTGAAACATAAGTTTTATCAGAAATTTTATAGCATTGGGCATATTTGCTGAACGAGTCGACAATTGTTAAGTAGTAATATTTGTTACCTTTGTTACAGTGGAGCAAATCAATATGAATTAAGTCAAAAGGTTTTTGTCCTAATAATGGACCTAATTGAGGTAATTTATAAGTGTGCCGTTCATATCTATTTTTTCAACAAATTTCACATTGGTTAATAAAATTTGTAATTGTAGTTTGCATGGAGGGCCAATAAAATTGATTTTTCAAGTGTTTATAGATTTCAACTATGCCGTTATGATTTTCGGTATGATACTGTTTTACACACTCTATTTGTCTTTGTTTTTCTTCTATGTCCTGTAGTAATTTATTACAAAAAATGGCCTTAATGTTCGTGTCAAAAGTTTTCTTAAAGTATTCACAAAAAAGGTCGAAATTCATGTGGTACATGTAACGCAAATTTTTCATTAGGTCTAAGTATGTTTTTAAGAGCATCAGATTTTTCCATTCTCCAATCATCAGTGAGAGTTACGGTATGCCTATGTTTATTAAAACATTTTTTACAAATGATGTCGTATTCTTAGGAGTTAGGGACAATAAGAATTTGATTTGTAGCTGAATTGATAGGATCTTGAGATATAGGGATTCCAGAAATCGGATTTTCAATTGCACTGTGATTAGTATCATCGCTAAGAGATTGGTTTTTCTCGAAATCTTCAGGAAATTCGTCAAAATTGTCTGGAGGTTCGGCACATATAGAAGAAGATGAAAGTACATTGACCTGTACTCTAGAAAGACAATCGGCAACTTGATTTTCTTTGCCTTTTCGGTATTTTACGTTAAAATTATAGTCTCAAAGTTTCAGTCGTCATCGGGCTAATAGGGATGTGGGATCTTTAATTTTACAAATCCATACAAGGGGATTGTGGTATCTTTCGAATGTGAATTTTTGGACCATTCAAGTGCGGACGGAAATGTTTACAGGAATCTAATGTCGCCAAAAGTTTTCTTTCGATAGTTGAATAATTTTGCTCGGCTGAGTATAAAGTTCAGAGCCTATGGCTATATTGGAAGCGTCAGTTGTCAAAACAAAAGGTTTTGAGAAGTCGAGATATTGGAATACTGGGACATTGCACAAGAGTTGTTTGCATTTCTCAAAGCATTCTTTATAGTTGGCATCTGTTGGGTCGATGTCAGCTCCTTTGCGGGTGCATCGAGAGAAGGGCGATGTTATTCTTGCAAAATTTGGATTGAACCTTCTATAATATCCAATAAGTCCTAAGAAGGATCTCACTTGTTTTACATTTTTTAGTATTGGACAATTCTTAATAGCCTCTCTTTTAGTAAGATTGGGCTTAATGCCTTCGGCAGTTAGGATATGACCAAGAAAGCGACTTCTTTTGTCAGAAATTCGGATTTATCTAATTGGATTTTTAAGTTAGCTATCCAAAATGTTTCAAAAAATGCGGCAATGTGGACTAAATGATCTTGAAGAGACTTAGAAAAAATAATGACATCGGCAATATAGACAAAACAAAATTTGTGGAGAAAGGGTCTGAGGATGGTACCCATCAATTTTTCAAGAGTAGAGGGTCCATTTTTAAAACCAAATGGCATTCGTAGAAACTCATAGTGGCCGTGGGGTACGGAAAAAGCAGTTTTCTCAATTGAATTTGGACGAACTTCAATTTGATGGAAACCTTGAGCTGGATCAAGAGTAGTAAAATACATGGATTTTCCTAGATTATTTAGTATGTCATCGATATTTGGGAGGTTATATTTATCTTCGACAGTGTTCTCATTCAATTTACGATAATCAATAACCATACGGAATTTTTTCTTGCCAGAAGCGTCTGGTCTTTTGGTACAATCCATACAGAACAGGAGATATTGAGGGCCTAATAATTTTTTTATCGAGTAATTGATTAATCTATCGAAATTAACTGTCTCGATCCTTAGTTCGTGGAATATGCTCATATTAGTGTTTTTAAATTAAACTCACGGTCTCTAGTTAATTCCACAATATAACAAAAGTTATTGAAAATTCTAAAAAATTGACAATTGTTTCGATAAATCAATGATATTGATTTATCGAAACAATTGTCAATTTTTTAGAATTTTCAATAACTTTTATTATATTGTGGAATTAACTAGAGACCGTGAGTTTCATTTAAAAACACTAAGATTAATCTATCTATTAATTTCCTCCTGCATTGCTTTCGGATGTCGTAAATATTTAACGTAAATAGGATTTTCATCACAGTTATTGTCATAGAAAATATTTTTATATTTATTTCAGAGCTTTGAAAAGTTTTCTCTTTCTTCCTGGTTTAGGTGTTGAGTGTGGATTATCGATGAGTTAAAATTACTTGGATCATTAGATATTACGTATTTAAATAAATTTTCGACATGCATTGGTTCTATTGACAAAGGACAAATATCGTTAATGTAACCTTTTTTGGCAGTATGAATTGATTCAGGAATTTTAATATTATTTATTGTAATTTCGGGAAGGGTTATGTCGCCGTTGAGAATGTGAACAGGAATTTTATTGTATAAGGTATCAAAAGGAATAGTAATATTAAGACGTTTTAATGTTAGTAATTTATTTTGGTGATATATCAAAGAATATAAACGTTCTAAGTCATAATTTCCTAATAATATGTCAAAATCTTCACTCCAGTCGGAAATTCTAGCGTCAGTAGGTTCTAAAATTTTAAATTCTTTAAGCAACGTTGTTTTGGTATTCGAGTTATATTTTCGTGTTATTTTCATGGACGTCAGTGTGAATGGTTTATTATAAATATGATTTGAGTTGTAGAATGTGGAAGCTATAGGAGAAATGTAGGAGAAATGATAGTATCTGATCCTCCTGTATCTATTAAAACTTTTAGATTAGAAGTTGGCATAATGAAGTATGGTAGTTGGGATCGTTGCGAGTATTATTAAGATTTATTGGAATGGCATTTCGTAAGGGGCCTCTTGAAAATTTTCGTCTTGACCGTCTGCGGTAGTTTCAAAATTTTCGTTAGGATCGTCAATGTCTAAAGTATCATGAGAATTTCCGAAGTTTCCATGTTGGTCAGAATTAACATTAAAATTCAAACTTCTTCTTGTCGTAGTACTCATAGGTTGGTTTCTGGTAGAAATTGTTGGTACTCCATTCATTGGTCTTGGAACATTTAGTGGAGTTTGAAAATTTCTTTGGAATTGCGGTGTATGAAGATTTGGATTATTTCCGAAAGAATAAGACGGTTTATTAAATGACTGATTATTTTCGAAAGTGTTATTGGACTGTAGTCTGATAAAACTATTATTATTTCTAGGAGGGTTATTATTTTGAAATCTGTTTATAGGAGTAATCGCGGCATTTGAATGGAAGTTGTTTCGAGGAGAAAATGTAGTATTCGGGTTAGTACGATTCTGCGTAAAAGATTGATTGGATTTATTGTGATTAGGATTAAAAGAATTTTGTTTCGGTTTATGAAGATGAGGTAACTTTATTTTGTTGACTCCTTAGGAAACGGTATCTAAATTGATCGGGAATTTTAATAGTTGAAGAAGGTAAAAACATTTGTACAACAATAAACTGTTTGTGCTTACAATAAAACACATTCACAAAAACGGTATGAACTTACCACTTATTTTAGAATCGATAAGGAATCAAAATTGTAGTGACTACTACACCAATTGGCGAATTTTAGTGGCTACTACAGTTTGACAAATTGTTTACGAGAAATGCAAATTTATTTCGATGAAAAATACCGTTTGAAACTATCTATTTATTTATTATTTTTGTAATGACTGTGCCGTCAGCTATGTCACTGAGATAAAGTCTGAAAAAGAAAATATATTCTGAGGAACATAAACTGAACTAATTGGACTTTTTTTTATTCAATCGAAAGAATCCGAGAAAATTTTTAACCTATATTCAAGAGGGTTTGAATTAAGTCTGATAATCCCAACTGGTTTTTTTTTTGTTTCTACTTTTACTAATTAGTTTAGTAGAACAGCGATATAATAATAATAAATTCTCCTGTTGTTACAGATTAAATCATGCCTAATCGTCACATTCAGATTATTTTGGAGAAACAAGATAGAGAATTGCTCTTGGCTGAGCAAAATTGTACAGCGTTATATGGTTTAGATGTCAGAAATAAACATCAATCTCCCTTTTTCAACAAAACAACAAGAGGTAAGTTAGATTTTCATATGACAATGTGTTTTTTGTCATAAAATCGAGCAATCGAGTATCAAAAAAAAATCCTACAGCCGTGCATTTTAGTCATGAGATATAAAAATCTCTGAGGGGAGTTTCCAAAGTATAAGTAAATGTTTTTATACATATGAAAGAAATTGGGAATGTAATTTGCATACAGGTTTTCTTCCAGAGCCGCAGACTAATTCCTCATCTTCAATATATCTTTTAATCCTTCAAATAGTCCTTATTTATTTTTATTCATTTGTTAATGTTTAAATCAATAGCAGAAGGGAAAATGAATTGTTGGAAGCATATTAATTCTAATATCTTTAGATAAAATATTGCGGGGGTTCCCAATATTTTCGTACCCTAGAGAGCATTCTAAAATATCTGTAACGCGGGGGGGGGTCACCAGGCCTATATTTGGACAAGGATAAAATAATAGACAAAAACAATTTTAAAATAATGAAATTAGTGTTCAAATCACATACATACACAAAGAAACACATATACTAATCGTAATCCAAGGTAAACAAATTCAAAGAAATCATTTTATAAAAATAAATAAAAGGAAAAATATCAACCTGTCAGTGTGATACATGGATTGCATTTCATTGGACATTGCCTCCTAATTAGGTGCCATAAGTCCTCCGATAAAAAAGATTTCGGGAAAATATTCTTAAGGTCCCAAATCTCTAGTTCTTCTGTTTTTTTCCTGAACAAGATCTGCAGTACCTGCAGGTACTTCCATTAAATTTATTATTATTAGTTGGACTGATACACAAGAAGAGAGCTAGCTCAGCTCTTCAAACTGTTTTTGAATTATTTGAATGTTTAATTTATTGTTATGTATCTAGCATTTTCTTCATATGTGGGAAACGCACGAGAGACTTTATCTGCAGATGTAATGTCAACAAATTTGGCTTTAAATGAGTTTACATATCTTACTCTTCCAATTATATTTTTAATAAAATTAACTGTCTCGACACCTACTTCGTGGAATCTACTCATTTTACTGTTTTAAATGAAACTTACTGTTTCTAGGTAATTGCACAATATATTTAAAAAAATTTAAAACTGATCTTAATTGGAAAAAGATATCCTGGATATCTCCATAGGGATAATAATATCTAAGCTTTATTATTTGCAATATAATTCTTCTTGTTTTTTCTATTAACATATATTAAGTCAATCACTGGTTAGGTCACTTCTTGGTCTAGCCAAAATAATTATTAAACATCAGAGAAGCATCAAATGAAATGTAACTTCTGTCCTGACGATGATATTTACATCGAAACAATTGTGAGTTTTTAAAATGTTTTAAATATATTGTGGAATTACCTAATTTTCATTTTTATCGTTTATAAATGTTTTTTATTTCTTCAACTTAGTTCACAAATCTTGTAAGAACTTTGCTAAGCCAGCGTAACTGTGTATGCAGGATGAGATCATGTACTTTATCTTCAGTATCTTCGAAGATGGTCTTGAAAAGTCGGTATTGCAATGGAGCTGTTCGAATACAGTTGATTACCTTTGTAACAATTTTCATGTTCAAGGGGGAGTATTTTACAACACAAAACTTCCTGATGGATAATACAATGGTAGGACATAAGTCTTGGAAATTATTAATCTTTTTTGCATTGCTGGTGCACCATCTGTGGTTATCGTAGACAGCTTGTGCAAAGGCATATTTATCTACTTGGCCATTAAGTGGTACGTGGAAGATTTGAAGAGAATGTTTCTTTAAATGCGTATATTGATGCACCACCACCAGCTCTACTGTAATTAGTTCTGATAAAATGATAGACTTCAAAGTTTTTTGGTTGTGTAATATTGGACGCTTTAAGATAAGTTTCTTGGAGGCATATGGAGTCTGGCTTTTGAATGAATGTAAGATATTGTAGACGTTCAACACGCGGATAATATCCATCATAATTACACTGTTATATTGTGAGTTTCATTAATATATATATATATATATATATATATATATATATATATATATATATATATATATATATATATAGTAATTATTAAAAATTATTGAAATGGTTTAAATTTTACAAATTAAGCTGGTAGGTAGTTGAGGGCAGAAGTTTTTGTAAATCGAAAGTTTGCTGAGATATATCGATATCATCACGGATGGAGTCATTTGCATTTGTGGATGCTAAACTTGCTAGCTCATCAGTTTCGTTGGGGTTTTAGTTTTTTTCTGCAGTCTAGTAATAAGGGATCTATCAGATGGAATTGGAAAAATGTGTGAAATAACTTCAAGGAGGGCTTTAATGTTGGTGGTGGTTATTGGCCTCTTTTAGAGGATCACTATTAGCGAAGGAGTTTTCTAGAAAAGCTATCATTTGTAGGGATAATATTGAAATATTTTCTCGATCAAATCAACTTTTCAATATTGGATAGAGAAGAGGGGCTAATTCTGCAGACGTCAGTTTGGAATCTCTTTTTTGGAATTGATTTCGGTGTTACGAACGAGGTAATAGATGAGATGTAAATATGTAAGGTTGTAGGACAAGCAGTAACTGGCATAGGAGGAGATTGAAGACTGGTATCCAAGGAATGTGTTCTGTTAATACCAGAGGAAGTGGGGAAGCCTCGTAGTATTATAGGCTGCTCTGTAGGTTTATGATCTAAAGAATTATCATTGGTGGTAGGTTAAAGGTGGTTGCAGGATATTTCTTTTGGATTTTGGCAGAAATCAGCAGTGTTTCCATTTTACTAACACATGAAAGCATTCAAGTTTATCTAAAGTTATGAACATTCTGTAGTTTGTGTTTTCACGTAGGATTACGATTGATGTTTGTATATCAAAGAGTTCCTTGTCAGGTATTACATTGATGGATTGTCGGAAACTGAAAATATGCGCATATTCATCCTCTAGTGACCAACATCGGATGAAGGACATGGGAGAGGCGAATAATAACCGGGCTTCATTCTTCAGTTCAGTTTCAATAATTGAGTTAGGAATAGAGGGACAAGCACTAGGAAGTAGTTACTTTTTTGCAGGTGAGATAAGCCTAAAAATTGGAATGGTAAGTTCATTGATTGTAATAGAATGAAGAATTTTCATAATATTATCAACAATAGATACTGAAGATAAATAGATACATATATGGTGATTAGAAATGCGGGAAACGAATGTTACTCCTTTTGTAGTTACGATTTCACATATTGCCTTGATGTAGTCAAAAAGACAACATCTGGGAGAGCATTCATGACGATTGCTTGGCTTCTGCTTGGGAATGATTTATGAGTTTGAGCTTTCTTAGAAGTATTTCTAGTAACTGCTGCGAAGCTAGTTGCGACTGTCTGAGACTAGATCGTGGTTGCCATTGTTTGGTAATAATATTTTAGATGCCAAGATATTAAATGAATTTGGCCAGAAGAACTGGCCTATTTATTTAGTTGTCGATATACAAATTGAAATAAATCCACTTACCATCTATAAGAAAAACTGATAATAAATACTGGAGAAAACAATTTTTTTCAAATTTTATTTACAAAAATTTGTTACAGTTTGAGATTTAGATGTACAATTAATGTTGAACGAAAATCTAGAACAAACTTCATTTGTATATATATATATATATATATATATATATATATATATATATACAAATGAAGTTTTATATGTAAATTAATACAGTTCTGATATTTCAAATTTTTAAGAATTTCATTTATGCAATACTTCCGGAAAACCCTATATTGTCTATAAAATCTATATGGTTGAAAAACCCTGTATTTGTAAGATTTGGCAGATCATTTAATTTCTGATGACACTTACCTGTCACAATTGAAAAATGCATTCAAGGTTAAAGAAAATAGAAGTCATTACAAGGTATTTACTTATAATAAAAGTATTCCAAATCTGTGATAACAAAAAATAACAAATTTAGTTTTTTTTTTCAGAAAAAAGGAAAGTTTGCAGTCACAGTAGGATGTGGTTATTTATTTAAGAAAAATTGAGTTTCATAATCCGAACGGGGAACATTTCATGTCAGATCTCTCCAAAAATTTTGTATAATTAGTATTTAAACATTGTAATTAATTAATATAAGGTATTATTCAGCATATTCAAAATAAATTGAGTGCGTGTATTTTCGAAAATTAGTGTGTGCAGTTGTACGAGTTGGCAGTTTCTTCTCTACATCCAGGCCTCTGGGGAGTTCGCTCCAGAATTATTATTATTATATCATTGAACATAAGGCCTTGATACAAAATTAAAAGTAGATGCATCTAAGTCCTGAGATTGAATATTGAATTCAATTAACTACGAAATATAAGTATACTTATCGACCAATTGAATAGTGGAAGAAATTAGTAAAAAATATTGTGTATTTGACATTTACCGAGGAACTGAGTGACAATTCTAAATTCGAAATTTTTGAAAGGAAATTAGAAACTTTTATTAGGAGGTTATTTAGTTTGTAGGTTGTTTTAATGTTAATTTAGTCGTAAAAGATACGATATCATTATTTGTTTCTAGAAGGAAAGTTAAATTTGGAATTTGTCGATTTGAGTAATTATACATAATTGTTAAAACATATTTTCATTGGAAATTATATAAATAATTTTAGACGTTGATAGAAATTAAACATGTTCAATTTAATAGGAATTTTATTTGAACAGTGAAATTTAGTGAATCATTGGTGACAGACAAGTCATTCATTGATAATAAGTGTCAGAAATCAATTAAGTGATATTCCCGATCTTAAATACACATTCACAGGAGAGAATATTGAACCATAATAATTATATAAATATTTAATTCAGAAAATAATTTAAAATTTATTAAAAACTGTTATATTAGAACGAACTGAACCCACCTGAGAATAGAGTCAAGTAATTCAAGATAAAATAAAGTCATCTTTCAATATTTTAAACAATTTTCGTTATTCTGCTAGCTGGGAAATTTTGACAACAACTGTCAACTTTGAAATATATAACATACGGTGCTTAAGCCGTGTGTACAATATTGTCACTGCAACCAGGGATTGTACAATTTTGTTTGCGCAACGTGGACAAATAAAAATTTATTTGTTATATTCATTAAAATAAAGGTATAGTATATATATATATATATATATATATATATATATATATATATATATATTAAAATGCTTTATTTATTTATTTATAATATTTACCACGTTTGGGAACCAATTAATATGTTTATCTTAATTTTATTTATTAATTTTGTTGTGTTATATTTGTTTTTCTAATTGTTATTATTTATGATTAATTTTTAATTCTAAGAATAACCTTCTATATAAGATACAATTAATTAAATTTTAATCAGTTATCAAAAACCTTAATCAAATAGTATCACTTAATTGTTAGGATGCCAATTCAATTCATTTATTATTAATGTTTCTAGTTTTTCTTTTATCTAAATGTTTTGCTCAATGAAATTTATTAATTCTTTCTTACCCTAATTTTCTTTAAATTCCTCTTCTTCTAATATTCATGAAACCTAAACTTTTCTCAGGGGATTAGTCTCAAAAACGGAAATTAGATATGTTGGAAATTAAACAAAATTTTAACTAATATCATTTATGTAAATTCATATTCTAAATGTTACAAAATATAGATGTGACGCCTATGAAATTATTTGCATAATTTTAATATCGTTTCTCAAAAGCTTTTAGAAAGCACCTGCATAGTACAAAAACCTTTTTTTGTATCATAACACAAATTTATGTGGAAAAGAATTATATTTAAGCATTCAAAACAGTATGTTTTAAAACGTTTCTCGTGGTGCATCGGTTTAAATTGTTAAAATATTTAGCAAGCGAAATTGTATACTTGTAAAATATAAGTGTGTGAATGATAAATTTTGTGACTTATGAAACTATAAATTCTTATGAACTATTACATGCAATCTACATTTGTCAACCAAATATCAGGTAAGTTATATAATCTTTTAAAATTATCATATAGTATTACACATATTTCGTTATTCTTAATGTTACATTCAAATTCTTATTTAATTTCGACCTTTTAGAATTTTTAATTAAGTTTGCAATGATCACTCTTTTAATTCAGTACTGTATATTATTTTGATCAAAATAAATTTAAATATCACCAACCTGTTTGTATTTTCGCTTCACAAAATGTCCGCACTTTCTTGATGCTGCATTTTCTTCCTGATGCTAATCTATTTAATTGGAAACTGGATACAACTATTCATATTCTAGGAATATGATTCACACTTTAATTTAATTGTGCACAAAATGATTTTTATGATAGATATGCTACGATGATATTTCACTTCTTTTTATAAAATTCATTAACTAATTCAAAAAAACATCTCATCACCTCGGCTTCTCTTACAACAACCTTCTCCTCCTCTCCTTCTTCTTCAACCCTTTGTTGATAACCGGAAGTTTTACACACTCTAGAATGTTCCATTCATTCTATTGTCTGATAGGTCAGCTCTAATTTCGATATATTGCATTTTTACAATAGAAATATTCAAAAACATATGTATACAATTTATTTCTTTTGGTTTTTCATTCACCGCATATTTAAACATAATATTTCAATAGGTTTCCTTTTTTATAAAATTCCAACCTCATCATTTGTCAATAATCATAGTAATTATCAGTTGGTATTTCTTTCACGTTTTAACTCCCTTTATTATCGACATAGCATACAAATTATAGATTCCATTAAATTTATGTCGCTAACAAATGAATCTTTTTAGTGTCTAATGTCTCGCTTCCGTCAAATTAATTAGTTGTGCTTGGTTTCTTTCAAGATTCTGTCTTATGTTACTTATAATGTAAAATTATCTTGTTGATAATTTGTAATGATTTTTGTATCTAGCTTATTTATTTATTACTATAATGAAATTAATTTGATATCCTGATAAATATTTATAATTGATAAAGTTTAGAGAAAAATTATTGACAAATGATTATTTATTTTGTATTAAGTAATCAATAGAAATTTTTACATACTTGTTTATTCTACATATGCTATAATATAAGTTTTATAATTCTTTTCCATATATAATATTTTCCATTATTTCTAAATTTAAATTGAGTGATCTTATAAAATTATTTTTTAAATTTTTCTTTCAAACTAGAAACTATTCTATGAAATATTTAGATGTCACGTTTCAAATTGCATAAGATTTTATTAAACTAAATATCTTTATCTGAAACATTTTTAATTGACGTTCTTAAACAACAATTTTAGATCTTTCTTAATTATGAAGTTAATTATCTAATTTCCAGACAAATCTATGGACATGACTCATGAGTCCTGTAGGTTTGATGAATTTGACAAATTATTATCATCAAACTTCCATTTTCTTAAATTCATGATCTATTTAATAACTTAGAATTTTGAACTTAAAATCAACTTATTATTTCAAAGAAATTTTGCTACTAGACATTATACCTTGATATAATGCTAATCAAATTGAATTTATATCATATTTGGTATTATATTTTGACTTACTACTTGAAATTCTTATTTTTATTGACTGAATGTTCTAAAGAAACTGAATTTGTTGTCATATTTTATTATTATGATTGTTTTATCTTATGATATTTTAATCTTTAACATCTATGATCTTTATATATATTATTTCTTATTGAATATATCATCTCAATATATATATATATATATATATACATATATTTATATATATATATATATATAAATACATATCCTCTATCTAAATTCAATAGAAAACATTGAAATAAAGAAAATGTGCATATTTAGATGTAATACTAGTAATACACACTATATTATCAATAATTTGAAAGGTTCAATATACTAATAAAATTTGACATTTCAATTTCATATGACATTACTGCAGAATAGACTTAATGACAGATAGATTTTAAAACGATTTGAAAAACCAGAATACAGATGTCTCTATTAGCAAATGGCACTTATAAATAAAATAATGAAAATCTCTCTTGGTATATAAAAACGTAAATTTGTAATTTTTTTAAAAAAAAGAATGCTAGGTAACCAAAGGAGAAGAGAATTATCTATTGAGACATTTTAGTTAGTTGAATTTGAAATCCCCATGAGACAACATCATAATAAGAGTTGTCTCAAATTTAATTTTGAATATTAGGGAATTTATATAATCGTTATCAGATCAACATATCTTGCCTTTTGTAAAGCCAGTGCGTGTACTATTCACAAAGAATTACCGCTAAAGTGCAAGTGTTTTTCGCGTTTTCTAAATTATTGATTTGGAAACGTTTGTTCCGAAAATTCTAAAAATACGTTTTAGAATACGTACGAGATCTTCTAGTATCCAGTTTGGTGAGTCCAGTCCATATTATATATTATTCTCGAGAATTAATAGGCCTTTGAGCAAAATTATTTCGAAAATAGATGCATCTTATGATTAAATTATAGTAACGTTACTTATATAAAATTCTACGTCAAGTGCAGACAATTTTGAGAACAGACTATTTACAAGAAAATTTACGTATTTTACATTGACAGATATCAAGTATAAATTTAGACATTTTGAACTTTCGGTTAAATTATTTAGATCGGAAATTTCTAATATAGATTGTTTTTAATATTAAGGTTTGATAGAAAATTCTATCTTTGTTTATGCGTTTTATGATATTTTTTGAAGAGTTTTAATTTTTGTAAGTGTTATTTTGATAATATATTATATAAATTTGAATTCCAAATCTCTTTGGCTCTCTTTTCATATTCATTTTCATTATATTTGATAGTTTTTATACTATAGAAAATTTAGTATAATAAGTGACATTTAGTTAATCTCCTGACAGTAAATTCATATATGTCATAAGATAATTTAAATTGTCTTAGAGTGTATTGGATAAACAGTTACTGTAGATTTGAATAGTGTGATACGTAATTTAGAATATTATTTGAAAATTTACAAATTTGAATTATTAGTTGAAATCTTTGATCCCTCCCTGAGAAAAGAGTGAGTTGATTGGTGTTGTATTGATTTATCTTTCATAATATAAAATTTAATATTTATTTAGCCGGGCATATTAATTTGACAACTGCTGTCATTAAAAATTTTATAGGTTATATTTAGAGGTAAAGGTATTTTCACAATAGTGTAGTTATTATCACAAATTGTGATGACAGTTACAAATTAAATTCAGCATCATATAAATTCATATTCATATATAAAATATAATAAAATTAGTAAAACACATTAGATATACTATAATTTGTCACCCGAACGTGGGGCAAATATAATTAAAGAACATTGAATATATTATAATATATATAGTGAACTCGTCCTCTATTATATTAAAACAATTCACAAATTTGAACAGACATTAAAATGTTATATTAATACGTATGGTGTACCAGTAGACACAACCAAGTTAAAAACTAAGATTCCATATAAATGAATAGAATGAAATGAGCAAATATATTGTCAGATATTGAGAAAAACAATTACCAAAAGGAGTTAAAGGATTATGAATAAAAATTCTAACAACATTGTAAAAATAAGTATAAAATTTTACCTTAACAATTAATCCCAGGTCAAGTCAATGTCAACATGTTTCAAAATACTCTGAACACTGCCACGTGAATATCTAGATAAATAGAATGTAGTATCACTTGAAATCTGAAATAACAAAAGTAATATTCAACTCACTAATTGGTTATCTATATTTACAGATGATGATAGTAAAGGTTTAAATTTAAAAAAGGAATTGAAAAAAACTTTATAATAGGTGACATACGGAACAGAGCCAAGTTATCTGTCAAGGAAATATGATAATTCAATAAGCTTTATAAACAGGAAGTAATCAAATTTAGTGATTTTCTTGCCAACCTAAATTTGTTGGTTACTAATTTAATGTAGAACAATAAAGACAAATTTGGAAATAATTAATAGTTTATGTAAGACAAAATTAGTAAAAATTCAACAAAGATTTAAAACTACACAATTACATATGTATCAATAATTATTTTAGGTTGTAGATTTTGTATAATTTAATGTAAATAGATATACCTTAAAAAGGAAATTATAACAAAATTTGTTATTATAATACATGAAAAAGACATTTTATGGAATTCCTAAGACAATATAAACCTATCCTCCAGAACTGTTGAAATAAATAATTTTACATTTTTTCTAAAAAACATTCAAATCAACAATTATTGTAACAAAAATAGTGAAAAGCAGGCTTTGTATTTTATGAGTCGAAAGTTTGTTGATTTTAAAGAAAGAAGACAATCGCGCTTGGTGAGAGGATAGATGGGTTCTGTATAAATCTCCTCTACAAAATTTCTTAAAAACAATGTAAAAGTAAAGTTTAAAGCCAAAAAAGTGAAGAAATAGTCATATTAGTGTTGATTAAACTGTGTTTATAAACGGGAAGCGAACAGAAAAGAGCATTTCTTCGCTGAGAAATCATCAAGAATTTGGGCGACGCTAGCAGCAGTCCAGGTACCGAAGCTTCGAAATAAGGTCTGTGCTTTTCAAGTATTAATTTAGGAATTACAAAAAGAATATAGTGAACAATAAAATATAGTTTGAACGTTTAAATAATAATTTCACAAAAAAGGCCAAAAACATTATAATATGATGAATATCCATGCATTTTTAGTAATAGAAGTACTTACTTGTTAAATTAATTTATTCCATCATTGTTCACGTTTAGACCAGGGTAGAAGCCTTTAAAAACAATAAAAAGTCAAAAAAAATAAAAGTAGGATGAAACCTATTAGAAAAGGAGGGGAATATTATAAAAATGAAAGGAAAAATAATTTACGGGCGATCTGAGATCGGGAAGGGGATGAGGGTGAGTTTTTAAGGGTAAAAAACGGTTTTTCTCGATTTCCGGCAAAACTGAAAGTCCTATCGAAAAAAGTCAAATAGCAAAGTTGTAGGTAATAAAAAGATCTAAAGCTTTTGTATCCACACTTTTTTCACATAACCTCAAAATTTATGTGAAAAAAAACCAGATTTATGGTTTTTTATTTTTATCTTTTACAAAAAAATTTTTTCAACGAAATTTGGTGAAAACTTACATTTTTATGTCCCAAATACGCTGTAATTTATTTGATTAAAAATATTTATTTTTTCACCTTATTTTGAATTAACACCCTAATTTTCAATCGAAACTCACCCGTCAAAATATCAGCTTTTTTCAAAAAGTTGGTATGTTTTCTGTTCGTTGAAATGTCTACTTTCCGATGGTGAAAAAAAAATATATGTTACTATAGTAAATCTTCTCAGAAAAAGCAATAAATCGAAAAAAACTCGAATTCGAAATTATTTTTTTTAATTATTATAAAAAATTTTGAGCTATTTATTAAAATTAACACTGTAATT
This sequence comes from Galeruca laticollis, assembly GCA_963921935.1. Taxonomy (NCBI): domain Eukaryota; kingdom Metazoa; phylum Arthropoda; class Insecta; order Coleoptera; family Chrysomelidae; genus Galeruca; species Galeruca laticollis. Next base: position 207,844,684 of record OY998177.1, read on the forward strand.
ACTCGAAAAACGTTAGATCACATGTTACATTGATAAAATAAAAGTTCCAAATAAAAATATACTACTATAATTAACAAACAAATAAGTTAATAAAATTAATATTTAATAAGACATCTACAATATTTGGAGAAAGTTGTCGAATCTTCTTTAAATGATATGCGTAGATGTATATTTATAACTATTTTAAGATAAATTATATACCTGAGTGACCTACGAAAAATAGTAGCCCATCAAAAGATATTCATGGAGAAGGGGGGAAGGGGCTAGGCGGGTCTGGCTCTTACTACATACATACCTACTATTCCGTAGCAGCTGTTACAACCGTTAGCCTAACCAGTATTAGAGGTGTAAAATATCGTTACTATTGACTACTCGTAACTATTCGTTACTTTTCAATAAAGTAATTGTTACTAAGTATTCGTTACTCGAGTACTCGTTCTGTATAAGTATATGCTTCCGTAAAAATATTGTGGTGGAAATGGATTCGGTACATCGATAATCGGTAGTCAATATTCAGAATATTCAGTAAAAGTAATATGTTTCACGTTGGTTAAGATCTTTGAGTAGATATTTGGTATGGGTATACGAGTAGTTATTAGTATTTTAATTGTTATATTGAGATCTTTGAGTAGATAAATAGACTCTAGTATTAAGTATGTATTATATTATATTTTGGTTGCAATTAAGAAATAAAAAAAATGGATTACAACTAATCAAATATATTTAGAAATGTAAAAAGGAAAAAATTACACTGAATCAATTAAGGTTTCAAAAATATCAATTGGCAAAAATTAAATTAGCTTTCGTTTTGGCAAACCTCCCACCCACAGAAGGAGCAGCAGATCAACATTGTTACAGGGCATATTATCAGCTTCAAACTTGGTTGGGTAACGAACTAACAGCAACAGATTGGGGCTGGAAGCAATATCAACGTGGAATTATGCCCAAATTTACACAAAAAGAATTAATTCCGGAAATATTGCTCAAAACTATTTGCTGCAGCTGTGAAACTGGATGTAACAGTTTAAAATGTGGTTGCCGAAAACATGGTTTAAAATGCACAAATTTATGTTCAAACTGTCATGGTTCTGAAAATTGCTCCAATATTGAAAAAGAAACCTACGAGGAAGTTAATGATTCAGAAGAAGGTGATAGTCATGAAGATTTCGAAGATCTACTGGAATCGGAGATGTTTGACGAATCTAACGATGAAGAAATGCCATCAAAAAGACAGAAACTAATGGATAAGTGATTAGAATTGAATATAAGGTATTTATGAATGATAAGATTAATGTGTTTAAAAATATTGTAATGAATAACGTAATCAGAATAAAGTATCTACATTTAATTGTACGATTTATATTTACATCTAATGAGATTTTCTATGACATAAATGTAATTAGTATTAAATAAATCAACTTTTTAATTGAAACATATTGCAGCAATCACATTTTTTAGATGAAATTATTTATAATAATTAAAAAAAAGTTGAATTCGAGTTTTTTTCGATTTTTTGCATTTTCTGAGAAGATTTACTATAGTAACATATATTTTTTTCACCATCGGAAAGTAGAGATTTCAACGAACAGAAAACATACCAACTTTTTGAAAAAAGCTGATATTTTGACGGGTGAGTTTTCGATTGAAAATTAGAGTGTTTTTTCGATATTAATTCAAAATAAGGTGAAAAAATAAATATTTTTAATCAAGTAAATTACAGCGTATTTGGGACATAAAAAGGTAAGTTTTCACCTAATTTCGTTAAAAAAAAAATTTTTGTAAAAGATAAAAATAAGAAACCAAAAACCTGGTTTTTTGAATTTTTCACATAAATTTTGAGGTTATGTGAAAAAAGTGTGAATACAAAAGTTTTAGATCTTTTTATTACCTACAACTTTGCTATTTGACTTTTTGAAAAAAGCTGATATTTTGACGGCTGAGTTTTCGATTGAAAATTAGAGTGTTTTTTCGATATTAATTCAAAATAAGGTGAAAAAATAAATATTTTTAATCAAGTAAATTACAGCGTATTTGGGACATAAAAAGGTAAGTTTTCACCTAATTTCGTTAAAAAAAAAATTTTTGTAAAAGATAAAAATAAGAAACCAAAAACCTGGTTTTTTGAATTTTTCACATAAATTTTGAGGTTATGTGAAAAAAGTGTGAATACAAAAGTTTTAGATCTTTTTATTAACTACAACTTTGCCATTTGACTTTTTTCGATAAGACTTTTAGTTTTGCCGAAAATCGAGAAAACCCGTTTTTTACCCTTAAAAACTCACCCCCATCCCCTTCCCGACCTCAGATCGCCCGTAAATAATTTTTCCTTCCATTTTTATAATATTCCCCTCCTTTTCTAATAGGGTTCATCCTACTATTGTTTTTTTTTATTTTAAAAATTATCGATCTGGTCTAGTTGTACATAAATGATCATATAAATTCCATTTCTTCTTTCCTTCTGATGCATGTTTGACTTTTTCTATCCATCACTATACTCATTTAACTTCACTCGTATTTCTTTTATATATGTGTAATTGTATAGTTCAAGCTTGAATAACATATAGATAATTTCAACGAATATATGAACGTTAAAATCACAAAAACATTTAATACATATAACATTGACTGTGAATTTCACATTTAGTGTCGCGTGGAACTCTATAAGAGCTATAAGTATTCAGTGCGCATGACTGGATAGAATGCAGGAGTGGTATGAGGTATAATGTTAAAAATAATACACAATTTGATCGTAACAATTTATTAAATTATTTTCTGGAAAGTGTTGGTATTTTTATTTTTATTCATATCCATAATAAATTCATTAATATTTGCTTACTCCATTCAGTCTATGTAGGAATATTTTAAATCATTAAAATCAGAGGTATATATTCAGGAAAGACTTGGTTCCTGAATAAAGTCAAATATGACAATTTAAGAATTAGATATTCAAAATTAAATTATATTTATTTGTGCGTCCTGAACTCAAAGGGAGGAGTCTGCATGCTACCGACTCTATGTTAAAATTTAAATTAACATTAACATATCATCATTAGGAGCTAGCCGAAGGTAAGTCAAGTCTATATTTTAAACAAGACTACGACTTTTATAACGTTGATAAATAAATAAATTAACTAATAACTAATAATATATCAAATTAAATAAACGGTCTATTGACAATAATTATAATAGTTTATATATATATATATATATATATATATATAAATTATTTGTTTATCGTTAACCTTGTATATAATTTTTTTCCATTTTTCTTGGGCATCAGGTTAATCCTAAATTCTGTATCAATTTATATTTTTTTATTTGACGTTTCGCTCTCTAATTTGGAGCATTTTTAAAAATTTTATACATTGATGTTAAACCATAAATTGAAAACTTCAGTCCAGATCCAGATGAAAAACACAAATTTTCACAACGACTGTATGAGAGAAACACGGCTTAAACTGTAACCGAAAAAAAAAACTACGAAAAGCGGTTTAGATGTTTACACTGCCACCTAAGGGAGAGTAATAATAGTATCACGCCGTTAATATTGAATATGCTTGCTTCGAGTTCTTAGATTGTATAAGGACCTCCAAACCACGTGATTCAATATTGTGTCCGGGAGTAAACAGTTTTAAGATGTGAATTGAGTTTGTGGAAGTTTATGTGTTTATTGAAAATATTTTTGTTTTAATTACACTTTATTTTGCTATAAAATACTTTTTGAGATGCAGAGTGAATATTCAAAGACATTAGTGCAAGAAAATCGAGATGTGGGTGAACGGTATGTTTAAAAAATGCCCAGTTATTTGTTTACATTTCTCATGTTTATTTCTTCACCAAATATCTGAAAAAATTGAAACTAATAAATAATGATGATCCTTTTACAAACAATGTGCATGATAGAAACTCTTCCATCCAAGCAGCTTCGCCAGTCACATACAGTTGAATTATTGGATCTTTACCCGTGCGTCATTAATATCTGATATCATAACCGACGTAATTATTAAGTGGCATCTCTTTCAATTAATAGTGAAGAACAGAACAAAATAATTTCACATTTGTCGGTTATGTTAGCAGATATTAATGACGCACGGGTAAAGATCCAATAATTTAACTGTTCATGGATATAGCTGCATATTAAGTTTTGACTCGCAGTTTTTACAGCATGGAGCAAACGAAAGCCTACAAAAGCTTAGATTCTTACAAGTATTCTGAATCTGACTTTATTTTATATACAGGGACAGTCGTACTGAATAATTTTTACGTTTTAGTTGGAGAAGTAAGTTTTTTTAAATAGTTTTCATAATTATTTAAAATAGATATAGGACACTTTTCAGATTCACATCTTTAAGTAATATTTTTTTTAAATTACAGTTATAAGTTCTGCATACCATACTTTCAAACATTAATGATAATTATAGCTGTTTTCAATAGTGTAGCAAGGATTAAAGACAAAATTTATTTGATAGTAAATAATTTGATATTAATAAAAAAATAAATACCCAGTATACTTTATATTGGTCTTAATCACTTATTATGATTTGTAAAATAAGCACATTTTTTTTTCAAAAATTATAAATTTCGTGACAAAGTATTAAAGTATACGTATCTGTAAATAAGCCTACATGTTTTTATTTTGTTTTTAGGTAAAACATTCTCATACAGGAAATGCTAAACCTCTGGACGTTTCGTGTATTGTAACCAAAGAAGGAAATGTTAGCACGGCACACTGTACATGTGCTACCTTATTTGCTGCCGAGTATGCAAATAAGAAGAAAGAAGAAATATCATGCACAGATACACTACGAACTTTGATGATCCCATCAGTTTCTACAAAACTTCCTTTGGTGACAGTAAATGAAATTGATGACGAGGAAAGCGGAGATGTGTGATTAAAGGTTTGCTTTATTATGAAAATAAATGTTTCTTTTAGGTTATTTATTACCTTTGTTATTGAGAGTAAAAAATAATAAACATGTTCTATTTCATAAAGTAATTGGCATTATTGTCCTACATATCTCTTATTTTACGGCTGGTAAAACTCGCTAAGTACTTTTTCGTTAGAATATGTTTAATTACTATGTTCTATTTGGCTATCAATTGCTTTTCAAATGGATTTATGTTTATAAAAATTATCAAATTCTTAATTATCTCAATTGCTTAAATATAGTACTTAGTGAGTAATTAGAATTTGCTTCTATTATTTGGTCTGGTGAGCACCAAACAACATTGAATGAAATTGAAAAATTACAAAATAAATTACTACGTCATCGAAAGTGGCCTAGTTATAATACAGTGCGGACAACTAGTTTAAGAAGTGATTTTAAAATTTTGTCTTTAGAGCATGGACGTCAAATTTCATCCATAGTATTTTTGCACAAAATTATTAACAATACAATTAACGCACCAGATATTTTACAACTAATTCCTCCAAGATCTATGCGTTCTTCTGTCATGTTCAGGGTCCCTTTTGTACTGTCTACTTACCGAGCTCCTTTGGTAACCATGCTTCGACTAGCCAACAATTTTACAATTGCACATAATTTAAATTGGGATATACCTTTGATTACCTTTTACAAATTGATTCTAACTCATATAACCAATAGATCGGCTTAACGCATTTTATTCAGTGACAGTTCTGGTAACGAACTCTATATAATACCAACTGTTAATCGGGCATAAAACTTTATTTTTGTTTTGTGTATGTACTACCTCACATTGATTTAAATGTATTCTTGTAATTAGGTTGTAAAATCAGTGAAAATACAAATAAATATATGAATAAATAAATAAATTTACAAAAGCACCGGTTATCCATAATTCCGCACAACCCTTGAAAAATTTAGGAATTTCCGAAGTAAACAACATATAAATCAAATTGCTTCAATAAGCATAAATCCCAACCACGCCAATTTGTCATACAATTTAGGATATATCTAGATTATCTGCAATCTCGTATAAATGTTCGTTTGTGGTAAAAGTTTATAAATAAAAACGATTTACCGCAGTTAAATCGTACCTGAAACAAAAACAGTCATTTGCTGGGAAAGACAATCATCATTCTTATGTCAACCATCTGTAGTTTATTAGAGATACGATTTGCCAACATAAGTCTACTATTCATAAAAGCAGTTAATTGGGTTGGGATCAAGGACTCGGCAATTAAGATTGACCGGAAAAACTAAGCCAGTTACGACAGACACAGTTAGCTCAAAAAAAAGTAAAACTTTTATTACAAAACACAGAAAGGTCACTAACTGGATGTTTATTTTGGAGTCTTTACGATCGGTTGGGATATTTTTAACGTAACGGGATTATTCTATAAAATAGTACGACATCAGCTAATTACTTCGTTAAAAGGAAATTTCAAATTTATTATTGATATGCTATTATTAACATCACTTGCAGCGATTTCATTTGAAAGTTATTTGGTGTAGATGAACTAGATAAGTGGAGTGGACTGTTACGTTGGCCGCTCATCAATACACCAAAGGATTTGTTGTTTTGTTTCACTTTTATTAGGTTTTTGCAAAAAAGGAACACTCTTAATTTTCAGTAACGTTTAATAAAACACTTAAATACGACAATATTAACAACGTAAATCAAATCTTGCAAAAAACAGATATTAAGGTAGATACAACAAATAATGATGCGGCGAATTTACAGGTAGATAATTAATTACAGTTGTTCACAAATATTAGATGCTCGTATGATAAATATGTATTTTCTTACGACCACATAGGAAAATGACATATATCGCATTGTCTAGTTCTATGGAAAGTGGCATTTATTGATACGCGTACGGAAAAAAAAACGTATCGATACGTGTACGGATAAAAAAGCTGTCAAATTGAATGTTGAAATGATAGTCTATTTATCCCGCAAATGTATGTATATGTCAAATGCGTATTTCCTAAGTTGATTTGTCCATATAATATAAATTATTTACTTCATTTAAAATTAAAAAAAAACGACCGAGTCCGGGTTCGAACCAGCTTACTGTTTGTCAGAAATCGAGTGTTCGGACGCTTAGCCCGCTCGGCCATTCCATCGCTGTTGCGTTGTATTCTTTTCAAAGATACTCATAGCGCCAAGAAAATATACACAACAGTTTATTTATTCTTAAAAATAAAGTGTGTTTACATCGAGATTTCTTGGACTTTCATGTTATTGAAACAAAAAGAATCCGTTTTCAATTATTTGGAGCATAGTTTGAACAATGAATCCTTAAAACAGCTAATTAATACTTTCAATCCCCTATACAGGTAGGCAACATGATAAACGTCGTGCTAATGATTTTTTTTAAAAAGTAGGCGTCGAACAATTCATGTAAAGTGTCAAAAGTTTTTTTTACAGTGATTATATCAAAATTATCTGTTGATTATCTTCGTACAGCTGTACAATATTTGATAGAAACCTAAAAAAACTATGTATACAAAATCACGAGTCAGATACGAACGTACATATGAAGAATTTATAAACTGGAGAAAATGTAAAGATATCAAAAGTTCATTTTCAGAAAATGTACGATTTGCATATATGGATGAATTATCCAAAAAAGTACGGCCGAATACATAGTGGTCAATATATTCTATGCTGCGTACTACTTTATATATAAACCACAATGTAGATATTGCTAAATATCTAAAAACAAAGGCATTTTTAAAAAGAAAGAATGATGGTTTTAAACCAAAGAAATCGTCTATCTTAACCACCTTGCAAATAAACGATTTCATAACACAAGCTCCTGATGATCACTTTTTATTCATTAAGGTGAGTTTAAAAAAGTTGTGTATTGCTCGCGTGTTTTACTAATAAGTGTTATATTAATTTTTAGGTAGTCCTAATCTTTGGAATTAGTGGAGCATGCCGCAAACAAGAACTAGTAAACATTAGTGTAGATGATATGGAAGATGTAGGTTCTTCAGCGATAATTAAAATTTACAATACAAAAAATAAAATTGACAGGAAATTTAATGTAACAGATATATTTTATGAAAAATATATAACGCAGATTCAAGACCTGCAACAGATGAGAAAAGACTTTTTCTTCTCAACTACTAAAACAAAAAATGTTGTAGGTATAAACAAAATAGGTTCTGTACCTACTGTAGTTGCCAAATTTTTAAAACTTGATAATGCAAAAACCTACACAAGTCATTGTCTTAGAAGATCATCCGCCACAATATTGGTAGATGCAGGAGGAGATACTACAACTCTTAAAAGGCATGGAGGATGGAAATCCTCTACTGTCGCTGAGGGATATATAGACGACTCGACTACCAATAGAATAAATGTTGCATCCAAAATTGTAGACGCTGTGCAAGGAGGATCCAAAGATATTGCAGAACCAGCGATATTAGAAAATATTAATCAACATCCCTCAACTTCGAGTACAATTACAAGTGACATCCGAGAAAATATCGAAAACAATTTTGCACATACACCATTGCAATTTATAAATTGCACTAATAATAATGTTACTTTTAATTTTTACAGTGATTCAAATAAATAATTAATTCTGAGTCGCAATATTTATCTAACAAAAATAGTTTTATTTCTGATGTTCTGTTTCCAATTGTTGTTAGTTGTTAAAATAATCGTTCGTAATATTTCGTGTACCAATATTTATTCTAACTTTTTTATGAAGGCACTCTTTTTCATCGCATAAAAATCACAATTTTCCGGGCCACTTACAAAGATATGTAATAAAAACTATATAAAGTAATTACAAATGCACATATATAAAACCTCTCACATCTACGAAAAATAGTGTACGTAACTTGTGCGAAAATGATTTTTTACACTCGTGGGATAATCCCACTCGGCTTGCGCCTCGTGAGACAATACTTCCCACTCGTGTGAAAAATGTCACTTTCCGCACTCGTTACGTAATATACTATTCTCTCCTATTATCATTGAACTAAAAGACTTCTAGTTAGCACTGTTGTAAGTTATGGGAACGCATATTGTAATAAGACACCGCTAGACTGCTGAATTGCAATCCCACGGATTGTTTTCATTATAACGTTTTTCATTATCACATTCAGATTTTATATAGCTTCCTAGTTGTAAAGTCTCATTTTAGTTTGTAGAAATAAAAGTTATTTTTTAAAAAGTAGTTTATATTAACCACGAATTTAATTGGCGCAGTCAGTAGGATTGCAAATCCTAGTGGAGAAGAATGAACATTTTCTTCATAGTAGTGTAGGTCGAAAAACATTCCATTTTTCCTTTTTCATATAAACTTTCGCTTTTATTTACGTTTTATATACTTTTAAAAAGTAAAATATTTTTTAAAAAACATAAGTAATATAATTTAGATTAGTTGATGAATGACTCAATTGTAGAAGAATTAGCAGATTTATTTAATTCTAGTATAACTTTGGAAGAAAAAAGTAATATACCAGAAATTGAAGCTATGGCTAATCCAAACTATCAATTATTAAAATTATATATTGATACTATCCCACAATACGAGGGTAATCCTCATACTATAAATATTTTTCTAGATAACTGTGACACACTAATTTCTCAATTTTTCGATGCAACAAATCCACAATTAAATAGTTTTTTATTACGCGCATTGTTAAGTAAATTAGTAGGTAGAGCTTTAATGCTTATAGGTTCAAGAACTGAATTACGAACATGGACAGAAATAAAACAAGATTTTCAATTATGTTTCGGAGATCAGAGAAATATAGATTACTTAGTGCAAGATTTAATTGTTTTGAGACCATTAAAAAATGAAACACCATACAATTTCGGTATGCGATGTCAGGAACCACGTAGCTTAGTAATTTCAAAACTAAGTGCTTCAAATGATCCAATTGCAGAAAAAACTATTAAAATTAAAAATTATAACGATTTAGCACTTAAGACTTTTATTAGAGGTTTAACTGGTCAATTGCAAAATAATATACGTTTGCGAAACCCAGATAGTTTAGAAGTTGCTATGTCTTTAGTTATAGAAGAAGAAAATTTTATGTATAGTCAGAATAGAAATAATACTGTAAATAATCAATCTTACAAACCAACACCGAGAATCACTCCATCCAGACAAACTAATCATCATCCCAATTTTTTCCAGAATAGCAATGCTAATTACCAACATTTCAATTCGCCACCTTCTCAACCCAATATTCCAATTAATCGAAATTCAAATCCAGGTGTATTTAATAATCAATTCTCGCAACCACAACAGAATTTTAATAATTTCAATCGTCCTTTCATCCAAAATTCAGAACCCCAGTGGAGGAACAATAATAATTTTCAAACTCAGAGACAACCATTTTCCAATCAACCCAGGCAAAGCTAGATATTGAGAGCACCCTCAAATCAAAGCAGAAATCAATCAAATCCCAACAAACCATACAAACCCACTCCAATGGACACATCATCAGGTAATACAATATTAGCACCTCAGAGAAAATTTACGTCCACAGAACTGTTTGCACATGATGTAAATCATCAAAATTATGAACTCGATAACCCGTTTGAGAATCAATTACAAGGTGAATGTTCATACCAAACCCATGATGTCCAAAATTCTGATTATTTTAATCCACATGAAACCGATTAAACATATCCAGAATATGACAATTCTAATCAATATCAATTCGATGATCCTTATCAAATTTCTCAAGATCCAAACGAAAATTTTCAACAAGAAGCCTCACAGAACAATCCCCCCTAATAACTTTAAATATATCCTGAGCAAATTTACCACATATTTACATCCCCGAACTAAAAGCAAATTTTTTTATCGATACAGGTAGTACTCGTAGTATAATTAAACCTGATTTAGCTTATCAATTTTATCCAAATGAAATTTTTAAAGAAGATTTTCAAATACAAAGCGCTCACAATATAACATATCATGACGAAGTAATAGAAATACCAATTTTCAAAATTTTCAGAGTTTCAGAATATCACAAATTCTATCTCTTTAACTTTAGCGATAAATATGACGGATTAATAGGGGTTGATTTATTGAAACAATTAAAAGCTTCAATAGATATGAACTCAAAACTGATCGTAACTCCATTTGCAAAAATTCCAATATTATACGAAATTGAGAATGAAATATCGAATATTCAAAATCCTAAATATCAAACATATCACTTGATAATACCGCCTAGAACTCAACAAAAAGTTAAAATACCAGTAAAAATGAAACAAGGCACCGGACTTTTAGAATATAAAAAGTTTGCACCTCATACCAGATAAATACCCATACCAAACATTACGGAAATTCTAGACAAATTAGGCAAAAGTCAATATTTTAGTACTCTAGACCTAGCTAGTACTATTGAAAGAGAATTACTTGCCATTGTATGGGCTTGTAAATACTTTAGACCATATCTCTACGGTGAACGATTCAAAATATATTGTGACCATCGTCCTTTAATTTGGCTATTTAATCTCAGAGAACCGAATTCAAAATTAATACGCTGGAGATTACGTTTGGAAGAATTTGACTATGAAATAATTTACAAAAAAGTTACTTTAAATTCTAATTGCGATGCACTTTCCAAAGTAGTTATTAACGCACTCGAAAATGATTCAATGATTAATAATCCTGGCGAAATTACAGATCCTCATGAATTAGACCAATTTTTGAACGACCTTATAGACGAACAAATAAATGACAATATAACCGATGCCACTTTGTAAACGTGCTTCAGCTCTGCATTTTTTATATTCTATTTTGTTGTCTTTGTTCTGAGTTGTGGGGTGTCGTCGATATTTATGGAAGGCTTGCTTGTATTTTATTATAGATTCGCTGCATTTATTATTACACCATGGGGCTGGGGTGTGAGTTTTGAGTGTTTTTGTTTTGCCAACTGTCATATGAGCTGCTTGTAATAATGCTTGTGAGAATCGTGTTTCTTACAAAAAACTGTTATAACCTGTGAGGTAAGTTATATATTTCGTTGATTTTAAATTAGATAAAGTGCTATTTATAAATGTTACTTTTTTGCTTATAATCAATATGGTAGCTGGTTAGTTACTTTACATAGAATAAATATATATTACGACTTATAACAGTTTTGACAGAAATTTAGATCAAATCTTGTTCTATCTTAAAATGCATTTATATGGACTAGATTTCAGTTTATTTATTAATAGTATACTTTTTAACAAGAAAAAACATTTTTTCAAGTATCCTTATTCGTTAAAAAATGGAATAAATTTTGTTTTTAACAAAAATGTATCATTCTTCCTTGTTATAAAATCATATTTACACATAAAACGTTATAGTTTCCTCTTAAATGTTTAGCTAAATTTTGCAGATTACAGTTGATATGTATTCGGTTTATATTATATTGGATTTGTTAAATCTCATAAATAACTAAATAAATGTAAAAATAAAATGTATAATACTATCCGCACTTTTCTTTATAAAATGTATATTTTTTCATTTTCAATATTTTATTGATTACATTGCACGATTTTACAAAAATATTATACTATGTATATGTTTTTGACAGGATCGATGTCAAAATTAAAGCTGGTCGAACTGCCAGGGGCGTACCGAGGGGGGCGGTAGGGGGGGGGGTCCGCCCCAGGCCTCGCACCATCATAGGCCCCCGAACGGCCAAAAAATACAAATATATTTAAAAAACAAAAAAAGTTATAATTTATCAGGTTCCATGACGGCGAAGGCTTCCATATGTCAGACTACTATTTTTTTTAATCACGATTATTTTTATTTTGCATGGTTATTTACAAACTGAGCTCAGGTTAACAGAAGCATTGTTTTGTCTGCACGGGTGCACGGCATGATAGTGAGCGTCCACTCTCAGTCCCCAACACCAATAACAAAAACTTTCGGCCCTCAACCATGCCTTAGGGGTTAGTTAGTTAGTACTTGGTCAAGCGTAAGTCACGACTTCACTCAGTCATCACATGTATGGTAAGTTTTGTTGTGATTGGACTCCATCGCATTTATCAATTGTTTCATGTTTAAATATTGCATATTAAGTGTCAGCCTATTTCTATTGCCATAAACAGTTTTTGACAAAGCCTATTGCTATGTATTGTAGCTTATTGGTTGTATTAAGTCTTATCGAAATTTAATTTCGTGATCAGGAATATTGTAACATCCTAGATTACTTCATGTTTTTTCAAATGACGAAGTTCTAAAAGATAACTAAAATAACTTGATTCTGAAAAAAGTTATAAAAAATAATAAAACAAAAAATACAAATATAACCTGTTACAAGCACAGCTTTATCTCTCATTCTTAGGATTGTCTTATTGGTATTTTAAAAATATAGGCAAAAATATTATTATTTTGAGAGCCAAGCAAATTGACGATAAAATGAAACGAAGTTATCCCAGAGGATGGAAAAAGAAGAAAAACCAAAAAGCTGAAGAACAATAAATTCAACGTTTGTCAGGTTCAATTTTGAAATTTACTCAAAGGGTGTCATTTCAGGCAAGCAATGAAGCAGAGCTAGATGTGTCCAAATCTATAGAAAGTACAAGTACAAGCTATGACCAATGAGTTAAGCACAAAGACAATCAAGAACAAGAAGAGAAAGGAGAAGAACAAAAAGAAGGAGGACTATAAAAAGGAATTGAAGAAGAAAATGAGGAAGGGGGGAATGGGGAAGACAATGAAGAAGACATACCCCCTTTGCTAAGTTCTGACACAGAGTCGGATCCACCTGAAGAATAAGAGAATTTATCAATAAATTTCTATGTTGTAAATTGGCATATTCCAGTGCCAGATGTTCTTAGGACCGAGATAATAAGACGAGGAAGTGAGATTTACCAACACTTTGAGGGACCATTTGGAGCTGTGCAGAAGTCTGGGGAAAATCACAAAGGTCATACCCGACAGTTGAACGCTAATTGGTTTTACTCCCTAGTGGAGAAAAGACATTAAGAAAATGGATAGTTTATTCCCCTGAAAAGAAATCATTGTTTCGCTTCTGTTGCAAACTTTTTGATAACAACGATATACACGGTACGACATCCAGTTTCATCACAGGATTCAACAGTAGGTGAAAATTAAATCCTACTGTGCCTGGCCATGAAAGCCCTGAATTCCATGTTAACAACTTCGAAAAATGGAAAACTCTTGAAGTAAGACTTTTTCAAAACAAAACTATCGATGCTGCTCACCAAGACGTTATGGAATGAGAGAGAGGAAGAAATGGAAGGACATTTTACATAGGCTCTTAGATATAACACTTTTCTTGGCTATACAGAATTTGCCGTTTAGAGGTCATAGAAAAGACATTGACTCTGAAAACCAAGACAATTTCTTAGAACTGGTAAATGTTCTGTCACATTATGACCCTGTTTTAAATGAGCACAGCATACGGCTTCAGCAATCGTTGCAAGCAGGAATGATTCCAGTATCTTACTTATCGCCTGCAGTACAAAATGAGTTTATTTCTCTCTTGGGTAACACCGTAAAAAAAGAAATAATTTCCGAAATCAAAAAAGCAAAGTACTATGGAATACTATTTGATAGTATGCCTGACATATCCCACACTGAACAGATGAGTCAAGTAATAAGATATGTGATAATTGACAACAGGAAAGTAGAGGTCAAAAAATAATTTCTAGGTTTCATTCCACTTAGTGGGAAAAACGCACACGACATTGCAGAGGATATACTCCAATCTCTTGAAGAGAACAGCTTGGATATATAACTTTGTAGAAGCCAAGGTTACGATAATGCTACAACAATGTCAGGAGTACAAGAGTACAAACAAGGATTAAAGAAGAAAATCCGAAAGCCATTTTCGTACCTTGTGCAAACCATTCTCTCAATCTATGTGGTGTTCATGCTTTTGGTAATGTTCCTGCTTGGGTCACATGTTTTGGAACGTTGGAAAGCGTGTACAATATATTTTCTTGTTCAACATATAGATGGCAGGTACTCAAAGAAACTGTTGGAGTGACCGTTAAAAGATTTAGTAATACTAGGTGGAGTGCTCATCATGATGCAGTAAAACCAATCTTTAAAAACTTCGAAAAGTTGGTCGATGCTGTGGAGAAATTTGCCGATGAAAAAATTTGCAACTTCAATTTCCTTTGCTTCTTACACCTATGGTACCACATTTTACAAGAAGTCAACACCGCCAAAAAATACCTCCAAATCCAAGATATTAGTTTAGAAAAGTATGTACTGAAGCTGAAAACATTTTTAGAAAAGAGTCGGGAAGAACTGGCGAATAAAGCCTTAGAATATGTGACCAACACCTGTGCTGAAATGGACAATGATGTCGAAAGCAGAAATCGCAAGCGAGTCAAAAAGATGATGCCAGGAGAAGAAGCTAAGGATGCAGGTTTTACTTCACAGCAAGAATGAAACGTTCTATGCTAGTGTAATGACAACTTTCATGTAGTACTGGAAAAAAGACAAACATCGATGAACAATGTATATGAACAGTTTGCTGTTTTGCTGTTGTACACTCAGAAAACCTTGTAAGATCAAATGATGAAACGATAATAACTCATATACATCAGTTCACAGCTACTTTCAATGATTTAGAGGAAGATGAAATCATAACAGAGACACTCAAACTGTTTCTTACTATTTGTGTGTCCGTGGCATCTCGTGAAATTGATTAAAACTATCTTCGTTCCACAATGAGCCAGTCTTGTTTAACAAGCTTGACTGTACTATCAATTGAAAATGACATTGCAAAATGTGTTTCTTGATTTTACTTTCCATTGAAATCTGTATGTCTTGTTTTCTCTCAATATTGTACAACATACATAGTATTATGTAATTTTAGAATATACTATAACGATACATTTAAAACACACTACATATACGTGGACGTTCACAAGAGTACTATATATATTGGGCCCCTTCATCTATAGCCGCCACAGGCCCCCGACTATGTCAGTACGCCACTGCGAAGTGCACGCATTTTGCGTATGTTAAATACTGATACTGAGCCCAAAGAGAACGATCATTCAAATAATATTCCCGACTTATACAATAAATCTGAGTGTATCCTAACAGTGCGAATTAAGAAAGAATGAGAAAAGAAAACAATGCTACCTCCATGTGGTGAAAAATATAGAATTAAATGCTATAAGAAAATTTCTGTGGAAGAACGTGAAAAAATATTTTCAGAATTCTTTAAGATTGTTGACCTCGGAATGTCAAATATAACAAAAATTACGGAGTATCCGAACTCTGCCACAAAATGCAGGTAGTCATTACGGGTTGTTCGAACTCTGCCAGTGTTTAAAATTTTGGAGATTAACTACCAAACCAGTAGGGGTCTAATAGCCTAATCCGATTTAACAATTTACCTTGAACTTTAGGTACTCAAATTCAATATAAGAAAATATTAATAACATACATATATTTTCAACGTATATTTGCCACTTCTAAAAAATTACATCTACATTACAATAAAATATATTCAATATACATAAACATATAAAAAAAACAAAAAATTAAACGTGTGGAAGATTTTTACATGCAACCGTTTTCACAAACATAAAACGAGAAATAACATTTTTCCTATATTGATCCAAATGATCATTAATGAAATTAATTTTAACATTAATAGTTTTTTTGGTTTTTTTCTGGCTTTGGTTTGCCGAACGAATTTTCGCGTATACCTCCGTTTGTAAATCCAATAACACACTAGTAAATTGAACAATGTTTGGATGTGCTTTGTAAAAAGAAGCACCGAAATGCGAATGAAAACTCTCTCAAGAATTCGTTGTTCTCTTAAAAAAGGATGCATTATTTGCCCAAATAAGTGGTGGAAATATCGAATTTTGCGTTATATATGTTTTATTGACATAATTTCGGAATTCTATAACTCTTTCGTCATTCGGAAGCAAAAAATGTAGTTCATTATAAAAAAATTCTACAACTTCCTCAGGACTAAGATACATAATACCGAAATATACTTTTAAGTATTCGCCAATTACAGAACCTTTCTGTCTGTACTCTTGTACCAAATGAAACTCCTGAATCTTACGAAACCAAGCTTGACAGAGATGAAATTTACAACCAAAAAGAATTTGATCTCTGCCAAAACATTTATATATAGCGTTATGAATGCTTAGTTCAAAATCTACTAAGACTTCTTTAGGTTGAAAATTTAAGCCTACTTCTTTACATATTTGTCTTAAAATTAAAAACAAATTTGAATATGTTTGACTTGATTTGTCCGGCAGCAAACAAAAAACAAGAGGTACGTAATAGCCGTTTTTAAAACCATGAATGGTAAACATTTGGTAAAAAAAAGTTGAACAGTATTTAAAAGTCCCATCCATCAAAATACAATCCGAATTACATAAAAAATTAAGGTTGGAAAAACAGGAGAACACAATAATTTTAAATACCTGGTCTGCTGTTAATAGAAATTCCTCTTCTCGGTTCGTTCGTAATTGTAATTCACGAACACTATTAAATACTTCTTCCTGATTTTTAGGCAATAGGGGTAAAATTTTTCTTCTCGCCGCGTGAATATTTTTCCTTATTCGGTCAATATCTTCGGTGTTGATATCCTCCGCGAAATTATTTGACACCAATTCTTGCCGAATTAGTTTGGAGGGTTTCTCAGTGGGATCTTCAGTCGCTTTCCTTTTAATGCTGTTACTCACTGCTTTTCTTGATAGGTTCGTTTCCATAGTATGATTGTGTTCTCCTTTGACTTCTGTGATTGTTTCTTCATCAGAAACGTGGGAGTACACTATAACTGGACATTTTGCGTTACAGCACTTCCATCTAATGTTTCCACATTTGCTAGTATTAGCTTTCGAAAATTTATAACTGTTCAACACTATTAATTTATTTCCTCTTTCACTATACATTGTAGATGCTTTGTTCTCTATTTTGGTCACTGTTTGCTATGTGTACTACACTCTTAACTTCTGTAGATCGATATGAAGTAACTGAATACAACTATAACTCTTATATAGTGTAATTGCATCAACATCCTTCCCCTAATCCCCTAAATATCGATCAAAACAATCAAGATTTCTTCAAAATATTTATTACAAGAAATCTTTGAAACCTTTCAGAAATATACATAATTCTATGGGCCTCCGATTTTATCTATTATAAACCCTAATGACTCTAATAGGATTAAACTAAATGGTTGCGGCACAGTTCGAACATTTCAGTAATCCTCAAATTGATACAAGTCAGGTAAAATTTTATTTTGTGGCAGAGTTCGGATATGCCCAAAAATTAGTCCTAAATATAAATATAGTAATGTTGCCAATCCAAGAAACCCAAATAATGCATTCTTGCAAAAAAAATGTATGGCGACTTTATCTATTAACAATAGAACTATTCAGACTGTGCTTAAAAAACAAAATGTTTGTGAATCGAGAAAGATAATTGATATTGACAGAAGAGGAAAATATGGAAATCGCAAAAAAGTGAGTGAAGAAATAAAAAATAAGGCTTCACATTGAATCCATTCCGAGAATCGAAGCTCCTTATTGTATGGCAAGAACTACACGGAAATTACCAATTATATAGTAAAATTTTCAGCAAAGAGGATAACTTATCTTCTTACATACCGAAGAAAGATCAATAAAATTTATGTTCAGATTATGGAACACAAGATGAAAAAAAAACAAAAGAGGAGAAATCTAAGCTTGAACAAGAATATCAGGAACATTTCCGAGAATTGTGCCGAAAATGTTAAAGTTCTAGTGTATGACTTGGAAAAAGTTTTAACCCTGTCCAACTGGTCATGTAAGCTCATTATATTATGTGTCAAAGTTAAACGTTTTTAGCTTAGCCCTTTTTAACATCAAAGTCACAGAAGCTACGACTTATATGTGGCATGAAGCAGAAGGTTCACGAGGTTCAAATGAAATACATTGAAAATCTTTCCAATGAAAGCAAAGAAGATTTAGAAATAATTTTCTACTCTGACAATTATTGCGGGCAAAATAGAAGCAAGTTTATAATAGCTTTTTATGTTTACATGATAAATAAATTAAAAATCAAGTCTATCACCCACAAATGTTTAGTAAAAGGACATAGTCAAAATGAAGGAGACAGCGTAGGAGCAAGAATAGGAATCGAAGTAACAAACTATAAAAAAGCAAATTCAATTTTTGTTCCAGATGAATATGCAGTTGTAATAAGACAAGCTAAAAAATGGAAAACGCTATGAGAATAATGAGTTATGTTTATTACTTAAAAAAATTGGCATCAGACCTTTATATCAGTATCGATAAAAACGTTTATCGATTGCCGAGTATTTGGGTTACAAAAATTTTATCCAAATTTCCTATATTATAAGCACTCTTATGGTGAAGAAAACTTTATGGAAACAGAGATTATTAATCAAAGAAAAAACACTGAATTTTAAAATCTAAAATTAAATTCTGCTTTTGTCAAAAAACCAGGTATTTCAGAGGCAAAGTAAAAAGGGTTAAAGGAGTTAATTAAGAAAAAAATGCGTCCCTTATTATTATTTAGATTGTTTTGAAAACCTTCAAATGATTTTCTCCTTTTGTTTCAAGTTATACTTAGCTTGTAAACTATTTTTCACCATATTATATTTTACTGATTAACTGCCAAAGGATTATGTTTTAATTTTTGTTATAAAAATTGATTATTTTTGTTTATAACCGATAAAAATACAATGTTTTGATTAGGATTATTCTTTTTTATTTATGTAGAAGATAGTTACATATAACATGTATTTCTAAAGCTGATTGCAAGTATGAGAGTACATAAAATGAATGCTCTTGAATTATTTTTTTTTATTAATAAAAAGACAACTCAATTATTATTATGATACAAGCAATTTTTGAATAATTATAAGCAATACAAATATATTGCTGCAAGTTTTAACCTAATAAAAATATATAATCAATACAGACACAATTATTTTTTTTCCTCAAACCCACCATCAGTTTAAAGTAAGTGATAAACACTATTATTCTTCAATTTAAATAAAGCATAAATATTTACAGATGTCAAAGATGTGAATTATTTTGTTACAAAAAACGTATAACGAGCTCTTCGGTAAAATACGTTTTTAGAGTCGTAACACTCTTCTTCCGCATGGTCGATTATGAGAAACATGATCACTCCATGTAAGATTTGAGTTTACTCTTAAACCAACGTCAGTATGTAATGAGACAGTCGTCACTGTCTGTCCACTGATGAAATACGGTGTTCGTGGGTTATTCTTTCCGACATATAACACGACACACTTATCAATGTTCAGATGCATCAACCAGTTGAAACACCATTCTTGTAGTTTATCGAGATCATTCTGCAAACGGATGTTAGGATATCCGTGAAGTTTTAAGTCGTCAGCAGAAATTTATCTTGAAAGACAATATCGAAGATCACTGGAATATGCGATAAAAATGTATGCGTCAGTCCAAAACTAACAGCGTCAAAAGTGAAACTTTTCATGTAATTCAAAAACTGTCAATGAGTGTACAAAAAAATACATTGCAGCAAAGAAAAATTGACTGGAAATTATAATAAAAATGATTTATAATAAAAATCAAGAAAAATCTACAGACTATCCCGAATTAATTACTACGGAAGTTTCACTTGTACGTACTATTATTTACATATACATAAAACTATATACATATACGTACAAGTGAAACTTCCGTAGTAATTAATTCGGGATAGTCTGTAGATTTTTCTTGATTTTTATTATAAATCATTTTTATTATAATTTCCAGTCAATTTTTCTTTGCTGCAATGTATTTTTTTGTACACTCATTGACAGTTTTTGAATTACATGAAAAGTTTCACTTTTGTCGCTGTTAGTTTTGGACTGACGCATACATTTTTTGTATCTTCATTGACAATAACTGAGAATAAAAACAATATTAAAAAATTTTTAATATGAAATAATTTAATAGACATATACATATATATATATATATATATATATATATATATATATATATATATATATATATTACATATACATAAACATTCTACATTAAGAAAAGAACTATATAAGTAATTAATATGACTTATGTTAATGAATCACAGATTCAAATATCTTTATCTGCACTGTCATTTTTATTTGGCAAAATAGAAATAATTGGCTGATGATAGCTAAAGTAGGATGCAAATACTTCAGATCTCAATGAATTCAAGTGTCTTGAAAAAACAGCATCCAAGCAAGTTCCATATCTTGTTGTTGAAATATGAATGTCATTGTTTATTTTTAATTGTAATTTATCATATAAAAATGAAATGAGTGGTTCTGAACTTTTGTCACTAAAATTTACATTAAAATCTCCAGCTAAGATCATTGGAATCTTATCTTTTTCTGATTTAGCCAACCAATAATACAAATAAATACACAATGCAAAGAAATTTCCTAGTTTTTATCGCCTTAATTTTAAAGGTAAACAATTTCTATATTAATTTCGCACTGGATTATACCAATATCGGCAGAAATTATTAAGCGCTTTTGGTATCCTTTTCCCCCCGAATGCGTTCTCACTTCATCGTTCGCGCAGCGAAGTGGGGATTGATAAACGGAATAATATGATCGCCATCAATAAACAATGCCCTGCGACTATTCTCGGCGTCTCCTCTTTGTGCGGATCTTCGTTAATTTTTTCCGCCTCTCTCACAAGGAGTTTAACAGTTTTGTTAGCTCGACGAGTTAACTCTCATGACAAAACGCTAGTGTCCCATAAAAAGTTTCACTTCAAAAAGTAGGGATCCAAGAACGGAACCTTGTAGAGTACTGCCAGTAACGAGTCTTTCCTCGAAGAATTCTTATCCAACTTTGAATTTGAAGAACCGGTTTGTTAGTAAGGCTGAAAACCGTTTGTTAAGAATACCTATGCCAAGATGATCGAACTTTAGTAGAAATGTACGTTTTGGCACCCTTTGAAAGGCTTTAGAGAAGTCGAGATAATTTATGTCTATAGGATGTCTGTCATCAAGTTCTTTGGATAAATCGATGGTACAGTTGAAGCGTTAATATTTCACAGATTTCTGTTGAATTCACACATGGATTGGTGTGTGAATTAAATATAAATTATTTAAACAAAACCCACAAGCGCGCCCATGTAAAAATAGTTGTTAATTAGATTACGACCCTGAGTTTTAAAGACGGCTAGGTTCACTTTTGGCATGACCAGAGTTTGTGAAGAAGCTTTCCCTTAGACAAGGTAAAATCATTTTATGGAGAATTTAACGATACACTTTCGGATTTCAAGCCTGCCTGTATTTACCTGCTAATCTTTTATAATAGGAAAACCCGAGAGTAGCTTTATACGGTCTGTACCCATGATTTTGTAACACTATATTCAGCTGAGTATTTTCAACGTTCATTCCAATGTAATTACTATAATTTTCATTATTTTTCAGATATTCGTTGGAAAATTTTGTAAACTGCTACGACCTTTTATGGTTGGTTTTTATTTGAATTTCGCAGACACAACAGTCCTTTTGGCAAACTCATACAGTCTGTTTAATTCTCAAATTTTTATCGTATCTTTGAAATCTCGCTATTTTGATATTTGTTCGTTCAATTTTTGCGTTTTACTGATAGTTAAACAATATTTACTGGGACTTGCTGTCCAATATAGTTTCAACAAACTCTCAACGATAAAAAAATATCCTGGAGTGATTGACTGCCCGCATTTCAATGAAGACGTTATTTATTTAAACATAGAAAGTTTTCTGCCACATAAATCGGACATAATTGCTTATATTGTGTGTTATAACCCTAAATTAATAGTATTAAGTGAATCGAGAGTCACCAAGGATGTAGAAGAATTTGAAATACAAATTAATAATTAGAGTGTAGTCCGATGTGATAGCGATAGTCGACATACTGGAGATGCTTTAGTATTTATAAAACAAGGAGTAGACTACAGAATTTGAAAAAACAGTATTATTCCTGGAAATCTTTGGATGAGATGCGTTGAAGTGAAAATATCAAATCAAAAGTGGTGGATGGAGGACTCTATCACTGGCCCAGTTCAAGTGATGCAGTGTTTATTGATTGTTTGGAGGAACTATTTGAGGATAACAATGCTTTTCACACTAAAAAAATTAAAAATTTGTTAAATATGTATGGTTCAACTCAAATGATTACGCTGTATACTAAAATTACAGCAAACTCAAAAACCCTTATAAATTATGTGATAACAAATTGTAGCGATGTTCAAGCATCTGTATTTCATACACCTAGGATAACTGACCATTCAGTGATATCTGTCAGTTGTTTTAAATCCAATATACATGTTCCTGAAAAAAATTTATATTCGAAATATTACTTCTGAGACTTATTCAAACATAAATATTGAACTTATTGATCTAGCATGGCTATTAAATGCGATTGATGTTAATGCAATATTGAATGAAATAATTGTTAAAACTATGTAACATTAAGAATTAACGTTAAGTATTCCACCTCTAGATACTTCAAAATTGTTAAAATTTCCTAGCCCGTAGTTCGAGTTGTCGATAAGTGTTATCGATAAATGTATATTAATTATATTCTCATTAGTTTCCGTTCGTTTTGATGGTAGGATTCGAATTTTTAGTCTGATACCCATCGAACAGTTATCAACATCGACAGTTTTGGATTTCCGGTGTGACTGGAAGATGTACCTCGTGGGTTTGAAGTGTGCATCTTGCTAGAAATGAAATAATAATAGCCTAGGTTGCTAACCTGTTGGGAGATTTGTTACTCTAGCAAGAAAGTATTACAAAGATTTTGAGTGGATTGAATTGTTTGTTTGTATTGCTCGAAAATTCTCTTGTAACCTCTTCATTGAAGGATTTGTGCCGCTTACCGCGTAGTTTCTGCTTCAAATGCGAAGACCAGGTATGTAGTTTCTTTTTTTGCTTCTCTTATTTGTGTATATGAAGTGAGAGACGGCTAAATAGTTCATGTAGCTTAGTTTAACAAAATAATTGTTATAGTAGGATTGTTCTAATTTTTATTATTTTGCCTTTAGGAAGAATATTGAGGCCTTAATTACCATATTTATTGAAGATTTCGCCAGTCTTACGTGACTTACCGCATCTCTGAAAGATAACCCAAGGAACCCCTTGACCAGGGTAAGACTTATAATATTTAATTAGTAATTGTCTATTTTAACAAAGATGACTTTAGAATTTTGGGGATGGTACATAGCCCATCTTTATACCGTTCCCTCATCGTAAATTCTTTCGATAACTTATTTCGTATTGTCCGTTTTTTTGCCGTTACTACTTTCGAAAACAAAACAACTATTCTGGTTTAAAAATTATGATGAGTTTCGACTAGTGGCTTTTATATCAAATAAACGTTCTTATTAAAATTAATGGGAATTAAGCATTTGAAAAATTTATTGAGATTGGTCTTAAAAAGTTATACATTTTGATGTGTATGAGAAATATATTGGGATATAAGAAATTAACATTAACTGTCGAGTACTAGAGCCCGTTTAATAGATTAGAGGTTATCTTAATGTAATCAACAAGTTGTAAATAGATAATAAATGATTTAGTCGATAGTTTGCTTGCATAAAAGCAGATCGAAGGCAAAATGGGATTGGTAATAATTGCTTATTTTTTTAGGGTTCTAATTCTAAGGAGACACGCAAGTTTTTTTAAGCTAGGGATAATCCTTGATATACCTGCTTGCTGGATTTAATAGTTTATAAGGAGATGTACTATCCCTCCTAATAATAAACGCAGCGACTTATTTAGATAGGTATACTATTGAGCCTGGACATGAATTTGTGTTTGTAGACTTAAGCGTTCCAGTGCATCGTTTCGCTGCCTTGAATTTAGCAGCCCCTTATTTAATTTTAGTTTGCTTATCACTTGTTTTACGTAAGATTCATTTTTTTTGTTGATGAGACATAGTAATTAAGTTAGTAGTAATTCAACCGGTGTCGTTAAGCCTACTTTTCTTACTTGTGCGGATACTTTATGTAGTGTGGTGAATTTAATATTTGTGAACTGTGTCTAAGGTTTGGGTTTGAGATCAATAGGTAATTGGATTATTCGCGCATGCGCCTGAGCTCAAGCGGTGTGTCTTTTTTTATATTGGATTATTCTACCTACAGCGACTAAACTACACCTTCCTCACCTTAGCAGTCAGTATATTAATGAAATCAAGGTAGCGTCTACCATTCACAGAACTGAAGATGTATGTATATACATATTGGCAAGTGCCACTGTAGGGACATATAATAATTAAATTTCAGTCTAGAATATTATTCTCGTTAGCCATTTTATATTAATGATACTGTCATTATTAAATAGTTGAATTCGACCTATGAGTAGTTTACTTTTGAATGTACAATAAAACTTCTATAATATTGTTGTAAACATTTTTGGTAAGTTGGGGGTTTATATGGAGAACTTGGGTATGCTTGGAACAATTTATCTGGCGCCCATTTGAGATCATTTATATTTGTGGACCGCACGACCGTCTCCACTAGAGTTCAGCCGCGAGCATCTCAGACTGTCATCGTATTGTTATTTAGTCGATGCACGTCTACATAGGTTTGTAAATACTACGTGACTAAAATGATAGTAGATAATCATGCACCTGAACATACTATCTCCGTAAAAAATAATGATTTACCTTACTATGATATTGAATTGAAAAATGAAGCCAAGGAAAGAGACTCAATATATAAAGAATTTAAAAAAAGTTATAATTCTCCTCAGAGATATAAATTCTGGGAACACTATAAAATTGTTAGAAATATGAATGAACATATTAAAACATAAAAAAATTCTTTACTATGAACAACAAATTGACTCAAATCGTAACAATCCAAGAAAAATGTGGAAACATCTTAAATCTATATATATAAAAGAAAGTCGTGTTAGTTACTCCACTTATAACTCAAGAACGGCTGAACCGATTTAGCTGCAAATTGGCAGGGAGGTAGTTTAGAGCCAGGAGAAGGACATAGGATACTTTTTATCCCGTTCGACAGCATTCCCATAGGATACTTTTTATCCCGTTCGACAGCATTCCCGTGTGACTTGACATGAAACGTCAGTCACTATAAAACGTGGTATAACAAAAAAGAATCAGACTTGGAATAACAAAACGCAAATGACAGCTATGTAATTGACGTATAATGACAGCTATGTAATGACTTATGGATGACAATTTGATATTTGTAAGAAATCAATAATAAAACTATTTCTATTAATAAAAAATGTATGCGTCAGTCCAAAACTAACAGCGTCAAAAGTGAAACTTTTCATGTAATTCAAAAACTGTCAATGAGTGTACAAAAAAATACATTGCAGCAAAGAAAAATTGACTGGAAATTATAATAAAAATGATTTATAATAAAAATCAAGAAAAATCTACGGACTATCCCGAATTAATTACTACGGAAGTTTCACTTGTACGTATATGTATATAGTTTTATGTATATGTAAATAATAGTACGTACAAGTGAAACTTCCGTAGTAATTAATTCGGGATAGTCCGTAGATTTTTCTTGATTTTTATTATAAATCATTTTTATTATAATTTCCAGTCAATTTTTCTTTGCTGCAATGTATTTTTTTGTACACTCATTGACAGTTTTTGAATTACATGAAAAGTTTCACTTTTGACGCTGTTAGTTTTGGACTGACGCATACATTTTTTGTATCTTCATTGACAATAACTGAGAATAAAAACAATATTAAAAAATTTTTAATATGAAATAATTTAATAGACATATACATACATATATATATATATATATATATATATATATATATATATATATATATATATATTACATATACATAAACATTCTACATTAAGAAAAGAACTATATAAGTAATTAATATGTTAATGAATCACAGATTCAAATATCTTTATCTGCACTGTCATTTTTATTTGGCAAAATAGAAATAATTGGCTGATGATAGCTAAAGTAGGATGCAAATACTTCAGATCTCAATGAATTCAAGTGTCTTGAAAAAACAGCATCCAAGCAAGTTCCATATCTTGTTGTTGAAATATGAATGTCATTGTTTATATTTAATTGTAATTTATCATATAAAAATGAAATGAGTGGTTCTGAACTTTTGTCACTAAAATTTACATTAAAATCTCCAGCTAAGATCATTGGAATCTTATCTTTTTCTGATTTAGCTTCGGATGCATGTGGTATAGTATATATTAATAATTTGTTGAAGATATACTCGATAATTTCATTAATTTTTTGTTTCGGATAAATATATATTGATATAATAATTATAGATAATTGTTTTGCAGTTGTACATATTACTGCACACAAATCACCGACACTTAATTCTTGTGATCTTTCTAGATTTTCAGCATCATACGGTGATGAATGATTGTTATCAGTTAATTCTAATGTATTATTACTATCTGAATTTTTCTGAAATATTGCACTTTAATGAGTACAGAACTTATCTGTACGGACAAGTATACCTGTTTATTTCCTTTTTCAATATATTTCAATACTCTTGTTACGTAAATACACAATGCAAAGAAATTTCCTAGTTTTTATCGCCTTAATTTTAAAGGTAAACAATTTCTATATTAATTTCGCACTGGATTATACCAATATCGGCAGAAATTTTGGTATCCTTTTCCCCCCGAATGCGTTCTCACTTTATCGTTCGCGCAGCGAAGTGGGGATTGATAAACGGAATAACATGATCGCCATCAATAAACAATGCCCTGCGACTATTCTCGGCGTCTCCTCTTTGTGCGAATCTTCGTTAATTTTTTCCGCCTCTCTCACAAGGAGTTTAACAGTTTTGTTAGCTCGACGAGTTAACTCTCATGACAAAACGCTAGTGTCCCATAAAAAGTTTCACTTCAATAATTAACAATTATAATGTAATGATAGTGCCATTGCCCATTCGTATAAACAGTGAAGTGAACTATGAAACTCGGTATGGTTGAAAATTTGAGTTTTTAGGTGAAGTGAAGTTTAATTAATAATGCCGCGACCAAGACGATCGAATCTTTCCCGACAAAGCCGTGATGCAAGAAGAATACGAAATACTGCAAATGAAAGGAGTGAAGAAGAACAAGAAATTGCACGTGAACAGCGCCGCGATAGTATGGCTCGACTTCGTGCTTCTCAATCACGAGAGCAAATTGAAGCAGCCCGTGAAACAGCTCGGTTAGCAATGCAGAATCGTCGAGCGAACAACAGACGTCAACAAATAGATAATTTGCGACGCAGAACAAGATATTTATCAAGTGCTGATTTGAATCGAGCAGCGTTTCAATACGATTGCAGCAATGATTACAGCTTGCATCCTAGCGTTTGCATTGGGCAAATGGACGTAGTTTGCGAGTATTGTGGTGCATTAAAGTTTTCCGGAGAAACGCCTGGATTATGCTGCCTTAATGGTAAAGTGAAATTGCCATTGTTGACTCCGCCACCTGAGCCATTGTATTCATTGCTTTGTGGCGAAACACAAGAATCACGCCACTTTCTTGCAAATACTCAAAAATACAATGGTTGTTTCCAGATGACGTCATGTGGGGCAGATATTATCTTATTCGCTATCATAATTTCGACATGTTTTCCATCAAACCCATGTAACCTGTGGCACAAATACAAGGATAATATGTCAGAAGATATTTTACATCAAATTCGTGTCAGTTCCAGAAATCACGATATTGAGATGAATGAGGAGATACATAATCGTGCTTTACTCTTGATCGAAGATATGTGTTACCTCATGTGCGGTAATTTATTAATCAGGTTAGGAATGCCAGCACCATATCGTGAAATGAATGACGCATTTAAACGAGAATTGGAACGGGAACGTAAATATGATCACCAGGAATTAGATTTAGTAGTTCAAACGAATGTACCCCTGTTGAATTACCAACAAAAGGAAGTTTATGATACTTTAATGAAGGCAATCGATGATGAAAATGGTGGTTTATATTTCCTAGATGCCCCTGGTGGAACTGGCAAGACATTCCTCATGTCATTAGTTTTAGCAACTGTTCGGTCGAGATCTAACATAGCAGTTGCAGTTGCTTCTTCTGGAATAGCAGCCACATTGTTAGAAGGATGCCGTACGGCTCATTCAGCATTCAAATTACCGTTAAATCTTCAAATTATTGAAGAACCAACGTGTAATATTGCAAACCACTCAGCAATGGCCAAAGTTTTAGCGGTATCGAAAATCATCATCTGGGACGAATGCACATGCACAATGGCGCATAAACGTGCATTAGAAGCACTTAATCGAACATTAAAAGATTTACGCAATGACTCGAGATGTTTTGGAGGAGCAATGATTTTACTGTCTGGTGATTTCCGCCAAACGCTGCCAGTAATTCCAAGATCTACGGCTGCCGACGAAATAAACGCTTGCCTCAAATCGTCAAATCTATGGCGCTATGTGAAGAAACTGCAACTGACAACAAACATGAGAGTTACATTGCTTAATGATACATCTGCTGAAGATTTCTCGGAGCAATTGCTGACTATCGGTAATGGTCAAGTACCTGTCGATGAATCGAGCGGATTAATATCATTTCCAAATAATTTCTGTAATTTTGTCTCATCAAAAGACGAACTTATCAACAATGTATTTCCAGAAATTATTTTTAACTACAAAAATAATGAATGGTTAAGTGAGCGAGCAATTTTAGCGGCTAAAAATAAAGATGTAGATGACCTAAACTACATAATTCAAAATAAGATCATTGGAACAATGCATTCATTCAAATCTATTGACTGCGTCACAAATGAAGATGAAGCCACCAACTATCCAATTGAATTTTTAAACCCTTTGGACGTTCCTGGCTTACCACCGCACAATTTACGCCTAAAGGTTGGCTCCGTAGTAATCATGCTTCGAAACATAAACCAACCAAAACTGTGCAACGGTACGCGTTTGGTGGTTAGAAAATTGATGAACAATGTAATTTACGCTACGATAATGATAGGAAAATTCAAAGGTGAGGAAGCTCTCATTCCGAGGATACCGATGATCCCAACCGATATGCCGTTTGAATTTAAAATACTTTTTCCGATACGTCTTGCATTTGCCATGACCATCAACAAATCACAAGGCCAATCCTTAAAAGTTTGTGGTTTAAATCTAGAACATTCATGTTTTACCCATGGTCAATTATACGTGGCATGTTCACGGGTCGGAAGACCATCTGCGTTGTTTGTTTTTGCGCCTGATAATAAAACAAAAAATGTCGTGTATCGTAAGGTACTTAAATGAAGAGCAACCTATGTACTAAAATACAGAAATAATTATGAATGATTAATGTAGGTATTTAATTTTTTTTGTATTTTTTCCAATTAAAAAAAAGTCTGCTTATTTGTTGCCATTAAGGCGGAACAAACTTCGCCGGGTCAGCTAGTTATTAATAAATCTAGTAAATAATAATGCAGTTAATGAAGTCATCTTCCCTGAAAACAATTCAGTAACAGTTAGTGATAAGGAACAAGAGATAGCTGAGAATGTTGATACTTATTTTGTTAACAGTGTTTCGAGTATATCTGATAATATTCCACAGTCTGAGGAATGGTGATCTACACTTTATGTAGTTATTGGCAGCGCGGTCTCTGAATTTAAATTATTAACTATGACTGAACGTAGAAGGATTGTTCATTCTTTGGATACTAGGAACACGTCCGAAGTATTGAATAGCAAATTTTTTAAAGAAATATTTGAAGTTTTTGGGCATGTGTTATTAAACCTTGTTAATACATCTCTGTAAAAAGGAATTTTTCCGGACCAACTGAAAATAAGTACTGTTGTTCTTATACCAAACATGAATAATACAATTGAAGCAAACAAATTTCGCCCGATAAATACTCTACCAACATTGGAAAAAGTTCTTGAAACGGCAGCGTACGAGCAATTAGTTGAATACTTTGATCATAATAAATTATTCCTAGGTCAGCAATTAGGATTTAGAAAAAATCACTCGAGTGAATCAACTATTCAGTATACTTACTCTAAATGGAAAAAGGCATATGATGACAATAAATATACTGTTGCTGTCTTTCTAGACTTCAAGCGAGCTTTTAAAACAATTGACAGAAATATTTTAATAAATAAATAAAATTATTATGGAGTAGCAGGATCTGTACTGGCTTGGTTCATGAGTTTACCTCAATAAAAGAAAGCAGAAAACAAAAATCAGTTCTACAATATCTGAAGAGATATATATCAGCATTGGTGTCCCCCAGGGAAGTGTGCTAGGGCCACTTCTATTTATAATTGACTTAAATGATATTTATCATGTTCCTGGGGTACATGAACGTAATCTGTTCGCAAATGATACATTATGTTATACTTCAAATGTGGAACTGAATAATGCTGTAGATGCTCTTAAATGTTCTTTGAAGAACATTGAGAGATACTTACATAAAAACAAATTGAAACTGAATGCTAATAAAACAAAAGTTATAGTAATAACAACTAAATATAAATTAAACTCTATTAACTATAATGGAATAAAATTCGAAATTGATAGCACGGCATTAGAATATGGGTCTGAAATTAAATATTTGGGAGTTATTATAGACAACACTCTGAGTCATGCTAAATATTTGATAAAAAAAATCTCTTAAAAATTTTTTTTTCTAGAATAGCAAATAATCTTACTATTAACTCCAGAATATTGACATATAACTGTATAATTAAGCCTCATTTTGATTACTGCACAACTTTAATGCATTTAATGAACCGAAACAGACTTTCCCAACTTCAAAAACTTCAAAATAGAGGTATGATAATCATTTTGAGTTGCAGTCGTTATACTTCCATTGATCAAATGTTGATATGCTGCAGTGGCTGTCAATTTCAAATCGATTGTTTTTTCTAACGATGGTTTTCATATTCAAAATAACTAAAGGACTCCAACCAGCATATTACAATGAATTTTTTTTTCAATAATCAAATACATGAATACCAGACAAGATCAAATGCTTACTTTCATATACATAGAACCCACACTGGTGATCATATGAAAAATTTATTCTTCAAGGGGCTACAAGAATCTAATAATTTACCAAATGTTATTAAGGTGGAGAATACTGTGAAGGGATTTAAAAGTAAATTGCTAGAATATCTAGAGCGTTGATTGGTTGGAATATATTTGTTTATATTTGTATATGTATGTATATCTAGATTTTTTATACTTTTCTTATTCTTATTTCCATGTATTTTTTCAATGTATTTTTTTACTAGGTAATCTCAGTTCCTATGCTATGTCTATTCACATTTGAATGTTAACATTTATTTTTTGAACTATGTAATTACTCATCATTTCTATTGTAAGATTAGAATATATCCTATAATAAAGATTACTACTACTACCGATAAAATAGCTAATTTTTGGAACATGTAGTTCAATTCGTAAGATAAATTTAATTATGTTTACCCGGTGCGCATTTAATTCAATGACACCGTATGTTTAAACTTTTTTAGTAGACGTGTTTAAAAATTAACTATCTGCTTAGATTTTTTTAAAGCTCCATCAGGGAATTTTTTTATTGTTGTATTGTCTGAAGTCTGCGACTCACGAGTACTGTTAATACAATGTGAGTAATTTGTTTAGATTTGTAATCTGTTCAAATAACATCAATTCCGTGTGGAAGTTTTTTATTCTTGTCTATAGCTTCACTATAGACAAGGTTTACCTTGTGTAGAGAATTTTTACTTATTTGTTAAAGCTATCATCTGCTCCAAAAGTCAAACTTTGTGTTGTGATTCGTCATTAATACTTTATTGTTTTTTTTTCCTTTTTTCATACTTTTTTTTGATGAGGAGGACGCTCATGCTCGCGCAGGTACTTGTTCTTCCTTTCCCTGGCAGTGTAGGACTCTATGGAAGATTACCCTAGCCTACCCACTACACCTCCCTCTTCGACTCATCAAAACTTGATCTTGCTCTTCGCATAACATCAGGTTGATGAGTGGTCTAATACATACTATCCTCTATCCTGTTGTCTTTCTTCTATTTCCTTCTGTTTCAGTATCGTGGCTATGAAATGTTGAATTGCTTTCCATTTCCTGCTGTCTGCCATCATAGTTTCCGCCAAGTTAACTGCCGTGAGGTGTGTGCCTATGCTCACACACAGTTGTTCCCTTTCTGTAAGCCATCTTTCGCATTCAAAAATAGTATGGTCCACGGTGTCCACGATTTTGCAGTACGGGCATTCGTCTGTTTCTGTTTTTCCAATATTCTTAACATACACTCTGAAGCACCCGTGTCCTGTAAGTACTTGTGAAAGGAAATAGTCTACCTGTCTATGCTTGCAGAATATCCAGTCGCCCAAGTTTGGTATCTGAAACTTGGTCCATTGTGCCTCGTCTACGGTGTCATCCCAGAGCTCTTGCCACTTATTCAGGGTTATTGTCCTTTGTACCCTCTTGGCCTGTGAGCTATTTTCATCCATTCTCCTATATAGCCTCTACCTCTCCTCGACTAGGAGGTGGATTGGTATTACACCAGACACCACTTGTACCGCTTTAGCAGAGGCTGTACGGTATGCGCTGATGACTCTGAGGAGCATCCTTCGTTGTACCCTAGTGAGTAGTTCTCTATATTTTTAAACCTCATATATTCATGCCCGACGGGAGCGCCATATAACAGAATGGACTGCATCAGGCTGTATAGCATCTCTCTCTTTTTTGATCCAGGACCCTTGATATTTGGCGTAAGCCTAGTAAGGGCTGCCACCTTTTTCTCGGCCTTTCGGGCCGCAGTCTTTATATGCTGACTGAAACTAAATCCTTCCCTCAGGGTGACCCCCAGGTATAGCAGGCACTTCTTGCGAGGTATTTCTGCTCCGTCACACATAAATTTGATTTCTTCCATCCCTCTCTGCCCTTTGAGAACGACCGCTTCTGATTTCTGAGGAGCCTCGTTTTTCTTCATCCAGGAGTCTATGTGGTGCAACGTTTCGTTCCCTTTCCAGTTCAGCTGTTCTTTGTCTGTAGCAGTAATGACTATCGCCAAGTCGTCTGCGAATACAAGTAGGCTAACTCCGATCGTTACATGTTCATTCAGCACATCATCGTACAGCACGTTCCACAAGGTAGGACCGAATACTGAGCCTTGTGGAACTCTAGCCGTGACATCTAAGCATAAGTCTTTCACAATTTGCAATGACCTGTCTTCAAGGTGGGAATCGATTATTTCTACTAGGTAACTTGCCACGCCTCTTTCTTCCAGTTTATGCAACTTGTTCCTTGCGTTTTCTTCAGTATGTTGACAGCTTTCTCCACGGCCTGAATTGTGGATTTTTTCTTACAGAAGCCGAACTGGTTTTCTGATAGGCCTCCAGTAGCTTCCAGTTCCTTTTCCAGTCTGTCCTTCAAGTAATCCCTCGTAGACCTTACTGATGGAGTTCAGTAGACATATGGGTCTGAGTATCATGTCCTCTGGTTTTTCTTTTGGAATCAGCACGTCTCGCCTGTTTCCAGTTTTTTGGGAACTGCCTCTCTCTAAGTAAGCCATTCGGTGGGTCTAATATACTTTCCGGTGCTATTTCTTCCAGCTTTCTTATCGCTTCCATAGGAATTCCATCGAGGCCGGGTGCCTTTCCAGGTTTCATCTTTCCTAATACATTTTTCAGCTCTTCGGCTGAGAACGGTTCAGGTTCAGTGGCTTCCTCAACTCTATATTTTCGCCAGCTCTTTGATTTCCTTGGAAAGAGATCTTTTGTCGCTTTGATTTTTTGTTCCTTCGCGATACTGGAAGGGGGATTTCCTACCAGTTTTTTGGCTGCGATTTTATATCCTGTGCCCCAGATATTATTGTCCAGCTCGTTGCTTAAATCGTCCCAGTATTTTTTCTTGGACTGGTTTATTAAGAACTGCAGCTCCTTTCTACATCTCCTAAGGTCATCCCGTGCTTCATTAACTTCATTTCCGTTTCTTGGCGCACGTTTGATCACTCTTGTTACCTCTCTCTGGAGTCTGAGACAATCCTGTCTCTTTTTCCCATTATCTTGATTCCACCAGAAAGGTGTCCTGTTTATCGTTGTTTTTGTTGTGAGGCTTACACGGTAGGCTTCTCCTATTACTTTTTCCAGGTCTTCCGTTGTTTTTGCACCAGCTGTGATTCTCCAAGTCGCAAGTTCTTTGAAAAGGTCCCAGTTGCTTTTTGCCATCATTCAGGACGTTGAGGTTTAGCGTCGACATCCAGTCGCACCTGTGCTCCCCTCTCTTATCTCCAATTGGAGACCCCCAGGCGGGAGATTTAGCATTTATATCGCCCATGATTATTTTTTCCCCATTATGTCCATTGACGTTTTCCATAATTTTGTCTACCTGCTGTTTGAAGTCTTCAAATCGAATATTTGGAGAAATGTAGCAACAAAACACATGGCAGTTTTCAACGAGACCAGTATGTAGCCTTCTTCAGAGCTGACTCCCATTATCTCGAGTTTATTATTTAAAACCAATATGCCAACATCACCTCGCTTGTGCTTAATCCACTGCGTATTTTCGAGTATTTTTCTGTTTGGTTCCCCTACGACTAAAATATCAACGTCTTTCTTTGTGGCTGTTGCATAGACCTAATCGCGTGCGGCCCTGGCCCTTCCTAAGTTAGTTTGTAGGAATTTGATTGCCATCACAGGTGTAAGTATTCTGTCCGATACCGATGGCAGCCTAGCTTTATTCCTGATCAGTTTCCTATATTCAGTTTCCTATATTTTGGACATTTTGTTTGGTCCATTTTATGCCCCTCGGTATTGCAGACAATGCATGCAGGGGGGTTTTCGCACTCCTTGGCCGTGTGTCCCGGCTTTGTGCAAAGTTCAGATCTATCTTCATTTGGACAATCATCTTTTCTGTGTCCGAAGAGATGGCACCTGAAGCACCTCTGCAAATTCACTCTTCTTCTCACCATACAATCTAACCACCCTATCTTGATGTTTCCGTTTCTTATAACTTTGCTCGCAAATTCTTTATTCATAGAAATAGAAGCTGTCATTTCTCGTTGCCATTTCTCGTAGGTCTCTGAACTGATTCTCCTAAATGTTTTCGAATTTCAAGATGTCACCTTTCAGTTTATTTCCGTCGCTGCTGGTGTCGATGTCTGTGATGTGAATGATGGTTTCATTGCTATTTATAACCACATCCGTGCCCAGATTCTTCTCTTGGATGCTTTGCTTCACATCCGCAGCCTTACCGCCCATAACTTCCATCATCAGGTCTCCCCTATTGGTCTTCCTAATAGAGCTTATTTGAATTCCTTTTTCTTTCAGGTTGACCGAGCTTTTCACCGATTTGAGGAGTTTTGCATAACGTTTTCCTTCTTGTGCCTTTCAGGCTGTGTGGTCTTAGGTCTTTGCATCTTTTTACTCGCGTTCATATGTTCTACACATAATGTCGCTTTGATTTCAAGACCCTTCAACGCGAACTCTGCGCGCATCTTAAGGTAATCGGAATTGGTTTTTCTAAGGGCCCCGATCCTTAGTCCTTTATCATTGTTTTCAACCTCACTTCTCAGCTGTGTGAACAATTTGAGCATTAACTCCGCATCGTCCACTCCTCCGCCGTCCATTGTCATGGACATGATGAAGACGGATTGTGTGTAGTTCCCTCTTCCTTTTCTTCTTCTACTGCTTATGAAACCCACATTAATTTTTACAAATTCCATAGAAACCTTCCACCAGTCCTTCTTCGATCGGAGGAACTATGGGTGGGTAATGATTTTTCAGTATTTCGGGGATCCCGATTCCGGTATAGAAAAAGAAGGTGAAGAAATATAGTTGGGAATCTTCCAAGCATCATTGCTGCAATAGCAGGTAGATTCTTCAGGGATATTCAAAATATTTCGGGAATCCTGATACCGGTATAAATAAGAAAGGAAAGGAAATATAGTTGGGAAACTTCCAAGCATCATCGCTGCAATAGCAGGTAGATTCTTAGAGGATTTTCAAAATTCAGGACGTTCAATCTAGTACGATAGGCCTTGGTAGCATGACTATAAAGCTCGACTATTTGATAATAGGCAACTTGGAGGAGCCTCGTCTATGTACGCTGCCATAGCAGGATCGCCAGGGAGAGGTTTTCGGATTCTGCCGGCTAACTGTTCTTTAAGTGATTGATTTAGCACCAACGGCCGGAGTAACATCCATATAAAAATTAGTGTACGTCAACCGTGATAACCTGGAATAATCCCGTACCCGTACGCTGACATATCAGGTACAAAATTCGGGAGGTTTCCAGGCTGATGTATGTAAATTCCGTTTTCTCGAGTACTCATTTAATATAGTATCAGTAACCGAGGGTAGCGTATTAGTTACCGCTGTCTCATTTTAAGCTGTACATAAATACATAGAAACGCTCCCGTAAAACATCGCTAGTGCCTTAATAACGCTTTTTCTGTGTAATTTTCATCTTACTGCCAGTTAATTTCCATTGATTTTCACCTGCAATCGCATAAACTAGTAGAACTTTGCACGTTAGCTTTTGTGATTGTAAAATCTTTATTGTTTGGTATAGTGTTTTGGCCTGAGTAGTAGCCTAACTAGATATTGTAGATACTGAAGGATTTTAATGAACATTTAGTTATTTTAAATATATAGCTCCTTGGTTCGTTTTATTTCTCCTTTCCAAATTATTTCTAAGTCGAAATGAAGTTTATAATTTTATCAAGCACCGGTAGTTTCATTTTTCCGATAGTGGTAAACAATTAAAGCATGTTTTCCACTTCGCACTGCATAGAGGCCAAGAACAACAGACCCCTGGAATTACTTAACCTCCATCTGTTGCTACCCTGGTAACTCTTGACGCTACATTTTCGAGAGTTCGGTAAAGTAAAGCATCCCAAAAATCTGGCGCCCGATAAAATCTGGTAGATATTAAAGCCGCGGGTGTCATAGTGACGTCCGTTATATATTGTAGAAAGAAAGAGAACGTCACACTGTTTTTTGAAATATATGATTGAGCCGTATTCTCTATTTGGGAAAAGCTACCATTATTTGCTGTGCAGTTTGAGCATTACACTTAAAACACGTAGTGCAGGTGCGTGTTATTTTTTTAATTTCTTTCAATCCATTTATCGGCCAAAATCTAAGACGAAAATTCGACAAGACGATCTGCGGTCCGCTATGACATAAACGCTTGTGTTCAAGGCGCATCATAAGATGTACAGTGTGATTTCGAGAAGGGAGTAGAAAAGGGTGTTTTTGCTCAAAAGGAATCAATGCATTATGAGTCAAGAAAAGGTTTTAACGCTAAAATTCGTTTTTCAGTATTTGCTTCACAATGAACTCAAGAGCTTTGCGTAACTCAGCAGATGATAACGGTTTTTTTAATTTTATGACTAGGATTCATAGTGTTGTGAATAAATCGAAACAAATATGATATAGAACTGTCTGTGGGTATGGTGTACACACTAGATGTAAATTGAGTAAATGCAAACGACGAGTACTCAGTGTGTATGTGTTTATTAATCTGCAGCTAAGCGCTTTCGGCTAATAAGCCATTATCAAAGCTATCCTATGAAATTATAAAGTTTGTGAAATTTTGAAAAAAAAAACAATTTAAAAAGTTGAACTTACGTCATTAAAAAAGAGATCCTAAACAGGTGTCAAAGCCATCCAGTTGATAAAAAATAAACAATGCACAAAGCTAAATCATTGTTATGATGAAGTCATTAAATTAAAAACATTACCCTGTTGAAAGGGTGTACAATTATATTTTACATGATGGAAATTCCCATTCAGAAGTGTAAACAGAATAAAAACAGATGACAAGTTTGACGTTAAAAATACGGTGGCTAATAAGCCAGCGTGCCGTAAAAACAAGTGTATGGCAATACAACATATTTGTGTAATGAACATTGAATCAAACGTATGATTGAAAAGATGAAAAAATTCACATAGTGAACTGTGAATTGTAGGAAACCCTGTATATTACATTTATTTTTAAATTTGAAAAATGAAGTTAAAGATGTGATAAACCAAAAAATTGAAAAAACTCTATTCAAATTCCAATTCCCAACATTCATCTACTTTAGATGAATAGGAAAATCCCCTTCCTCCCTTAGTTGTATAATGAAATTGAATTAGGGGTTGGATCCATTCCCCAACCAGTCAGGAACAAGCGTAGTAACCTAAACGTGTGAAATGTTAGATAACATAAATTAAAAAACACTTAGTTGTAAATACATCCATGGAGGAGTTTACATAAACTAGTGACTTTTCCACCTTCGTCAAATATGCTATAGTCCGATGGAGCCTACTGAAGTTGGAGAAAATACGTGTGTCCAATATACGGACTCATCAATGGATGTTGTTAATAGAACAACTTTTCTTTCTTCTAGCAATGAAACTATAATTTCAAAATAATCTGTAGAGAAAAGTTGATCCTCTGGTGTGCATAAGAAACCAGGGCCATTAAACCATAAATCAGAGGTTTTGTGGGATAACGTTCCCCTTCATAAAATATCTGCTGGGTTGTTTTCACTAGCTCCATGATGCCATTTAAAGTTTTTTGTGAGTTCTTGTATTGTGGAGACCCGTTGTGAAACATAAGTACTCCACTTAGATGGGGAGTGTGCTATCCAAGAGAGTGCTATCTTGGAATCAGACCATAGATGAACAGAAGAGATTGATAGACGATTTGCGAAGATTTGAAATCTGCGAGAAGCTAGTTGAGCCAGTAATACCATTCCACACAACTCTAGTCGAGGTATAGTGTGTTTTTTTCTTTATTGGGGCAGTTCGAGATTTGTTAGCAACAAGAGTGCAAGAAATTGTATCGTCTTGATATAAGGATCTAATATAAATGTTAGAGCCATAAACTAGATTCGAAGCGTCACTAAAACTATGTAGGTCTAATTGTATCACTATTTTATTAGAAGTTAATAGAAATCTAGGGATTTGATAACTCTATATGAAAGAGAGACTTTTGGTAAAATGAGTCCAATCCTGAATGACCGAAGGATCTGATATGGGGGTATTCCAGTTTAGTCTGGATAACCAGAGTTTTTGCATGAGGACTTTTCTCAGTACAGTTATAGGATTCACCAGCCCATTGGGATCGTAGCAGGAACTCATTGCCGATGAAATTTTGCGTTTGGTGAGGGAAACTATTTGAAGAATGTTGGGTTATAGGGTTCCATTTTAAGCCTAGAATTTTACAAGGAGATTGGTTTAGAATTGGATCGACTTCTAGAGTTGTGGGTTGACATATTTGGTGTAAAAAATCTTGAGAGTTGAAGCACTACTTGTGCAAGTGAAATCCGTGTGAAGACAAAATGAAGTTGGGAATGTAATTGAAAAAGCTCTTCATAAGAGTCTGTACCTGACAATACGTCATCCACGTACGTTTGCTGAAGTAGTACTTCTGAAGCTAAGAGAAAGAAAGATTTTCTCTAGTCTATTTCGTTCAGAACACGAGTAACTAAGAAGGAGGCTGCGTTTTGTCCAAAAGATACCGTTTGAAGCTCAATGCATTGAATATTATCATTCACTGAATCACTCCACAAAATATTCTGTAGGAAATTCTGGTTTGGATTTAATAAGATTGGCCGGTACAATTTTTATGTCTCCGGTGAGAGCGAACTGAGAGGTTGTAAACCTACAAAGTAAGTGAAACAGATCAGGATAAACTGTGTAGCCTTTAAGTGTTATATTGTTCAAAGATAACTCACATGTGGTTTTGCACGAGCAATAAAAAACCACTCTGATTTTGGTAGTTGCACTGTTTTCCCTGAGTACGCACAGATGCGGAATAAAGTACTTATGCTCTCAGAGAGATGATTTGTTAACATGAGGGGGACAATCTTATAATGCTCTAGTTGAACGTATTCGTGAATAAACTTTTTTGTATTCCAAAAAGAGAGAGGGGTTTCTTTGAAATCTACTTTCAGGAGTGAAAAGCCTTTTGCGAGCGACTGAGAATGAATTTCCCAGTTTCATGTTCTCCTTGGGAGAGATGAGAGGTAGGTCGACTTGAAATTTTTCG
This sequence comes from Galeruca laticollis, assembly GCA_963921935.1. Taxonomy (NCBI): domain Eukaryota; kingdom Metazoa; phylum Arthropoda; class Insecta; order Coleoptera; family Chrysomelidae; genus Galeruca; species Galeruca laticollis. Next base: position 207,885,577 of record OY998177.1, read on the forward strand.
GTGAGTAATAGCTTCACCGTGTTTTTAAAATTAGCTTCGGCAAGAGCGCCTTCGGAAGAGACAGTATTGTCTGTTGAGCAGTTTTCTTGTTCAAAGAAAGAGCATACGAGGTCATGGAGAGATTTGTCTTTTGACCCAATGTATAAATCCGCATTTTATCATCCAAAATTGAAGATCCTGATGAGAGATACGAGAAAGTTTGCAAGTTCGACTCCTGTTGAGTCGCTACTGCGAGAGTTGCTAATCTTTATCTTTTTTGTGTTCATTAAAACTATCAGGATTTTCTTAAACAACACACCGATTTTCTATAAAGTCAAATAATTCGGAAGTAATGGGGGGAGTGTTTGAATTACGGGTGTTCTCAAATTCCTTCCTTGATTGGAAGTCAATTTTTTGTTCAAATAAATATACAAACATGGCTTCTTATAACTCCGTGTCATTGTTTAAATTTTTTAATGACTCTAAATTTTGACGCGAGTTGGTCACGAATTCCCTCAAATGTTTAGCATTTCCTTTAATCATCTGTGGATAATGAATTATTTCATGGAAATAAGCATTGATGAGTTTGAGGCTATTTTTATTTCTTTTCTCCCTCAACTTAAGAGCAACTGGGAAATTAGCATTTGTAACTTTGAGCGCGTCGATTGTTTTGCGTGCTTGTCCTTTAAGGAGAGTCTTTAAGTAAAACAATTTTCAGTATTTGATTTTAAACTATTGTTTTCAACAATCAGCGACATGAAGAGTTAATAGAAAGTTTGAAATTCCTCGGGATTTTCACCTGAAAATGTAGGAATGTGAATTTTCGGTAAAGTCACATTTGAGTTACAATTGCTTGTGCTACTACCGGAATTTACATTTCCCGATGGAGAAAGTCGACTTATGTTAGAAGACAAAATGATTTAGCGTTATAATAATTGGTATCGATTACTGATCGATCCTGCTCATCATGAAATAATTCACCATCACTTTTCGTCGAATCCTCTATACAATCCTGAGCACGTTCCTATGTAGCGTAGTTTTCATCCAATTAACTTCATATTGCTCTATATCATCATTAGTTGTATTTTAATGTAACCAATTTGAAATTCTAGTAATTACACCCTTAGCGCTTTTCCTATTTTTCTTTTTTTTGTTGGACCATTTGGTTATTTTCTTGCAAGAGTGTGGAGAAAAATTCAATTTATTCTTTTTTATTATTTTACTTTACGAGAAAATGTTTTTAATCTAATTTATAATCCGTAATCAGGATTAACCTGGTCACGTGACTTATTGATAAAACATTTAAAAGAGGTAGAGAGAAACATTAACAATGACGCGCAATGATCCAAATATGAAAAAAATTTGCTCATCGAACAAAATCACATTAAAATCAAACATAGTTGCATTCATGTGTTAATCAAGACCAAATTTTCAAGATAAACATTGCTTCTTGTTCGCAGCCAGTCCGTCTACGCACCTAATTAAATTAGCTGGAACCAAACAGTATATATAATAATCCGCACTGCACTGTTGCCTGCTCCAACGCGATGGATCTGCTATGAGCCCTTCGACAGTGTGTCGTATTTTCAATAAAAAATGTTACTTCACTTGTTCGAATTTTCTACCTGCTCACTATGTACCAGTTATTCAACTTGCCTTTTAAATAAGGGGGTTTTGCTTGGTTTATATTTGGCTGCACAAAGGAGCATCAAATAGATAGAAACGGGATAACTTTTATTATTTTCCTCTGCGATTAAGGTCACTGGAAGTAGCTATCTATTCGAGAATTATATTAACAACAAAATAAATTTAATAAAATAATACTTAAAACGGTTACACGAATTACAATTAAAAGGGATTACATTTAAAACACATTTGTGACGACGTAATGTAGGAAGAGAGACTAAAGAAAATACTTTGCTCTTTACAATCAAAAAAAATTTATGTCATTCTCACTTCACTTGACAATTTTTCTTTATGCAAATCGAAAGAGTTAAGTGCTAAACACTTGAGACTATATACATGCTCTATTTGAGAACTGAGTTACATAGATTATACAATTATATAATCTACTTTGGAGGAATATTTTTCCCCCAAGCAATATTCAGAATTAAGACCGATAAAGGCTGGTGTGCCACAGAGCAGTGTCCTGGGTCCATTGGTGTATTTGCTTCACACCTATGATATACCAGTACAAACTACAGTAGCTACATTTGCAAATCACACATGTGTACTGACAGTTGGCAAACCCGAATAAGAGGCTAATGAAATACTCAAAGTCGCATTAAGTTAAGTCAACGCATGGACAAAAAGCTGGCGCATTCGAAATAAATCAGTGCTTCCATACTTTACGAATAAACACACAGGTCCAATGCCTATAATTATAAACAATCATATTATTCCATATGCAAACACGGCCAAGTACCTAGGAATGAATCTAGACGCTAAGCTACGGTAGAAAGAACACATTAAAAAGAAAAGAGAAGAGCTGCATCTCAAATCATATTGGCTATTAGATAGACAATCCGACCTATCCATTAGAAACAAGCAGGTTCTAAAGCCTGTGTAGACATATGGCATACAGATTTGGGGGTGTGCTTGCTCAAGCAATATTAACATAATACAAAGTTTTTAGAACAAGGTATTAAAGGGCATTGTCAACGCTCCTTGGTATCTTAGAAACAGTGAACTACACAGAGACCTGGTAGTGGAAATGGTAGCATACGAAGTGAAACATTTCCCAAAGAATCATGAAGAACGGCTTCACAACCACAAGAACGTCGAAGCAACCCAGCTGCTGGACCAACGTGGAATTGTTAGAAGACTCAAAAGGACCAAACCTTTTGAGCTAGTGTAAAACCAGAGCACAGTGCGTGTTGTGTAATCAAATCAAGAAAGAACAAAGCTTAAAAATCACCAGTGGGTTAAACTCGGCAAAACACTGTAGTTTTAAGATTTTAACCGAAAAATATTACTTGTTAATCTTGTTTCCAGATTAGTTGTAATTAAAAGGAAAATACTCATGATTTTGGGCGGCAGATATGATCATGTGAGAGCCATTTTTAAGGAATGGTGCAGTCAATCCATCTAAGCCTGGGGAGGAGTCGTTTTCAAGTTGTGATATAGAATTTTGCTTTGAGGAAAGGTGATGTTGTGAAGTGATGCGTCGATACTACTCGTAGGTGCTAGCAAGGCCGGTAATGTATTAACGGGTGGTTCTTGTAAAAATGTTGATGGACGACAGAGCAACAGTTTCAGCTGTTTCGTAATCGTATCAGATACAATGAATGAATAGAAAAGTATACAGGTTGGCAAATTAATTTTGGCAGTCTGAAGTTTTGCAACGTCCCATGCGCCGTAGCAAAGACGTATGCCGATTGCAGGAGCTCAATTCGCTAACAGAATTCGTAAGCTTCGTTTCGACAGTTCAGTTCAGAAAAAAGTGTGATTACCGGGGTTGTGCAATATTAACTTGTTATGGAGACTCCAGTAAGTAAAGTTGTTCATAAAAGGTTGAGTGAGCAGTGTCGTGAAATAATTATGAACGTTTTATATTTCATGACCGAAGAGGCAAACAATGGCAAGTCAACAATTCCATTAACAAAGGTAAGTTTTAATTATTGCAATAAAAGTTTTAAACCAAAGTAATTATTTAACAAATTCACACTCGATAGTAAATTTTCAAAATCGATTTTCGTACATAAAATGTTTATTTGTTAAACGATTTAAAAAAGTGACATTAGGGTTAGACAATAGTATATTGTACAATGAGCATGAAATGACATACATTTCCCACGAGTAGGTTTATGATATTTTGTAATACAAGCGTAGCGAGTACTACAAAATTTCATATACCTACGAGATGGAAATGGGTCATTTCATGCAAATTGTACACTCTACTTTTTCTATGACCATCTGAATCATAAACCAATCTATAATATTTTTCATAACAATGTTTATTATTAACTTTACTGCCGTCATTGTTGCATGGTTTACAGAGTTTTTTCTCTGAAATTATGAAGTCGGATTCTCAAAGCTGAACGAACCATATATTTTTTTTCTTTTTGGACATGAACCTACCTACGTCGTGAATCAAATAACGTTCAAAATTTTCCAATTTTCATAGCTCGGAAATAAAAATACTTTATGCAGAAAAAATCGTTATAATTCACCTGCGGAAAAAGTTATCAACGATTGTGTCCTTTTAAAGAAGTAATATAATCTCCTGCATCTACCAGGATAGTGAGCGAAGTCCTTCTAAATCAATGGCTAGTTTACATATCGGGATCAGCATGTCAATATTAAATCATCCTCACTATCGCTACCCATTTTCGAGTATTAATTTTTTTTGCAATTCCGAGACTGAAGTGGTCATTTTACTCTCACATGTTAGAAACTAAAGTGTCACTTTTAGACCAAGGATACAAAGTGACAGTTAAAATCGCAAGGGATTTAAAGTACAAATAAAACCGTACATCCGCGATGCATATCCAAGCATTTTAGAAGTCCGTCCTCGATGCCCAGCCAAGTTAAGTCCATCCTAAGTAGTATTTATTTTTATTAAAAATGCATGTAGAATTACCAAAATTGCAAAAAATATTGTATACACCTCTCGACTAAAGTGACAGTAATCCCTTAGGTGGATTAAATGGGTCACTTTAGTTGCTTGGTTTATAATATACTATTATAAAAGAAAATTTTAAACACTGATGTGAAGTGTCAAATTATTAGACAGACGTTAGCAAACATGACTCGAGCATAAATTATAATATAATGACAGTCTAGTAGCTGATGAAAGTCGTGGGAAATGAAACATTTCGATACAGCTAGCCCGTGGGAAATGAAAATCTGTACTACAACGTGGTAGGTTTCTTAATCGAACACGCACTAGAAATGTACATTTTTCTTTATGGTCGTAAAAAAAGTACTTTTTCTACTTCAGCTACTAAAATCGCACTTTGAACACGTGTTTGACATGCACAAAACGACTCTTTAAACACTAGTGTTTAAAATGCGAAAAGTCACATCTCGTTTATCTTTTGTTTTTTAAACGTCAAATCAAGTGTATCTCTTGTATGTTAAATTTCATGTTCCGTGATAATTTTGTTATTCTGCGTCATTTGATTTGTCAGTCAGCTGTCAGCCATCGTCCGTCATGTAATGAATATAATTCAAATATAATATAATTTTTTCCTTCCCGCGGGCGGAGAAAAAGTATAGTAAGCACCTCGTGTTAAAAACGTCTTTAGTCACTCGTTTCACAGGGAACTCGTTCCGCTTCGCTCCACTCGTGCCTAATAAAACTCGTGACTAAAGTAATCTTTTTGACACTTGGTACTTAATATACTATTATGCACTCATGTGTGAATTTTATGCACCGTTATGTCATCATGACAAACAAATCGACGCCATTTTTAGTCCATTTAGAGCAACCTAAATGAGACATTTTTTGGTGTTTGCATGTCTGCGGCTCATTCGTCAATTTTTCCATTCGTGAAAAAAAGCACCATTTTATGCACTTGTTGTATGAACAACTATTCTCTTTCTGTCTACAGGAGTAGATAAAAGGGCACAAGTTTATTTTGTGTAAGATACATATTTCAATGTAATAGGTTTTTTGCTTATAATTATAATTATTATACTACATATTTCAATGTAATAGGTTTTTTGCTTATAATTATAATTATTATACTCATTTCATACCTATCTCTATTACGTTTCGGTTTTATCATTTGTTTTGAACCATCTTCCGATTTCAGTTATAATTGCGGTTTGGTCATATTAAAATATGTTTGAACTAAAATCTAAAGATCGCTTAAAACAATTAAAGAACTGAAACGTAATATAGTATTTTTGAATTCAATACTTTTTTTAAATGGCCGAAAATCACGACAAATTTTTTTATTTCAAAGAACGGTCACTGAAAACAAATTTAACTACTTCCTCATTTTATTTGTATGAAAATACACATGAGTATAAAACTTTTAATACAACATTTATATCGACTTATTTTATTGTCAGGTCATTGAACGAGTTTCTGCCGCTACGAAAGTTAGCCAAAGAACGCTTTTCCGTATTAGAAAAGAAGCTCTGGCAGGAAGTAATGCTGACACTGATGTGTCTACTAAAAAACAAAGAACGTCCAGTATCCGTATGGATCAATTCGACAAAACTGTGCTTAGAAGCTGCATAATATATTATCACATATCCGAGAAAAAGTACACACGTTAAGAAATGTACACCAAACCTTTGCAGATAGTTATGGCTTCGCAGGAAGTCGCGAATCTCTACGGAAACAAATATATTCTTTGGGTCTTCCTTGGACCAACATGAAAAACAACAGAAGTTTGATAATGGAACGTCACGAAATCAGACATTTACGCCTACTATATTAAGGAAACATAAAAAAGTGCAGAGAACAGAACAAACCTATCATTTATATGGATGAAACATACATTCATCCATGTCACGCGCACCTTCGCGCACCTTAAAGAATGGAGCGACAAGAGTAAGGAAGGATTAAGAAAACCCGTTTCAAAAGGTAATAGGGGCTCATCATTGTGCATGCAGGAAATGAAAATGGTTTTGTACCTAATGCTGGTATTATATGGAACTCCCAATCAAAAACAGGAGATCATAATGAAATGGCGTACGAAAATTTTGAGAAGTGGGTACAAGAAAAACTTATTCCAAACGCACCAAAAACACTGTTGTGGTAATTGATAACGCCCCATATTACAATGTTTTAAATGAAAAATTTCCAACGACTGCTTGGACTAAACAACAATGGAAAAACTGGCTTTCTGAGAGAAACATATATTACAGTATAACCGGATCTTTATCAGGTTGCAAAAATGTACTAACCGCAATATAAGCCTTATAAAATTATTGAATTGTTTATTCGACATGGATTACAAGTTTAAGGGCACTTAAAGAATATGTAGCCAAACGAAATGTTACCTTCAATTTTCCAAAGGTTAAAGAATTCTGTAATGAATTTTTTGACACATTTTCTGCAAATGATTGGAAAGTTAGATGTGACCATGCTAAAAAGATTGAAGATGAATTTATGAACAATAAACCACTTTTAGATACTGATGTAGATAATATTATTAATTTGGCCGAAGACGGAGATAGCGAGGATGATGAAGTTGATATAGAAAGTGATTTTGAAGAATAATTTGTAGATGCACATCATTATTTTACTGTTGATGATCCCTGTACATCTAAAACATATTTTTCATTATAGTGTTTGTCTGTAGGTGGTATGACTGAATACGTTAAATACAACAAATGTAAATAGGTGTAGATATTAGAGACGAATTTCACTAGAGTAATATAAAATTTGTAGCACATATGTACATAGTTCTAAATAAACAAAAATTGACGGCACCCAGAATCAAGATTTTTTTTGTTTTGCCAGTCCTAACTCCGTGAAAAATGTGAAGGGATGTTCTAATTTCATAGTAAATATTTGCAAGGAATCCAAAAATTTACATATGAAAGTAGAAATATCTACCACAAAAAAGTTTTAATAGTTTATTTATATTATTAGTATACTTATTAGACCATCTCTAAAGGCGATTTCCCCAATTTGTTTTTCAAATTTTATGTATAAACCCGAATTTTCATATTATTATCTACTACATATTAATAAGGATAACAATTTTAGAAAGCTTAATGGATAGGTATGTCATTAACTATTACTACGATCAGATAGGACAAATTGTTAGCCATTGGTAAATTTAGAAAGACGTTTAACAATCCTTATCATATTGTACGCTTCATCTACAAAATATACCTGACTTCCAATTTATATACAAATAAACCTCAATGACGAATATTATGAAAGGACTACTTAAAAGACATTAATTTGAAGTAAAGGTGAAAGTTTATGTCTCTTGGAATCTATTTATTATTTACATCACATAAAATAATAAAGGATAATTATAGAGTTCCCCGTACGGTTTTTGAAGCAATAAATAATTATGTCTGTACAAAAAAAACCCAATTTTCGTATAAAAATCTAATGGTTTTTATTTTCTTATTCATTTAATTAATAATAAAGAACACATTAATGTTATTTTGTTTTGTAAACTCGATTGTATATAACATTATACATGTGCCACAATTAATTATTTTTAAATCCAAATTCAAAATATTGTGTTACCCTCGTACATATTAGCAGCCTCACAACCTTTAAAACTTTGCATGCGGAATGTACGTCACCTGCTCTTCCCAGTAACTACGTCAAACTGTATGGCTTTCTCGCGCATCGTCAACTGCCAAAATTAATTTGCCAACCTGTACTGATCTGACTATAAACAGGACAGATGAGACATACAAAGAGGGTGGAGGTGAACCGATCATCGTGGCCAATGTAAGTATCATCTCAAAATGTCTACAGGCCTTCCTTGGCAATCTTTCTCCATAAGAATACATAAATTAATTTTTATGGTCGGTTAAAGTTGAACACATGCCGTCATTTGCCTAAATTTTTGAATATATAATTATAGATCCTAATATCATTTACGTTTTCAACCCGGGATAGGTGAATGTTACCAGCACATACCGAATAAGTGCATAAAACTCTTGAAAAGAATAACAATAATAATAATAATAATAATCATTATTAATAATAGGGCCGCTTTGACAAGGTGAGTGGACCATAGGAGCAGGTTTCTACGTGGACCCCAGAAAATGTAGAAAAATAAATCAAACCTTTCAAATATCAGAAACTGAAGTATTGTATGCGTAGTACTATGCTTGTAATTCGTTTTGATTAGAAGCTTAGGTCATAATAACTTAATATACGTGCTATTCAAAAGTCCCCTCCCCCCTCGTATCTTTTGAACGGCTACACTTACATTAATAAAATTTGGAGGGTGAAAATAAAGTGTTGTAAACTTCTCTACGAATGGTAACAGGTGACGTAATAGTAATAGATGACGTCACAGTGCCACTCTGGCCAATAATTTTAAATAGGACCTTATGGCAAGTGATATCTCGTTTGGAAGGCATTGACATTGGATATATAGCCATATTAATTTTGTTTGGGTTTAAATGAATTTTGACTGATAAATTGAATTAATTCCAAAATTATTATTTCACATTTGAATATTGAAGATTTTTCAGTCCGCCTCTGGTTAGTTGTCAAAAAAATTGACGTTTTTAATTTAATAGCTTTGTTGCTTTGCAAAGTTTTTCTAAATAGCTTAAATATTTAATTTTATTATTGTTTAACGAGACGTTTAAGAGTTTACATAGACAAAATGGTACGGACTCAAGCCGACAAAGTAGCAGCTATCTTGATAATTGGTGAATCTAGAAAGAATCTCCATGAAGCGGAACGTTTATTTAATGAGAGATACCCAGATCGCCATATCTCGAGAACTTATTTGAGGGAGCTTCTTCACAAGTTTGAAGCAACAGGTAGTGTTCAAGATGCCAAACAATCTGGTCGACCAACGTTTAGTGATGATAAAAAAATTGATATAGTTGCTGAAGTGGTAGTAAACCCTACTTCCTCTTCAACTAAAGTTGCGTCTGTCTGTGAAGTAAGTAAAAGTACAGTACAGAGAGTGTTGGCTAAAAATAAATTTCATCCATACAAGTTAAAAATGGTGCACCACCTTTCGGATGACGACCCCGACAGAAGACTCGAATTCTGTGAATGTATGACAAATAAATTTAGTCAAAACCCACATTACAGAAAAACAATTTGTTTTAGTGACGAAAGTACTTTTTGCCTCAATGGAAATGTGAATACACAAAATGTAAGGTATTGGAGTGACACAAATCCTCACACCATTCGTGAACAACATACCCAATTTCCAGAAAAAGTCAATGTTTGGGCAGGTATTTTGGGAAACCACATAGTTGGTCCTCTTTTCCTAAATTCAAATTTAAGCGGTGAAGTGTATCTGGAGATGTTGCAAAATGCAATTGAGCCGTTAATTCTTGAAATTCTGGAAGATAATCAAGATGAATTCGGCCATCTGGAAATAACATTTTAACAAGATGGTGCTCCTGCACATTATTATGGTGCAGTAAGACGTTGCCTGGATGAAGAATATCGAGGTAGATGGATCGGCCGGCGAGGTCCTATAGAATGGCCACCTCGGTCATCAGATCTGACACCATTAGATTTTTTTCTATGGGGGTACTTGAAATCCAAGGTTTATACTACGGCACCAGATAGCATTGGCGTTTTGAAAGAAAAAAGTACTGAAGAATGCAATGCTATTTCAGCTGACACATTCGAACGAGTACGACAAGAGTTTACTAATAGGATGTATTACTGTCAGTAAGTAGACGGAGTACATTTCGAACACTTGCTATAAGAATCCATTGTTGATATTTGATTAAGTAAATTTAAAAAAATAATTTCAATAATTTTGGTATTCATTTAATTTATCCGTCAAAATTAATTTAAACCCAAACAAAATTAATATGGCTATGTAGCCAATGTCAATGCCTTTCAAACGAGATATCACTTGCCATAAGGTCCTATTAAAAATTATTGGCCAGAGTGGCACTGCAACGTCATCTAATACTATTACGTCACCTGTTACCATTCGTAGAGAAGTTTACAACACTTTATTTTCACCCTCCAAATTTTATCAATGTAAGTGTAGCCGTTCAAAAGATACGAGGGGGGAGGGGACTTTTGAATAGCACTGTATATAAAAGCAATACTTCAAATGACACCGGACAAATTTTATTCAAAAATAACCCTGCAAACATGCGATTGCTTTTAATGCCGGGGCCTCCAACAAGTCCAAGGCCTTAGTCCCGGATCTATTTATACAGGAGACATGAGTCAATACAAATATTTTATACCTGTACAAGAAAAATCTGGCAACACACGGTCAACTGGGAATGATTATCTGTAAGTACCCAACCTCGTGACATTATAATGAAATCTCCAAAACTGAATGGTAATAGCGGTTACACAGTAGCCAAATTAAAAGTATTGTTTATACTAATATAGAAACCTTCCCTGAAATTATCTTATTGATGGTGGAAAGTCATTGATTCATTTTCGTTCCGCATTATCATACCAGTTAACCAAATAGCAGTTCGTGTTAAGAAATTATGATAGTCTCTTATAAACACTACCATGTTCAAATATTCGAAATCACGGAATAAATAATACAAATATATCCGCTGTTCAATCGTTGCAACAAAAAATAAGAATGATTGTCTTAGGTATTCTATATAACTAAATGGAAACATACTCCAAAGATATGGGAAGAATAGCTTAATCTAACTTCAAATAATTTAAAAAGTTCCAAATTCAAATTTTTAGTCAATATCTAATATTCCATACTTTTAACTGCTAGGGCAAGTTTCACCACCTTTCGATACTTATCGGATAGCCTATTCATAAATGTTATCTTTGTCACTTGGCATAAAGTAAGAAAGAACAAGACTTACGTTTAAGCTATCCGACATTTATCAGAAGGTCGCATCCTGCCTACTCTATCTGATATGTACGGCTATGAGCATAGTGAGAGCTAAATGATTGTATGTTTATTGCAATTTTTCATTAACAAAAATTGTCATAACAGAAATTTTCCAGATTATCTAAAAAGAGAAAAAGTCTTTTAATAATCCCGCAATAATGAATTAAGGAAAATAAGTCATTGTTTGAGAAACCATTTTGAATATAATGAAATCTTGCTTTGAACGTTTCACTTAACAAATATATAATGCTTAATCTGAAATAATGACTGGGGAGCAGCTTGAATTTGAATTAAAATTTCATTTATGCAAAATATTCACGAATACTATGCTGGAATTAACTTTAATTTTTAATTTCTGCATGTACCTATCTACTTGCTTTGACAAATAGGAGATAATTACCCTGTGGAATTAAATTTTTAATATCAAAGGTTTTCTTTTATAAAAAGTAGTGATTAATTTCCGGATTTAAAAAAGGAATTACCGCTTAATTGGAATCATATTTGAATTCCAGACATTGTAGTTTTAATAAAAACGTGGGTTTTTTTTCATAATATTTTATGGAGGAATAGTTTTACTCTGAAACAATTGGTTATGACCTCAATGGTCGTATTATGAGGAGCTTACTAATTAGGAGTTACATTAATACACTACTAAAATTTGAATAGATGAATTCCAAAAAAATCAATCTAATGTATTTTTCGATTAAGGGCAATTCAAAAGCATCCGAATTTATGAAGCGGCGCGTCATTCAAACCTGTTTTGATCAAAATCAATTAAGGATTTCAAATTTAGACTGAACATACCTATCTGCAAATATTTTCCAGTGCAACAGTGGTATAGTATATCTAAGCTCTATGTGAAGAGAGTTATTTTTAATCCCATCGATGGCAAAGGCCGCCCAATAACGTGCATATGTCTTTTATAAATTCGAACATCATGAAATAATAAACGAGAAATATGTCAGATTTAAGAACACATGACACGCCCGCAGAAGAAAAGAAAATCGAGCATATAAAACCCTGCAAGCCAGAAATCAAGGCCCCAACGTTCGACGGAAAGACGTAGTGAATCAATTACGTAAAACAGTTAGTAGCAGCTGCTAGAGCGAATAGTTGGTCCGATAGATAGAAAGCAGTGAACTTAACCATTGCACTTCGGGGAGATGCCTTAGGTGTACTTCAGACGATACTCCTTGAAGAAAGGGTTGACTTCGAGCAGCTGAAAATAATACCTTATGTATAATATATGTATACATATAAGGGAAATATTGTCATGGAGTGATTTTGACGTTTCAAGATTCAATTGGACCTGCACGTTTCATATGTTTCGGAGTCCAAAAAACCTATTTTAAAAATTGTCGGTCAGTCGGTTGAATAAATACAAATTAGAAAGGCGAAAATTACAACGTGATCCGTGGAAAGTATATTGTCGACAGATTAGAAAATGTCAATGTACAAAATAAATATCTTCAAAGACTTCGTTATTCGAACCTTATAAATTTCTACATTGCTTACACTCAAAACTCAAAAAAAAACTAATTGTTCAGAAGATATATAACTCAATGAAGGTGTTTACATGGAAATTTTTTATATAAACTTGATTTATTCTCAGAATTTCACCTAAAAAGTACAGAATGGTTTTCGAATTCAGAAAAATAGTTACTTAGCTTAATCACCACGTCTCAAGTGGCGGTCTCATTGAATTGTTGTATCAGATTTTTTTTGAGGATACTGCATCATTCCCGTTCATTTCTATACAATTAATGATGCCCATAAAAAATTGTTTTTATATTGTTCATTGATGGTAATTGTAATCCTTTCCTAAGAACCATTATAATTCCAATTATTCAAAAGGCAGTTTATTTGTCAAGTAAATCTGAAATAATTATGGGTTGGAAGGTGGAGATACTTTTATAGATATGCTCCACGTCATTTTCACGTCTCCAAAGATACCAATTAAAGTTTTTGAAATTTTTATTTTGTCAGATGAATCTAGACATCACACAATTAAAAGTTATTTGATTTGGCTAGTTTTTTAAACCATAAACACCGTTTCAAAGATAAATTAATTCGACTGAAGTTTAGGCACTTTACATAGAACTTCATTGTGAAGTTGTTCAACTGACAGTTGCTGAAACTTTGGGATGATAAAACGAAGTTAAATCGCTTCAGATAGTATTTAAATTACTTTCACTCGACCAGAAAAATATCAAGTTATGCCATCAGAAACACGAATAACGATGAACAAAATTATTCTTCGATATACGATGGTCATTCATAATTATTCTTGTATCAAAAAGGTCCGCACACAATATTACTAGTTTTTATTGATGATGAGTAATAGTTTCCAATCCAGTGTGATAAAGTAACAATTCATATTTCATATTAACGAATTTTTTATTTATTTATTCGATGAAGTATTAGAAATACATATGAAACAGTTAGTGCCAAAATACAAATCGCAGGTCAAATATCACACGAAATTATGACCTACAGAGGAATAAAAGAAGAAGATACCACATTATTATTTATCATAATGATGGATAAGGGTACAGAAACTTAGGACCCATAAAAATGAGCTGCTTGCTGTAGGTGGGTAAATGATGTGGTCTTAATAGCAAATTCGAAATTTTAAAAACAAAAATCAATAAATAATGAGACTAGAGAAAGTGAAAATATGAGATAAAACCCAAAGGAGTTATCCTAAATGAAACACAAGATAACAGAAACAATAAAGGAATAAAGTGTGAAGACAAACCATTGGAAAGAGTAACATTTGAATACCTAGGGAACATAGTCACAGAACATGGAAAAATGGATTCAGAATTCACAAACAGAGCGAGTAAATCACAGAAAAATTTATTACTCAGTCAACAAAACTGTTGACAAGTGAAAATGAAAATAGATAATGCGTTAACAGTACCAATAATAACATAAGGAAGTGAAAACTGGACATTAAAGAAAATAGATGAAAGTAAAATAAACGCCATGGAAATGGTGCATCTAAGAAAGAAAGCAGGGAAAACCAAATTCGACAGCCTCAAAAAAGAGCAAGAAAATCACAAAACAAGAGTCGATAGTGACGAAAATTAGGAACAACTGAATTGGTTAGAACATGTTATTATAATGATGACATACGAGGTCTGGCTATTAAATAACGAGACTGGTTACGGAAAGGGCTTTTATTATAAAAATTATTACACATTCGAATGCTGCTCTTCAATATACTCCCCTCCCCTCGCCACACACCTTTCCATACATTTTTTCCATTGATCGAAGCAATACTGGAGGTCTTGTTTGGTGAGGGCCTTTATGAGCTCTGTCGTTTTTTACTTTACCGCTTCCATCGACTCAAATCGGGTCCCTTTCAAAACAGATTTTATCTTTGGAAACAAAAAAAATCGCACGGTCCCAAATATGGTGAGTACGGCGGGTGTTCGAGCACTGGAGGGCGCTTACTGGCCATATACTGCTTCATAGATAGCGCGTTATGGGAAGGTGCGTTGTCCTGGTGCAAAATCCACGAGTTGTTCTTGCACAACTCGGGCCGTTTATTACGAACTCGTTCTCGCAGTGTTGCCAAAACTGACATATAGTAAGTCTGGTTAACAGTCTGACCCTCTGGAACCCATTCAGTTATCACGATACCGTTAATGTCTAAAAAAACGATCAACATTGCCTTAAATTTTGATTTGGACATCCTTGCTTTTTTGATTATGGGCGATTCAGGCGTCTTCCAATGCATCGATTGTGCCTTTATTTCAACATCGTATTGACAAATCCACGTTTCGTCGCAAGTTATAACGTTTTCCATCAGTCCGGGATTTTCTTCTAAACATTCAAGGAAATCTGAGCAGACCCGTTGACGCAAGAGCTTTTGGTCAGGAGTCAGCACCAGCTTCGCACAGACTTTTGTCATGTGTAATTCCTCGTATAAAATTTTTATAACCGTTTCTTTATCGGCGTTCACAGCCTCGGCAATCATCCGAATGCTCATTCGACGATCTGCACGTACAATTTGGTTAATTTTGGTCACTGTTTTCGGAGTTAAAACAGTCACAGGGCGACCTGGGCGCTGGTCATCTTCAGTGCTCTCTTGGCCCTCACTAAAGCGCTTACACCACTCAAAAACACGCGCATGAGATAGATAATTGTCCCCATAGACCTTTTGCAACAATGTATAGCACTCAGTCGGAGTTTTTTTCAATTTAACGAGAAATTTGAGATTGATACGTTGTTCCTGTTTTTCGTCACACATGGTTTTCGGCACGAGAAAAAAACACGTTTGTTTCAAACCGCTACTGCACAAATACTATAATAGTGACGGAAACGTGTTTTGGGACGTGACAAGATATCTAGATACCCAACGCACTACCCGTTTTTTACCTCACACGTCTAGGGCGCCCTCTAGGCGCGCAGTCTCGTTATTTAATAGCCAGATCTCGTATATGAATACAAAAAAAAAATACCACAGTACGGTTCACTTTATCCACTACTTTGGGAGGAGTGCTTACATTTTCATCGCTATCAAAGGGATTTTTTAGTCCAACTATAGATTCGATTTTTTGTTCACAATTTCTATAGTAAATTATCAGTGGATTGGGTTTTCAGTACAGCAGGAGGACCTCCACCTGTGAGATCCATTTCTTTTTTGTATTCTCCAACTTTTTTTCTTAATCCTTTCTTCTTGTTTTCATACAGTTTTTTTAACCGTTCGGCACTTCTAAAGCACATATTTGGTGAGCGCTCATCTCCGAATAATTAATTAATCATTTATTATATGCAATATGTTATTTTTATATATTTATTGGATTTTAGGATCAAAATTGTTTTTGACCATGGAGAGAGAGATGTTCGAGATTTATTTGTGTTGGGGTTTGTAATTGTTTTTTAGGGGTTGGTTATTTTGAGATTTGGCCCTGTTATAGGATATATTTCCTCTGCAGGGTTGGGTTGGGGGGTGTTTTTTAGTTGATTTGTGTGCCGAATGTGAGCTTGGCTTGGGTTAAAGTGGTGACTGAAGACTTCAGTTAGTGGAAAAAAGTGTATGGGATGCTTGAGAGAAGTGTCTAGAAGAAAAATTTATTTAAGAATTTTCATTTTATTGTGGTTGAGTAAGTGGATTTTGATAGAAATCGACCGGAGTGAGAGGCAGGTCCAATTAGTAACGAAATTGGGTGATTTTGAAAAAAACGTGGTTTTAAAGGTGTCTGGAATGGTGGATTAAGAAGTGTCTAGTAAAGATCGGATATGTGGAAGACGAACCACGTTACGTTGTGGATGGCTAGAAGTAAGCGAGGTAGGTGTTTGAAATTATTGAAAATTTTTGGGAATTGGGTGTCTCCGATGTCTTGAAAATTAATAAAAAGTATTGAGAGAGATTTTGAGAACTTTGATTTTTATTTAGAATTATTTGAAAGGTGACTAGGAGACATTGAATGATATATAGAAGCTGTCGGGTGGTGGCGACTGGCTTTTTCGAGTTCGAAGAGAAGAATTTAGTAAGTTAAGTGTTTATGAACACGGTAAGGTGGTTAAAAAGTTGAAATTGAAATTAAGGTGAGTGGCTGGTAATAATCTACAAGCAAATCTAATCGAGTACAGCTGCGGCTGCATTGTTCCCTACGGCGATATGTCGGTCCATTTGGCTAGTGAATAAATTCACCATGCTACAGGGAAAACCGCAGAAAAATCCTGTAGCTCTGACGGGTGGGATGGGGTTCGCGGATTCAAGTGGAAGTACTTTCACTCCTGACGGGAGTGAAAGCAAAGTGAGCACGCCTGCCTATGTTTGTGATATATATGGACGGAATTAAATGGCGAAGTGTTTCGTATATGATGTCCCTTGAGTTGGGAATGGCATTCATGAGAGTGACAGTCAGGACTTCTATAATGATTTTTCTGTCGGTTGAGAGTTTGAAGGGAACTGGTGGCTTTTCGAGTGAGACTGGAGCGGTCTCTTGAGGGGTTTTAGGTGTCATTAGCCTGTAGGGGCAGCGAAAGTGGAAGGCGGCGTGAGGACCACCGCAATTTGTGCATGTAGGAGTTCTGGACTTGGGGGAATTTTCGGGACGGTGGCCTGTTTGGCTGCAAGAAGGACATATCGGCTTAGACCGATAAGAATCAGAGGAATGTCCGGTTTGTGTGCATCGACTGCAATATTTAGGGACTGGGGGCAGCGAATTGGCGTTGGATGACTCGCACTGATGTGGGAGACCATGAAATGAGAGGCCGGAGCTGAGGGCCTAGTGGTAATGGGTTTCGGATGTTGTGACGATGCGAAATACCGATGTGGTTTTATTTGTGGACTTTGAGGAAGGAAATTTAATGATCATGAAGAATTTCTTCGAGTTCTTCGAGGGAGATCGTGGCGTCTACATTCCTGCAAACGAAAGAGAAGGTGGGTATAAGAGTTTTGGCTGCTAGTCGGGGTGGACGTTCGGAGGAGTTGAGGATGTTGATGGTGATGTTGGAATCACCTGTAGACTTGTGGAATCGCCTCAGAACTGTTGAGACTGACATTGGGGAGGAAGTTTTAAGAAGGACTGTTCGGTTTAAATTTACTTTCAAATATAGGATGTGTCCGTTGAGGAGCTCGAGGGTGTTTAAAAGGGTGGAGAGGGATTTTTGAGTTGAATATTGGAGTCGGAGATTTCTAAGGTTAAGGGTTTGTGTGGTGTTGTTGTTGGCGGTAGTTGTGGGATTGTTGGTAGGGTTGGAAGTTGTAGATCGAGGTTTGATCTTGCCGACGAGGGTGAAATAGTCCTCGTCGGGGACGGATGGTTGTCGGGTGATCGAGCGTGTGGGAGATTTAGATCTTACAGAGGTAGCGTAAGTCCTGGTTGGGGATGTGAATGAAGTGCATTTTTGTTGATGTTCGGGTGTTTGTTTAGAGGAGGATTGTTTAGAAGAGGTTTGAGATGCTAGTGTTGAGTAATAGTGGTTTTTTTGGATGTGTCTGATGAGGGTGTGTTGAGTTTGGTAGGTGTGAGAAGAGGGAATTCTTCCTCAGAAAGAACTGGGGTTTCTGGGTTTTGGGACATAAGGTGTGTATAGTAGGTTTTGTAGAATTCTGTGGAGAATTTGGTACCATTGGGGTCAATTTCATCAAAAACTGATTGAAGTTCAGGAGGTAAGGAGATTTCGTCGTGTCGTGAGGGGATTTTTGCAGGCGATATCTGGAGGACATTTTCAGGTTGGGTGAAAGTTAAAGTTAAAGGTTTCCTGACTTATTAGCTTTCAGGAGTTTTATATTTACCTAGGTGCTAAATGTCCTTCCTTCTTCTGGTTGCTGTGGCCTGGTTATTTTGGAATCTAAAAATTAAACAAGGTTAAATTACACAGACATTTTTATTTTCATTAATAGGTAATTTGCTTCTAAAGAAACAATTTGATACAGTGAACTATCAAACTGAAAAGTTCGGCAGAACAAGTGGGTTGGATGGTTTTCTTCGGTGGAGGCGTCCACGGTGCCGGTGAAGTCGCAGTTAATTGGTTTGAATCAGTGACCAATTCTTGCTTGTATCACCTTCCTCAAGCAATGGACTGAAGCTACTCCATGGACTGGAGCTACTCCCAGGCCATGGATAAATGGCTGAACTTAAATAAGAATGGTAATGACGCAGATGATAATGCTACAAACTCTCCTCAGGTAGGACAAATTATTGAAAAACAGGCATCTAATGTATGAAAAAGAAAATATGATGAGATTGTTCTTCAAATTGTCTTTACATTCCAAAATTGTAAGGGTAATGAACAACCTCTTTGTTTGATATGCAATTAATTATTGGTTCCGGAGAGTATGAATCCATAAAAAACTAAAAATACATGTTGAATCAAAGCATGTTTCGTATGTCAAGAATATTTTGAAAGACTGTATAAATCTTCAAATAAAGAAAAAAAATCATTTGAAAATTCATGACCGTTAATGAAAAATATTTACTATCATCATATATGAAGTTTCATACTGTATTGCTAAAAATAAAAAGCCGTTCACCATTGGATAAGATTTTGTATTACCTGCTACTATTAAAATGGTAGAAATACTACATGGAAGTAAATATGGCGATGATATTCGAAAAATTCCTTGGTCGAACGACACTGTTTCGAATAGAATTTCTGATATTAACAAGGACCAATTAGTGCTTATTACAAGAATTAAAAGGAGCCCAAAGTTTTCAATTCAGTTGGACGAAACAACATATATTATTAAATTGGCTCAGTATATGTCAGGTACGTTTATAAAGAAAGTGTGGAGGAAGAATTGTTATTTTGTCGTCCTATGAAAGACCATACTACATGGAAAGACAAATATTGGAAAGTTGACGAATTTTTAAAAACTGAAGGTTTAGAATGGCAAAATTGCTGTGGAATATGCACAGATGGGACAAGAGCGATGACGGGCAAAAACATTGGTTTTAAATCATTTTTTCAAGCTGCTCATTATGATCATACAACTTTTACTCATTGTCTCATTCACCGAGAGTGCCTTGCAGCAAAAAAAAATAACACCAGAATTGAACGATGTGCTTCAGGATGCTGTAAAAATTATAAATTTTATTAAGAGCCACGCCCTTAACAGTCGCTTATTTTCAAATTTCTGTAAGGATACAGATTCCAACTACACAACTTTATTATTAGGTGCAAAAGTAAGATGGTTGTCAAGATGTCAAAGTTTAAGAAGATTATTTTGATTAAAGGACGAAATCGAAATATTTTTAACCGAACGAAAATGTGAACTTGCTGCTTTCAACAAAATGACTTGGCTATCCAAGCTATGTTATTTGTCTGATATCTTTGCGAAATTAAACGTTCTCAACTTGCCTCTTCAAGGAAAAAATTGGGATATATTTACTTTGAACGATAGATTGAAGTTTTTTTTTAAAATATCAACATTTGGAAAAGTAGGGTAGAAAAAAATTCGTTCGAAATGTTTTCCAGTGTCGACAATTTTATGATCGAGAAAAATCATTGTAAAACTTTTATTGCAAAAATTATTGTAGATGCTCCATGCAAGGTGAAATCGGCGGATATAAAACTAGCTGTTTTTTCGTTTTAATAATGATAAATGTACTTACAATCAGTTCAAATGATAGATTACACTATACTTATCAATTATGAACAATTAAGCGGTACAATCCCCATTTTGTTGAGATAAAACACTGCATTTTGTAGAAGCACATTCTGTAACATTGTATCTTAACTAGTGAGTTTTTAGCAGGAAAAAAGACCCTACCCAGTAACTGGTTAACAGTTTGCACTCAAAGTATTATACCAGGGGCGGACCGATTATTGTACGAGTTTAGTGAGAAACATCCCTCTTTACTATTGAATTGCTTCGCAGTATGATTGTATCTAATACATTTAAAACATAATATACTATGTCTGATGTATAATAAAGTACCGAAATAACGTAGAGTGACTCATCCCATTCTTATCGTTTGAAGAGGTTCACACTCGCATCTTTATCACCAACTCATAAGCGTACGATGACATTTAATATTTACAGACACAAGTATTTAATTATTAAAAAAAATTATCTTTTAGCAATGTAGATATAAATGGTTTTGTGCATTGAAAAATGATTTTCTTTTAAAAATGCTCCTACCAAAAGACTGGTTGAGGGCAATTATAGCATGTATAGCCAATAACAAATCTTTACTACTAAAAAAATTAAAACTTAATATTACAAACTGTTTCATTTTATAATATGGAATCAATTCTATAACAGATTATTTTAAGAATAAAAAAAATATTTATTAGGTAATTATTAGAGCAAAAAATTACAAAAATAGTACTTGAACAGCTCAAAATTTGCAGAAAAAGCAATAACTCAGCATATTAAGTAAAAAATAAATTCATAAAGCAATGAAAAAGTAAAATAAAATAAGTAATAAAAGCAAATTAAAACCCAAAGTAAGTTACGAAAAATATAATGGTGCGACCATCACCTTCCTTCAAAAAAGAATGGCTCCTCGGTCTAGTGATCCACCAGGCATTACATTATATGTAAAGATCGACAGGTGAAATAAAAATCCAATTTTCAACTCTCAAGCTGCGTTTTTGTCTTCAATGAGGAAAAGTAAATGTTGGACCGGTTTCGATCTTTTCGTAACTAACTAAACATTAAAAGGCATGGCACAGCGCAAGACCTTCGGGGGAAAAGAAAGCATTAAACTTCAAAAAAAGCATAAAAACAGCTAAAGTAAATCTCTCATGGTAGTTTAAAAAATTAAGCAATAAGCATAACGTTTAAATTCCAGTCGCTAAATATTATAATTCTTCTAAAATATCATCAAACATATCTTCATATTCATCCCCCGTAGTAGTATCTTCGGTAAGATTCACAACCACTGGTTCTAGACTGATTTAAATGTGGTTATCAAGATCCCACATCTTCTTCTCTTCTTTTATGACATGCTTTATACTATACAATTTGTCTATAATTCTGATGTCACATTACTTACAGCATCATTAAGAAGTGCTTTAACGTCGTTTAGTTTTAAAGTGACATTTTTCATTGCTATTTCCTTTTTTATTAGATCCCAAACAAGCTCTATTGGGTTCAGCTCGCAATGATCTACTGCCTATCGAATATATTTGTGTTTGTGCAGCCGCGCCAAGTTTAATAATTCTACTTTTAACAAATTGTTATCAAATGGAATATTTTTTTCATTAAGCCTGCAATGTGGGCTTTTCTTCATTTGGTGGTTGGTAACTGCTCGATACGTCGGCTTTGATACGGTACGTTATCTATAACGACAACAGAACCTGATTCAATTCTTAAGAGAATCTCAGAAAAATATTTTTCATAATGTTCCGCATTCATTTTTTCATTGTAATCGCCAGATTTATTAGAAACGAATGCGTTTAAACCTCCTTTGACAAATCCTGAATCACTGCCGATATGTGTTATAATAAGGCGTTTACCTTTTCCAGATGGAGCTTTTAATCCAGTCGATAGTCCTTCTATGAATGCTTGTCTTTTGTTTTACTTTTACGCCCAACCTATCTAATATGCGAGAAAAGTATTAGTTTATCCCAAAAAAAGTTGGAATTTTGAAATTTTTTTTGAGTTATTTTTACGTTTTCCATCAACAATAAGACGAAAAACCGGTTTTTAGAAAGCAAATCCTGTGTGTATGTCGTCGTCGGCCACTTTTCGTTACATGTCTTGTTAGCACGATATAGCCTCCGGAGTGCAACAAGTCACCAATTTTATGATTGCATATTGTTAAGGACATAGCACAGATGACCCCATTGATTTTCAGCTCACCAGAGCCAGTACAACGGGTGCTATGGTACTTGAAGTACAACTTTTTGTAATTTTTTTAGAAATTTCAGTTTGTTAGCACGATACAACCTAGAGAGTTCAACAAGTCACCAATTTTATGATTGAATATTATTCAGGACATCACACAGATGAGCCCTATTGATATTCAGCTCACCAGAGCCAATACAACAGATGCTATAGTACTTTAAGTACGATATTTTTGTCATATTTGGGGAAATTTCAGATTGTTAGCACGAAACAGCCTCCGGAGTATATACAAGTGACAAATTTTATGATTGTATATTATTTAGAGCATCTCCAAGATGAACCCTATTGATATTCAGCTCTCTAACGCTAGTACAGCGAGTGCTGCGGTACTAGGAGTACCAAATTTTTGTCATTTATGGAGAATTTTCAGTTTGTTAGCACGATACAGCTTCCAGAGTGTATAATAGTGACCAATTTTTTGATTGAATATTGTTCAAGATGTCTCACATATGTAACCTACTGATTTTCAGCTGACTAGAACGAGTACAGCGGGTCATATAAATCCAGATATACATTTTTGGTTATTTTTGGAGAAATTTCGGTACATTCCAAGAAGTGTATACCAGTGACAATTTTATGATAACGATGAAATAAAACAATATATTTTGTTTAAATCTTCATATATTTGAACTAATGTTCAATTTAAACTTGTTGACGCGTTTCACTAACACAGTAGCTTTGTCAAAACGAATGAAGGTAAAATATAAAAATGTCTTAATATATACAGTGCTAAATCTATTTACTAAGGTTAACAATGGTATTAAAAGATATTACCTGGAAATTCATTCACTACAAACATTCCTAAGCTGTCTTCTAGGTAAAGAGGTTCAAAAAGTTGTCATTGATTCTTACGTTTCTCGAGTTGTTGTGGTTACCATGGTAACTTTAAAAAACGCGCGTGTTTGAAAGTTCGATTTAAATACGCTGAGGTGTGCTTTAAATAGGTAAAATGAGGCACCAATAATATCGCGCGCGTGATTTTATAGCGCTTACTCATTTTCCACCTACTTGAGCCGCCGCCAACAACGCAAAAAACGGACTTCTAACTTTTTTTTAATTCATTTACTGCGCCAATTACCAATTGATTTTGATCAATTTTTTTTAAAACTTCTGGGAATGGTTAAAGGATAAAGTTGCTCAATATTGAGTAACGGCTCGTGGTACCCCAAGAAACGTTAAGGAACGTCGAGGCAAGATAATAATCTCGGCGCTGGCCTCTATCATTGCAAAAGTGCGTTAAAGTATTTACTTATCTCGTGCTTGCATTTGATTTTCAATGACCACAAATCGAAAAATTCTAATAGTTATCGAATTAAATAATATCTTATGATAAACTATTATTATTTTGCCATTTTGAAATTTTTTTCCAGCTCGATTTATGTCATGTAAATCGCTGCAATTTGAATAAAATCTATCCCGTTGTTAATCTCAAAATAAAGTACTGCTATGAGCAAAAATTCCCTTTCGCACATATCCTATGCCGTCAATACGAACCGCCCTAAAATTCTTTACCTGAGCAGACACAACGGCAGATTTAGAACCCCATAACATAATCAAAAGCAATGCTAGAGGGCAAAAATGAGTAGAAACTATAAAAAGGAACTTGAGTCCTCTTGATGAAAAAATCCACAAATCGTTATTGTACAACATCAGTGCGGGAAAGTCTGTTGTACTGGAGAATGCTAATTTTCTTTTAAACGCCAATATTTCTGATAATAAGTTGAAAAATGATTTTATTCAAGAATGTGCTGAGTAACAACATCGATTCGAAAAATCCATCAAGTTAAACAAAATTTTCAATTTTTTATCGGCAAGTAAGAAACAAATTGTCAAGGTAAATGAGAAAGAAAAGTCGATCAAAATTAAGAGGGATTTATTTGGTAGAATATTGGTAATTGCATTAAACAAGGTACCAGACGTTCCTAAAATTTTATCATTCTCATAAACTCCTGTGCCAAATAACTTTTGTCACATTGATGAAACAATTTGTTCGACAGAAAAAAGAGCGCTTTTAAATCCCTTTGTTGGACCGGAAGATTCGAGTACAGTTACAAATTTGCAATGCAACGTGATGATAAACGACGAATTTTTTTACCTTTATAACGTATTCAAAGATTTCTACAACTATTTTGAAAATAATTGTTAGCTTCAAAGCTCCAATAATTCATCTTATATTCGATCAGTATTTTTCCCCTTCAATTAAAGATTACGAACGAAACAAAAGAGGCCCACCATCAGACCGGCAATATATCATTACGGCAGATATGAGATTGACATCCACTTTCTCGGCTGAATTGCGTAACACAAACTTTAAGAAAGCACTTTTTAAAATTTTAATTGGACACTGGCAGTAGCCAGAAATGTCTGTCTTTTTGGAAAATAAAACAGTCTTTCTAAATTACGATGAATGTCATCATTACAAACGAGGAATTGGTGAAATAAAAGTTGACCATTCCATTAATGCGACCTTCACGGCGCCTAAACACGAAGAAGCTGATACTAGAATAGTTTACACTGTTTGTAGTCTTGAACTTCCGATCGATGAATCTGATTTATCAAAAAAAATTAGGTTATATTTAAATGTGATGATACTGATATATTGATTATTTTATTGGAAAATTTGCATAAATTGAAACATGATATTCAGATTACTTTGTTATTCGGTGTTTCCGACCACATGAGACGTATTGATGTGAGCAGCATACATGCTGAATTGGGAATTCAATTATGTAGGGCACTTCTAGCTTTTCATGCCTTCACAGGCTGTGATTACAATCCGTCTTTCTTCAAAAAAGCCAACAACAAGACCGTGTACAAGATACTATTTGCGTAAATCAAGCGCTTTTCAATTGGCATTTGATAATATGAATGACAACGATAATATGGATGCGGAGAGCGTTTTTTCTGTAATTGAAAATTGTGTTTGTCGTATGTACTCCCAAGCTAAGAGCATTGTCACATTTAATGCAGCTCGACACGCAAAATTTATAAGTAAATTTAAACGATGAAATAAAACAATATAGTTTGTTTAAATCTTCATATATTTGAACTAATGTTCAATTTAAACTTGTTGACGCGTTTCACTAACACAGTAGCTTTGTCAAAACGAATGAAGGTAAAATATAAAAATGTCTTAATATATACAGTGCTAAATCTATTTACCAAGGTTAACAATGGTATTAAAAGATATTACCTGGAAATTCATTCACTACAAACATTCCTAAGCTATCTTCTAGGTAAAGAGGTTCAATAAAGGAGACTGATTGATATCTATTTGGTCGTTAAGGAGATTACCTGAATATTTATTTTTGTTAATCTCTAGGGCTTCTAATAAATTTAAACTAAGGGATTTACCGACTACATGGAGAATTTCAAAATTTGGGTCGAAAATGTGTTGGTTTTCTAATAAATGATTTGAATAGTTAGAATCTAATTTTTTGTTGTCATAGCTACGTTTGTGTTCCGAAATTCTAGTTTTAAAATTTCTAAAAGTTCTACCGATATAAATTTTATCACAATTGTCATTACCACATTTTAATTTATAAACTCCTGATTTGTTTAATTTTGAAGATTTAGATTTATTATTTTCAATGAATTTGGATAAATTGTGATCAGTTTTAAAGGAAATATTCATGTCTAAAGTTTCTAAAAATGATTTAATTTTTAAGGATGGTGTTCCAAAGTATGTTAAGCTTTTAAATTGTCTATTATTTTTATCTGAAGGGAATACTTGTTCTAAAGTCTGTTTTTTTATCTTTTTATTTATGATATTGTCAATTAAATTTGGATCGTAATTATTATTAACTGCTATTTGTTTTATGATATTTAATTCTTTGGTATAATTATTAATATTTAATGGGACTGTTAAGAGTCTGTGTATCATACTATTGAAAGCTGCTAGTTTATGACTGAATGGGTGGACCGAACTATTATGAATTGTAATATCTGTATGTGATGGTTTATGAAATATAGAAAAATCATGTTTATTATTTATATTTGAAATTGTAAGGTCTAGAAAGTTTATAGACTTATTTTGTTCTAGTTCTACGGTAAATTTGATATTATTGTGAATCGAGTTTATGTAAGTAATGAAGCTCTCTAATTGTCTATTTGTACCGATGAAGCTAGCTAAAATTATGTCCACATATCGGTGCCAGTACATAAATTTTTTACTAAGGGGGTGTTCATGAATTATTTTTTCTATATTATCCATGAATATTTCTGCTAGTAGGGGGCTGAGAGGGTTGCCCATAATCAAACCATCTTTACTGCTATAAACCTCTCCATTGAAATGAAAATAATTTTGATTCGAACACACTTTTAATAAAGTAATGATATCAGAGTGAATTATAGGATTAACATTATTGTATGTGAGCAAGTTATCAACAAGAGTTATAGTTTCTTTAGGAGGTATACTAGGGAATAGATTTGTTACATCGAACGATATGAATTTAGAATTATGGGGTAGTATTATATATTGAATATTATTAATTAAATCCGTTGAGTTTTTAACTGAAAATCGAGGTATGAATGAACAATATTTAGAAATGACATCTATGAGAATCTTTGAAATTTTGAATGAAGGTGCTGTGAAATAAGAAACAACTGGCCTGATAGGGTACCCCTCTTTATGGAGTTTAATTAATGAATAAAGTTCAGGGTGTTGCGGATTGGGTAAAAATAATTTATATTTTTCTTTATCGTTAATTATTGATAGAATATTGTTTAGGGCCACGGATGCGGAAAAGTCAGTTTTAATCTTTAAAACCGTTTATTTTTTTGTAAATTATTTAAAAAAAAATTATGTTTCTACCTCTTCACCGAATCGATATCTAGGTTTATGGACGTCTTAGCAGTTCGTATTGGGGATTGGAATTTTATACATTTCTGGACTTTGTTATCCGGTAATAAACGCTACATTACTTTAAAATAAAGGCCAATTTTGTATAAATTATTATTTACTTATCGTTTGGTTCACAATAACATGTAGGCGGTCTCAAAAAAGGTATTATTTTATAGTTAATTCATTTTATTCTTAAGAATTATTTTGTTCTGCTTTAGTTTGATTGTGAATCTCACTAAAACATTAGTCACTCTACGTTATTTCGGTACTTTATTATAAGTAGCAGCATCCAATCTATTGTCATACAGTGTGACCCACATGAGATAGCATCACCCAGTTATAGCGTTTAATTGACATTTGATTAACTTATAATTTTGGTGGTTTAAAAAGGTCGACAAGAGGACTATTTTTACTAATTAACATTTTAATAATGTCAGTAGCGTACATTTCTAGGGCGCTTCAAAACGTCGATGTTTTAAAAAAGTTATAAGCGATTTTTTTCATTGGATTCTCGGTTACCACTTTGTAAAGAGTATCCCTAGAAACCCCTAAATCCAAATTTCACCGATTTCTGAGATGTAAGTCGTCAAAAATTGATTTTTTGATTTTTGAACGGCCCTGTATACACAGTAGTCGACGTTTTATGAACTCCACATTTTAATGTTCAGTAAAAACCAGTTAGTTCCGTGGTTGCCCGTATCAATATTTGATTTCATGTCTGTAGCGTACGTCCATAGGGGACTTCAAAAAATCGTGTTTAAAAAAATCCTGTAGGACCAAATACATTTATTTTGGATTAAATAAATAAATAAAATTTTCATGAAATTTCAACTACACCAATTTAAAAATAACCAAACACAAAATAAACAAAAATTAGCTTAAATAGCGGTGGTCTCTACCAAACCTCCATTAAGTTCAATACATTTGTCATAACATTTCCTTATTTTCTGCACTGCATTCCTTATCTGTGATTTGTGGACCTTTTGAGTTACAATACCTCATAGGAAAAAAGCTAGAGTTGTAAGATCGGAGGATCTGGGCGGCCAATGAATTAGTGGAGAACCTCGGCCTATCCAACGGTTCGAAAAATTTGCATTTAGCCATTGCTTAACAATAATTGCGTTGTGAATTGAGCTACCATCTAATTGAAAATACAAATTTTGTCACAAGTGGAACTGCATGAATTTCATCAAATATTTCATTTCTTAAAAACTCTAAAAAAAATTGTGCATTGAGGTTACCGGCGAAAAAGAAAGGTCCAATTATTTGGTCTTTAAATATTCCGCACCACACATTGACCTCCTCAGAATATTGTCGTTTACAGTTTATCGTCAAATGTGGGTTTTCAGTAACCCAGTACCGTATGTATTGGAATGAAACAACCCCATTTATTGAAAACGTAGCTTCACCACTGTAGAGAATTTATTCCAAAAAAATGTCTATTATCAAGATAATCTCCTTGAGCCCATAAACAAAAATCCATACGTTTGTCTTCATCGCCAGGCTCTAAAGTATGAAAAAATTTGGGTTTAAAGGCTTTAATTTTTTGCTTTTTCAGACTTCTTCGAATAGTCTCTCTTGACAAATTTAAATCTAAACTAGCCGGTCTTAAACTTGTACGCGGATTATTTCTAAAATGGTCTAACACAATCCTGTCATGTTGAACATTCTTTCTTCTAACATTATTTTTTTAAATGTGCTTACTTACAGCTCCAGTTCTATTAAATACATTTTTTATTCTGAGTACAGAGCTAATGTTAATTGGTAGACGATCTTCATGTCTATCGTTAAATATTCGGCATACTTCTCTAACGCTTCGGTCGTTGTCTCCACAAAGACCTATAATTTCAATTTTTTCTTGTACCGACAATTTTTCAACCCTTTTAATTCAAAGATATAATTATTATTTTAATGAAGGAAACTTAAATTATTATGACATTTGCATGAGCTGACATTAGCACAGGAACCAAAATCAAATCCTGCTTTTTAATTTTGTTTAAATTACCTACATAAAATTAAGAGTGAATACCAATCATAGTGTAATGTTTTTCTAATTTATTTAAACTGTAAACGGGTGGGATAAATTTTAAACACACGGTAGGTTCACTTACTTAATTTATTTAAACACTAAATTACTCGATAACACTTAATTTATATATACAGTATATTCACTTAAACTAATTTATATAATTACTTAATTTATATCAACATTTTTATATTCACTTATTTACTGTTTATTTGTCAAGATCACTTTATCAACTACCAACTCTTCCTGATCAGTCCCCTCATATAAAAAAAGCCATTTTTACTAGTAAATTCCGGACTGCGGCTTACATAAAAACAATGAATTCTGGCCTTTTCTAGATAACTCTGGTCACAAAAACAATGTTTACATAAGATAGTCGTAGAGTCGTAAATAGTGCGTATCCGACATAATTTTAACTTTCATACCTGGCTTAGACAGAGTCGGTTTTAGGGACTATACCAGTGTGCTGTTTCGTAACATTACCCCCTCCTTAAATGGAAGTTCCTCCTGGAACTTTTGTGTAGCCGAGACTGGATGTTTGAATCGGCAACTGGCCCCATTTCTACACTTTCCGATCTTATGGAAATAGCAGGGCACCGTCTTCATCGGATACTGATAACGGGGGTTGTAGCTGCAAATTAATATCTGGACACCGGTATCTTGAAAGATAATCTCTACCATGTTCCTGATGATTCGCCAGTCCAACTGGTTACTCGCTATCTTAGGCATAGCCAGTTTCTTCACGTTGGATTCCAACACATGGTCTCGGAGGTTTCGAAGTGCTTCCCACACATCGCGGTAGGTAGATCAATCTTGGAATTCATTTTTAGTTACCACATAGAAGACGTACCGCGAATTATGTTTCAGTTTCAGTGTCTTGCCAGGGGCTGGAATCTGGTCTTCAAGTTTTTCTAATTACCCGAACTTCTTTCGAAAGACGGTTGCCAACCCTCGTGCGTTCTTGATACGGGCGGGGATGTTGTATGCCAGTGAATAATCTTCCGGGAGAGTGAACAAATCTTGTTGTTGTTCCGAAGTGACTCCATATCTAGCTTTCCCGGTACCTCCATACGCGCCCATAAATTCATCGAAGGTAGGGTCAGACACATCTTGAATAAGTTTTACTCCTTCCTCTAGGTCATGGTCTCCTTCGAATGGGGCTAGTCGGTTTTGGTGAACTACTTTTGGTTTTCCGTTGGGGATCTTACTTATGCGATATATAACATCATTGATCCTTTTCTTGATTAAGTATGGACCTTCCCAGGATTTTTGTAATTTTGGAGAAAATCCTTTTCTCCTCGCCGGGTTGTGTAGCCATACTTTGTCCCCTTCTTTAAAACCGCCTTCTGTGGCCTGCGTGTCGTACCGACTTTTCATTCTGTCGCTGGCAACTTGAAGATTTGTTCGAACTAATTCATGAATATCGTCCAGCCTTCTTCTCAATTGGATTGCGTAGTCTTCGCCTGCTAGATCTTCTCCAGGCCGGCAGCCAAATTCCAGGTCACAAGGAAGCCTCATTTCACGTCCAAACAGGATTTTCGCCGGTGTTTCACCCGTGGACTCATTGACGGCAGATCGATAAGCCAATGCGAATAGGGAAAGATACTGGTCCCAATCTCTCTGATGGCTGGATACTACTTTGGACAGGTATTTTCCATAAGTCCTGTTCATTCTCTCGACCATTCCATCTGACTGTGGATGTAAAGCTGTTGTCCTGGTCTTCTTCATTCCCAGCTTGTCGCAAATCTCCTGGAATAGATGGCTTTCAAAATTACTTCCCTGGTCACTGTGAACTTCCAAGGGTACTCCAGTACTCCATATCAGCTGATAAATTCCTTCACCAATACATCCGCCGTTGTGGCCTCTTGGTTCGGGATAGCGTAAATTTCCACCCACTTTGTGAAATAATCCATTACAACCAGTATGTACTTGCTACCATTTTCTGTCGTCGGAAATGGTCCAGCGATATCTAAAGCAATCCTTTCGAAAGGGCTTCCAACATTGTACTGTTTCATGGGTGCCTTTCTCTTGCGATGTGGTCCATTACTCGTAGCACAAGTCGTACATTTCTTACACCAGTCCTTCACATCGTCGGAGCTGTTCCTCCAATAAAACCTTTCACGGACTCGCTGAAGGGGTTTCTTCACTCCCAGATGACCTCCCGATGGACTGTCGTGTAACTTCTTCAGTACCTCAGCTACTCTTGTTCTCGGGATAACTAGCTGTCTCCGCATCTCGGAACCATCATCGTTTTCAAGGACTCTTTTCAACAGCCTTTCTTCCAGGACAAGAGAGTCCCACTGAGCCCAATACGCCTTGAGTTTCGGTGAAAACTTTGACACTTCTTGCCAGGTAGGTCGCCGATTTTCTTTCTTCCATTGCCGGATCATCTTCAGATGAGGATCATTCTCCTGATCTTCTCTGATCCGGTTGGGTGACCATTCTTCATTGACTACAGTAGTTCTTGAAACTGCAGCTTCCTTAGATTTCGACATGCTGCATTGTGAATAGTCTACAGGGCGTGGCCGTCTAGGCAAGGAGTTGGCTTTTCGGTGATTCACATCAGCTGGATGTTCACCCCTGTCTGATTTCCCCTGTGTCTGGAGTTCTTGGGTTACAGGAGTCTTGGGGCGCTTAGACGGACTGTGTACGTGCTCTAGCTCGCCACACTTCCGGCATTTGATCTTCTTCGGCCTCTTGTCTGCCATACCTTTCAACAAGTTGATGATCTGGTCAAGTTTGTCATCGTCATCTTCTTCCTGCATGGTCCTACCTTTGTTGTACCGCGAGCCCTTCGTGGCTGCTTTGCATTTAAGAGGTTTTTGGTTTGCAGGAGTCGTAGTTCTCCACAATTACAGCACCTGATTTTCTTCGGCTTCTTGTCTACCATACCTTTCAACAAGTTGACGATCTGGTTAAGTCTGTCATCGTCACCTTATACACAGTAGAATACACACATTTCAACATACAAGGTATTAATGCAAAAGGCAGGACTTCATCATAAATATGTTCATTATACTAGGTGTAGACATAAAAATACGTTCAATTTATAACCTTTGATATGTGCTTTAACAACGCTAGTATAGCGGTAAATAAATCATTTGTGTTATGTATTTGGTCGAGTGTAGTCGAAAATATGTTAAAATACAAATAAGACATATGTTTTGCTACGTATTCTCGAAATACAATTGATATATAATTATTAATAAAGTTAATTTGTTAGAGATAACTGGCTTTTCAATTATATGCCCTCTATGGCTTAACCTTGGAAGAACCTACAACATGCAACCGCATACAATCATTACAATACCTTGTGGTACCAAGTCGCGGTAAAACCAACGAGTAGGATCGGAAGTCTTTTCAACGCATTTTCGTCACTTATTTGAAGGCAGTATTTATAAATCGATATTGCGTCAGTGAATCTATTTACATCTGAGTCACTCGCGCCATTAAATCGAGATGAACACACAAAGTTTCCAGTTTGCAACGGAATATTTGAATTCGGATTATGGTCACCACGTACCACAAGGTAACTATTAATTGTTGCAACTGTTCAAAATTTAATTATTTGCGTTCTCAGGTGTATACTCCATGCTTGAGGGTGGAGTTTGATTAGTCTGACTCGTTTGTGTAGAACTCAAAAAATACAAATAGTTGCGTCCGTCCGTAATTTTGAATAAATCTGACCGGAAGCATGCAAAATAAAAGAATTGTACTTTCAGAAGGAATTCAAGTATTTTAACACCTTTTTACTTCAAAATACCTTGAAAATTTAACAGGAACCACTATCCAGGTTTTTTAATAAATATGAACTAAAATTCATACGAGTCCTTATGATCGACAGCTAATCGGAACTGTAGGAATACGGTTTTGTTTTACACGAACTTGAGGATTGCGTTATAAAATAACCGGACAGGAGTATTAATTCCGTCATGAGGTCAGCGATGCTGGAAGCAGAATAAAGAACACTCAACAGTACACACAGGGCTCTAGGTACAACATGGACTGGCGCCCGTTAAATTTTACCGGTTTTCACGTCGTAAAATTAGACATTTTCTTATCAAGTAACGTGAAAACCGAAGTTTGCCCCACGTTTGGTGCCAGTTGTAGCAATGAAGACGGGATTGGTTCAGTAAATACTTGGATTTTTTATCAATTGATACTATATTACATCCGAAAACATAGTAAAAGTTAGGTTGGTTAAAAACGAATTTTCCCTACTGCACAAAATCGGTCAACTACTGCTTTTCTCTCTGCCGTTGACCTAGATTCACGAATGTCTAGATTATGCAGGAGCGTATCGCCGTATGGGGCGTTACACAAATGAATTACCTTCATCAACTTGTTTTTTGAGTTGTCGACTGCAATTAATGTTTTATTTCTTGCGGTCTAAGTTAGAAAATTGGTGACTATTTTGAGAACTTGTTAGAAAATGATGATTACATTCATCTAAATAAAATTTTTTGTTCCAGATGTGATGTGCCAACCTTTTTGGGACTCCATTTTATGTTGGCCTTACACACATGCAGGAGAAACAGCCATTTTACCGTGCCCTTCATACTTTGCAGGTTTCAGGGAGGTACGTAATATTTGTAATTCATTTAGATACAATTGTTTCTATAGAATATCCGAAACCATCAACAACAAACTTTTGATGCAAATTAACACAAATAAAAAAAAGACGTCAAGTTTTACGCATTCAACTTCGGCAATAAAATCTGTATAAGAAAGTTGTGAAAGAGAAAGTGTTGGAAATTATTTTTCAGTTTCCCGTTTCCTCGAACAAAATTGTTCTCCTATCCTATAAAATCATTGATAAAGATGACTGGGAAACTCAGTAAAATAGCTGTCAACTGGTTACTATTTATTCCACATCAGTTCTCTATAAAATCTGCTGAAGTTGTTTTTTATGAAATTTCCCAAATTTGATACTATATTTGTAAATTATTAATTTCAAATGTAATAGATAATATGGTAAAAGCCGCATTTTCATATCTATTGTTTCAAGTAAGCTCTACAACAGATTACTAATGCGGATATTTACTCAAGGTCTTTTACAAAAAGCATCTATTCCACGCCTGGGAATACTCTCAGTGATGTTTTGTTTTCGTTTAATAAAACCTTCTAGATTTGAGGGCCTTATCGCAACTACTATAAATCTTCAAATAAGCCACGCAGATAAAAATCTAATACGGTAAGGTTAGATCATTTCGGTTACAGGAACTTCTTACAATTTACCAATATAGGATGATTTGAGAAATTATTAAAGGGACAAAGATCCTGTCTTCAATATCCAACACTTGATTCTTCAATTTTTTATAATCAAGTTATTATTGACTATCCTTTTTATTAATTAATGATAACGTACATTTTTGTAACATTCCCGACCTTTGGAAAAATTAAAACATTTCAAAACAACCACCCGTATATTAAACTTTTTATGATACGGTTTACATATTTCGAAAAAAAAATGGAAAAATCAAGTTAGACCAAATGTATTTCGTACTTCGCATACGTATTAATTTGAATCATGTCTATAAATTTAGTGTAAAACTAACTTGATCAAAACTAATTTAAAATTATTAGTAACAAATACTAAAATGAGAAAAAACTAAAATCCCAAAAGTAACATGACATTATTTTTAGTATTATTAACAATGCATAATTGCATTATTAAGTTCAGAGAAAGGACTCGGAAACTAAAATTGTCTAAAACTTTAGAAAACTAAATAACTTTTAAAGTTTTTTCAGATCGGAAACTATTTTGCTTAATATAATTCTCTCTGCTCTTACAGTAAGATATCTAATTGATCTTCTAATTATAGTTTAGTCTACTTAATTCTTCGCGTGCGTCCTGGATGTTTCCCCTAGTATTTTCTTCAGTTGAAGGTAGTTCCCACACAGGGTAGTTGGCTGAGTTAAAGTCAGCTCCTTTTGCGGGCCAGTTAAGAGGTTTCATTCAAAAGTCCCCCACTATTACATGAAATAAGGCGAAAGCCCGTCATGTCGCTTTATTAAGCAATATGCGTAAAATAGTTGTAGTAATTCCAAATAAAATTGAACAGTTACCTAGTAAATGACGCTGACTACTATACAACTGGACAGTTAACTCCACACCAAACCTTGGAAGATAATCTAGTTTTCAAATATGTTTGCACGACAGTGAAAATATTTTATATGCATGCAAGCACAAATGTTTTGTCATATAGCAAATTCCATCTAGGAAATCTCAATTTATATTGTCTTCAGGGAGCTTTAAGACTGAATACTTATGTTGCAGATTTAAATCTGAAAAATAGAATAATCAAAAGCTATCAAACTTTTAAGTGCTTGAGATCAGTTTATCACCGAGATTGTAGGTACTTGTTTAAGGGATACAGAAATAAAAATTGCGCGGGAATTATGTCACCGTTTCTTATGGAACCTTTAACGTCAGCAGATTCTCGTATCATCATTTTCATGGAAACTGTTATTTCTGCATTTTTTACCTTATTCGAATTATATATTTTGTAGCTCAGTTCTTTGTCAATATTTAACTTGTAAACTTGAAAATATCTAATAAAAGTAGTTAGTTGTGTAAATAAAGTTTTTAAAAAAGTAATTTCGAGTATCGATTATAAATCTGGCGCAGTCAGTAGGATATCTAGAATTGTCGCGTATCGAACGTGTCTAATTTTCGTTTCAACGATTAACTAGATATCGAACCGTTGTAATCAGTGATTGGAGGTGTCGAAAGTGGAGAGACTTTCTAAAAATCGAGAAACCCATCTATTGAAGACCACCGAAGCCCTTCAAGACGGAAGACGGCGAAAGTTGAAACAAGCATCGGTCAACTTTGCAAGGACTACGGAATCTCAACAGAGAAAGTGTTTCGTCCTTATAGTTACAATCAAGGGAATGCTCATGTTTGCCTTATTTATCCTGTGAGTAATCAATAATATACAATTATTTAATTTGTTCATGTAGTAGATACGTAGCCTATAAAGGTTCAATTATTAATACATGTCAGTAGATTCTTTAATTAACGATCTAGAAAATTTAAAAATTGATACTTTAGTTGACCTTCAAGTTTCTAATCAATCAGCACAAAAAATAACGTAAAAATGACTGAATTCAAAGCAGAATACTTAAATTGCGTACCAGAGTTCGATGGAAACCCCGACGAACTTTACCGCTATTTATCTGTCTGTGACTCAATTATTAATACTTTTTATATTAGAGACCAACCCAACCATTTCCAAAACATATATTTAATTAATTCCCTAATTTCCAAACTACGAGGAAATGCTAAACTTGTAGTTAACATACAAAATGTGACTTCCTGGACATCTCTTAAAGATACACTTTCTCGAAATTTTGCGGACCAAAGAGATGAATCCTGTCTTAATCGCGACCTTGTTATGACGAGACAAGGAAACGGAGAGACCCCAGCAGTTTTATGACAGAGTGTTAAATATTTTAAACCTTGTTTGTAGTTATATAGATCTGCACGAACAAACATTAGAAAATAAGATACTTAAAAGAGATTTATACAACAACCTAGCATTGAAAACATTTTTTTCGGGTCTTAAAGAACCTTGAGGAACCACAATCCGCTGCATGAAACCCAAAACCTTGAGTGAGGCATTACAATACGTTCTAGAAGAAGATAATATGCACTACTTTCAAAATCCACAAAATAGAAATTTACCTAGACAACCAATGCCTCAGTCAAGACAACAAATTAAACCAATTCAAAGTCAACCAATAAGAAATCAAAATTTTCCAACTAATTCACAAGTTTTTAATCAAAATAGGAATGTTAACGTTTTTAAGCCGAACCAACAACAAAATCAAAATTTGCCAAGAGCCACCCCTATGAGTGTCTCTACTCGTAATACATTTAATAGAGGAACGAATATTTCGACGCGAAATATTCAAAATTTCTCTGGTCCATTTAACCAAAACCAACGAACACGAAATTTTGTGTCGGAAGAACTATTCACACAGAATGCCAAGAACCTGGTCCCTCTTTTCAAAATTTTAATCCAAATTTTTCCAGTAATAATGTTTGTAACGAAGATTATAATATAGATGAAAATGAAACACTTGATAATGAATGTTATGACCTAATTGATTTAAACGAAACAAATGTAAATTTTCAAAACAAGCCTCGCCGGAGAAATCCGACATAACTCCACAAATTATATCATTTAATAACACAAATTTCAGCGAATTATCTTATATAATTTTTCCTGAGCATGATCTAAAACTTTTAATTGATACAGGCTCAACTAAATCTTTTCTAGACCCCATCGTAGCTTATAAATTTTACCCAAATCAAATAAATAATGATCCATTTATAGTTTCAACCGTATTTCAAAAATCAGCCCACAAACACAGTGCAACTTTGATAAAAGTATCTCCCCGATCCGAACAAGTAATTAAAGTTAGAACCTCTATACCCAATGGTGAAATAATAATTCCTCATCAAAAAATTCACAATTGTGAAATACCCGAATCATTGACAATAGCAAAAGACGGTGAAGATCTAACAACAATTCTTAATAATTCAACGGACCCAATTACTCTTGACTTTTACGAACCAATCACTGTAGAAAAATTTGACAAACAATTCGTACAACAATTTGAGTTAAATAATTTTGACGAAATACCAAACCAATGCATAGACTTATATCTAATTTAATAAAAGAATATTCAGACATATTTTATCAAGAAAATTCCCCTTTGACTTTTACAAACAGAATAAAACATCAAATTAAAACCACAGACGAAATTCCTGTTTACTTTAGACCATATAGGTATCCCTTTATTTATAAGAACGAAGTACAGAAACAAATTAAAAAAATGTTAGACTCAAAAACTATTAGGCCTAGTAACTCTTAATGATCATATCCTATATTATTAGACGCTTCAGGAAAACAAAAATGGAGAGTTGTAATAGACTATAGACAATTAAACTCTAAAACCATTGACGACAAATACCCTCTCCCCAATATCACTGATCTATTGGATAAACTAGGTAGGTGTCAATATTTCACCACTCTCGATTTAGCCAGTGGTTTCCACCAAATCGAGATGGATGAAAAGGACACCGAAAAAACCGCGTTTACCACCGAAAACGGTCATTGGGAATTCTTAAGAATGCCATTTGGGCTGAAAGGAGCACCCGCTACATTTCAAAGGGTAATGGATAATATTCTTCGAGGTATACAAAACGAACAGTGTCTTGTATACTTAGATGATATTATCGTATTTTCAACTTCTTTACAAGAACACATTGAACGCCTTAAAAATGTTTTTCAACGACTAAGAGAATCAAATTTTTAAATCCAGCTAGACAAGTCTGAATTTCTTAGAAAGGAAGTGGCTTATCTAGGACACGTTGTCACTCCGGAAGGCGTAAAGCCGAACCCGGATAAAATTAAAGCAATTAAAGAGTACCCTATACCTTGCAATACTAAACAAATTAAAGGATCCCTAGGACTTTTAGGCTATTATCGTCGGTTTATACCGAATTTTGCAAAAATCACCAAACCACTAACAAAATGTCTAAAGAAGGGAGCTAAAACTGTACACGATCCTGAGTTTGTAAAATGTTTTGACAACTGTAAAAATCTTTCAATTAACGAGCCAATTTTACAATACCCAGATTTTTCTAAACCATTCAATTTGACAACCGACGCGAGTAATGTTTCTATAGGTGCAGTATTGTCGCAAGGGCCAATTGGTAAAGACTTACCAATAGCCTATGCATCACGCACCCAAAACGATTCGGACCAAAATTATTCTGTAATTGAAAAGGAACTTTTAGCTATTGTTTGGGCAACCAAATATTTTAGGCCTTATCTATTGGGAAAAGAATTTAATATCATCACCGACCATAAACCTCTAAAATGGCTTTTCTCCCTTTAAGACGAAAACACTAAATTCACCCGTTGGAAATTAAAATTATCAGAGTATACTTATAACATTATATATAAAAAAGGAACTTTAAACTCTAACGCTGACGCACTTTCGAGAATAGAAATTCACACTAAAGAAACGGAAACCTTTTGGAAAGAATTAGACGATATACTTTCAAATATAGATCAGCAAAACAAATAACCAACAAATCTCTTCAACTATGACCGACCTAACACTTCCCAAAATAATGACCTAATTGACCTTTATACTGACAATTTTCCCCTTCCTGAAAATTTAAGAGATAATAGAGACGATATCTCATTATTAGTTCAACCAAACTCAGAACCAGAAAATGACCTTCCAGATCAGACTGAAACCCAATCCAATAACGATGACGAAACTATTCATTCCAATAATGAACAAAACCCAACTTTCGAAATTCCAACCATAAATACTGCCGTTAACTATGGCCAAAATCAAATAATAATAAATACCGTTCTCCACTCCCCAGCTAACCCCAAAATTAAAATTCTTTTTGAAATTAAAAAACGTATTAAAGTACAATTTTCACAAAACAATTTTGAAAAGGATGTTATCGACTTCATAAAGAATTATATTAATCCACAGACACAATACTACAGTTATTTTGAAAACCCTGAAATATTCGAACCCTTTCTAGTAATTTTACAAAATAATTTCAAAAATTCTTCCTTAAACCTCAAAAAATGCATGAAAAAATTAATCAACATAACAAACAAAAACGACTTAAAAGAAGTAATTCAATCTTACCACAAAAGTAAAAGCAACCATAGAGGTATCGACGAAACATACCTACGAATTAAAGAAAAGTATTACTGGCCGTTTATGAAAAACTCCATACAGACATATATAAATGATTGTGAAGTATGCCAACAAAGTAAATATGAAAGAAACCCTATTACAATAAAAATGAACCAAACCCCTACTGCTAACAAACCCTTCCAAATATTATACATAGATACATTCACGATGGAACAGAATAAATGTTTGACAATTATCGACACTTTTTCTAAATATGCCCAGGCATACAACCTGACCTCCTTGTCCAGTACTGAAATAGTTAACAACCTTGTAACCTTCTTTTCTCACCATGGTGTACCCGAACAAATTTTCAGTGACAATGGCACTGAATTTAAAAATTCCGTTATTTCCGAACTCTTAAGTCTTCATAAAATAAAAATTTATTTCTGCTGTCCGGACCAACCTCAATCATAAGGTTCTATCGAAAGATTTCATTCAACTATTATCGAACACATTCGGCTATTAAATACGAGAGGTTTTTTTAAAACACCTATCACAGTAAAAATGATCTATGCAATTCTCGCATATAATAATTCCATACATTCCACCACAAAGCTAAAACATATTGATGTTATTAATGGCCACCTAAATACTAATGATCCATTCAACCTAGAAATAGATAAAATACTTCTAAACGACTATATAAATGATCACAAAGAAAGGTCCAAAATACTTTATTCAAAATTAAATGAAAATCTGATAAAAGAAAAAGAAAAACGAATCGAAAAAATTAATAAAAACCGCGATGACCCCCAAATATTTGAAAAGGATCAAAATGTTTTTCTTAAATTGCATAAGAGACAAAAACAAGCAAATAAGTTTAAAAAGTCAACAAAAATTAAGAGGGTAAATCGACAGAAAAAAACAATTACCACTGATTCTCAAAATAAAATTCATATGGATAATCTTAAGCGCCCATTAAAAACAACATATGAATTCTAAACCTAAAATAATTTAAACTATTCCAGATCTATGGGAGCCTTAGGACTTTCCCAAAGAAAAATAACCATGAAAAATATGGAGAACAATTTTGGACTAATCCCATTAAAATTAGGAACCGCAAAAATTAAAGAAAGTAATTTCAATCTCATTCATTATTTTGGTTTGAATCCAATCGTTAATGAAGTCAAAAAATTAAATTCTCATTCGAAAGCTCTAAAATATCAAATTTCTAAAAACTTAAATTATTCACATGATGTCTCAAACTATCTAAAAATTTTGAGTTTCTCAGAAGAAAAAGTTCAAAGTAAATTACTCGAAATAATACCGTTGTCTCATAGATCAAAAAGAGGACTTATTAATGGTTTAGGATCTATTTTTAAAAGTATAACTGGAAATTTAGATGCAAGTGACGGAGAAAGACACGAACAAATAATCAAAGAACTTCAAGAAAACCAAAATCAATTAACCAATAATATAAAAATACAAAATTCTCTTTCTATAGCATTAATAAACAAATTTAAGTTTACAATAAATCAAATAAGTCATAACGAAAAACTTTTAGAATCAAAATTGAAACAAATTGCATTAATTGTTGAAGGAAGCGTCTATCGAGAAAATGCGATGTTCATTAAAGATACTATTAACCAAATTAGTAACATGCTGGAAATAATAATCT
This sequence comes from Galeruca laticollis, assembly GCA_963921935.1. Lineage (NCBI taxonomy): Eukaryota > Metazoa > Arthropoda > Insecta > Coleoptera > Chrysomelidae > Galeruca > Galeruca laticollis. The sequence continues at coordinate 207,927,577 of OY998177.1, forward strand.
CAATATTACAAGATATTGAAACATCAATAAAATTTTCGAAGTTAGGAGTCATGCATCCAAGTATAATAAAAACAAATGACTTTTATAATGAATTATATCAACTACAACAAAGGTTAGAAGATGGTCAGTTACCTATAGAAGTAACTTTGCAAAACATATTGCTATTTGAAAAATTCATAAAAATTAACTGTTACATATTAAATGGTAAAATAACTTATATATTACAGATTCCAATAACGAATTCTCAGAATTTTGATTATTATCATTTGTACCCTATCCCCATTAGAAAAGAAGGTCAATTTACAGCAATTATCCCAAATAAAATATATCTAACAAAAAATAACGTTCAATATGCATCCATGAGCAGACCTTGTCTGGGACTGTATCCGTCAACACTACATCTCTGCGAGTACACCGACCTCCAAGATGTTAAAGATGAAAATCCGTGCGAAGTGGAACTACCGCCAACAGTCAAGAATCACCATCCCCAAAACGTTTTTCCAACGTCTGGACAACACCAACCAATGGATTGCAGTTTTTCCATTTCAAGAAACCATTACACTGACATGTCATGATCAAGCCGAAACCACAACAGTCAAAAATACACCTTATACAAATACCAAAAGGATGCCTAATAAAAACCCAAGTCACCAAAATCGTAAACCGAAATGACATCCAAGTCTCTAGTCAACCCATCTTGTTTCCTGTACTAGAAGTCAAAGCTATGGAAATACAAAATGTTCCTACCAGTATTCAACTGCAAAACATCAACCTGGATGACCTGAGCCAAATTAAAACCAAAATTCTCGAAAACGATCCAGAGTTAAAAATTCAGAAAATACATCACATTCCTAGCATATGGACAATTATAATTTATTGTCTATTGGTTATACTAGGAGGATGTATCATTGTTAGAAAACTATCGACCCAATTCAAATCTAAGAAAAAAGAAGATCAACCAATTGACCTGGAATCTATTCAACTTCCTCGCTAACCCTCAGAGTTGAAATTTCGAAGGGAGGAATTATGTCACCGTTTCTTATGGAACCTTCAACGTCAGCAGATTCTCATATCATCATATTCATGCAAACTGTTATTTCTGCATTTTTTACCTTATTCGAATTATATATTTTGTAGCTCAGTTCATTGTCAATCTTTAACTTGTAAACTTGAAAATATCTAATAAAAGTAGTTAGTTGTGTAAATAAAGTTTTTAAAAAAGTAATTTCGAGTATTGATTATAAATCTCGGGGATAACAAGCTACAGAAGCATTACGTAGATTGATATGGAATAACACAATTACCAAATAAAACCAAGAAAAAGAATTTTTCAAAGTATAATCCAAAATATAGTTTTAAATTGAGCAGGTATATGGCCAATGACAACCACCCTCAGAAACAAAATAAGAACTGTGGGGCAATATCCCTTTAGAAGATGTTTAAAACTCACAAGGGACGATAGAATAAAAACGGAAAAAATATGGCTAAGGATGCTAGAAAATAGTACATTACAATGATATGGTTACGTACAAAGGATTCCGGATTACAGATGGCTAAAAAAGCACGAAAGGGTAACAGTCGGAAAAGAGATGAAGATGAAGACCAGGTCTAAGATGGGAAACCTACATCGGACAGGCGATGGCAGATAAAGATCTGAGAAAAATAAATTGGAATTGGAACTTAAGGGAATTATGGAGGGAAAAAACGGGGAACTCATAACTGGAAAATGCCGAAGAAGAAAATAGGCGTAATAAAATCCATATATATTTGCAAACTCACTGTTATCAAATTTTCAGGGCATTTCTAGAGTATTAATAAATAATGAATGCTGGACCATAAATACCAACACTCATACCACCGACTAATGTCTAAATTACACCTTGACAATTTCAACTAATTAATATATCAAACTGTAAAGGTGCGTGTCATCTTGAGATTTTCTCTAGTGAGTTACTTTTGAACTTTTTAAAGCTGAATTTAGTAGCTTATCAAAGAGAAAACTTGCGAATTTTTGCTCTCGAAGCAATCTCCTCTGAGATTGCCGCTACTACCGCCATTGTATGCTGCAAAATTTTGCTAATAAAAGAAACAAAAAGTTAAAAGAACATGTTGTATTTAACCATGGATTCGCTGTACACTGCAATCGATTGCATGTTCTACACTAATAAGAGAACTACATTGTTATTTATTATAGGAGTGATAACAAATTACATTTAATACACTGCCAGAATGAGTTATTAATCACACTTTTACTGGTATTTCTATTTGCAGATGACTCCTACAGCAGTTTATTTTGAATACCCGTTTATACGATAGGTAGAATAGTGAAGTAAGTCATGCCTTCAATGCCTCATGCACCGCAGTTTCTAAATTTTGTACTCTATAAAATGAAATGTTTTGCATAAATACAATAATGTATGGATATCGTCAGTTGACCACTATTTTTTCGACGCCATATTTGCTAAATACCCGCTACTAGCACTCTCCCTACACAAACCGTTGTTGAAATGAGAGTGGCTCTCACACTATCAAGAAGCGACCTATCCACAGACAAGCAAGTTTCGCCTCGTCCACTCGGCTTTTTCTTAAATAAGTAATACCAACATAACTCATTAGTTCATTATTTTTTCAGAATGCACCTGAGAAAAAATTCAATTTCTTTGTAAATTAATATCAATATGACATTAGGCCAGTTTTCTATTTTACTATAATTTTGTAGTAGTTATTTTTCAAATAATCTAAAGTTAAAAGATCGTGCTGGCCACTCAATTGTACCTCTTCCTCCAACCCACCTATCTTGAAAACCCTTATTCAGGTAATTCTGAACTGCAATATTGAAGTGTGGTGCTGTACCATACTTATGAAACCAAATTTCAATGAAATTAATGTCAGCCACTTGCCTGGTGCAGGAATTATTTGATTTTGTAGCTTTGCAAAAGTTTCGGTCCAATCATTTTGCAGTTTGTATACTATTTATGATACCCATTCTGGAATACGCTGGGTCAGCATGGTATCCGGACCTCACTAGAGACAAAACCCTATTGGAAAATGTTCAGAGAAAAGCTACACGGATTCATTTTGGCCCGAGAAGACTATCCTATACAGAAAGGCTGTCTATATGGCATCCTTCGAACTTCACCGACATCGTGGAGACCTAATAACCACATTCAAGATACTAAGGTACAATATCGGTAATGTAGACAACGTGCTCAGTCTAAATCGGGATAAGGTTAGAGGTTATCAATTCAAACTTAAAAGAGAAAACTTTGTTGTTAGGCAGAGACAGAATTTTTTATCAAATAGAATATTTGACACTTGGAACGATTTGGATGTTGATATTGTTTCTATAACGTCGACAAGTTCTTTCAAAAATAAATTTGACCGGATGATCTTAAACTGATTGTCTTTTATTGTTTTTGTATTATTTTTATATTTTTATTATCGTATTTGATATGTATTTTTTGTACACCTCGTAATTACGTAGGATAACATACTGATGGTTCTTTTGAATTGTTTTCTTTTTGATATAATAAGGACATGTCCCTTTGCCCTTGCCAAAATGTAATAATAATACTTTCTAAATATAAAAAATAGACTAATAAAAGTGGTTCTAATAACCCACACATTCACTATTAAAGGTCTTTTAAAAGGGTTTGTTTCATTGTCCATCTGAGATTGGTATCACTTCAATATTTGCAATTGTGGTGATTAACAATACCGTTTAGAATTAACGTAGCTTCATAAAAAAACTATTGTATTACAGAAATGCGAGTCTGTACTTCCTTCTGCATTATGGTTTCACAAAATTAGCAATCTGTGATCAAAATCATCTTAAGGCAGTTCTTATAAAGACATTATATATGTATGTATGAAATGTATGCCATTTCAAAATATTAGATCTCTTTCTAATATTATTGTGTATACAGATAGATCACATTCTTATGCAGTTTACCAAATTGATTAATGTTGTCATTATTAGTTGCGATCTTTAGCCGGCTACTTTCACAACGGTTTTCAATTAGTCCCGTATCTTCAAAGTTATTTACAATTTTCTGATTTGCAATTTTTGTAATTGGGTTCCGTTTTGCAAAACTATTATTAAATAAAATTATTTATTTTTTATAGTTTATGGTCCTTTCTTTCTGCTGCATAAGTCACATTTCTTACACCATTCTGTAACGTCTTGGCGACAGTTGACCCAGTAGAATCGTTCACGAACTCTGACTAAGGTTTTCCCAACTCCGTAATGTCCTCCTGATCGACTGCTATGAAGTTCTTCCATCATTTTACGAACAAGTGATTTAGACAAGACAAGTTGGTGGATCGTAGATACACTGTCAGGGCTCTCCCACGTCCGATGGAGCACACCATCGCGAAGCGTAAGGGAATCCCATTGAGCCTAGTATCTTTTGATTGTTGAACCATACTTGGACACTTGTTGCCAATCGAGTCTAACTCAATTTTGTAGCCAGGTCCGGACAATTTTTAAATCTTCATCTTTCTTTTGAAATTTCCTTGGGTTTTCTACTGACATGTTTTCGCCCCAGTCGGTTCATATTGTTGTTACATGCAGCAATTCTATCTTTTCATCTTGGTTTATTTGGTTATTATTACTTTCCTTTTCCTCAATTCTTTGGTAATATCTGCATTGTTGTTGAGTACATGGCCTTCTGGATAGGGTATCCGCATTTCCGTGATAGCGACCTTTTCTTTAAACTATAACAAAATTGTACTGCTGAAGTCTTTCTAACCATCTTGCAATTTGTCCTTGCGCATTTTTAAAATTCATCAGCCACTGTAGTACTTTATGGTCGCTTCTGATGATGAAGGTTCTGCCATAAATGTATGTGTGAAAGTGTTCGATAGCCTTTACAATTGCTAACAGTTCTTTTCTTGTAACGCAGTAATTTTTCTCCGCCCTTCCCAGGGTCTTACTGAAATAAGCAATTACTTTTTCTTCGCCATCTTGTTGCTGTGAAAGGATAGCTCCTATGCCATGTTGTGAAGCGTTGCAGTCGAGAATAAGTTGACCTTCTTCTTTAGGGTACGCTAAAACCGGTGCAGTGGACAACCTCTTTTTCAATTCAGTAAAGGCATTTTGGCATTCTGGATCCCAATTGAATGATGCGTTGTTTTCAGTAAGTCAATGTAAAGGTTCGGCTATCTTTCCAAAATTTTGAACAAATTTCCGGTAATATGTACAAGGACCCAAAAATTGACGAACCTCATGGTTTTGGCCAGTCTTGAATCACTGAAATTTGTACCGGATCAGATTTTATTCCCTCTACTGATATAACGTGACCCAAATATAAAACTTCTCGTTGAAATAAGGAGCATTTTTCAGTCAGCTAAAAACTTCTTCGAGATTGTTTAGATGTTCGTCGAATGTTTTTCCCATTATAATGATGTCATCTAAATAACAGACAGGATTTTCCACATTAGTTCTTTTAACACCATTTCCATAAGTCTTTAAAAAGTGGCTGGAGCATTGCATGGACCAAATGGAAGTACTTGGAATCGATAAAGGCCATTTCCAGCAGTGAAGGCTGTTTTATCTCTATCATTGGGATGAACTTCTACTTGCCAGTGCCCGCTCTTCAAGTCTAATGTGGTAAACCACTGAGAGCCAGATAGGGTTTCCAGTGAATCGTCTGTTCGTGGCAGAGGATAGATGTCTTTTACAGTTACTTGATTTAATTTGCGATAGTCAACACAGAATCTCGTATTTCTATCTTTCTTACCAAAACAATTGGAGAACACCATGGTCCAGATGATTATTCAATAATGTTCTCATCCAACATGTTTTGTATCATATACGCTACATCTTTCTCTTTAACGAATGGGAATCTTCTTGGGTTTCGACGTATCGGTGGTGTATCTCTTTTACTAATTATATGGTGGATCAAGTTGGTTCGCCCTGTAGGTTTTCCGGTTTCGAAAAGGTTAAAGTAATTTAAAACAAATTTCTTGGCCTTGCTCGCCGTTTCGGGTGTTAGTTTGTCAGTATTTGATGAGTGTCTCTATAAATTGGACGTCGACTTTATTTTGTGGCTTTTTTTCGGGTTTGGGGTTGTCTCGTAAATTCACTATGCTCTTCACTGGTTCGCAGTATCCCAACTCGTGATTTTTCTTTAGTTCAACTAGTCTCTTAGATGTATTGGCAACGCGTACGGGAATTCGCTGTTCTATCTCTACCAGACATATGGATACCATTACTCCATCTTCTGTCGGTTCACGTGGTTCAATAAACTCAATAGTCAGATCTTTAGATTTCTCTTTAAGATGAGCCATTACAATGCTTTCTGAATTTGCCGGATTTCTTATATATTCATCAACTATAACTTTGTTTTTGTGCAATTGGTCGTTTTCACCACCTAGGATCACTTCTACGTTGTTGGAGAAAATTTTGTTTTTTAAATCTACTACAAACTTGTCTTGCATAACCCAAAACACATTCATCCAAAATGATTGCTACCAAAAATGAGTGAACTATAGACGCGTTTCCGATTCGAATGGTTGCTGTTACTAGTCCTAAAAGTATGACCAGTTGTGGATTCCAGCACAAGGCCTTAGGTGTTATTTCGTATTTCTGTGACAACATATCTAGGCGTACAAATGATCTGGTCGCCCCAGTCGGCAATAAATTTGCAATCGTGATTTTGTACATCTGCAGTTACCGTTAAATTTCGGCCACTTTTAAACAAAGAATATGTGCGAATCGTGAGGCTTTGAATGGTTTTAGTCAACATCCGCCACAAAAAGTCGACTTTTAGTAGTTTTCCTGGTTGCTGGTATTAGAGCGCCAGTCAGGTGTTGGTGATCGACTTTGGTATGGAGATGATTTTCTAGGGTTTTCTTATAGGGTTATAAGATCTGGTTCTAACTGGGATCTGCGATCTTGATGGAACTTCACATGTTCTCTGTAGATGTCCAATTCTTCCCCAGTTAAAACATTGACGGGTTACTTGAATTGGTGTAAGACTTTGAATGTTCTGTAGCATGTCTTTTAATAGCTTTTCTATTCTGGCCATAACACCGTTTGAATTTTCTTCCTCAAAGTGTATTGCTCGTAATTTTGAACGTCCTATTCTGAAAATGGTTTTAGCAGCTTCAAATTCCTCTTGTAGTGTCAGTTGGTGGCGCAATCGAAGGGCATGTTGCATTTCTGTATCTCTTAAACCATCAATTAATGCTTGAATGCCAAATTGTACTAAAATGATTTAGGTGCTTCTGGATATGCTATACTCAAGTCTTTCTATGTCACTTCCATATTCCTGGAGGCTCTCGTCTAATTTTTGCATGCGCATCTTTAATACTTTAAACTGCTTCATTGGGATTGGTATCTATTTTCTTTACTAATGCATCTAATTTTTGTCTTAGGTCAAGCTGTCTGTCTGTTTTTAAATCTTTCTCTACTGTTTGTAAATCTTTTTCTATTGCCAAATCTTCCTTAACTGTTATGTTTGTTATTTAGGCCTTCCCCCATTGTTTCTATTTTGTTATCTATAGCTGTTATTTTACTTTTAAAGGTAGAACTAAAGTCGGACATTACCTCTAATATTTGCTATATTCCCTCCTCTCCCTGTTGCTCCTGTGTTCTTCTTCCTTTTATTGCTTTCTTTTTCGCCCTTCTTCCTCCATCATCTGTAGAAACCATGCACTCCATCAGTAACTTCTATCCCGGTGTCGTAATTTGTACTTCTAGTATTGACCATAAATCACATTCCACGCTGTCACCACTGTTACATCTTTTACAATACTTTCAACAACGGAAAATAACACATCAAAACTGTCATTTCGGAATACAATCTAAAAAATCTCGATAATTTTAACTTGTTTGTTTTAAATCTGAACTGTCGCCGTGACAGGTAAGTGTGAGTACTCCGCCTATTCAGTCCTCTTTTTCTTCCCCTCCAAGCTGTCATTCTGGCATCCATAAAAACAGGTGCAACAATAACTTTTTGACATACACGAGCTTATGTACAGCAAAAAATATATTTTATTACTTTTTCTTTTTCACAACTTTCAAGATAATTAAGACAGCAACATGCAGTTTTCAATATTATAAGTTAAAAGAGTATCAGAAAATGAAAAATATATAGGGGGTTGCTGTTTGATTTTTTTTATTAGTTACCATTAGTATGGGCTAATAGAATACATTATAAACGGAAAATTTTATATTTCATTTTTTTGTTGTAAAACTATTATCGAAAACCAAGTTTTTAAGTAATTTCTTCACTTTTTGAATACACTGTATAAAATGTGAAAAAAGTTTATTAGGAAAGTATTCAGTGGCTAATCATAAACCACTGACATCTTTACTCTTTCAAAATGTCTTTATTATGTGAACTCTGGTCTTATATCAACAGCAGCCAAAAATTACAGCATTAATTTTTATAAAGGAGGAAACCTGATAAAAACGCAAGCAGATGTATTTATTTTTATAGAACTAATCACACTGCTTCGTTGTTTCAAAAAATGTTACAAAAAATAATTATAAACTATGCCTTTAATTGAAAAATTAATATGTACACATATTTAAATCTAAATTAGAATCACTAACTCTCATCTGCCATTTCTTCATCTTGATCTTCTTCAACAGCTTCATCCTCTTCATCTTCAACATCAAACTTCTCAAATCCTTTACCTTTTGTCCATTTTGCTGTTAAAACTAATTTAAAAGTAGCCAGTCTGTGATCTAATAATTCTAAAATTTTTGCTTGTTCAGGAGTTAAGACAGTACCTGCCTTGCAGACATCAAAGTCTTTAATCAAAGTAACCACACCTAAAATACAAGATAAAAGTTATTTTAAATATTGTGTTTTTTGGGGTATTTTGTTATCAAAAACAAAAATACTATAATTCAATAGTATATTGCGCATCTAGGGATGAAATTCCAACCCGCGTGTAAGATTGTACCCGGGCGAAGCGAGGGTAACACACAGGTTGAGACGAGGTGGCATACTTTCCCGTGGTGCGCATACTTTTTTTACCACATCTGTAATGGAAAGTTTGATTTAAATAAGTAAGTTAATAAGGGTTAATTGAGTAAGTTACAGGTTAAATGTTATTTATATGTTTCATAATCTTCTTCCGTTTGATATACATTAACATACACTATGAAAAATACTTGTGATTTTTTTGGTTTAAAACCCCGTAGATTTATTTTTCAAGAACTGTTTAAGTTTCTTATATTGGTCTATATATTATTTCCATGATAAATATTCATTACAGTTTTAACATCGACCAGCGACTCTATTACAGAGTCATTGGTTTTAAATTTTTGGCCAAATCATTAAAATAAACCAGAAAAACTTCCTCGAATATAATTTCGTCTTCTTATCTGCCATCCACTTAGAAAATGCTTCATATAGCAAAGCATGTACTTCTGACTAGATTTATCAAGTAACAAATTCTTTACAATGTCATCGGCTTCACCTTCGATGACTCAGTATTTCCGATACATTATCACTATCAAATGACTCATTGGAGTCACACATTTTTTGATAAGTTATATTTTAACTATAACTAACAAATTGGTCTATTTTATATCTTTGAAATAAAAAAGTTTTAAGATGAAGTAATTTCAGTGAAACTGAAGTTTATTATTATGTGTTGCTAGTCTATAGTTATAATTGTTTATATCTGACATGGAAAAAGTTGATGGATATGTACGTACATTTAATGAAATCATTTTTACCCAAGTAAGAATGAAACATTTTCTTCCTGCAAAACAAGGAAAAAATTCGAAATTTCCAAGTAGATGTGGTAAAAAAACATTTTCTAATACAGATTCTATTATTGAGTGCATCCAAGGGACAAAAAATAAAGTACAGTGAAATATGTTTTATTCGAAAACGCTTAAGAAGAAATACTGGTTAACACAAAATAATAAAGAGGTTCCGACAAAGTACTATGTATTTGCATAATATTTTTTTTTCTCTTAACAAAAAACAAAAATCGCTTGAACAATGTAATTCCTGTTCCCGCAACATGCGATATGAAAAACATCATGTATGTGTATACCCAGTTATTTAGATGCACATTCCAATGGTGAAATGCACGATAAAATAGAAGCGATCTCAAACAATTTGATGCTAAAAAGGACAATGAAAAAAAAATATCAGATTATTTTTCAAAAAAGTAATAAAAGTTTCATTTATTTTTTTAATTGCAAATTATGTATTAACGTTCATTAAGGTCTTGTTAATATTTTTATTTTATTGATTTTTGTTGAAGGCTTGCATACATATCTATGTAAATAAAATGTACTAAATGTGGTTTTGTTAAGTATATTTACATATGTATATACTTTTTGTAATATCTTTTAACACGAAAAAATATTAAACATGTTTCACTGTATTTAGAAAACCTGTCGGCAGTGACATGCCAGCAACAAATCTTAATAAAATAAAGATGTATAGTTTAAAATATATAGAAAACCTAATATAGTTATGGTTGCAATAATATTCTTAATTTCTGTAAAAACAAGTCAAATAACTCATCAGGAAATTCAAAAAAAGGAAGTAAGGAAGTAATGAAAGTGTAAAAAAAACTAATCCTTATCAGTCCAATGTAAATATTCATAAATAAAACTTAAGAAAACACTTTACAGCAACAATAACAGTTCAGTCAATAATGAATAAATAACAAATAAAAATTATTAGGGAATACATAAATGGTATTATATGTACACTAAACAAAAAGTTACTCAGGCTGACCTACAAAAAATATAAACAGTATTGGTGTTTAGGAATTAGGAAGTCAATTGTAATACTTATACAGGAAAACTCATTTTGCGGGTTTTTCTATTCCCAAGGGATTTCGAAGTTTGGAATGTACCAAACAAAATGTTCAAAACACTCTTTCAACTGATGTTGAAGAAGCAGTAGCAGATAACAATTGTTTAAAGGTGGGTAGTACTTTCTGAACATAATTGATAATTTGTTGAGATTTTCATCAATTTAAAGCTTTTGCAGTTTTAAGAATTTCTTCATCAAACATTATGTCAGTAGAAAGATCTGATTTTGTCAGGTATTGAATTATTAGAGGCAAAACGCACTGGGAAGTAATTCTTTTACGGCATTCAAAGCACAACTCTATTCATCAACTGTTATCAGAGTCAAAAAACAAACATAAAAAAATGAAGCTATTGCTATTGACGAACCTGTACTAAGCACTTCAGCAAGGGAGCAACTGAGCACAACAAACAAAAAGAAACATCCTCAAGAGAGGACAAACAAAATTTGGAAATTACATTAAGCTGGACAAATGAATAGGGAAAAAGAAAAGGGCTAAATAGAACAAACACCATTTAAAGATTAGGGAAATGTAGATTCAAATGTTCCATCGCCTTTCAAACGAACTCTATTTTGGCCTGGTAACAAATTGGGTAACAAGAGTTGTAAAAAACTAAAAGAGAAAAATGACCTGCAGTTATCAGCTCTACCAATGCAATTAGTTACTATAAAAGGAAGGAAGAAGAAAACAGACAGAAAGAAAAGGAAAGGAGAGTAGAAATAAGAGCACAAAAGAATCGAGAGAAGGAAGCAATTGAACAAATGAATCAAATAAAGAAGAAGGAAAAAATAAAAACGGATGTTGAAAGTGACATTTCTGCCTCTTCACCGTCTCTTGCCCATGAGACTGATATTTCAGATAACATAAGTAATGATGAAGAAGTTAATGCAGAAACATTAAATGAAGGAGATTTCATTATATGCCAATTGGTCAGAGGGAAAAGAAATCAATCAAAATATATTTACCTTTGCGTTATCCTATAGAAAGGTCCTGTAAATATTGGGGTCATGGAATTGAAGTCAATTGATAAAGAAAAAGAAAATTATCCTGAAGGAAAATAACTGTTTCACTATACATATTGAACAAGTAATTGGATAAGTTTCACAACCTCAAATAAATTGTAGGGGTGGAAGAATTAATTATTAATTTACCACCTCTTTACCCATGAAAGAAATATAATATATTTTTTGCTTCTCCTAATTCTTAGCTATCAGTTATTTGAATGTTAATTAAAATATTGAAACTATCAGAATAAATATTATTATTAAATTTTTCACGGTTTTCTTTCAAATGATAATGATTTCACCTATTGGTTTGAGAGCATGTCAGCTATTGGCTTTTCTTATTTTGAGGGTGTCATCTTTAGGTCAAATTTCTGAGTCAAAATAAAAAAATATCAATACAATTTTAAATATTTCTTGGAAAAATTTAAGTCGGGGTTATCAAAATACAATGTTAGAGAATAACCTTAATATTTGAACAGCACCCAACTATAATCTGCCTACAAGAAACAAATTTTAAAGGAAAACACCACTATACAAAAAAAACAGAGAACAATAGAATATAGCTAGTGGCGGGAGTTGCTATATATATATATATATAAACAAACTAATTTAGAAGCAGTTGCAGTGAGCATATCATCAACTAGAAAAATCAATCTATGCAATATTTATATCCCCCCAAAGTAGAAATTGACACCACACAAATTAAGAACCTGATTGATCAAATCCCTTCAGCACGAATTATTCTGGGAGAATTCAACAGCCATAATACATTGTGGGGATCGAAAGGAACCAACTCAATGGGACGGAAAATCGAAGATATCATAGATGAATTCAACTTCAACCTTCTCAACGATGGATCGAAAGCCCAATTTGACCTTTTCACCGGGGAATCCTCTGCTATTGATCTATCCTTTTGCGAACCAACTCTATCCCCTTCGTTTAGTTGGAACGTGATACCTTTTTTAGATGGCAGTGATCACCACCCAATAAATATTTCCAACAAACAAAACAGAGAGAAGAAAGCAATCTCCCTATTTACCAAAAGTGGAACACAAAAAATGCCAATTGGCCTGAATACTTAATTGCAATTGAAAGAAAGGTTGACGAATTCAATGGGGTCCACCAGAACTCAGATGTAAATGACCTATTACAAATCTTCTCCAATATAATAATCTGGGCAGCTGAGGTAAAACGAAGAACATCAAACAGCACAAGCCGGTACCCTGGTGGAATAAAGCTTGCGAGAAATCAGTTACCTCAAACAAAAAAGCCTTCAAGGAATACAAAAGGTACAATACCACAGAAAATCTCCTGGAGTTCAAAAAACATAGAGCCAAGATGAGATACATCCTTCGAAAAAGTAAGAAAGAGAGTTGGCAGACATTCGTAAGCAATATAAACAGTTCTACTCCTGCCTCTACTGTTTGGAAAAATATTAAGAAAGTCTCGGGAATTAGAACATTCAAAGAAACAAAGTTTCTTGATAAAAATGATCACATTATATCATCCAACGAGGAAATCACCGAAACCTATAATGGTTTAATAATTACAACTATCAGTCTATATTATATTAATTATATATTTATGAATACTGTATTTAGATTTGTCCCGTTTGTATTTCATTTCATAAATAAATCACTATAAATCAAGAAAATCATGATTCAATCAAAAAAATCGGTAATTTTGCAACTCTGAGAGAGGACTTGTGCCAAAGTATATATTCTTAAAATAAATTCAAGCAGAAGCTAATAAACTTATTTTTTTAAGTTATGAAAAGTTTCACAAATCTAAATTTTGAATATGTGCTAGATTCCTATAAAAAAATTGTATAAATAAATGGTACCTTTATCCAATTTTGTGGGCATTCCCAACTGCCTTAAATATGGTTCGATCGAATGTGAAAATTGTTTTAAAGGTCCTGCCTCTAGTTTGATAGATGTTGTTGATTTAAAGCCTGATCTTGCATATTCATCCACAGAGTAACTGTCAAACCATTCCACAACTTCTTTCTTTTTACAATCTGTGAAAAGTAGCCCACACTGGCCTTTCATGCTACCTGCCAACTGCAAAATATAAACAATTTTAATGCCTATGCAATAAATAAAATGAACTTAAATGTGCTTTATAGAATATACAGCTATTAAACTATCATAATATACCTCTCTACTATATAAATTATTAAGGTTCAAAATTCTCCTGGAAATATAAATCATATCTACCTTATGTAAATCATCTTCAACTTCTTCTTCGGGTGTTCTACCTAATCCTATTGCTATAACTTTATTTTTACCAAAGAAAAATCTACTAGGTTTCCATTCCTGCCTGACAGCTTTCATGGTTTCATTCCGCATGTTTTTGTATTTAAAAACGTAGATACTTTTATATTTCTCCACACAACTCCGCACATCTTCCACAATTTTTTGTTTCAATGCAAGACCCTTTTTGTCCGTCTTTGTTAAAGATACTAAAATTAGATTAAAAATAAATATGTATGTAGAAAGTTTGTATATTTTAATACTTACTCTTTTTATCCCTCTTTGATTTTGGCATTTTGTTGAAAGTTTACTGCACGTTATTTATAGGTTAATAAGCATAAACACGTGTTTTTTGCCAGTCTGTCAAAATACAAATGTCAAAAAGTAGGGAGATTTTTAACGATGGAATTCTGTCCTATTCAATCTTCATCTATGTATCATATGAAGCAAAAATTAATCATTTATGAAATTCGTCGCATGTATTTAACAAACGTATTGTATGTTAGATAACATATATTTGACTGTACTGAATAAAAATCAATAAAATTGTGGATGTATTAATACATTGGAACTACTAGAAGGTCAAACGCTTCACTTTTGAACATGCGCATTTATTGTAAGAAATCGATGGGAAAAAGCAGGGTCGGACTAAACATTATCTTGTAAAAAAGTTTTTAATTAGAAAGCTCTCAAGATTTAAATGTAGCCTGATTGATAGCTTTATAATTTGACTCTCGCATTCTCATCGTTCCATTATAAATTAATATAAATCGAATATTTTTGAACCTATATTTTTATTGGATATGTTTATTTTAGAATTATAATGCAACAAGAAGTTGTACAGAAAATGGAACGTGGTTTGTAAATAATATGACTCATGAACCGTGGGGAGATTATACACATTGTTCCGAAGGAAAAATAACTACAATTTTCACCAATGTGACACACCACGAATCTGATCTCAATGATAGGTACAAAATTTTGGTACCCATCATCAAAATACTTTCACAAACAGGATATGCGGTATCATTAGTAACATTAATTGCAGCATTTATCATAATGTCTTCAATAAAGTAAGGAAAATATTGTTTTACTAATTGAATACTAGAAAAGTATGACCCACAAAATAATTTTTCTCATTTGGTGCTGGAATACATTATACTGGATAATTATAACCAGTATAAATTTTAAAGCATTTTAAAGCGTTATCGTTGAATATTTTAGCATCATTGATAGAAATTATCGCATTAAACAACCGTAACATTGAAATATAAAAATAACTGTCAGTTTCTAGTTTCATACCATTCAATCAAATCATATTTAAAATGCTTTTTATTGTAGGAAACTACATTGTGCGCGAAACATCCTTCACATGAACCTTTTTGCTTCGTTTATTTTCCGTGCGTTATTTCACATTTTAAAGGAATTGCTATTCGTTGCTGGGGTAGGATTGTCAATTGACATTAGTGAAAAAAATGGAGATTTATATTTCAAAACAGACTTCGAGGTAATTTGATAATATGTATAATATGATTCATATGTAATGGGATAAATTTAAACTACCGGTTCAAAAGGCGAAAATAACAATATTTTCATTAACAACAATGGGTCTGCTCCTTAGTGAGGTACAGGATGGTTAATTGAAAAAAATTAGATAAATTTTTGTTAATAGAACACATGAGTGAGTTGTAAATTAATGAGTGGAAAAAAAATTGTAGATTAGATTAGATTAGATTTTAACGGGGTTACAATGTACTGAAATCTAAGGTTTATTGTGCCCCCCCCCCTATCAGAGCTGTTCTCGCTACTACTACAGCTCGCCTTCCAGTTCCAGAGTTCTGACGAACTCTAGTATTTGGAACGGCTTCAACGAGGTTATATCCTCACTCTTACAAGTTTCTTGTCCGAAGCATTTCTTGCGTTGGCTTGAAATGGTAAGGCATTCCAGAACTAGGTGATCCGGAGTTTCATCCTCCTCCCCACAGAATCTACACTCGTCAGTTTCTGCTATACCTATTCTCATTAGGTGCTTCGTAAGGCGGCAGTGTCCTGTAAGAAAGCCCATGAAGAGATGTAGCTTATTTTCACTGAGGTCCAAATATTTTTTGGATCTAGCAGTGTCAAAGTTCCGCAGGAACTTTTTGGAATGTTCCAACCCGGGAAGGCACCGCCAGAGTGCTTCTCTCTTGGTTTTCTCCTTCTTCCGAAACTCTTTCTTATAGGAGCATTTTCCTACACCACAGAAAGGCTCCGGGCCAATAAAGGGCGTTTGTTCTCCTTTCCTGGCCTCTTCATTTCCTGTGATTCCCGAGTGACCAGAAACCCAGACTAAAGAGACCCTGTTATTCTTGCCTAATTCATCAAGTGTTCTTCGGCACTCCTATACCAACTTTAAGTCAATGACATGGGAGCGCAATGTTTTGATAGCTGCTTGACTATCAGAATGGATCGATATGTCACATTTCTGATAGTTTCTTTCTAGGTTCATTTCCACGCATCTTTCAATCGCAAGTATTTCTGCCTGAAAGACGCTCGGTAAGGAGCCTAACGATAATGAGTATCTAGTGCCAGGCCCAAATACTCCAGCGCCTGCTCAAGTGGTGGTTTTTGAACCAACCGTATACCATCTAATGGTGTTTTCTTTGAGAGTTTGGGTGGTGTATTCCCTTTCCCAGTCTCTCCTCGTATTTAGCATTGTAGTGAAATTCTGTTCGATACTTACTTTCATGAGCATTTCGTCACTGGGAAGATTCGCTGATGAGATGTATTTTATTAGAGAGGACCAGGCTCCCTGATTTTTAATACTCTCGTTACCTGAACCGTCCTTAGATATTCTAAGAATTGCCTCTTGGGCAGATCTTTCTATCACCAGATGTAGGGTGTGAGATCTGTAATGATCTCAATTGCCCTAGTTGGACACGTTCTCATAGCTCCAGTGATGCACACACAGGCAAGCCTTTGAACTTTGTCGATGGTCTTCCTCGTGCTGTACTGACTTGCTTTTGTATACCAAACTATTGCCCCATACGTAATTGCTGGTCTCACAATCATGGCGTACATCCACCGCAGTATTTTTGGGTTACAGCTCCACCTCTTACCAGCTAGATTTCGGCACGCCATCAAAGCTCATTGTTTTACTAGCAAATTAACTATCTCAACACTTACTTTGTGGAATCTACTCATATTAGAGTTTTAAATGAAACTTACTGTTTCTAGTTAACTCCACATAGTTTATTGAAAAACTTTTCAATAAACTGTGGAGTTAACTAGAAACAGTAAGTTTCATTTAAAATGCTTTACTAGCAGTTATTTAAACATGCTTATTCCACAGAAGCTCACTGTCTAGGGTTATTCCTAGATATTTAACTTCTGATTTCCATTCTATGATTTCCCCGTTTAAGGATATGGGTTTCATGGCTGGAAGTGTTCTTTTCCGGGTAAATGGAATTACTATGGTCTGGTGATTTATATGGTTGAAAGGTACTTATTGCCCATTCCAACCGTTGTCTGGAAAATATTTTCTTAGCAATGTCCCAATCTTCCTTGCGGAATTGTTTGGTGTAATTCATTACTATTTCAGTGCTTGTTGCTGGTTCACTACCTGGAAAATGGGTTCTAAGAAGAAGAATCGATCGTTCCTCTTCACTTTCCGTGTATGATCTGTCTGGCTTTTTCAGCGACATTGTGGGGTTAGTTCCCCCATTTGCCATGATCTTTTGTAGCCTGGCCGCTGTGTGAGTGGAAGTGATCTTTTCGCAAAAGGCTTAAAAATCAAGTCTTTTGGCCTTCCTAATCTCTTTATTGTACTGGGCAAGCTTCTCAGTGTACCTCTGCCAATTACCGTCACGTTTAGCACTATTAAAGAGTCGACGGACCTCTTTTCTGAGGTCTGACAGGTTCTCATTCCACCAAGGAGCGTCCTTTTCTGAACGAGCTTTTGACAGTGGGCAACTGGAATGCAAAGCTTCCATTATTGCCCCACTGATCTGTTCGACTCTTTGTTCCAGGTCGTAGTGCGGATGATTTACCCCATTCACTTCGACTTGTTCCAAACTATCCTTCTGATTGGTCTTGTAAAGAGACCAATCAGTATTTCTAAGATTTCGGATTGTAGGAATCGATGTGGTATTTCCCTCTATCCTAAATTCGATGATCCTATGGTCGGAAAGTGATGGCTCGCTCATCACCCTCAAATCTTTTACATTTTTCCTAGCAGCAACATTAACAATTGTTACGTCCAGGACCTCTTCTCTTGCTCTCGTGACAAAGGTGGGGGATGTCCTCACATTTAAGGTCCCAAGGTTATTTGCTAAGAGATATTCTAATAAACACTCACCTTTTGCGTTGTTATTAGTGCTTCCCTACACGGTATTGTGTGCGTGGCATCACAACCAATTATAATTCGCAGCCGTCTGCTATTGCAGTGTCTCAAAAGCTCTTGTACTTCTTCTGGTGGTGTCATCGGCGAAGTAGGCATAGGCAATGACGATGTCTCGGTCGATACCCCCAATGTTGAGGTGAACCATGATTGGAACAAGGTGCCGCGACACGTATTCTGAAACACAAATATATTTTATGTTATTTCTTATGATTACACAGGCACGCGCAGATACTTACCTTTAATTATAAATCAATTTGGAATCCTTGTATGCCAAACCTTTGATTTGGCCTTCTTTGTTGATCCATGGTTCTTGGATCAGTACAATATCCATGTAGTTTAGCGAACAACCTTGCAATCACGGCTGAAGCACCCTTCGCGTGATGCAGGTTAATCTGAGCTACATTCGTGAACGTGAAAGTGAATTATTATGGATGAAAGGGGCCGAGTTACTCATCCCTCTCCTTTGTCTCTCCCTGACCCTCCTCGACCACCATGGCAATATCTTCCTCGGAGTTCGAGCAGGTTTCTTGATCTCGAGTCAAACTCTCGACTCCCAGGCTGCTCCGCCCAGTGTCCCGGGACGCAGAGGCGATCTCCGCATCCCCAGTCCCCCCAGCAGAGCCGGAGGAGATCTCGAGCTGACCCAAGGTCAAGATTTCGCCTTGTTTCCCTTTTCCAGAGGTTCCGTATGTGGAGGGTATCTCCATGTCGTTTGGATACTCCGCGGGTTTCTTTTTATTTCCCAGCCCCGAGACAAGGATACGCATAAAACGGAAGGTTAGCGCGTAACCTCCTGCCTTCAGAGTCTCCTTAGATTGGTGATCGATCCCAATCGTGAGGATAGTTCTCTGTCCCTCTTTTTTAGAGTTTAGGATCTTCCAAGCCCCAGTAGTGAGGTTGGAGTTCTGAACCTCGACAAGTGGGAGGATCTTCTCCAATTTCATTCTTCTCCAATTTCATGTCGTGGCTTCTTGGGAAGAACTCCGTTATGGTGACCGGCTTTGGGATGTCGTCTCCACTTCGAGCCACCAATTCGGGTCCTTCACAAGAGTTCAATTTCGGCGCTGACCTCATGAGCCAGTCTGTCGATTCTTGTGACCCACAGTCCAGCAGTATAATTCCACAACGGAAATGGATACCTGAGAAGTGGATTCCCTTCCCTTTGCTCTGGCACAGCTCTTCCACCAGAGTGTCTTCCAGTGTGGAGAGCTACTCTGCTTTCAGGATGACCCCAGGATAATCCGAGGGTGTTATTCCCACCCTAAAAGCCTTCTCTGTATTGACAGCTGCTGCGTTACCAGTGGCTTGCCCGGTTACTGTTGCAGCTGTTTTTGGTTCCTTGATTAGAGGTCGTTGCGGAGGAGTAATATTCTCCGGGCCTCTTTTAAGCTTTGTCTTCCCCGTTGGTGGTTCCTTCGGGGGGGCTGGGTGCTGAATAGCCTGATTCCTGGCGTCTTCAGGGGATATCCCCTGATTGAGGAGTCGCAGGTATTTTCGCACCCCTGCTCCACTGAGGCCTTTTCTCAGTGTGTCGTCTATGCCGCCCGGTTCTCCCAGTTTTGGCAGGTTGAACGGCATACGACCTTTGTGCAGGTTGGCCTTTTTTCCCTCTGTGAGGTGCCCGGATGAAGAGGTGGAGGTTTTCTCTACTACTTTTCCGGTTGAAGTTTTATATTTTCTGTCCATAAATGGTCCCACGAGAAGCTAGGGTCAGTACGGTCCACCGCTGCAGAGCCCCGCATGCAGAGGTAAGGGATTCGATACAATGGAGTTCCCCCCGGTGCTCCAAG
The DNA here is from genome assembly GCA_963921935.1 of Galeruca laticollis. Classification (NCBI taxonomy): domain Eukaryota; kingdom Metazoa; phylum Arthropoda; class Insecta; order Coleoptera; family Chrysomelidae; genus Galeruca; species Galeruca laticollis. Next base: position 207,947,807 of record OY998177.1, read on the forward strand.
GTCGAAACCAGTAAGGACTATTCTTCTATATTGCCACGCATCCTTCGGCCTGGTTTCTCACCTTGACTTTAGGTTTTTAATGAGGTTGTCTCCTCTTGGTCCGGTCATTAAAGCCAAGACCCCCCCTCATCCCACTGGCCCGCGAGACGTGACCACAGATAGCCAGGAGACATTGGTATAACAGGGGATTTCGAGGTAAACTCGAAATTTCACCCGGCATCGTAATCCTGTGTGCAATCCCTTAGCCACCATACTACAGCTGGGACAGGTAAGGTTGGTCCGCGGCAGGGTATTCGAGGGCTGCCAGTTGAGTTTTCAAACACAACGAGCCCCCAGGTATTTCCGTGCAGGCCTCCTCCTCATATCATCTCAGAGGCCCTTCTCCTATCCGCCACCTGGAGACGCGCCGGGTTGGTGCATCACCCCCTCCACATCAATATATATCCCCACGAACAGCGACGAAATACGTACATATCTACTGATGTGGACGCGGAAAATTTGTAGCTATTCCAATAAAAATCTATTAATCAATTTAACATCCTGATCTCACTAAGGAGCAGATCCATTGTTGTTTATGAAAAGATTATTATTTTTGCCTTCTGAGCCTATAGTTACAATTTGACCCATTACTTATGAATCACCTTGTATAAACACTGAAAACTCTGTAATTAGTACTTCATGTTGATTTGTCATTTCTAGGAGAACAATTACCAGTGTAAACTACTTACATCTTTAGTACAGTATTTCACAACAGCAAACTATTCTTGGATATTAATGGAAGGATTATATCTAAATAATTTGATTTGGAGAGCATTGTTTGCTGATTCAAGTCGTAATCTGGTTTATTACATTTGTATTGGATGGGGTGAGTACTTCAATATCAAACTAAAATTAAGTGTTCAACACATTAATAGAAATCCAGTGCGCACAGAAATATATCCATTTATGGTGTATGAAACAAGTTTATTGCAATGTTAAGTCATGTCGAAATTATTTGTGAAAATTAGTAGATATAATATAGCTATAACTATATACGAAGATATGACCTGCTATAACGATGACTGCGATGAACATTATATTTAAAGGTTAAATGTTATTATGATGATTACATCGATCTACTTGAATCAGCTCGATAATGTAAATAATAAATCTGTCTTTATGGCAAACTATCAGTACACGTTAATGAACCAATATTATTAATAATGTGCTTCTAAACGGATAATATGTTTACTGCAATTAGGCATCTGCGGCTGACGTCACAACAATGAAGGTCAAACGCTTGGAGGGTAAACAATCATTTTTTGCTTTATTCTGTATGCGAGTTTTGCTTGTGAGTGTATTAATTTGTGCCTAATTTTAAACTTTTCACCAGTTTAATAATCATAAGAAATGTTTTCGATCATATGTAATGGTTAAATATGGCGATTTTTTTCTATGATCGTGAATTGTGGAGGTAGTGGACTCAGAGACAGTGTATGGTTTTTTAGGATACTATCAGTGTACGATAACAATAAACGAAAAAATAGCTTAGCGCAGGAAAGAAGTGCTGCATGGATCAAATCCTTGAGTAGGGAAGATTGATCGGACACTAAGTTAAAAAATGGGAGAATATGTTCAACGCACTTTATTTCAAGTAATACATTAAGTTTGTCGAAAGAACCCTTTGGTATCTAATCTTGGATATAAATTATTTTTTAGGGAAACCGGCTAAATTTAATGACAAGAACAAACCGGATTAGGTGCATTCATTTATTATGGGATATAAATTCACAAATCTTAGTAAATAAAGTACTGTGACGCGCTTACCCTGCCGCTTACTTCTTCTTCACCTCTCGCGCAGGTTTTTAGCGACTGACGCGTCACTTTGGACACCCTCGATGCAAAGTTCTCTTGCAAAACAAATACTCGGGCGCCAGATTATTTTACGTGGTTTACTCCACGGCCCCTTGACCCTCGGCGTCAAGAGTTCCAGGTAGCCTCAGATGGAGGTTACGGAAAATTCCAGGGGTCTCGTTGAATTTAACACACCTACAGAACCTATAAACCTTAGACGGTGATGCTACGGTATATTAAGAAAACGCTGATCGTATTTATTGGTATATTACAAGACTTACTTAATATGTACACATACAGATTATTATTCAACAATTTCTGATCAAACGGTACCGAATCAATTCAATATATCAACAGTAAGCAAAAATGTTCAAGCCTTATGTTATTATGCACCATGCGAAATTTGCCGGTATTAAGGAATGTGAGCAATGACACAATAAAACAGGTGTAAACAAGCAAATGCAATTTGTTAATAACAGCGGAAGCGGTATAAGCAGTTTTGGTAAATTATGCGGTAAGCAGCAATAAAAACAATAATTACCTATCACGGTAGTCCACGGAATAAAACTATTTTCGCGGTAGGGATGGTTAATCGGGATAGATGGAAAAATGTGACCAGACCAGTTTATAACGAAAGAAACTAAAGAAGTTAAATTGGATTACCAAGCAATCAGTGGCATCGGCTTTGTACTTGATTGAGAGTCTAAATTTTATACAGGGACATTGACACTTTAAACTTTATATTTCCACGGTAGGGATAGTCAATCGGGAAAGATGAAAGAAAAAAAAAATGTGAAAAGCCTAGTTTATAACAAAAGAAACTAACAAATTTAAATTAGATTACCAAGCGATCAGTGGCATCGGCCTCGTACTCGATTGAGAATCTAATTTTTATACAGGGAAATTGACACTTTAAACTTTCAAATCAAACTAAATTAGATTTTCAAGCGATCAGTGGCATCGGCCTCGTACTCGATTGAGAATCTAATTTTTATACAGGGAAATTGATACTTTAAATTTTATATTCTAGCGGTAGGGATAATCTATCGGGAAAGATGGAAAAATGTGAAAAGACTCGTTTATATCGAAAAAAAAACTAACAAATTTTAAATTAGATTACCAAGCGATCAGTGGCATCGGCCTCGTACTCGATTGAGAATCCAATTTTTATACAGGGAAATTGACACTTTAAATTTTCAAATCAAACTAAATTAGATTACCAAGCGATCAGTGGCATCGGCCTCGTACTCGATTGAGAATCTAATTTTTATACAGGGAAATTGACACTTTAAATTTTTATATTTTAGCGGTAGGGATAGTCAATCGGGAAAGATGGAAAAATGTGAAAAGCCTAGTTTATAACAAAAGAAACTAACAAATTTAAATTAGATTACCAAGCGATCAGTGGCATCGGCCTCGTACTCGATTGAGAATCTAATTTTTATACAGGGAAATTGACACTTTAAATTTTCAAATCAAACTAAATTAGATTACCAAGCGATCAGTGGCATCGGCCTCGTACTCGATTGAGAATCTAATTTTTATACAGGGAAATTGACACTTTAAATTTTTATATTTTAGCGGTAGGGATAGTCAATCGGGAAAGATGGAAAAATGTGAAAAGCCTAGTTTATAACAAAAGAAACTAACAAATTTAAATTAGATTACCAAGCGATCAGTGGCATCGGCCTCGTACTCGATTGAGAATCTAATTTTTATACAGGGAAATTGACACTTTAAACCTTCAAATCAAACTAAATTAGATTTTCAAGCGATCAGTGGCATCGGCCTCGTACTCGATTGAGAATCTAATTTTTATACAGGGAAATTGATACTTTAAATTTTATATTTTAGCGGTAGGGATAATCAATCGGGAAAGATGGAAAAATGTGAAAAGACTCGTTTATATCAAAAAAAAAACTAACAACTTTTCAAATCAAATTAAATTACGTGCTAAAACTATTTTAAAATACTGGTCGGAGAGTAGAACAGCGGTTTCCCAAATAATAGTAAAATAAAACTATGTCTTAGAATGCAACTTGAATCTAATATGTATTTGGGTATTTAAGTGGGACACTAGGTATAACAATCTGTATCGCCAAAAAAAAAATTTAAAATCAAAATGCTACTTCAATGTATTGAAGGCTCAGACCGGAATTCCAAAGAAACAATATACAAAACGTGGTGATAGAAAAACTGTAAATAACTTTGGGTTTTTTATCGTTTCGAAAAAAAATATAACGGCTTATCAGTCTTATAAAAATACGGAATAATATTTTAAATACGGAACTATTCCTAAAATTTAAAATCAAAATGATATTTCCATCAGACTCTAATTTCAGAGAAACAATATACAGAACGTGATAATAAAAACCGTGAATAGGATTGTTTTTATTGCTTCAAAAAAAACTACCGGCTATCGGCTTTACCAAAATACGGAATTATATTCTTGATAACCAAACTGCTAAATTGTTTTTGGAAATTAAAATATAAAACTTTGAAACTCGGTGAAATGCTTTATCGGGTGTATAAAATAATTTCCACTTACTTGGAAGAAAACCTGGACGGTCGGACACTCGATCTACGGCCAAATTATATTTCACTATAATAAATTTTACCAAACAACTGAACAAAATCTTTATTGTAATACCGAAAATGAAAACTTTATTTCGCTAACCGAAAATAATAACTGAGTATCAAAACCCGAATGATAACTTCAAAAATCAAAACAAGAAATTTTAATCGCCGATCACTTAATAATTAATATAATCAATCAACACATAATCTAATGCCTTTTTAACGCTCGGTTTTTGAATTTATAATTTACTTCCTACCTAAATTTTGGCAATATCGGTGGTGAGGGAAAATCGATTTAATTACAGCAAGAAGTTTTTCTATTTGTACGGAACGACTCCGATTTTAAATAAAATAGTTTATATACCGGGCGTCCTTGATAATTTAAATTTTGAAAAGTGGAATCTATTACATTTTATGTTTTTCCTTAAATGATAAATCACGGCTTTTCGGTTATTAATGAAATAAATACTTAAATTAATATTAAGGCTTGAAACGGTACCAGAAAACAGAGTTGGAAAGTAAGTAACGAGTTATATTCACTTATTAAACTTAAAATACCATCGGAACAAAATCATACAATGCTTCAAAAAAGATAACTCGTTACACACCCCCTTTACTTCGGTAAAAAAAAATTAATGAACGAAAGCGCAGATTTCGTTCATTAAAATTTTTTTTTTAGATACAAATCTTACTATTAAATAAAATACAAAATACTTAGCAATTACTTTCTATGGGAACGTCACTTGTTCGTTTTAGACTCCGGAAATCCTGCGTCGGGTGGTAGTAGATTGAGTTACGGGTAGAGGTCCTCTTCCTTGGGATGCCTGTCGGCGATATAATCGGCAGGGCAGTTCCACGACTCTTCGGATGGGCCTGGGGTGTTCCGTGCCTAGGTTGCACTGAATTCCGGCATCTCGCGTCTCCCGAGGTTGGCGGAAGCCAGTTGCGAAGTGGGTCTGGACGGCTACTGATCGAGTACGGGGGTTGGGTCCTTCACACGGACAATCTCGGGACATCTGACCGATGAGTCCACATCGGGAACAGAACAGAATCGATGGTCTTCTACAACTCTCTCGACGGTGACCTGAAGTGCCGCATTTCCAACACAGATCCGGCGTTATGGGGATGAAGGTGCGCGTCTTTCCATGGTTCCGGTCACAATGGACCCCCGGGCGAAGGTGGTTGGCTGGGGTTTCATCCGGACGACGGTACCAGACTTCGGACGCATACCGGATCATCGCGGGGATACTCATCCTGAGGGGGTCCCGGCCACTCTGATTCGTCTGGTCCTCCTGATACTCGGACAGCGCTGACGGATTCATCTCGTCTCGGTCCTCGGGAAGGCTATCAGTATCGGACAGATGGAGTACGTCCATGGGAACAGCGGAGCTCATGGTAGCCAATCGATGTTACTTCTAAACAAACAAGCACTTGTTAGTAACCCTGGTAATACTTATAAGGGCTCTTTTAAGCGGATGCAAGAATGCTAAGGATAATAAAGCAATAAAATAAACTGATAGTTAATATCTTTATTGATAGAACGCAACAAGATCCTCGACTCCGGTGGAACGTAACTAGGTGATCAGGCAGTGAAAATGTCGAAACGGGGGTAGAAAGTCTTTAGTTAGTGTCATCTGAAATAGGACCGGAGAGTGGTTGTACCGGCGGGGAGGTTATTCACGGCCGGGGCGGGATTCGGAGGTTATGTCTCCTTCCTTGTCGGTCGAATACCCGTGCCTTAAACCACTGGGTCGGGTCCGCGGTTTTCGGGCGCAGAAACTGCGCTCTTTCGGCCCAGGCTTTCGGCCATTCCTGCGTATGGGGCAGTTGCTGGGCAAACTCCCATATTTCCCATGACGGGGGCGCTACTTCTCGCTCTTGGGGACTTGTAGTGCGGATGTCGGGGTCGGTTTCCAGTGAGATGGCGGCGGTTGTTAGTGGCTCCAGCATTTCCCGGGGTACTTGCGGGGACGGTTGTGGCGGATCGTGCTGGAGCGGCGTAAAGGAGCTGCATACCCCGGTGTCGTATCGCGACACCATTTCTTGGATCTCGATCTGGCCCGGAGTTTCCCCCTTTTCCCCCGGAACGACGGTGGTCCGTTCATAGAGGGTGCATACCAGAACCTTCTCCGTATACACTCCCGGAGTAGGTGGAGTGGGTGACCTCGGCGGAGTGTTGCCCGGACTGTAATGGACCAGCCCGAATTGTTCATCGAATTCGGCTTCAAATTGTGCTGAAGACATCTCCCAGTCGAAATTGGACCACTCTTCTTCGAGGAAGAGGTCGTCGCTGTCGGGGAATGGCGAGGACGGCATCGTGTCGGTGTCTGGTCCTGGAGAGGCGGGAGGGGTAATTTCCTCAGTTAGGTCTATTATCTCCCAATCGTCTTCGGTCGGTTGTGGTGGCGGACGGGACGGCGGTGGCGTAGCATGGAGTGACTCCATCCTGAAGATTAAAAATAAGCATTAAACAAAATTGTTACTCATTGGCGGGTTTTAAATCCTTTATATGTACGTGCTTATACCGTTTACCCTTGTTATCCTTCAAATCGTACACCACCGGTGAGATAACTCGCACGACTCTATACGGACCGGAAAATTTCGGGGCTAGCTTCGCAGCTACATGATCAGCGGCAGATGATAAGGTATGTTCCTTCTTCATCACTTTGTCTCCTATGGCGCATTTCCAGTCTCGTCGACGTAGGTTGTAGTTACGACTCTGACTGGTAAACGCTCTAGACAGGTTCAGACGGACTAGGTCGAAGCACTCTTGCAGTTTCTCTACTCGCAAGAGATGCGGTTTCGGATCCTCTTCGGTAAGGTCGTCTTCTCCAGTATCTTCTTCTCGGTTTTCCTCGGCAGCTTCTTCAACTTCTCTTCGAAAGGATTTCGGTACTTCGGGATCTCTTCCGAAATTTAGGAAGGCCGGTGAAAATCCAGTCGAGTCATGTCTTGAGTTATTCATCGCGAATTTCAAGTCCGGCAACCTTGTATCCCAGTCTCGGTGGTCTTCTTCGCAATATTGCGCAATCATTGTCTTCAGTGTACGATTGGCTCGTTCGACGGGATTTGCTTGCGGTGTATACGGCGGAGTAAAACGGTGTCGGATCCCTAATCCACTCAGCATTCCTTTGAAGAGCTTACTGTCATACTGACTTCCATTGTCGGTCAGCACGGTACGGGGGCATCCGAATATCGTCAATATTTCTTCATAAAAGGCGGTACTTATGCTACTAGCAGTAGCATTCCTAATCGGTTTACACTGTACCCATTTAGTGAATCGGTCTTGGAATATTATGATGTAGCAATTTCCTTTTTTACTTCTTGGTAATGGTCCAATAATATCGGAGCTAACGGTTTGCCAAGGCTGTCTATTCGAAGATGGTTGCATTTTCCCTGAGGGTTTTTGTTGCGACGGCTTGTACTTTTGACATTGTAGACACCTCCTCACATATCTGGTGATGTCCCTAAACATTCCTGGCCAATAGTACAGTCGTGCAATACGGGTGATAGTTTTAGCGATTCCCAGATGACCAGCGTTCGGAGCATCATGGTTTTCTTGAAGTATCCGGTCTCGGTCAGGCTTAGCTACACATAACTTCCAGGGATCACTCACCTCAGGTTCTCGGAAATCGTTTATGTCCCAGAAGTGACGGTACAGGCGGTCTTCCCGAATGCAATAGTCCGGAAATTTATCTGGGTCCTTCAGAACCTCTTCCTTCTTATTCCGGTACCATGAACATTCTGCGATTACCTCGGTCAAACATAGAGTAGACGGCGGGTTGTTCTCGACGGTCATTGGTAGCGGATTTCTAGACAACGCATCGGCTACACGGTTTAGCGCACCTTTACGGTATTGTATCTCGAAATCATACTGCTGTAAGAAAATACTCCACCTGGCTAAACGTCCGGACGGACTAGATATGGAATGCAGCCATCTAAGAGATTGATGATCGGTAACAACCGTGAAATGGTAGCCCTCTAGATAAGGACGCATCTTTTCAATCCCCCATACAATAGCAAGACATTCTTTCTCAGTCACGGAGTAATTCTTTTCGGCAGGACTCAGGGTGCGACTTGCATATGCTACCACATGCTCATGCCCATCCTTCTGTTGGGTAAGGGCTATTCCCAACCCATATTCTGAGGCATCAGTCTGAAGAGTGAACGGTACGGTAAAATCAGGACAGCTTAAAACGGGTGCTTCTGATAGACAGGTTTTAATCTTATTGAAAGCAGCTTCTTGTTCCTCAGCCCACTTCCATCGTTGAGACTTGCGTAGTAATTTCGTTAGCGGAGCCACCTTCTGAGAAAACGATGGCACGAACCTTCTATACCAGGATGCAACTCCCAAAAATCTTCTTAGTTCTCTGATATTTCTCGGGGCTGCGAATTTAATTATACTCTCAACCTTTTCGGGATCGGTACGGATTCCATCTCCAGTTATTACATGGCCTAAGTATCTCATAGACGGTAGACAAAAGTGACATTTCTCCGGGTTGAGTTTCAGTCGTGCTCGTCGTAATCGGCGGAACACTTCGGACAGATTTTCTAAATGTTGATCGAACGTTTCCCCCAGAACGATTATGTCATCCAGATAAGCAAAGGCATAGGGGTCTAGATCTGGATCGATCAACTGATCAACTAGCCTCTGGAATGTGGCCGGTGCGGAGTGTAAGCCAAATGGAAGAACCGTGAATTGGAACAATCCACGTCCCGGTGCCGTAAATGCGGTAATGGGTTTGCTTTCTGGTGTTAACGGAACCTGCCAGTATCCACTCTTCAAATCTAAACTGGAAATAAACTTGGCTTTTCGCAGTTTATCCAGTATAGCGTTTATAAATGGAAGAGGGTAGGCGTCCTTCATGGTTACTTCATTGACTTTACGGAAGTCAATGCAGAAGCGGTTCTTCCCATCCTTTTTCTTCACAATCACAATCGGAGAACTCCACGGACTTGTTGAGGGTTCTATCACTCCTTCCTTCAACATGGCATCTATTTCTGTATTGCAAATTTCTTGCATTTTCGGATTCTGAGGACGGTATCTCTGTTTGATCGGACGCGGCTGCAGCAAGCGGATTTCGTGCTCAACTAGCGTAGTTGGTCCTTGAATTTTCTCAAATTTCGGTAACTCTCGGTTAAGGAAGATGTTCAGTCTGTCTGTCTGTTCTGTCGATAAATTTCTTACTATTTGCGGAGTTATGGTTTCCAGCGGACATCCTATATAACCATAATTGTCGAAATCTCCTAAGTCTTCCGGGAACAACGTAGATGTTTCAACAACGGGTTGCTCCTTATCAACCCCTAACACCAGGGAAGACTCAGAGACTTCGGAACCACATTTTTCTGTATCAACCCCTAACAACACCGGGGAAAATTCAGAAGTTTCAGCAACGGGTTGCTCCTTATCAACCCCTAACACCAGGGAAGACTCAGAGACTTCGGAACCAGATTTTTCTGAATCAACCCCTAAAAACACCGGGGAGAATTCAGAAGTTTCAACAACAGGTTGCTCCTTGTCAACCCCTAACACCAGGGAAGACTCAGAGACTTCGGAAACAGATTTTTCTGAATCAACCCCTAAAAACACCGGGGAAAATTCAGAAGTTTCAACAACAGGTTGCTCCTTGTCAACCCCTAACACCAGGATAGACTCAGAGACTTTGGAAACAGATTTTTCTGAATCAACCCCTAACAACACCGGGGAAAATTCGGAAGTTTCAACAACAGGTTGCTCCTTGTCAACCCCTAACACCAGGATAGACTCAGAGACTTCGGAAACAGATTTTTCTGAATCAACCCCTAACAACACCGGGGAAAATTCGGAAGTTTCAACAACAGGTTGCTCCTTGTCAACCCCTAACACCAGGGGAGACTCAGAGACTTCGGATACAGCTAGATTTCCAAGACATATGTTCTCAGTGAGACGATTGTTGATTATTTCTTCACAGATGATCGGAACAACATCGACTTCTTTCATGGACGTATTGACTACTTCCATCATTTCAACCGGACTGGCTAATTGTGAACCCCTTACTAGTTCATCCTTCACGTATATTTTTCCGGTTCCTAATTCCAGACGGAAATCATACTTTTGTAGGACATCATGTCCTAACACAATATCCGTTATCAGACCAGGGAAATGCTCTAACGAACCCTCCATTGTGACGTCTTTGATTTTCCATTTTAGCTCATAAATGTCGGTGATGGAGACTAAATTTCCATTAGCTAAACGGGCCTGCGTCGCTTGACGGGCTGTAGTTTGCATCTTTTGGGAAAAAGTCTTAGCTACTTGATCACCAATGTATGATTTTGCTGCTCCGGTATCCAGCAGGGCTTTGAATTTGTGTTTTCCAATTGCGACGTCTATGTGCGGTCGGGGGTCGTTCATTTCTTCTGATCTTTCGGTATGAGAGGCAAAAATTTGCGGAAGCTGTGTCGGCCTCTCTTCGGTACAGCTTCGGATTAGTTTTCCTGCCTCCTGCAGGAACAGTCTCTGGATAATACTCCTTCCTTTCGGCAACGAGAACAAAATATCTTCAGCGGGTTTTGACAATTGTTTCTGTAATGTCCAGATTCACCACAGCGGTAACAGATTGGTTGTCGGGAAGATGACCCAGACTGTTGCTGAGTAGTATCAAACGGCAGACGGCGAGGAGTATCGGTCGTTGACGGTTGGCTGGGACCGGCGATGGGCTCTCTAGTTGGTCCAGGCGTCGAGTAATGAGACGGTCCATATCTTCTGGGCGTACCTGCTGGCTGTGGGCGGGGATTTTGTTCACGGTTCGGTCCACTGTGGTTGGGTATCGACTGGAGTTCCTTCCTGAGGAGCTCATATTCCCTGACCACCTGACAAAACGTGGAAAAATCCTGAAAGTCCCCTTTTCGAATTTGCAGACGATATTCTGGCAACAGGTTGCGGTACAGCCATGCTAACTGTTGTTCAGGAGTTAGCTTTCCATGTCTACGCATTAAAGTTTGGAGTTCGGTGATGTAAGTGGCGGCAGCCTCATTTCTCCTTTGTAGACGGCGACCTATCTCGGCTTCTAAGTCAACCTCGTAGTTAACGGGATAGAAGAAGATTCGGAAGTCTTCTTCGAACTCATCCCAGGTCGTGTACCTGCTCCGGTTGTTACGGTACCAAAACGCGGGCTCACCGGATAGTAATTCCGGCAACACTGGAAGCAAATTGTCTTTCCGTATGTTCTTCGCTGTACAAATTTCTTCTATTCTCTCTATAAACGAAACAGGATCTCCCTTGTTTCCAAAAGACAACTTCCAATCGCACACATTTATTGGTGGGTTGGCCATAATGTTCGGAACGGTTACGTTATCGGATCGATCAGAAACGGGTTGTGGAAAAATATTCTTACGCCTTAGAAAGTTGACAAGTCTCTTCCGTTTCTCCGGAACGATTCCCGCAACGGATAAGTTTCTCCTCTCTAGCTGGATATTCAATTCTTCGTTCTTTAGTAGGTATACCCAGCCTACACGCTGGTCTGCGGCTTCTTCCACGGAACTTACGGTCGGTAGCTGGGCCGGTACCGGAGGGACGGATTCGGATTTTTCAGCCTCGTTTGGATTGAACAAAACGGTTAGGTCAAGATCTTCAGAGCTTCTCCTTGACATCCAACTTTCCACTCAAGCTATCCTCGTTTACTTTTACTTAATCAAGAAAGATAAGAAAAGAGAAATCTAACACCGGCAAAACGGTCACCTTTAAACAAACACTACGGAGAACCAATCAAACGAACAAAAATAATCGACAACGGAATATCGATCCCTCCTTAAATCTACAACCAGTGAACACCAAAATAAAAACGGAAAAACGATTCCTGCTCAAAACTACAATCGACAAAAAAAAAACGGTCACTGCTCAAATCTCCAATGAAATCAAAACGGAAAAACGGTCACTGCTTAAATTTACAATAAAAAAAACCAATACGGAAAACGGTCCCTGCTCGGGCGCCACTTGTGACGCGCTTACCCTGCCGCTTACTTCTTCTTCACCTCTCGCGCAGGTTTTTAGCGACTGACGCGTCACTTTGGACACCCTCGATGCAAAGTTCTCTTGCAAAACAAATACTCGGGCGCCAGATTATTTTACGTGGTTTACTCCACGGCCCCTTGACCCTCGGCGTCAAGAGTTCCAGGTAGCCTCAGATGGAGGTTACGGAAAATTCCAGGGGTCTCGTTGAATTTAACACACCTACAGAACCTATAAACCTTAGACGGTGATGCTACGGTATATTAAGAAAACGCTGATCGTATTTATTGGTATATTACAAGACTTACTTAATATGTACACATACAGATTATTATTCAACAATTTCTGATCAAACGGTACCGAATCAATTCAATATATCAACAGTAAGCAAAAATGTTCAAGCCTTATGTTATTATGCACCATGCGAAATTTGCCGGTATTAAGGAATGTGAGCAATGACACAATAAAACAGGTGTAAACAAGCAAATGCAATTTGTTAATAACAGCGGAAGCGGTATAAGCAGTTTTGGTAAATTATGCGGTAAGCAGCAATAAAAACAATAATTACCTATCACGGTAGTCCACGGAATAAAACTATTTTCGCGGTAGGGATGGTTAATCGGGATAGATGGAAAAATGTGACCAGACCAGTTTATAACGAAAGAAACTAAAGAAGTTAAATTGGATTACCAAGCAATCAGTGGCATCGGCTTTGTACTTGATTGAGAGTCTAAATTTTATACAGGGACATTGACACTTTAAACTTTATATTTCCACGGTAGGGATAGTCAATCGGGAAAGATGAAAGAAAAAAAAAATGTGAAAAGCCTAGTTTATAACAAAAGAAACTAACAAATTTAAATTAGATTACCAAGCGATCAGTGGCATCGGCCTCGTACTCGATTGAGAATCTAATTTTTATACAGGGAAATTGACACTTTAAACTTTCAAATCAAACTAAATTAGATTTTCAAGCGATCAGTGGCATCGGCCTCGTACTCGATTGAGAATCTAATTTTTATACAGGGAAATTGATACTTTAAATTTTATATTCTAGCGGTAGGGATAATCTATCGGGAAAGATGGAAAAATGTGAAAAGACTCGTTTATATCGAAAAAAAAACTAACAAATTTTAAATTAGATTACCAAGCGATCAGTGGCATCGGCCTCGTACTCGATTGAGAATCCAATTTTTATACAGGGAAATTGACACTTTAAATTTTCAAATCAAACTAAATTAGATTACCAAGCGATCAGTGGCATCGGCCTCGTACTCGATTGAGAATCTAATTTTTATACAGGGAAATTGACACTTTAAATTTTTATATTTTAGCGGTAGGGATAGTCAATCGGGAAAGATGGAAAAATGTGAAAAGCCTAGTTTATAACAAAAGAAACTAACAAATTTAAATTAGATTACCAAGCGATCAGTGGCATCGGCCTCGTACTCGATTGAGAATCTAATTTTTATACAGGGAAATTGACACTTTAAATTTTCAAATCAAACTAAATTAGATTACCAAGCGATCAGTGGCATCGGCCTCGTACTCGATTGAGAATCTAATTTTTATACAGGGAAATTGACACTTTAAATTTTTATATTTTAGCGGTAGGGATAGTCAATCGGGAAAGATGGAAAAATGTGAAAAGCCTAGTTTATAACAAAAGAAACTAACAAATTTAAATTAGATTACCAAGCGATCAGTGGCATCGGCCTCGTACTCGATTGAGAATCTAATTTTTATACAGGGAAATTGACACTTTAAACCTTCAAATCAAACTAAATTAGATTTTCAAGCGATCAGTGGCATCGGCCTCGTACTCGATTGAGAATCTAATTTTTATACAGGGAAATTGATACTTTAAATTTTATATTTTAGCGGTAGGGATAATCAATCGGGAAAGATGGAAAAATGTGAAAAGACTCGTTTATATCAAAAAAAAACTAACAACTTTTCAAATCAAATTAAATTACGTGCTAAAACTATTTTAAAATACTGGTCGGAGAGTAGAACAGCGGTTTCCCAAATAATAGTAAAATAAAACTATGTCTTAGAATGCAACTTGAATCTAATATGTATTTGGGTATTTAAGTGGGACACTAGGTATAACAATCTGTATCGCCAAAAAAAAAAATTTAAAATCAAAATGCTACTTCAATGTATTGAAGGCTCAGACCGGAATTCCAAAGAAACAATATACAAAACGTGGTGATAGAAAAACTGTAAATAACTTTGGGTTTTTTATCGTTTCGAAAAAAAATATAACGGCTTATCAGTCTTATAAAAATACGGAATAATATTTTAAATACGGAACTATTCCTAAAATTTAAAATCAAAATGATATTTCCATCAGACTCTAATTTCAGAGAAACAATATACAGAACGTGATAATAAAAACCGTGAATAGGATTGTTTTTATTGCTTCAAAAAAAACTACCGGCTATCGGCTTTACCAAAATACGGAATTATATTCTTGATAACCAAACTGCTAAATTGTTTTTGGAAATTAAAATATAAAACTTTGAAACTCGGTGAAATGCTTTATCGGGTGTATAAAATAATTTCCACTTACTTGGAAGAAAACCTGGACGGTCGGACACTCGATCTACGGCCAAATTATATTTCACTATAATAAATTTTACCAAACAACTGAACAAAATCTTTATTGTAATACCGAAAATGAAAACTTTATTTCGCTAACCGAAAATAATAACTGAGTATCAAAACCCGAATGATAACTTCAAAAATCAAAACAAGAAATTTTAATCGCCGATCACTTAATAATTAATATAATCAATCAACACATAATCTAATGCCTTTTTAACGCTCGGTTTTTGAATTTATAATTTACTTCCTACCTAAATTTTGGCAATATCGGTGGTGAGGGAAAATCGATTTAATTACAGCAAGAAGTTTTTCTATTTGTACGGAACGACTCCGATTTTAAATAAAATAGTTTATATACCGGGCGTCCTTGATAATTTAAATTTTGAAAAGTGGAATCTATTACATTTTATGTTTTTCCTTAAATGATAAATCACGGCTTTTCGGTTATTAATGAAATAAATACTTAAATTAATATTAAGGCTTGAAACGGTACCAGAAAACAGAGTTGGAAAGTAAGTAACGAGTTATATTCACTTATTAAACTTAAAATACCATCGGAACAAAATCATACAATGCTTCAAAAAAGATAACTCGTTACAGTACAGGTGTTAGATATTATAGACTCCTGAAACGAAAGCGCGAATTATGTTCGACACTCCAAGTTTGTGCATTTATCTCTGTTGACTTTGTTAGTTTCTCATCCAAGTGTTTCTTGGTTTCCTTTCCAATGTAATTAAATAAAAATTATTCTATTTTATATTTAAATAAACATTGTGTGAATACCATGATTTTATTTCACTTTTCTTATATATTCGAGGAAATCCCTTGATCTGTTCCTTTTTACCTTTAATACCTCTTCATTTAGCATAAAGTTATTTTGAGAACGCTAAAACAGTAAGAACTAGATGCTCCTATATAGGGTGTGCCACTTAAATAAAAACACACATCTGACATCTAACATTTTCGTAATCAATACAAAATAAATCATTTATGTATAGTCCTAAGCCAGCAAGACAATCACAGTGAGCACTTGCTGCAGTGCCACTACTCTGACATATAATCCAAGGATTAAGAGGTTTTTAGTTGTAAATGCAGATCCTACATACCTACTTGTAAGTAAATAATAGCATCAACTCTACCTTTCCCAAAACTACTATGTGTTCTCCAATACGTTTTCATTGAAGCTCTGTCATCCAACCACTTGACGCAGCTTTTTAAGACTCTAAGCCCTTATATGCTTTCAAATGTTCCATACTGAATGCACTTCTTGTGAATCCGGATATAATACTAGTGGCAGATCGGAAATTTCATTGGGAAAAGCATTTGTACAATATGGATCTTCATAAACTATACATTCTATTTTTTTCAAATATCTTTCGGAATGGATTTTGTCCGAGCTTTTATATTGTCCACTCATCATGGTTCTTTCAAAAACTCACCAAAACAGCACATCTAGACACAACGGTAGACTTCAAACTATTAACAAAGCTCACACAATTACAATAGAATTAAATTGACATTTCTTTTGCTTACCCTCCAGGCACGAAGGACAAGCCCACTTGGTCACGTGCTGCAGATGCCTTATATATAGCAATAGCAATAGAGTAGCCGGCAACATTACCAACAAGTGACGTGACATCGCCCTTTTTAAATGTACTGGGTTCCAAACAAACTTTGTGTACAGTTGAATTCCTGAATAGATCTCTTGCGGCTACATCGTTTTACAGGCATTTTTAAGTTGAAAATACGTGTTGTCTGCAACAGATTATCTTTCTAAATAGACTCTATGATTATAAATGTAATTCGAATCAAAATGAGTATTTTGAAGTTAAATTATTTTAAACTTGGATGTTTTCAGCTTATTATTAGGTACCCGATTGTGTAGCCGTTTACGAATCAAATTTATAGGACATACTCTTGCAGAAAACGTTACCGAATTATACATATATACTGCCTAGCTATCCGCTGCATTACATCTTGTGATGGCTGATCAATTGTTGCCACTATTGCAGTAAAAATATTACCCGTTTAGAAACACGTGTATCTAGATATATACCGTCATTAGGACGTTGCCGATACCCTAGTAAATATGGAATTCCACTTGGCCTTCACTTTATAAATTAACGTTAAGGCATGTAAGACAGAGACGTGTAATTAGTAAATTAAAGATACAAATGTGCGACCCTTATATTAAACATTCAATCATGCAATTTTTTAGGTTTGCCTATCGCTGTAATTGTACCTTGGATAATAGCTAGAATATTTATCGATGACACCATGTGTTGGACCACAAACGATAATTTGAAAGCCTATTTAATCATTGTAATCCCCACAATTGTAGCAGTAATGGTAAGTTTTTTAATACCTATGTTTTGTAGCCATTTATTCAACCAAGTACAGAACATTCTTATCTAGGAGAAGGGTGTAGAAAATGACACAGCGGGGTCAGTGAATAGATAACAGTTGTATATAATAGTTTGTTTTGTTCAAGATTTTATTAAGAAAATGTTTTTTTTAATAAAAAGTTTCTTATTTTTTTAAATGTATGTCATTTTGTACACCCCTGCACTTTTTTCTAAATCGTTCAATGAATTTAGTAGAAGTGACATTTTCAAACAATACACAATTCTCATCTCACACAATCATAATAAAGTTTAGGTTGTGTTTGTACTTTCTAATTACTTCAAAATAAATAACTACAAAGATCTTGGAGAACCTGTTAGTCAAAAAGCTTATAATTGTGATCACCTACGATACAAATCAGACATTGAGATAACATATAAAGCCCTCTTAGCTGAAAAATGTTAGGGATAACTCAAGCAAGTCTCTTCGTTTTGCCATTACATTAAAAATAATAGTTGGAGAGCTGGCTACAGGGGGTGCAACATACATATGACCATGAAAACTGTTATGTGGAAAAGGTTCGATTACTGCCGGCAAACCGAAATCCCGACCGTCAGAAGGTGTGTTGGAAGCTGAGGGTGGGGACAGTCGATTGAACGTGTGGATTTTCCGAGAAAAAAAACTGTCGATCGGCACGGCTGAAAATTGGCACACGTATCGAGGAACGCGAGTAAAAGCCGTGGAAAAATTGTCAGAACAGTAAGTAGAGGCTAAAGTGTTCTCAGAAGATACTAAAGTTGCGAAAAATGAATGAAAATTAACATACTAAGCGGCACTTCTGACAATTTGCATTTTTATTGTTTAAGTATTGAATAAGCTAGTTGCAAAGTGTTATAAGTTAAAATAGAAGCGTTCCTGAGAAATTCGGGTGCGTATTTCGGCGCGCGGCGCAGCGCTTACTACTAAACCGATCGCTTTCTTTTTTTTTTTCAAATCATATTGTAATGTTTTTCTAATTTATTTAAACAGTAAACGGGTGGGATCAATTTTAAACACACGGTATGGCTACTTACTTAATTTATTTATTCACTACCCTATTCACTATTTATATACACACAGTATATTCACTTAAACTAATTTATATTCACTTATTTACTGTATTATCTCCCGATGTCAAATTATCAACTAAATTAAACTCTTCTTGATCGGTCCCTTATATATTAATGCCTTTTTCACTAGATAATTCTAGATTACAAAAACAATTGATTTTCTGGCTTTTTTTACATAAGACTGGTCACAAAAACAATGTAGATAAGATAGTCACTATTCGTAAACAATTCTAGGAAACCCTGCGCGTCTGCCATAATTTTAATTATATACCTGGCTTAGACAGAGTCGGATTTAAGGACTATACCAGTGTGCTGTTTCGTAACATTATCCCCTTCTTAAATGGAAGTTCCTCCTGGAACTTTTGTGTAGCCGAGACTGGATGTTTGAATCGGCAACTGGCCCCATTTCTACACTTTCCGATCTTATGGAAATAGCAGGGCACCATCTTCATCGGATACTGATAACGAGGATTGTAGCTGCAAATTAATATCTGGACACCGATATCTTGAAAGATAATCTCTACCATGTTCCTGATGATTCGCCAATCCAACTGGTTACTCGCTATCTTAGGCATAGCCAGTTTCTTCACGCTGGATTCCAACACATGGTCTCGTAGGTTTCGAAGTGCTTCCCACACATCGCGGTAGGTAGATCAATCTTGGAATTCATCTTTAGTTACCACGTAGAAGACGTACCGCGAATTATGTTTCAGTTTCAGTTTCAGTGTCTTGCCAGGGGCTGGAATCTGGTCTTCAAGTTTTTCTAATTGCCCGAACTTCTTTCGAAAGACGGTTGCCAACCCTGGTGCGTTCTTGATACGGGCTGGGATGTTGTATGCCAGTGAATAATCTTACGGGAGAGTGAACAAAACTTGTTGTTGTTCCGAAGTGACTCCATATCTAGATTTCCCGGTACCTCCATACGCGCCCATAAATACATCGAAGGTAGGGTCAGACACATCTCGAATAAGGTTTACTCCTTCCTCTAGGTCATGGTCTCCTTCGAATGGCGCTAGTCGGTTTTGGTGGACTACTTTTGGTTTTCCGTTGGGGATCTCGCTTAAGCGATATATAACATCATTGATCCTTTTCTTGAGTGATAAGTATGGACCTTCCCAGGATTTTCGTAATTTTGGAGAAAATCCTTTTCTCCTCGTCGGGTTGTGTAACCATACTTTGTCCCTTTCTTTAAAACCGCCTTCTGTAGCCTGCGTGTCGTACTGACTTTTCATTCTGTCGCTGGCAACTTGAAGATTTGTTCGAACTAATTCATGAATATCGTCCAGCCTTCTTCTCAATTGGTTCACGTAGTCTTCGCCTGCTAGATCTTTTCCAGGCCGACAGCCAAATTCCAGGTCACAAAAAGCCTCATTTCACGTCCAAACAGGATTTTCGCAGGTGTTGCACCCGTGGACTCATTGATGGCAGATCGATAAGCCAATGCGAATAGGGAAAGATACTGGTCCCAATCTCTCTGATGGCTGGAAAGCACTTTGGACAGATATTTTCCAATAGTCCTGTTCATTCTCTCGACCATTCCATCTGACTGTGGATCTAATGGTGTTGTCCTGGTCTTCTTCATTCCCAGCCTGTCGCAAATCTCCTGGAATGGATGACTTCCGAAATTTCTTCCCTGGTCGCTGTGGACTTCCAAGGGCACTCCATATCGGCTGATAAATTCTTTCACCGATTTATCCGCCTCTTGGTTCGGGATACCGTAAATTTCCACCCACTTTGTGAAATAATCAATTACAACCAGTATGTATTTGCCACCATTTTCGGTCGTCGGAAATGGTCCAGTGATATTTAAAGCAATCCTTTCGAAAGGGCTTCCAACATTATACTGTTTCATAGGTGCCTTTCTCTTGCGATGTGGTCCATTACTAGTAGCACAAGTCGTACATTTCTTACACCGGTCCTTCACATCGTCGGAGCTGTTCATCCAATAAAACCTTTCACGGACTCGCTGAAGGGTTTTCTTCACTCCCAGATGACCTCTCGATGTAATGTCGTGTAACTTCTTCAAAACCTCAGCTACTCTCGTTCTAGGGATAACTAGCTGTCTCCTCATCTCGGAGCCATCATCGTTTTCAAGGACACTTTTCAACAGCCCTTCTTCCAGGACAAGGGAGTCCCACTGAGCCCAATACACCTTGAGTTTCCGTGACAATCTTGACATTTCTTGCCAGGTGGGTTGCCGATTTTCTTCCTTCTATTGCCGGATCATCTTCAGGTGAGGATCATTCTCCTGATCTTCTCTGATCCTGGTAGGTGACCATTCCTCGTTGACTACTGTAATTCTTGAAACTGCAACTTCCTTAGATTTCGACTTGTTGCATTGTGAATAGTCTACAGGGCATGACCGTCTAGGCAAATAGTTGGGTTTTCGGTGATTCACATCAGCTGGATGTTCACCCCTGTCTGATTTCCCCTGTGACTGGAGTTCTTGGGTTACAGGTGTCTTGGGGAGCTTAGACGAACTGCGTACGTGCTGTAGCTCGCCACAGTTCCGGCATTTGATCTTCTTCGGCTTCTTGTCTGCCATACCTTTCAACAAGTTGGCGATCCGGTCAATTTTGTCATCGTCATCTTCTTCCTGCATGGTCCTACCTTTATTGTACCGCGAGCCCTTCGTGGCTGCTTTGCATTTAAGAGGTTCTTGGTTTGCAGGAGTCGTAGGAAGCTTACACGAACTGCGTGCATGCTCCAGCTCGCCACAATTACAGCACCTGATCTTCTTCGGCTTCACGTCTACCATACCTTTCAACAGGTTGGCGATCTGGTCAAGTCTGTCATCGTCACCTTTTTCCTGCATGGTCCTACCTTTGTTGTAACCCGAAGCCTTCGTTGCTGCTTCATATTCAAGAGCAGCTGTCAATGCGTCAACTAATGTTTTGGGATGGGCTAATCGAAGCGTCTTCTCCATATCGTGGTCACATAAGCCGTCAATAAAGGCCTGGATGCCTTAACATTCCATCATGTTCTCTGGTGCTGATGGATAATCAAATCGAAATAGTCGGGCAATATCCATTTCATATTCTTGAAGAGTTTCGTCACGTTTCCGCCTTCGGTTCTTCAGCTAGAATCTGTACAAATGTTCCAAATGGTCGTGACCGTATCGCATGTCCAGCTTCCTTATTAGCTGCTCAAAGTCATCCGCTTCTTCAAGAGGTATCGTCTGAAGTACATCTAAGGCATCTCCGCGAAGCGCGATGGTTAAGTTCACTGCCTTCTCCTTATCGGACCAATTATTCACTCTAGCGGCTGCTTCAAATTGTTTCACATAATTGGTCCACGACATTTTTCCATCGAACGTTGGGACCTTGACTCTGGTAAAACTACCGATGTCTTCTAACTTAGGGTGTGTTTCTGGCTTGCAAGGTTTTGTTTGCTCGGTCTTCTTTTCTTCCGTTGGCGTGTCTTGAGTCCTTATATCTGTCATTTTTTTTCTAACTCCCCTAATTCGAGTGCAAAGTTACATAGCGTATTTCGGCGCGCGGTGCAGCACTTACCAGTGAACCGATCGCTTTCTTTTTTTTCACATCAAATTGTAATGTTTTTCTAATTTATTTAAACAGTAAACGGGTGGGATCAATTTTAAACACACGGTATAGCTACTCACTTAATTTATTTATTCACTACCCTATTCACTATTTATATACACACAGTATATTCACTTAAACTAATTTATATAAAGACTTGTAGATAAGATAGTCACTATTCGTAAACAATTCCAGGAAACCTTGCACGTCCGCCATAATTTTAACTTGCATACCTGGCTTAGACAGAGTCTGATTTAGGGACTATACCAGTGTGCTGTTTCGTAACAATACACATGATACATAAATGACTGAAGGAAATTTGTGAGAAAATATCAGAACTAAATTAAGAATATATTCATTTTTATGATAAATTTTAAAAAAATGTATTTGCTGCCAAGTTAATAATCAAAATATCAATTAATTTCATTTTCTATACCTTGTATATCTTCTTCACATTCAGGATCTTCATCGCTATCGTATTTGGATTCCACCGTATCATCAACTGAAAATAATAAATTATTAAATAAAATTCACGTGTCCAATGAAATATCGAGAATTGAAAATGACCTTCGAAATCTTCGTTGTCTAATATGACATATTTAACAGATGGTGGCAACTGTAGGCCTTGAAACCGTAGAAAGTCATATTTATTTTCTGTTAATATCCATCCTGAGGTTTTGGGCTCGAATTGGATTGGATCCTCTGATGTAGCATTGTTCCACAAGTGTGCAATATAGTATGCTCTTTTAATTTGCTGTAGAAGCTCCGTGTAGCAAGGTGGCAAGCAGGAAGCGTCGAAATTTTTTATATTTTTTTTTCTGAAAAGCTTCTGTAGTATTTTTTATTTTATAATTTTGAAGGAATATTTGGAACCGAACGTTATCAATTTTGTTATTTGATTCATACCCGTACATACTACAAACGAATGGTTCTATTTTCGCAAAAGTATCATCGGTATCTATTGACGTATCTCCTAAGCTTTCTGAAACAGGTCCGTCAAGCTGCCCCCACCCCGGTTAGATTTTTTCTACCAAAATGCTAGCACACATAAAGGGCACCTAGCACAACCTAGCACAACAATTTTTATAGCTAGCACACCAACAGCTCACATTAAAAATGCTTTTGAATTCGGGTGGGGTCAGATTAACGCTAACCCCCTCCCGGTTGGAATTTTTTCGCCAAAATGCTAGCACATATAAAGGGCACCTAGCACATCTCAGCACACCATTTTTTATTGCTAGCACACCAACAGCTTACAATAAATATGCTTTTGAATTCGCGTGGGGCCAGGTTAACGCTAGCCCCCTCCGGTTGGAATTATTTCGCCAAAACGACTTCTTTGTTTACTACTCTGGAAATATCTAGGCCTGTAACTTGTATATATTTTTTAATTTAATTGTGCCATAAATAAATAACGAAATTTAAAAATCGTTTTTGGAATATTATTAATGTAGTTGCCTAACAAAACCATTTGTCAGTTTTTTATCCAGGTAGTTGCCTCTTTTTTTTACGACTGTGAAATCATGTAGGTGAGAAAAAATCTACTTCCTTCATTATTTTATGTGAATGCCTTCCGTCCGATTAGACGAGTATAATTAACATTGGTTATGTTTAGGTTTACTTACTCTTTGTGCGTTGAAGGTTCTTGCGAATCCAATCTTTTTACTTTTCTGTCAACCTTATCTAAGATTGCGAAAAAAGTATTGGTTTACCCCAAAAAAAGTAGGGATCTTGGAATTTTTTAAAATAATTTGCACGTTTTTCAGAGTGAAAAATACTAAATACACAAGTTTTTAGACAAAAAATCCTGTGGGTATGTCGTCACTGTCGTCGGCCGCTTTTTCTTGTTAGCACGATACAGTCTCCGTAGTGCATAAAGTCACCAAATTTATGATTGAATATTATTAAGAGTATTACATAGATGAACTTTATTGATTTTGAACTCACCAGCACCAGTACAACGGTTGCTATGGTTCCTGAAGTACCACGTTTTTCCTTTATCTGTGCTAGCATTTTGGCGAAAAAATTCCAACCGGGGGGGGGCTTGCATTAACCTGGCCCCACCCGAATTCAAAAGCATTTTTATTGTGAGCTGTTGGTGTGCTAGCTATAAAAATTGTTGTGCTAGGTTGTGCTAGGTGCCCTTTATGTGTGCTAGCATTTTGGTAAAAAAAATCTAGCCGGGGGGGGGCAGCTTGACGGACCTTTCTGAAACTTGTCTTTGCTTGCTAGCAATCTAAACGGACGCTGTTTGTCTTTCCTAAAGAATGCACGGTTATAATCGTAACCGGTACACGCTTGAAATCCCGACAATGCTCGTGAAGCGCATTTACATCTATAATATCTCGATTATTGGAGACTCCACATTCAATATAAATTTTCGCTGTTATTTTGTGTAAATTACCTAACATAATTACAATAATATCTATATCAGAGCACTTGACTACAATATCAGAACCAACATTTATTTTGGACGCATGATACACAATTTTAGTGTCAGCCTCTTCGTGCGATGGACAAAAAAGTCGGGATTCTCCGCTCGTACAACATTACCATTTACGACACTGTACGTGTAACAATGAGTAAAATTTAATACAACTGTCTTATTTCCTATAAATGGGGCTACATCATTACTTTGCCAGTGCGAAATTATAAAAAGGTCAAGCGCTTCTTTAAATTTATCGTTTCTAAGTTCTTTTGCAAAATCATATGTCCTAGTTTGCTCCGGACCAGAGATGACGTATTCATTGTAACTGTTGATACCTCCCCTCAACGAACGTTCATAATCTTTAATAGACGGTGACCAGTACCGATCAAAAACTATATGCACACATGAAGAATTATAGCTCATTAAAATCTGCAACATTTTTTTAGAAATGTTGCCGAACGATTGTGGCACATCTTTCATACAATGAATTAAAAAAAAAACCATCAACAATGACAACGTCGATGCTGTTGGGTAAAGTACTATAGTTTCGCCAAATTTCCATCATAGCTGATTTTTCAGTTTTACAAATCGTGCCGTCGGAATGACATAATGAAGTAGGTATCGGAGTAATCGGGAATGAAAATACTTTTATTTACAACTATCATATTTCGATCAAAATTAATAAATCTCTGTTTCGTTCTGAACATTCCTAAAATATTACATTTAACGACAAATTACCAAGAACGCGGTTTCTCAGAATAATCAAGTAGATATATTGTTACCGTGACTACGGGGTATACAATTGTCACCAATATGAGTAAATGTCAGATAAAGTCAATAAATGTCAGATAAAGCTGGATATTAAATTCGCGAATTATAAATTGGAAACCATGTCTTCCGGCGAAGAATTTATGGATTGTACCCCACCAGAAGTACGACAGGCTGCTCACGCAGCAGCCCAGGGCTTGGTGCCAGACAAAAGTAAGCATCGGTATCTAAAAGCCATTGAATTATATAGGAAGTGGTGCGAAGAAAAAAAGGTTAAAAATATCGGTTCCGAAAGTGTACTCCTGGCATATTTTGGAGAACATACCAGACAAAAGAAGCCGTCTACTTTGTGGGCAATGTACAGTATGATTCGAAGGATGCTAGAAATTGAAGAAAAAACTGATATTTCGAAACATGGGAAACTGCTAGCCTTCCTAAAACGAGAAAATGTGGGCTTTAGGCCCAAGAAATCGAACGTATTTTCGAGGAAGAATATAGAGGATTTTTTAAATAAAGCTCCAAATAATCTACCGATGAAGGTAAGTTATTATTTGTGATTCTTTAAATAAGTATTTAAAAAAAAACGTGTTTGAGCTAATACAAGTATACTGGTATTATGGTATTATTAATTTTTCTTATTGTTTTAGGTAGCAATAATAATAGGCGTATCTGGAGCTTGTCGGACGGACGAATTAGTGAAAATGAAAATGTTGGATGTGGCTTTTTTTGAAGAAAAAATTTCGGTTGAGATTCCAGATTCTAAAACACATACAAATAGATCATTTCTCATTACTGATCCAGTATGGGTGAAGATCATTCGAGACTACATAAATTTGAGAAAAAACATAGAAAACGATAGATTTTTTGTTCAGTTCAGAGGAGGAATAGCAAGAAATCAACCAATTGGACACAATACAATTTTCCCCAAAAAATTGCTACTTTTTTGAATTTAGAGAACTGGAAAGGCTTCACAGGACACGCACTCAGAAGAACCGCCGCTACGTTACTTGCCAATAGTGGTGCAAGTGTACTCCAATTAAAAAGCCTGGGAGGATGGAAATCTAGTACTGTGGCAGAAGGTTATGTGGATGGCTCAATAGAGAATAAAACAAAAACTGCCACTATGCTGTCCCAATGTGCCATGTCTTCTGTAGCTATTGCAAGTAGTTCACAAACCTCAGTCATTCAACATGAAATTAATTTGTCGCCCAAAGACACAACTGTTGGAGGGTCCAGCGCTGGTACAGACCTAAGTATTTCAATAAACGCTTACAATAATTCAAATTTAACGATTAATATCAATAAGTAGTTTGTTGTATTTTAGTTCAATGTTGTTTTTTATTGTTTGCCATTAAATAGGTATTATAAAATTTGTAAAAAAATATGTTATTTTTTTAAATATAAAAAATATTTATCTAGAATAGATGAAATGAGGGCGGGAAGTAAGGGCTTTAAGTAGAGGTGTGTAATGTGACACTTCCCAACATTCAATGACGTTAGTAATGACAGCATTACATATATGGTTGTAAATAAAATAGTATACAAACCTCGGTAGGAAGTTTCATTCCTGTCTCGAGATCATAGCTAACCTCGACGCTTTGCGTCTCGGTTAACTAACTGATCTCACGACAGGAATGAATCACTTCCCACCTCGGTGTGTAATATACTATTTCTATATCTGTCCCTGCTCCATCGAAATCGCCAACATTCGACCAAATAAATCGCGTTGCATGCAAACTTCCAGCACTTTATGGTTGATCGTTAATTTTTTTTTTATTACAAGTTGTAAAATTGATTATTTTATTTTTTGTTCAATACAGATTGAAATCTGCGATTACCTCCTGCCGAAATACGTTATGTCCCTTTACACTCGAATTTCTCAGGAACGCTCCTATTTTGACTTCTGACACTTTGCAACTAGCTTATTCTATACTTAAACAATAAAAATGCAAATTGTCAGAAGTGCCGCTTAGTATGTTAATTTTCACTCATTTTTCGCAGCTTTAGCATCTTCTGACAACACTTTAGCTTCTACTTACTGTTCTGACAATTTTTTCCCGGCTTTTACTCGTGTTCCTCAATACGTGTCCTTAGGGAGGAAAAGTAGGACTTTGCTCCCTACAATGAGGCCAGGAAATGTATACTTTGGATAGAGGTAGGCGGAAAAATATTTTCTATATTGTGTGTTCACCACACATATATTTTCCGTTACGACATCTATTGATTAAAAACAAACCTAATTATTGCAATATGTATTTTATTTTAGTTTATAAGTCCTATGAACAGCTGGCGCTTTAGTAACTTGAATTCAATATTTTTAGTAGATTCTGGAAAATTAGTAAATTCAATCCAAGTCGATAGACTATAGTAATTACTGGTTCATAGCATTATAAGTTTAAAATTTTGGCACATTTATAGTTGATTATGATTATGATCATTAATTATCACGCCCCTACTCAGAAATAACAATGTATGTGGAAATAAAACTGAATTTTATAAATAAGTCTTTCAAGATAGTTGTAACATAATAAAGGATATTATAATTTTAATACAGATAAATATTCATTAAAATCCACAGAAACTGTCGGAGGAACAAATATATCATCCCTTGACTACGTGCTACATCATTGGTTCTGCCAAGTATTAGAGTCAAAAAGTTGATAAACTATTATTGGCAAAAAATAAATGAAGCCGAGAATTAGGTACCTTGTGTATTAGACTAGCAATGAAACTCATATACACATCATCACGCATCAAACATCCCTTAAGTAGTTTCAACTTCTTGATCATACAAATAAATCTGAATATTATGATATACTCTCATCATATTTCATTCTGTTTCAGATAAACTTTGCACTATTTATTGTGATCTCCATAGTACTTTACACAAAGCTCCGTTCACCTATTTGTGAAGATACGAAAAGGTACCAGAGATGGGCTAGATCGACTTTGGTATTAGTACCCTTGTTTGGAGTACATTACGCTGTATTGTTAATATTCTATTTTACTGGAAAGACGGACATATGGTTAATATGCGATTCACTTTTTGGAAGTTTTCAGGTATTTAAATAACAATTATATTGGTTGATGTAACCTATAAACACCAGGGCACTCAATTTTTTTGATCATAAGACTGAACTAAGAGATCTTGACATTGTCTAATTAAAAGCTTTTATAGGGAACCTTGTGTATACCCTGACATATTCCTTGGAGAGTTCCGCAGACCTACAGATGTCCACTGCCTTTGATAAGCTCAGGTCCTCGACTTCAAGAAGCTTGCCCTGTATCTAAATCACAATTCTGCCTCGCAGCATTCTATTGCTCTGTTCCCCGAAGTGATAAATCACGGCTAGTTTCCTTATGGATGTGTAGAAAGCATGGAACGATTCTTCATCATTGAATTTATAACTATGAATCACTTCATTCTGTTTGGGATTGAAGGAATCATAAAAAATTATTAATATTTCTTTAATATTTGTATTAAGTGTAGGACCTTGTTTCGGTGCATCCCTATAACATGTTCTAATTTATTTTGTTTATATTCTGCTTACCGTAAATTTAGAGATGCCGTCACAATCTGGATGCATTTCATGAAATAATGCGCATATATACCTCTTTTTTTAGTCACGAGGAGGTTAAGGTTCGAGTGCCCTAATGGATACCGCTCAGCCATTAATTAGGCTTATTGTGCACCCCCATTCGCAGGTATCAAGCAGAGTCCCATCCTAATTGCTTGGCGAACAATAAGATTTGTCGGGCTATACCTTCCTGCAGTCCTGATTTGTATCTAGGAAGATATCTAAACAGGAGGCTCACTTTCTGCACAAGGCAGGACAATGGAAGATAACGCGCTTTGCGGTTTCCCCTACCTTTCTACACATCCTGCAATGGGGGGTGGTTGCGTCAATCCCCATCTTCACTAGGTGTGCATTGAATAGTCAGTGACCAGTTAGGAATCCTACCACTCTCCGCAGTTCTTTCCTGCCCAGTTTAAGAGCATCTGCTTCATTGGAGCTCGATGGTCCATTGAGTATTCTTTTGGACTGAGCGTGTCCCGCAACTCTGTTCCAGCTCTTTTGGAGACAGTTTTTCATACGACGCTATATGAAACGCCGTATGCTGATTCTGGTGCCATGAAGGTGAGATCAGCTCCTTTCTTGGCACACGTATCAGCTCCTTCATTTTCAGCTACCCCTGTATGGCTTGGCACCCAAGTGAGAATTACCCTATTGGCTTTTGCCAAAGTTTTCAGGGTATTATGATAGTCCCTCACTATCTTCGATGTATAGCTGTGGCCATAAGAACCGCCCGACTGTCCGTGTTTACATGTTCACATAGATAGTATTTTTGTTATATTTCCTATCTATGCATGTTCTGCCGCATCCGGTTAGTTTTGGCACACTAGTGATCTCCACAATTCACTGTTTTGTGAATGGTACCATGATGGTTTCCGAGGGATTGACAGACAATCCCTCCGCATCACACTATCTCTCCACTACGGAGTGCCCTATGCATTAGTTCTAGGCAGATGCCCACGTGTTTTCCCCGTATTAGAATAACAATGTCGTCAGTATATCCTTGAGCATACCATCCTTGTTCGTTTAATGCAACAAGGAGGTCGTCGACTACTAGATTCCACAGCTGTGGTGACAACACCTCCCTGTGGGCATCCTCTTTCTATCTTCACCTCTCTTGTGACACCACACAGGGATGTTTGTGCTCTCATGCTGCTTAGCATGGTCTCTATCCATCGGGTGATTGTCCTGTCTGTGCCCCTGAATTCCAGCTTTGACACTATTGAGCGAGTGCTCGTGTTGTCAAATGCTCCTTCGATATCCAGCACCAAGCTATGCTATGCTGTTTCGCAAGATTTACCATTTGGGTAGGCATGTTGGTTAGGGTGTAGCGGCTTGTTATCTGGCACTGTAACCCTTAGATGCCTATTTATAATTTTCTCTGTTGCCTTGAGAAGAAATGACAAGAGACTTATCAGGCGATGAGCTTTTGCAGTATCGTACGAGGGTCTTCCAGGTTTCGGTATAAATACCACCTTGGAGATTTCCCAAACCGTAGGTATAACTCCTGTGGTTAAGCTTGGTCTAAACAGATTCGCCAGTCTTGTAGTTATTATATCGGCGCTATTTTGGAGTAGCACTGGGAAAATCCCATCCATTTTAGACGCCCTGAAGAGAGCAAAGGATTGGATAGCCCTTGTCACAGACCCATATGTAACTATGGACTTTGCACAAGTCCAGTTATCACGAGTTGCCAGACCACGGGCAACTTGCAGTTCGTCTCTCGCTTCGCTTGTTGCTTCGACTTGTATTTCGGTGGATCCCGGGAAGTGCGTACTGAGCAGTACTGCCAGTGTCTCTCCCGGGCCGTCCGTGTGTGAGCCGTCTTCGTTGAGTACGGTCGCTGGAACGTTGACTGTCAGAGTCATTCTCAATGTCCTGACAGGAATTTCTCCATGAGCTTCTCTTGGCTTTCCTCACTGCTTTGTTGAATTCAGTCAGCGTTTTCGTAGGGCTGTCCCATTTTCGTGTGCGTTTGCACTGATTGTACAACCTGCGCACATTCCTTCTCGGAGATTCAAGCTTCCTGTTCCACCAACGTGCATTTCTGTTGGTCGTTCTGACCGTTTCGAGGCAGGCCTCGGTGTATGAGTTCATTATGGCGCTGTTGATGTCGCATGCCATTCTCTCAACCCCTTGCCCTGGGACTGGGTCAAGTGAGGCCAGATTGATTACCAATTCCTTCCGGAATGCTTCCCAATCTGTATTCTTGGGGTTTCTAAAAGCCTCTTCCGTGTAGGTCGATTTAACAGTAAAGGATATATAGTTATGGTCCGACGCTGAAGCATCGCCCAGTACCTCCCAGTCCTTAATTTTGCTAGCCACAAAGTGGCTGGTCAAAGTAGTGTCCAGGACCTCTTCCCTAAGCAAATTCCCCCTTCTTTGTTGGGAAGTTGGCTTACTGCCCTGATTCAATAAAGTAAAATTTAACTCTATTAGGTAATTAATAAGGTACTCACCCCGGTTAGTGGTGTTCGAGCTCCCCCAGGTCAGATGGTGGGCATTGGCATCCATTCCCGAGATAAAGTGCTTCCCCGTTGTTGTCCCGTGTTCCACAATCCTCCTCATTTCCATGGACGGAGTTGCTTCTGTGGAGTCGTATGGCAGGTACACTGATCCAAGAAGGATTTTGATGTTTCTATCAACTGCCTGCAGGTGTACCTCAGTCACGGCGGTGTCCCTAGAACAGAGATCCGTTATTTTCAACGTTTTAATGTTATTCCTGATAAAAAAATTAGCCCTGGGATTGACATTATCAGTGTCGTAGATTAATTTACCCTTCGCAGTGCTCATTCCCATCACTCTGCCTTTGACGGTCCATGGTTCTTGATGGCATTAGCTCATATCTTCTGACAGAGCGTCACCGCCGCCGTTCTACTGTGGTGCAGGTTGATTTGCAGCACTGCGGTCATCTTTGCTATATTTATCGTGGGTGGCAATGTCACGTCGGAAGGACAGTTTCTGGTCATACACATAGACGACGAATCCCTGCAGAAGCTGAGGAGAATTGGGATGCGCCCATTCGTGGAAGCAGAATAAGTTCTCTTCAAGTTGCAGGGGCCCAGTGCTCGGTATTTAATCCACTCTGACTCTTCAGACCAAGCATCACATCTTCCTTGGCCTCCGCTCCCGTGGATCGTGGTATAAAAGTTGTGACTTTGCACATCTTCACCAGGCTTTTGGCTGTGCCTAGTCTCAACTGAATCTCGCCAAAAGGATTCAGCTGCTTGAACTGGGCCTCTAGCCACGCCTTGGTGGTAGAGTTTGCGCAGCCACAACTACCGCATCATTCTCAGAATGGCAGCTAGATATTCTGACGTCTATGCCGTCAAGGGTACGTTTCCCAAACTCCATTTTGATCTTTGAGGCTGTCTCTTTGTCCAGCCTTGTCTCTGGATGGTTCACATGGACGATTGCCATCTTTTCGACCATCAGTTTCTCGGCAAATGACTCAGGCGCCTTTAAGGTTCTCACTGAGCTTCCATCTGCCTTTGATCTCTTTGCCATATTTGCTGTTTCCTCTGCGAGTGCAAACCTCTTCCCTCCTGGAGTTTACTGTTTGGATGATGACGGTTGGGCTTCAGATTTCGCACCTTGCCTCGGCTTTACCCCAGCATCCAGGGTTCCAGAGTAACCGGATTTGCTTGAGGGTGGTTCAGCCGGAGCACCGAGTTGCTCCTTCCACGCCAACTGTCTTTCTTTCCTGGAGAGAATCCTCTCGCCTTTGGCTAGGGCTTCTTCTCTCCTTAGCCGTCTCAGTTCACCTCTCGAGAGCCTCTTCTTTGGTCCACTCGCTGGCGACTGCATTCCTGAGTTTTTTTAGGTATTACCCTCCTCTCCAAAAATTAGCAGCATATCCTCCTCCATCGCTGTAAGAGAATTGGTGCCGGTTTCCTGAATAGGAATGCCTGCGGTCTCTTGGCCACACTCCAATTCAGGGCCTTTTTCTATCGTGTCGTCCATCTTGGTCCCACGAGTACCGGGTTAGTACGGTCCATTTCCCAAGTGACCCGTTTGGGGAAATAAGGCTGATTCTCTAGGAGGTCGCCCGATATCCCAGAGGCTCCGTTTGCGACGGTGCTCCGCGACCGCCATGCACCCATCGACACGGGTCGCTTGACGCCTTGGGTTGGGGGATGTTTATCGACCTCTCGGTCTAGATCCGCTGAGTTCAGTTGCAACAGGGCCACCACGTAAAGGGTGTAATCTATGATCACACACTCCCAATCATGTTGGAAGTACCCAGCGATCTAGGGATAGTTTGAGGAGTTGCAATGTCCTAGGACTCTCCGTGCAAAACCAGTCCCCTGCCTCTGCATCCCCCGTTCAACTTTACGTCGATTGGAAAAGGGAACAGAGCCCTCGACCCCGCGCATACCTCTTGTTGAGTATAGAGATGGTAGGATCTTTATTTAGTTTAATATAAGTTGACTGGTCTCGTAATAACTATTCAGTTTTCTCAACATAGTCTGTTCTATTCATAGCAACCGTACAACCACCACCTGTGTCTGCTAGTAAAATATAAAGTTTACCTTTTAGTACATTATCCAAGGATAGTTTTTTATCACTAGCTACATTCATTTTTGATAATACTTTTTTCTTTTAACAATGAATTTTATCGTCAAATTTTTGGCACACCTATGGGCTCCCCCATAAGTCCTATTTTAGCCATTATCGGGCTTGACGAGTTACTTGACAATATAATCCCCAAATTGCCCTTCAATTACCTTTTTTATATAAATATGTTGATGATATAATTTGTGCTGTTCCGTTTGATTAGACTGATTTGACACTTGATGTTTTTAATTGATCTGACAATCACTTACAATTCACTATGGAACTGGAGATTGAGTCTAGCTTACCATTCTTGGACATCAGAGTTTCAGATCCGAAAACCACATGATTTTGTCGTTCTAACAATTCTATTTTATCATGCCTTGTTGAGAAGGAATCCCACACCACTTGTCCGGCTTGTTGGTGTGCGTCTGTAATATAGTACATTGCCTAACTCAAGTTCCAAGGGTTCTTCACCTTTCCGTCTTACTTCACTGATACCGTTGACGTCCCATTTGATGTTTTTTGCATCCTTTTTTAGTTCTATAGTTCTTCCTTGGTTTGACAGCGCACGGCAGTTAAACGTTGCTATGTGTATTGTTTTTATTGGGTAGCGAGGGTTTATACTCCGCAGATTCCTTTATCATCCTCTGCCTTCCTTGTTCGCACCTGAGGGCTACCCTCCTCAGGGTCATTCAGGCCTACGGAGAATCCCTATGCCACACTGCCTCAATTCGGGTTGGCAAGGGGCGAAGGATCTCGTCCGCTAGCTTTTGCCATTTACTAACGGACCGTGGTGTTACAGCCGGTCGTATCAATATGTGATTATCGCCTGTAATTATCTGATAATTAGTCCTTAGAGAAGTTATTCTTCAATGTCCTAAGATCAGTAATGACACAGCTGCTACGATGCATCACAATAATTTTGGTCCACCCCGAATATTTCATATACCCGGTACCACCCATATTTGGGAGGCATTCTCCTATCCGCCACCTGGGGAGGCACCCGATGGAAGACTAGCAACCCCCGCGGGGGATTAAAAACTATTTGAAGAAACTATTAGGAAAACTCAGCTCAGTCATTTTAGACGTCAAACATTGTAATAGGTGTTGACAGTGTAACAATTTGAAGGAAGAATATTTTATTTGCTAATATCTATGAAATAAGCTCTTCGATATTTTCAGTTTTCCTCATCTTCGTCTAGTTACCGGAGGCGCCCATTATAGTCGCTCGGAAGTAAAAAGAAATGTTGTAACCTTGTAGTGTTGACATTTTGGATTAACGCTAGTTTTAATTGCCCATTATGTCACTGTTACACTATATAAGTGTCTCATCTCTTATTCCACTTATCAGATTTTCTAGTTGAAGCACATAATTCAGTATGGCAACGTTATGTTCAAGAAAAATTATAAGGGATGCTTAAGGTTGTTATTTGCAATAATAGGTGTCATAATTATAAAAGGAGTTTCACAAATAAACAAAATTACTAGTTCTATTTAGGAATTACTTTGTACACTTTGTATACTGCTGAAAACATGTTTTAGTATATCAATAGCTATTAAAATTAAATCAATATGTTAGTTCTATCACAGATAAATGAATGCAGTTTTATAAGAGATAATTGTATATAATATTTCTCATGTTTTATTAACATTATGTGGTATTTGCAGGGATTATTTGTAGCTGTTCTCTACTGTTTTATGAATGGAGAAGTTAAAACTGAGCTTAAACCTCACATCTTCAACATTTTAAGCTATTTTGCGACCCATAGAGTATTCGGAATTTGCTTTCCCTGCCGAGCAAAATTTTTAAGGTTTGTGAACTACTTTCGTCTTATTGAATTATAACCAAATAAATAAGTGAAACCTACGAACTATTGGAACTTGGTTACGGAAATTTTCACATTTCGAGGCAGTGTCAAAAAACAAGCAATACTCATTTTCACATTTTTTAGATCAGCTGTAGGGAGACAATCAGTCTGCACGACTTTATCATATAGTTCTATGTACTTTAATGGAGTTGGTCATAGAAATAGCAAATCAAAATATACTGATAAAGGAAAAGGTCATGGTAAGTTATTCATTGATAAATCTCATTTGTCATTAGTGCAATCTTTATTGAACTACTGCTATCGCAGACTACAGGGGGTTCTGACTAATATCACTTTGCATTTCCTACATAGCGAAAGGCTCTTACTGCTGAGAGCAGTTAAGCTCTCGCATGATCCTGGTACTCGTTACTAATATTGCTGTATTTCATTCCTCAAGATTATTATTAATGAAATTGATGACGAATTTAGGTTAATGGTTATTCAAGAAACTCTTAATGATCTCAACATTTTGTTGTTAGTTCCATATTTCTTTAGATAAATTTGAGTTCTACTATAATAAACTTTATTTGTTTCTGAAACAGGTCATTGCTGCAACGGTACTAAACAAACTGTAATTACAAAGAATGGTACAAAGCATAACCCGTCGCTTACAGGAGATAAATTTCAGGTATTTCATCTTTTACAATTAATTAGTTCCACCAACACATTTTACAAATACATAGCTTAAATGATAGTCGATTTTAACTGAAAAAATTTCTCTCGGTTTATTATTATCAATTTTTATAAAACATACTAAAATAAAGTTGATAATATGAGGTTTTTAAAAGCATATAAATTGATTTTTTGCTTTAATTATGTCATATCTAGATAAGTGTAAATATCTATTTATATACGATTTTAATGTCGCAGCTTAAACGATGTTTAAGCTGCAGATCAAACATTTTCAATTTGAAAGTTACCTACTATTTTATTGCAACTTTTGTTTCGTTGAACATTTAGAAACGGTTTTGTGTTCAGTGAAACGAAAATGTTTAAAAAGGAATTAAACTACAATTACTGGATGAAATTTAATTATATCTCACTACAATAATGTTTACACCAGAGAAATGTGAACAAATTGATAAATAAAGGTTGGCTCCAGAGGTGTGTAAGAGAAATTATAAGTAATCCTAACAAAGTACTCAAAAATTGTGTACTAAGGTGGAAAAACTATTTGGGAAAGATGTAACCCCGAAAGAATTCGTCGGAATTTCCGAAAAAAGAATATGTATAGACGAACTGGTAAAAATAAATTATTTATTAGCCAAAGAAATACATATGTACACTTGGGGGTCGCCATCGAACATATTAATAAGGACTTTTGGGACCAAGTATAATTGTTCCAAACTCAGTTTAAAAAGGAAGATGTATATGGGCGGCATATTTTTATAAGCTACTTGTAGCACAGCTTATTTTTGAATATCAACGTCGCTAATACGAATTCGTAAATTCATTGGTCGAATATCTAGTCGGCACGTATTCACAGTAGGTTGCAAGTCACTTGTCGGTTTCTTTTAAATATTTTATGGGTTTTTGACGAGATGACATATTTGAACTTAGTTTGAAAAAAGTATAATCTATGTTGATGATATAAAAAATGAATCAATTTGACTCCGAAGGAAAATTTCAGTCCGGAAAAAATTTAATTGAAGAACTGATGGAGAAAAAATATCAAATTTACGGTAAAACATCGTGGAGTGAATGCCTTCGGCAGGAGTAGGTAATTTACATTAAAAGGGAATATTTAGCCAGAACCTGTAGATATATTAAGACGGTTGCGAGTGCTCACAAGTTGTATACTTTAATGGTTTTATTACGATAACGAACCAAAAGAAATGTCATATAGGGTTCAAAGTTGGTTGTCAATAAACCAGCTCAGTTGCCAGATTTGGATGTAATCAGTTGACGTTAAAAAATAAACGGTTTTAAAGATTAAAACTAACTTATATACTCCGGAGGCTGTACACACACCGAAATTTCTCCAAAAAATTGGTATATCTGGATTAGGACACGTTATACTACTGGCTCTAGTGAGCTGAAAATCAATAGGGTTCATCTGTAAGATGCTCTGAACAATATTCTATCATAAAATTGGTCACTTTTATGCACTTCGGGGGCTATATCGTGCTCTCAAACCGAAATTTCTCCAAAAATGTAGTGTATCTGGATGTATTGGATCCGTTTTACTGGCTCTGGTGAGCTGGAAATCAACAGGGTTCATCTGTGAGACACTCAGAATAAACTTCAATCATAGAATTGGTGACTTGTATACACCCTGGAGGCTATATCGTGCTAACAAACCGAAATTTCTCCAAGTACCATTGCACCCGTTGTACTGACTCTGGGAAGCTAAAAATCAATATGGTTCATCTGTGAAATGTAATATGTGCTACAATATCAAACAAAAATGAATTAAATGTACAAATTAACGAAAGTTTTAATAATTATTGTCTAGACGTCTACCGGATGTAAGAGGACGAACAAAGTATTATCAAACGTTTTCCATCTTATTTTTTTTTCTTATTGATTCCGTTATCTTCAGTTTCGCTTAATTCATAAACTGTTACATTGAAGTCGCATATAATTAAATATTTATTATCGTATAGATATCGTCGACGATATGACAATAACTGCTTTTTACAGGAGAATTAAGAAAATTACGGAGTTTTGTATGCGGTGACTCTGAAATCTAAAATTTCAATATATTTTATAAAAATATGTTAGTTGTAAGTGTAAATATTTTTCGATCATAATTGGAATACAGATAGCAGATATTGTTTTAATTTTTTACGAACTTAGTAGGTATTGTTATTAACAGTACTACGTATATATCGCACACATCATCAATTAAAAGATTTTCTCCTCGGAGAATTCATTCTCGCAATTATTGGTTTGTTTAACGTTTTCAACTTTGATGCCCAAGCCTTCTACGTTGACTTGGGACTTCATCTTGTTTAATACATCCGCGTACGTTTCGTCGCCAGTTTTAATAAGGAGTGACTCCCTCTCTATTCCCTCCCTTTCCTTCGTCATTTCATCTGCTCTTACTACTATCTTCCGCATGATCCCACCGTTCCTGCATATAAACTAAATTGCTTTTCCTATCTTAATTTTATTTATTCCTTTCCCTATTATAACTTTAACCTCGCCCTTCTCTTGCATTTGCCTGACCATTTCGGTCAGACTTTCAATTGTTTCGTATAGAACCTCCCCTTCATCTTCCCCACTTTCGCCACGTAGTTGTACCACGTTCTTTGGAATCTCGTGCTCTTTATTCTATTTTTGAGGGTATCGCACCCCCCCCTCGGAGCTATCCAGAGAGGTCTTCGCGCAATTTCCTCTTTCTAAAATAATCTCCTCCGCGTTGCCCCTTTTCCATTTCGTTGTTTCGTAGACTTCTTTTTCTCATTTAACATCTTTAATTTTATTATACTCCTTGTATTCTCCCCCTTATTGAGGTCTTTCTTCATTTTCTCTGTTGCCTCCCTTACTCTCTTCCTCTCCTCTATCTCCTTACACTCTTTGCATTGCGCGTGTTGTTGCTCCCCCATCTCCCTTTGGATTATTCTCAACTCCTCCAGAATTCTTCTGAAGTCCACCATATCAAACGAGTCTTGGTGTCCCTCGATTCCTGCCAGCTCCTCCAGCTTTCGCCCGAGTCTTTCCTTAATTCCTTCCTCTTTCCTTCCTTTTTTTCCGTCTGCTTTTCCTCAGGAACATACCCTCTGTTTTCTTTTTTTTTACAACCTGATGATGATCTCATCGGATTGACTTCCCCCCCCCCTTCGGCCTCCTCATTTCCCCCATTTCTTATTGGTGTGGACTGCTTTCTTGCGGCTTCTCTTACTTTTCTTACCATCTCTTCTCTTTCTCTTCTTACCATCTCTTCTCTTTCTCTTCTTTCCATCTTTTCTCTTTCTCTTCTTTCCACCTCTTCTATTCATCTCTTCTTTTTCTCTTCTTTCCCTCTCTTCTGTTTATCTTCTTTCCATCTCTTTCTGGGCTCTACGTAGATACCTCTCGTACTCCACTATTGCTTCGTTCTCCGCTCCCTCATTCCTCTCTTCCTTCTCCCTCTCTTTTTCCTGCTTCCTTGCGGTTTCGCTTCCGCTTCTTTCCAACGCTTTTTTAGTTCTGTGCTGTTCCAAGAGACTCTCCTCATACTTCCTTCTTTCTTCGTCCTCCCCTCTCTCGTTCCTCTCCACCTTCTCTATTCCTTTTTGCTTTGTTATATTCCTTTTCATACTACATCCCACGAGTGCGCCCTTACCTCGCTAAGGCTAGTTACTCTGGGAGATCGCCAGGTATCCCAGAGGCACCGTTTCTGACTGCGTTTCGTGCAACTATTCAACCCTGGCCACGGTGGCTAACAAAAAGGATTACGGATTCTTTCATCGGGATTTACTCCTCTAGAATTTTCCCACGGTTGCCTCCGGGCGCAGGTTTGCCAACGGGCCAGCCCACATAGCTGCCTCCCCTATGTGTGGCCGAGGAATTGAAATGATGTTCCGGGGTATAAGGGAACTGTTTTCTTAGAAGGACGAAGAAAGGAGCAAAAGACAGAAAAAAAGAAGTTAAAAGAGATGGTTGGCAAAAGGAAAGGGAAAGAAGTAGCAAGAGTTCCAAAAGTGATGAAAAGCCTGTTAAAATATTGTTAGAAAAGAAAAAAGAAGAGAAGATTCTATAAGAGATAGTGAAGGGTTTAATAGGCTGAAAAGGACATGACAGTCCTGTAGACAGTCACTACACCTCCCCTTGACTGATAGATGATCAGCAGAGGCGGGAAGGTCGGCGACGATGATTTTTAGTCGGGTTTACTCCTCTATCCCCTTTGATCCGCGGGCGATTATTCAGAACGAATCGTTCCTATTCATCACCTATCCCCGACGTTGGTCGGTCGTGCCTCCCCAGGAAACTCGCATGGAAGATTAGGGGTGGATCACTTCCAGCCTCCTCCATCCGACCCCAGACCCCCCCCCCCACGGAAACGGAAAGATAAACAACCTAACCTAATCCAATAGTTAAAAGTTAAATACATTTTTCACTAGAAATTTTGAGTTACTACCTTTTTGTATCAAAGGCTTCAATTGTTTAAAGTATTAAGAAGAAGTGAAACCTTAAGATTAATAAAAGGTTTAGAACTATATTAAAAAATTGAACATACTTTAGAGATATTTATTATGGGAGTTCCAGCTTCTGCTTCTTGCTTAAAAAACTTTAATACAATGTTTATTAATTTCACGACTTTGACCTGTTAAAACTTTATTTTTCACCTTACTTTTAAACGACATTTTGTTTGGCTAAATCACTTTTCAATAATATACAAACTAAAATATTTTCAACTTTTGTCCGAGACTATACCAACGTTTAGAAGTGCATGAAAACAATTTACAAATGAGCTCTCTTCATTTACTAGGCAGTGGGGCTGGCTAATATACCGCGCATCAAAATCCCAGGGGTCTTCCTACGTTTGCCAAGCACTACTGAGTTTTTCATTAATAAGCAAAGTACAATATTTTATTTTTTTGGCAAAATTATTTTTCAAGATTGTGGAAAAAACATATTTAGCACTGGTGAGCATATCTTTTTCTCACTTATTTAGTCGCTTCGCTCGTGCCGGCAAGTTCTGGACGCGTGAGAAAAAGACGTACTTTGCTCACGTTTACTATTTTCTTCCAATTGATATAAACGAATACTTTTTTCTTTTCAGGCTGAAACGTCTCTTTGTATAGATCCGCGGCCTGATAAAGGCATTGAGCCATGTGCAACCGATGAAGAAATCTGCATGTTAACAAGGACTTGTTAAAATATTTTTGTCGAACTATTTAACTATCTTACAGGGTGTCTAATTTTAAACTTATTAAATAAGTCTTCGACTAACGAAACATTATAAGTTTTGTGATGTGTCGTCATGTCAATTTGATGGTGAGAGAAAAAGAAGTAACAAATATCACTTGACTGTTGTATAACTAGTACATCTAAAATGCGTAAAACTATTTTCTAAAAATGTATATTTTTTACAAGTATCTGCAGGTACTGGCGGAGAATTGACAAAAGAAACAACATAGGGTTAAAAATAATTTGAAACAGAACTAAACTTTACTAGATGTGTTGTATATTAGAAAAATATAAAAATAACTAAGTATTGTTATATTTTATTCCGCAAAAGTTACATGACTATAATTGCGTACATATATATTTCGTAAAATGTGAAGAAAAGTCCAATATAAGCGTATACGTATAAATAATAGTAATTTATGCAACAAGTGCATAAAGTGGTACTTTTTTCACGAATGGAAAAAAAGGCAATTCCATGAGTGAAAAAAGACACTTTATGCACATGTTGCATACATTATTTTTTCTACAGCCCTAAATAAAAAAATAAAATGCAAATAGAAATTTTGGATATTTTAATTAAGCTCCTTTGGTAAATTACAATTATATGTATTCTAAGTTTCATGAAAGTTCATCCTCGATGCCCAGCCAAGTATCATAGAAGTCCATCCTCGATGTC
Organism: Galeruca laticollis; assembly: GCA_963921935.1. Lineage (NCBI taxonomy): Eukaryota > Metazoa > Arthropoda > Insecta > Coleoptera > Chrysomelidae > Galeruca > Galeruca laticollis. The sequence goes on from OY998177.1 coordinate 207,989,518, forward strand.
CAGCCAAGTATCTTAGAAGTCCATCCTCGATGCCCAGCCAAGTTTCACTGTGTTATCTTATGGAAGGCGTGAAATAAAGTTAACGTTATGGCACTTTTTTTAACGCTTTTTTACTTTTTTTCACTCTAACCATAAACAACCACTTTAAGCGCTACAAACCGATGAAATACAAGGTACTTAAAGATAGGGCGTAGAGAAAATATATTTTTCTGTTGGTCACCTTCATAGGTTTTTAAGCGCTCCCATGATAAATTTCTTATTTCACAAATAAATACATATGACAATTTTATGTTTCCGATAAATATATTTTTATTTGTATTTTTGCATAGCAAGTTGCGTATTTTTATTACCTACTGAAACATGAATTTTTCGAAAACTTCATTTTTAAAAGAGCTCTATTCCTATTTGGATATTTCAGAGCAACGATAACTTAGCAAATGACATAACTGTTAAGACGCAGTTTGTATTTGTAATTTGGCCAAGTAAACGTAGTAATATATTCACAGCCTTTACTTTGTAAAAATGGTTTTTACATTTGTAACGGAATACAGGGTGTGGGGCGAAGAGTTTAGATTAAAAGTGATGGTGGATATAGTTATGTTAAAATCTCAAATTATTAAGTTGCAGGTTGTGGGTTCAAATGTTATAAACGGAGCACTTCCGGATATACCGGAAGTAGGCTCCATCTTGCTTATTTTAAATAGCAACTGGCATTTTTTGTTCCATTTTCAAATTCTCCATTTTAAATAAAGTTCGTGTGAGATGTGCAGGGACGTCGGACGAAAAGATAGCTGAAAAATGTGCTAAAACCGAACAAGCCTGCCAAATGTACTTGGAAAAAAAGAAAACTGTGGGAAAAAATGGTATTGATGAAAACCAAATAGAAAGTTCACTGGTGATGCACGAACCAGGATTAAGGTCTTCCAGTAATAGTGACCAAGAAAGAAAATATTTAATAGCGTTGGGGCCACATCAGCCTCATTTAAACTACTTCCCAAGTGATGGAAAAAATCGCTTTAATGTAAACTGGTACCAGGAATACGAATTCTTGGAGTACAGTACAGTTAAAGATGCAATTTTCTGTTTTGTATGTATTTTATTTCCAAACGGCGTCGGAAGAAAAAGAGCAGATGGTACATGGATAACTGAAGGTGTTAAAAACTGGGGGGAAATGAAAAGAGCTGGATTAAATAAGCAATGAAAACTTAGTCAGCATTTTACGTCTATTGCCCACAAATCCGCTCTTGTAGACCATTGTAATTTTATCGATCAATCAGGGCAAGTTGATGTTCTTTTGAGTGCCGAAAAAAGAAATTTTCTTATTGAAGAACAACGATTTTTGGCTCAGAACACATTAATAGTAGAAATTTTGTTTGGTGTAGTTAAACCAGGGCATTTCAGGGCTTCGTCTTTAGGGTCACCGATAATGACCATGGAAATTTTACTGAAATGGTACACCTCGTAGCCCACATAATGCTGTTTTAAAAAAGATGGCTAGATGATACGAAAATGAGACCTTATCACGTTAATTACTTGAGTGCTCAGTCCCAAAACGAGATTATATCTTTGAAAGGAGATCATCTTTAAAAAAAATTGTGTCAGAAATAAAGAGTTCCCCGTTCTTTACAATGGCAGACCATACTCCAGATGCATCCAATAAAGATATTATATCAATAGTTGTCCGGTATGTCGATGTAAAAGGAAAACCACAGAGCGACTGTTATCCATTGCTGAAACCCATGACAAAAGCGGAGAAGGTACAGCAAATGACATAATAAATAACCTTAACCTACATAAAGTTGACTCGTCAAAATTAGCTTTTCAAAGTTACGACTTTACTTCATCAATGTCGGGAAAATTTAAAGGTTCACAAAAAAATGTTTTCGAACTCATAGGTTATTCCGTTCCATATATACCTTGCCAGGCTCATAGAACAAACATAACTCTAGAGTATAGTTGTGCAGCCAGTACCATAGTTTCGGAAACATTTAATATATTGGAAGAGTTATATGCTTTTTTTAGTTCTAGTTCAAAGAGAGCTGAAAGACTTAAAAGTAAACTTCAAGTAGTTGAAAATGCTATTGGTCTAAAAAATGTATCAATGACACGACGGACAGTACGCGCGAAAACTTTACGAGCTATTAACATATCATATGAAGAAATATGTGAAGTTCTTGGTGATATAATAGAAGATACTTCCTTAGACCAAAAAACAAAAGCCAAAGCGTTGGGATTACGCAATCGGATACTTTCTCTCGATTTTTTAATCTGTATATTGTTTTAAAAAAATGTTTTATAAAATGGAAATAATTACGGAACTTCTAGAAAAACAGAACTTTAATGGTATCACTCTTTAGAGGTAACCCGATCAACAATTTCCATTCTTTCTGATATAAGGTCAAATTCATCGGAAATAAATAATCTTATAGACTCTGCTGTATGCAGGGCTAAAAACATGGGTCTAAATCCAGATGAAGATTTTTTCAGACATCATTGAAGAAGGTTGGTTCCAAAGCGAATTGATGAAAATCGGGACAATTTATGTGAAAACTCATTGCATTCGCTTTACCGAAAGAAGTTTTCAACGGTATTAGATACACTTATAATCTTTATGACCGTGATAACAACGATAACCCCCCTAGCAGCAATTTTTTAATTTCCCTTACACAAAACTAACCTTAATTTATTAAATACTGAAAAAGCTGTTTCCATGTTTTATCCAAATCACAGACCCGAAATAGACAGTTTGCAGTCACAGCTTGAAATTCTGTTTGATTTTTGCATAAAGGATAACTACAATGGAGAAGGTGATGGAAGTGGCACATAAATTTAACAAGGTTTTACCGCAAGCTCTAAAGTTATGTCAGTTAGTGTTACAAACACAATAAAACTTCGAATATTCAACTCCCGTTAAATGAGTGTATTCTGAAAATATTAACCTTTCTGGATGTATCATTGACTCAAACCTTACATGGGACATACACATAAACAATTTGATCCCACAACGTCATTCCTGACTAAATCTGTTAAGAGTAATCGCACATCACTTCTGGGGTGGCCGATACTACAATACTTTTAAATCTTTACAAAACACTGATCAGAAGCAAACTGAAATACGGAGCAATATACTATGATTCTACCAGCAACTCATTACTACACAAATTAGATGCAATCCAAAGTACTTGCACTGCGTATTGCAGCATTCGGCATCAGTTCAGTTAGCAACCTCCAAACTCTAGCAGCTGATCCTCCCTTAAAACTTCGTAGAGAAATGCTGTCCTTGAACTAGTTGTAAGGCTACGAACTACTGAGAATAACCCTTTGCCTTCACTCTTGAAAGCCACTTATCAATATTATCCCTATCAAAATATTTTGCCCAAAAAATCTTCCCTTTCATGAAAAAATTAAACGCCGAAACTACAGACTAGAGTTCAATCCTAATAAGCAGCATATTATACCCATTACTCCGCCATGGAAACTGTCTATTCCTAAAATGGATTTTTCCCTACAAATATATCCCAAACATTCCTACTCCCAATCAATTATCAAAGCAAAATATCTGGAAACGATATCACAATTTCAAGTCTATAAATTTATTCTCACCGATGTATCAAAGAATCAGGATGGAGTAGCTGCAGCTGCCTATTATGACAAAAACTCAGTAGCTGTGAAACTTGAAAAAGAATGCAGCATATTCAATGACGAGCTGTGCGCTATTAAGGAAGCTCTAAGATATTGCAGATATATTGATTCTAATGTACTCCTTGTTACCGACTCATTAAGTGTTCTATACGGATTGAAGCCCAATCACACCCTCAAATCAAAAATTAAAGAAGATTTACAGAATCTGCTAATGAGAAACAAAGAAAAGAAAATTTCTCTGGGTGCCATGACATGCAGGAATCGAAGACAATTGAGAGTGGACCGAATAGCCAATAATTCAATTTCCAATCTAACTATTTATACTTCCCCCTTAACTCCGCCAACAGACATAAAAATTACCATTAAGGACCATATTTATATAACACCTTGCAGCAATTGTGGAACGTAAGCAACTCAAAACTTGAAGAAATCAAACCTCGAGTGAGATCTAAGCTACCTATTTCACGGCGAAAGAAACCAAATTGTAATCAACTGCCCCCGTATTGACCATACATCGCTAACGCATCTACATTTCATCACCAAAGAAGAACCACCAAGGTGTAATTGTAATACACCACTTTATTCTAGCTATATTCTAACAATCTGCCCACAGTACCATCAAGGCAGAACGACGGCACAATTACCAGAACAAATTGAAGATTCCCTAGTTTTAAAAGTGGACAATGTGATAAACTTCCTCAAGAACACTAACCTGTTTAATAAAATTTAAATTATGCTTGTATTCAATGTATTGTATTTGTTTCTTATTACATTAAGCTCCTGCTAATAACCCCTAGCGGTTGAAGCGGTAAATAAAGAAAAAAAGATATCGATATTTATGGTGAATTTGGATTTAGAATTTTAAAAAATTCAAAATATCTCGAAAATACTTCATTTTTAGTAGAGCAGAATTTAAAAATAAAGTAAGCAAGGAGTCTACTTCCGGTATAATCGGAAGTGCTCCATTTGTAATATTATATTTCAGCTCAGCGCCATCCTACACCATACAACTTAATAATTTCAGATTTTCAACTCTATCCGCCATTACTTTTAACCAAAATTCTTCGCGCCACACCCTGTCCATTTTTCTTTTATTTGCACTTACAAACATGAGTTACTCCTGTTTTATTTAAAAGTTAAAATTCACTAAAGAAGAAAAGCAAAACTTCTGAGAACTATGATTTGCACTTTTGTTATTCTTAACATGTTCAAAAATTGAATATTCTGAGTTTATAAAATTTTAAGATTTTATTCCGTTTTAACTGGATTAAACAATTAGTCCTTCAACAATGGTTGTTAATGTAAACATCAAACACATGTTAATATAAACTTCAAAATATTTGAAAACAGAACTTTAAAGTGCGTGCTTTTAGTGCATTTGTTTATGAATATTTCGATAACTACTAGAACATATTTGAGGAGCAATTCCGTATTGTAAATATATTTATTAAAAATAATTCAACCTGAGTGATGGGGTAAGTTTATACATACGGCATATTAACTTACTACTAATTTATTTATACACTGTATATTCTCTTCTACTTAATTTATTTACATACTTAATTAATAATTTATATTAAATACTATCCTACTTTCACTGACTTCTAATGTACTATGTATGTGAATGGGGTCAATAAACCATCTATCTATCTATCTATATTTTAAAATTGTCATATTTTCATCAATATTTTCATCAATATTTTTACTTTATGAAATGTATGTCTGTATTTATGTAAAATTTTTACTTTCTATTATTTTTATTATATTTCAAATTTGTCATATACAACACTATACAATCTTTAATATTTTTAGTTGGTAAAATGTATTCATATGTACTACTTTCACTGACTTCTAATGTACTATGTATGTGAATGGGGTCAATAAACCATCTATCTATCTATCTATCTATCCACTTTTTATATTCACGTCTATTCACTACCTGATTAAACTGTAGACTGAACTCACGGTTCGCAGGTAGTCGCTTATATATTAAAACCTTTTCTGCAACATTTGGATTCCTGAAATTTCTAGATTGCGGCTCCAACAAACGATCGACCTTGTTAAAAGTTCCCCGATAAAAACAATCACACAAAAAACAGTCCTGAGAAATCCCGTGCGCTCTCGTCAACATTTAAACCTTAGATATTGTATTAGACAGGGCCAGGGGCTACAATAATATGCGATATCGTAACTATATTATTATTTATTTTGACCGGAGCATAATAAACAGTTATTAATATCATGGGCGTAGCCAGCGAAGGGCAGGGAGGGCCAGCTGCCCCCCCCCCCACTGGAAGCAAAAATAAATTAAATAATTTTCAAATTTTAATAAACAAAAAATTAAAACTAAAATATACATATTTTTCTGTTCTTCATATTTTTTTTGTTATCTGTTTTATATATTATGTTTGTTGTTGTGGTCGTTTGGTTGCTTTTATGAACATTTTAAAATTAATTAATAAGCTCTAATAAATAAAATTATTCTCGTGTCCTTTGTCACTAAGGTATATTTCATCTGCAAAAAACAAAGCTGTTTGAAAAACGGACATAGTGCTAAATATATATTAATAGCGTTTTCGATATATGCATTGGTGCACACCAAAATTGTCCCACACCAGAATTGGATAAAAAGGAGTGTTCGATTTACTCTCAGGATACGTCAATTTTTAGTATTCGATTGAACCACTTAAAAGTCGGACATTTTTGAGAAAATTTGTAAAAAAATTGTCACTTCCTTTTTGTTTTCATTTAACTACATTTTTTAATCCTATTAATTAATTAAAATAAATTTACTCAATAAGTAGTTTTAGTGTGAAATATTTTGAAACATTCAATACACAATCCTACATCAGAATCCGAAGTAAATACTCTTATTGAGTTGGTGTGTAAGTGCTCTTGTCTAGCGACAGTGTCCTATTTAATAGTGTAACGAAACGCCACTGGTTTTCTTCGAGTTCGAGGAAATCGAGATACAAGTGAGGAATATACGGGAACCGGCGATGCGAATGTTCTGGCAATTTCTAGGCTCAAAAGGGTATATAAAGTTAGTTGCCTATCCGGCGCGAAGACAGACAGTACAGTACATAATGGATACGAAGATTCATACGGCGAATAGAAAGCGAGGCACGAGAAACAAGGGGAAAAATCCGTAACAATAGTTTTACCACAGAATAAAGAGACCGAAAATACAATATGGATACAAGAAATTAGTTACAAAAAGGTAAGTTAAATAATTTCAGTAGAAAATTAAATTTTTAATTAAAACTTTAGAGTCATTCCATTAGAAATGGTTCAAAAATTGGAAAATTGGTTGCTCGACCAGCACCAAATAAAACAAAACTACCATGTAATGATAGGTTATAATGTAGATATGTTATATCCGATGTTAATTTTTTTTAAATTATTTTTTTTAGTTGTCGGCCGTTTTTGTATCGCAACGTTTGGAAAAAAATTCAATTGCTGCCCTTCACAAAATTGCCAATTGCTCTTTGCTTGTATCTTTGTGAAACAATTTTTATTTGCTTTGGCAAAAGATTTTGTGCATTATTATTATAATTTTATATATTTTTCATTATTATGATGCCGACTTTTTTGCCTTCTAATCTAATTATAACAAAAATTACAATAATGCACTGATTTTGACAGCTGATATCTCAAATGGAACTAAATATAAAAACTTGAAATTTTCACATATTAAAGATCAAACAGCACTTCAGACGTGCTATTAATTTCCTTTTGTGTTTTTAATCTAGAGAAAAAATATTAACATCAGATATAGTATATCCACGCCACATTATAAGCTATCATTACATGGTACTTTTGTTTTATACTAATTTTTATACTAGGGACTAAGAACAAGAATGATATTAGGTTATTATTTTTAGGTCAAAAATCTCTAAAACAGAAAAAAGTTCATGATGACAGTGTGGAAGTGGAATCAATGATTGTGATGAAGATGAAAATAAAATGGTCGGAGCATCAAAATCGGAATCTATTTTTGAAGGAGGCTCAAGTAGTTCTTCAAATCTACATGAAGCTATCTCTGGAACTGGGACCTCTAAACAAACTGAAGAACGCGATGGCTACCTTGAAAATGACATTGGTCGTTATGTTAGTTGTGCCAATAACTTGCCTTCTGAAAAAAAGAAGGAATTGTTGACAAACCCTTGGATTCCATCATCCAATTACGATTTTGCTTCTGATGGCATTCACTTGAAAAGAAAATTTAACCATCGCTGGTTAGATCAATATACTCCATGGCTAGTGTACTCAAGTCGTTTGAAAGGTGCTCTATGTTTGTATTGTGTTTTATTTCCGCCAAGAATTGCTACAGTTAAACGAGTTTTGGGGTCATTTATGGAGAGGCCTTACATGAAGTTTAAGGATGTACATGAAGATTATAGAAAGCACGTTGGCAGCCATTACCACAAATCTTCAACAGCTGCTGCAAAAGCATTTCTTGAAAATGTTCCTGTTAATTTCCAGTTGCAAATGGGGTACCATAAGACGATTGAAGAAAATAAACAAATATTGTCAGCAATTATTTCATGCATAATATTTTGTGGAATTCATGATTTGCCGCTTAGAGGAAAAGAAGGAAATGAGGGAGTTTTCTTTGGCCTTTTAAATTTGAGGATTGACTCTGGTGATGAGAAGCTAAAGAGCCACTTGGATAAATGTCAAAAAACGCAATCTATACCTCACCAACAATTCAAAATGAGATCATACAATTATGCGGTGAAGTTATCAAAGAAAAAATAATCGAAGATTGTAAACGGGCAAAAGCTTATGCTGTAATGGCTGATGAAACAGCAGATATCGCTGGAAAATAGCAGCTTTCTATTGGATTGAGGTTCTATGATGAAAGCCAAAAAATAATCAGGGAAAAATTTGTAGGCTACAGCCAATTCAAAGTTTTTTAGAAGATAATAATTTTTCCGCCGATAATTTTGTGGGATTCGGATTTGTCGGTGGCCGGCAAAGAAGGTGGTGTACAGGCCATTCTTAACAAAAAATACGCTAAAACTTAATTTTTCCATTGCTCCAGCCACAGACTAAATCTTGTGGTCAATGATACTAGCAAGTTACCAGAAATAAGAAACACAATTGCAACGGTTAAAGACACAATAACCTTCTTTCGTGAATCGCCAGCTCGTAGGAAATCGGTTCCAAATATTTCAAGGTTCTGTGAGACCAGATGGTCGGAAAAATATAAGAGCATAATAAAAATTTCAGAAAGCTTCACTGACATTGTTAAAGCACTAGAACATCACTAGAAGGAAGCTATGCAACAAGAAAATCTGCCTACCAATTGCACTGTGCAGTTACTAAACCAATATTCATCTTAGGCTTAAACATAAGTACAAGATACTCTGCAATTTTGGAGCCCGTTGTAAACGTTTTACAAGGTAAAAGTATGGTTATGGTGAAGAAACATATTGAAGTTATTCTAGATGTAATCAAAGAATATCGACAAGATGTCGAAAATGTTTCTTATGATTTATTTAAAAAATCACTTGATATCGCAGAGAAAGTAGGGGTTGAGTTGCCAGTACCACGAGTCACTCAAAAGCAAGTACACAGAAGTAATCCACCATCTGACTGCAATTGAATACTGGAAGCAGTCAATAATCTTCCCCCATCTTGATTCTTTAACTTCGTCTTTGGGTGTTAGATTCTCCAACGAAAATACACCTGCTTTTGCTTTAACTTATCCTTATCCTTCAAGCATGCTCAAAATGGCTTCAAAAGATTTCAAAGATAACGAAGAATCTTTCATGGAATTTTATGTTGGGTGATGTCTCTGCAGAATTAGATTTGTGGTACAATATGTGGAAGAAAAACAATTTAGCAGAAGACAAATTAAAGGACATTGAAGTGGCTTGAAGCCAATGTTTTTTCCCTGCAACAATGCACGCACTGCTAATATTAAGTGCTTTCCCATCCACTACTGCTACCGTGGAGAGGTCGTTCAGTACCTTACGAAGGGTAAAAACCTGGCTCAGGAGTACAATGGGTGATGACAGACTCACTGGGTTGTGTTTGATGAGTGTGAATCGAAAGTTTTTTAAGGAAAATCAGGACTGCATAGTGAAGAAAGTTTTGGATAAATTTATCTTAAACCCAAGAAAAATGTTATAGTTTAATTTAAGTATAATTAAAATCTCAAAGTTTTGTTTTAATTTGCCTTTTCTTTTTATCCTAAAATTTTACATTTTGGACGACCATGGACCATGATTTGCCCCCCCCCCCCCTCCCGTTTTATAAATCCTGGCTACGCCTTTGATTAATATACCTATGTGGGTGTTCTTGTGTACTGCACTCTATTTTATATGTTTCTAGTGTTATTTTATTAATTCGTATAACTTTATTATTATTTTTGTATTAATCATGCATCCTGACTTCTTAAAGCACTTTTGATGTTATAAACAATTTAAATAAGGGAAAATATTTTGAGATACTGAACATTCATATGAACAGCTAAACATTGTGTGTAAACTTAAACTTGTAAACTTATTCAATTTATGCTATTTTTACCTCTTTTATCCTATTATTGATTTTTACTAATAATATATATCTTAAAACAGATTTTGATATATAACCATATTCACTTCATTATTTCAATAAAGTGTTTGTTGATCGTAAATATATACTCAAACCGCTTTTTATATGGAACACCGTTTGGGTTGACACTGATAGTCAAAACAATTTAGTTCGCAGAATTTTGAATAGTGGCACTATTGTTCTTGTATAAAAAATTATTTGTATTATTGTAAGTATTAATTTAATAGGAAAAAGACTCAAGCGTTTACTGTAAATATAAAATATAGGGTACGATAGCATGACATTGAAAAACATTCGAACTATACCTAAACTCTCCCATAGTAAATTTATCAGGAGCTTTCCATTAAGTAACAATCTTATTATTTGATATAAAATACCTAATGTAATGTAATACGATTTGAAAAAGAATAGGTACGATTATAATAGATAGTAATAAACCTTTGGAAAGTACATTTGACAATCCAAAAACTTCCCGAAGTTTTGAAAAGATATTTATGAAATAAGAAGGAAATTCAGATGGTGTGAAAATTAAAGATTTCATTAATGATAATTGAGATTAAAGAAGCCGATCAACTGGCAAAAAAACAAGATTATCGACATCATTCTATTATCATTTTATCACCTATATATTTTCCAACGGTCATATCCCAGTTAAGAAAAGTGATCAATTACAACAAACCAACAATGGAAAAATTATGGAATCAAATATTTATATTTAATGTGATAAGAATTTATATATGGTTTAATAGTTTGTGGCTATTCATTACATGTATTTCTCAACTTAACAATTGATTGAAGAATTTTCACCAAAAATATTCCTGAAACCATGGCACATGTTGTAAAAACTCTACTTTCCGATTTCACGTTGGTATCCTTCCCCATCTTTTGTTCTTTATTATTTTGTTCCGTATCAACCTGTCTTAAGTTGTTCATCCTACCAATATGTTACTTCTAAAACCTCCCTCAATATTTTAAGACACAAATAATAATTTGTCTTTTTAGAATAACTTTAGTCTACTTCTCTAAACCAGATCACTTTGAATGGATTACTTATTTGGGCATTAAACGAAATAATTTTTAAAATTGTAAAAATAACATAAGTGGAATTTCTCTTAGAACGCCTGGAATACTGTTGGTAGAGTTGAATTAAATTTTATATTTTGAATGTTTTTTGTTAAAAATAATGTGATATTAATATAATAGGAAATAAGTTAAGTAAGGTAATAGGAATATTCACAATTATGTAAATATTTCAGTGTATTGAATGTATCATTCTTATTTATTGACTTTCAGTATTTTTATACTAAAAGATCAACCACTTTCACAAAAATAAAATCGCAATGTAATTATATTTACTAATATCTATTTATAAACGTGAAAAATTTCTGTTTGGTGTTTTAAGAATAAAGATGTTTTATTAACAATGTAATTTCTTTTCTGGCAAACTCCGTCCATCAACCTCATTATACCGATATTAGACCATATTCTTTGTCTGTTTCTACCAAGTGGCTAACTATAGTTGAAAAGTTATAACGAGAAAACGTTAACCCTCAAGGCTCGCTATAGACGTGTGTGTTGTCTCACGCAGTGCAACCCGTGCTCGCTAGTCGACTAGCTTCGAGTCGAAGAAGGGGTGAATTCTTCAAAAATTTATCAAGTGCACAGAAAGGGTGCCAGAGAAGTTTTGGCAAGCACCCAAGACCTCTTAAGTTAGCCCACATTCTTCAGTGGGTTAACAACACTAAGTACACACTCCAAAAAGTTAAACTGATAGGAAAGTTATCGTTAAAAATAAAAGTCAGCAAGTATCCCCTGTTTGAAGATTAATAATCACTTTGGACCATATGTCTCTTTTCAAAACATGATTGTTACAAAATTTACAACAACAAAAATGATACTATTGACACCTGAACCCAGCTGAAGGCTGTAGATTCAGTATGCAGTTAGGCTGAAGGCCGAAATCTACAAAAACTTAAAACGCAACTAAATTATCAGTTACAAGTTACAATTTAAATAACTGACAAGCAGGTTCTATAATACCTGAGTAGAGCTGAAGGCTACTAACTCAGGATGCAGAAGAGCTGAGGGCCCCAATCTACACCGTTGCCTCAGATTACAATTACAGGAAAAGGAACAAATGGTTAATGTACAATTTCTCAAATACAGTGAAAACCTATCACCTAAACTATAATCTGTGGGTTCACACCTCCGCAATATATACGAATATAAAAATATATAAATGCATATGCATATAAATAAATCAGCGAACGAGCTTAGCGATGCGCAAAAAATAAAAATAAATTGAAATTATGTACGGTGCAAAATTAGTTACATAAAATCGTCAAAGTTCGAAAAATAATATCTAAATAGCGCAGCACCCCCGTACGTACCGTGGTCTACCTAGCGTTTAGAGCCAACAACTCAATATTTTAAATAATAAATATATGTTTACAATTTTATATACATAAGTGAGAATGAATTTATATTAATTGCCGCAAAAAATGAGAAAATAAAAACCACACGTAAAAATTTTGTGAAATTTGACTGACGAAATTTAAATGCATAAAAAAATAATAGGAAAATGACTATTACGTGTGATTTTTCCTTCTTCAGAACAGCAGTTGAAGTCGCATCAAAATATTCCAGCCTTCCTGGTTACTGGCCTGGCTGACTTCGCAGGCTTCAATCACTGAATAAAATCCAAAATTTAAAACCCCCCTTGATAACGAGTCCCTCTCACGAGGCCGTCAACTGAAATCTCCACGTGATTTTTAATTCCAACAAATTTACTGCGACTCACTGGCCATCGACACACGCCGGCTCAGCAAATAATCGGGTCAGACCTTCCAGATGCCGTATTAGACGGTATTTTCTTTCCCTATATAGAATTATTGTACTTTTCCAACGTTATGGCTCCAGAGCACGTCCGAATTTTCTTAAAAGACTTCCCAGTGTTCACAATGACGACCACGTCGGCAGGCATACCAATATTAAATGAACGACAGATGGGCGCTTGTTCGCGTTACAAAGTACCCTGGCAAATCTTCCAATAGATGTTTTGTAAGAATACTTTACACATGTCAACCCCATTAGCAAGTTACCATTGCTGTTAGTTTCTAACAGAATATAAACAAGTAAATTTATACTCAGTGACATTGAAACCCAAAAACACAGTAAAAATTATTTCGGTAATATTTATCATACACATAAGGGAGTTTGTGAAATGGAGCATTCATTCATTCATTCATTCGATTGGGTTGTGCTCAACTTCCCGGGCACTTGACCTAAGTCATTGTACCGTTCCCAATATTGTCTTCTCTTCCACTCCAAAAGTTTCGTGTCCTCGATATATGCCAGTAGCTTATTTGGAGGTATTTTGAGTAGTTTTGATGGTTGTATTATTTCCTTTCCAAAATGCTTCTGCCCGAGTCCTTGTAAGTTCCTACACAAGGAGAGCATATAAATAGGCGCTTCATCCTTTAGTTCGAATTTCCTACAAATAGGTTCACTGATTTTCCCATTTTGTATAAATGTTTCCTTCGGGTACAATATCCAGTAACCAAATCGGTAACTGTCTTCAAATGTCTCTTGCTCAGTTTCAATAAACTGTCTGAAGTTGATCTTCTGTCAACCTCCATTTGATTTGGTATTCATTGTCTAGCCAGTTCCGGATTTCCCCTCTTATGTAATACTTTGTGCTTCCACAGAACGGTTCCGGAGCTATGAAGTCTCCTTTAGTACCTTGTTTAGATAGCTGGTCTGCCAATTTATTACCTACAATCACTTCATGTCTCGGCACCCATACTACACTGTGTTGTCTCTTGCCAGCTTGTTAAGGGACTCTTTACAGTTTTTAACCAGTCTAGATTTCGTGGATGGATTACTGATAGCTTTAAGAAGAGCCTGGCTGTCAGTATATATTTTTATTCTTTGTCCGGTATAACCTCTCTTGATGTTTTCATCAATTCAGGTTATAGCAGCAATTCTTTCTGCCTGAAATACAGACGTATAACTACCAAGACTGAAGAACATTTTCTTCCTAGGTACATTTATACCAACCCCAGTGCCGTGGTTCGATTTAGAGCGATCAGTGAACCAGATTATGTCTCCAGGATTTCCCGAGTGCATCACCTGTTGTCTAGATGGAATAATGATATTCACTCGCTCAGTGAATATATTCTCTGGTATCATACTATCCAGACCCATTTGAAAGTTCGGTTCATCTAGTATTGTCCCAGTCCACATGCCTCTCGATTTCAGTCTGAGGATCGCCATCATTGCCTCTGCCTTAACAAAAAGTTCCAGAGGAGGAAGGTCTATAAGTACTTCCATTGATGACGCCCTCCTGCTGTTCATTGCCCTGGTAATACCGAGGAGAGCTTGTGTTTGGATTGTAGTTAATTTATTCTCCACTGAGGATACTTCTGTCCTTCTCCACCAGACTATCGTTCCATAGGTGAACGTTGGTCTAATTACTGTTGTGTAATGCCAGTGTACCACCTCAGGTCGTATTCCCCAGGTTTTGCCCATAACTCTTTTGCAATGCCAGAACAGCCTGGTTGCCCTGGTAGTCGTATTTTCCAGGTGTGCCCTCCAATTCAATCTAGAATCGAGTGGCACTCCCATATATTTCACCTCTAGATATTTCTAGTTTTTCTCCGAACAGTTGTACTCTGCCCTGCGGAAGAGCTCTTCTATTCGTAAAAGCAATTAGTTTGGTTTTCTTTGGGTTGACTGTAAGGTCATCTTTAAGGCACTAGTCTTCCACAATTCCTAGTGCATCTTATAAGATATTCGGGACTGTTAGTCCGGGAAAGAAAGGAAATTAAAGGGAAAAGTTATCCGTACATTATTTCTAATTTTTTAATAAAAGTACATCCCCCCACCAATTTTTCCTAGTTCGTCTAATAAATTCCACTGACGCTTGCGACGGAGCTTGCAAGCACAGCTTGAAACACGTAAAATTCGGGTGTTTTATGCTCCTGACATTCCTGGATGTGCTTGTATAAAAAAATTGTAAAGGTAAAAAATGTAGAAAATTTTTGCTCTAAAAGGTGAGGTAATTCGATTTTCCAAAAAAAAATTTCCGTCTTTAAATTTTCCAGCATTTGAATATTTTTTCGAAAACTACATTTTCAATTGGCAATTATGAATAAAATAACAATATCGAGATCAAAACATGGATAAACATAGAGGGCAAACGTCTAAAAATTTACGTTTTTTCAGATTTGGAAAATTCAAAATGGCGGCCGCTCAAAATGGAATTACATTTTTTTTCAATCGACTCCAAAGTTATGAACATTAATGATATCGAGACGCGGTTGATTGCAATCGATAGAGTGAAAGTTATATTTTTATAAATAAAACAAACACATTTACCGAAAAAAAAAATTTATCTCGTTTTTTCTATTTTTTCCTTTGATAAATGTAATAATAATATCTTTTTGCATCATGAGTATCTTTGTCTTTGAAAGACGCGTATTTTAAAAAAAAATTCCAGATACAATTAGTAGAAGCTGAGATAAACAAGTGCAAACTCTGTTCGATACTGTGACAATATTAATTAAAATTTTCAAATTTTGACCGTTTCGCTCGATTGCTGAATCTCTATTTGAGGGCAACTTTTCATTTTTCTCCAGTCAATGGGTACATTCGAAAAAGAACAGTAACCTTAGTGCGTCCTGCCGCACTATGGTGCGACAGCTGCTTGGCGTAGTGGTGGGGGGTCAGCGCTCGTTCTCAGTTGAAAGAAACTCGCGCTTTTTTATTGGTTTTTTCCATAATATTGTCAATTTCTGGTTGGTAAAATGAAATTTGTAGATATTCTCAATAACAACCTACAATTGCTCGATAAACTACAAACATTTTACAATGATACAGCAACGCAAGCTGACGTTGAGGAAGCTGGTTCAGACTTTATAAAATATGCATATGTTTCAAAACCAAATAAAGAAGAATCGTTCTCAGTTGAAAGAAACTCGCGCTTTTTTTATTGGTTTTTTTTCCATAATATTGTCATTTTCTGGTTTTCTAATAGTATTATGATTATCAATTATTGCAAAAGGATAGGATTAAGTACAGTGTTATTACAATTTCTGTTTATAAATACATTTATTTATTATATCACACATAATTTCGAACATAGATACTTAAGAACAATATTTATTTACAAAATTTACTTCGACTCTTTACAACTTCTCGCTCTTTTTGGTCTTTGAGGAAGTGTCTCTGTACCATGCTCGTCATCATCGTCATTAACAAATAATTCCTCATCGATGGCACTGCCATTGTCAATTGCAAGTTCACAGTTAAGTAATTCACTTATATCAAAATTTTGCTCATTACTCATAATTTCATTATCATCCTCGTCATCGTCATTCGTTGTACTTGTAACTTCGATGTTACAACAATTTTTGCTTTCACAACCTTTACATAAAACCGTACAATGTATGCCAACTTTTTTACAACCACATCTGGCAGAAGAACATCCTGTGGTACAAGAACACGAAATAATTTTTAATAATTCTTCGGGTACGAGTACAATGTCAGTAATTGTGCGAGGCCATAATTATCAATGAATTTCCAACCCCAGTCTGTAGGCTTTATTTTATCAACAACTGTTTTATGCTTATCCCACAGTCGAAGTTGATAAAATACTCTATAAGAATGGAATTTCATTGCGTTTTGCGTTGGTGGTAAAGTTACTAAATTAAAAGTTTTTTGTGCTGAAGATTTTCGGAAACAAGTGTATCTTAGCATATTTAACGATTCTTCTTTATTTGGTTTTGAAACATATGCATATTTTATAAAGTCTGAACCAGCTTCCTCAACGTCAGCTTGCGTTGCTGTATCATTGTAAAATGTTTGTAGTTTATCGAGCAATTGTAGGTTGTTATTGAGAATATCTACAAATTTCATTTTACCAACCAGAAATTGACAATATTATGGAAAAAACCAATAAAAAAGCGCGAGTTTCTTTCAACTGAGAACGAGCGCTGAGCCCCCACCACTACGCCAAGCAGCTGTCGCACCATAGTGCGGCAGGACGCACTAAGGTTACTGTTCTTTTTCGAATGTACCCATTGACTGGAGAAAAATGAAAAGTTGCACTCAAACAGAGTGGAGATTCAGCAATCGAGCGAAACGGTCAAAATTTGAAAATTTTAATTAATATTGTCACAGTATCGAACAGAGTTTGCACTTGTTTATCTCAGCTTCTACTAATTGTATCTGGAAATTTTTTTAAAATACGCGTCTTTCAAAAACAAAGATACTCGTGATACAAAAAGATATCAATATTCAATTTTTGAAAGGAAAAAACGAGATAAAATAGTTATTTATGTAACAAGTGTGTTAAGTAGCCTTTTTTCGACGAATGTGAATATTGTCGCATGAGCCGCAGGCAAATGCGACAATCACATGAGTCGAAAAAAGACCTTTACACACGAATTGCATACACTATTTTTTCAACTACCGAAAATTTTATCAAAATACAGAAGTTTAATAGTAATTTTCTTTGCGCACTAAAGTAGGTTTAATTTTTCTTTAAAAGAAACTATACCGTTTTTATTGATTCCAAATAAAATATATTATATATTGACTAATATTTTGAACATTTTAATCAAAATTACAACAAATTAACAAAACAACAGACGAATTCAATTATTAACAATACTATTATTAAAGGTGCAATGTGTGTACTCGGACATTTTCGGAATATTTTGTTATTTTATTATTCCTACACCATTCTTTAAACAAATTGTATTTTGTTTCTCAAATATTCACAGATTTTTGGGCAATAAATCATTAGAAGCATTCTGTGCTGCGTGTAACATGTTAGATGGTGTACTTTCAAAATAATCTCCTGAGAGATCGTCAGAGGAATCCATCTTTATAATTATATGCACGTTTTCGTATTCCGTTTTCTAAAAAAAGAATCTAAAATAACATCATAGTTTCCTAAAAATGTTCAATACTTAAAAATAAATACTTTTGCTTACTCTAGGTAAAGTCGGAAAATCTCAATTTCAAATTTAAATGTCTGATTCAATGCACAAAGAAATGTCAGTCACTCACAGCCAACTTATAGGTACCTACCTATGCACCCTATTTTATTATTTTCCAGTACCCAATGATTATTACGTATGTACTTTACTGAATTCTATGTTTCAATATCTGATTTAAAGAAAACTCAGATTTAATATCCGTTTATTATACCTATCTATATTTTTATAAGACTAGATAAAACGACATACAAATTGGAACTTTTTCTTTACGCACTAGTGCGTAAAGTAAAGTTTTACGCACTCGAAAGTGTGTCTAAAGTACGTACTATACGCACGGTAGTAGAAAAAAAAATGTTCAGTAAATATTGTTAAAAATTATTTAAAAAAATTTTGAAAAATTGTGTTTGTTTTATTTATAAAAATATAACTTTCACTCTATCGATTGCAATCAACCGCGTCTCGATATCATTAATGTTCATCACTTTAGAGTCAATTGAAAAAAAAATGTAATTCCATTTTGAGCGGCCGCCATTTTGAATTTTCCAAATCTGAAAAAACGTAAATTTTTAGACGTCTGCCCTCTAATTTTATCCATGTTTTGACCTCGATATTGTTATTTTATTCATATTTGCCAATTGAAAATGTAATTTTCGAAAAAATATCCAAAAGTTGGAAAATTTAAGGAAGGAAATTTTTTTTTGGAAAATCGAATTACGTCACCTTTTGAAGCAAAAATTTTCTAAATTTTTTACCTTTACAATTTTTTTATACAAGCACATCCAGGAATGTAAGGAATTTATTAGACGAACTAGGAAAATGTTGGTGGGGGATGTACTTTCATTAAAAAATGAGAAATAATTTACGGATAACTTTTTCCATTGAGCAGATTTTTCGACCTTACTTCCCCGGACTATGTCTCCGGGAATTTCCCCTGGGTGACAATCACTAGGTCGTTCGCGATGCGCTGCATTCATATGCCTTGATCATTTAGCATGCAGATCAAGTCGTCCACAATGGTGGTGAAAGTACTCCATTTTAAGGGCACCCTTTAGTTATTCTGACGGTGTACGTTATATCATGCATGTGTGCCGATATTCTCCTATGTTCAAGCGTGGATCTTATCCATCTGCATGTGGCATTGTGCATTTTGACAAAAAAAGGAAGGAAAATTGAAAGTTTTGTATCTGGTTATATATTTATAAATACTAAAAGTAACTATAAGACTAAAAATTGTTACTTATTAGGAGTACATTAGTTGCCCTCTATCGGCAAAGGGGACAATTTGACTAAGAGACACTATAAAATTCCATTAGTGGCCCGAACGCTTACAACCCGAACAATACCATCTTGAGCTGAATGTAAAGCAGTAATTCGAGCTACGATCCAACGCCCTTTGGGAACATTATCCTCATGAAGTAAGACTGGTTGCCCTATGTTAGGAGAAGGTGATGTATGCGTTAGCCACTTTGATCGTTGTTGGAGAGTATAAAGATATTCTCATTTAGAACGAGACCAAAAGTTTTGATGCTTTCACCGAGACAATCTATTCATAGAAATAGTTTAAAAATCAGGAAGAGTAGGGGTTTTTAAGGGTTCTAAAGTTTGAAAGTGGCCAGGAGTGAGAGCATTGATGTCCTCTATATCACGAATTAAACGCGTGAGGGGCCGAGAGTTAAACAATGCTTCAATTAAAACTAAGACAGTATAAAATTCTTCGTAAGTTAAAATTTGGTCTCCTACCCCGCGTGTAAAATGGGTTTTGACTGATTTTATACCGGCTTCCCAAAGATCATTGAAATATGGTCCGGCAGGCGGACTGAAAGAAAACTGACAGGTCTCCTGCTCAGTAGCGGTTTTCATATATTCTTGAAGTTCTCTCGCGGCTCCAGTAAAATTGGTGCCATTGTCACAAAATATGTGGGATACGCGACCACGACGAGCAATAAATTTTTGCAAAGGGGCAAGAAAACCTTCAGAAGTTAAATTACTCACTAACTCAAGATGTGCCTTAGTGGAACGACAAATAAAGAGACATATGTAGGCTTTGGTTCGAATACACGATATATCGAAGGGTCCTCCGAAGCAACACCACTCTGAGAAAACGCTTTAATCGACGACAATCGGAGTTTAGGTAAATCGCCCATAGGCGGCTGAAAAGACTTAGGGGACTGTTTCCAACAACGAATACATTTTGAAGTGACAGAGTGTATGGCTCTTTTCGAAGATGATATCCAAAAACATTGGGATATCAAAAATTGGGTGGTTTTTGGCCCGGCATGTAAATTTGTTTCGTGAAAATATTTAATTAGAATCAATGTTAAAGGAGAATTGCGGGGTAATAAAATGTACTTCGAAGCGTACGATAAAGGAGCATGTTTTAATCGACCACCAACCCTAAGGAGCTTGTCATCGTCCAGGAAGGTGCCCAGGTATCAAAGAGGTTTCGAGAAGATTCTAGACGTTTGTTCTGTGTGAAAATAATTAGCCTATATACATTTGACGAGACATAAAAGAGAGTAATGTAATTCGGTAGAAGTTAGGAAACATGAGCGTCGAGAGGAAACATAACGAAGATTATAAATAAATCGTAAAACATAAGCTAAAACTCGCTGTAATATACCGAACAATGAATGTCTGTTTATAAGGGATTCTAAGAAAGAAGGTTCCAAGAACAGGGCACGAGTTATAGTCCGTTCTTATTCGGAAAGATCTTTAGAAGATAAGGACACGGGTATTGTGGGGAAACATGCGGCATACTTTTGTTTTCTCTTTCCGTTGTTGACAAAACTATTTTTTTTTTGGACGACTTTCTATGTGGTTTGCAATACCAGTTTATAATTTCGTACTTTAATGGCGAAAGTGTTTCCGATTTAAGTTCTATATAAATTTCTATTTTGGTTTTTGAGTATTCTATGTGTGTTATCGCTAAATTTTTAGCAATTGGTTCTGTCTAAGTTAAAACAAAATAAAAAAATATTTAAAAGTCAATTCCAGCTTACTACTACTAAAACTAAAAAAAAGTTGTTTGTCAAGACCAAAATAAATTACCAATAAGTATAGGTATGTTGCGAGGTCACTTGTAAAATGTCTGACTAACTGGAAGCGGTATCACTCCCTGACGACTCCTCAGAATCATCGCTTTCTCCTCCTATATCGATAATGAGTGGTTCCGTCATTACTTCTACACGTATGTCTAAATCCCAAAACTTTATTTCTTCTTTTAATACGTGTTGAATACATTTACGCCAACTCTCAGCAGTAACGGTATGCAGCGCCTCGTCAAACAGTTTCTCAACGTCAGCCATTTTGAATGTACTGTTTTTTCTCGCAACATAATTTTTCACTTGGGCCCAAACCAGCTCGATGGGGTTTAACTCACAGTGGTAGGGAGGAAGTCTAACAACTGAGACGTTGAAATCTTTCGCCATTTCATCGACAACGTACTTAATATAACTGCTTTTATGTTTCCGTACGAGAGATAATAATTCAACTTTTAGCATTGCCTCGTTGTGCGGAATGCTTTTACTCTCTAACCAATCAATTATAACCCTCTTGCGGCTAGCTGAAGTAGGTATTTGCTCCAGTCGACAAGAGTGGTATGAAGCATTATCCATAACTATCACTGAACCAGGAGTTACCTTTGTTAAAATTGATCTAAACCATGTTTCAAACCGGTTACCATCCATCTCTTCATGGTAATCGACAGTTTTTTTGGACTGAAAACTTAGTAATCCACCTTCTACAAATCCTTCCTCGCTGCCAATGTGAGTGATAATCAGTCGACGTCCTTTCCCAGAGGGAGCTTTTAAACCGGAAGAGAAACCCTCCATAAAGGCTTGTCGATTGCTTCGTATATTCATGTCTTGCCACACTTTTGACACAGTGTGGCCTTCATTTAACCATGTTTCGTCAAGATAATATATGTGCCGTCCTTCGTTAGGAAACTGTCGTATCTGTTTTAAATAATTTCTCCTCCATTCCACAATGTCATTTCGTTCAATTAAGGCACTGTTTCTACTTCTTGTTTGGTAACGAAAATTCATTAATTTTAAAGTTCGTCTCAAAACTTTATCACTGATGTTTGGTAAAGTATCATCAGCTTCTATTACCTTGCTCAATTTAGCTACCGAGGGGATTTCATTCCTAAAATAAAAAGAATGTATTTCCCTACGTATAGCATTCCGTGTTTGGTCGTCCAAAACAATTTTCTTTCTTCCCCTACTTTCCGGTTTACAGTTTTCACCTCGTTCTCTTGTCAAAGATCCGTCCCGCGATTTCTTTAGAATATTGTATATAGTACTCTCAGAAACTTTAGTTAAATAACTGCACTTAATCACAGCGTCACTAACACCCAACTGTTTGTCCATGGCACGCAGTCCTTCGTACACATTTAATATGAGGACTTTTTCTTCCCGAATTAAATTGTTACGACGCCGTTTTTTATCGCCAACACCGCTACACTCCGCCATTATTGTCACTAAATATACCGATATAAATATTACAATAAATACCAATAATAACCGATTTATCACACAAAACCACAACACAAATACTGATGTTACGTTCATGAAGAGAATAAACACCTCACATAACTGTTTACTATCACTGTCTCATTCGCGTAGCTCGATCTATCTATCTCGTTCTCAAAGCCGGAACATTGAAGCGACTCTCCAACATTGTCAAATCGGCGAGTTTTTCACAACAAACTTTGCGTTCAAGAAATATACATAAACACTTTATTTCACATTTCAAGTAAACTAATTATTATTAGTCTGCTTGAAATTTGAAATAAATATATTAAATTGGTATTGACTTAATTACATTGCATCTTTTGTACCTGAAATATTGACACAATGGATTTGAAGTGTATTTATAAAATACAGCATTTCTCTCTAGAATACATATGGCAACTGCGCTTTAACCAAAGTGTTGATTAGATAGCTCTGACTCACTTTACACAATTTCGACTATCGAGTATAGGTGGGTTTCTTCTCTCCAAACTTTCCAACAGTAGGAAAGGGGGGAAAGGCCATGCCTTGTTTTTTTTTCTTTTTATTTTTCCGTATAGTTACGTAATGTATTATAAATACACACATTTTTGGTTACGTTAACAAACTTTTTTTTCTTAGTAGATTTCTGTCTATTACCGTATATTTTTCTTAACGGTGTTATAGATCCAGAGATCCTGTCATTTTTTCTCTTTGGAATTTTCTTTGGAAATTTCCATTTTAGTTGTGGCCTAACAAACCAAACGCCATCGGAAAACATACGGCCGCCAGTCGGCACGCACGGTACTCTGGTGGCTGAAGCAGCCATGATCTGGACCTCCGTCGGCCCAGTTCGGATATACCGTTCCTAATGTACAAGAATCGGCTTTTACTCGGCAATTTAACGGCAAACCGAGAGCGGCTGTTATGTTTTCGGGCCGGAAGTGGCTACTCCTCGGACACCCGCTACCGGGAGACCATATTTCGTGCCAAAACTGATCCGCAGGATGTTTTGCTGGCTATATCCGACTCCGGGCCGCGTTCGGTTAGCAAGCCGTAAAGTGGTACCAAATCATTCGCGTTTAAATTTCGCGCCGCATCATTTGACGGCCATTTTGCTTATATTTTGTATTATTGTGAGGTTATTGTTTATTATTGTGTTGTGTTACTCAGCTCTTACTCTTAAACTAGGAAAAAAGAGTCTTGTTTTATGTTGTTTTTATATTTTGTGTCGATTTGCATATAGTATCGTGAATCGTGCTGCCGTGATAATACTCGTAGATTACCAATTATATTATTTGATCATTTTTGTGTTTCTCCGCTGCCAGTTAATTTATTGTTATTTCAAGAGAGTGTAGGCAGAAGACAAGTGTAAAAATAAATAATGTGTCAGTCGCATTCACATGATGGGCAAAATAATTTGTAAGTACAAGTGTGAAGTATATTATGGTACAAGTGATGAACCTATATAATTATGGCGTCTGTACATAAAATAAGTAAGAGACAAGGGCGGCGTTTGATTGCCACGCAAATGCAATCAATATTAAGTGATTATATTTCTATAAACGATGCTTTGAGATCTGAATGTTCAGAGCCCAAGACAGAATCTTCAATCTGTGCATCTCATTTCGAACAAGATGTCTATAATTCCCCAAGTAATTCCCAATATGATACTAATTTGGAGACACAATCTAAAACTTCCAGCATCACTTCTAACATTTCTAACTCCAGTTTCATTGATAGTCACCGATTAGCGAAATCCAGTGACTGTATTGAAGCACAGGCAGGACCTTCAACAGAAAGTGTGTTATCAGAGACAGAGTTTGATTACATATTTAGCTCAGATTCTGACTCTGATATCGAAAAATCTAACAAAGAGCATGGCAAAACAGATAATAAGAATAAAATTGACCCAATTGGCTCAAAAATGCTCCAGATAGAGCAGGAGGAAGAGCCAATCGAAAAAGTAAAAAATAAGAGATTTATTGTATTTATAGATTTTTATTTCAGGGGATTAGTCTATTTTAATTTGTTACTATCTTACTTAATGATAAATTAGGGTATTTTGTTTTAGTTGTTCAAAACTGCGCCGTTTAATTCTTACTATTAAAATCTTGTTTATCTGTTTTATATATCTACATTCTGTCATATGATATGGGAACTATGAAAAATATGTATAAATATTTTTTGTTGTAATTTTAATGTATATAATTTCCTAGCCGATTATTCTATAATAATTTATTGCTGATTTTAATATCAATAAGATGGTTTTTTCGTTGTTTCTTGTAACTGCGTATTTTATGTATAATATGTACACATTTTCCGTTCCTTATTACTTATATATTGGGAAACTTATTTTTTACATTTGTTGTAAAAGAAAGTTGATATATTGACATTACTTTTTTTGTTGTGTAACTAATAAATGGTCTAATATTTTTTTAAAAAGTGTTTTATTATACAAAGTACAAGCTTAGATTTTATTATGAAAAAAATTTAGACATCTTTTTTTATCAATACCATAGCAGGGGCTGTTTCCCTGAATCTCTGTCATGCATTTTTAAATGTTTTTTTTCACAATTGCTAAAATAATTTCTGTGTTAATTTAAAATTCCAATTTTTATTTGATGCATCTATATACAAAAACCATTATTATAACCTTTCACATGTTGTTTTTCAGATGAGATATTTTGCTGATTTCCAATATTAACATATTTAAGCTAGAAATATCAATTTTATACATAATAAAATACAATTATCATTTCTTTCGCTTAATAAAGGGTATTCAATAATTATCACATGGTCACAGTCGCCCATGGATTACAGACCATATTTTATTGAACAGCCGATAGAAAATTTATCATAAGAAAAAACATTTCTCAATCAAATACAAATATTTTGGGCGTCTGCGCATATTTGTCTGGCCGATAAATGGTGGCTCACATGAGGATTGCCCCTTTGCGAGCCACCGATGGACTGCCTTGCACTTACCGGCTATCTACCATCGGCCCGTCGTCGGTTTTACCGGCTATCTACCATCGGCCCGTCGTCGGTTATTCAAAGGCGTTGCCGAGGTTGAATGGTTGGCTAGCCTACTCTTAGCCACCTTACGGCCTGGCGGACATGCCCTACCTACACGCCGAGCCGGGAGCAGCGGGCCGAATGGGGCAGTTCGGCAAACCACTTTCGTCCCATTATCAGATCAGCCAGTCTGTGTTTGTTGGGGGCGTTTCTACATAACGCTGGGTTTGTTAATTACCCGAGCTTGCTCAAAAATTTCTTCGTTTTTTAATTTTCTCTTTTTTATTTTATTTTCTCTTTTGTTTCCAGTTGCAAGGAATGTAGTTGTTGGACGATCATGTTTACACTTCGGCAGTTGTAGGGATGCGAAGTTGATTGTAGGGAATAAATAACCACGACGCGATTAACATCTCTCGCGAGGTTGTTCCTGCATGATCAATACTCTCATCCATCTATGACTCTGAATTGGTCTTGCTCTCCTAATACTTCTTCCTTATTTCTTTTTGGTTGTTTTAGTTTTTTCTTTTAAGGTCAATGTACCTGAGATCTTAACCACCCTATATCACATTTAGTGATTATTTTTTTGTAGACGAAGAATATAGTTATTCTCTTGCCATATCGTTGAGATGTTAGCATTTCATATTTTATTAGAGGCTACCTCTCTATTTTTATCTTGGATATTTTGCTAAAGCGTTTAGCATTTCATATTTTAAGTGGAGGTTATTCCTCTAATCTTTTTCGGGCGTTTAGCGTCTCATATTTTGGTAGAGGATACCCCTCTAATTTAATCTTTTGGTTATTCTTGAATCTCAGTACAGTACTAATAACTGATATCGTTTAATTTTTGATTAATTTTTGTTAATAGGAATGAACTCTTATTATAATTGCTTACTGCATTTTGTTTACATTTTTTAGCATAATTGCGTTTAAATTGCAATAATTATTATTGATAATAGGCCTAAGCACCTACTATATTTTTACTTTTGTTAGTTTTCAAAATTAATTGAAGTCTTGAATTAGAAAACAACAATTCTTGGACTTTCATTGAATATGTTCCTTTCTTCTTATTATTTTTCTTTATTTTTTATCTTCTTTCCATTTCTTGTTTGTTTTCTTGAATTTGTAAGCATTACTACATCTTTTCTTTTATCTGGTCACCACATTCCTGTTGTTTTGGCTACTTTTCTTTGTAGACTGTTCAGGTTTACAAAAAAAGTAATTCTTCGAATTCCTTTTTTCCTTCGAGGAGAGGGGGTGTAACATGTCGCTGAGACATGTTCCTATTTTCATCAATTATTTTGGAGCGTTACTCCCACCTCTAATTCCAAATCCTTTTATTTCAAATATTAGGAACATATCGGTGATCGTTTTTACCATCGTTAAAATATCTATCTTTAAGTCGAGCTCGCTCTCTTTTGTTCATTCTTCGCTGAGAAGCATTTCAGCATTCAGCTTTTAAATATTACTTTGTGTGTGATTTTTAATTTTCCTCACTAGCAAGTTCTCTATCTATTTCTTTTTAAATTGTAATTGTGTGCTTACAAATCATTCTATATGTTTCTATTTAGTTGAAATATTTCGTTTTTTAAAAAAAAACAATGTTTTTGTTATGACGTTTATAACAGATTCTCTATTTAGTTATTTTCCACCGATTTAAATTTGATTTTTCTGATTATTTTGTGAACAGGACGGATAAGAATGAACAGATTTCTGTGGTTTTATTATCAAAATTAAATTCAAATTTTATATGTATTGGAGTATATATGCTCCTCATCTGTTCATTTTATTCCTCCTTTTCAATTTCCTACTGTTTCTCCTGTTTTACTTTATTCCTTTCCCTACAGCTCTGCAGCCTGTACGGACCTATACGCACCTTTACGGACTTCACACAATCCACTTTACCAGACCATACAGCGTTCGAGTCCAGATACCGACGGCTCAAGAACTGTGAATACTGCTGTGAGCTGTACGTCCCGAGTCTTCCCAAGATAAGTCCCTAACTTATTTTTGGTAGATATAAAATATTGAGTTGGACATTTTTATTGTAATAATTGATCCTTGTTCGTATTGTATTGAGAATATACGGCTTATGTAAATTTATTTTTGTGTCTAATAAATCCATTTGTCCCGAAGTTTTGTTTGTTGATTCACCTTATCCCAATTCAGTTAATAAAAAATAGTGTAACTAAGGCCGAATTCACCACCTGAGGAGAGTCCCAAGGCCGGGTAAACTTAGGATTGTGACGCACTAATCAAAAAAATGTAACTGTCAAATTAAAATTTTTATGATTGAATTGAGTAAATTTATTCCAAAAAATAATTCAAAATCTTTCACAAATTACCTTTTTACAGTAAGTTCAATTAAATTATATCTAAGTGTCAAATTAACAAATCACAAAATAAACCTTTTAGTTTTCCTTTTTTTAACAATTGCAACATCTTATCTATACTAATACAAATTAAAATTAAGTACATTACAAAATAGAATACATAATACCTTCTTTATGAAATTTTAGAACTTTATCGAAATGTTCAAATCATTTTCGAATTGTCAATTGATTTTACATATGTCAAACACCCGATCTCAGTCCTAATTTTGTTCAATATAGCCTTTCCAATTATGATTATTTATTATGTATACTTAAATCTCCTTTTCTTTTTTATTTTGAATTCAAAATTTATATATCGAATATTTTTAGATGCATCTATGATTAATATTTTAAGGCCTGATGTGTTTCGTAGAAATAGTGCATTATTTAAGATGATTAATACTTTGGTAAACTCACCAATAGTATGTATTATGGCACTGCAGTCTGGAACAATTCTAAATATTATTCAGAATTCAGGATCTTCACTTTCCGGATTACGAATAACTTTTTTAAAACACGCACTGAATTTATGATGGTTGGGTACCGAATAACAATTTATACTATTACCAACACTTTTAAAATACTACATACAACTTTTCTAATGTATTCGGAGAACTCTAATTTTTAGATATTCTCCGGTCGGGATGTGTAATCAGACTCAGAGAAAACTAACCCCAGGTCTGTGATCAGACTGAATCTCTTCTCCATCAACAGAAAACATTGTGTTTTAGGTAGACATTTCTTCCTTTTTCTAAAAAAAAAAATAAGTTTGTTTTCTGACCTATTATTTACCTTCCATAATTTCTATATAAAATAAGATTTGTTTTCTTTTGTTATTAATAAATATCTACAGTGACATCTGCTTTTAATTTGGAATATTTCTTTATATTATGACATGACTTGCCTATTATTCAATATATTATGTATAAATGTTATCTGAAATTAAATCATGCCAAATTTGGCATTTACTGAGGGCAGATCAAACATTTTCAATATCGTATACAATAGTGGGTATACCAAAAGTATTGCAACATACATAAATTAATGATTTTTTTTAAATTTTAAATAAAAGAGCTGTAATAATATATACTTTTTATATGGTTTTAGTTAGTATAATCCCAAAATTTATTGATTTTTTAATATTCTGTTGATTAAAGTTCAATTAAAATAAAACAGCTTTGATAATTGAAAAATATTTTTTACTTTTTCTTTTGTTTCTCGATCATCTCTGTTTTATTTGTTCTAAAGTGTATTATGAATATTTTATTGATTTTAATACATTTCATCATGAAAATTTGGCGAGAAAAAACAAATTTTACAAATCAAGAGATTGCGCTTGCGTGCTAGCGTTTTGTGTACTATCAATGCATAAAGTTGAAAGTTGGTAACTTTTTGAATTACACACTATGCACTAAATTACGTACTATCCACTATTTAAATGTTAAGATTGAATAATTATGCATTATGAATTATAAATTGTCGATGATGCAGTATTAGCTGGCTAAACCCACTTTAATTATTACAATACCTAGACTTTCGTGAATTGTGAATTCGTACTCTCCTCTTCGCCAAGTGTTAATTTGGTGGTAAATAACACTGTTTAGGAACAAAATACTTTATTGTAAATCAAGTAAAAGGTATGAATTAAACATCGGCGCCTTAACCTCTAAAACGTGTGTTGCAATCGTAACTTGTTCGTCGAGAGACACCCAGTTTTAGTTCTCGTTCGCGCCAACTTTAACTGTCTACGTCTACTCCGCACTGTTGTTGCGGCTCCCGAGAGTAAGCCAGAGCTACACTGTGTAACAAGCCGATCGGCTGTTACGATTTCTATCGGCCTATGGTATTTTAATTTCGTCGTACTAATGTTTCGAAATTAAAAAAAACTTGTTTCTCTTCCAAATTTCGGGTATTTAAACGATATCGTACATTGGAAAAGTCTCTTCCTATCAGTAAAATTTATAAGTTAGTACCTTACATCGTTGTGGTTTCACATATTTGCTGGTGAGTTAGATTTTTTGAATATTTTTTCTCCGTGTTTATTCTGTTTTATTTCAAATTATAATATGGGCTGGCGTTTGATGAATTTTGTATGTTTAATTCTTTTTTATTGTAAAAAAGAAACATTTTATATTCTTTTAGAAGCAAATTTTTAATAATTTCTTTTCATTCTTTTTTAACTTTGTAATTCCGCATTTTCTGTTTATTTAGGGAACAAAGCAAATATGATATAACAAACTTCTGTTAGTTTTATTTTAAAAACTAGATTTAGTTTTTTATGTGTTGAGGCATAAGCTTCCTATCCGTTCTATATATTCCTTCCTTCCCAGAATTTTTCCTTGATTTTTACTCTTTTTTCTTTCCTCAGCTCTGCAGCCCCTGTGCAGGCCCTATGAATAGAGAACATCAATAGAACAACACAAAACCGGCCGGGATATATTCAGGACCCCATCTCCATCGACTAGAAACTAGCTGAGAGCTGAATAATTCCAGAACCTCTTATACTCAATTCATGGAAATTTAGAATTGGAGATTTTTATTGTATAACGGCGTTCGTATTCGTCTTGTATTTTGGATATGCAGTTAATGGGAATTATCTATTGAGTTATTAATACATATAATTTGCTGAACATTTGATATTTGATTTTCAGCAATTTATATTAACTTGGACCATCCCGTTAAAATATGTTTAGTATTTCGTTTTGTTAAGTTAAAGTAAATATATGGTTTTCCAGCTTTTAACCTTTTTAGTTTTTTGTTTAATTAAAGTATGGCTTAAAAAACTGGTGGCATCCAACTTAATATCGATTGTTCACCCCATCCCAGTGATTGCTATAAAAATACATTAACTGGAGTCGAATACCACAGCCTGAGGAAGAGTCCCAAGCCCGGGGAGAACATATGTTATCATGGAAACGTACCGTCACAAGTCACAAAATTGTCATTGATATGAAGTATACTGTTCAAATCTATTCATAGTCATTGCAGATCTGACCTCCTATATCTTGCCGCCAGTAACATCGAATTCTTGGTAGTATTACTAATAATGTATACAAAAATACTCCAAAAAATGTATGAATATAGCGGGGTTGGTTGTAAGTTGGCCATTACTTTGTAGTTGGTTTGCTTATTTGCGCTTGCTTGTCTGCTTTTAAGTAGCTTTCTGCAGTCCAATGGAGAAATGCAACCATCGAGTGTCTGCCTCTTCGTGGCACCGCTGGATACGTTACCACTATTGATCATCAGTGACAGCAGTGTTGGCCAACCAAATGACACTCCAACAACCCAAACTAAGGTGTGAGGAACGTGCCGATGGTTGAATGGCCGCAGGGACTACGACCGCGAACGTCCCCCTGGGGGTACCAGGTGACACCCCCTTGGAAATAGTCTATCCCTGGCATGCGGGGCTCTGCCAGAGACGACAAACATTTCCCTAGCGACTCGTGGGATCAAAATAGATCAGAAAGAAAAAAAAAAGAAAAAACCGGAGGATGAGCGAGAACGCACATCTCCAACACCAAAGCACCGTCGATGTAAAAGAATCTGCGGTGCTGAAGCAAAGAGAAGGAGGAAAGCGAGGCAGCAGGCTGGCGCCTCTACAGACACCACCAGCGCCTAAACCTGGCATCAGCGGCCACAAATACAAGGGTGGCGATGCCAGTTCCTCCTTCAAGAGGCTCGAAACGCGTCGCCTTCCAAGAAAAGAAGCGCATCCGCTCCAACACCTCGGAGGAAAGCTCTTCCAGAGGAAAGAGGATACGGGTGGACGCTAAAGCAAAGAGCTACAGCGAAGCAGCTACCAGCCATATACGGGTAGCTATTATATACAAGGCCGATCCATACGGTAAAATAATTACCGATAATGGAGACCTCGTCAAAAGACCACTAATGGGGGCTTTGGTCAAAACCCTTATGTCCGCCTCCCGCAATCAGAAAAAAGCCACCTACTTTTAGGTCCTGGTCGCACTCTGGCGAAATAATCAGAGTCACCTGCGATAATGACGAAACGCTAGAGTGGTTAAGGAACACGGTTTCAAGAGTGAAACCGTGGAAGGAGACTAAGCTCGACGTGGTGCACATCGACAACCTTCCCCATCTGATAAAAGCCACCCTCTGGGCCCCTAGTGAAGCTCGCGCTGACCTGGGTGACAAAGAGGCTGTGCTGCGCGGGCTAGACAAACAAAATCCAGACCTTCGGGTGGAGGCATGGTTTTCCTTCCACACGAAACGAAGGACAATTCCAAAGAGCACATCTTCGTTTTCGGCATAAGAGACGAGGAAATGGGAGTCGTAGAAAACCGATCAATGAGAATGAGCTACGCGTTCACTTCATTGATCGTTAAAACAAAGAAACTCGACCCGGAACGGAGGAGATCGAGCACGGATCCCCCTCTCTCATCCGAGTAACTCCAAGGAGCTGTTGCTTCTGCGGAAACTGTCGAACCATCCTCCAAGATGTCGACCGACAGTCTCGTGGCAGAACTAACAGCTCTAAGCCAGGATACAGACGATGTCAACCCACCTCCAAGTGAGGAAGTGGAGATGGCCTAAAAGAAACCAAAACCCATCTCACCACCATCAAACAGAGATGGACAATGAAAAGGTAAGATTTATTCAGTGTAACCTTCAACACAAAAAGGTGGATTCGGCAACACTATGCCGCCACCTTGATGTGATGCAGGACACAATAGCACTTATCCACCCATACAGCACACAATATCCACTAGATATCCAGTGGATAGCCCAATATCCACTGAATATACAGTCCATGTAAGATATCTAATGGATATCCACTGAATGTATTTCATAGATATAGAAAAAAATTATTTTTTATTTTACTGATAATATATTCAATAATCACATGAAAAATGATTGAGAAGGAAGTTCTAATACATAATACCATCAATGCATAAATGTCTTAATCTCCTGATTTTATATCCATTGTATATCCATGGATATCTATTATTATTTTCTGTCGCATTTTTTGTCTGTGTTCAATGTATTGAAAAAAGATAGGTACCCCTAAATTGTATCAGACTATAATGAGTTTAATCAACAATACGAATGCGGCATAATACGTTATGTTCTTAACACAACAAAAATATGCCATGACTTAACGTTTAATGCTATAATAGAAAATAATGCATCATCAGTGGATTTCCATATTAATACCCGCAAAACTATCCTACCAACTATATACACTGTTCTCTCATTGGTCGATGCCGCGTTTGACCGTTAGATGTAGCATCGTCTCCTCGTCATTTTGGTTGTTAGGTTATCAATAAATGTGCAAAAGTGGTTGGTTATTTTTATCGGTAGTTTGGATTTGGGAAAAAATTAGGTATGTATATATTTCTTACCTTAATTCTGAATATTGTTACGTCTCCTATATTTTATTGATATTTATGATTGATTACCTACATTAAAAGCGTTTTGTATATCTATACAATGTGAAATAGCATGGTGTAGAAATGTAAAATAAGTTTTACTTCGGCTTTGACTTTGTTTCATGATAAACTGAGCTGGTGGCTCGGCTGATTTGAGTAAAAATTATTTTGAGCTCAATAATAGTGATGGTGTTTAGGTGGTGAGAAATGTTCTTATTACAGGTATGTGCTCGAATACAAGACACAGGCCAATTTTCAAAATGTTATTTTACGAAAAAAGGTGTATCTTTTATTCGGGCGTATACGGTATATAGTTGACCTTGAAAATCGTCAATCTTTCTTTTCTCGTTCTTACAGAAATCACCGTGCAGAGTAGATGAGCTGGGTGATGAAGAAGAAGAATTATTGATGTATATGCAAATATGTATATTATATAAAATAAAGTATTTTCTATAATTCTATTCCATAGTATATCATTTCATTATATGTCAAATAATACTACTATTATGAAGAATTTAATTCCATTTGTACCTGCTTACTCACAGATGAATATCTGACTAGAACCTGCTGGTGGAAATACAAGATAGCCAACAAAAACAATGCTTACCAAAAGTTGTATATATCTACAAATCTGGAATAAAATTAACAGGAAATAATAGTTCTGGTTAATCAGTACAAAATATAACAGACATACGTGATGAGTATTTGAATCTTTTTCATTGGACCACAATATTCTAGAGTTGTCCACTTAAATACTAGACTATCCACCCTGTGTACCTATTATATTTTGTAGTGGTTGACTGGATTAGCTATTTTCTCTTAATATTATTCCATATCTGTAGACATAAAAAACTTTTGATTTGCGTTTTTTTGTTGGACCACCTTGTATTTCCATCAGTAGATACTAGTCATAGATTCTCAGATTTTCATGTTTGAGGAGGAAGGATATACCAAATGTGAATATAAAATATCCTATTAATATCCATGGGACGTTAATTGGATATACCAAATGTGAACATAGGATATCCATGGGATATTAACGAGATATCCAGTAGATATCTCCAAAGACATACATAAGATATTACATATATCCTAGATATAGGCGGACATATGGATATCCATCTATATCCAGTGGATAAACTGGATATCCATGAAGGATATCTTGTGGATGTCTAATGGTTATAGTGTGCTGTCTGGGCAAGAGCCCTGGATAAGACAAACCACAATCATGGGTCTAAATAATCCAAAAGGTTTTCAGTTTCCCAAGCAATCATCCACCTAGGACGGCCATATACGCCCTAGGAATTTTAAGACCTATCCACTGACGCATTTTTCGTCCTCCGACCTAACGGTAGTGAAGGTTGAATGTGCACAAAAAGGTCAAAAGAAAGTGTTAAACTGGCATCCGCATACCTCCCCTCAGACGCAGCTAAACCACCCCCAATTAAGGAGTTGGAGGACCTTGTGGAAGACTGTCTCACCCAGTAACTTGAATTGGTAATAGGCTGCGATTCAAACTCTCACCACGTAAGCTGGAGAAGCAAATATATTAACACTAGAGGTAAGTATTTTTTATGATTAGATAACTAACTAGAATCTCTGTATTCTAAATAGAGGAACTGAACCAACTTTTATAAACTCTCGTAGTCAAACGCGAATAGATATAACCCTATCTACTATAAACACTTCAAATATAATATCAGGCTGGCATGTATCCGAAGATATTTCAATGTCGGACCACCGCAGGATAAAATTCCAAATAAAACTGGCGCTCATAACCTCTACAATAATTCGCGACCACAGGAAAGCGGACAGGACAAAATATGTCCACTGTTTGAAAGGGGATCTGCGAGTAGTCGAGGATGTGTTGCCTAACAATAAAAATTTGGAAATTTATTCTGAAACCATTCAAAACTCCATAATTAATGCCTATAAGATGTCTTGCCCACTCAGACGGGTCAATCTTGATGGAGCCTCCACTCCGTGGTGGTGCCATGAGATTGATCAGCTCAGGGGGACGGCGAAGAAATCTTTTAATAAGGCTAAAAGAACCAGACTCGAATAGGATTGGATCTCATACAAGTCTCACCTCAAGGAATATAAAAAAGTCATTTGACAAAAACAAAGAGAAGCATGGAGAATCTATTGCGAGGAAATCGAAGATTTCCCCCAAGCAGCTAGACTCCAAAAAGCTCTCTCAAAAGATCCCCATCGTCATATCGGTATACTAATCAGAGAGGATGATACAAAAACTGCCAACCTAAGGGAAAGCCTTCAACTATTAATGTCAACTCACTTCCCTGACTCCAGAACTACAAATACGGCAGCCTGGGAGGATACGGAGTATTACTACCCGACGGACGATGACTGGAGTATATCACGACAGATCGTCGACACGGACAGACTGAGGTGGGCCATCTCTGGCTTCTCCCTCTTTAAATCCCCAGGAACGGACGGCATTTATCCAGGCCTACTTCAGTGGGGCCAGGATGACCTAATGCCGCACCTGGTAGGAATCCTCAGATCCCCACAAGCACTGAGGTATATTCCAAAAGGTTGGAGAGAAGTTATAGTTGTGTTCATACCAAAACCAGGAAGAATGGACCATTCCATTCCAAAAGCATATCAACCCATTAGCCTCACATCGTTTTCAATAAAGACCTTGGAGAGGATGTGCGAACGATACATAAGAGATGTAGTGATAACACAAAATCCACTGCATCCAAATCAACGTGCGTACACTCCAGGGAAATCCACCGATTCGGCTCTTCATCTCGTGGCGGGCCGCATCGAGAGATCGTTGGAAAAAAAGGAGTCCACCCTGGGTATATTCATAGACATAGAAGGTGCATTCGATAGAACCACTTTTCCTAAAATAACAAACGAACTTTCCTTCAAGAATATCCCCCAAACCATAAATGGCTGGATATATAACATGCTCTCAAAAAGAGCAATAAAAATCAGTGTAGATGATGTAACCATCAGATGCTTGGTTGTAAAATATTATCCACAGGGAGGGGTACTCAACGATAGCAACTTCTACACAGTAGTATGTGCAGATGACCTAGTGATTCAGCTAACAGGAAGTTTCGAGGAGACACTGCGCTTTAATGCAAGAAGCCCTCAATATCATAGAAGCATGGTGCAAAGACCTTTCACTTTTCACGAAAAAAATGAAGCTTGTAAAACATCAAGCCCCAAAGCTCCTAGATACCAAACTTAATTTCTCTTCAGAGGTTAAATATTTAGGGGTCACCTTCGACAGTAAGTTAACGTGGAACTCTCACTTAGACAGTAGAGGTGAAAAAGCATATATTGCTTATGAACAGTGTCGTAAAACCATCGGCCGCACCTGGGGAATGTCACCTAGGGTCGCTGCCTGGATCTACACTGCTATCATCAGACCTATGCTGACGTACGGCGCGATTGCCTGGGGAGCTAAAGCAAACCAGCTAATAGTCGTCCGAAAACTGGATCGAATTCAAAGAACTGAATGCCTCAACACAACAGGAGGCATAAGAACCACACCAACAAGAGCTATGGAGGTAATCCTCGGTCTCGCTCCCCTTGACATATACATCAAGGAGGTTGTTTTGATGACCATGACACGTCTACGCTCTACCGGTATACAACCTGACATAGGATCCGGTAAACTGAGACTTAACTTGTGGCATGAGGCCCTTGGGGAGGTCCCACTGTTGCAGGCCAATACGGACTCGATTCCACCGCGATATGCCTTCCACAGGCCCTACAAGGTAATCTTTAAAAACGACCCACAAGACCCATTGGAAGAAGGCGCAATCCGCATCTTCACAGATGGGTCTAAAACCAATGTAGGCTCAGGATGTGGAATTTTTTCCAGATCCCTGAATATAAACATAAAATGGGCAATGGGCTGCAATGCTAGTGTTGCTCAAACAGAGCTCACTGCTATCTGCATCGCTGCAAAAGAGATTACCAAAAGGAAAACCACAGGTAATAATGTATACATCCTTACGGACAGTAGACAAACTCTACTAGCCCTGAACAGACCACGCATTACATCAGGCCTAGTACTAGAATGTCACATGCCCTTAATCGAAGCCTGTAACAACAACATGGTTACTTTAGGGTGGATCAAGGGCCATGAGAAATCGAAAGGAAACCGTAATGCAGACTCGCTAGCCAAGAAGGCAACCTCCCACAAACTTTGGAACCTAGCACTTTCATTGGTCTATCGGCATCAGCGATGGCTGACCTATTAAAGGAACACTCCCTTAATGGATTTAAGGGTAGATTGGACAACGCAGATGACTACAGGCTTGCCAAGGAACTGCTACAGTAACCGGACAGCAAAGTAGCCAAAAAATACGTGACTATGAACAGGCAGAACCTACGAACAGAAACGGGTATTCTGACTGGTCACTACCACCTACGAAAACATCTCCACAGACTGGGTCTGTCTAACACCCCACTTTGTAGAGAATGTGTACAAGATGAGACTGTCGAACACATTCTTTGCGAATGTCAGGCACTCTCTCATTTTAGGTTTCATGTATTCGGCGAGCACAGGCTAACATACGCCAGTATGAGGGAACTGAATTCAGGCGATGCTATCGCCTACTTCAAACAAGTAGACTGGATGACGAGCTAGAAGGAGGTTTTGAACCCCAGAAAGATGCACAATGGGCCAATTGTGACCTAAGTGCTGTGGGGTCACCCACCCTTCAAACTTTTACAGATATAGTTGGAGACGTATGAATATTTAATGTAGAAACGTTAGCTGGTTTATTCGGATTTTTTTGAACACTACAAATTAGTTCAATAAAAGTATCTAAAAAAAGACATTTGAAAAATCACAAGGAATGTACAGATCTAACACACGATTTGGGAGCTTCTAATTGCGTCAGTGCCTCATCATGTATTTGTAAATGTTTCTTGTGCCATGAGATTTCTGGTTTCTTTTGTTTTTTATCCTTAGTTATTGAAGAATTTGGTTAATTTTCTGGAACTATCTTTTCGTCTGCTTCACCCCAGATTGAGTTTTATGCTATACTTGCTAAAACAGGATCCTCGTCAAGTTCTTCTGGATTATAATTTGTAACCGCAATGCTATCTGTGTTAGAGAAACCACTTCGTCATCAGATAATGCTGCTTTATGACTTTGATTTCGATACATCACTACTGAAAATAAATTAAAATGTGCCACTTTTCCTGCAAATTAGCTATAAGGACTTTTTTTAATCTGCAGCAACAATAAAATGACAATAGACACAACACGCTCCCGAACGTATTTTTGAGGTTAATACCTGCTGGAATTACCGTCTAAAATTACTGTGTGAAACACCAGATTCTTGTTGGAACACAAGAATAAGAGTGATGCAAATTTGCTACAACATGAAGCCATCAGTAATACATGTTTACACTGGAATATCCGGTGTCAAAACGAAGTATTACAAATTTGCTACAAGATTAAATGAGGGGTTAATAAAATTGCATCAGTAATTGAAAGAGAAATTCTTAGAAAAATATATTTATCGTTGGCTTCCCTTTGTGACAGGTACCATAATTAATTACAAGAGTTAATACTTCTGCCTGAATCAGATGTAAAAAATATGATGAATAATTATCATCTGAGAAAAAACTAAACATTTCCAACAAACCAATTAAGATTGTAACAAAAAAGTTATACAAAATGTTAAAACAAATTAAATTATTTTATTTATAATAATCAAAAAAATTAATATAAAGAATGATAAAACACATTTTTAAACAAATCAAATAACCATCAAATATAATAATAGCGATTTTAACACAAAGAATGACGAAACTTATATTTTTAAACAAAGATTAATGTGATCATTCATTTCCATTTCACTAAATAGTTTCATACAAGATGGACAATTATACAGAGTTTTTATTTCGCTCGTGCCTTCTGAAGGTTCCGTGTCATTCCTGAAAATTTGGCTCATACAATCTTCTAAATGGTCATTTAATTGGGATTTCAATATTTTTTTATTACATGCTAAACATTGAACTGTATCTTCTACGTCACCAGTTTTATTAGGAATACTGTTACTAGTTGATGGTGTCGATTTTTCATCTTTAATAAGCTCATTTTCTATTCTATCAAACAACATATGAAGACAGTCGTTAAGATGTACATCAAATTTATCTTCAGGTACGTTCGTTTTACAAACGTCACATTTTCTAGTTTTCGGATCTTTACCAACAGAAACTTCAAAAACATCGTCGTTAAAAGCGTCTTCCATGCGCGTTTTAAGATGGTTTTGAAGGTCATCCGTCTGAGCTGAGGTTACTTTTGATTCATTCTTGTTAAGACATTCATCTAAATGCGGGTTGATATCATCTTGAGCTACTTTATTTGAACACACAGGACATGGTATTAAACTTTCTGATAATCTAGGTAACTTTTCAGTTGATTTAGGTAGTGGTTCTGAACTTATTCGTTTTTTAGTTACTATATTAGATGTATTCGCCTTGTTAGTAGAAAATTTGTTAATCCAATGATTGCGTACTACAGAGTAATCCTTATCTTTAGATGGACTATCTGAACTTAATTTATACCCTGTACTCAAATTAGTATCTTTATTTTTTAACGGTTTCGGGATATTACCATTCTTAGATTTTTTATTATTTTTATCTATACCTTCGATACTTTTATCAAGATTTTCAAAACCAACAACATTTGAATTTGAAATAGCTTTGTTAACTTTTTGCTGGTTACTAGTATTGATTGTTTGGATATTATTCGTAGAAGTTGAATTCGATTTTTCAGTAGGAAAAAATGATCTAATATCTGGCGATTTAGGATCAGTCTTGGTTTTTGACTTAGTTCCTTTTTGTGCTTTCTCCGGCTCCTTTATCTGAAAACAAACAAATCTATTATATATTCAATTGAATTAAGGAAACGATGAGTACTAAGTGTGCAATTTATTATAAAATCCAGCTAAGCGTTTTCAGCCACTAGGCCATTGTCAAAGCTGTACTATAAAATTACAAAAGTTGACTAATTAAAAAACAATTTGAAACATTAAACTTACGTTACTAGTAAGATGTCTAAAAACATAATATTGTGCACTTGTTCTGCATCAGTGGATAAAATTATCAAAACCATACAAATACTTGTAATAAATTTAAAAAATTCCGTTAAAAATTAACTTGTTTGCTTGAGATGAGCTTTGGTTTGTGGAAGTTTTGAAAGAATTTTTTGGGGGTGAGAGTTGTGGAGGTATAGAGGATGTGAAGGTAGATTTGTGAGATGCAAATTTAATTGAGGGAAGTAAAAACTATTCCTACAATAATATATGCAACAGAGAATTGGGTAATTCAGAGAAAACGCGAAACTAAAAACAATTGAAACGAAGTATTTCAGAAAAATAGGAGGAAAAACGAGATGGGACAATAATTATTAAAATAAAAAAGAAACAGTTGAAATGGTATGGACATTTAATGAGAATGAGCCAACAAAGAATAGCTAGGAAAATAATGGAGGTAGGTAAACCAAGAAAAGAGATAAGATAAAGACCAAGAAGACAATGGATTGACCAGATAGAGGAAATAAAGGGGAAAATCTGAAATACATGAAAATACCAGAGACAGAAAGGCACAAAAAATAGGTGAGAGTCTCAATCTGATGCCTGAAAAGACATAAGGATAAGCCAAGAAGAAGAAGATTCTCTATACTATCTATAACTGTAATTAGATCAAGTTTGCTGAAATTCTAAATTTAGATGTTTTTTAGAAATGTTGCAAAAAATTATCTGTAAAGACATAATCTGTTAACATGTTTAATAAATCGCTTTCTAATTACGAGTATTTATGATTTGTTTTTATAACGCTTGAGAAAATTGCAAAATCTATTGAATAATCATCTAATCCCTCATTTATTGATATTATGTAAAGAAAACTGTCAAAAATAAAAGCAAGACTTATTTAACCCAGAAATCGGGTCATCCTAGTGCCCTCGTAGAACAAATAATCATGTGCTTTACATTATGTATTTGTTTTTACATGTTATAATCACTGTTACATAGAAAGATATACGTTTATTCGCCTTTTTTTAGATAACTTTAATATGTTTGAAGTCACAATTCTATGAAAATAAAAATCAATTTTAAAATGACATGAAACAGTGAAAACAAACCTAAGATATAAGTGACAAATTTACGTCAAATACAATAGAAAACAATCTACACTATACAACCAATGTTCAAGAAGATATCATTTTACAAATATTTTGAAAGTTCTTTGATTTCTTGCCTCAAATTATCCTTACTGAAGTGGTCACAAATAAATTATACATTTGAATGTGGAGTTTGTTAAGCTTGGAACTTTTGATTCAGAAAAAGGGAACGCAATGCTATCAGCACCTTTCATAGAATAACCATAGATGTGTTTTGAAATTGGGACTATTTTTGTTAACAGCATTTGATGTTTCGTACATAGAGGCTAGGAATCCAAAATAGTGTTAGGAATGCTCTTAATCAGCATTATCAACAATGTGTGTAACATATCATTTCTCGCTTTTCCAGAATTGTGGACAATAAGTTATATGTGAATAGACAACGTGATGTACCCAGTTCTCATAACACTGATCCGTAGGCAGTATTGCCACGGCCGTAGCCTGGGGGAAATTCAACGGGGATTGATCCCCCCTACGAAACGAAGATACACTTAAAATTATTGACCTTTACCATAACGTCATTAATATCTGATAACATAACCGACATAATTATTAAGTGGCATCTCTTTCTATTAATAGTGAAGAAAAGAACAAAATAATTTGACATTTGTCGGTTATGTTATCAGATATTAATGACGTCAGGGTAATAGTCAATCATTTTGAGTGTATTTCTTTAGTAAGTTGTGGCTAGCTATTTCAGATCACAAATTGATCGGTCGTTTTGTTTTAACAGTAAGTTTATCGAAAAAAATTGCCGTTTTAAATGAAATTTTGTGTTTTTAGAAGCAACAACCAATTTTTGTTGTGTCACGACAAGAACAGATGTCCATTTGTGTGAGATATACCGAGCCAAAAGATAATGGGTTTAACTTGCGTGAATATTTTTTGAGAGTTGTATTAATTGAGAGTACAGAAGGAAAGTATTTAGCTAAGGCAATAAATTGCGAATATCTAATTGGACAAGGATGTGATGGAGCTTCTTCGATGAATCAAAAAGTTTTAAAGGTGTGCAGGCGTGAGTCAGGTACAGAAGCTTTATACAGCGTATCCACGGATGGGGTATCCTATAGGTGAAAAATGTTTAAATATTAGTTATAGTGAAAAGTTTTGCTTGTTCTGAAACTCCATAAAATGAAATGAAGTTTTATAAAACCCGTCTCATTTTATAATCAGTTTTATGAAATAATGTATTAATCTAGTTAGTGACGTTTTCGATGTACCAAGTAACTGTCAATTTTTATAAATAATTTTCAAATTGTCATTCTTTAAGAAATATTTGACAACAATGTTAACTATTCAACAAAGAGTATATCTTATTAAGTGTTATGGTACTGGGGAAGTTTCGTACCAGTATGCAATTGCAAAATTTCACGAAAAATATCCAGATGTACCCATTACGCGTTGTGGATTAAAGAAACTAATGAAGAAGTTTGATGAGACAGGATCTGTTCAATACAAAAAGAAATTGAAAAAGGTACCTCACGTCATATAAAACTGGTACACATTTATTGTCCCTATGTAAACCAAACTTAACTAATCGAAATGACAATCAGTCACATGTGTCAAATTTGTCAAAGCGCATTATCCACGATGCAAGCCCATTTAAGTGAATTTAATAAAATGCAAATAAT
Source organism: Galeruca laticollis (assembly GCA_963921935.1). Taxonomy (NCBI): domain Eukaryota; kingdom Metazoa; phylum Arthropoda; class Insecta; order Coleoptera; family Chrysomelidae; genus Galeruca; species Galeruca laticollis. The sequence continues at coordinate 208,032,807 of OY998177.1, forward strand.
TTCCAAAATAGAGGATGGTTGGTCTATTAGACGACTTGCCCAAGAGTTTAATAGAAGCAAAACCACGATTCAAAACATTAAAGAAAGGTGAGATAATGATCAAACTGTTAGCAGAAAAAGAAGAACTAGAAGACCATTTATAACTACAGCGGAGTAAGACGAAGCATTAACTGATTACTTAAGGGAAAATCCATTTCATAAGGCAAGACATGCAAAAGATGCAGTAAACTTTAATGCTTCAGTAACAACCGCATTAAGAAGAATTAGAAAAACTAATTTAAAAAATTGTGCAGCAGCCCGGAAATAAAAACTAAATGAAGAACATAAACAAGGTAGATTAATATTTGCCTTAAATTATGTTTTAAATGACACATTAAATTTATGAGACAGGGTAATTTTTTCCGATGAAAAAGTATTCCAATGACATAATGACGGCCATATTAGAGGTTACAGACCAGACCGCCTCGATGTAGGTTTAATGAAAATTATATTTCTTGTAATGATAAGTCTGGACGATTTTCTGTAAATGTTTGGGCTTGGATGTATAGAGGAGGTTTGGAAATATGCTGGAGAATTGAAGGAAGATGAAATGCGAGGAACTATATGAATATTTTAGATGGGGTAATGTTACCATCGGTAAGGGAAATCTTCCTCAACGATAATTTTATTTTTCAGCATGACAATTGCTCAGTGCACACTGCTCGCTGTGACACGTTATTAATTATTGAATGTAAACTTTCATGGCTACCATGGTCTATAAGCTATTTGTTAGTTCATTTCTTTGAAATGTTTTAATTTGGTATTACGTGGATCTCGTGTCCAAATCTGTAAACTGTAAACTTTCTTCTTTTCTATTGAAACTTTGTTGCTATTTTTGAAATTTTATGTAGGCACAATTCTTAAATCAGATTTTATCATGTTTCTTGCTGTTTTTACTGAAGCAATAAAGTTTTCTGCATCTATTGCATGTCTTGCCATATTAAAGGGATTTTCCTATAAATAATCAGTTAAAACTTTGTCTAGCTCCATTCTAGTTAAAACTGGTCTTCCATTTCCTATTCTTCCTGCAACAGTTTGATCCTTGTTTTACTTTTTTTTAAGTCAGTCATCTAATAAACCAACCAACTTCTATTTAAAAAAATATTCGAACCAGTAACAATGTAATAGTTTTGTATTTATTACAATATCATACTATTTCTAAATTTAAGCTAGTTACTGTTTGTGTAAAAATGGTATAATAAATTTTTATTTTTTCCATTTGGTTTTATTGCTTTACAAAATTTAATTTTATCATTACATCTACTAACATTTTTGTTGAGCCATCACTGCCCTAGAAATTATACCATAACAGCTGGTTTAGCACTGACACATTTTAAAAGATCAATTTACACAACTACAAAAACATTATTTTCGATTATCATAGTTGTACCAGTTTTATATGACGCGCAGTGTACGTTGAGGAGAATGATGCAGCTAGTGCACTAGCTATGCATTCGTTAAGGGAAAATCCCAAGTTGGGTCTACGAAAAAGAGCAGAGGAGGTTGGTTTTTGCAAGAGTCACAGAAAATATTCAAGCAAAACAAAATTCATACATTCAAACCGAAAATTATTCATACCTTACAAGATTATGGCACAAGGTTAGACTTTTGTGCGATGTTTGGTGAAAAACTTATGCATGACCGATTCTTTCACAATAATATTTTGTTTTCTGATGAAGCAACGTTTACAAGAAACGGAGTCGTTTCTTCCCAAAATTGTCGATATTGGGCTAGTGAAAACCCGAGCTACATGATTAACTGTGATATTCAGTTTGCTAAAAAAGTTAATGTTTGGTGTGCGATTTTACCGGATCGAATAATCGGACCGTATTTTCTGGAAGATACATTAAATCAGGAGGTATATTTGTATTTGCTGGACAACTTTTTAATATCTGAATTAGAAAATATTGCCTTGGGGCAAAGGCGTAAAATGAACTTTCAACATGATGGATGTTCGTCACATTCTACTTTGCTAATTAGAGGATGGCTGGATGAATATTTTCCTGGGCGATGAATGGGACGTTATGGACCAATATTTTTTCCGTATTTTTTTATTGGGCTACTTGAAACAAAAATTTTACGTAAATAATTTAAACCATAATATTGAAGACTTGAAACGAGCTATCATTGATGCCGTTAAGGAAATTACCTCAGAAATGCTGCGAAATACTTACAAAGAATTTATAAAGAGAATTGAGGGAAGTTTTGAAGCTGGGGGAGGATATATGGAATAGATGTTTTTTGTTTACTTAGTGTTTCTTACATTATTATTCTGTATTGTTATTTTTGATAGTGATTGTAACTCTTGAATAGTTAACATTGTTGTCAAATATTTCTTAAAGAATGACAATTTGAAAATTATTTATAAAAGGTGACAGTTACTTGGTACATCGTAAACGTCACTCACTAGATTAATACATTATTTTCGAACTTAGGGCAAAAATTCATACGGTTTTCATAAAACTGGCTATAAAATGAAACGGGTTTTATGGGGTTTCAGAACAAGCAAAAGTTTTTATCAAGTATGACATTTTTCACAAAAACTAATATTTAAACATTTTTCATCTATAGGATACCCCATCCGTGGACACGCTGTATATGTTCATTGCAGTTCACATTCATTGAATTTAGCTGTGCGATATTCTTGCCAGGGTCAGCCTATTTGAAACGCCATTGGAATTATAAAATCGGTTGGACATTTTATCAAGTCCTTGGCAAAATGAATCAAGTACTTAAAAGATAATATAGAAAAAAAAATTCCCTGAAGCACAAGGGAAAAACCTTACGGTAATGTGTGAGACCCCGTTGGGTTGAAAATCACGATGGGTTGCTAAGATTTAAGGAAATTTATAAAGCTATTGTTGATACACTAGACGATTTAAGCATGGACATGGATACTGAAACATCGTCAAAGGCTAATTCTTTTCTGAGATCAGGCATTTCAAGTGATTTTGTTCTAAGCTTATATTGTTTAGAAACAGTGGCGTACTTACGGGGGGATACATCCCCTCCATGGAATCAGCTAAACTTATAAATATCCACAGACTCTATTGGGGTGGAGGGCAAAGAAACTGATTGAGGCAATAATCAGTATGATAAATTCCTTAATTTATATTTACCTGATATTCCCAAATTTATTATAAAATCAGAAATTGAATGCGGTACGAACATTTAAGTAAATGCTCAAAATAAAAAACAAATGTCAGGCACTGGGCTGTTTGGAAGTTTGTAGTCAGCATGACTACCCGAATATTCACAAATTTCTAAAAAAAATTGTACACTGCCTGAGTCCACTATCCAGAAAGGACCTTTTCAACCTTAAAACGTATAAAAACCTATTTAATAAATTCTACTGCCCAAGTGAGGCTTAATGGACTAGCCACACTGTTAGTGCCTAGAGAAGAAGTTATATCAACTGAAGAAATAATTGATGACCTTGCTCTAAAGCCAAGGTGCTTAGATTTTGTATTATAATACTTATAATTGTTATAATTACCAAGATAGATAAATATAATTTTTGGTCAAAAATATTTTATATACTCGCCTCCCCCCCCAAGGTTCAAGTCTGGGTACACCACTGCTTAGGAATGTTGTTCTCATACACACTGACACTATGCAAAATACTTCAATCTGACCTATGCGATTTGGTAGGAGCTTTAGTAGATTTAATTATAAAAACTATTGCAAATGTTCGCCAAAATATTGATTCAATATTCGTTGAACTTTTCAAGACTGCCCAGAATTTTACCAGTTTTGTAAACGAGGAAATAAAAATGCCGAAAATAACATCACGCCAAGAGCATAGGGCAAACTACAACACAACTGGTCCTGAAACTTATTTTAGAATTACTATAATTATACCACTTTTGGATGATTTCATTGATCAGCTTCAGTCGAGTTTCCAAAATCATAAAGCCACATTATCACCTCTCAACATCTTAACTCCTTATCTGTGTTGCAAAGAACACATCGTAATTATCAAGAAAACAACTTTGAGCTTTATAAAAAATATTTGACTTTGACAATTGAAGCTCTTGGAGAATACCACCAGGCCTTATTTCCAAACATTCACAAACTTTTAAAGATCTTGGAAGCACCGCCTGTTTCCACATGTACATCTGAGAGAACTCTGTCTTCCCTGAAACGCCTCAAAACTTATTCAAGAAACTCTACAGGCCCAAAAAATCTAACTGACGTCGACACCGAGGACGTGATTGATTTGTTCGCTACAAAGAAAACTATAGTAAAATCGCAATCGGTGCGGAGTAATAAATCCAAATTTTATGGGACTTGCTCACCACAAGTGAACCAAACAAAATATGTAATTTTACCCTACCTGCTGTAATGAATGTTGTGAAAACAAGAAATTTATTTGTGCCGACGTGTATTGTAGAAAGATAACAATGGCCAGCGGCGTGCAAACAATACAGGCAAAAAGGCATTGCCTACCCTAGCAAATTTTAAAATTAATTTATATTATACCATAATTTATTTTTACTACTTCCTTCATTAAATCTTATATCAGCTACTTATATACATTTATATAATTTATTAAGCAAACGTAAACATTTCTGTGGTTTCTCAAATCCAAAATAATGCAATCTTGCTTTTACGCACACTTCATATTTCCCATGTGGGTGTCCCATAAGAGCGCGTATTAAGGTGGACATGTAGCGATTATATGGAAACAAACAGATTTAAAGTCTGCACCTACGGTCGTCAACAGCGTGTATGTATACGTGTGGTTCTGTGCGCTGAAAAAGGATGGAGCGACTCGGCGATACTCGAGAATTATTTCGGAGATACTAGGCGGCCTGATCAGTGATCCCACATCTTTCGCTCAACTCAACTTTTTAGTAAGTGTCAATTTTATTGGCGGTATAGTATACCGGGTATACTAATTATTTTCAATAACTAGTATACCGGGTATACTAATTATTTTCAATAACTTTTCAATAAAATGAACTGTCTCGACCCTTATTTCGTGGAATCTGCTCATATTAGTGTTTTTAAATGAAACTCACGGTTTCTAGTTAATTCCACAATATAATAAAAGTTATTGAAAATTCTAAAAAATTGACAATTGTTTCGATAAATCAATATCATCGTCAGAATGACAGAGGTTACATTTTATTTGATGCCTACCTGATGTTTAGTAGTTATTTTTGGCTAGACCAAGAAGTGACCTAACTTGTGATTGACTTAATATATGTTTATAGAAAAAAAAGAAGATAGTGCTAATAATATCTAAGCTTCAATATTTGTAATATCACATCTTCTTCTTTTTTCTATAAACATATATTAAGTCAATCACAAGTTAGGTCACTTCTTGGTCTAGCCAAAAATAACTACTAAACATCAGGTAGGCATCAAATAAAATGTAACTTCTGTCATTCTGACGATGATATTGATTTATCGAAACAATTGTCAATTTTTTAGAATTTTCAATAACTTTTATTATATTGTGGAATTAACTAGAAACCGTGAGTTTCATTTAAAAACACTAACTTTTCAATAGTTTGCCTTTAATTTAAGAATTTGACCAAGTTAAATAGTGTTATAGTGGAGAGTTTAAAGATAAATTGAATTGTGAAAATGCAGTGTGAATGTGACGAAAGTGAAAATTGTGTATAACGGCTGAAAATATTTCCGTTTAGCTCCAGCACATTTGAAAACAAACATACCATTATTGCGACTGGTCGGCCAACACCTGTACTTTATATTGCGCAGAAAAAGAAAAACTGTAACAGGTATTTTAGCAATAAATTTTACGAAAACTTTAGTTGGCTTACAGGTTGTAAACATATAAATAAGATGTTTTGTTGGTCATGTCTATTATTTTCGAAAGAAAAGAATGTGTGGACTAATACCGGCTACGCAGACTTAAATAATTTTACTAATGCTGCAAAAAAACATGACCAATGTGAAAATAATTTGAAATCTGCTCATTCTTTATGCAACTTTAGACAAAATAGGATAGAACTGAACCTTTCTCGCCAATTTAGAGAGGAAATAGAGCGACATAATTCTAGGGTGGATAGAAATCGTAACCCAATGCGAAGACTTATTGATATAACTTGCTTCTTGGGAAAGCAAGAACTACCATTTCACGGACATATAGAAAACACTGAGTCATCCAACAGAGGCAACTTTATCGAGTGCGTACAAGTTTTAGCTAGTTATGATGGGATGCTTGAAAATCATCTAAACGAATCAAATGAAAATGAAAGAAGAAATGTTGTTTCTGGATTTTCCAATCGAATACAAAATTATTTGATATTTGCAATCGATTTTGTACTTAGAGCAAAATACGGAAAGAGTTGCAGAAAACGGATTTCGTGGCGGTTATGATTGACGAGACACCAGATATAAGCGGTAAAGAGCAACTCTGTGTGATTTTTAGATATTTTACAGAATCGAATGAAATAGTTGATCGTTTTATGGGTTTTATCGACGTAAGTTCAAATCGAACCGCAGACGCACTAACCAAAATAAATACAGAGATTTTAAGTGAATATGAATGTACTTCCAAACTAGTAGCTCAAACTTACGATGGAGCAACTGTTTTATCATCTAATAAAAATGGGGTTCAACAAAAAGTGCAGGAAATTTGTCCTGACGCGTTATATGTATGGTGTAATGCTCATATTTTAAACTTAGTTCTGCCTAAGTCCTGTGAAAGAATCGCGGAAACCAAACACTTTTTTGGAACAATTAAAAATTTGGGCACATTTCTCCATACCAGTACGAAACGTTCTGAATTCTATAACCGATTTTGCACTAAAAAGTTACCCCGTGTAGTTCAGACTCGATGGGCCTATAACTCCAGAACGGTAAATGTAATTTTTAGTGAACTTTATAATTTAAGAACCATGTTTAATGACATGCTTGAGAATCAAGCAAATTGGGATGGAGAAAGTCTTTCGGCAGCTAGAATGTATTTATTTACATTGGAATATTTTGAATTTAATAATTTTTTGGACATTTTCAATGAAATATTTGGGCAGACGGATGTACTATATAATATAATACAGTCAAAACTCTCCTATATTGGTTATTGTGTTAAAAAAATTGAAAATTTCAAAGCGTTTTTGGACATTTTTTTACGACATTCGAGGAAATGTATGCAAAAAGTCTAAGAGTTTATGGCGAGCCGCAAAGAAAACGAAATATAAGTGACATTACGACGCATTACAGAAGAATTTTTAGAGAAATAGTAGATAACATTAAAAATGAAATTAGTGGTCGGTACAGAGAAATTAGACAACTAAATTTTTTTCGCATTCTTGATCCAGACTGTTTTGAAATGTTTACAAGTAAATTTCCAGAAGAAATATTCAATGAATTAAAAATGAGATATGAAACAAAGTTTGATTTTGACAGATTGAAAAATGAGCTACATTGTTTGCATTCATCACCAGAATTCAAAGGCATTAATGTCTACGAAATTATACAATTTTGTCATGAAAAAAAAATGTGTGAAGTGTTTTCTCAAATAATTAAGTTAGCAAAATTAATTGTGACAATACCCGCTAGTTCAGCATCTGCAGAGCGTTCATTCTCTGGACTAAAAGGCATTCACACATACCTACGCAATACTCAAGGACAGCAGTCTGTCAACGATTTCCCTGGAGAAAGAACTATTGCTAGATTTAAAACGTAACCTTACGTTTTATGATGATGTGATAAATGCATTTTTGATTAAACACCGTCGTATTGAACTCATTTATAAAAAATAGATATTTTTTGGTTTCGGTTTGTGTTTAGTTCTAATAGTATTTAATCGTTTATGTTGTTACATTTGTTGTGTTTAATTATTTTAATAAAACGGCGAACGCACTTCCAAAACTTTTTGCCAGCGGCACGTTTATTTGTTTCGTACCAACTGCCTACCCTACTCCAAATGCCACTGCACGCCGCTGACAATGACCGAATCTTATCTTAATACTTTCTAGGGATATAATAGGCGTAGGTTTAGGAACAGTATTAGTGATTCGTAGGTATATATTGTTAATATTTGTTGTATTGCTTAAGTTTCAAATTATGAAAATACGTATATATCATATTAAATAAGTGTGGTTTATAATGTTGACCGTTAAATTATGGCTCGTTTTCTAAATAATACAATGTTATGATAGGTACTAATTGTAATTTGCTTACCAAATTAATATGAACATGCCACTTGTAAATTGTTTTTAATAACTCTTCCTTCATCTTAGTCTAGATTAGTAATGTTCTAAATCACTGTCGGAATCACAATCGTCACTTGAGGAGTCATTATTTATTGAAATTATTAATGGTGTCACTGTAATGTGTGTGTACAGATTCCACATGTTTTCTTCCCCTTTTAATACATGATGAATTGCTTTTTGCCAATTTTCTTTGGTAACTTGTAATAGGGACCTGTCTAATAATGCTTGCACATCTTTTAGTTTGAATTTAGTATTATGTCGACCTATAAAACATTTCACTTGTGCCCATATCATTTAATTGGCAGTGATATGGGGGAAGTTGCACTACGTCAATACCACGTTTTTTTGCTAGTTTGTCCACCGCATATCGAGCAGGAGGCTTATTCAATTTTACAATTTGTAGAAGTTCTGGTTTGACTGATTTTTGAGGAAAATTAATATTTTTGTCTGTTAGCCATTCAATGATCTCTTGTTTTCTCCATGATGTTTGGCACCTTCTCAATGTAATGAGAATGGTAACTATACTCGATAGTCGAAATTGTGTAAAGTGAGTCAGAGCTATCTAATCAACACTTTGGTTAAAGCGCAGTTGCCATATGTATTCTAGAGAGAAATGCTGTATTTTATAAATACACTTCAAATCCATTGTGTCAATATTTCAGGTACAAAAGATGCAATGTAATTAAGTCAATACCAATTTAATATATTTATTTCAAATTTCAAGCAGACTAATAATAATTAGTTTACTTGAAATGTGACATAAAGTGTTTATGTATATTTCTTGAACGCAAAGTTTGTTGTGAAAAACTCGCCGATTTGACAATGTTGGAGAGTCGCTTCAATGTTCCGGCTTTGAGAACGAGATAGATAGATCGAGCTACGCGAATGAGACAGTGATAGTAAACAGTTATGTGAGGTGTTTATTCTCTTCATGAGCGTAACATCAGTATTTGTGTTGTGGTTTTGTGTGATAAATCGGTTATTATTGGTATTTATTGTAATATTTATATCGGTATATTTAGTGACAATAATGGCGGAGTGTAGCGGTGTTGGCGATAAAAAACGGCGTCGTAACAATTTAATTCGGGAAGAAAAAGTCCTCATATTAAATGTGTACGAAGGACTGCGTGCCATGGACAAACAGTTGGGTGTTAGTGACGCTGTGATTAAGTGCAGTTATTTAACTAAAGTTTCTGAGAGTACTATATACAATATTCTAAAGAAATCGCGGGACGGATCTTTGACAAGAGAACGAGGTGAAAACTGTAAACCGGAAAGTAGGGGAAGAAAGAAAATTGTTTTGGACGACCAAACACGGAATGCTATACGTAGGGAAATACATTCTTTTTATTTTAGGAATGAAATCCCCTCGGTAGCTAAATTGAGCAAGGTAATAGAAGCTGATGATACTTTACCAAACATCAGTGATAAAGTTTTGAGACGAACTTTAAAATTAATGAATTTTCGTTACCAAACAAGAAGTAGAAACAGTGCCTTAATTGAACGAAATGACATTGTGGAATGGAGGAGAAATTATTTAAAACAGATACGACAGTTTCGTAACGAAGGACGGCGCATATATTATCTTGACGAAACATGGTTAAATGAAGGCCACACTGTGTCAAAAGTGTGGCAAGACATGAATATACGAAGCAATCGACAAGCCTTTATGGAGGGTTTCTCTTCCGGTTTAAAAGCTCCCTCTGGGAAAGGACGTCGACTGATTATCACTCACATTGGCAGCGAGGAAGGATTTGTAGAAGGTGGATTACTAAGTTTTCAGTCCAAAAAAACTGTCGATTACCATGAAGAGATGGATGGTAACTGGTTTGAAACATGGTTTAGATCAATTTTAACAAAGGTAACTCCTGGTTCAGTGATAGTTATGGATAATGCTTCATACCACTCTCGTCGACTGGAGAAAATACCTACTTCAGCTAGCCGCAAGAGGGTTATAATTGATTGGTTAGAGAGTAAAAGCATTCCGCACAACGAGGCAATGCTAAAAGTTGAATTATTATCTCTCGTACGGAAACATAAAAGCAGTTATATTAAGTACGTTGTCGATGAAATGGCGAAAGATTTCAACGTCTCAGTTGTTAGACTTCCTCCCTACCACTGTGAGTTAAACCCCATCGAGCTGGTTTGGGCCCAAATTATGTTGCGAGAAAAAACAGTACATTCAAAATGGCTGACGTTGAGAAACTGTTTGACGAGGCGCTGCATACCGTTACTGCTGAGAGTTGGCGTAAATGTATTCAACACGTATTAAAAGAAGAAATAAAGTTTTGGGATTTAGACATACGTGTAGAAGTAATGACGGAACCACTCATTATCGATATAGGAGGAGAAAGCGATGATTCTGAGGAGTCGTCAGGGAGTGATACCGCCTTATTATAGCTCATCCTTAAAAATGTGTATTATTCTTGGTAACACCCTGTATATACATAATGATACCTACCATAATAATTTCGTATTTCTGTTCTCTCAAATTTAAACGCCAGAGCGTACAAGAACATTTTCTATTTATTTTTTATTTAGGACTATTAAGAACCCTTCAAAAATGATGCGCTCATGAAGTTCGCTTCTGCAACTGATTTTATGGACAGTAAGAGCGATGAGTCACTATACAGAATTTCGACTATCGAGTATAGCGTTATCTAATACTATGACTGAACCATTTGGTATTAGGTCAATCATCTGCTCAAAATATTCCTCAAAAACGTCGGCGTTCATATATGGTAGTCTCCAGTTTTTTTTTTAATTTAAATATTAAAGAGCCACCATCTAAAAACCCATTATCACTGCCAATATGAGTTATGACTAGACGTCGTCCATTACCGGATGGACTCTTCAATCCTGTAGATAATCCTTCCAAAAAAGCCTGTCGTGAAGATTGAATATTGGTATCCTGCCTTCATTCACAGAGGATTCATCCAAGTAAAATATTGGTTTGCCTTTTGCACGTAATTTAAAAATTGTTCTTAGATATCTCCGGCTCCAACAAATAATTTCGTCAGTATCAATTAGAATCGCTTTTCTATCATGTTTTGCCTATTTAAATTTTAATTCCTGTAGCGTTTCCCGTAGTTTCGTTCGGCCCATTTTAGAGAAATATGGATCTTTATTCATTTCATCCGAAATTTTAGCTAGTGTTGGGATTTGTTTCCTAAAATAACATTCGTGCACTTTTCTTCTTATTGCGTTTTTAATTTCTTCTGTGAATTCCACTTTCATTTTACCGCCTGCATTTTTCTTTGCGGATTTAATAACTCCACTTTTCGCTTCACTCCTAATTTTGTATATTGTTGATTTGCTTACGCCTGCATATTACTTGTCTTTTCAACAACGTCATCAACTGAACCTGAAGGATTTTCAGTTCTTAAGTAATTATAAACATTGTTAATTATTACTTTCTCATTCACGGACAACCCGGATCCATACTGCAAAATTTCTGCCATTGTCACTATTAACCGAAACTAATAATCACAATAATTACTTTATAAAAGTTATCAAGCGAGCAAGTTCTTTCTAAATGCACTAAATGAATAATTGCTGACAGTCGGACTGCAACTACCTTTGAAACTAAAATACACAAATTCCATAGTCAGGTAGGGGAATTATCTCTGAAATTATAATCCCACCCCGTCCGCCTGAGGTCATTAAGACTCGCAATAGTTCTTGAAAATTGTTTCAACAATAATAAAATGCAAGTCGTTTATATGTTCATAAAAATTACAACCGAATACACCATAATAATATAGGCATTCAATAATATTCGTAATAAATATTTCAGTAATCCGAATGTCTGTATACCTTAAAAATAATAATAGGTACCCACCCCTGAAATGATCTGTTCAGACAGTTTTATTACTCCGCACCGATTGCGATTTTACTATAGAAGCGTCAATTTAATTTTGTAATTTAAATTATATTTGTAAGATAAATTTGATCTTGTGTTAATATTTCTGTAAAGGGTTTCTACTAAATGATAAGTAACACCATTTTATTTTTAGAATAGAATATTCATTTATATAGCATAGCTAATAACAAAAACTGTAGAATCTCAATAACAAGATTAAATTTTTGCTTACATAACTAAATTTTTTTTTATTAAATTACATCTGTCAACTGTTTCAAAAGCACGTTTGAGACCAACGATAACTGCCACAATATTTTTTCCTTTATCACAAATCCTTTTCCAATATGAAATCATAAACTGAACTAGTGACTCAGTAGAAAAATATTTTCGAAACCCAGATTGTTGTTCTGATAATTAATTTGATTAAAACAACTTTTTTTTCTATTGGTCCACCAACCAACCTCCGAAATTGGTTTCTGGCTACAGCAATTGTCTCAGGGCAAATATTTACTTTTGAGAAAAGATCGTTTATCTGAGCATTCCAGGTTTAGTCATGAATTAGGCTCAACAGCGTGACTGATTGAGTTTTTTTGGGAAAGTCAGCAAACAAAAGACAGGAACAATTCCTCAGAGAAGCAGAAAGATCATTGTGGTCCCAGAACTGAGCCCTGAGGTACCCTAGAATAACAGGAACGCCTATCAGACTTTAAACAGTTAAAACGAACATACTGCCACCTACCAGCTGGGTATGAGACAAAAAGCGGCGCCCCTGATGCCTGTGTTCTATCTTAAATAACAGGATTCTATGATCAATGCAATCAAACGCCTTAAGGTAACTGCATATTGGAGCGGTGATACAAGTGAAGATAAATTGGACACACATACATAATCACAACAAACTAACGAAAACAGTACATTACAGTTGAGATAAAACCAAAAAATTAATGGCTGCCAATATTTTTGTTGGTTTTCACATAGATTAATAAAATCAATAAATATTGATTTAAAAAATCAGCCACAATCAGACCTGCTATCATGTTTGTATATCCATTAAAAAAGCTTCTCTAGTATATTAAAATGTTAACATATCTTACCTTTATGAATTGTCCGCTACAAGTTCTGGAATGTTCTGCCCACCAAAAATCGTTTGGTCCTGGAGGTCTATTCATAGCTCGACGAACCAGTCCAAAGAAAGGTTTACGTTTATTACAAGGTCCGTTGCATCTCCACCAATGTTGTTTGTATAAATTTACCTCATCGTGGAAATCATGATATACTGTTATATTCGTTCCTATTGACAAAGTAGAAAAATTAAAATACAATATCATAGCATTAACTGAGCTTATAAAGGTAGAGAAGGAGATTTTAATTAGTTAATATTTCAATTGAATTCAGTAGCAACAATTAATGATCGATTTTACATTTCCGCCCAACCTATCTACTATGAGAGAAAAGTATTGGTTTGCCCCTAAAAAAGTTGAAATTTTGAAAAAAAAATGTTTACGTTTTTCATCAACAACACGAAAAAACGGTTTTTAGAGAAAAAATCCTGTGTGTATATCGTCGTCGTTGTCGGCCACTTTTCGTTACATGTCTTGTTAGCACGATACAGCCTCCGGAGTGCAACAGGTAACCAATTTTATGATTGAATATTGTTCAGGACATCTCACAGATGAACCATATTGATTTTCAGCTCACCAAAGCCAGTACAACGGGTGCTATGGTAGAACGATACACCCTCCGGAGTGCAACAAGTCACCAATTTTATTGAATAGATGAGGATTTTACTTGATGAAGATCCATACTGAACGATGAAATAAAACAATACAATTTGTTTAAATCTTAATTTATTTGAACTAATGTTCAATTTAAACCTTTTTACCTAGAAGATAGCTTAGGAATGTTTGTAGTGACTGAATTTCCAGGTAATTTCTTTTAATACCATTGTTAACCTTCGTAAATAGATTTAGCACTGTATATATTAAGACATTTTTATATTTTACCTTCATTCGTTTTGACAAAGCTACTGTGTTAGTGAAACGCGAAAACAAGTTTAAATTGAACATTACTTCAAATAAATGAAGATTTAAACAAATTGTATTGTTTTATTTCATCGTTCACCAATTTTATGATTGAATATTGTTTAGAACATCTTACAGATGAAACCTGTTGATTTTCAGCTCACTGGAGCCAGTACAACGGGTGCTATGGTATTTGAAGTGCGACATTTTTGTAATTTTTAGAGAAATTTCAGTTTGTTAGCACAATACAGCCTCCGGAGTGCAACAAGTCACCAATTTTATGATTGAATATTGTTTAGAACATCTTACAGATGAAACCTATTGATTTTCAGCTCACCGGAGCCGGTTCAACGGGTTTTATGGTATTTGAAATACATTTTTGTAATTTTTGCAGAAATTTCAGTTTGTTAGCACAATACATCCTCCGGAGTGCAACAAGTCACCAATTTTATGATTGAATATTGTTTAGGACATCTTACAGATGAAACCTATTGATTTTCGGCTCACCAGAGCCAGTACAACGGGTGCTATGGTATTTGAAGTACGACATTTTTGTAATTTTTGAAGAAATTTCGTTTTGTTAGCATGATACAGCCTCCGTAGTGCAACAAGTCACCAATTTTATGATTGATTATTGTTTAGGACATCTTACAGATGAAACCTACTGATTTTCAGCGCACTGGAGCCAGTATAACGGTTGCTATGTTATTTGAAGTACGACATTTTTGTAATTTTTGCAGAAATATCAGTTTGTTACCATGATACACCCTCCGGAGTGCAACAAGTCACCAATTTTATGATTGAATATTGTTTAGGACACATTACAGATGAAACCTATTGATTTTCAGCTCACCAGAGCCAGTACAACGGGTGCTATGTTATTTGAAGTACGACATTTTTGTAATTTTTGGAAAAATTTCAGTTTGTTAGGACGATACAGCCTCCGGAGTGCAACAAGTCACCAATTTTATGATTGAATATTGTTTAGGACATTTTACAGATGAAACATATTGATTTTCAACTCACCGGAGCCAGTACAACGGGTGTTATGTTATTTGAAGTACGACATTTTGTAATTTTTGCGGAAATTTCAGTTTGTTAGCAAAATGCATCCTCCAGAGTGCAACAAATCACCAATTTTATGATTGAATATTGTTTAGGACATCTTACAGATGAAACCTATTGATTTTCAGCTCACCGGAGCCAGTACAGCGGATGCTATGTCATTTGAAGTACGACATTTTTGTAATTTTTGCAGAAATTTCAGTTTGTTATCACGATACACGAGAGAGGCGTAGCTGCACTTCAGCCAGACAGCCCGCCGGCTCTTATCAGCTCAGGATGTGGTCAGTGTCGTGCCGCTTATCAGTTCTTATCAGCTCTCGCCAGTGCCGTACCGGAAAAGTAACTTATGTTGAAATATTACTAAGAATTTCGTACCGGGTGGCTTGTAACATATAATATTTGCGTTAGGTCACGATCAATATACAGGATGGACACGTTCGATCGTTATACAGGATGTACATGTCATAAGAACACTTGCATCTCTGTTATTATTGGTCGGATTGCAGGTATTATGTAGATAATTTAGCTACATTTGTCCACGCTGAACACACGATATCAATTAGGATATTGCACTTCAGCCAGACAGCCCGCCGGCTCTTATCAGCTCAGGATGTGGTCAGTGTCGTGCCGCTTATCAGTTCTTGCTCGGTGTCTCGCCAGTGCCGTACCGGAAAAGTAACTTATGTTGAAATATTACTAAGAATTTCGTACCGGGTGGCTTGAAAGTAACATATAATATTTGCGTTAGGTCACGATCGTGTATATGCAAGTGACCAATTTCACGATTGGATATTGGTCAGCGCGTCTGACAGATGAACCCTATTGATTTTCAGCTTACTAGAACCAGTACAATGGGTGCTATGGTACTTGAAGTCCCAATTTTTGTCATTTTAGAGTATTTTTAGTTTGTTAGCACGATACCGCCTCCAGAGTGTATACAAGTGACCAATTTTATAATTGGATATTTTTCAAGATGTCTCACAGATAAACCCTATTGATTTTCAGCTCACTCGAGCGAATACAACGGGTCCTTTAAATCCAGATATACTACATTTTTAGTTATTTTTGGAGAAATTTCGGTTTGTTAGCACGATAGAGCCTTCGAAGTGTATACAAGTGATAATTTTACGATAGAATATTGTTCAGGAGGTCTCACAGATGCGGAAAAGTTAGATTTAATTTTTAAAACCGTTTATTTTTTCCAATGTTGTTATTAATGATCGATTTTTTTCCAATGTTCAATGTTGTTACAGTTTTTTATTTTCTCTTGTCTTTTGTAGCTTTATTTGCCCATATAATAACTTAATTTTGTTTTAAACTTTTTTGGAATCTTATACAAAAAATTTTTATTCCATATTTAATGTAGTTAAGACCGATTCAATAAAATAACACTGTTAAAAGTAATACATTTCCATTCTCAATATTCTCCCTTCTCTTTGCAATATCACTGGTCAAAACCAAAATTTGCAAGAATAAATTTCATCAAAAAATTCCATAACAACCAAAAAACATTCACAATTGCCAAAATTTTTACACATGTCACTGCGTTAATTTTTCTATGATTTCCAAGAGTTCTCTTTTAATTATCTAACACTTGGTTTTACTCTATAAAGCTGACATCACTTTTTAATGAAAGGTGGAATATGAATTAAATGAGTCATAAAATTAATAAAATATATTTTTTATTCCTGATAAAATATATCATATTTCAATAAACATTGCAACAATAATTATGTATATATAAATTTTCTTATAAATATAGTTATTAAATCTGATGAGGTAATGTATTTTCGAGGACAGGTCGAACTGCCAACTGAAATTTCAATTAATGGTGCTAAATCAACACTCAGATATAATTATTATATGTTTTATAATAAATAATTATTCATAACTAGAAAAATATTCTGTATTATGCATTTGAAAAGTATCTATATGGATCTGTTAATAATAGGTGAAATGTTGTTCTGGAAAGAATTTAGTTGAATACTTCTGACCTTGGAATGATCTGACCAACCTATGGAACAAAAATATGTTCTATTTGAAGCAAAAATTTCTGTATTACAAATGATACAATTTTATTTTTCAAATGTAGTAAATTTTCTGATTGTTCTGTTCATTCAGAAAGATCCAGTTATTTCAGGCTTATGGAAATTGACCGGTGATACATGTAAATAACATATTTTAATGAATATTTAATTTCAAATACAATTTTGAATTGTTTTGGTGATTCGCAAGACACATCATTGACTTAAAACTTTTTGAAATTATATTTAATGTAAGTTAAGACAATAGTAACTCTACTGCTGATGTGTTGATAGTTAGTATACCATCTAATGCATGATGGAACACAACAGAGCATTAATTGAAATTTCAGGTGGACTCACTGGAGATGGATCTGTGTAAATAGTTGTTATCAATAACTAGTAGTGTTAATAATACTGTTCACCATGTTATGCTACTATATTAATATATGGGT
Source organism: Galeruca laticollis (assembly GCA_963921935.1). Taxonomy (NCBI): domain Eukaryota; kingdom Metazoa; phylum Arthropoda; class Insecta; order Coleoptera; family Chrysomelidae; genus Galeruca; species Galeruca laticollis. Next base: position 208,050,462 of record OY998177.1, read on the forward strand.
TATTCAAGAATATATCTTCACTTATTAAAACCCTATTACCCTTATGAACAACAATTTAATTAACCATTAACCTTAAATGTGCTCGTACATCTTTTTTATGAATTATTTGAAAAGTTGTTAGTGTATGTGCATGTATTAGTGTAAAAAAGCATTATTTAAAGGATGTTACTAAGATTTGAAATTTCTTATTCACATTCATTATCAAAATAGTTCAAATTTAATAGAAAATAAATCTGCTAGACTCACAATTATATTGATAGTACAAAATAATCTCCAAAGTAGTATTTGCACATAATAGAACAATAAATTTCAATTAAATATAATCTAATTTTAGATTACGCACAGCCTATATTTCCTTTTTTAACAATGTATCTTCCATTCATTAGATTGGCTGATTGATTATACTGATACAAAATATAATGCCAGTTTCACTTCTTAATCTCCTTAAATTTGTCTCTACTCAATATAAAACAACTAACGATAATATATACTCAGCTTTATTTATGATTCAGGTAAAAACCAAAAAATAACGATACTACCCTCAACCTTGAATTCTTTGGATCAGAACCATTTTATGGTCATCAAGCTATTGTTTCGAGAAAAAATATATAGGTTTTTAGAAAAGAATACAAAAGAATAAGCCTTACCAAATACAGAGAATCTGTATTCAACGTAGGCTCCAATTATTTCAAAAGTTACTGTGTTAACAAAATAATAATTGTGAATTTTATGTAGGGATACTTTCACAACAGTAAATGCATTTGCTGACATCTTCAAAATTAAAGTATTAACAACAAAGTGCACAATAACTGTGTATTAAACAATTTCAGTTTCATTCATTTTATATTGTTATTGATAAGAAACCGGTCTCATTAGCTGGATAATTACTACCGCAGCTGTTTTATCAGGTGACAGGGCCGTATTATTTTTCGGACACTTTATCATGAACCCCAACCAAAATGTTTCGACTCTTCAACATTCTCAGTCTAGATCAGATATTTCCCGAACCTATTTGTCAGCAGTTTCAAGCCGTATCTTCCCTTCAAAATAATGAGCAATCGTCTTCAGTGCATTAGAAAACACTCGTCTTCAAGATTACCTTATTCCTGTGGGTAGTATAATTCAGCCAAAAAACAATATTTTCATTCTGGTTATCAAACAACCGGATATGCATATATTTATCCAATAAATAACTAGTAGAAACTTTCATGAATGACTACAGACAAATAGAAGTTAATGGAATGGTAGTCAGTGCTAGAAAACTAATATCACCAGCAGAAAGAATCGTTCTCTCAAATGTTTGCCCATCTATACCTCATAATATACTGATTAATAAATTACAAAAAAATGGTTTAGCCTCTGTTTCACCCATGACATTCTTGAGAATTGGTGCATCTCTACCGGAATATACTCACATATTGAGTTTCAGAAGACAAGTATTCGTCAGCCCTGACAACCTACAGCTTCCAGATTCATTTATACTTGATTTCGACAACACTTCCTACAGAATATTCATTTCTCAAGACAATATAGTTTGCTACAATTGCAAAAAACAAGGCCACATAGCATCTCGATGTTCTGAACCTATAATGCAACCTACAGTACTTTCACAAGTATCAAATAAATACAGTAACGCAACCAACAAATACAAAAGCTGTCTCTGATAACCCACAAATATTTACAACTATGGAAACTTATCAAGCAACTGTCGATACAAGCCAACCAAAACGAAATTTTGACGAAATCGTTTCACCTGAAGAGAGTCCACCTATCACACAGTGCAATGAATTCCCTGTACCAAAAGATAAGTCAAAACCAGAGAAGCCAAAGCTCAACTCTAACTCAAAAAATGAAGATAGCAATTTAAACTTGATACAATCGCTTGAACTGAATAAAACATTTATCGAAAACCAGTGTCCTCCATTTGTACTCAATTTCGATAAACTAATTATTTCGCTAAGCAGTCTTAGCGGATCTTCAGATCCCATTAATATTATAAAAGAGTGCACCACAGATATTTTAGCACTGACTATTATAGTATGCTACGTCTAATATATCCCAACGTAAAAGACAAATCAACGAAGCGCAAACTAACTTTACTTAAAAAGAAAATTTTCGCTCAGCTCGGTAGTAATTTCTCAGATGACGAAAGCGACGCCTCTCAGTTAAGCCAGAGCTAACGTATACAAATTAATACCTCGTTAAATTCACATCAATACTACAGTGGAATATTGATGGATTCTTCCATCGCCTTGCTATGCTTCAACTCCTTAGTGCTGAAGAAACTCCGGACATATGTCTGCAAGAAACCAATTTAAACCCTCAAAAAATATACAACTCTGTATCATTCAAATGCTTTCGAAAAGATAGGGTCGCAATCAACATTATATCGAGTGGTGGCGTAGCAACATTAGTTGAGGATACATTAGAAGCAACAACTAACCTGGAAGCCATAGTTGTTAAAATTAAGTCAGACAATGTTTATTTTATTTGTAATCTCTATCTACCCTCAAGCACTCCTACAACTTATAACGAACTAAAAGATGTGTTTAATCAGATACAGGCTCCTCGCTATATAGTAGGAGATTTTAATAGTCACAACATTATCTGGGACTCGTTTCATACTGATGCTAGAGGGAATATTGTAGAAAAAATCATATCGGACCTTCAGCTTAACTTTCTTAACGATGGCTCTCCAACAAGATTTAACGTCAACACTGGGAACTCATCAGTAATTGATTTAAGTTTGTGCCACCCCCAACTTACTCCTCACCTTTTTTGGGAAGCCCTTCAGTACACATACGGCAGTGATCACCATCCTAATCTTATTAAGAATTTAGCAGCACTGACTCTTGAAAATTTTGTTCCGAAATGGAAAACAGGATCTGCAAGTTGGACAGAATTTGAATCCCACATCAACCTTGAAATGCTGGAATGTACGATGACTGCCTATGTTAATGAATCCTTAAATAATTTTAACAGCGTGCAGAACTCTTCATAGGAAAAACTATGAGGACAAACAAAAAACGCACCCCCGTACCATGGTGGAATACGGAATGTCATACGTCAATTCGTGCCGCCAACACGGCACTTAATAAGTACAAGAGGCACAACACAATCAAAAATAAAATAGATTTCAAAAGGCTCAAAGCAAAGACACAGCTTGTCATCAAAACAGCTAAGAAAACATCATGGTCAAAATATGTTTCCGAAATAAACAGCGCAACACCCATCATTAAAGTATGGAAAAGAATAAGAAAAGTTTCACGACTAAAGTACACACCAATATTATCTCGACTAACGATTACCTCTCCGCAGCTAATGGCCGACGCTTTAGTCAATCACTTTAAAAGTTTGTCTTCAAACCGCAATTATGAGAATACCTTCCTTGAAAACAGATTAATGGTGAAAAATTCAGAGCTATTTCAAGACGAAGACGAAAATTCTCCATTAAACATACCCTTCTCAATGGAGCAATTTGAAAATGCACTTTATAACATAAAAGATACTGGTATTGGACTAAATGATATACCAGTCACATTCTTAAAATACCTTCCTGAATCTGCGAAAATATTCCTTCCCCAACAATTCAACTTTGTCTGGAAATATAATCAATTTCCTTCAACATGGTCAACAGCGTACATTCTACCTTTCCTGTAAAACCAAAAGTCAAGTCTTGAACCTGGCTCGTATCGACCTATTAGTTTAACCTGTTCAATGTGCAAGTTAATGGAGAAAATGGTTAATTACAGACTAACGTTGACCTTGGAAACATCAAAACGTTTAATATCCGAACAAAATGGTTTTAGACAAAATCGTTCCGGCATCAATAATATTCTTGAACTGGAAAGTGATATCCATGAAGCACTGTCGACTAAACAATCATGTATATCTATATTTTTTTTATTTGAAAAGAGCATTTAACACATGCTGGAGATTTAACATAATAAAAGAACTCCACTCATGGAATATTCGTGGTAGTTGCCTCAGATTTATTAGTAATTTCCTTAAAGACAGATCATTTCTAGTAAGAGTCCATAATTCATATTCCGAAAGTTAAACTAAAGAAAACGGAACTCCTCAAGGCTCAGTCCTTAGCCCAACAGTGTTTCTAATAGCTATAAATAAGATTATTAAAGATATACCAAAGCCTCTTAAGGCTCACTTATACGCAGATGACCTGGTAGTTTATTGTTAAGGCAAAAATACCACTCTAATGACAAATTTATTTCAATCCTTTCTCACACAATTAGAACAATGGTCTCAGCACACCGGCTTCAAATTCTCAGTTTCAAAAACAAAAGGAGTACTATTTTCTAAAAAGGTTCCAGAATCTTATCCAAAACTCACTCTATATGATGAAGTGATTTCGTTCAAGCCATCAGTTAAATTTTTCGGAATGTGGTTGGACCAAAAACTTTCATGGAAAGAACATATAAAGCAAACCATATTATCATGTCATAAAAGGCTAAACATAATGAAAACATTAAGTAACAAACATTAGGGATCTGATTATACTATGCTGCTAACTATTTACAAAAGTTTAATAAGATCTAAAATAGACTATGGATCAATTGCTTACGACTCTGCATTTAAAACAACATTAAAATTATTTGATACTGTTCATAACCATGGGCTTAGAATTGCTATTGGAGCTTTTAGAACAACACCTGTCGATAGTATTCATAGTGAAACGGGTGAACCTCCTCTACATTATCGAAGAATGTATCTTTGTCACTTGCTGCCTAAACTGTATCGAATAAAAACAAGCCCCTTTATAATAACACCTTCACCAATAAATATCTACATCACTTCAGCAATAAGCCCCAAACAGCTAAACCTTACTACAAAAGGATACGAATATTCCTAAATAATTTGGACATTCAATTTCCTCCTGTATTTCCTGTTGACTTGGATCATCCTCCTCCGTGGACCATCAAAATCCCTAGTGTTAATGCAACACTAAGTATATTTAACAAACACGAAGTAAACTCAGCATATTAAGAGATAAATTTAATTTAATTTTGGAACAACAATACAGTGACTGCAATAAAATATACACTGATGCATCAAAATGTGAAACAGGGGTAGGGGCTGCCATTGTGAACTCGGGGAATATTATATTAACGCGGCTTCGACTGGGACACTCAAGAAAAAAAGGGGAAAGGGGAGCCAATCTAGATAGTATTATAGGACCGATGAAAGTATACGCAGACAACGTGGTCCTTATAGCAAATTCAAAAAACAAAATACAAAGGTTGATTAACATATGGACAGAGGAAATGGAAAAAGTAAAAATGGAAGTAAACATAGAAAAAACAAAAGTAATTATAGTGAACGAGAAACAAACCACAGATCCAGACATGAATCAAATAAAATGCAAGGTAAAGAATTTAGAAAAGGTAACCACATTCGAATACTTGTGTACAGCGATTACAAACGACGGAAAGATGGATGCGGAGATAGCAAATAGATGAAACAAAGCAACTAAAATATATTATGCACTAAACAAAATAATCCTAGGACATAAAGAAATAGAAGCAGAAGTTAAAAATAAAATTCACAATACTATAACAATACTAATAATAACACAAGCTAGCGAAAATTGGACCATAAACAAGAAACAGGAAGCAATGATAAACGCAATGGAAATGAAACATGTTAGGAAAATAGCAAGCAAGACTAAATGGGACAGAATGAAAAGTGAAGAAATACGAAAGAGCATTGGCCTAGAACCAATACTAGCAAAGGCGAAAAAGAAACAAAGGAATTGGTTTGGTCACGTGGTGAGAATGCACCAATCTCGACTGGTAAAAAGAATAATGGAGATGGGAAAATCGACAAAAAGAAGAAGGGGAAGACCAAGAAGGAAGTGGCTGGATCAAGTTGAACAATATGGAAGGAAAAAGGAAACTCCATACAGGAGATAAAAGAAATAGCAGAGAATAGAAGAGAGTGGAAAAATGGATGAATGATAAACTGGAATCACATTCCGACACCTGAAATGGTATGGGGAGCGGAGAAGAAGAAGAAAATAATACATATTTAATTAAAAAAGTAGGAATGAGAAATGCAGATGGATTCTAAATTTAAAATCCTTAAATAGGCCAATTTTGACTCTGGATTTAGGTTCTACGCACAAAATTACTTGGGATATATCCTTTCACTTTCCAAGAACCAAACCATGTTGACCTGTGTTATAGTTACGTACTTGTTTTAGTCTTAATAATAAAAAGCAATTTAGACATCACTTTTGCAATTTTAATTGCATGTCTCAAATGCTTTCAGACAACATGTATTAGTTTCAGAAATTTATTTATTTTCATACTCAGGAAATAACTGAGGATGATGCTAGAGAAAATATGTATTTTAATTTAAAAATATATCTAAAATGTGTAAATTTTATTTATTTTAAATCAAAATGTGTTGGGAATAATCAGAATATTGCGTATAACCAAAATTTCAAACAAATTGGTGATAAGATTATTACATATAGTTGGTCCGGCGAATCTTTTCCCATGCGTCATTAATATCTGATAACATAACTGACAAATGTCAAATTATTTTGTTCTGTTCTTTACTATTAAAAGAAAATGATAAGACTTAAAAACGATGTCGGTTATGTTATCAGATATTAATGACGCACGAGAAAAGATTCACTGGACCAACTGTATAGTACACATGTACTACTAGGCCTGAAGGAACACATAATTTTTGTCCATTTATGCAATACAAATGTAGTAAGTTTGTAACTGAAAACAAAGCCTTATTCTTCTAACTATAACATCTGTCATAAAAGAACATACCCTTAGTGAATTCAAAAAGAGGTCGTATGAAATAAAACACTGCAAGCTTAACATTGAACTATTACCCAGAAGCAGTTAGGAGATTGCAAAGAATGACGGAACTTGCGTCTGATTATAGGAATTACAACTGAATACTGTCTACTAAGAAATTATAAAATGTAGATGCTTGTAGAAAATATATTGAAACGGATAATATTTTTTACCAACTCTCATTATTTGTAAGGCTGTTGTTGATTTACATCGAAAAGTTGCGTTATACCATCTAGTAATTTTAAAATTTAAAACATTCTTCAAGTTTTGAGACTGCATTATGAAAAATGAAATGGTAGATGAATAGAAGGGTGGAGATAGAAAGTAAAGATCGTACAATTTATTTTCTGTGGATGGTAAATAATATAGTACAACTATCCCTTATAGCCTGGCTTAAATAGTACGACAATAGTAATACCTTATTTGAAAACTATGCAACGTATCGCTTTTAGACACTAGAAGAAATACACTAATCCTAAATCAAAAATGTAATCAGTATCCTTTTTTATATCATTGGCTTCAACAGCTGTAAATATAATCCTCATGTTACAGCTACTGATGGTCAAGTGGAGATTCAACTAGATCTTTGAAAATAATTGCTAATTAAGTAATATATACTTTATATGTACAAATAAAAGATGACTATTTAAAACTGTCTAATAATTATTTCAAATATACGTCAAGCAATTCCTAGTCTTCATAAAGCCTCTCCCTTCCATCTCTTCTATGTTTGGGAATCTACTGTAATATGGTTTGGAATTCTACCAGGTGTTATTATAGCTCCATCTTACAATTTGTGTATTTGCCTTGCTAGATAAAGTATGATTTATAACTAAACAAATTCTTTATAAATATCTTCGTTCTTGTTAGATCTCAAATTAGCTATGTGTGTATTTTTTTAAAGATGTTATCAGTATTATAACGGTCAGAACCAAGTGCAGTTTTAGATATACTTTTTGTGATTTAACCAGAAATTCTCTGAAAGATTTACTTGCTTATTTTCCGAAATCCTTTGAGGCACTTATTTTTAAGTCAGTAACACTTCCTGTCACCTGCATCTTCTGTATGAGTAGTTCTAAATGTATTTCATGTGTATACTTTCCATTCTATGCAGTAATGAAAATAGGAAAATATTTTTCCAAAGTATATTATTAAAAAAACAGCTAGGGGGCAAGTAGATAAACACTGGACTTTGGATTGGAAAACCCGGGTTTCATTCTCACCCGAGTTGGAAACTTTTTATAATTGTAACTATGTTCAAATGCCTAAGTGTTCTAGTTCTAATTTATAGTATTGTTCGTACTGAAGCACTATGAAACAGTATCAATGACTACTCAGAGTATGATACTAATAACCTAAGTAGTTGAAGCCAATGACAAAAATATCTAAAAGTCCAATGCCAAAATTAACATGTATACATAAAATAAAATATAATCAAAAACGTATTATGCTTCAGAAAAATTGATTTACATTATTGTCTTAAAGTTTATTTAATTAAAGCCAATTCTTCAAAACGTAATGAACAAATATCAAAAAACTTAATACTGACTCAGATTTCAAATTAAGTACTGTATATTTTTAGCGTTGTGTCATTATTTTACTTTTTGGTCTTATTTCCATAGCAAACAAAAATGGTTAACCAATCAGATAAAAGGTTCAGCTACCCATACTACGCTATAACGACGAGGCCCCTTAAATATATCGAATATTTTATCCAACCGAGATTTCCATTTTGGTGTTCGAGGTTCAACACGATGATAATTTTGATCGTACCACCATGCATGCTGTTGGTAATACCTCATTTCGTGGTGAAAGTTATGATAAATTTTGATATTGGTACCTGTAAACAAATAGATATAGTAGGTATATTTAAACAATAAATAAATGTGAGTAATCACACAATCTGCATACTTGTGATTTGAAATCATTTTACTTTTACTTCAATAGACTTTCTCAAATAAGTCGAATTTTACACTCCCTTTTATGCTTAAAATGTCGTTTCAAGTATTATTTTTGCCTTTTATGATATTTAATGGCACCGTGCCATATTTATGGTACATGGCAGATGAAAAACAAGATGGATAAATAAACATTCAACGAATCTTGACAACAAATGGTGTTCACGGAAAGTTTAGGCTTATTTCACTCACAGTTCAGAATCTTGGATCAAAAACTTACCTGGAACCAAAAGAGATGTTGCAAAGGCCACAACTGATGAGGTACTTATGCGGTTTATAAAATCAAAGAACCAACAACAAAAGTGAGGATAACAACTCTGCAAATGGATTTGTATCCTATTACCTACTATATTAGAAGTTAAGTTCGACCTGCCTCCACTGCTGCACCAGCATATCAGGAAGGAAGTTTCCATAGAATAAACTCGACAAATACTTCTCAAAACTGGGAGCATTTAAAGTATCTCAAACTCTGAGATATTTTTTCGATTATTACTACTAAAAAGGTGAAAAGAAGGCCAATCTGAGCAGGTAGGTGCTTATTTAGGATACAGCAAGACAGATTACAGGAATGGGCATAGGGATAATGGAATCTAATATTAGATTCTGTCAATATTTTCATAATGCTCCAATTTTCTTTTAAGCAAATATGATTGATATATATGTTACCCGGAAAAGAAGGAGGAAGATTGTAATATGAGAGAAAAGCTCTCAGGTTTTAAAATTGTCTAGAATAACTTAGGACTAAAAATCCATACATCTTGGTAGCGTATGGGCGGTACCGACTGAGAATGAAGATAGGACCACCACGTGAATTCTAGTTACACACTTAATTTAAAGATAAAAATAATTTTTACCACGATCGACAACATGTACTGTGCACCGTTCAAACGCTACTCTCCGGTTTTCGCCTAAAATCTAGTTGACTCGCACCGAACTATATTTTAACTTGGGGGTAATGCTGAATGCTTCCAAAAATTAATTAAATAATTGCCGTGGAGATTGAACACATCTGAAAAAAGGGAATAACCAATGTGTCACCGGGTCCACATCAGTAGGTATATACGTATTTCGTCGGAATATTTATTGATGTGGAGGGGGTGAAATACCAACCCGGCGCGTCTCCAGGTGGCGGATAGGAGAGGCCTCCGAGATGATTTTATATGAGGAGGAGGTCTGCGGGGAAATACCTGGAGGCTCGTTGTGTCTAAAAGCTCAACTGGTATCCATCGAATACCCTGCCGCGGACCAACTTTACCTGTCCCAGCTGTAGTATCGTGGCTAAGGGATTGCACACAGGGTTATGATGCCGGGTGAATGTTCGAACTTACCTCGAAATCACCTGTTATACCAATTTTTCCTGGATGTCTGTGGTCAAGTCTCGCGGGCCAGTTGGATGGGGGGTATTGGCTTTATTGCCCGGACCAAGAGGAGACAACCTCATTAAAAAAATAAAGTCAAGGTGGGAAACCAGGCCAAAGAATGCGTGGCTATATAGGAGAATAGTCCTTACTGGTTTCGACTTTGTAGCACCGGGGGGAACTCCATTGTATTAAACCCCTTACCTCTGCATGCAGGGCTCTGCAGCGGTGGACCGTAATCACCATAGCTTCTCGTGGGACCATTTATGGACAGCGAAAGTAAAACTTCCACCGGAAAAGTAGTGGAGAAAACCTCCACCTCTTCATCCGGGCACCTCACAGAGGGAAAAAAGGCCAAACGGCACAAAGGTAGTATGCCGTTCGACCACCCAAGACTGGGAGAACCGGGCGGCATAGACGACCCACTGAGAAAAGGCCTCAGTGGAGCAGGGGTGCGGAAATACATGCGACTCCTCGATCAGGGAATATCCCTTGAAGAGGCCAGGAAGCAGGTCATTCAGCATCCAACACCCCCGAAGGAACCACCAACGGGGAAGGTAAAGCTAAAAAGAGGCCCGGAGCATATCACTCTTCCGCAGCGACCTCTCAGTAAAAAACCAAAAACAGCTGCAACGGTAACCGGGTAAGGCACTGGTTACGCAGCAGCTCTTAAAACAGAGAAGGCTTTCAGGGTGGGAATAATGCCCAAGGATTATCCTGAGATTATCCTGAGGTCATCCTGAAAGCAGAGCAGCTCTCCACTTCTCAGGTATTCATTTCCGTTGTGGAATAATAATGGTGGACTGTGGGCAGACTGGCTCATGACGTCAGCGCCGAAATTAAACTCTTGGGAAGGACCCGAAGTGGTGGCTCGAAGTGGAGACGACATCCCAAAGCCGGTCACAATAACGGTGTTCTTCCCAAGAAGCCACGATATGAAATTGGAGAAGATCCTCCAACTTGTCGAGGTTCAGAACTCCAACCTCACTACTATGGCTTGGAAGATCCTGAACTCTAAGAAAGAGGGACAGGGAACTATCATCACGATTGGGATCTATCACCAATCTGGGGAGGCTCTGAAGGCAGGAGGTTGCGCGCTAAACTTCCGTTTTGGGCGCATCCCTGTCTCGGGGCTGGAAAAAAGAACCCCGCGGAGGATCCAAAGGATATGGAGATACCCTCCACATCCGGAACCTCTGGAAAAGGGAAAAAAGGCGAAAGCTTGACTTTGGGTAAGCCCGAAATCTCCTCCGGCTCAGCTGGGGTGACTAGGGATGCGGAGATCGCCTCTGCATCCCAGAAAACTAGGCGAAGCAGCCTGGGCGTCTGACTCGACATCAAGAAACCTGCTCGAACTCCGAGGAAGATATTGCCATGGTGGTCGAGGAGGGTCAGGGAGAGATAAAGGAAGGGGATGAATAGAAGCTGAGTAGCTCGGCCTCTCTCATCCATAATAATTCACGTTCACGAATGTAGCTCAGATTAACCTGCATCACGCGAAGGGAGCTTCAGCCGTGATTGCAAGATTGTTCGCTAAACTACAAATGTATATTGTACTGATTCAAGAACCATGGATCAACAAAGAAGGCCAAATCAAAGGTTTGCATGCAAGGATTCTAAATTGATTTATGATTAAAGGCAGAATAGAATATCTCTTAGAAAATAGCCTTGAGACTTTAAACGTGGGGATAACCCTCACTTTTGTCACGAGAGCAAGAGAAGAGGTCCTGGACGTAACAATTGTTAATGTTGCTGCTAGGACAAATGTAAAAGATTGGAGGGTGATAAGCCTACATGCTAACGGAGCTGGGCTTCGAATGTATGGGCTATCCTGATGACGTAGTCCTAATCGTCAGAGGCAAGTTCGAGAGCACCTTGTGTGATTTATTACAAAAGGGCCTCCGAATATTTGAGCAATAGTGCTTGTCAGTGGGGTTATACATTAACCCAAACAAGACCATAATAATTCCATTTACCCGGAAAAGAACACTTCCAGCCATGAAACCCCTATTTTTAAACGGGGAAATCATAGAATGGAAATCAGAAGTTAATTAAATATCTAGGGATAACCCTAGACAGTAAGCTTCTGCGGAATAAGCATGTTGAAATAACTGCTAATAAAGCAATAAGAGCTTTGATGGCATGCAGAAATCTAGCTGATAAGAGTCGGAGCTGTAACCCAAAAATACTGCGATGGATGTACGCCATGATTGTGAGACCAGCAATTACGTATGGGGCAATAGTTTGGCATACAAAAGCAAGGCAGTATAACACGAGGAAGACCCTCGACAAAGTTCAAAGGCTTGCCTGTGTGTGCATCACTGGAGCTATGAGAACGTGTCCAACTAGGGCGAAATCATTACAGATTTCATACCTCTAGATCTGGTGATAGAAATATCTGACCAAGAGGCAATTCTTAGAATATCTAAGGAAGGTTCAGGCAATGAGAGTATTAAAAATCAGGGAGCCTGGTCCTCTCTAACAAAATACATCTCATCAGCAAATCTTCTCAGTGACGAAATGATCAAGAAAGTAAGTATCGAAAAGAATTTCACTACGATGCCAAATAAGAGGAGAGACTGGGAAAGGGAATACACCACCCAAACTCTCAAAGAAAATACCATTAGATGGTATATGTATGGTTCAAAAACCACCACTGGAGCAGGCGCTGGAGTATTTGGGCCTGGCACCAGATACTCATTATCGTTAGGCTCCTTTCCGAGCATCTTTCAGGCAGAAATACTTGCGATCGAAAGATGCGTGGAAATGAACCTAGAAAGAAACTATCAGAAATGTGACATATCGATCCATTCTGAAGTCACGTTGCCATCAAAACATTGAGCTCCCATGTCATTGACTCAAAGTTGGCATGGGAGTGCCGAAGAAAACTTGATGAATTAGGCAAGAATAACAGAGTCTCTTTAGTCTGGGTTCCTGGCCACTCGGGAATCACGGGGAATGAAGCGGCCAATACACTTGCCAGGAAAGGAGCACAAACGCCCTTTATTGGCACGGAGGAAAATGCTCCTATAAGAAAGAGGAAACCGAAAGAGAAGCACTCTGGCGGTGCCTGCCCGGTCTGGAACATTCCAAAAAGTTCCTGCGATATACTTCTGTGCTCAAGAGTGCCTCAACGCAGCCAGAATATTTATTGCCTCCGACAGCCAGGCTGCTTTGAAAGCTCTAAGGTCTATAACTTATGAGTCCAAAACAGTCTGGAGCTGCAAACAATCTCTTAAGCTACTGGCTAGACATAACAAACTATCTTTGTTATGGGTGCCCGGACACAAGGGAATTGGTGGGAATGAGACTGCCGATGGTCTTGCAAAGGAAGAAGATAGCACTCCTTTCATCGGACCCGAACCATTTTGTGGCATTACTAAAAGCCACATTGTGAAAGAAGTCCGGAAATTGGAAAAGAAACTTAGTGCAGCCTACTGGAAAAATGTTTCAGTCCAAAGACAAGCAAAAAAGTTGCTACAACCTTCTGCTCGCTATGCTAAATCGCTCTTAGAGCTTCAGAAGTCTGATCTCAGAGCAATCACAGGACTCCTTACGGGACACTGCCCACTCAGATATCAACTCTGCAAGATGGGAAAAGTGGACAGAGGAACATGTAGATTCTGCGACAGAGTAGATGAAACGGCTGAACATATATTATGCCATTGCGGTGTACTTGTTCGCCAACGCCATAGGTACCTGACCAGGTAACAAAAATAGCTCCCAATCGGATAATAGGTTTCCTTAGAAGCCTTGATCTCTGGGACAAAAATAGATGGAGGGTATACACAAAAGATCTTTTCAGGTCGCAGTGTGGAAAGGCCAGCTATAGGCCAATCGACCCCTTTGTAATCTACAATTTACACTTACCAGGAAAGGAGCATAATCGCCCTTTATTGGCACGGGGGAAAATGTTCTTATAAGAAAGAGGAAACCGAAAGAGAAGCACTCTGGCGGTGCCTGCCCGGTCTGGAACATTCCAAGAAGTTCCTGCGGAACTTTGACACTGCTAGATCGAAAAAATATTTGGATCTCGGTAAAAATAAGCTACATCTCCTCACGGGCTTTCTTACAGGACATTGCCGCCTTAGGAAGCACATAAGAGGAATAGGTCTAGCAGAAATTGACGAATGTAGATTCTGTGGGGAGGAGGATGAAACTACGGATCACCTAGTTCTAGAATGCCTCGCTTTTGCAAGCCAGCACAAGAAATGATTCGGACAAGGAACTTGTAAAAGTGAGAATCTAACCTCGTTGAAGCCGTCCCAAATAGTAGAGTTCATTAGAACCCTGGAACTGGAAGGCGAGCTGTAGTAGTAGCGAGAACAGTTACGATATGGGAGGCACAATAAACCTTTGGTTTCCGTGCATTGTAACCCCGTTAAAATCTAATCTAATCTAACCAATGTGTCAAACCATTCATGCATGAAACAGTATCCGATCTTGGAAAATAAGGAGTGTTAGTCGCATTTCTAGGACCAGATCCTTTCTGTGGTATACATAAAAGCCGCATTAAAGAGTCTTCTTGCAAAGGAAAAAGATAAAAAATATATTACTGAAGAAATACCTCCGACGAACTATAGATGAAAAAATCTTCTGAAGTAAGTTACCACAAATGAACATGATAAAGACTTAATGAGAAAAGGAAAAGGCATGTCTTAACTATCTTATTAAACAAACTTGAACTAAAAAATATATTTGTTATTTGAAATATTTGTTGACTATTAGAACTTCTGCCTATAACTAAAACATTCTTGGAAGAATTCAGAAACAGCCTCAATCAAAGCCTAAAACTAGTTACACGACTCAAAGAACCAGACGAATTAGAACAGTTGCAGTCCTTCGTATCATATATGCCATAAGCAGCACAAATAACACCCAAAAAGAAAGCATTTGATATATCACAAAAAATTAAAAGATTGGTGGCAGAAAAGAGAAGAGCTATAGAAAAATGGCAAAACGCTCACAGGCTAGTCGACAAACATTTATATAATCAACAAGAGCTTCGAAAACTATGTTTTCAAACTAACAAGACATGATAATTATGTTTGCTTGGAAACCTATTCAGAATTCAAAAAAAATATGCAATAACACCGCTAAGAAAAAAATAACAAGAACCATAGGCCAAAAACAGTAAAAAAAGGTTGACCTATTCGCAAATATATTTTGACTATCTTTAAGCCAATATAGGGAGAAATAGATGAAGAGATAAAAGCTATGTTTGTTCGCACATTTAGATATACAGCAAACAGCTTATGACTCCAAAAGAGGTAGCCCAAAAAATTTAAACCCCAGAAAAGATACAGATAATCCAGATAAGTAACAGCAGAAGAGCCCAGAAAAGAAATATTGTGCCAAAATGTTTAAAGTTCGCTTGCAATGTTCCCTTACATAAACCGCAAATGAAAGCAATGACTTCCTTCTGGACCACTTCGTAAGGGTGGAGTCATGTCTCATTTCAATTGTATCACATTTTAGAATCACTAAATCTATATCAGTCATGTCATATGTCATGTCTGTACAGATCAATTTTATGCAACGCCTAATACAATAGCAGGAATGCTAATGATATAGCAAATCTTGCAAGTCATCAAGAATGATGAAATGGCTTCCACATACACCCAAGAGATATACTCCAAATATGGATAAGTAAAAAGGGCATAAAAGTAAACGAGAATAAGTTTGCATCCTCTTCACATTTTGTAAGATAACTTGACTATATGTCAATATTAATAACATTGATATACCACAAACGAACAGCAACATATATAAAGAAGAACTGGAAAAGTGACATAAGTAAAACATAATTATATTGGCTAGCAGGGAGGAATTAAATATCCTTAGATAATAAACTGTTTATATACAAACAGAGCAATTGTATGGAAATAACAGTTAAAAGTACTATGACAAATAGCAAATGCTCCCTGGTATATTTTAAACAACGCACTACATAAGGTTTACACATTAAAACTACAGAAGAAAGCATACAAGAAACAGAAGCCAATCGCCATGAAAAAATGGAAAACCACCCAAATCCATTAACAGAGTAGCTTCTGATTCTCCTGGCAATCATGGCTCAAAAAAGCAGGCAATATCAGAGGACATTGAATTAAACATGCCATTGTAGTTTCTGGCTACTTGATTAGCACATATGAGCACAGTACTTATAGAAAGAATGGTAAATTCTGATTCGTAATGAATAATATATTGTGTATCTGATAGTAAAAGCAATATATTTCCCAACGACAATATAAATTGTTGGGCGATGCGTTAGGCGTTAGATGTGATGATGTCCAAGTTTGCGGGACACCACCGGAGTTACATGTTGCCATATAAATCCAGAATAGCATATTTTGGGGTGTGAAGTAGCGCCGAGAAAGTAAACATTCTTAAAAATAAGTATTAGCCCCAGCAGGTGCCATCAACATTCCATAACTTATAAAATATTCAACCACATACTTTGTAATTTTTTATAATACCATTATAAATTACATCAATAATCATTACTACTAATACTTTCTAATATAATTTGTCAAAATAAAACATCTATCTTTTGAGCATATGTGTAATACAGTTAGCATTTTTTTAGTGCACAGCCAGGATATGGGACACCTGAATAGTTTACAGTTAATTTACATTAGTTACAGGTACAGTAAAGCATCAACAACTTTCACCACACATACTTCTTGAGTTATCAAATATAAAACTGTTTAAACTGTTCTATTATTGAAAATTCAAGTAAGTAAATGCAAAATTACAAATTAGTGTGTTAGTTAAGGACCCAGTACCACTTCCACCATCTCAATTTTCAAATTAGTCTACTAGTATATTTTACTCCTTTGCGCTTTTCATTGCGGCTTATCCACTTATCCCAGTCTGTTTTTGTTTGAATTTTACTTTGTTCGCTAGGACAATGTATGGTACTAACCAAGAAATGTAAAGGAGAACACATTTCCTTGAAGAAAATTATTCCTATACCAGTAAACATCGGATTTGTTCTTCAAGTGTTTCATGGTGGTTAACGAAGCATAGATTGGATCACTTTATGTGGAAAATGGAGACTTTTAATTGGAAAATAATATGAATTATTCTACATTGATAATCTAGATAAACTCAAACATAAACCTAATGTATTCATTAAATAAAAATATGTTCTGGATATATCATTATATTTCACTCACTTATTTTCATTATCTTTGGAAGCACAAAAAAAGTTTCAGTATTTGATCTGTACTGACACCAAAATAGATTTTCTATATCCTTAATGGAACATGAAGTATTTTTTAAATGTTTTAAATGAATCTTACTGTTTCTAGCTAATTCCACAATATATTGAAAAAATGTTGAAAATTCTAAAAAATTGACAATTGTTTCGATAGTAAATACCATCGTCAGAATGACAGAAGTTACATTTCATTTGATGCCTACCTGATGTTTAATAGTTATTTTTGGCTAGACCAAGAAGTGACCTACCTTGTGATTGACGTAATATATGTTAATAGAAAAAAGAAGAAGATATGATATTACAAACATTAAAGCTTAGATATTATTAGCCCTATGGGGATATCCTGGATATCATTTTTCCCAATTAATATCAGTATAACTGTGCAATGATATACAAAAACCAGGAAAACTATATCTGCTGATCTTTACAATTATCACTTAAGAAGACAGTTTAAAAGTGGAGAACTCAGGGGAACGCAACTGTCATATTGACAACTAAAGATTATAATTCAAAAATATATAATAATAATAATAATCTTTATTCAGCTCATGTTATACACATATATACATACATCTCTTGTTGTACAATATTATATATGGAAGATCAATGTAATACATATGCGACTTGGTAACCTATTTATGACCTCACGGTTGCGCATAGGCTGCTGAATTATTTACTTTTACTAAAAATGATTCAAATATATAATGTACTGAATTAAATTGATTCTCCAAAAGTACACAAAACAATATTTCACTTAATTTATAAACAATAGTAGGATAGCAAACACATACACATATATTATGTTTGTATGTTCCTTCATGTTTCTTTCTAAATAAACAAATATATACGTACACACACTCACACATATACATATTATATACATATAGCAACAAATCCATTGAATTACTTACTTCTAAATTTCATAGTTTTATCACATTTTACCAAAATCTTTTCACACATTATTCAATCAACGCTCTCAAAGTTTTCCTGTCACCATTTACAATATATTTTTTCATTAATATTTTAATTAATTGAGGTGAGTTTACGGAATACAGATAAATATTATACATTTCCGGTAGGTGATTAAATATTTTTCCACTTAGGTACAAATAATATCTTTTTGATACTGATTTACTTACAAAGTGAGTATATACTGTGCCTGTTTCTTTACCTCTTGTTTGGTAGTTATATGTCTTTTCTTCGTAATATATCTTTATGTTTGTAAGTGTACATTAACATTGCATAAACATATAACTGTCTGACATCCATAATCTTGGTTTCATTATACAATAAATCCGTTGGATACCTAATTTTTTTATTGAATATTATTTTCAGTAATCTCTTTTGACAAATTTCCAGTTTATTTAAATGGTTCTTTGTGGTAGCCCCCAGCAGATAATGGAGTATTGAAGTCTGGTTTGAACAAGTATGTAGTAAATAGTTCTAAGGTGAATAGCGCTCAATGTTTTTTTGAGAAATTTAAATTTAAAAAGCAACATCCTTAAGGTGTTGGTTGAATTATCTATATGCTTATCCCACTGTAAGTGAGAGTCGAGGGTAACACCCAAGTATTTAATATAATTTTGTCTTTGAAGGGTAATTTCCTGATTGTTATAAGTGACATTGAGCTGATTAAAATCTGGTAATCTGTTAATATAGCTTGCAAAAGGCAAAAAAATGATTTATTATAATGTATAGTAAGTTTTTCAAGATTACACTAATCTATAATTTTTTTAAGTCATTTTCTGTTTTATATTTTAGTTCTTCCCAAGTATCTGCTTCATAGAAAATATCCGTGTCATCAGCAAAACTCACAATTTGGCCCGTAGTCGGTTGAATATACAAATTATTCACATAAATTGAAAATAGTATAGGACCAACAACTGTCGCTTGTGGTACACCAGTTGTAATTAGTTTGCTTTTGCTAAGCTGATTTTTTACATTCACTTGTTGATATCAGTTTTTGAGATAGCCTCCGAAAAGTTTAAATGCCATTCCTCGTATTCCTGGGACTAAAAACCCGTATTTAAATCATTTACTGTCAACAGACAAAACCAACACCCCATCTTAAACAACAACTGCCATGTTGCTGCCCCTCATAAATTAATACTCATTTCGATTTTTAAATTCTGTTTTTCAGCCGGTTTTCAGGGACACAACAGTCGAAAAATCTAGGTAGTCATAATTGTATATGCGGGACAAAGCTATTTAAATCAACCACAACAAATGGGTAATGCGCGAAGCAGGGAACCATGTACCGCTCCAGAGGAACGCCAAAGTAGGGGAAAATGACTCAACATCGGCCCTTACATATTTCTCACTACTTTTGTGAATATAAATGACAAAATATTGTAACTAAAGATCTTTTTAATCGTAATCATAATCATATAAATTCGGCTGAAGAATGGAGACAACTTTTAAATGCAGAAAGAGGGAGAGCAAAGCATGATGAACAACTTGAAGTGTTTTTACACGTGCCAACTATGGCTTTACAATTTGGGCATAAAGACTATTAAAAATAATAAAGGCCATTGTTATGTGTGGTTGGAAGGTGAAGCGGGCCGAGGAGCTCAAGAAGTTGGGCCGTGTTTATTTAGGCACGTGGTAGAAGATACAATGGCATGTAAACATCTTATTTTGTGGTCGGATATCTGTGTAAGTCAAAATCGAAACATTAAAGTAGTTTTGATGATAAATGCCTTGTTTAAGCTCATCCATTACTGAAAAGAATAACTTTAAACATCTGGTCATAGAAAGAATATATTCAGTGGCAGACATTAATATAATAAATATGTGCTGAAAGAAAATCCTCTAGTTCACAAGATGGAAAAGGAAAAGTTCTTTAGTACTGCCAACTTGGAAAAAAATCGTCGATAAGAAGGTAGATGTCTTTAATAATAAAATAAATTAGCTCAAGTTCAAAGACATTAAAATCAGAAAAGAAAGTCAAAACAAACTTTTTGATAAATATTCCTTTGAAGAAGATGCTCAAGAACTTCAGTAAAGCTTGTACCCCCACTTTTTCAAATTCGAAAAAAAACGAACGTACAATTTAGGGCAAATTTAGGACTAATTTGTACCTAAAATTAGAATTTGTACCCACTCAATTTTTCAGAAAAACCAATATTTAAAGTGGGGGTGCTAGCTTGAGCTAAAGCTAGCACTCCCACCTTTACAAAATCAAATTTTACCACAATAAATTTAATTTTGAATTTAGGACTAATTTGGACTCAAAAAATTAGAATTTTTACCCACCCTGATTTCCCTGTAAAAGGCTTTTTAATGTAGCTAGCACCCCCCACCTTTACACCTTTACAAAATCAAATTTTAACAGCATACCTTTAAACTTTGAATTTAGGACTAATTTGTACCCAAAAGCGTTTTTTCATTATATTATTTTGTTTATAAAAGATGATATTAAATTAGACCCTGTGTTTAATCCAAGTAAAATTTGTACTAATATTTTACTCAGAAAACTGTTTTTTAGAAAGGTGTTCAATTTGGCATATCAGCCATGACTAATATGAATTTAATCACCACAGCTGAGTTCATCTATAAAAGTATTCTAAATTCTAAATAAAACCTAAATTAATTATTGAAGTACCTTTTAGGTGAGTGCATTACAATTTGAGTGGTGTTAATAATATATTTTTATTGAATTATAGGTATTATATTCAAAACTAATATGTTTGATAGAACCAATAGTAGGAATATAAGCCATTTTATTTTATTATTTTAAATTCTTAGTTTATCTCTTAAAACGCGTATTCCTAGTGGGATACTTTGTGATTTCAGAAATAAGGTATTAAAAAGTATATTAAATGAGAAATGTTATCCATATCAAGTATATTGTAAAAAAAACATAGTTCTATTTTTTTACTAAATATAATTCTATGTCTCTTTATACATGATAATGGAAGGAATTATAAGTAAAGGTATGATTATGGACTCTACCTTTTTTTAGATCATTAGATATATGCCAAGAATCTTTTGAAATTCGGCTGAAACACTTTTATTTATGATGCCATTTTTTTCTTCTCACTGCTTTGAACTATTTGGGCCTCCTTATTGCCCACCTGCACAATTGTTTTGTCTCATCAAAGGATTGCCGTGGTTAGGACAAAAGACCTAACTGAAAATAGTATGTATCTATGACAAATATGGATTTGTGTATTGTAATTATAGGAATATATTAAATTTATTATTAGAGGCAAAACAATACATAATATCAAAACAAATAAGTCTTGGAAGTAGGTAGTTGCCCGGGTCTCCTGAAACACTATTTAAGAGTTTATCTAGATTTTCGTCTATTTTGAACTTTCATCAGGATGACTGGTGTGAAGTGAAGCAGACATTGTGTGGGTACAAATTAGTCCTATATTCGAAAATTCATAATATTTAGTTACTTTTGATACCGGGTCCACATCAGTAGATATGTACGTAGTTCGTCGGGATATTTATTGATGTGGAGGGGGTGAAGTACCAATCCGGCGCGTCTCCAGGTGATGGATAGGAGAAGGGCCTCTGAGATGATTTTACATGAGGAGGAGGTCTGCGGGGAAATACCTTGGGCTCGTTGTGTTTAAAAACTCAACTGGCAGACCTCAAATACCCTGCCACGGACCAACTTTACCTGTCCCAGCTGTAGTATCGTGGCTAAGGGATTGCACACTGGGTTACGATGCCAGGTGAAATTTCGAGCTTACCTTGAAATTACCTGTTATACCAATGTCTCCTGGCTGTCTGTGGTCGTCTCGCGGGCCAGTGGGATGGGGGAGGGGGGTTATTCTTGGCTTTACTGTCCGGACCAAGAGGAGACAACCTCATTAAAACCCTAAAGTCAAGGTGGGAAACCAGGCCGAAGAATGTGTGGCTATATAGAAGAATAGTCCGGGGGGAACTCCATTGTATTGAACCCCTTACCTCTGCATGCGAGGCTCTGCAGCGGTGGACCGTAATGATCCTAGAAAGTAAAACTTCCACCGGAAAAGTAGTGGAGAAAACCTCTACCTCTTCATCCGGGCACCTCGCAGAGGGAAAAAAGGCCAAACGGCACAAAGTTTGTATGCCGTTTGACCTCCCAAAACTGGGAGAACCGGGCGGCTTAGACGACCCACTGAGAAAAGGCCTTAGTGGAGCAGGGGTGCGGCAATACCTGCGACTCCTCAATCAGGGAATATCCCCTGAAGAGGCCAGGAAGCAGGTAATACAGCGCCCAACATGGAGATACCCTCCACATCCGGAACCTCTGGAAAGGGGAAACAAGGCGAAAGCTTGACCTTAGGTCATCCCGAGATCTCCTCCGGCTCTGCTGGGATGACTGGAAATGCGGAGACTGCCTGGGGGTCGAGAGTCTGGCTAGAGATCAAGAAACCTGCTCGATTACCGAGGGAGATACTGCCATGGTGGTCGAGGAGGGTCAAGGAGAGAGAAAGGAGGAAGATGAATAGAGGCTGAGTAACTCGGCCTCTCTCATCCATAATAATTCACCTTCACGTTCACGAATGTAGCTCAGATTAACCTGCATCACGCGAAGGGAGCTTCTGCCGTGATTGCAAGGTTGTTCTCTAGACTACAACTGGATATTGTACTGAACCAAGAACCATGGATCAACAAAGAAGGCCAAATCAAAACGTTTGGCATGTAAGGATTCTAAATTGATTTATGATCAAAGGCAAGTATCTCCGCGTGCCTGTGTAATCATAAGAAATAACAAAATATATTTGTGTTTCAGAATACGTGTCACGGGACCTTGTTCCAATCATGGTTCACCTCAATATTGCGGCTATCGACGGAGACATCGTCATTGCCTCTGCCTACTTCGCTGGAGACGGGCCGATGACACCGCCAGAAGAGGTACAGGAGCTAGTGAGAGACTGCAATAGCAGACGGCTGCCAATTATAATTGGTTGTGATGCCAACGCACACAATACCGTGTGGAGAAGCACCAATAACAACGCAAAAGGTGAGTGTTTATTAGAATATCTCTTAGCAAATAACCTTGAGACCTTAAACATGGGGACAACCCCCACTTTTGTCACGAGAGCAAGAGAAGAGGTCCTGGACGTAACAATTGTTAATGTTGCTGCTAGGAAAAATGTAAAAGATTGGAGGGTGATGAGCGAGCCATCACTTTCCGACCATAGGATCATCGAATTTAGGATAGAGGGAAATACCACCTCGATTCCTACAATCCGAAATCTTAGAAATACTAATTGGTCTCTTTACAAGACCAAACTGAAGGACAATTTGGAATATGTCGAAGTGAATGGGGTAAATCACCCGCACTACGACCTGGAACAAAGTGTCGAACAGATCAGTGAGGCAATAATGGAAGCTTTTCATTCCAGTTGCCCACTCTCAAAAGCTCGTTCAGAAAAGGACGCTCCTTGGTGGAATGAGAACCTGTGAAACCTCAGAAAAGAGGTCCGTCGGCTCTTTAATAGAGCCAAACGTGACGGTAATTTTCAGAGGTACACTGAGAAGCTCTCTCAGTACAATAAAGAGATTAGGAAGGTCAAAAGGCTCAATTTTCAAACCTTTTGCGAAAAGATAACTTCCACTCACACAGCGGTCAGACTACAAAAGGTCATGGCAAATGGCGGAACTAACCCCACAATGTCGCTGAAAAAGCCAGACGGATCATACACGGAAGGTGGAGAGGAACGATCGATTCTTCTTCTTAGAACCCACTTTCCAGGTAGTGAACCAGCAACAAGCACCGAAATAGCAATGAACTACACCAAAAAATCCCGCAAGGAAGATTGAGACATTGCTAAGAAAATATTTACCAGACAACGGTTGGAATGGGCAATAAGTACCTTTCAACCATATAAATCACCAGGAGTGGATGGAATATTTCCAGCACTCTTACAGCAAGGGATAGAGGAGATTCTTCCTCACCTGCTGAAGATTACAAGAAGCAGTCTAGCAGTGGGTCTAATACCTAGAAAATGGAGAAGGGCAAGGGTAACCTTCATACCAAATAGGGAAAAAAGATGGGACATCCCAGATCCTTTAGACCCACCTATCTAACATCGTTTCCACTCAAATCGATGGAGAAAGTAGTGGATAACTACAAAAAGAACATAGAATCTGGAGAATATACCACTTCATAAATGTCAGCATGCCTACAGAGCGGGTCGATCAACTGAGACGGCTCTGTATCAGCTGACTGAAGTCATCCAGAGAACTCTGAACAACAAAGAAATCGCAATGTGCGCATTCCTGGATATATCAGGGGCCTTTGACAACACAACCCATGTGTCTGTCAAAGAAGCACTAAAAAGGTGAGGAGTGAATGAAACCATTGTAAAATGGATGTATGAGTTGTTGACAACGAGGATAGGTGAGACACAGGTGGGGAATCAAACCATCTCAGTTAAAGCCACTCGGGGGACACCTCAAGGGGGAGTGATATCTCCCCCCTTCTATGGAGCCTCGTAGTAGATGAATTGCTCTACAGGCTAACGGAGCTTGGCTTCGAATGTATGGGCTACGCCGATGACATAGAGGCAAGTTCGAGAGCACCTTGTGTGATTTATTACAAAAGGGCATCAGAATCATTGAGCAATGGTGCTTGTCAGTGGGTCTAAATATTAACCCAAGCAAGACCATAGCAATTCCATTTACCCGGAAAAGAACACTTCCAGCCATGAAACCCATATCCTTAAACGGGGAAATCATAGAATGGAAATCAGAAGTTAAATATCTAGGGATAACCCTAGACAGTAAGCTTCTGTGGAATAAGCATGTTGAAATAACTGCTAGTAAAGCAATAAGAGCTTTGTTGGCATGCAGAAATCTAGCTGGTAAGAGGTGGGGCTGTAACCCAAAAATACTGCGATAGATGTACGCCATAATTGTGAGACCAGCAATTACGTATGGGGCAATAGTTTGGCACACAAAAGCAAGTCAGTACAGCACAAGGAAGACCCTCAACAAAGTTCAATGGCTTGAGAGAGAGAGAGAGAATATATGTTTATTGTCCAAGAACAAGTCTTATTGACAAACACTTTGTAAAATGAGTTAATAAGTTAAAAATTAATTTACCAACAAATCATTGAACATTACTAGATAAAAGATATAAAAAAAATACATTCACACACAAATCTTACATATTATATACATACAACATAACTTATATGTATTGTCAATAAATAACTAAATTATAATATAATAATTAAAAGCACTCTAAAATATTTTAATTTCATTTTCTTTACTTGTTTATATACACTGTTGACAAGAATAATATTGTAGAGAATGCATATGAGAAAAGCATTCATTTAAATTATAGTACGCCTGTGTGTGCATCACTGGAGCTATGAGAATGTGTCCAACTAGGGCACTTGAGATCATTACAGATCTCACACCTCTACATCTGGTGATAGAAAGATCAGCCCAAGAGGCAATTTTTAGAATATCTAAGGAAGGTTCAGGCAATGAGAGTATTAAAAATCAGAGAGCTTGGTCCTCTCTTACAAGATACATCTCATCAGCGAATCTTCCCATTGACGAAATGATCAGAAAAGTAAGCATCGAAAAGAATTTCACCACGATGCTAAGTACGAGGTGAGACTGGGAAAGGGAATACACCACCCAAACTCTCAAAGAAAACATCATTACATGGTATACGGATGGTTCAAAAACCACCATTGGAGCAGGCCCTGGAGTAGTTGGGCCTGGCACCAGATACTCACTATCGTTAGGCTCCTTCCCGAGCGTCTTTCAGGCAGAAATACTTGCGATCGAAAGATGCGTGGAAATGAACCTAGAAAGAAACTACCAGAAATGGGACATATTGATCCATTCTTATAGTCAAGCAGCTATAAAAGCATTGAGCTCCCATGTCATTGACTCAAAGTTGGCATGGGAGTGCCGAAGAAAACTTGATGAATTAGGCAAGAATAACAGGGTCTCTTTATTTTGGGTTCCTGGCCACTCGGGAATCACGGGAAATGAAGAGGCCAATATACTTGCCAGAAAAGGAGCACAAATGCCCTTTAATGGCCCGGAGCCTTTCTGTGGTGTAGCAAAATGCTCCTACAAGAAAGAGTTTCGGAAGAAAGAGAAAACAGATAGAGAAGCACTCTGGCGGTGCCTTCCCGGGTTGGAACATTCCAAAAAGTTCCTGTGGAACTTTGACACTGCTAGATCCAAAAAATATTTGGACCTCAGTAAAGATAAGCTACATCTCCTAACGGGATTTCTTACAGGTCACTGCCACCTTAGGAAGCACCTAATGAGAATAGGTCTAGCAGAAATTGTGGGTACAAATTAGTGCTATATTTGAAAATCAATAATATTTTGTCACTTTTGATAATTTCTAATTTTGATGATTTACTTGGAAATTAATAAAATATGTTGTTTATTTTATTATCATCTTTTATAAACAAAATAATATAATAAAGAAAAATCGCTTTGGTGTACAAATTAGTCCTAAATTCAAAATTTAAATTTATGGTGTTAAAATTGGATGTTGTAATGGTGGGGGGACTGGCTTGAGCTCAAAACCCTTTGACAGGGAAAACTGTGTAGGTACAAATTCTATTTGTGTGGATCAAAATTAGTCCTATATTCGAAAATTAATAATATTTAGTTTCTTTTGACGGTTACAAAATTTTTAACAATTTACTTGGAAATTAATAAAAGAAGTGGTCTAATTTATTATCATCTTTTATAAACAAAATGATAAAGAAAAAACGGTTTTGGGTACAAATTAGTCCTAAATTCACAATTGAAATTTATAGTGTTAAAATTGAATTATGTAAAGGTGGGAGTGCTGGCTTGAACTCAAAACCCCAGGGAAAACTGTGAGGGTATGAATTCTAATGTTGCGGGTTCAAATTAGTCCTATATTCGAAAATTAATAATATGTAGTTATTTTTGATAATTTAAAATATTTTAACAAGTTACTTGGAAATTAATAAAGTACGTGGTCCAATTTTAAATGTATGCTAATAAAATTTGATTTTATAAAGGTGGGGGTGGTAACTTGAGCTCAAGCTAGCACCCCCACTTTAAATAGCAGTTTTTCATAAAAACTCAGTGGGTACAAATTCTAATTTTCTGGGCACAATTTAGTCCTAAATTCGAAGTTTAAATGTATGCTGTTAAAATTTGATTTTGTAAAGGCGGGGGTGTTAACTTGAGCTAGCACTCCCCATTTTAAATATCAGTTTTTCTTGGAAACTGAGCGGGTACAAATTCTAATTTTTTGGGTACAAATTAGTCCTAAATTATACATCAGCTTTTTCTGAATTTGAAAAAGTGGGGGTGCTAGCTTTACTGATGTTGCTCAAGAAATAAGTCTAGAGGACATCAATCAAAACCTGGAAAACTTCAAAGAATCACTTATGTCGCTATGGCCAAATGGGAAGCCAATATCAGATAAAAAAGGATGCCAAAGGGTTTTACAAAAAATTGATTGGTGATCCTAATATTGAAGATGATATAGAGAGATTCAACGGACATCTCAATTTTGACCATGAAGATGATGAACTCTAGTAAGATCCCGTATCATTTTATCAACATAATGTTATTTTTAATATTTTACTGGTTCTCTAAAATCGTTATTCTAGCTAGGTGTTTTTGGAGTCGTCTATAATAAAAAAAAACAATATTTTATTGACTATATGTTGTTTAATTCACATAAGCCACCTAAGCGACAGTTTTGGTTATTAGACGAGTTTTGAAAATATGAAAATTTTCTTTATTTAAAAAGCAACATGTGACCAAGCGCCATTTTTGTGTATATCACAAATAGCTTCAATCTATAAATGTTTACACGATAAAATTTCTTTTAATGTTCGTAACAATGTGTTGAAAACAAGATTTAAAAAACTGTACAGATTTTTTTAAAAAAGGCGTAAGCCATAGATTTAAATTCATTTTCCTTAACGCACAAACATAGCGCTTAGTCAAGAATGTATAACGTGGTCCAATTATATTTTAGATTAGTCCAAGATGGCAAATATAACAAATATATTATTAAAAATGTTCACGTTTGTAATTAAAGCCCTTACCTGCTTCATCATTGATTCTCTTCATATGTTTAAGAAATTCTGGTCCATGGCCATCCCTATCCCTATTATTATTGGTAACAAAGAGATAAGCATGAATCATTTCATGTAAAAGTGTTTCTACTAAATCTTTCCGGGGCCTAAGCTTTAAAAGTGGTTCACTGAGAGATATTGTACAGAGTCCACCTCTTCCTATAATAAAAAATTAATAAATATGATAAATTACATTTTCAATACGTCACTTAGGTTACCTTGGTAAGAGCAAACTCCAGCACAAGTTGTCATTCTTTTACTCCAACAAACACATACTGATCCTAATTGATTCCAAAAAAATCTTTCACTGAAAGCAATAAACAGATTATGAATGTCGGGAGTTGGATCTATAACCTCCCAAGATGGATCTGTGAGCGATTTTGTGGAATCTTTACATTTCTCCTTCTTGCGGGCATCATAGACTAAATTTTGTCCAGGTAGCTCGACTTCCAACTCAGTTTGAAACTGCTCGTGCAAAGATTTCGCAATTATGGAATCGGATAAATCAATTATATTGGTTTTTCCAATACTTTCTTGTTCAAGTTGCTTTTGTAATGACTTTGCTAAATTCGAATCTCTTTTTTCTTGTTCAAATTTGTTTTGTAAAAGCAGTGCCAGCTGATAATCGACTTCAGTCATGTTAAGCGGCGTAATTTGTCCAATGTTTTACATAATCAGAACCAATTACACATAAAAAATTCATAGGATTGAAAATCTAAAATGATTATGATATATAATTCGCATATGTCAAAATACATTTTTGTAATTTTTTACATGACATTCTGTGCTGTCAGGCTGTCAGTATAAATTAAATGATGGGTGCGTTCCACAGTGCGTGGAGGTATAAAGCAAAATTCGTTCATAACGTAACCATTCCTTGGGTTTAAATATTTAAGCTAAAAGATATTCCATCTGCTCGGATCTTCGTAGGGATTGTGCCCCGATATCTCCCTCAGCAAAATAATGTCGTCATTGCCACTGTAAAAACGTCTTTTTCGTTTTAAATCCATTATTCTATATCAAATAAGTAGTTGTTATCCTTGTTTATATATACTCTAAACAATGTTGTTATGTTCAATAAAAATAAGGCTATGATTTTTGAGCATACAACATCAGTTTTGTCGTTTGGCCATTGAAAAACGTGAACATAGAACATAAGAATGCAATACGGTACGTTAGGTACGTGTGAGCCTAAATCCACAATAGTACGTGATCACGGATCCGTTGTAACCACGTGACTACTACCAACCAATCATAGTGCTGCATCCAGCACTCTGATTGATTGGTAGTAGTCACGTGGTTACGACGGATCCATGATCACGTACTCATGTGGATGCACACCCACGGATTGATACGTTTCACGTAACGTAACGTAACCCACGTATCGCTTCTGCACATGCGCATTGCGATACGGATAAGTGGTGATTTATAAAACTGCTTTTTGTCCCTATTATCATTCCACTTTAGGCCCGTGGTCGTCGCAAGCGGTCGTTCAACGTCATTGGAGACGTCCCTGTTTGCGATCGCGTCTCGCCCACTGCGCCCATACAAATTGGTGGGTCTGAGTGGGCTTTCATCAAAACTTGGTGGCAATTCAAACATGGCGATAGTTTCTCATTCGTTTCGTCAAAAACGCAACCATAAAAATTAGGTACTTTTAGCTTGCCTTCAATTTCTCACGTAACCGTATCCGTAACGAACTGCGCATGTATAGACCCGTTACGGTTCAGCCGATACGATGGGTTGAAGGATTGTTACGCCCCTTCTCCGTATTCGCAAACGTATCCGTATCCCGACCAAAATCAGTATTCTGTTGGTTTGATTATAACAACAACAAAGTTCATTTTTAGTTCTATTTTTCATTATTTTTTTACTTATACCGCATCCTGGTTCTAGCACGAAACGATACGTTATCTGCTAAAAAGGGTTTCTTGCTCAGATTAACAAATAAAATAGATGTTTGTTTTGACTTTTCCCTGCCCCAAATATTGAGTCACACTCTAAGCTCACTTATGGGATACTTCCACTGCTTTGCCATATTTACAAATCCTCTTTAGTTGCGGGAAAAAAGAAATTAGACGTTTAATTGAAAATTTGTTAAAAAGTTATGCAAATAAAAAAAGTCATACTAATTTCTGCATTTGAGTCGCAGCTTTTAAAATTAATTAACAATACTTCAACTTTATTTAATAAAGGCATATTCTTATATAAATTTTAAACAAGAATTTGTTGTATCCTTAGATACCTTTATGGTTATAACTAAAAGTGGCAAAGTAGTTTTGTCCTTGTTTAATTACCATATAAACAGAGATGCAAATATCGTCAGAGTGTGATCGACGATCATTTTAAATACGCCGTAGTATTGTAGTAAATAATGTCAAACGTGGTTTGTTTATACGAGCGCCATTGTGATTAAGGAGTAAACATTCAGTTCTTTCGTTTTGATGTGTTTTCAAGACTTTTAAGTATGAAAATAAACTTTTAAGTTAATTAATTTAATGTTTTTGTGTTATCATGGTTCGTCGGTGCCAAGTTGGTCAGTAAAACAGCCGAAATTAGCAATGCCATGTATCTACAAATACCATCCCCACTTTTTGTAATTCATTCATTACTACACTACTGGTGTTTAGAATTGTTGGCCGCAAAAATAAACGTGTTCATGAATGAATAGCCCTCTCTATGTTTATTATTACTCTAATAGCGAATTCCATTGGACGAACTATTGCGGCACTAGTGCAATATTTGTCAACCATTGGCCATTCTAGTGCGGGTTTTTGAATCCCATAGGGAAAGAGGTGCGACACTTTTTGCCCTGAGTGCAATCAGGTTTCTTGACAAGTTCTTTACGTCAACGTAAAATACATAGACTGTCAGGAAGGAATTATAGGTTGCGTTCAGATCGAAGCCACAACTGTTGCACAACCGTTGTATACATTTGTTTATAAATAATTATTTATTACGTATATGAGTAAATGTTCTGTGAACGCACATTGATCAGTGCGCGAAGCTCAACATGTTTGGTGAGCGGGCGCCATTTTTCTGAGCGGTTTTCAATTGCGGTCAGTGAGCACAACACGTTGCAAATTGTGATGTTTATTGTTTATATAAAGATCTATGGCTTTATTAATAGTAAACAAAACAAGGTTTATATTTTGTGGGGTTATATATGATTTAATTAAAATATTACAACATGAGTGATGAATATGAAGCGATTTATACATATAATAATGTTACATACAGCGTAACAGATACCAAAAATGTTCACGAATAATAATAATTAATTCAAGCTCTTCAATCGAACATATACATTTAAATACCTCTATAGCTCTTGCAGACATCCTAAAACGCTCCTTAAAAACTAAATCATTGTATGCTGGAATTATTTCTTCGTAATAATTTCTGTTTTTTTTCTCGAATACCACGTCTTCTCACGTTATAATCATGCAATGGTTCCTGTAAATTTTCTACTACATGGGCTATAATATTTTGGTTAATATTTATTACATCACCATCATCTAATAATGCAAGAATTAAATTGCTTCTAGCCCTAGCCATAATTTTAATTTTTCAAATATTTATTCCAAAGACAATACAATCTATAATAAAGATTATCTATGCTCTTTCCAAAAAAGGATCGTTCAGAAGACATACGTCAACCATTCGTTGCTCAGTGAGAGCTCACTCAACAGTTGAGTTATAAGGCATGTTTTCTGAACGCAGCCATTGTCATCATGTATGTTTGTAATCAACAATAAGCCAAATAAACATAACTTAAGAATAATTTCTCAAAACACAATTAATCAAAACACATTGGAAAGAGAAAATATTCCCTCCCACGGTATCTGTCCTTGTCTAAAAGTGGCTTCAAATTTGAAACATACCTATTGGACTTTTACATGCTCGGCACAGTATATTTATTCAGTTTAGTGGGCACAACGTTTCCGCCTTAGACAAATTTAATATGTTTATTTATCTATGCTTACTGATCAAAGTGCGTTCACAGAACATTCACTCATCGGTTATACACATTGAATAAAAAGT
Organism: Galeruca laticollis; assembly: GCA_963921935.1. NCBI lineage: Eukaryota > Metazoa > Arthropoda > Insecta > Coleoptera > Chrysomelidae > Galeruca > Galeruca laticollis. The sequence continues at coordinate 208,082,934 of OY998177.1, forward strand.
AAAGGAAGGATAGCTACTATCTACACTCATAGAGAGAAAGAAAGACGGAAGTAGCCATCTTGAACAACCAAGTATGACTCATTTTATTTTGTTGCTGCATTGGTTGGAAAGTACGTTTTTACTTTTGGAAGTTTTATAATAATTTTATAGTGTTTTTCATTAGTTTTTCTTGTATTTTTGTTTTGTATTTAAATAAGTGTTTATTAGGATTCATTAGAATAGTGTTTTAAGTGTTGAAACATTAGTAATTAGACTACAAACAAAATGGTTAGTTGTGCAGCCTGCGGTTGCTCCAATACCCCTAAAAATAAATCTTTAGGCATCACTTTTCATAGGTAAGTTGTTTTCTTTTATACTTTAATTTATATTAATTTCAAATAATTTAAAAGATGCAAAATAAACATTTCATATTTTGATGAATGACAAGGTTAAGACATAGGCGTAACGTAAAAATAAAAATAGTAAGTTAACTGTTGTAACACTATACATTTAAGAAATATTTATTTGCATTTTTTCAAATTGGATTTATTTATAATGTGTAAATATTGATTATAAAAATTTGATGCATAAAAATATGTTTTTAGTTTTCCTAAAAATTGTCAGAAAAGCAAATTTTGGACGAATTTTGTTAATAAATAATAATTTTATATAGCGCGCCTATGGTAAAACGGATATTGCCGTCCGCCATATGCAACAACCATCCTGATCAACCAAACTTGTGTTTATTGCTCCTTCCTTTACTTTTTATTCAATGGTTATACAACAGTTTTATGCATTTTGAACGCATTGTTGACTTATGACAGCTATCAAAATTGGTAACCGCCGTAAGCCGTTAAAATTTTTGAATGGAATAGTGAAACAAAAAAGTTTATTAACATATTTACAATCAACAACTGTACACAAATAGAAATGGATATATTAAAGGTAAATATTATGGGTACATTTGATATATTTGAAAAAAATTGTATTTGCCTTTTGTAGGTGTTTGAAGAGATGCTACCATACTTTTTTGAAGAAGTGAGAGTGAATACATATCAAAATTGGATTTTTGATAATAGGTCAGATTGTAATGTGAAAAAGGTAATTGATACAATACGAATTTGTTAACTTTTAAAAAACATTAACACTATTTTTCCAGATGGCGGAAGCAGGATTTATTTTTACTGGCAATAAACGTGAACCTGATGCTGTGAAGTGCTTTTTTTGTAACAAGCACCTTGATGGTTGGGAATCAACAGATGATCCCTGGAAGGAGCATATAAAACATGCTCCAAATTGTTCATTTGCAAAATTACAAACATCTCAAAATGATATAACATTACAACAAACTTTGATATTGAGAAGAGACTATTTAATCAATATACTTAATAATAGCTGTGATGATATGATTAACGATTTGATTAATAAACTTAAAAAAGTTAAAGTTCAGATAAGAAAACAGTAGATATAGGCGCAAAATTGTGAATATAATGTTTTAGATTGTCTTAATATTAATGTTTGATGTGTTATTTATAATTTTATCAAATTGTGTGTGTGTGTGGTAATTTTACAGTAAGTATATTTTATGTATTAAGTTTAGTTTGAATTTCTTTTGCTGAAATTGCCAAAAAGGATTCTTAACCCCTATTGTCCTGTAATATAAATGTTGATCCAATAATAATAAAAGCATGCCTATGATGTTAGATTGATTATAAATAACACGGTTTTACAAATACATAATATAAAACAATTTTACAGAGGATTATTGCATTCTAGGCCCAGAGTTTTCATTTAGGTTTGGCTTGACTGCATCTTGTGCACCTTATTCTTGTGGATCCCTCCACTGGTAGGTGTAACAGGACTGCACCATAGACTTTCATTTTTTTTGTTTTGAGGTCCCCTTCTTGGAGAAAGCAATTATATCCCTTGATTCTCCTCGGCTATGAGTTCTGCTAGTGTAACCAGAAAAGCCGGGAATGGTTCTTTTTTGGTATTTTGTCTCAAGTCATTGTAAATAATCCACGCGTTTACTACACATATTCAAACAGGTGTAAACAACTTTCTTCCACTGTTTGTTTGATTATATGTTGTGGTTGTATAGACCGGCAAGCTGATCTGCACTATGTACTCCTCCCATCTTCTGGCGGTAAAATGCTATAGCCTCTGGAATTTGAATTACCTATTTGGCGTTCACCAGTTTTTGTCTTTTTTGAAATTCTAACATTCTTGGATCCATGACAATTACTCATAACAATTACCTCCTTCGTATCCTGCTACTTTGTTAATAATAATCCACTGTTAGTGGAACGAAAAACAGATTGGCCACGTTGTAGTTTCTCCTTCATTGCAGGCATATTGTTGTGATTAGACATGCAAGTGGCCAAAGCACCAAAATTTTGTGTTTTCCATAAGTGTACACTTGTGAAAAATTTGTCAAAACAAAGCATATTGTTTTCCTTTGTAGAAGCAAGTAATTTTACAACTCTTAAGATAAGTGACTCTTGTTTGCATTCTGGATTTGTTTCATTTCCGCAATACACATTCATATCATATATGTACCCAGAACTAGAATCACATCTAAGCTATAACTTGATACCTCTTTTCGTCAGTTTAAATTTCATGTATTGCTTTAAGGATGAGCACCCTTTGAACTTTGTCATACTATCATCTATGCTTTGATAAACACTAACATGACGTATTTTGAAAATGTAGATTTTAGGAAAGATAGGTCATCAACATGATAAGATTATGAAGAATTAAGTGGCTTTTCTGGCGAAGCAAAATAAAGTTTTCGAAACTAGTCATAATTGGGTCTCGCATTATTACCTAGTGGCTCTTTACTACTCTAATAATGCTTGAGACCAGGCAACTTATTGAATGACATGATGAAAATACACCCTAAAACTTTTTGGATTTCTCCTTTATCTGTAAGCTTTCCTTTTTGTCTTTTGTCCCTATTCATTATTTCTAAATGTCAATTTGTGCATTCTATTATTTTTAAATACAGTGACTATGGAAAAAGTTTTTGAAAAATTAGCATAGGACTAGAATTCAAATTAATTGTCTCATTTATTTTACAATCTCTTTCACATGGAAGATTTTTTGCTGGAATAAACCTATCGGTTGGCAGAATACATTCCAAAAGATGATAATTTACTACTGCAGTATCAGTTTGCTCTGCTTGAGATTCAGTTGTTTCATTTTCTTCAATATCGCTTATTTATCTCATTATCAGTTACACTAACAATAGAATCTTGAAGTGGTAAATTATTCTCCAGATCACTTTCTGTTTCACTCTCAGGTTCATAGTCATCACTGGATCCAGACGAAAACGGTTCTTTATCTTTGTCATCAGAAATATCTGATAAGTGTTGAACAAAATAATGGAGCTGTTTTTGATCCATAATATTTCTGAAAAGATATTTGAATATAAATCTAGTGGTACATATGTGTACCATCAAAAAACGGGTGGTACACATACGTACCACAACACAAAAACAAATACTTACTTGAAAATACACATACATAAACTTATTTACTTTTGCAACAATCTTCATTCGAAAAGAAACTGTACACAATAAACTATTATATTTTTATCATAAAATTATTTTTTTTTCTACTTGCTCCAAACCTTATGACATCAAATACAGGCATTTACTAACCTCAACTAAAATATTGGGTACAATAATACGCTTGAAACGATGAAGTGAGCCTTATATGCCGGTATGGTACACTTTTCGTATACTTGGAATGTTTATATTCACTTACAGCCACTTCCATGCTAATATTCAAGTGCGACTGTTGAATTTTTACCACTGGAAAATAGTTATTTACAAAATTGATTTATCGTTAAATAGAAAGAGTTTGTTCTAGCGAATTCTATAGAGTTACACTCATTGACTTCTCACCGCTACCCTCACCCCCAATTACGGGGTTACCTTACCAAATATACTAACCTCAACTAAAATATTGGGTACAATAATACGCTTGAAACGATGAAGTGAGCCTTATATGCCGGTATGGTACACTCTTCGTATACTTGGAATGTTTATATTCACTTACAGCCACTTCCATGCTAATATTCAAGTGCGACTGTTGAATTTTTACCACTGGAAAATAGTTATTTACAAAATTGATTTATCGTTAAATAGAAAGAGTTTGTTCTAGAGAATTCTATAGAGTTACACTCATTGACTTCTCACCGCTACCCTCACCCCCAATTACGGGGTTACCTTACCGAATATACCCGTAGACTCAGGGAAAAAATTAATAAACTAAATAGTGGAAAACCAGATTTGTTCGAAAACTTAAATAGTGATAATACTGTCAGTTAAAAACAATCCTAAACATTTAGTTAAAGTGAAAACCTCACCACGAAAATATATACGAAAAGGTACGTTTAAATTGAAAACTTTAAAAAGTCACAAACATTCTAACACAAAAAAACAATAACACAAAAAATAAAAGTGAATGGAAAAGTACTGAGAAGTCGGACTGTAAAGACGGAGACGATACTCGTACCTCCACAAAATCTCCTAATATTAATCACACTAAATACACTGAAGAAATGCAAAGGATCATATCCAAGAACTAAAAACGCGAAACCTAAATTATCACCAAATTGTATTTTTCGACAAAAAATACACTGGAAATATCAATATTAATACAAATATAAACAGTATAAGCATTCCAAAATCTTGCCTAGGAACAGTAGATATAGACACCCTTAACAAGTGTATTGAACTTTCTAAAAATAAAGAAAAGTGTATAGGACAAACTGACCCCAAAAAGTGTCTAGGAAGTCCAAATCCAAAAAAGTATCTAGAAAACATACACCAAGAAAAGTGTCTAGTAAACTCTAATGATAAAAAGTGTATAGAAAATTTTGAAAACGAAACACTTCTAGAAAAGGATACAGCAGAAAGTAATACTCTAGATCAGTCATTTGAATTTTCAATCCCTTTATACAGAGGGAGAATATCAGAGGGAACCTCCACCCCAGACAGAACGTCTATTTTATTTAAAAAACAAAATAAAAGAAATATGGGAGAGGACACAATAGGAAACAATTCAAGTGCATCAGACGACGAATCTAACAATTTAGAAGAAAATCCACCAATTTCAACGACGACCCAAGTACTGGTACACAATCAAGCAAACCAATCCTGGGCGAACGAAGTTGAAAATGAATTATTAGTTAACCCATCACATGATAATTTCGTATCGCAATACGAAAGTATCACTAAGAAGACGATTGTGCCGAGAACTATGAATATGTCTAACGAGAAAAAACAGACGGATGACATGAATGCGATAACAGCTATCCCAGATGATCGAATAGAAGTATCAAACCACGAAGATGAATTCATAAAACCAAAAAAAGTCACGACATTCAATAATCTTCTAAAACATACAAAAAAACAGACAACAACAAAAAACAGATACGAAACATTATCAGAAGATTCTGAGGAGGAGGAGCCTACGAATAAACAACAAAAAAAACGAAAAAAAACCAAATTTCGTAAATTTGTTGCATCCGATGACAGCTCAGACGAAATCAATAAAATTCACACCATAAAACGTCCTAAACAAAAAGAAGCCACGACAAAAACAGTTAAAAAAACTATATCTTCCTGTCCTCCCATCGTAATTGATGGGAACGTATCGGCACATAAAGATATGGTTAGCAAACTTAAAGAATGTGTATCAGAATCATTTGAAATAAAATACACAACTAATTCTACAATAATATTCACAAAAGAGACGGCAGACTTCGACAATTTAAAACAAATTTTAAGAAGTTAAAAAGTTCCTTTTCACACCTATACGAGGAAGGATGAAAAAACCCACGCGTTCGTATTGAGAGGTTTAGCGGAAGGCCTTCAAATAGACGAAATTAAAGAAGAGCTTACAAACACTTACAAAATCGTCATCAAGGACATATACAGGATGACCACCAAAGCGAAGCCGTTTAGTCATCACAGACCCAAAAATAACACTGGACTTCCTCAACAAAAACGTTAGAGTTTTGGAACACACCAGAATCCTATGGGAATATCGGCGTCAATCAAAGCCGATAATCCAATGCCACATTTGCCAGCTTTGGGGTCACGCCACCTCCAACTGTGGCAGGGCCCCCAGATGTCTAAAATGTGCCGCCCCCCACTTAACACCTGAATGCCCAAAGGAAAGGTCCAAACCTGCCAAATGTGCCAATTGCAAAGGCGATCATCCGGCCAACGCGATGATATGCCCTGAATATATTAAAAGAAGAGACTGGCTCGAAGCTAAAAGGACGAAAACTACAAAAGTAATTCAGCACCGAAATTTATCCCTGCTCCCCTCCCAAAGACAAATCCATGGAACAATAAAAATGCCCCCCCCCCCCCAACAAGACTTTCCTAGCCTACCCACAAAACAAACCATCCCTACCCAACAACAAAGTATCCTCAAAACCCGAGTTATTCCTCAAACAAATGCCTCAACCACCACCCCTACTGCAGACATTAACAAATTCACGCAACTCAACTCGATGTTCCAAGAACTACAAAATATTGTCAATCTTGATGAACTAACAAGGGCCGCTGCAGATCTTTTACACGAGATGAAAGCAGCCACCAATAAACTAGAGAAGTTCACCATATACAACAACTTTGTCGCCGGGATTGATAAATATGACATCTAGACAGGTAGGTGGTAAAACAGGAATTCAAAAACGAAATCATCTCAAAATAATCTTTTGTAATGTAAATGTAGTAATTAACAAACTTCATCTTCTTCGACATTCATAAACCTGATATTTTCTTCTTAATCGAGACGCTTCTTAAACCAAATAAAACCGCGAACTTTAGAAATCCAGATTATAGTCTATTTAGACAAGACCGCCCCGCAGGTGTCGGCGGAGGCGGCCTCGCAGTATTAATTAAAAAAGACATCAAATTCCAACTCATGCAACCAAACAACTCTTCAATTGAGCATATCTCTTTACTTATTGATAACAAAATTAAAATGGTTGGGGCATATAATTCGCCTAATAAAAAATTATACGAAGCTGACTTTTTTAACATAACAAGAACGCACAACAGGGTACTTATAGTAGGAGACCTTAATTGTAAACATCCCTTATGGGACACCTATGCAACATACGCTAATCCGAACGGGAGTTACTCTCCAGAGGTTTTGTGATGTGACTCAGAATGTAATATCTTCAGTACTGATGACCCCACCCATTTCCCTTATTCCGGTTTCACCCCAAGTACGATTGACATTGCCATTGGCAAAAACATCCATACACAAAATGAAAAGCATCCTTGACCTAACTCCGACCACGACCCCATCCTAATAGAACTAACATCCCCCCCCCAACTAAACGATACGATTACACCACCACAAATTGGACATCTTAAATGTTGCAAGGGTCGAATGGGCTTTTTATGTGAAAGATGTTTACAACCATTTACTGCAGCGGAAAATTTGGATGATCACGTCGTAGATTGTATGAAAATGAATGATTGTGCTGTTAAGATGCCAGAACTGGGGAAAAACGTTCTTAAATTCAAAAACTTCAAGAATAAGGTAAAGGCACTTTTTATAGTATATGCATATCTCGAGAGTGTTTTGAAGCAGACTGGGGATTCTAAGAAGCCACAACAGCATATCCCTGCAGCCGTTGGGTATTACTTCAAGTGTTCATATGATGATACGCTTTCCTTTTATAAGAGTTATTTGGGTGAAAATTGTATGCACTGGTTTGCTGATGAACTGAATCTGCTTGCTCAAGATATCAGTACGGCGTTCCTTTGTCCTTATGGAATTCACATGACTCCTAATCAAGAACGTCAGTTTCAAGCTGCTACCGAATATCACATTTGTGAAAAACCATTTTCCTCTACAGATAAGAAAGTCCGAGATCATGATCATCTCATTCCTGAAAACAATTATAGAGGTGCAGCGCATGAGGGGTGCAATATTAACTATCAGGATTCGCCTACTGTTATTGTAGTGTTCCACAACTAATCTGGTGATGATGCAAATTTCATCATCGAAGACATTGCTACCCGCATGACTGGCTCTATTGATTTGCTTCCTATTACAAAAGAAAAATATATTTCCTTCACCAAAACATGTTGAAGATGCACGAATCCAATTCAGATTTATTGATAGTTTCCGATTCATGGCATCATCTCTCGATAAACTCTCCTCGTATTTAACCGAATTTCCGAATTTGACATCACAGTTTTCTAGTGTTCCCGAGGAAGAATTCACAATGTTAACTAAGAAGGGGGTGATGCCTTATGACTATTTCAATTAATTCGACTGCTTTGAAGAAACAAGTTTACCTCCTATCGAATCTTTCTATAATAATCTCGAAGATAAACCCTGCTCACGTAAACTTTATAGTAGAGCACAACGCGTCTGAAATACGTTTCAATGTCAAACCTTAGGTGAATATCTAGAGTTGTATATGAAGACCGATATCCTTCTTCTTGCTGACGTTTTTGAGCAGTTTCGTTCCAGTTGTATTGCTACGTATAACATCGATCCTGCGCATTATTATACATTACCAGGATTTACATTCAATGCTATGCTGAAACATACTGGACAAGAATTGGAACTTCTCACTGATGTAGACATGTTTTTGTTTGTTGAGCGTGGTATACGCGGTGGACTTAGTCAAGTTTGCGGAAACTGTCGTGCTCGAGCTAACAATAAGTATATGCGCACTTATAATCCTTCAAATCCATCGAAATATTTAATGTACAATGATGTGAATAATCAATATGGATGGGCTATGAGTCAAGCGTTACCATATGGAGGATTTGAATGGTGTGGCTCTAATATAGACGTTACAGAAATTGCTGATGATGCTTCTGAGGGATACATGCTCGAGGTTGATTTGGAGTATCCTTCTCATTTACATGATTTGCATAAGGATATTCCATTTTATCCTGAACACCTAAATCCTAAGACCATGATGCCTGTTACAAGATCAAATGAGGAGACTAAGTTAATGGGTACCCTAACTAATAAAACAAAATACGTTATACATTACCGAGCATTGAAGCAAGCGTTACAGAATGGGCTTGTATTAACAAAAATACATCGAGTATTGAAATTCAAGCAGAGTTCATGGTTAAAGCCCTACATTGACTTAAACGTAAGGCTGCGAAGAATGAGTTTGAGAAGAACCTATTCAAACTGATGAACAACGCCGTGTTTGGTGAGTATTGCTAGTTTTATATAAACATTTCTATACTAATCACTTTTTCTAATTGTTGCAGGTAAAACCATGGAGAACGTGCGCAAGCGTGTTGATGTGAAGCTAATTTCTCATTGGAGTGGTCGATATGGTGCTGAATCATACATAGCTAAGCCCGAGTTTAAAAATAGTACGATTTTCAGTGAAAACCTAATTGCCATCGAATTACGGAAGCTGCAAATATGGCTAAATAAACCGATATATGTAGGAATGGCAATTTTAGATTTAGCTAAAACTACGATCTATGATTTTCATTATGAGTAAATGGCGAACCGTTTTAGTGAAAACTGTACTGTGCTGTACACCGATACCGATAGTCTTATATATGAGATTCGAGATCAAGATCCTTATGAAGTAATGAAGATTGATTGTTATAAATATTTCGACACCTCAGACTATCCTCTCGATAACGTTTACAGAATTCCTCAAGTTAATAAGAAGGTTCTTGGGATGATGAAGGATGAGAACAATGGTATCATAATGACCGATTATATTGGGTTACGGTCCAAATTGTATGCAAGACGGTTACTTACCTCTGAAGATGTTCTAGCGGAAAAACGAAAACGTCTTGCTAATGATGGATTTGAGAAAGAAGAAATAGACTGCCTTATTCGAAACGTTGGAATAACTAAGAAAGCTAAATGAGTAAAATCGTCAGTTGTGATAGACCGTAATCACATTTGAAGACTATGAAAAGTGCCTTGACACCTTCACACAGAAAACCGTTTCCCAAAATCTAATTCGTGCAGACAAACATCTAGTCCATTCAATTGTTCAAGATAAAGTAGCGTCGAGTCCTGAGGATGATAAGCGATTTATTCTTCCTGGTTCCGATGAAACCTTACCATGGGGCCACTATTCCATTGATGCATATATGGATGTTGACACCATTATTACTTAAAAATTTATATAAGAATAGAAATTATTGTTATTATATTTGTTATACTTTTCAATTTTATATTGTTCAATAAAATGTTTATTCAATTGTTCTTTATTTTGATACCCCATTATCGACTGACTGAGCATGGGTGACGTCATGAGCAAGGTACACTAGTGCCCTTATGGCTTGTCCCCTCTTCTTCATAATGTTGTTTATTCCACTTCGATCCGACCAATCAGAGATATATGCTAGTGCCTTTATGGCATGTTTGTACATCCTGTAAAAATGTTCCACCTATCACAATGGTGTTTGTTCGACTTCAATCCGACCAATATTAACAGAGATATATGCTAGTGCCCTTATGGCATCTTTATGACTACATGCTGTATATAAACATGCTCTATCTATCACAATGGCGTTTATTAAACTCCAATCCGCAAATAATAACAGAGATATGGGCAAATGCCTTTAGAACCTGCCTGTGTCTTTTACGGCCTGTCTGTAACGGAAAAAGTAGCTTTGCTACTACCAGCCACCCACGGCCGTTTTGGCACCCCGGTGAATAACAGAGATATATGTTAGTGCCCTTATGGCATCTTTATGACTACATCCTGTATATCGAACGTGTCCCAGCAGAAGGTGGATGCGCACGCGGTTCAAAATTGCTGACGGCCGCCTCATGATTGACGCAGGCGCAGATCGAAATTGAGTCAAAAAATGACCACGATGGACCTTGGCGATTTCCCATGTTAATTTACATAAGGAATGGTCTAGAACCGGCCTAGCTCCTTTACTCTTGTCTACCATACTCTTAATCAAGTTGACGATCTGGTTCAGTCTATCATCGTCACCTTCTTCTTGTATGGTCCTACCTTTGTGGCTGCTTCATATTGAAGAATAGTGATCAATACATCTACCATGGTTTTGAGATGAACTAATTGAAGCATCCTCTCCATATCGTGGTCACATAACCCGCCAATAAAGGCCTGGATGTTCAAATATTCCATCATGTTCTCTGGTGCTGAAAGATAAGCAAATCGAACTATTCGAGAAATATCCAGTTCACACTCTTGAAGGGTTTCGTCACGTTTCCGCCTTCGGTTCTTCAGCTGGAATCGGTACAAAAGTTCTAGATGTTCGTGACCATATCGCATGTCCAACATTTTCTTCGGCAGCTCAAAGTCATCCGTGTCTTCGAGAGGTATGAGGTACATCTAAAGCATCTCCCCGAAGCGCGATAGTTAATTTCACTGCTTTCTCCTTATCGGACCAATTATTCACTCTAGCGGCTGCTTCAAACTGTTTTACATCGTTGGTCCACTACATTTTTCCGTCGAACGTCGGACAAAACTGTCAATATCTTCTATATTGGGGTGTGTTTCTGGCTTGAAAGGTTTTATTTGGTCGATCTTCTTTTCTTCTGTTGGCGTGTGTCTTGTGTTCTTAAATCGGATTTGGAAATAAGTAATTGAGAAGAAGCAGTGTCATCGTCATAAATGGCTCTAAGATAGATGCACCCTCCATAAGCCATTGAACTGGCGTTGCAGACTCCATGCAGTTCAAGATTAATGACTTTTTTATCTAATAAAGTATATCGGGGAGTATGAAGTTGAGGAAGTTGCGATATATTTTCTGTGAAAAGCTGCCATTTTCTAATAACAGAAGGGTCAGTTATGGGCTAGTCCCATGAAACTTTCAGTGACCAAATTTGCTGCATAATTGCCTTTCCAAGAAGGACTACAGGATTCATTATTCTGATAGGGTCAAAACATTGTGAAACGGCACTCAATATTTTTTTTTGTTAAATTATGATCAATTAATGTGGAAGGTGAACAAATATGTAATGTGACCTTTTTAGGGTTCCAAGATACTCCTAAGGCTTTACATGGGTTTTCTTCTTCTAAGTTAAGATATTTACCTACAGGTGAATCAATAAAATGTTTATTTGCCATTTCTAATGAGTTCAAGCAAAAGTAATGTAATGTAAAACCCAATGCTTGTAAAATTTCGTTCAAGTTCAAATACAAGTTTTCAAGTTCCTGACGGGAGTTTTCTCCGGTTAGTACATCGTCGACATACGTCTGATTTAATAAAGCATTTTGTGCGCCAGGGTATTGAGGATTTATAATTGCGATTTCTTTAAGGACCCTCCACTCTAAAAACGGGGCATTTTTTTGTCCGAAAGAAACAGTTGACAACCGTATGCAAGTAAATTTTTCAAGTGGAGAGTCTCTCCATAACACATTCTGCAAGAAATGAAATTTTGGATTCAACGCTATTTGGCGGTACATTTTTTCAATGTCTGCTGTCAAAGCAAACTTCATAAATCTTAGTAAAATGTCTAATAAGTCGGGTTGGACTCTAGGTCATGTTAAAGGTATATCCTTCAATGAAAGCTGGGATGATGATTTTGAAGAATGATCAAAAACTATACAAAATTTTGTGAACATTCTATTTTCTTTAATTACACACAGTTGGGTACAAAATAATTATGATCTAGTTCAGGGTTGTGAAGTGTTAATGGAACTATTTTCCCATGACCTAATTCAATATATTCAAATACAAATACTCTTTGTATTTGTATACTCTTTTTTAAAGTTAATGTCTTTCTCAAGTCTTTTTTCGAAAGTAATAAATATATGTCTCGAACCACCTAAGTTTCTATAAGCCTTTTCACTTACAAGAGGGAGGTCAACTTGAAATCTTCCATTGGGAAGTATTTCTAGGGTTGAATTGAAAATGTTTTTCGCTTGAATGTCTTCCCCAAATTGGGATTCTGTATGAGTTGGCTCTTCTTGAATCCGAAACTTTTCTAGTAGTGCATCCACATGTAGTTCTTCCCGGGCCTCGGATAACGAAGAAACGGTCAAAGAAAGGGCATTTACGGAAGAAGGCGAATTTCTCAGTGGGGTTATATATACTACCCCCGAAGTCACAAAGCCAAGGTGTATATCTAAGAGAGTAGGTCTCTTTTTACCTAATCGATGAATGGTGGGTTTTAACAGCTAATAATAAATATCTGCACCTATTAAGAGTTGTATTTCAGAAGGTAATAAAAACTCCTTATCCGCAAGATACTCTCTAAATTGAGGGGGGATTTTAAGAGCCTCGAAATCAATGAATACTTGCGGAAGGATCTGAGTTATTTCCTCTACCACGGCGCATGAGATGTCAAAGCTCATGGTGGGATCTACAAGTAAATAAAAGGTAATATCAGGCATTAAATTGATATCCTTACCATTACCAAATATGCCTGATACTTGCAAGGGTTAATTAAATATAAAGCTTTCTAATTTGTTTACAAGTGAAGATCAAATGAAACTATTCTGACTACCAGGGTCTAAAAGAGTTCTAGCTACTATCGGTGCGTCTCTTCTAGAGTAAATTTGAACGTTTGCTGTGACCAATAGAACGTGGCCTCCATTTATATCTAAAGCAGATAATTGTGCTGAGGGTGATTGAGAGTATCTCTGGTTTTCTGTACGAGATGAAGATTGATTAGATGACGATGTGGTTTGATTATTATGATTTTTTCTATCCTTTTTTGTATTCTGAAAATTATTTTTGAACTGTTCATGGCACAATTAGAGGACCGGTTATTTATTGAATTCAGGGTTACATTGTTGTGGTTATAATTTGATAAATGGAGTAGAACATGATGTTTTTTGTGACAAATTGAACACGATCCAGTTAACAAACAATCGGTAATTAAATGCTTCGACCCTAAGCAACCAAAACACATTTTGTGATCCTTCACAAACTTCTGCCTGTCCGGCACTGACATCGCGCTAAATTTTGAACATGAATAAATTTTGGGCCCGGTTTCCTTACAGTAGTTGCAAAATTTCGAAATAAAATGTGGTGAATTCGAATTGACTGGTGAGCTTCTATTTTGAAATTGTTTTGGTTTATCCCCTATATTTCTGTGACATTTATTTACCCTTTTCTTCGAAGTTATATGTATCCGTAGGCAAAACAACACAAACTAACTACAAATATATTTTCTTGTTTAACATGTTACATGAAATAATGAAAATTGCTTAAAACGCAGTTTGTTATGACATATTATTCACGACTGTCAATAAAGCTCCATCTGCCCGGTATTCACGGCGCGTTTTTCGCTCTAGCCAATTAGCGCCCGTTCTCACTCAAATCTCCTTATAAGGAACTCACGGACGTCAGCAATCAGCCGCTGCCAAGTACACCCTTCGTTGTTTACACGGAACACATGGGCGTAACATTGAAGGTTTAATTTAAGTTAGTATAAGCTCAGGTGGAATTATTTAAGAATTTCACCAAACCTACAAGACATATATTCTAGATTTCTGTATCTCTACTTCAGGTATAATTTTAAAAGGTCTGCATTTTTCATTTCTAAAAAGGTAATTGTACAAGAACTCGATGTTATCATCTGAAATTGCATGAAACCGTTCAACTTTTTGATAAAATTATGAATAATGATGCATTTCACTTAAGATTTGTATTTTTCTGAAGAATTTTTCAAATTCAAAGTAGTGAGCGTTATATTTTTTAGACAGAAGGTAATATAAAACTATGCCGAAAATTTTCAACTTATTATAATTACTAAATTTATTGTTTTCTGCCAAAGCAAGTCATATGGTAGGAAATAGAACCCCAGCTGTTTCGCAATCTCACTTTGTTTTAGTAAAATCTCAAAATGCGGGAAGAATAGTTACTTTCACATAAATTTCGAAGGACCAGCCACTTTATCGTGGCAAGAATTACGTTTTATACATTGAGGAGTTATATGGTTGGATAAAATTAAAAATTAAATGCTTTTACACTTTCACTATTACTATTAGTAGGTACTATTAGCACATTATTTGATTGTAGCTAATGATTGTTTTAATTTTAAGGATAAAGGTACAATGCCGGCTAACGATGTAATGTAAGTACCTTTTTGTACGATGGGTGACTGAAAAGTGAAGTATTGTATGGCTGGAGCTGTATTTATGTGTCGTTCAAAGTGGGTGTAAGCAGGGGGAATCATGTGGAAAATTGGCAAATGGGGGTATGATTTTAAAATCTAACCATCGTAAACGGTGGTTAAGTTGTGCGTAAGCTGGGTCGTTTTTTGCAGGAGAAAGGTTGCATTCGTTGTAGATAAGGAGGGTTTTTTGACGCTAGTTTTTTGTGTGTGGAGATAAGATTAAAATTTATGTTTGAGGATTTGAAGTTTTAAATAGATATTATGAACGAATTTTAAGCAGGAATTACGTGTGTAGGTATAGAAATGTATAATGATTATTATACAGGGGTGGAATATAAATGTAATTAATTTATTATTTTACAGGAAGAATTTAAGCTTATCATAAATTCGTACACCAGCAAAAAAACTGGCTCTATAGAATATTCCTTGGACCTGCGAATATCATGAAAAGGCAACTTTTAATAGTTATTCCAGTAACTAAAATTCAATAATATTATTTTCCGTTTGATCAGTTATACGATGTGTTAAATAATAACAAAGTGTCCAAAAATCAGGTTCTATTTTGAAATAAATATATGGAAGAAAACATTCCTAATTGATAATATGCAATGTTTAATAAATATATTAAAACTATAGGTATAGATATATTACCTCATCTTATTAGATACAATATTAAAAAAGAAATTAAATTAACTACAAATACAACTTTAACAATTCCTGCATTGTTTGTACCAGTACCAGGAACGTAAATAGTGGACTTATCTCCAAAAGCTCCACTCTCTCCAGAGCTATCGTCAGTTTTTCCGTTCCCACCATTACACAAATCGGTCTTACAAGCCCTATAGTAAGCTCTGTGAGTTTCATCTTCAATTACATCATTCGTGTATGTAGGTTTGTCCAAGCAAGTCCTCGATAGAGATGCAAGTTTTCCTCTAGGATCCTGGAATTTATTATTACAGATTAGAAAAGTTTTGTTTACTAAAATTAATATATTGAAAAGTGTTTTTAGTAGAACGTTATACCTAAAGCACCTAATAAACAAACTGGTAAAGTAAGTTTCAGAGTAGTTATAGACTATCGGAAACTTAATGATAAACCAAAGATGACAAATATCTATTACCAAACATTTGTTGGACAAACTCGGTGAGTGCTAATATTTTACAACTCTAGACCTCGTAAGTGGATTTCACCAGATTGAAATGAACGAAAGTGACGTTGAAAAAACGGCCTTTAACACAGAAAATGGCCACTACGAATTCTTACGTATGCCATTTGGGATTAAGAACGCCCCCGCGACGTTCCAAAAAGTGATGGATATCATCCTCAGAGAAATCCAAAACGAGAAATACTTGGTGTACTTAGATGACAGCATCATATTCTCAACATCCCTCCAAGAACATCTCGAGAGGTTGCGAGCAGTTTTTCAAAGGTTAAGAGACGCTAATTTTAAGATTCAGTTAAGTTAATCAGAATCTCTCAGAAAAGAGGTGGCCTACCTTGGCCACGTCGCCACTCCTGACGGAGTCCGTCCTGACAAAATTAAGGCTATAAAACAATTTCCTTTGCCTACTACCAATAAACAAATCAAAGGGTTCCTCGGTCTGCTAGGATACTATAGAAGGTTTATACATAATTTGCCTAAAGAAAGGCGCTAAAATCGAACATAACGCGGAATTTTTAGAATGCTTCGAAACATGTAAAAACATTTTATCAAACGAACCGATATTGCAATACCCGAATTTCGAAAAACCACCCAACCTAACAACTGATGCCAGTATCATAGCGTTAGACGCGGTTTTGTCCCAAGGTCCGATCGGTAAAGATCTACCAGTTGCGTACGCTTCTCGCATGCTTAACTATTCTGAAAGAAACTATAGCACAATCGAAAAGGAATGATTTTGTATTGTGTGGGCAACCAAATATTTCAGACCGTACCTATACGAGCGCACATTTTTTATTATAACGAATCATAAACATCTAGAGTATTTATTTTCGCAAAAAGGCCCTAGCTGAAAATTATTACGCAGGCGAATAAAATTAGTCGAATTCGACTACACCGTAATTTATAAAAAAAGGTTCTTTAAATACAAACGCCGACGCGCTAAGTCGAATAGAAATTCATGCTAAACTAACTGAAGGTATTTGGGACGAGATAGATGACATAATTCAACATACCAACGAAACGGAACGTGTCTTAAATACGCCACGAAACTTTACAACAAAATCAAAATTTGTCAGACAATCCTAGACCGCCCAGTCCTGACCTGGACGATATTTCAATCTTTGTTCACCCTGAACCTGACTTAGAATAACTTAACGATGACGGTGAAACAGTTCACTCAACCGCGGAAGATCCTGTAGAAATACCTCTATAAGTGATTCTCCCGTGAATCATGGACAAAATCAAGTGATTATACAGTCTGCCTTTCATTCACCAGCTAAACCAAAAATCGCAATTCTATTCGAACGTAAAAAAAGAATTACTGTCCAAATTTCGGAAAATAATTTTGAACAAGACATAATAAATTTTGTTAAAGATTATATTGCTCCTGCCGTACAATATTATTTATATTTTGTAAACGCTCAAATGTTCAAATCATTTTGCGAAGTAATAAGAAAATATTTTAAATGGCCAATATGTTATCAATGGTCACCTAAAATCCGAAAACCCTTTTGGTATAAATATGGATATGATGTTAACTAATCATTTTACAGAAGAACACATAGAAATAGTACGCGAAATATATGCAAAGATTCAGAAATTTGGACAACAACCTAGCATTACTTCCCCTAGATTTAGGTTTAGCAAAAATCGAAGAATATTTCTACAAAATTGTGCACTTTTACGACTTAAATCCAATATTAATCGAAACTGAAAAACTAAATTCCAAAGCTCACCAAGTTCTATATACTACATATAAATGAAAATCAGAATTTTTGGAATTTACTATAGATAAAGTAAATACAAAATTATCTGACATTGTCCGAAACTACAAAGCTTTAAGAGAAGACTAATCAATGGGCTAGTCTCAATCTTTAAGTGTATTACAAGTAATTTAGATGCCTCAGATGGCAAAATATATGAAAATTAAATAGATAACCTGCAGGAAAATCAAAAAATTAGTATCTAAATTAAACTCACAAATTTCTCTGTCTGTTAACACAATCAAAACTTTTAATGTCACTGTTCAAACAATTAATCATAATGACACCAAAATAGAACAAAGAAAATGAATAATCAACACAATAGTTTATAGGGAAAATTCACTATTTATTAAAGACGTGATAAATCAGATTTTGAAAATGTATGAAGTTATTCTCTCAAACATCATGCATCCCAGCATCATGAAAAATCTGATCTCTTTTTAGCTTTAAAATCAGTAGAAAATATAATTCGTAAGCCACATCTTCCTTTCGAAATTATTTTAGAAAATGCACAATTATACGAATCTATAATAAAAATTGAATGCTACATCTATAAAAATAAAATAACGTATGTTCTTAACGTACCTATAAATTATCCAGATATCTTTAATATTTACCATTTGTATTAACAACCTGTACCTTATAAAGGTCAGTTCAAGGCAATCATCCCTCGAGATAAATTCATGTTAAAAAGTCAGTTACATTTTACATTTCGAAATAACGATTGCATCAAAACTTTCCCCAAAACTTATTATTGCACTAAACAAGAAATGAAGAAATTAACAGCCACACACCTTGTGAACTTCTTGCTTTGGACATGAAAAATACCTCACGGTGTAAACAAATTAATTTAACATTAACAAAGTCGAAATTTAACCAACTGGGAAGCACCAATAATTGGGTAGGTGTATTCCCAAATGAAGACACCTTAAAAGTCGCTTGCAAGCAACAACAAGAAGTCAAAAAGTTGAAGGGACCATTTTTAATCGAAATACCTGTAGGATGTCAGATTAAATCAACTGCACAAACGCTAGCCAATGAAAAATCAATACTTCTTCCCGATATCCAGATCACGAACGACACACAGCCAACTCTAAAGCCAGGGGTGTCCTGAAGATATCAAGTTGGATCAGTTTTCAGATATCTTATACCAGGCCACAGAAAACTTCCCCTTGCAATGGACAACCGGAATATCCCATACACCCAGTTTGTGGACTATACTAGTTTACATCACTATATCAGGAACAATTGCAGCATATGTCTTCAAGAAATTCAACCCCAGGAAGAAGACAGCGTCCCAAGCTCCAGTTGTTACATCACCATCTATTCAACTCCCTATTCCCTCGTGAGTTGAAACTTCGGCGGGAGGAATTATCTCAGCCCTTCCTGAAGACACAGCAAGAAGCCGATTGAAGTTGCAGACCTTGCAATTCTATCATATAAATAGAAAACTCTAGTTGACATTCATTCATTCTTTATTCATTCATTATTCATTCTGTTAATTCATTCTTTTTTAATCATTTTTATAATAAATATATTTTTGTAATTTTTGTCAAAGTAATAAATGTTAGTTCTTAAAAATGGAGTTCGAAGTTCCCATCGCATTAGTTAATTATTGACAAATTTCGTAACTTTGTCAATCGAAAATGAAATTGCTGAAAACATCGACTTTGATAACCTAATAAAAGAATTCGTTGATAGAAAGACTACAAAAGTAAAATTTTATTCGTTTTTTAATATAAATCGTTATTTCTTCTAATAAACGGTTATTTAATTTGCCTTTTTTCGTATGGATTTGAATTGCAGTTAGAGGGCGCCGCTGTAGAAATCTCGCCCAGTGCGCTGGTAGTACTAAAACCGGCACTGCTGAAAAGGGTCTATAAGGGTTAATCAGCACTAAGTTCTATTGTAAATTGCTTGAAACACAAAACACCGGGTAAACCCTATACTAGGTCTCCACTGAGAAATTTCTCAATGGAGATTATTTTTGGGTGAAAATGGTGGAATAGCTGTTGAAAAGCGAAAACAGAAAATGCTCCTAATCATCGTGTGTTACCGATATGATGGAAAATCAAGAAACAGTAGAGAAAGAGGGGGTCATATAAAAAAAACCCGAACCAATTGTGAGATAATACAAAATTAAAGACATTTGACAGTATTTATGCATTTAAAACATCTATACTTACTTTATAATCTTGCCTAACAACATAACAGTATTTCTTATCACATTCCAATATGTCAGAATCCTTAGACCCAGGACTGTCTAGGCAGTGAGTGTCTGTATCATCTTCAGTTTGTGAACAAACGTAACATTTTAAAAAACCTACAAAACGAAGAAACATTACATACATATTATGACATATTTTGAAAATTAAAGTATCTATAGTATAGGAATCAATGCTCCATAATTACATATTTTTTTTCAGGGAGAGAGATTTTTGCATCATTGTTAATAAGTCACTTGACAACCTTAAAAAGCAAATGAAACACAGTCGACATTCTTTATATGCTTTCTGGACAAACTAACTACCCATTTATCTCCAAACTTGCCTTGAGGCTATATTATTAGTAATGATTGCATTGTTTCAATAACCATTTAATATTGATGTTTCTTCTCTCTTGCTCTGTAATAAGGACATTTTGTAACGGTTAATTTTATTGAAACTGACTTTACCGTGCACTTCGTCATTACTCAAATTTATATTTCAACAAGATTTAAATCACGTATATTAGTCAAGTATTCAATTATTCTTCTTTTTCTAGGTATTAGGCATTATTGCCTGTTTTTCTCTTATGTAACGTGTCCTATAAGTTATCGTTTCATCTATTTTTGGGTGTGCCACACTTCTTCGGCCAGCTGGTGACTTTTGTTTTATTTTTATGATACCGTTTATCTGTCATCTAATTCATGTGTTGGTTCTATTCTTGTTTTCTGCTTTCCCCCATGTACCAATATTTTCGCCATCACATATAAGTCTTATGTGTTGGCTTGTTTCGCTACACCTTAATGTTTTTCCTGCTATTTTTCTTAAGGTCTTCATTTCACTCGTTTCTAGGTTTTCTGTGTTTCTGGTCCCGGCGATATAAGTGATAACAGATTTTACCAACGATTGCAGTTGCCTGACCTGTACCACCAATGAAGTACTTTAAATTGATGAACTGAATATATATCTCTTTTATTAGACATAATTTTAACAACAAAATCTAGTTTGTCAAACAGAACTGGACAGTATATAATCATTACAGAATGTATTAATGCATTACTAATTTAATTCCTATAAAAAATAAACGGTTTCAAAGAGTAAAACTAACTAACACCGCATCTGTGGGACGCCCTGAACAATATCCTAACATTGTCACTTGTATAAACTTCGGAGGCTGTATCGTGCTAACAAACCGAAATTTCTTCAAAAATAACCAAAAATGCACTATATCTGGTGTTTTAAATGAAACTCACGGTTTCTAGTTAATACCACAATATAATAAAAATTAGTGTTTTTAAATGAAACTCAAGGTCTCTAGTTAATTCCACAATATAATACAAGTTATTGAAAATTTTAGAATTTTCAATAACTTGTATTATATTGTGGAATTAACTAGAGACCTTGAGTTTCATTTAAAAACACTAATATGAGCATATTCCACGAAGTGAGGGTCGAGACAGTCAATTTCAATAATAAAAATTGTTAAAATTCTAAAAAATTGACAATTGTTTCGACAAATCAATATCATCGTCAGAATAACAGAAGTTACATTTCATTTGATGCCTACCTGATGTTTAATAGTTATTTTTGGCTAGACCAAAAAGTGACCTAACTTGTGATTGACTTAATATATGTTAATAGAAAAAAGAAGAATATGTGATATTACAAATATTGAAGCTTAGATATTATTAGCCCTATGGTGATATCCTAGATATCAGTTTTCCAATTAAGATCAGTATAACTGTGCAATGATATAGAAAACCAGGAAAACTATATCTGCTGATCTTTACAATTATCACTTAAGAAGACAGTTTATCAGTGGAGAACTCCCTAGATTTAACTGTTCATTGACAACTTCATATTGTGGGTTTCTTAAATGTCTTCTAATTTCCAATTCTTCAAGGAAATCCAGTTCTTGTTTCTTTTCACAAATATGCAGCACTTCTAGTTTTGTGTTAGGTGTCAATGAATGATTGGTTTCAAGTAGATGTTTTGCGTAGTTGGATTTATCTGGTTGTTTTAATCTGTATGCTCGTAAGTGTTCACTGTATCGGATTTCAAAATTCCTAAGGGTCTGACCCAAATAGACAGCATTACATTCTGGATATTTGAGTTTATATATACCTGACTTCTTTAATGCTGGTATTTTTGTTTTTACATTTAACAATTTTGTATTCGTTGATGAAGATATTATCTTTGAAATATTATTAGAAATATTTCCTGCATATGTGATGGTTTTATAAGTTTTTATTTCATCAGTTTGCTTAGGAAATATTAGTTGTAATGCCATTTTTTCCTCTTTTTTATTAATTAGCTTATTTATCATATCTAATGGATAACCGTTAGATGTTGCTATTTGTCTAATTGTATTAATCTCTCTATCAAAATTACATTTGTTCATAGGAACTGAAAAAGCTCTATGTATCATTCAATTATATGCCGCTAGTTTATGGGACATGAGGTGATTGGAATTAAATGGAATTGTCACATCAGTTTGTGTTGGTTTTCGGTAAATTGAATAATCAAGTACATTATTAACTCTTTCAATTTTTAAATCAAGAGAATTGATTGAGCTATTTTCTTCAATTTCTAATGTAAATTTAATTTTTGGGTGTAAATTATTGACGTGGTTGAAAAATACATCTAATTGTCGTTCACTACCCATAAAACAAGCCAATATGTCATCTACATATCTATACCAAAATAAAATATTTTTCGAAATATTACTTTCAAAGATCTTTCTTTCTAAATTGTCCATTATAATGTTTGCTAAAATAGGTGATATAGGGCTTCCCATTGGTAAACCTTCATTTTGAATATATATCTTATTGTCAAAAGTGAAATAATTCTGATTAATGCATACATCAAATAAATTAAGTATATCTGATATTATTCCTGGATTAATATTTTTATCTTCTAGTAATTTTCTTACAAGTATTGGACATTCTTTAGGAGGAATTTTAGTGAACATATTAGTCACATCGAACGAAATAAGTTTATAGTTATCTTGCAAGGTGATTGCTTTCAACTTTTTGATTAGTTCTATTGAATTTCTAATTGAGTACTGAGATTCATATCCGTAACTATTAAGTATATTGTTGAGCCTCTTTGTCAATATATTATTAGGAGCATTAACATAAGAAACTACAGGTCTAATTGGTTTCGTTATTTACTGTAATTTAACGGTTCCATATAATTGTGGACAATGAGGATTCTTATGTATGATAGACCTTTTTTCGTAATCACTTAAAAGATTGATTTATTAACAATATCCCTTACATTATTAGAACACTTTTATGTTTTTTACCAATGGGAAGCCCTATGTCACCTATTTTGGCAAACATATTTATGGACAATTTAGAAAGAAAGATCTTTGAAAGTAATATTTCGAAAAATGTTTTATTTTGGTATAGATATGTAGATGACATATTGGCTTGTTTTATGAGTAGTGAACGACAATTAGATGTATTTTTCAACCACATCAATAATTTACACCCAAAAATTAAATAAACATTAGAAATTGAAGAAAATAGCTCAATCAATTTTCTTGATTTAAAAATTCAAAGAGTTAATAATGTACTTTATTATTCAATTTACCGAAAACCAACACAGACTGATGCGAAAATTCCATTTAATTCCAATCACCCCATATCCCATAAACTAGCGGCAT
Organism: Galeruca laticollis; assembly: GCA_963921935.1. Taxonomy (NCBI): domain Eukaryota; kingdom Metazoa; phylum Arthropoda; class Insecta; order Coleoptera; family Chrysomelidae; genus Galeruca; species Galeruca laticollis. The sequence goes on from OY998177.1 coordinate 208,106,802, forward strand.
ATAATTCAATGATACATAGAGCTTTTTCAGTTCTTATGAACAAATGTAATTTTGATAGAGAGATTAATACAATTAGACAAATAGCAACATCCAATGGTTATCCATTAGATATGATAAATAAGCTAATTAATAAAAAAGAGGAAAAAGTGGTATTACAACTAATATTTCCTAAACAAACTGATGAAATAAAAACTTATAAGACCATCGCATATGCAGGAAATATTTCTAATAATATTTCAAAGATAATATCTTCAGCAACGAATACAACAATTTCTTTCAAAACAGAAAGTAACGTTAGTACAAAATTGTTAAATGTAAAAACAAAAATACCACCATTAAAGAAGTCAGGTATATATAAACTCAAATGTCGAGAATGTAATGCTGTCTATTTGGATCAGACCCTTAGGAATTTTGTAATCCGATACAGTGAACACTTACGAGCATACAGATTAAAACAACCAGATAAATCCAACTACGCAAAACATCTACTTGGCACCAATCATTCATTGACACCTAACACAAAACTAGAAGTGCTGCATATTTGTGAAAAGAAACAAGAATTGGATTTCCTTGAAGAATTGGAAATTAGAAGACATTTAACAAACCCACAATATGAAGTTGTCAATGAACAGTTAAATCTAGGGAGTTATCCACTAATAAACTGTCTTCTTAAGTGATAATTGTAAAGATCAGCAGATATAGTTTTCCTGGTTTTCTATATCATTGCACAGTTATACTGATCTTAATTGGAAAAATGCTATCCAGGATATCACCATAAGGCTAATAATATCTAAGCTTCAATATTTGTAATATCACATATTCTTCAGTTTTCTATCAACATATATTAAGTCAATCACAAGTTAGGTCACTTCTTGGTCTAGCCAAAAATAACTATTAAACATCAGGTAGGCATCAAATGAAATGTAACTTCTGTCATTCTGACGATGATATTGATTTATCGAAACAATTGTCAATTTTTTAGAATTTTCAACAATTTTTATTATATTGTGGTATTAACTAGAAACCGTGAGTTTCATTTAAAACACTAATAAGAGTAGATTCCACGAAGTAAGGGTCGAGAAAGTTAATTTTACTATATCTGGATTCATAGGACCAGTTGTACTCGCTCTGGCGAGCTGAAAATCAATAGGGTTAATATGTGCGGCAATATGAACAATATACAATTATAAAGTCGGTCACTTGTATACACTCCGGAGGCTGTATCGTGCTAACAACTCGAAATTCCACCAAAAATGTGGCACTTCAAGTACCATAGCACCCGTTGTACAAGCTCCAGTGAGCTGAAAATCTATAAGGTTTATCTATAAGATGCCCTGAACAATATCCAATCATAAAATTGGTCACTTATATACACTCCGGAGGCTGTATCGTGCTAACAAACTGAAAAAATTCTTCAAAAATTTCAAAAAATTGGTAGGGGAGCCTGGGGATGATTAAATCATGGGAAGGATTCAACAATCAGCTTTATTTCCTAACTAGTTTGAATTTCGCGGTTTTAGTGTGCTTATCGAATAGTCGTCAGCTCGCAAAAACCGGATTTTTTACAATACAACGTGCAAATCGGCATTTTTTAAGGTAACATTTTGAAAATATTTAATATTGTGCTATGCCTTGATGCATCTAAATAATATTTTTTGGTAAAGCCATCAACACTAGCCTTGTTTTCGCCACACATTCTAGTATATAACATAACCTTAAAAAAATACGAGATTTGTATCTCTTGATTTAAATAAAAATTTGTACCATGGGGTAGATTCAACCAGATGTTGTAGGGTAGATTCAACCATGGTTGAACCTACCCCATTTAATTTTATCTCTTGTGTAATACAAAAAAATGTTGAAGATGCCACGTGAGTATTAGCGAAAAACCAACCGAGAGGTCAATGAAAATGCCATGACACAGACACTTAAGGACTATTTTCGAAAAAAAGAATCTATTCGAGGTACTGCAAGTCAATATGATGTAAACAGGGATACCTTGATGTCTAGAATTAAAAAAAGTTAAGAAAGAGAGAAAGGAAAATATGTATTCCAAATAATCGGATTCAGGAATATCAGACGATGATAACAAAGAAGAGAGAAAGTTTCAAAGTATTTATTCAGTAAACCAAGTATTTTCTATCACTGAAGAGGAAAATTTAGCAGAATATATAAAAAGATTATCAACTCTACATTATGGCTTGTCATATAGACAAATTGGAAGTCTAGCATTTGAATATGCATCCAAAATACCTTCTTGTAGAATGCCGGCTAAATGGGGAGAGAATAAAACGGCAAGTGGGTGGGTCAAATAAAATATCAACAATTCTTAACTGTTCGTATAACTGCAATCGCGTGCGGAAAAATTATACCTTAGGAAAATAACAATTTCTTCTAAGAAAATTAATTTGGGCATTAAAAAGTATTTTTAACATCGGATTTGTTTTAGGTGTCGACTGGTTATATGGGTTTATGGCAAGACGTCCGATTTATCTCTTAGGAAACCAGAGAGCACAAGCATCCTCCGATCCACTGCATTTAATAGAGACAGGGTCGATGAATTGTTCGACAACTATTGTTCTTTGTAAGAAAAATACAAATTTACAGGAGATCAAATCTTCAACTTGGATGAAAATGGTGTTACCACTGTTATCAGGCCTCCACGCATTGTCGCTGAAAAAGGCAAAGTCGGTCAAATTGCCTCGGGAGAAAGAGGAGAGTTGGTAAGATGTGTTGGACTCATTAATGCTTTAGGAAATGCACTTTCACCTGTCTATGTTGTGCCACGAATGCGAAACCCTAAAGAATATATCACAGGAGCACCTGAATCATCTTTAATCTTGAATAAAAAGTCTGGTTGGATAACCAAGGACCTTTTTTAAAAAGTATTGGAGCATCTTCAAATGCACACTCATTATTCTAAGGAGCAACCAATTTTGTTACTCCCAGATAACCACAAGTCACATCTGTCCTATGATTCAATCAGATATTGTAATATAATGGAATTTCTCTTTTATCATTTCCACCACACTCCACGCATCGACTGCAACCTTTAGATGTGGGAGTGTTTGGGCCATTTAAAGCATCGTTAGTGGTTGCATTCGATGACTGGTTACTCTCTAACCCAGGCAAATCTATAACAATATGAAATATTGGTAGTTTGTCGAATACAGCTTTTAAGCGGGCATTCTGCATGTCAAATATTACCAACGCATTTAAAAAAGCGGGTATTTGGCCTGATAACCGTCAAATATTCACCCACGATTATTTTGCTCCCAGTATCGTGGCAGATAGACAAAAAACATCAATGGGCGAGATTTTGTCCGAAATTAATTGCCAACAAGTAAATGCTGAAAGTGGGGAGGCTCACACAACACTAACCAATGCTCAAAATATGCCATCGACTTCATAAGCCGAAGACAACGAAATTCCATCGGAATAGAAGATAAACTTTTTTCCGGCCCTTTCCAAAGGTTACAAGTGATAACAAGATGAAAAGAAATGGGCAGTCCAAATAAAAAATTTACACGTCAACTCCCATAATGGACAAAATAAAGCAAACTCAAAAGTAGAAATTTAGAAAGCAGTCATTAAAAATATCAAACTAACTAGACGTAAAGTTCTAGTGGAAACCGATGAAAAAACTGATAGCAATGCCTTTATAGAACTTATCGACTCTGATCTAGATTCGTCTTTGGACGAATTTCCAATATTTATGGGAAAAGAGATCGTTATTAATATTAAAGACTTTGTGCTGGCATAATTTTGTTCTAAAACATCCAGGGTGTATTACATAGGCCAGGTTTCATCAAAAGATTTATGTGAGTACAAAATTAAGTTCTTATGACCTAAACATAACTCAAATACCTTCTCATTTCCAATTGTTGATGATATCGTAAACGTGGAACGAGAGAATATTCTAATGATGCTTACAACACCACAAAACTCTGGTACAACGAGAACTGCCTCTTCGTACAAATTTAAATTCAATTTTAAGGGCTGGGATGTGCGTTAACCTTTTTAGTTTAGTTTAAAAAATGTTAGTTTATATATATTTGCATTAGTTAATAGGCGAGCGGGACGCACCCCAAATTGACCTTACAGTGACCACGGAAGTACTAATCGCTAAGGCCACTTTTACTTTATGTTTTCGGGGTCGCTGAATACGAATATGAAATTATTTTTACGATAAAATTGGGGGAACATGGAAAAAAACGGCAATTTCGGGTAAAATTGAGACAATTGAATTTGGCGTTTTTCTGTGTTCATCTCGCTATATCTTCCACATTTATCAATGTATCATTATGAAATTTTTTATGACTATTGCGTATCTAAAGATCTAAACAACAAGCCTACTCCGAAAATTCTGCGACAATTAATACTTGAACAGTAAATTTACAATTGTTTACTTTTACGTGTTCCGAGTTTTGTCGTACAAATGCAAAAGTTGTGGTACGAAGTTTCGAATTTCTAAAAACTAATTATCCAGTATTAAAATGCAATACCTAAAGAAGTTTTTGGGAAAGTTTCAGATCTAAATATTGAAAAGAAAAAAAGATATGCTATTTCAAAGTCGAGCGTCGCGAGCGGCTGCACGGCGCGCTATAGTACGAGCAGCGACTACCAGACTCGGAACTTTACATGCGTCCGAAATACGGTTTTAATATATCAATTAAAAAAAAACCATTAAAATATCTTAAAAATCTTCATTTATTTCATCTGTATTTACAATCACTTCTTTATTTACACATGTATCATTGCAACTACAAACATCACAGCATTTCAAATTAGATTGTCTACAAGGGCAAACGTCAGTTTCGCAAGCATTTTTGCCAGTGCACGAACAAAGGTACTGTTGTAGTATTTCCATAGCAGTGGGTCCATCGTAATAATCGAAACTCAATCTACCGGTTTCTACCACCCAGCCAAACTTTGTCACATCTTTGGAAATTATTAGAGGTTCGATTGCTTGTTTCCACTCATTGATTTGCCAAAGAGCTCTTAAAATGTGTTTATGCATCGCGGGTTCAGATGGAGGAAGTCTTGTGATTTCAGAGTTCTTTTCGATAGTTAAATGATATCTTAATGAATTTATATCGTTACGTGCACCTTTTGACTTTTTCTTTGGATCGTACAAATAAGATGTGAATGTACTGACGACTTCTTGAGCAACATGTATGTCTAAGTCGGTTATTGTAGCTAAATTAGTCAATTCTTCGTCTGACATAAGTCGTAATGCTGCATTCACCTTGATCTTGCCTATGTAAAATAACGACGAATTAGTATCACAGCCTGTTAAAGCGTGTGCAGCTAACAACGACGAACAGATATTTTTTCCTAATTTTTGTGCTAAACTATGAAAAGGTATATACCTTCTGAAATCATTGCGTACGGATATTTTTCCCGTGAAAAACCATAGCTGAGGTCTATTTTCGAAACTTGCAAAATGAAATAGTAGTAATAAAAAAACGTCTGTATCGGGAGATTCTACAATTATTAACTGGTTTTCACTCATTCTACGTCAAACATTTGAATAGTTCGATAGTGTTAATTATTTAATAGTAATTATTTAATTATATTATAGTATTATTTAATTATATAAATAGTAATTATTTCCATAAATTATGTCACGTATATAAAATAACGTAAACACGTATAATGTATTTATACTAAACAATTCCGATCATTATGAACAATGAATAGATTTTGAACTTACCTGATTAAATTAGAATTTCAGACAGTTGACGAACTCTTCTCGCCTCAAAATCAATAAAATAACAGAGAGACAGAGAGAGAAATACTTGAAATAAATCGTATTTCAAACGCTTGTAAAGCTCAGACCACAGATTATGGCTCAGACTCGGATATAGTCGCTGCTCGTGCTATGGCGCGCCATGCAGGAACACGCGACGCTCGACTTTGAAATAGCATATCTTTTTTCCTTTTCAATATTTAGATCTGAAACTTTCCCAAAAACTTATTTAGGTATTGCATTTTAATACTGGATAATTAGTTTTTAGAAATTCGAAACTTCGTAACACAACTTTTGCATTTGTACGACAAAACTCGGAACACGTAAAAGTAAACAATTGTAAATTTACTGTTCAAGTATTAATTGTCGCAGAATTTTCGGAGTAGGCTTGTTGTTTATATCTTTAGATACGCAATAGTCATAAAAAATTTCATAATGATACATTGATAAATGTGGAAGATATAGCGAGATGAACACAGAAAAACGCCAAATTCAATTGTCCCAATTTTACCCGAAATTGCCGTTTTTTCCATGTTCCCCCAATTTTATTGTAAAAATAATTTCATATTCGTATTCAGCGACCCCGAAAACATAAAGTAAAAGTGGTCTTAGCGATTAGTACTGCGTGGTCACATACTGCTATTTCTAAGCGACTTCCTGGGGGTCCCGCTCGCCTATAACGTTCGTTCTAAGTTACTATATAAGAACAATAAGATAAGTTTATAATTCCTTTTGTGTTTTAAACGATTATAGTGATGTATTTTGAACATTCCAAATAAATACTAAACTTATTTAAAATGATTTTTTCTTCGGTTGAATCATCCGAATGGAGCGATTTAATCAACCCCATCACTAGGGTAGATACAACATATGTCACATTTTTTTCAAACCATGTTAAGCAAAAATCCTTGTTTCAAATCTAAGTTTTGCCTGAATTTTAGATGTAATATATCCCAAAACACATTCAAATGCCAAAATCCTGGAATCCCTTCACTCTATTTTTGAAATTTAAATAGAATTGTGCAAAATGGTTGATTCATCCCCAGTCTCCCCTACTTCAGGTACCATAGCACCCGTTGTACTGGCTCTAGTGAGCTGAAAATCAATAATTTGTATCTGTGGCCCTGAACAATATCCAATCATAAAATTGGTCACTTGTACACACTCCGGAGGCTGTATCGTGCTGACAAACTGAAATTTCTCCAAAAATGACAAAAATGTCGTACTTCAGGTACCACAGCACCCGTTGTACTGGCTCTGATGAGCTGAAAGTCAATAGGGTTCATCTGTGAGATGTTCTGAACAATATTCAATCATAAAATTGGTGAGTTGTTGTACTCCGGAGGCTGTATCGTGCTAACAAACTGAAATTTCTCCAAAAATGAGAAGAATGTCGTACTTCAAGTACCATAGCACCCGTTGTTCTAGCTCTGGTGAGCTGAAAATCAATAGGGTTCATCTACGAGATATTCAATCATAAAATTGGTGAAAAGTGAACGACGACAACGACGGCATATACACAAGATTTTTTTCTAAAAACCGTTTTTTCGTATTGTTCCTGCTGAAAAACTCAAAAAAAATCGAAAATTCCAACTTTTCTCGCATATATAGTTTGGGAAAAAAAGTAAAAAAGGAATTCTAATAGCATTCCTTTTGTGAAACAAGTAATGCATTGTGTAATTTGATCGATTTTCGAGAAAGTAATTTAGAATTACTTTGTTAAAGGAATTCATTACAGCTATCCGATACTTATATCAAATTCCTACTGAGTTACGGAATTAAATTCCAAGAAGGAATTGCAATCCAAAAATGTAATTAATTTCCTTTTAGTAATGTGATCATGAAGAATACAATTATGACCTACAAATCTAAGAGGCTCTTAACTTTGAGAATATTACTGATTCTACTTCTAACATTTCTCAGTCACTTCCAAAAAACATTACAGATGTGCAAGCCATACAAAAGTGTAACACAAAGACCAAAGGTAGCGGAGGTAATTCAAAAAGTTCTTGGTCATTCGCTGAACTACCCAACTATTACCCGGTGGAATTCTTTTTATAACTCGGTCAATCAGATAAGGTATTTATTATTTCAACCAAGTGATTAAAAGAATTTTGCATATTTGATTATCGAACTTTGTAAAACTTTATAAATACAGTGTGAAACGAAATTCAATCCGTAAATAATTCAAAACATTTATAGCATTTCATAATTTAAAGTTTAGTTTTGGACATTTAATAACATTCTTCAATATCAATTTTGTAAAACAATCATTTCTATTACACAATATTATTCAAGTAATTATAAATATTTATCATTATAAACTGTTCGTTCGACATTATAATATATTGTAAACAGTAGTAACAATTATACAAGGCACTTCTGTTTGCAAAATTATAAATATTTCCGTTAAGTTCATGTGTAACAAAACTGTTCCTTTTACAACATAAATAATTTATTGTACAACAATTGATGAATATCTTATATTATAAAATTAATTTCGTATTTTCCTAGCACAAAAATTGTTTGATATTTACATTTCATTGATACACGTTATTATATTACTTTTATTTATAATTACTACAGAGAGATCCAACAGTATGATTTTAAAATCACAATCAGACACCACTCTTCACATTAAAAAATACAGCTTTTGATATTTGTGATATTTGAAACTCAACATAAAATCAGAAAATAACTTCAACAATTTGATAACATACAGGGTGAGACACTCATTCGTTTACCTTTCACATACCGGTTTTTACAAGAAACAATTCAAAGCACAATGCTTATGTCAAATTGAGAATTTCATCGCAAATAACTTTACATTCAATTTCAAACTTGAAAAATTTCATTATTAAAAATCATACTTACGAGGCGACCCTCTGGATCAATTTCACACTTACCAACAAATAAAAATAATTTCAATGTAACTTTAGATTTGTTAAATTCAAAATGATAACACAAGGCAAATTGTTACTGCCCATTTTAACTGTCACATCACACCTTGTACAAATGTATCAAAATGTACTGCACAACAATTAAGATATTTACGTCTGAAGCTAGAAATATAGTCAAATCATTATCAAATTTCAAAATTAGTATAAAGAGCTTGATGCTTTAATTCTTCGCGTTTATTAAAAAAAATTAAATTAGATCATTTAAGTCTTACAATCTCTTCAAGAAAAATAACTTGATCAAAACTTAATATCTCTCAATGCATTTTAATCATTTAAAAAAGAAATGTGCTGTTCTGAGCAAAACTTATTCCCACAAAACCTTACGGATAATTCCTCTCTACTCAGCATACTCATTCTTCTGCTGTGACCACTGACCACATCACTTAATCAAAATTTACTCTCAAATCAAAACACTCTTAAATTACAACTTACTCTCAAATCAAAACTTACTCTCAAATTAAAACACTCTTAACTCAAAACTCATTCTCAAACCATAACTTACACTCAAACGAACAATTCACTTTCTTACTCAATTCTTTCAGTACAGAATAGCACTCATTCATTACTTAACCTGTTTTCTCGTCAAGAAACTCACACCTTTCGTCCTCTGGAAGAGGACAGTGATTAACCCCTAAGCTTAGACACTTAAGAAAAACTTGAAACACTCAGACATGTAGACACTCACAAATACTTATACATTTAAAACCCTAGACGCTTATAAACTTAACCGCTTAGACACTCAGATACTTGAATACGTGACAAAACTTGAAAGACTTGGATGAAGAAGATACTTGAATGAAATTTGGATGAAGAAGATACTTGGATGAACATGATGCTTGGATGAAGAAGATATTTGGATGAAGAAGATACTTGAATGATGGAGACTCTTGGGTGATGTTTAGATGAAAACGTCATCTCCCTCCGCATTTGCTACTCTAAAACTACTGGGACGACACTTTGAACATGAAAAGACTTGACAGACACAAACACACTAAAACTGATATATATCAGCCTCTTTCTTGACGAGAACAAAAATAACTTCATCCCTCATACACCAAAAAAAAATTTTAAAACTCATTCTCGCCCGCAAAAGAGCCGGGCCTTCCTTAAGACAAACGTCTCTCATTATAAAACTTATACAAAAACAATCTCAAAAGAGTCAGATAAAGACTCTCTCATCTACTCCTACACTCGTGGTCACTACCTTACACAATTACTTTCATGCCAATTTACACTTACATATGAACTCTTACTTGCACTCGCATACATTTGCACCATTACTCTCACTTATACTCGTACTCACATTTGCATTCACATTTATTCGTACTTACTCTTACTCACTTGTGGTCGCACTTACTCACAATTCACTTCTCGCTTTTACTTGCCCTAGTCTCATGAGCACTCTCTCTCACACTCACATATGTATTTTTACTCTCAATTGTACTCAATACATTCACAATGAATTCACATTCTTACACTCTCACTTGTATTCACAACCTCACTCCAATTCTACTCGCACTCGTAGTATATAGCACTCACTTCCACTTGTAATTATAATCTCACTCAAACTTGAAATTATTAAACTGAAACTTATTCTTTTGCTCACACTTGAAAACTTACTGGCACCCTCTCTTGTACTTTACATGCATTACAATTTCAATCGTACTCGTACTTTACTCACAACGTTGAAAGAGCGGAGGTTCCTGTACCGTTACTCGTTAAACCAGCTGGTACCACACTTGTCGAACTAGAATCGACCTAAGCATCTCTCTCTCTCTTCTCTCATTTTCTCATAACTATATTAATTTCTCACTCAAAAAAACCGACAAAAAGAAATCAACTCTTGAACCTCTTTGTCTCCTGCGACAGAGCCCAGACAGCACACAATATCCATTAGATATCCAGTGGATAGCCCAATATCCCCTGAATATCCAGTCCATGTAAGATATCTAATGGGTATCCACTGAATGTATTTCATGGATATGAAAAAAAATTATGTTCTATTTTACTGATAATATATTGAATAATCACATAAAAAATGATTGAGAAGGAAGTTCTAATACATAATACCTTCAATGCATAAATGTCTTAATCTCCCAATATTATATTCATTGTATATCCATGGATATCTATTATTATTTTCTGTCGCATTTTTTGTCTTTGCTCAACGTATTTTTGGTTTTATTCAAGACGTGAAATTGAAAAATGATAAATACACACAACAAATATCTCATGACTTAACGTTTAATGGTATAATAGACAATAATGTGTACATCAGTGTATTTCCATATTACATACCCACAAAGCTATGCAACCAACTATACACGATGGTATTTCTTTTCTCTCATTGGGCGATGCCGCGTTTGACCGTTTAGCCTCGTCATTTTTTTGTCAAGTTGTAACGTATGTTATCATAGTTATAAACACGTGCAAAAGTGGTTGGTTATTTTTTAACGCTAGTTTGGATTTGGAAAAAATAAGGTATGTATATGTTTCTTACCAGAATTCTGAATATTGATACGTCTCCTATATTTTATTGATATTTATGATTGATTGCCTACATTAAAAGCGTTTTGTATATTCATACAATGTAAAATAGCATGGTGTAAAAATGTGAAATAGGTTTTACATCAGCTTTTACTTTGTTTCATGATAAACGGTGCGGGGGGTCGACTGATTTGATTTAAAAATCATTTGAGCTCAATAATAAAATTATAATGGTGTTCAGATGATAAGAGATGTTCTTATTACAGGTATGTGCTCGAATACATGACGCGGGCCAATGTTCAAAACGTTATTTTACAAAAAAGGTGCATCTTATATTCGGGCGTACCTATATGGTATATAGCTGACCTTGAAAATCTATAATCTTTCTTTTGTCGTTCTTACAGAAAGAACCTTGCAGAGTAGATGAGCTGGCTGGTGAAGAAGGAGAATTATTTATGTATATGCAAATATGTATATTATATGAAATAAAGTATTTTCTATCATTCTATTCCATAGTATATCATTTCATCGTATGTCAAATAATACTACTATTATGAAGAATGTAATTCCCTTTGTACATTCTTACTCACAAATGAATATCTGACTAGTACCTGCTGGTGGAAATACAAGATTGCCAACAAAAACAATACTTAACAAAAGTTGTATATATCCACAGATCTGGAATAAGATTAACTGGAAATAATAGTTCTGGTCAATCAATACAAAATATAACAGATAGATGTGATGAGTATTTGAATATTTTTTACTGGGCCACAATATTCTACAGTCGTTCGCTTAAATACGAGACTATCCACCCTATATATCTATAATATTTTGTACTGGTTGACTGGCTAAACTATTTTGTGTTGATTTAATTCCAGGTCTGTAGACATAACAAAATTTTGGTTTGTATTGTTTTCGTAGAACCACCGTGTATTTCCACCAGTAGGTACTAGTCATATATTCTCAGATTTTCATATTTGAGGAGGAAGGATATACCAAATGTGAATATAAAATATCCTATTAATATCCAAGGGATATACCAAATATGAACATAGGATATCCATGGGATATTAACGAGATATCCAGTAGATATCTCCAAAGACATCCATGAGATAACACATATATCCTAGATATAGGCGGACAAATGGATATCCATTGTATGTCTATAGGCTATCCATCTATATCCAGTGGATATACAGGATATCCATGAAGAATATCTTGTGGATGTCTAATGGATATTGTGTGCTGTCTGGGAGCCGGCTCCCCAATTTCAGGCAAATGTCTCTCTCATAAAATAACTTACATTTTATACAAAATCCACCTCATTAGTCAAAAGATCTCTCGCACATTTACTCTTACATTAGTGGTCACAGTACTTGTACTTACACTATCATGTTCACTCATTAATTGCTCACACATTACTTATTCAAACATTAACTATTACTCACTTTCAGTTACTCTGACTATACAATACATTGCTCCGCTTAGAATCGAAGTAGCGCAAGCTACATTGGAGTTTTCACGTTCTCCGAGGAAAAACGTTCCCTTTCTTACCCAGCACTATTCATTCTGTTAAAACAACACGCCGGAAAATTGCCCACATGAGCTCTCCATTCTCCCTCATGGAATTTTACATTCCTTCAACTCTTGGTCCCCCTTTTGGTTTATATATGTCCGAGGTTCCTGGGGCGTTACTCCTAAAACTGGTACCACATTGCATTAACCTAGAGTCGACGCTTGGCGTCACGTAAGTTGCTAGGCCCCAATCGGACCGGGTGAGCCTCTGCCGGTGGCGTATTGTGCTGGTACATAAATAAAGTAGGCCCGAAAAAACTGCCGCTTGGCCCCTTTCTCTTCTCATTCTCTAATATCAATCTCTCATAAAACAAAACTCATATCGTACTCATTAAACACCTCAAAAACTTCAAACCTTACAACTCTACAAAATAATCATTCATTCTTACTCTCTTAACATTAAATAATCTCTTTCTCTCACTTAACTCTCTCTCTCTCTCCCTCTCTCTCTCATTTAAAAAAACACAAGGAGACACTTGGGTGATTTTTTAAAAACGTCATCCCCCTCCTCATTTAATTAATTTACTGTTAAAAAAGAGACTCTAGCTTATTTCTAGAGTACTCACTCATTTACTCTTACACTAATCTTGATATTAGAATCCTTACACCACTCTGATGCCAATATTAGAATCCTTATGCAATCATATTTCATACTTATTTACTTCCTTATACACTTATTTACTTTAATTTTACACTTATGTATCAGAGCACTCACTTTACATAAACCCATTTATTCACTCGCATCGTTATTCGGTTTCTTATAATATCCATCTCTTACCACTATTCCATTCTTTCCCGCGCCCCCAATATGTACGAATTTAAGAATTAATCTTAAATTCCTCCTGCAAATTATGGATTACTCACATTCATTTTCACCCCTGTATACTAATTATTACACATTCCATATATATTACAAACAGATAAATCACTCATCATCTATTTAATATTCCAATTTCTACACAAATACCAATTTTAACTTTCCTCTCATAAAAAATTATCTCCTAACTTCGCAGTCGAGAATACATAAAAACCCTATCGCTTCTTATTTCTTAAAAATAGCCGTTATACGCAAAACATCGTGTGATTCTGTACGTAGACAACTTCCATTCCACGTCTTCTTCCTACCGAAAATCTCGAATGTTCTACCAGCCTACAAATATCCTTCCAGCCTACAATTCCCTCTCTTCATCGTCAGAACGTGAACCAAGCAAGTGATAAGAAAGTCACTCATTTACCAACAAATACATACCCGGCATTTCAATGAATAATTACTTTAAATAATCATTAACATAGTAAGTTAAAATTCGAAAAACATAAAAATTAATCAGTAAAGTAAAAGTCTTAATTGCAAAAGCAACATAAACCATTATAATAAAATCTTAAATAAAAATAGTGCAAAACGTTTAATTGCATCACCCCATCCGACAGTGTTACAATCAACGATATAAAATAAAAACAATCTCGTCACTGTAATACCGTGACTGCTCCCCCAACAGAAAACAATTTAATTCCGCTCAACGCAGCTCAAACACTAAAGAAAAGTTGAGTATGTGTGTACAGATAGTGGTAGAGAAAGAAAATTGACAGATCTACTCCAAAAACATGAAATAAATGATTCCTTTAAAGAAACGGAAATTCAGTATTTAGAAGAATGCTGCACTCTACTCAAACCGATTACAGAATCTCTCAATTTTCTCCAAAGACAGTGTACTACATTTTAAAGCTATCTCTTGCCTACCATTCTGTAACTGAAAGTTAAGCTCGAAAAATAAGAGCTGATGTGAAAATAAAGAAGATCAAAATCATCTTAAGCTTGTCTGATTGGAGAAAATGTTTCCCATCAGTGAAAATTTCCCTTGATGCTACTAATACTGTTAAGCTCCGATGGTTAATTGTTTTAAGAGAAACTGATGAAGCTGCAAATTCAGAATCTATTGAAATGAAAAGTATAGTCAATTTCATGTAGGTACACATTCTTTTTATATACTAAATAATTTGTCCAAAATATGGATATGATAAAAGTTATGAACTGATTAATAGTAGAGTATACCACGAGTCAATAATGATAGCTATTATTCTCGAGGAATTTTTACGAACCGAGCCGCGTTAGCGGCGAGGGAGTAACATTCCGAGAGAATAATAGCCATTATTGCGAGTAGTATACTCTACTTTATTTACGACAAATTTATTTATTTTAGATTTTTAGTGAACAACTTTATTTGTCAATAACATTTAAATTAGTGATAGTACAATTAATAAACTGAATTGGTCGTGAATTATGATTAACTTTGGAAGTGTTTTCAACACGAATATTTGGAATTTCGGTTGCTGTAAAAGAAGAAGTTGCTTCATTACTATTTATCTGTTTGGCAATAGTATCTGCTGTAGTTGTTTTGTTTCTCATAGACTGATCAATGTATCCTTCAGCTACTTGGGTAGATTTCCAGCCCCCATGACGCTTCAATCCAGTTATATCGCCTCCTCCATCAATGTACAGAGTGGCAGATGATCTGCGATAACAATGGTCGGTATAACTTTGAGGATTTGGCAAGTTTAAATATTTGGCAATTTGTCTACCAATGTCTGCAAATTTGTTTTTTCCTATACGTTGTATTGTACATTTCGATTTTTGATAATTTAGAAAGAATGAATTGGTTTCTACATGTGACGGACGGAGATCGATGTACTTCTTTACAATATTGTAAAACGTACTGTTTATGGTGAATTTTCGTACAATTTTAGTTTTAGTCTTGGGTATTGTTATCAATAACTCTGTTTGGAAATCCTTCACGTCTTCTATCTTCATTTCATAAAGCTCGTTTGAGCGGCATGCGCCCATAATTCCAATAACTAATATAACCTGAATCAAAAAAGAACATGAGTTTTTGAATAGATCAGATTAAATATGAACATTTACCTTATGCAAAAGAAAAATTTCATCAGGAGCCCTGTCAATAAATTTCCTAATTTCTTCCGGGGTCAGGTGGAAGATTTCCTTGCTTGAAATCCTTCAGATTTTCTTTTTAAAAACGCTCGTAGTTTCTTATATTTTTCCAGATCAACGTCATGGTTTATCTTCAACACAGATTTAATCATTGAATAGAATGACCATAATGAAGATGGCTTGTATTTTGCACCCAATTCAGCGAAATAGGCCAGCAGAACATTTTCGGAATAAGAGTTTGCCTTGTTTCGAAGACGCCATTCGTTGAACGATGCGTACGTTTTATTATAAATGGATTTCGATGTTTCTGGTATTAAGGTAGATGTTGTTGCTGCAGCTAATTGTACAATTTCTGGTGGTGTACAAGTGAAAGATTCTTCATTTTCATTCATTTTAATACAAATACACAAACACTACGCGTTTGACACTGACACTTTTGAGTTTGGTTATATTGTTTCCATGGTATTATTTAATTCGAGAAATTTTGTGATAGGAGTACAAGAGGGAATAAAGACTATTAATCCCTCGTCATTATTCCCTAAGGGATTAATATATGGCATTATACTTCAAAAACCACAAGTATAATGCTTATATTATATATTAGTCGTAAATAAAAGAAATTATTTAAAATACAAT
The DNA here is from genome assembly GCA_963921935.1 of Galeruca laticollis. NCBI lineage: Eukaryota > Metazoa > Arthropoda > Insecta > Coleoptera > Chrysomelidae > Galeruca > Galeruca laticollis. The sequence goes on from OY998177.1 coordinate 208,123,159, forward strand.
ACTGGCTTGCCTCCTTCTGGGCGTTCATAACAGTAATTTGCTCAGCTCTGTGGTCAACTGGATATTTAGTTGAATATTTATTGGCACAAATATATGAAATTATATAGGCATAAATACTACCCTAACAAATTTGTGTAAAAATTTTCATTTTAATCCTTGGAAATCTTTTAACTATCAGTTTTCCTTCCAAAATACTAGGCATCAATAAAAGCTGAGATTCTGTTTCTACTGAAAGATGTATTGTTACCATGGAGAAGGAAATGGGGTCAAGAAGAGAGAAATTTAATATTTAACAACGATATATTGTATAGGTACGCTTCTATCTGTAAACAATATATGTCTGTACTCTCGAAATGTTATTATACCCGTTTTTTCCAAACTAATAATGACCTTCCCATTTTATAAACATTTTTCCTTTTATATTGAAGTAACATACGTTTTAAAAGGATTATTTAAATTAATACACAATTTCCTTATTAATTTTAAATCAATTATTTGGCTTGTACACAATATATTTACGTTGCAAACACCATTGCCTGATATAAATCGGTATGATAAATATTGCATTGGAATAATCAAATATTTGTTAATAAATATTTTATTAGATGACTTACCAGTAGCATTTTGAATACATAAAATTAACAAAAGTAAAATGCAAACTATGTCAGTTTTCATAGTTATAAATTGTTAAAATTCAATTTATTTCAACAAAATTATCTCCTTGATATCATTTATTCCTAACTGGTTTTGAATCATCTCATAATCTAATCAATCACTGATACCTAATATTATCATTATTTAAAACAGTGATAATAAACACACTGTTCTTAAAAAAATTTGTTCTAGGAAAATGATCTGCTACAATAGTATGATACATTTATTTACCACCTTTCCAATAATTAGGTTCCCCATGAAATATGCGAAACAACCTAAGGTACACCGGGGGAAGTGGAACCTATATTTTTTTTTAAATCTGGAATGTCCGCTCATTATCTTTGGAAAATGATCGGCGGGCACATCCAAATTTTAGGAGATATTTTGTAAAGGTGTTTGCTGTGCGTACATACATTTTGCCTAAATTCTGAAATTCGCTAAAAATATACGTGGGCTCAAATAAAAAAATGTTATTAGGTTTCACTTGCCCCGTTGCTTGTGGCAAGTGTGCAAGAAATACTTTCGGGTAGGCTGAAATAAGTGTGGGGCATGTGAAAACAAATTAAAATTCATCCTAATTTATTGAAAAAAAATTACATTTCACAAAGATTTTTTTTAACAAATGTTATATGTAGTAAAAGATATGTCAAATTGAAACTTTTCCCATTTGTCGATCGTCGGTGTGGGTAGATGAAGGTGCACTTCATCTAAAGTAATAATTGACACGTCTTCAACATCCGGCCAATGAAAATAATTTGTGGTTCCAACTTTACCTGCAAATTTGACTTCAATACAAGGATTTTCTTCCGTTACTTAGGCTACATAAAATTTGGAGTCTTTTATTAGATAAAACTTCAATCCCCGATTTCAACTTGCTTCGTATCTTTCGTAATCGCAGTCATAAACTCATTTTCTTCCTCAACTTCTATTGCTTCGTCTTCTATATTGTAATCGATTAAACTATCGTCGCTTAGTTCTGCGGCATCTGCTTCACCGTTTAGTTCTTCTTCTTCTGGTTCATCAATAGGTTGTGTGTCTTCTCAACTTCTTTGCTCTTCGATTTTTTTTATTTTTAATTGTTTTGTCTGCTGGTTGTCATTCATTGCTTTTAATTTTGCAACTGCTTCTGAAGATGTTATAACCTCAGCTCCTGAACATATTTTTTCCTTGCTGTCTGAACTCTAGGAGCTTGCTTTAGCTGTTGTAAAAGTAATGATTCGAATGATATTTATTCTGGATTTAAAATATTTTGCAGAGGGACAACATCCAGAACGGCTGATCCGGTTGCAACTGGAGCACCCATTGTGCAAAGCCTGGAAGTAACAAGTTATTTTGTTTGAAGAGAGACCATCTTCTAAAGGCATCTGGTTCAAATTTTTATTTTGCTACAACGTCATTGTTAAAGGAGAGTGACTCAAGATGGTTCAACACTTTTGATAAAATTGTGGAAAATGTACGCTTTGGCAGTTTAACACCGTAATTTTTTCTTTGTCACTTGATTAGCTCTTCGTCCCACGTTAACTTCAGTGGTTTGAATAGTTCATAGGCTGTAGAATGTGGCGGTAACTTCAATATGACCACACCGTTTGCTTTTGCTGCATCTACAAGTGAAAAACCAACATGGTAACTGTGGCCATTTTAAGTAAGTAGTACAGGACGTTCTGAGCCAATATGTTTCAGAAAAATGTTGGTGAAATACTGTTGGAACGTGCCTGTCTCCATCCATCCATTCGCAGTTGCTGCATAGGTCATTCCCGGAAATTCGTCTTCTTGTGCAGGTATCCAAGAATCCCAGAGGTTTTTACCCTTAAAAACAATCAGTGACGGTAATTTTTCTCCAGCAGCATTTGCACCCATCCGAACAGTTATATTTTCTCTTCCAAGGCCACTAATTGCCCTATGTGCAGCTGTGCCCTTTTTACCCACTACTTTCACCCTAGAAGGATCGAGGCAGAAGCTGGTCTCATTAACATTATATATTTGAGCGGGGGGAATATTTTCCAGTTCAAAGTAATCTCATATTATCAAGGGGTCCATGCTTCGTTTTCGTGCCACTTCAACACTTTGGGGCATTTTTGACTTAGATTAAATTCTTTTTTAAACCTTATAAAATAATCTTTTCCAGGAATTCCATTTTTGAAGGGTATCTTTAAATTGTTTTCTTTTACATAAGCTCCTATTATTTCATTCTTTTTTCGATAAACCAAAGCCCCATCTTTCTAAAATTACTAAAGAGTTTGCAATGTTTTGCTCAATTTCATGGGGAAGGGGTGGTAGTCTACCCAATGTACGACTTTTTAAACCTCTCTGTCCTTTTACGCGTTTAAAGAGAGTAGCTTTAGGAACTTTATAAACTTTTGCAGTCCTATACAATCCCAAAGTTCCCGATCTTACGGAATCTATTGCATTTTTCAAATATTCTTCTGTATAGGATGGTGGTAAGGTCTTGCGCTTATAGTTTCGGACCATGATGGGTTAACATCTGCAAGTAAGAGTTGCAGTTTTATGGTCAAATAATGAAATAATAATGAAAAGGGGCAAGTGGAGCCCATGCTAGGTTCCACTCACCCCGAAGCGTATTTTTTGCAGGGCAAGTGTAACCCAAACCAACTTTTCCGGTTCTGACTATTATTTATTTTGTAGCCATAGTAGACATTATAAAACAGTGCAATAGGACTTCACTTACCCAAATAAACTAACAGCACTTTTGAACAACTCAAAATATAAATAATATTGCACGGCGGGTATAAACTCGATGTAACAGATTAAAATTGCACGAGAGCTTGGCGGCGACCACTAATCAAAGTTGAGTCGAACTGTACAGCACTATATCGTGACGGTTGAGTCTGTCGATTCCAATAGGTGACGCTCAAATAAATAGATCAGAACAGATTTGGTATAGGTGGGTTCCACTTGCCCCGGTATACTTTAAACTTTTAAAAAATGTTTACAATAATTCTCAGGAAAGTTCTTATGTGAACAAAAATATGTAGAATATATGATTAAGATTTCATTGGTAGCATTTTTAAAACACTTTTTTAAGATGATACAGTTAAAACCAAAACCATAGTTCAAAGCTTACAGAGGCAGTTATTTCACTCGTTGTCGGCGCCTTTGATCTCTATGTTCCAATTTTTTCACAACGCAACCTGAAATTGTTTCCTACGCACATGGAGGTGGAGCCAACTAATACAATGATGATTTGAAAACTAATTAAAAAGCCAACCACTGTGCGCAATAAGTGGCAAATCTTATGCGCATCTTGAATTTATTTCCAAGGAGTGGATGTGAGTGAGAAAAGTTTGGAACAGTAAAATCGGTAGGGTGATCTAACTGCTTCTGAAAGCAATAAACTGTACCAAAACACAATTGTTTTCAAAATATCATTTTTATTATTTTGTAGGGTTCAACATTTTTTATTTAGATCCCCTCTACACAGCCTCAGAGTCATTTGGTAAGAACCAATTTTCTAATTATTTGTGTCTAATTCTTCACAATATACAGTGTGTAAAAAGAAGTTAGGACCATAATGTTCTGGAACAAAGTTATCCTGCAACTGCTATTTGAAGTTACAGAAACATGTCATATTCTAACGTGCAGCTGGACACAACGTGTGCAGTGGGAATGGGAATTTCGTATTTGTGCAGTAAGTAGCAATAATTAATTGTAAAATTTTTCCGAGATGTCATATACCACGACGGGTGGGATAAATTTATACACACGGTATGTCTACTCACTTAATTTATTAATCACTAAACTATTCATTAATTTATATTAAATACACAGTATATTCACTAATCCACTAATTTATATAAATACTTTACTATTTATTATTGTTCACTGGTTATTTCACGAGATCAAATTATAAACTAAACACTTCCGCTGGTAGGTAGTCTTTATATATTAGGTGCCTGGTATTCCGGAAACGTCTCGATCGCGGCGCTCAAAAACAATGGACCTAGAAAGTCTCTAAATCAGACTGGTCACAAAAGATAATGGTAAACCGTTCGAAGAAATCCCTGCGCCTTCGCCCAAATTTTAACTTTCAGATATACTGCTAGGCACAGTCGGATTAGGGAGTACACTAGTGTGCGATTTCGTAACGTTACCCCTTCCTTAAAAGGAAGTCCCTCCTGGAACTTCTGTGTAGCCGGGAATGGCTGTTTGAATCGTCAACTGGACCCATGTCTGCACTTTCCGGTCGTATGTAAATAACAAGGCACCGTCTTCAACGGGTACCGATGACGAGGGGTATAGTTGCAAATTAATATGTGGACACCGGTACCTTGGAAGATCACCTCTATCATGTTCCTGATGACTCTCCAATCTAAACTGGTTCCTCTCTATACTGGATATTGCTAGTTTCTCCACGTGGGATTTCAGCACATGATCTCAAAGGCTTCGTAGCGCTTCCTACACATTCCGATAGATGGATCGATCTGAAAATTCGTTTCTAGTTACCAGGTAGAAGACGTACCGCGAATTGTGTTTGAGTCTCAGTGTCTTGCCAGGGGCTGGCATCTGATCTTCTAGTTTTTCTAATAGCCCAAACTTCTTTCGAAAGACGGTTGCCAATCCTCGCGAGTGTTTGTTACTGGCGAATATGTTATACGCCAGTGAATACTCTTCCGGGAGCGTGAACAAATGTTGTCTTTGTTCTGTAGTGACACAGTGTATCTAGCTTTCCCGGTACCTCCGTATGCGCCCATAAATTCTTCTTTATTAAGTACGGACCTTCCCATGATTTCTGCAGTTTTGGAGAAAATCCTTTTCTCCTTGTCGGGTTGTGTAACCATACTTTGTCCCCTTCTTCGAAACAGCCTTTTGTGGCCTGCGTGTCGTACAAGGAAGCCTCATTTTACGTCCAAACAGGATTTTCGCAGATGTTTAACCTGTGGACTCGTTTATGGCAGATCGATCAGCCAACGCAAATACGGAAAGATACTGGTCCCAATCTCTCTGGTGGCTGGAAATTACTTTGGACAGGTATTTTCCAGTGGTCCTGTTCATTCTTTCGACCATTCCATCTGATTGTGGATGCAACGTTCTTGTCCTGGTCTTCTTCATTCCCAGCTTGTCTCAAATTTCATGGAATACCTGGCTCTCAAAATGTCTTTCTTGATCTCTGTGGACTTCCAGGAGCACTCTTTATCGGCTGATAAATTCTTTCACCAGTACATCTGCGACAGTTGTGTCCTCTTCATTCGGGATCGTATAAATTTCCACCCACTTTGTGAAATAATCCATTACGACCACGATGTATTTACCACCATTTTCTGTCGTCGGAAATGGTCCAGAGATGTCTAAAGCAATCCTTTCTAAAGGGCTTCCAACATTATATTGTTTCATGGGTGCCTTTCTCTTGCGATGTGGTCCATGTGGCACAAGTCGTACATTTCTTAAACCAGTCCCTCACATCATCGGAGCTGTTCATTCAATAAAACCTTTCATGGACTCGCTGAATGGTTTTCTTCACTACCAGATGACCTCCCAATGTACTGTCGTGTAACTTCGTTGTGTACCTTTGCTACTCTCGTTCTCGGGATAACTATCTGTCTTCTCATCTCGAAACCATCATCGTTTTCAAGGACCCTTTTCAACAGCCCTTCTTCCAGGACAAGGGAGTCCCACTTAGCCCAATATGAGTGTTGGTGAAAACCTTGACAATTTTTGCCAGGTAGGTCGTCGATTTTCTTCCTTCCATTGCCGGATCATCTTCAGGTGGGGATCATTCTCCTGAACTTCTCTAATCCTGGTGGGTGACAATTATTCGTCGACTACCGTAATTCTTGAAACAGCAACTTAGATTCCGACTTGTTGCAGTGAGAATAGTCTACAGGTCATGGCCGTCTAGGCAGAGAGTCGGCGTTTCGGTGACTAACATCAGCCTGATGTTCGCCCCTATCTAGTTTCCCCTGTGACTGGAGCTCTTGTGTTCCAGGAGTCCTGGGACGCTTAGATGGGCTGCGTACGTGCTCTAGTTTGTCACACTTCCGGCATTTGATCTTCTTCGGCTCCTTCTCTACCATACTCATTATCAAGTTAACGATATGGTCCAGTCTGTCTTCGTTACCTTCTTCTTGCATAGTCCTAACTTTGTTGTACCGCGAATCCTTCGTGGCTGCTTTATATTTAAGTGGTTCATGGTTTGCTGGAATCATAGGACGCTTACACGAACTGCGTACATACTCCAGCTCGCCACAATTACAGCACCTGATCTTCTTCGGCTTCGAAGTGTCCTCTCCATATCGCGTTCACATAAGACGTCAATAAAGGCCTGGATGCCCAAACATTTATACATGTTCTCTGGTGTTGATGGATAAGCAAATCGAACTAGTCGGGCAATATTCATTCTCTTGAAGGGTTTCGTCACGCTTTCGCCTTCGGTCCTTCAGCTGTTCGTGACCGTATCGCATGTTCAACCTCTTCTTCAGCTGCTTCAGTTTCTTCAACTGGTATCGTATGAAGTACATCTAAGGCATCTCCCCGAAGCGCGATAGTTAGGTTTACTGCCTTCTCCCTATCGGACCAATTATTCACTCTAGCGATGTCTTTCCGTCGAACGTTGGAGCCTTCACTCGGGCAAATCTGCTAATATCTTCTATCTTCTGGCTTGCAGGGTTTTATTTGTACGAGCTTATTTTCTTCTGCTGGCGTGTATTGTGTTCTTAAATCTGTCATCTTTCTTTCTAACTCTTTGATTTTCTCGTCCATCGTTGTAATTTTATCCTCAATACCCGATTTTATAGACGAAATTTTATTTTCAACGTCAGCAGCAATGTCGTTTTTCATTAATAAGATATCGGCAGAAAGTTTGTCCATGTTAGAAGAGATATCGTTCTTCATGGTTGAAATCTTCTCGTTCGTGGCAGAAAAATTTTTCTTTATAGAAGAAGTTTTTCACATTCGTTGAAATTTTCTCTTCCGTGGCAGAAATATCCTTCTTCATATCAGAAATTGACGAGACTAAGGTGGAAGTCTAGTCTTTGAATAAGAATGATTATGGATCGAAGCTTAGTGCCACTTTGAGTCTTTCTACTAATTAACAAAGAAAAATATATTTGTATCACGTGTAAAATTTAATTTACTTTTGCATAGCGCGCTTTCAGCTCTCTAGACATAGAGCCATCATCAGTGCTTAATCTAAAAATACATATTCAAATCACAACCAATAGTGTTAAATTACTAAATAAAATTCAAGTTGAGAAAGTTAACAATAGTAATATATGAATTTAATTTAAAGGTAATACAAATAGTATATTAAAGTATAAGTGGATAAAGAGGTCTTTCAAACACGCGCGATTTCGAGCACGACGGCGCAGCCGAGTGCTCGAAATAGAGCAAGTGTTTGAAAGACCAGTTATCCACGAATACTTTACGCTATTTTTTTTTATTGGTGCACTTTGGAATCATAAAATATTATTATTATATTATTACTACAAAAAAATGGAAGTCTATCCTCGATGCCCAGCCAAGTTTCGTGAACGTCAAATAGTATTTATTTTTAGTTGACGTTACGGGCTGTCAGATCAATAATCAAAAAGTTTCTTTATTTATATTTAAAGGGAAACAATGTATATATGAATATATAAATACATTTTGCAGAAAAAACCAAATAAGACATTGGTTCCCAATGATAATATACAATTTAAAAACTAATAAAAAAAGTTGTCATTGATACTTACGTTTCTCAAGTTGTTGTTGTTACCATGGGGACTTTAAAAAACGCGCGTGTTTGAAAGTTCGATTTAAACACGCTGACGCGTGCTTTAAAAAGGTAATATGTGGCATTAATAAAAAAAAAAGGTTTTAATATTAGAAATTTAATAATAAAAAATGATTTTAATTGCATTGAAGTTACTATTATTTAAATTTAATATATGTGTCATAATGAGGTTTTTTTGAAACTAAAAAAGAGAAATGAAACCAGATGTTAAACTTATTAGGTAGGTATAAGAAGTTTTATATTATTAATTGATTTTTAACGAAGAAAGGAAAACTAGATATGAAATTTAATTGCATACAAAATTATTTTTAATATTATTTATGATTATTAAAACTGAAAATATCGAATTGCTAGTTAAGTGAAAGTTTGACTGAGTTTTTTTATGAAAAGATAAAAAGGTTGATAAAAAATACGTACTGTCAGATTCCATATAATAAAATTTCCTGGCTTCATCGCCTCCATTAATAATTAAACAGGTTAATAAACCTTTAACATTATACAAACTTGGAAATCACATTTAAAATTTTTAAAAATCGAATTTTACTTCCAAAAAATATTTTCTTAAACACCTGTCATGTTAGAACCTCTACAGGTGGTTGTGTCGGTTTGAGTGACAAATATGAGAACTTCAACTGTCAATTGGGTTTGTTCGATTGTTTGTGAATACTCTGTTCAATTTCAGAGATCGGATGCAAAAATGATTATTTATTTAAATTCAGAAAAGTAATTTTAAACAACAATGAAATCAATTATGTGTAATATTCTATTTAATTTAGTAATTGTAATGAATGATTAGCAATTTAATTAGGTTAGTAATTGTAGTGAATGATTACCAATTTAATTAGGATATTCTTTTCTACTAATTCACTTTCCTTACTGGACCGGACTCACGATTTTCCAATTCTGCCTGTAGTTAAGTCGCTTTCAGATCACTTAAGTCTCTTGGCCATTTTTACGTAGCTATTTATTTATAGTACCCCACACCTGACACCAATGTAATGTTTTTCTTATGTATTTAAAAGTTTTTATAACGACGGGTGGGATAAATTTATACACACGGTATGTCTACTCACTTAATTTATTTATTCACTAATTTATATTAAATATACAGTATATTCACCCACACTAATTTATATAAATACTTTACTATTTACTTGTTCACTGTTTATCTCACGAGATCAAATTATAAACTAAACTCTCCCGCTGGTAGGTAGTTTTTATATATCAAGTGCCTGCTATTCCGGAAAACTTCTCCATTGCGGCTCCCAAAAATAAACGACATTCCTGGAAGTCTAGATAAGACTAGTCACAAAAAATAATTTTAACTTTCAGATATACTGCTAGGCAGAGTCGGATTTATGAACTACACCAGTGTGCGATTTCATAACAATATCTATGCAACGAGACATAGGCGGGATTTTGCAAGCTTACAGTGGCACTCCTACCCATCTGCACAAGCCCACAGCACAAGCATATTTTCAACTAATAGTCAGTCAATCAGTTGCGTTTATTTTATTTTAGTTTTAGAGCATGAGAGTATTGTTAATGTGAATTAGTAATATTTACTATTGTTAGAAGTTAAGACTAACAAACTCATTGTTTCATGTAAGAATGATTTTTTTTAAATAGAAATTGTAATTTGTATTATTATTGCATTCCAATAGTTTTGATTTATCAACAAAATCAATAAACAGAAAAGAGATGACCCAGAACGAGTACTTCCAATTCTTCATCTCAGAGTTTCCATGACATTGAAATTATTAATACAAAAAAGACAAACGTTCAAGAAGATCCGGAAAAATATAATGATACTATAGAATCAACAGTTCTCCATCTCCATTTATCATTTAAAAGGAAGACATTACATTAAATATCAGGTATGTAATACATTTCCTGAAATTGTTAAACAAGTATCACATTCAATGTGAAAAAGCAATCAGATTATGGACACTGACAGCAATAGAAAAGTTCAAGAACCAACCCCAAACATGACGAAATTATTATGTGAGTTATACAAAGGTCTAGGAAATAAAATTGTTGATTTAATGATTCACGTATATGGTGATGCAAAAAACTAACATTATCTCAACATTCTTTCCCTGCTAGAGGTGTCATATCAGAAGCTGCAACTTCTTTTTTATATAATAAAAATCAAACTTCTTGTATTCCTGATAATATTAATTATAATAAACATGAACTTTGGAAAGACGCAATTCATGACAAATTTGATACTAAGTCAAAACCTAAAGGTCGGTGGTAACGAAATAATACTAGTCCACAAATATAAATACTTAGGTCATGAAATCCAAATTGCCAGGTATAACAAAATCACTGAACTGCAAAGAAGAATTACCTTGGCATGGGCTGCATATTGAGTTCTATCAGACATCTTCAAGAACAGCATATAAAATCACCTACAAAAGAAAACCTTCGGCCAATCATGACTTACGGTTCCGAAACACTCTCCTTAACCCATGCCACAGCACCAAACTCAGAGTAGCCCAAAGAAAAATGGAAAGGTCGCTACTGGGACTGACTCTCAGAGATAGTGTCAGAAATGAGGAAATAAGAAGGACAGGCGTCACGGATGTTGTCGAGTGCATAACGTGGCTTAAGTGGAACTGGGCCGGCCATGTGGTCAGAATGACTGATGGGAGGTGGACCAGAAAAATGATAGAGTGGAGACCACGAGCCAACAAAAGGAGTAGAGACAGACCACCTACACGATGGACAGACGATGTCAAAATAATCGCTGGCAACTGGCTACAAGAAGCTGAGAACCGTCACAACTGGAATAATTTAGGGGAGGCATATGTTCAACTTTGGACGCAGAAGGCTGGATGATGATGATTATCGTCAAAAGCAATAGGAATGCATTGGCAAAATTCTAACGAATGACCTTCTATCGCTTTCGTTCAGGTGTGATAGAAGTGTAGATTTCACTCAAATTGATAAAATATACGTTCTAGCAAAAGCTGTCAAAAAACGGGACAAGGGGAGCAATAGTTTCGGGACGCAAGAAAACCAAATTGACGTGATACTAAGGGATTGCTGGCTCCTGTAGAAAGTGCTCTAAATTCTACCGTTGGCGACAATGCAGCAAAAAAATTTTAAAATTTGCAAGTTCTCTTGTTACATATAAATACAAAGATGAAAACTCAAGTTTTTTAAAAATTTGGTGCGCTGCTCATTGATAATATCTAGTTTTTAAATCTGCTAACAACTGTGTAATCGAACTAAGACACATATTTCAAGAACTTGTCAGTATGTCCTCATTTTTTCACTTGTCTGAGAACTAAGGAAGGTAGCAGAAGAAAATAAGTGCGCCCTTCTGAGTATTCCCAAGTTATTTGAAATACGTTGGTCAGAATTTTCTTTTGATTTGTTGTACTCTATTTTAGTGTCTTGACAAGCGTTAGTTTTGTATTTTCAAAAAATAACGAAAGTAAAGAGAAAGATTACAAACGAGAACAGAAATGTTTTGAAAACTTTCTAACAAAATTCGAAAATATCAGATTACTTTGCTTTATAGCCGATGTTTTAACTGTGTTCAGTAGGTATCAGAAGAAATTACAAAGTGATACTATGACAATATTAGAAATTGAAACAAAATTCGTGTCGTATAAAATAATCAACCTTTATTAGGAGGATGGATGAATGCACTCGACGATCAGATCACTAATACAAAAAATGGCGAAGTAACATTAAAAGGATTCTTCAAAGAATCTGCCAAAACGATTAATCGAACATCATAAATATGTATCAGAGAAAAGAAACTACCGGGCAATATCTTTGAGGTGGCAGGGGTTCCTAATAAATTTTTTAAATGACAGATTTGAAGTCGAGGAAAATTTAGCAATGATTTTAAAACCTTTTGTTATTTTGCACGAGTCAGAGATATTAAAAAAGTTCATGACTAATTGGGGCGAGATATGGATCTTACTCAACTAGGAATGGAGTGTGCTGAACTTCTTGAGCACGACAGCATTCAAGATTATAGAAACCTGTTTCTTTTTACTCTTTTACCTATACTAGCAAAATCTGAAACTTACAACAATGTTTATACGATTTTGTCAAGAATAAGCGACAATGTGTTAGAAAGAAAGAAATATGAATTCAGTGTATTTCTCTCTTTCGCTAACAGGATATCATAAAGTGAAAAACGTGCAATACATATCCATAATCGACGACAATGTGTTACAAGTATAAATTCTTTGTAGGTACTAACAGGATATCAGAAACAGTGAATGTTCTGTTGAAAACTTATGCTACGTTGCAATGTTGCTAACTTTCATTGTATACAGGGGCGGCTCTAGCTCACTTGCGCCGGGGTGCAAACTCTTGTGTGCCGCCCCTTCTGGGCGATAAGTTGAAGGAGGTTATAGCCTAGAAAATAAGACTTATTTCCTATATACCGTGAAGAAGGTGAACGACATAAGGGAAGCTAGATAGGTAGAGAACTATTCTTAAAATAAACCAAACAATTTTATTTATTTAGTTATATCACAATTTAATAACATCAGATATATATTTAATTAAATGAAAAGTAAGTCACATATGTATATACATATTATGTACCATATGTAAAAACAAATTATAAAAAATTACGTACTTATACCTATATCCGAATACATACTTATGATAATAATACACATCTTGAAATAGGTAGGTATTATCTAATGTTTGACCATATTTTTCAAAAGCTAAAATCAATTTTTCTAGATTTTCGGATAGCAAATTCTTTTATAATGTCATTAATATCTATGTCAACATCATTTTCAATGCTTATTATAGCTAGATTCGAAAGCCTTTCTTGTGTCATACTAGACCTTAAATAGTTTTTTATAATCTTTAATTTGGAAAATGATCTTTCACCCTCAGCAACAGTAACCGGTAATGTTAAATAAATACGTAAAGCAATCGACAAATTTGGAAATGTGCTAATCAAGTTATTTTTAAATAAATATCCTAAAACATCAATTGCAGAGGAGGTAGATTTTAAATAGGTCGGTAAAATTTCAATTTCATTCAGCAAATCGACTGCATTTATATCAGAATGCTTAGTTTGAAAATCTGTCAATTTCTTTTGCAAATCCGCGCAATACTTTAATTTATCATTTGAATTTAAATTTTTAAAAGCATCAAGGTTGTGTAAAAACGAAAAACAGTTGTTGTGATCACTTAACAATTCGAACCTTTCATCTAATTTAGTTATGGCAGTGTCTAATAAAAAAAAGTAAAAATTTACTTTAAAGTGTAACTCTGGATTTTGTATAGCGTCATCTCTTCCTTCATAATTAAACATAGGTCTTCGTTTTCTAGGTCGTACAGTGCCAACTGCTGGAAAACTAATTTCGCAGTCTAATTCTTCAGCAATAATTTTTGATTCATTAAGCATTTCTTTATAAGCTAAGTCTGTACGACATTCAGTTAAATATTTTTTTACTTCTTCTAACATTTTAGCAGCCTCTGGAAGTATCACAGTAGATTTCTGCATAATTTTGCTTACAGTATTAATTTTTAATAAAATATTATACCAAGTTACCAAGGAACAAACAAATTTGTACGACTTTATTTTTGAAATCAAAGAATATGCCAAATTTTTTGTGTCGTTATCTTTATTTGAATCACTATAAATAAAGAACAAAGCATCATAAATTTTTTCTAAATTAAAACGAAGGGCTTTCACAGCATCAATGCGGCTTTCCCATCGTGTATCGGAACGTGATTTTAGAGTTAAAGTAGGCAGTTCTTTTTTTAAGACTTGCCAGCGCGATGTTGATGCCGAAAAAAATACATATAATTCTTGGACAATGGCAAAGAAATTTGTAACTTCCAAAGAACATTTTGCAGCATCATTTACAACTAAATTAAGACTATGCGCTGCACATGGTACATAAAATGCTCTAGGATTTATATCCAAAATTTTTTTTTGTAAGCCAATTTTTTTGCCTTTCATATTGGCACCATTGTCGTAGCCTTGGCCGCGCATGTCATTAATATCAATATTTAAGCCTCCCAAAAAATTCAATAAAAACGTCATTAATCCTTGTCCAGTTGTATCAGTAACAGAGCAAAATCCAAGAAAATGCTCTCTTATCTCAACATTTTTTGTTAAGGGGTTAAGATAAACAAATCTAAAAATTATTGTAATTTGCTCTTCATGACTTATGTCAGGTGTACAATCTAAAATTATAGAATAATATTTACAATGTTTCAGTGTGTTAACAATGGTGTTTTTGATATTTTCTCCTATTACAGTTATCAGTTCATTTTGAATGTTATGACCAAGATAATGAGGCATATTGCGGTGTTCAGCTTTTTCAATGCGATTAATGTGCTCTGCTAAAACATTGTCAAATTTTGAAACACTTTCTATTAGTTTTAAAAAGTTTCCATTATCATTTTGAAATATCTTTTCTGTATGCCCTCTAAAAGCCAAATTTTGTCTAGCCAAAAACTGAATAATGTATATAATTCTTTCAATAACTGCCATCCACCTTTTTTTTCACGGTCCATTTGGGCCTGATTAATCGAATCTACAGTTCTTCCTTTCATTATATTTTGTTTTAAATCAACATATTGTCTCACACTTTGAAAATGTGCTACACTTTTTTCATGTCGTTCTATATTTCTCGATAAATGACGCCAATCTTTGTAACCTATTTTATCATTAAAAGCATTTATTGCACTGCTGAATAGTTTACAGTAAAAACAAAACACAGAATCACTAGATTTAGAATAAACGAGCCAGTCCCGTATAACCGTTTCATTATTTCCTAGTTTCTTAAGAAAATACGTAGTTGAAAATGATCGATTAGAATCATCTAAAGGAAATGTAAAATTTTTTATTTGTACCGGACCTATTTCAAGCAGTGAGAGCTTGACATTATCTGAAATACTTTGTGGCCAAAGGGCAGGATCTGTCAATGAATCGATGATATTCGCATTCATTACTGAACTCGAATTATTACTGATATGATCAGAAAATGCAGTAGTTGTTACCGAGGCTGCTGCGGTCGGTGTTAATGTTGCTTCCGATGCTGACGTTGCTGAAATTTCTTCCATCGGAGTATCAGTAGAAGTTTCAGTAACACCCATCATTGTATCTTCAACAGTTTTTTCGAAAACTGGATTCATATCTGAACTTGTTGATGGTCCTTGTTGAACTTTCTGAAGAAACTTGCTTATAGAACTCGTGCATTTTTTCACTTTTTCTTCTTTTTCCAGTTTCCGTTTCCGATATTGGAAACCAGAAAGTTTTTTTCTTCCATCAACCATCTGCAATAATTTAAAAAAATAAATTAAAATACTACAACCCTCTAGCCAGACGTGAGTTTCATTAATGTACAAAAAGAATTGTTTTACAGTCCTCGTTTAATAGGTAGTAACTTTAATAACATTCTTACCTTGAGTTTGACGATGTTGTATCTCTATATGGGCACTTCTGCGGTTTTTCAAAACTCACGACACTGTACTATTGAATCAAGTAAAGTTAAAATAACGTAAAGCAGGAACTCAAGAAGTCATTGGTTTAAATTCAAATTTCAGATAGAAGCTAAAAACTTTTTAAGAAAACCGATTTTTATAAACTTTGAAAGGCGGTCCTTTCCCCATTAAACCAATGGGACTCCTATTTCTTTAATTGTTAAAATGTCTCCTCCCATCTAAAGGGTTCCTAATTTTCGTAGAGAGAAAATATATCAACGTCATCTATTCTACGTAAATAGATATTTAATACAAAAGATTTTTTACCATTTTTCAAAGGTTTACCGAGAAGGATTGACCTTTTTTTGGTAACAACTTCCGCTCGAACACATTTAAGATTTATTTTTTTATGAACAACTCGTATCCTAAATCCTAATAACAATAAATTTCATTGCTCCAGTCATAAACCCATCTTTTCATCTTAAGCCATTATTCGGAAATTTTAACTACAATACAATGCAGCGGAAGCGGACAATGCAAGGGTCCAAAAATCGCCCAGGTAAATTTATTTTATTGTGGGCTACTACTTTGACCCACATCGAACTTGAAGTTCTACGAATCTGTCAAACAAAACTACCCTTCGCTTGCAAGTGCAAGTTTCTTTAATAACAAAAATGTCATTTTGTTACATTATTGAAACTTTTGCGATCAGGGTTACTCAACGTATACCTACTTAAATTGTTTTAATAGCCTTAATAAATACAAATACCAAAATACCAGCATATCATAAATAATGCAATTGATCTTTTATTTTACCGTCGATTAATAGATACCTAGTACAATAATAGTCCTTGAAATATGTACTACTATAATATATCTACCTACCTCTCCAAACATTCTTAAATATTTGTCTTGGTCAAACGTATCTCGTATCTCACACGCAAGAAACAGTCGTGTGATGCTATTCTGCATTCGACATTATTCACATCTGGTTCACATTCACAGACGCCCCCTGTTGATTCAGTTCTAAGAAGCTTCCTAAATTGAGTATTTTCTAAAAACTTTCAGATTTGTTCACGCCGAGAGAGTGGCGTACACTTTAAAGTAGGCTATATAATATACAGCATATTAAGTGTAGGTAGGACATCTTAGTAAAAAAGCGTTTGTGCATATGCGTATGTAAACATGGAACTTGTCATTCGTTATGATCCAGCTGCCGCCCCCTATAACCTGCCGCCCGGGTGCCGTGCACCCCTTGCACCCCCGCTTAAGACGCCACTGATTGTATATTTATATTAATTGTAAAATGCATTGATCTAACACAAGAACAAATTATAAGAAGCATGTAATTATGATAATTCGAGAGGTTGTAACAGATCAAGATAATCCGATCTATTTGTTGAAAATTTTATTGTAATGCTGGAAATTGTTCTAGTTTTCAGTTTGAAAGCGGTTAAAACCTTTCCTTTTTTCAGATTTGGCAACGTGAAAAATTTCGCTGAACACTTGGTTTGGTTTTTGTATGTATTAATAAAAAAGGTAAAACGTAAAGTACTTTAAAAGTTAATGTTTGGGCACAAATTGAGGATAAATCTATAGGAGCATATTGCACAAAAATTTAACCAGTTTAGGAAATAACAACTCCCATAAAATTCTTCTGGGGTATTCAGATTTTAAGAAAAGCTCTCGCCATAAGAATGCCGTTAAAAAATGTCATACAATTCACTTCCAAATTGTTTGCCTAACCACTATAATGAAATTGACTCTTCACTTTATTACAACTCCGAACAAAGAAATGAAATATTTAAATTCGAAGATGGGGAATAGAAGTCAACAGTAGGATTAAATGGTGGCTGATTGAAGAACAGGCAAAGGCCCACATCAGGCTGTAATGCCATTTGGTGAGGTACGGATATAAGGTCGTTTGTACTTTTTTACATTATATTCAATCATTAACTGATAAAAAACCACTTTTAAATCGTAGTTTATACTATTCACTAAAGAAATTCATATTTTTATTGTAGTCCATTTAATATTTTTTTTACGAAACAAGAAGACACTGAAACTGAAACATAATTCGCGGTACGTCTTCTACGTGGTAACTAAAAATGAATTTCAAGAACGATCTACCTACCGCGATGTGTGGGAAGCACTTCGAAACCTCCGAGACCATGTGTTAGAATCCAGCGTGTAGAAACTGGCTATGCCTAAAATAACGAGTAACCAGTTGGATTGGCGAGTTATCAGGAGCATGGTAGAGATTATCTTCCAAGATACCGGTGTCCAGATATTAATTTGCAGCTACAACCCCCGTTATCAGTATCCGATGAAGGCGGTGCCCTGTTATTTCCATAAGATCGGAAAGTGTAGAAATGGTGACAGTTGCCGATTCAAACATCCAGTCTCGGCTACACAAAAGTTCCATTTAAGGAGGGGGTAATGTTACGAAGCAGCACACTGGTATAGTTCCTGAATCCGACTCTGTCTATGCCATGTATGAAAGTTAAAATTATGGCGGATGCGCAGGGATTGTTTGCGATTGTGACTATCTTATCTAGACATTGTTTTTGTTACCAGTCTTATCTAGAAAATGCCAGGAAGCCAATTTTTTTGTGTAAGCATCAATCTAGAATTATCTAGTAAAAAAGGCACTAATATATAGGTCCGACCAGTGAGAGTTTCAGTTTATAATTTGACATCGTGAGATAAACCGTAAATAAGTGAGTATAAATTAGTGAAGTGTTTATATAAATTAGTTTAAGTGAATATACTGTATATATAATTAGTGAATAGTGTAGTGAATAAATAAATTAAGTAAGTGAACCTACCGTGTGTATGAATGTATCCCACCCGTAATAAAACGTTTTAAATAAATAAGAAAAACATTACATTGGTGTCAGAAGTGGGATAATATAAATAAACTGCTACGTAAAAATGGCAGAGACAATGTGATCTGAAAGTGGCGGAATTAAGGGCAGAATTGGAAGATCGTGAGTTGGAAACGTCCGGTAAGAAAAGTTAATTAGCAGAAAGACTTAAAGTGGCACTGGAAAATGACGGCTTTGATCCAGAAACAGTTTTATTTAATGACGAGGCTTCCACCTTAATCTCGTCAATTTCTGCTAACATGGACGAGAAGATTTCTGCCATGGAAGTGAACATGGACGAGAAGATTTCTGTTATGAAGAACGACATTTCTGCTAACATGGACGAGAAGATTTCTGCTATGAAGAACGATATTTCTGCCATGGAAGAAAAAATTTCACCGAATGTGAAAAACGATATTTCTGCTTTGAAGAACGATATGTCTGCCGATATCTTATTAATGAAAAACGACATTGTCGCAGACATTGAAAATGAAATTTCGTCTCTAAAATTTGAAATCGAGAATAAGATGTCAACGATGGACGAGAAAATCATGGAGTTAGAAAAAAGATAACATATATAAGAACTCAAGACACACCAGCGGAAGAAAAGAAGACCGAGCAAACGAAACCTTGCAAGACAGAAACCCACCCTAAGTTAGAAGACATTGGCAGTTTTACCCGAGTTAAAGCCCCAACGTTCAATGGAAAAATGTCGTGGGCCAATTATGTCAAAAACAGTTTGAAGCAGCCGCTAGAGTGAATAATTGGTCCGATAAGGAGAAAGCAGTGAACCTAACTATAGCGCTTCGTGGAGATGCCTTAGATATACTTCAGACGATACCGCTTGAAGAAACGGATGACTTAGAGCAGCTGAAGAAGAGGTTGGACATGGGATACGGCACGAACATTTGTACAGATTCCAGCTGAAGAACCGAAGGCGGAAACGTGACGAAACCCTTCAAGAGTATGAACTGAATATTGCCAGACTAGTTCGATTTGCTTATCCATCAGCACCAGATAACATGATGGAATGTTTAGGCATCCAGGCCTGTATTGATGGCTTACATGACCCCGATTTGCAGAGGACGCTTCGTTTAGCCCATCCGAAAACATTAGTCGACGCATTGACTGCTGCTCTTGAATATGAAGCAGCCACGATGGCTTCCGGATACAACAAAGGTAGGACCATACAGAAAGAAGGTGACGATGACGAGCTAGAGCATGCACGCAGTTCGTGTAAGCGTCCTACGACTCCTGCAAACCAAGAACCTCTTAAATGCAAAGCAGCCACGAAGAGCTCGCGCTACAACAAACCTAGAACCATGCAGGAAGAAGATGACGATGACAAACTTGACCAGATCGTCAACTTGTTGAAAGGTATGGCAGACAAGAAGCCGAAGAAGATCAAATGCCGGAAGTGTGGCGAGCTAGAGCACGTACGCAGTCCGTCTAAGCGCCCCAAGACTCCTGTAACCCAAGAACTCCAGTCACAGGGGAAATCAGACAGGGGTGAACATCCAGCTGATGTGAATCACCGAAAAGCCAACTCCTTGCCTAGACGGCCATGCCCTGTAGACTATTCACAATGCAACAAGTCGAAATCTAAGGAAGTTGCAGTTTCAAGAATTACAGTAGTCAATAAAGAATGGTCACCCACCAGGATGAGAGAAGATCAGGAGAATGATCCTCACCTGAAGATGATCCGGCAATGGAAGGAAGAAAATCGGCAACCTACCTGGCAAGAAGTGTGAAGATTGTCACCGAAACTCAAGGCGTATTGGGCTCAGTGGGACTCCCTTGTTCTGGAAGATGGGTTGTTGAAAAGAATCCTTGAAAACGATGATGGTTCCGAATCGAGGAGACAGCTAGTTGTCCCTAGAACGAGGGTACTGAAGAAGTTACACGATAGTCTATCGGGAGGTCATCTGGGAGTGAAGAAAACCCTTCAGCGAGTCCGTGAAAGGTTTTATTGGATGAACAGCTCCGACGATGCGAAGGACTGGTATAAAAAATGTACGACTTGAGCTACGAGTAATGGACCACATCGCAAGAGAAAGGCACCTATGAAACAGTATAATGTTGGAAGCCCTTTCGAAAGGATTGCTTTAAACATCGCTGGACCATTTCCGACGACAGAAAATGGTGGTAAATACATCCTGGTTGTAATGGATTATTTCACAAAGTGGGTGGAAATGTACGCGATCCCGAATCAAGAGGCCACAACTGTCGCGGATGTATTGGTGAAAGAATTTATCAGCCGATATGGGGTGCCCTTGGAAGTCCACAGTGACCGGGGAAGGAATTTCGAAAGCCATCTATTCCAGGAGATTTGTGACAAGCTGGGAATGAAGAAGACCAGGACAACAGCATTACATCCACAGTCAGATGGAATGGTCGAGAGAATGAACAGGACTACTTTGGACAGGTATTTTCCAATACCACTTTAAGTATTTCTACTAATTCACTTTTCTTACCGGACGTTTCCAACTTACGATCTTCCAATTCTGCTCTTAATTCTGCCACTTTCAGATCACATAGTCTCTTTGCCATTTTTACGTAGCAATTTATTTATATTATCCCACTTCTGACACCAATGTAATGTTTTTCTTATTTATTTAAAACGTTTTATTACGGGTGGGATAAATTCATACACACGGTAGGTTCACGTACTTAATTTATTTATTCACTACACTATTCACTAATTATATACACAATATATTCACTTAAACTAATTTATATAAACACTTCACTAATTTACTGTTTATCTCACGATGTCAAATTATAAACTGAAACTCTCCCTGGTCGGACCTATATGTATATAGTGCCTTTTTTACTAGATAATTCTAGATTGCGGCTTACACAAAAAACAATTGGCTTTCTGGCATTTTCTAGATAAGAATGGTCACAAAATCAATGTCTAGATAAGATAGTCACAATCGTAAACAATTCTAAGAAATCCCTGCGCATCCGCCATAATTTTAACTTTCATACATGGTATAGACAGAGTCGGATTCTGGGGCTATACCAGCGCGCTGTTTCGTAACATTATTAAAATTTCTCTTCACCAACTTTAATAACTGGTTGAAGCTCCACATTCCCTAACGCGTCTAAGCATACTCATAATTAGGTAATTAATATCCTCCCGGCTCTTAGGGTATATCATTTCATGCCCCCTCTATCTCATGTCAAAGAGTCATCGGAATTTGAGGAGAACGCTATAAACTTCTTAACCTTCTACCGATTATGCCATATACATTTTCTTTTTAATTGGAAACAAATCCGGCGATCTTGTGGGCTATGGTAGGAGATGCATTTTAGCCCGGTGGAAGTAGTCCAAGGATTATAACTATATGTGACCAAGCATTATCTTGCTGAAAGTTGGATTTTAATGTGTGGTAAGGAAATGAATCCGATGAGGTTCCAATATGTCTTGAATGTATCAATATGCATTTATATTGCCCCTGATGAAGACTAAAGGTGATCTCGAGCCATAAACAATGGCACCCCATAACATAACCCCAACATTGCGAGGAACATACTGCTCAACAAAAAATTGAGGGTTACGACGTTCGTCTCGTCTCCTTCTCACCCTCGCTCGACCATCATGCATGTCTAGGCAAAAGCGGGATTCATCACTGAAGATGATAGTGTTCCATTTCTGATTCCAAACTAGTCATGTATCCACACTACTGTTTATTCTACCAGCAATTTCTCAGAACGACAGCCTTTTGCATCTGTTTTTTTTTCAAAAAAAGTAGATTAACTAAATTGAATGTAAATATACCTTTCAGTTCATGTGTGTCTATGGTTTTAGATAAATATTCAGGTACAATGCATATTGGGACGACAATATCCAAGTATCCATTAAAATCTGTAAATGACCAAAATTCACATCTGTCTCTTCAGTCTGCATCGAAAACCGTTTCTTAAAACTATAATGAGGATTTTTATTTAGTCTTTCCATTTTACTCACTAAACTTAAATAAAAGCACTAGAGAAGATTGATTTATGTAGGACTTATAATGAAGTGTAAATAATATTAAAGAGAACAGGTGAGAATTTCAACAAGAATGTTCAGAAATAAAACTATTTGGTTTTGAAAATACATTTATTTAAGAAATCCTACATCTTGGTTAGGTTTAATTTGATTAAGGCTTTCCCATAAAGCTTCATCCAATCTTTGAGCAACTTGAAAACCTAATTTAATACTTTCTAAAAATGTAGTTGGATGAAGTGATCCTGTACCTGTTTGATACACCGTGCTTAATTTGTTCCCAGTTACTGCTACTACTACAGAACCAACTGAACATTGTTCTTCTGCTACGTTGGGGTCCACAATACATTTCTCTCCAATTTTACACACTGTTACCTAAAAATCATTCTCACTTTGACATGAATTACTTACAGTTAATATAGTGTTTCAAAAAGTATTAGGATTGTTATGAGCGATTAGTAATTCTAAAAGTTTTCATAAACGTGTGTGTTAATGAGGTACAGAGTTCTTAATGTTTTTGTTATTTTTTCTACTTCCGCAACTAAAACCGCACTTTGAACACGGCTTTGACATGCACAAAACGACTCTTTAAACACTAGTGTTTAAAATGCGAAAAGTCACATCTCGTTTATCTTTTGTTTTTTAAATGTCAAATCAAGTGTATCTTTTGTATGTTAAATTTCATGCTCCTTGATAATTTTGTTATTCTGCGTCATTTGATTCATCAGTCAGCTGTCAGTCATCGTCCGTCATGTAATAAATATAATTCAAATATAATATGTTTTCCTTCCCGCGGGCGAAGAAAAAGTATAGTAAGCACCTCGTGTTAAAAACGTCTTTAGTCACTCGTTTCACAAGGAACTCGTTCCGCTTCGCTCCACTCGTGCCTAGTAAAACTCGTGACTAAAGTAACCTTTTTGACACTTGGTACTTAATATACTATTAACAGATGCAATAACATTCAAAATATGGAAAAAAACAAATACAATACTCTGCAGCGAAAACGGGCTGATTTTTTGTCAGCGTTCACTGTTTTATTGGAATTTTCTTCGATATTAGGTGCTGGTTGTTCTAGTAGAAATAAAACGTGAATAAAACACTTGTTGTAATTTGATATTACATGATTTTTTTTTATTCAGCTCAACGTGCATGGGACAGCTATGGCCATTAGCACGAATTACAGTTATTGATACAATAGATAATTATAGTGCAACAAGTACACAATGATAGTTATAACGCACGAGTATGAAGTTTACAACAAGAGCCGAAGGCTACATTATTAATTATATAATCAAAACTGGCTTTTACCCTGATTTGCTCAAGGTTGCCAATGTTATACCCATAATCAAAGCAAACAAACAACCATCTTATGTGGATAGCTACCGACTAATTTCATTAGCGAACAATATTACAAAGGTGACAGACAAAATAATTATTAAAATATTACAGGTAAACATAACATATTACCCCTCGAGCAATCCGGTTTCCGAAGTGGACATAGTACAATAGCACAAACGATCAGAGTTCTAAACTTCATCAGAGAAGGCTTTCTGGAACAGGTCAAAGCCATTATAAAATTTACTGTTTCAACCCTTACTCTGTGGAATCTACTCATATTACTGTTTTAAATGAAACTTCCACAATATATCGAAAAAATGTTAAGAATTCTGAGAAATTATATTATCCTGGATATCTTTTTCCATTTAAAATCAGTATAACTATGCAATGATATAGAAAACCAGGAAAACTATATCTGCTGATCTTTAAAATTATCACTTAAAAAGCCAGTTTAAAAGTGGAGAACTCCCCAGACTTATCCGTTCGCTGATGACTTCATATTGTGGGTCTCTTAAGTGTCTTCTAAATATTCAAGGAAATCCAGTTCTTGTTTCTTATCGCCAATATGTAGTACTTCTAGTTCTGTGTAGTGGGATTCCTCTGGATGTTTTAATCTGTATGCAATGTCTTCTAATTTCCAATTCTTCAAGGAAATCCAGTTCTTGTTTCTTTTCACAAATATGCAGCACTTCTAGTTTTGTGTTAGGTGTCAATAAATGATTGGTTTCAAGTAGATGTTTTGCGTAGTTGGATTTATCTGGTTGTTTTAATCTGTATGCTCGTAAGTGTTCACTGTATCTGATTTCAAAATTTCTAAGGGTCTGACCCAAATAGACAGCTTACATTCTCGACATTTAAGTTTATATATACCAGACTTCTTTAATGGGGATATTTTTGTTGTTACATTTAACAATTTTGTACTGACATTACTTTCTGTTTTGAAAGAAATTGTTGTATTTGTTGCTAAAGATAATATATTTGAAATATTATTAGAAATATTACCTGCATATGTGATTGTTTTGTAATTTTTTATTTCTTTAGTTTGTTTAGGAAATATCAGTTGTAATGCCACTTTTTCCCCTTTTTGATTAAGTAATTTATTTATATGTAATGGATAACCGCTGGATGTTGCTATTTGTTTAATTGTATTAATTTCTCTAACAAAATTATATTTGTTCATTGAAAATGCTTTATGTATCAGTGAACTATATGCTGCTAATTTATGTGACATGGGATAATCGTCCATATAAATCTAGGGAGTTCTCCACTTTTCTGTCTTAAGTGATAATTGTAAAGATCAGCAGATATAGTTTTCCTGGTTTTCTATACCATTGCACAGTTATACTGATCTTAAATGGGAAAAAAATATCTAGGATACCCCCATAGGCCTAATAATATCTAAGCTTTGATATTTGTAATATCATATCTTCTTCTATGTCAATTACAAGGTAGGTCACTTCTTGGTCTAGCCAAAAATAATTATTAAACATCAGGTTTCTCATGAACTGTAACTTCGGTCATTCTGACGATAATAGCAATATTGAAACAATTATCAATTTAGTGTTTTAAATGAAACTCACGGTTTCTAGTTAATTCCACAATATAATAAAAATTATTGAAAATTCTAAAAAATTGACAATTGTTGTATGTAACTTTTGTCAATCTGACGATGATATTGATTTATCGAAACAATTGTCAATTTTTTAGAATTTTCAATAATTTTTATTATATTGTGGAATTAATTAGAAACCGTGAGTTTCATTTAAAACACTAATATGAGCAGATTCCACGAAGTAAGGGTCGAGACAATTAATTTAATTATCAATTTCTAAGAATTTTTATCATTTTTTCAATATTTTGTGGAATTATCTAGAAACAGTTAGTTTTATTTAAAACAGCAAAGTCATTATGGTCGCGATCGACATACAAAAAGAATTCAACTTCGTATGGCTCAAGGGTCTAATATAAAAACTCATCCAATTAAAAATACCAAATTATACAATTAAAATAATTAACTCATACTTAACTAATAGAACACTTTATACAAAAATAAACGAAAACACAGCCGGACCCTTTCCCATACAGGCTGAAGTCCCGCAGGGCTCAGAGTTATCACCTTTACTCTATTCTTTATTCATTCAGGACCTTCCAACTTTCCCAAATTTATTAACAGCCATGTACGCAGACGATACTTGTTTTGTAGCAACTGCAAAGAATCCAGATCATGCACTTGAAAACATTCAAATACACTTAAACATAACAATATTGCCTCAAAAACCAAACACTCAACATAAACGCCCCCAAAACAGAGTATTTATTACTCATGGGGGTCAGGAAAAAGAGCTCATTGCAATCCCATCTTTGCGTGGATGGCCATTATCATTACCCCGAGCAATACATTAAAGTACTTAGGATACAAAATACAAGGAAACACAAATGCAAACGCCCACATTTGCAGCCACGTACACAAGGCTAACATTGCAATGAGCAAACTTTACCCACTCATCTGCAAACAAGGTCAACTCTCCACACAAAATAAACTACTCATTTTCAAACAAATAATCAGACACATTTTAACATATTCAGCACCTGTCTACTATACAGGAACAAAACATAACTTTCGCTCCATGCAGGTGGTGCAAAACAAGTGTCTAAGAATGGCAATAAAACACAACACAACCTATCCTAAACTCCCCAAAAACACTTGGTTACATAAAAAAGCCGAAATACCAACTATCAAAGACTTCATCACTAAAATATCTACAAGTTTTTATAACAATCGTCAGTCAAAAGATCTTCGAGATGCACTCATTCAAGTCGTGCAGAAGACATCGGCTGTAGTGGGAGTAGGCTTCTGCATGGATCGCTAATTACATAACTTGGTTTAGTCTCAAACCAAAGTTTCTTAAATCAAGAGAAAATTCAGTACGGTCCATAGCCGAATTGAGCTACCCCTAAATCATCTAAACAACAAAACAAATTAAAATCAACGTCAGACATGTTGCCTTCTCTAAAACTAAAACTCCCTATCAATGATTGAGACCCTGTTTTTCAACTGCTTTTCAGGGATACCTCAGCTGAAAGCGTCTAAGAGCCAAAACTATATACCGGGGATACAGTTAGTAAGTCAAGCAACTTTTGAGTAATTTTGTTACCGCAAGGAGCCTTAAAACTCATAAGAAACGCACGCATAAGACAAGATAGCTAGAGCATCGGTATCTACATTTTATTGTAATCTTCAAGTCACTCTGTACAAAGGGAACAAAAACATTGAATAAAGAAAATTTTAATAATAATCAACATCTACCAGTTTGCTTGTTGATGTAAAATATTGCAAAAATTAGGTACCTTCACTTTTTCTTGCAAATAAAAATAACAATTTGTAAGCTAGGTTTATACTAGTGTATTTGTTTATTAAATGCAACTTTTTTTAATATCATGGAGTTTGTTTCTGCACATTTTTTTTCAGAAAAAAAAACAAAAATACTTATAGGTACTACAGAGCACAATGACCCGAAACGTACGTCAGGCAACTTAATATGAGTCAATTGTGTCTCCTAACTCATAAAAGAAAATATCGCAAAGTATTCTATTATGGTTTATTTATAGAAATTGTACAAGATGATTTTTAAAATATCTTTCTCTGATACAAATGTGCGTTGTAAAAACTTACCATTATTGGAGCGTTTCGCACATCCAATCTAGTACAGTTATATAATTCATCTGATACATTGAGCTCCACATTATTACCGTCAATATTAACATTTTTAACCAAAGGTACTTGTGAATTCCAAAGTGCTGCTTTTACTGCTAGAGAAACTGCATCAAATAAATTACCACCACATTCTAGAATCTAAAAAAAATGAATAAACTGTACAAAAGATAAAATATAATTATAAAATTGACATATAGTCTGATGATCATTTATAAAGATGTACGGTAAATGAACCTGTCCATATATTTATATATAGAGGTAATTTCCAATATATTCCAACACTTTTGATAGGGTGAACCATGGTATTCTAGTTCAAAAGCTTGATTTGCTTGGCATTGGTGGTTCAGTCTTGCAGTGGCTACTCAGTTATATAACCAATAGGACTCATCAGGTTCTAATAAACCATTTCTATTGCCATACATTTTCAGTGACATCAGTTGTTCCCCAGGGTTCACAATTAGGTCCATTACTATCCATTCTCTTTATCAATCATAATGTTGCTTATTTTTGTCATACTGATGCTTTACTATTCATACACTCAGCTGCAGCTATCAATTCTGCTTCGGCGGTTGATAGAGCAATTATGGGTTACCTTCTGGAACACCATGCAATAAGTCCCGCACAGTACATAAGTATATACCCTGTTGTACTTCGTCTAGTTTCATCATCTCCTGCAAAGTCCGAATCACTATAGGCTTCGATAATATCTAGTATTCCATTTTTCGAATATTTTATTCCCCAGTTACTTGTTACATTTAAGTAGCGTAGAGTTCTTTTCTTCTGATTTACTATATCTTTGTTTTTGTTTTGTTGGACGCATAAAGTATATTTCCAACTATCTCTCTATAAGGACATTCATGATTTAGTTCTTCACCTTGTGTTATCATTTGTTTTATTTCAATAGGAGTGCTCATTGGTATTGCTGTCTTTCATTTTATATTTTTCCAGGACATTTTCTATGTATTTTTCTTGTTTCAGTTAAATTCCCTCTTCTGTCCTATTTATTTCTATTCCAATAAAGTTTTTTAAGCCATTTTGAATTGTTACTTCAAATTATTCTTGTAGTTTTCTTAAAAATGTTTTAATTTCCATTTCACTTTTGCCCATTATTATCCCATCATCTACATAGATTGCAATTATCATTGTATTATTTTTGTTTCTAAATATACATCTGTCTGTTGTTATTTCTTCAAAACCATTATTGTTCATAAAATTTGTAACTTATTATTCCAGTTCATTGGTGATTGTTTTAATCCATACAGTAATTTCTTTAGTCTACAAATTTCATCAGTTTCTTCAAATCCCTTTGGCAGTCTCATAAATATATTTTACCATGGATCGCCATATAAGAAGGCAGTTTTCACATCAAAACCATAGATGTAATAATTCTTAGATGCTGCTATAACTAACAATGCTCGTAGTGAACCTATTTTTACTACTGGGCTATATGTTTAATCATAGTCTATGCCATATTCTTGCTGGTTTCCACAAACTACTAGTCGTGCTTTGTAGATACCATTATTCTTCTGTTTAAAAATCCATTTGTTATTTAATATTTTTGAATTTTTAGCATCTTTTATATCTACTATGTCCCATGTTTGGTTCTTTACTAGTGAGTCTTTTTCATTTTCAATTGCCTTTATCCATTCTTCTTTATTTGGTCCTTCGACTGCTTTTTTATACGTCAATAAGACTGTTTCATCATATTCACATTCATAGTCATCTAGGCATCTTGGTCTATTTTTGTTTCTTTGGGTCCTTTCTAAGGTAGTCTGCTCATTTATTTCATTTTCTTTGTCACTTTCTTCATATATATTTTCAATCTCATTTTCCTGGTAGTCATTGTTTATTGTTATATTTTGTTGAAGTTCTTCAGTTATTATGTTATTTTCCAGATTGTTTTCATGTTCCATATCACTTTCTACTTCTTTTTCAAGTTGTATAACTTCTTGTGAATTTTCAGTTTTTATAAGTATGTCTGTTTTAATTTTATTCTTGGGTTTTTTAAATACAACATCTCTCATTATTACTTTTTGTTTATTCTCATCCCATATACGATAGCCTGTGGGTGCATATCCTACAAATATGTGTTTTTCTGACCTACTATCTAGTTTCTTAAAATATCCTAAATTTTTAGAATATACTTCTACTCCAAAAATTGTAATCGTTTTAAATCTGGCTTTCTCCCTGTCCATACTTCAGAAGGTGTCATTTCAAGAGATAAAGACTATGTTGGGCTTCTTTTCAATATATACGTTGCATCTCTTGCAGCTTCACCCCAAAACTAAACTTTTTGTTCATATTTGTCTCAAATAACAGTGTCTCACTTTTTCTATTAATGTTCTGTTGAGCCTCTCTGCTTTGCCATTTAGTTGTAGCGAGTATGGTATCGTGAACTCCATAATTATGCCTTTTTCTTTGTAGTATGTTTTCAAATCATTATTCGTAAATTCACTGCCATTGTCACTTCTTATCCTTTTGACTTTAGCATTTTTATCTCTTTCCATTTCTGTTATATATTCTGTTGTTTCACTTTTGAATTCTAAAAGATATATACACTATAATGTGTGTAATCTGTGTAATCATCTGTTAATGCCAGAATATATTTTTTATTGTCCCATGTTGGTGGATCTATTGGACTGCATAAGTATAATGTATAATTTCCAG
This sequence comes from Galeruca laticollis, assembly GCA_963921935.1. Classification (NCBI taxonomy): domain Eukaryota; kingdom Metazoa; phylum Arthropoda; class Insecta; order Coleoptera; family Chrysomelidae; genus Galeruca; species Galeruca laticollis. Next base: position 208,153,548 of record OY998177.1, read on the forward strand.
AGGTTTTTGTGCTCTGGTTCTTTCTGTATTAAAAGGAAGTCTCGACTGTTTTCCCTTCATACATATGTCACATGGGATCTCAAGTAAATCACAATCTTTTGAGTTTATGTCTATTCCTGTTACCATTTTGCCATGCATCAGTTTTTTCATACTCTTTATGTTAATATGCCCTAGTTTTCTATGCCAATTTTGAACCTTTACTTCTTTTGTTTCGTTCAAACATATTTCTTCCTTGTTAAGATTATCCTCAAGATTATATTGTTTAAAGTTTATCATATATAAACCATTTTCATTTTTCTTTTCTTCTAATATTTCTGATTCATCTTTCATGACATAAACTCTATCTTCTTTAAAAACTACTTCTCCTGCATTTTCGGTTATAGCAGAAACAGATAATAAATTTTTGCTTAGTTCTGGTATGTACAAGACTTCATTTAACATACAGTTGTCCATTTCTATGTTTCCAATACCTTTAGCTGTTATTTTTGCATTGTTCTTAGCAACATATATGTCTACATATGTTTTTACCAAGTTGTTAAACATCTCTTTGTCATTCACCATGTGTGATGTGCTTCCTAAATCCAAAACAAATAGTTTTTTGTCTGAGTTTTCTGATATTATTGTTTCAGTCAAGAAGGATACCTTTTTATCACCTGTTTCATTTTGTTACTTGTTTCTAAAGAAACTTCTTGATTCATTATGATTTGTGTTTTTACATATTTTGCAAAACATTTCAGGTACTTTGTTTTTTATTTGGTTGTTATGTTTACTTGTACTTGGTTTATTTTTACAGAAATGTGATATGTGTCCTGTTTTATTGCATGAATAGTATAACATCTCAGTACTTTGGAATGCTACTGGTTTTTCTTGTCCATTTTTAGTTTTATAAGAGTTTTCTTCAGCCAAAAGTCTTGCAGTGGGGTTATCTATAGTTTTGTCTTGTTGTTGTGTTGATTCCCAAGCAGTTTTAAAACATCTGTATCTTTCTGGTAATGTGCATAGTATTTTAGACATTAACATTTCATCATTTATATCCTGTTTTAAGGATTTTAATCTGCAGGCCATATTTTTCAGCTAACTTATGTGGGAGGACAATTCAGTTCGCCTTTCTAACTGGCAACTAAAAAATTCTTGCAATAGTTGACATTTCTGATCTTCAATATTATTTTTAAATGTTTTTTAGTTTTAGATATATTTCAGCAGATGTTTAACAGTTCAGCACATGAATTAAGGTCTTCTTGTCAATTGTTGATATTATTATTTTTTGTGCTTTTGCATCTCTCTGGATCCATGACTTTTTGTCTTTTTCGGCAGTCAAGTCTTCGCATCTTTCATCGCTTGTGACAATCGCATAGAGTCCGCTTACTTTGAAAAATATTCTAATTTGAAATTACTATATTGCATTAAGCTACATGTCTATCAAGACTGTGCTGTGTGGCTGTAGCAGCTGCAAATCTCCTTAAACCGTAGGGAACAGAAAGATCTTACATTACTTTTTAATAACCTAAATGGTACATGTAACTGTCCTCAACTTCTAAATAAAATGAGTCTATTTGTTCCAACGTGGAGTACAAGACAGGGTCAAATATTTCACATATCTTTTCATAAGGGCCCCCTAAACGTAGCAACAAATTAGTTCAAGTTGTTTGTGCTGTTAAGTTTGACATACACGTTGATTCCCTACACAGTTCATTTTGTCATAAAACATGTATGTGTAACATAATGTTTGCAAACGAAGTTTGAACGTGTAGGGATGACTACTTGACACACTTGTTTGAAATACAAATTAAGATTTTTGAACGTAACAATAAGTATGTGCTGACAAGATTGAGTGAAATGTTTGTGCTGATATGTATGATAGTGTAGGGTAATAATTTGTACACATTTTTGGATTCAAACAGAAAACATTATCAGTAGTAAGTTGAGTGTCTAGACGTGCAAACGTGTAAAACATGTTGTCTCTTATAAAAAGAAAATGTGCGGCCATTATAATTGTAGACGAGCTAACTTAAAAAAGAAAATGGTTGTGGTCAAAAGAGTGGTACAAGAAAAGGAGTCAATTTTCGCATTTGAATTTGTTAGCCAAATTAAGGATTTCCGAAAAGTCCCATTTAAAAAATTATCTACGTATGGATGATGATCAATTTAGATTTATTCTGGAATCGATCGAGCCACTAATTAAAAAACAAAATACTGTAATGAGAGAAGCGATTACTACCAAGGAACGATTAACAGCTACATTACGTTATCTTGCAACAGGAAGATCTTATGAAGATTTGAAATTTAGTTGTGCAATATCACCACAGTCGTTAAGAACAATTATTCCGGAAACATGTTGAGCAATTTACCAGTCACTGAAAAATAAATATTTACAGGTAAAATTCAAAAATATTTTATTAGTTGTACCTATTTATAACAAAAAATAAGAAAATGAACTAGGATGTAGAATTAAGATTAAACCCAAAAAAAATATTTATAAAGCCCATAATGTTCTCCTCATCATTTGGAGGTTCTGTGTCTTCCTCAAAAAAGTCCATATTATCTATACCATCTCTAGGCATTTCCTGATCTTCAGTGAAGAGAATTAATTTGAAATACCACAAATGTGGATCGTACACATCGTCCGTTCCACTACCAGACATTTTTGATTCTTTTACCTTTTTCAATTCCCTTCTGAACGCTGTTCTTAAGGAATTAATTTTTTTACCACCATATCTTTGTCGGCATCTGGCTCTAATTCTTTTAATTTATCAATCATCTTTTCATAAGCACTATATCTTATATGTTTATTGCTGTACTCTTTATTTTTAACTTTCCACAGACACGGCAACTCTCTATATAATTCAATAAATTCCGTTATAAATTGTTTGGAATAATTTCGTATGTCACTCATTTTGTCAACAACCAAATCACTAAATTCGTACCACTACATACACGCACTTGTTTATTCTAACTGTCGTTCCAACAAAATATCAAAGTCTGCAGATTCTACTTCTTGGGTTTGAATGATTAGTGTGTACAAACAAATTGTTTAACTACACGGGTGCTCAGCTATGCGCAAACACATTTGCGCATGCATTATTATCAAGATGCTGTAACGTGTAAGGGTAACGCAAACAAATCGATTGTATTGATGTTGGTACAAACAAGTTGGAGTTATTTTTTCTTTCGCTTGACATCTTTTAGTCCAGTCATTTACGCTTAAATTAGGTAAGAATCTCGGAATTCGAGATACCTAGCTGTAAGTCTGTAAATACTTGTATATTGACACCCTAAAAGTTGTCTCAAAACCTACAGATGGTAGGGTGTACGCAACTATTAAATTTCAAGGTCAAAGGTCACAAAAATCGGTTTTTTGCGCTTTTTGTAAATATCTCATTTTCTACGGGTTTTTTGGTATTTGTATTTATTATCAATATTGTAGAATACAAAATTCTCTACAAATTTTGTTTAAAACAATTTTTCATACGGTGAACCGTTTTCGAGATAGAGGGCGGAGAGCGTGCGGTCACAGCATCACTTCAGGTCAACCGGCGACTCCGGTCGAAAACGCGCCATATATAGTTGATGAACTATCGATAAATCAATGATTATAAATATTTGTCAATTTTTATTAACTATTATATTTTATCATTTTCTTTGAAAAAGTTGGGAAAGGAAATGTAAAAATGGAGATATACTCGACTAAAAGTTTTAATAATTATCCTCATTCCAAAACACATATTTTATTTCTGCACGCATTAAGTGGCTGTGACACAAATTCTGCGCTTTTTAAAAAGGAAAAAAAATCATTTTTTTAAAAGTTTTTGAGACACTGACAAATTTGGATGAACTAGCTGCAGCATTTGAGGAAGAAAATTGTTCGGCCCAGAGATTATTAGAGAATGGAACTCAAACCTTATTGGCAGTCTATAATGCTCCGAAATATGTGAAAAGTCTCGATCATCTTCGTTATATGCATTACGCCAAGTCTACAAAACTTAATAAACCTGTGCAGCTTTCAAATATTCCACTAACAAGTGCAGCTGCACATCAACATTTCAAACGTGTATATTATCAAGTTCAAACTTGGTTAGGGCATGATTTGGAACCCCAGGTGTGGGGCTGGGCAATGCGAAACGATTTTCTGGAGCCTATCATGACAATTTTACCATCTGCTCCAGAAGATTTGCTAAATACACTTTTCTGCAACTGCAAGAGTGGTTGTGGTTCGCGATGCGGATGCAGGAAAGCGGGCTTGCAATGCTCTTTAGCTTGTGGCCAATGTAATGGGCAAGCTTGTCTCAATGCTCTACCATATCAGAGCGACATTAACGAAGATGGAACCTTTGACCCGGAAATCATGGAAGAACTTGAGACAAATGTCGTTGAAGACGATAATGAAGACCAGTTTGTAATTTACCAGCAGCCGGAAGATGACGATGAAGTGGAAGAAGATGATTAAAATTATAAATTGTAGTTTTTGTACCCTTTATTAAATTTTTTTACTTTTAATAAAAATAAATGTATTGAATATTTTTTAATAAAAAGATTAATTCATAATTTATTTGTTTTTTTTTCATCATGTAAGAAGTTATTAATATTAATTAGGTTAAAATTCAAATATAATTCCTATATTTTCATTAACAATTCTGCAATTACGTAGACAGGTAAGTGTTGTTATAATAAATTAATACTGATAAATTAACTCCAATGTTAAAATGTCATATACCTGGAAATGTTATTGTCACTTTGCCATCGATAAAAAAGGTGCATCCTTTTTTATCGCGATAAAAACTTCTCTTCCTCAATATCTAGTAAGCGGACGTCACTTTTACACAATGACAATGAGTCGCAATTATTGTTGTTGTTCATCCATATATTCTGTCGTTAATTTATCTTGCCAAAAAACACTCGAGCTTTTCTTTTATTAGATAAATTCCTCTTTGACTCAAAGTTTTGCCAATCACTAAATTTGCTCGAAAAACTGACATTAGATAAAATCGCTCCACCTTCGGTGTCGCGATTTTATCATGTCAGTTTTTCTCGTAAAATTAGTGATTGGCAAAACTGTTTCGTTGCAAAGAGAAATTTATCCGATAAAAAAAAAGCTCTTGTGTTTTTACTGTTGAATAAAAAGTGGATAGTTTAGGAAAAAAATGATAAAATATAATAGTTAATAAAAATTGACAAATATTTATAATCATTGATTTATCGATAGTTCATCAACTATGTATGGTGCGTTTCCGACCAGAGGCACCGGTTGACCTGAAGTGATCCTGTGACCGCGCGCTCTCCGCCCTCTATCTCGAAAACAGTTCACTGTATAAAAAATGTTTTTAAACAGAATTTGTAGAGAATTTTGTATTCTACAATATTGATAATAAATAGAAATATCAAAAAAAAAACCCATAGGAAATGAGATATTTACAAAAAAAGCGCAAAAAAACCGATTTTTGTGACTGTTGACCTTGAAATTTAATAGTTGCGTACTCCCTACCATATGTAGGTTTTGAGACAACTTTTAGGGTGTCAATATACAAGTATTTACAGACTTACAGCTGGGTATCTCGAATTCCGAGGTGAACTTACTATAATGACTGGACGCAAACATTACATTCAAACTATATGCATAATCTAGGGTTAAATTATGTTTTTAAGGATATGTTTAATTAAACATGTTTTATATGACTAGTATGACTGTGTAGTTTTAAAACATGTTGTTGTGTTATTTGTATGTACAAACAAATTGAACAAATTTGTTGTTAAGTTTAGGGGGCCCTATAGATACAATTATGCATTCTACACATTTCTTCCTAGATCTATGAGACTCGCTGGAAGACTTTACACTTTTTGATGTGTCAATTAGTAAATTTAAAAGATATATTCATTATTTGAATGTTCAGTAGTTTATATTTTACCAACCCATAATTTTTATATATTTTGTTTTAAAAACTATATTAATATTAGTGTATATGTTTGGGATTTGTCTACATTGTATATTTTTCACACTATTGTATTTAATATAATTTAAAAGAGAGTGCCCGTGAATAGATAAATATATTTACACTAGATATTAAATCATAAAGCTCTGTAGCTGTAAATTATATACATTACCAAAATATCCACATACAACTTCCAACATTTCCTTCCATGTAGAATACACAACTTTTTCAAATCAAATGCTAAAGGAGAGCAATAAGCTGAATTCAATGTACTTGAGAGGTTTACGGCTAAATCTTCTCCTCCTCTACCCTCAAAATCTGGTGTTGCATTTGCTGAACTAGAAGAAGATGCCAAAATTAGATCAATAATGACTCTGTAGTTGTTTGAGTTAGAATTAAAAAAAATTGTGTGAAACACATATATTAGATACAATTTTCATTGATAGGCTTTCATATGTGATCATAATAGGGATATGGAAGCTATAGTATTAGAGGAATACTTGCCAATAAATCATTGGAAAGTTATAATCATCAAAGAGAAAGTGTTTTTAAACTGGATACTAATTACTCATTAACACAGTGGTAAGTTATAACACTTAAGATATTGCCCACCTTAGACATATGAACTTTTCTTCAACTATGGGGAGTAGCAGAATGTAAGTGGGGACTTTCTTCAAAAAAGCTATCAAAATGCTCAGCTTAGTATGCCTCTGGTCGAGCTACAGGTTGATATTTTTTTACAGATACGTCTTATTATATGAAAGGTTTATACCAAGTCATAAAATTGCGGAAACAAATACTTTTCGAGATATACATTTTCAAGATTAGTAAAATTCACGATTCTATTTGACATTACGGATAGAATAAGTTTAGTTAAATCGATTTGTTCTTGGTTCAAATAATATGAATTATGGACTCACTTTGGGTGCGGAAATATGAAAAAAAGTGTATATTATCTATATATTTTCATTAAATACTTTTTGAAATAAAAAAAAATAGTTTTTATTAGATTTAATTTAGAAATTTGTAATTATTTAATGTTACTCTCCTTAATTCTTGGCACTGTTGCCAAAATTATCTAGGACTATTACTATTTTTACCCCTATAAATTTTAAAATATAGCCTTTGTTTAACAATTTTATTCTAGAAAATTTTGTGAATAATAATTGGACATTATTTTATTGACACATTTGTAGTGTTTAGTACAAGATTCATTCTTGTTTATGTTTTAAAATTTTTGTAACATTCCTTTGTAATATAAATTCTATAAACAGATGTTAATAAACGATTTGTCATGGGTTCGACAGTAATGTTTAAAACATTTATATACATGTTGCACAAAAATGTCTCATTTTCAAGAATTCAAAATTAAATTTGTAGCTCAAAAGTGGATCATCCCCAAATTTTTTTCATATTTCAAGAGAATTTTACTTTTGAAAATTTAGATCTCGAAAAGTATTTGTTCCACAACTTGTGACTTGGTATAAGGCTTTCTTATAAGATCTCTCTGTAAATAAATATTATTTTTTATTTCCTGCGAATTTACAATCTTTTAAAAAAATAGAGTAATAAGTAAATGATTTGTTATAGATAGTAGGCATGAGTCAGGTATCACCCAGTGACGGTTCTCTGGGTTTATAAATCTTCTGGCCAGATTCTATTCAATCTTCTATCCTCAAATGGTGGGTCGAATAGAACGTTGATTAGTTCGTTGGCGTGGTCTGTACATCTATTTCTATATTTATTTGAATGGGTTCTGATGACATCGCCCATATATGGAATTCTTAGATCGTTATGAATAGCTTGATTTGATACATACCATGGTGCATTTAGAATCATTCGAAGAGTTTTGGATTGGAAGGACTCTACAATTTTTGTATTCAATGGCTTGCTACACCCCCACAGTTCAATGCCATATGTCCAAATCGGTATTAATATAGTTTTATAAATAAAAATTTTATTTTCTAATGACAGCTGCGATTTTTTATTAGTTAGCCAAATAAATATTTTTGACTTTGAAATCCAATCGTTTTCTTTTGGTTTTAATGTGTGTGCACCACGTCAATTTCTGATCTAGGTTGAGACCAAGGTATTTGACTTTATAGGTATGGGAACATTGTGATTGTTAACTTGAGGACAGATACTTATTTTTATAGCGAAAGTAATCTAGCAGGATTTATTTGCATTTACTTGTATTTTCCACTTTTTTAGCCAAGACTGCAGAAGGTTTAGATGGTTTTGTAACTTGCTAGAAGCTCTTACGGGATCAGTGTGAGATGATAATATTGCAGTGTCATCAGCGAAAGTTGCTAAATCTGTCTCTCGAGTTATTGGTATATCAGCTGTATATAGCAAAAATAAGAAGGGTCCCATGACACTACTTTGAGGTATTCCAGATTTGATTTTTTGAGGCATTCCAGATTTGATTTGATGGCAAGTTGAGAGTTCATCTTCATAATTTATTTGAAAGTGCCTGTCTTCTAAATAGGATTTTAAAATGAGGTATAGTTGATCAGGGAGATTTTGCTTGATTTTGTAGAGGAGACCTTTGTGCCATACCCTATCAAAGGCTTGTTGAACGTCGAGGAACACTGCAGTACACATTTTCTTGGTTTCAAAGCTTTTTTAATTTTAGTTACTATTCTGTGGCATTGCTGAATTGTTGAATGTTCTTTTCTAAACCCAAATTGATAGTTAGGAATAAGGTCTTCAATAGAGATTACAGCTTCAATCCTGTTTAAAATTAGCCACTTGCTTCAGTTTTTGGTTTTCCAGGCGTATTAATCATTAGTATGTATGCGTGTTTCCACTGACCAGGAAAATGGCATAATCTCAACATACTATTAAATATTGTAGTGAACAGCCCTACTGCTTTTCTTGGCAGCTGTTTTAAGACTTCTGCAACTATGAGGTCGAAGCCGGGAGCTTTATGTGACGGTATTTTATTTCTTTGTGTACTTCAGCAGGGGAAAATATTTTTAAAGAAGGTGACAATTGACATGGTACTTCTAAGGATGTTTCTATAGCATCGTCTTCAATATTAATTTCAGGCGGGGTAGAAAGTACTGTAGTAAGGAATTCAGCGAATGTGTTGGCCTTTTCAGAATTAGATCGTGCCCAAGTACCATCAGATTTTCTTATCGGTGGAGCAGCTACCATAGGTCTTTTCAATTTCTTTGTTGCTTTCCACAAGGAATGATCTTCAGGGGACAAATTTGATAAGTATATCTGAAAGGATTCATTTCTTGTTTCTCGAATAGCTCTACTAAGGTTTCGAGTAAGATTATCAAGATGTGTTTTGTTTACTGAGTTTCTACTATTTTGTCATCTCTGCCGTGCTCTACGCTTTTTAATAACAAGTTCATTTAATGGAGAGGAATGTTATGTTTAAAATTTAATGTTTTGCGGTTAGTTGGTGTGGCATGCCAACCAGCTTCTTGAATCACAGTTGTTATGTTCTGAACTACTTCTTCAATTTCGTGTTTAGTTTTTAGCTGCCAGTCTAATTTAATGTTTGCGTTAACTTGGAATTTTACCCAGTCTGTTTTGTTGTTACACAACCTTAGTGGTGCTGTTTTCCAAATTGGTCTGGTACTCATAGTTATGATAGATAGATATTTATTTCATACTAGTTACAAGATACATTTTTAGAAATATATATATATATATATATATATATATATATATATATATATATATATATATATATATATATATATATATATATATCGTTTGAGGTTAGGAATGACTGACGTACAAAAATTCCGCCAAAAGATAAATAGTGAAATTAAGTGCAAATATTGCAAAAAGAAAGTGAATGAATACATTCAGTGTGATAATTGTAAGGCATGCTACCATAGTAGCTGTTCAACCAGAGTAGAAATCCAAAGTAAAAGCGAAAAATTCATCTGTTGTGAAACAGACAAAAGTGAGGTTAGAACAACTAATTCGACACGAAAAAACTGTGAAAAATCAGACAATTTTCTGGATATGGATGAAAATCGGCTGAAAGAAATCATTAAAGAATCTTTCATACGATTTCTAAACCCAGTGGAGCAGAAAATAGAAAAAAAAATTAATGAACTTGGTCACTCAATTCAGTTCATGTCAGAGTCGTTTGAGGAACAAAAGCGAGTCTTTGAAATCGTGCTGGAGGACAATAAAACTCTAAAGAAGGAAAATGAAAACCTGAAGATGAGAATGCAAACGTTAGAAGTAAGAATGGAGGCGCTAGAAGCCACAGAAAAATCAAAGAACCTGATGGTTGCAGGGGTCCCAAAACAACCCAATCTAGACACAGTGGTCACTATTAAAAAAAATTTTACAAGCATGCAATTACAAACTTTGAACAATGAAATATTGGAGAGTTTCAGGGTCAACAAGAGTGGTGAGGGACCAATCCTGGTGAAAATGAATAACGAACAGGCAAAGAAGGATGCACTAAAGAGAATAAAAGACATGAAAGGTATAACTTCTAAGAAATGTGGCTTAGATGGGGATGACAAAAAAATTTACTTCAATGAAGACATGTCTTTGGCCAAAAGGGTCCTTTTCAAAGCGACACGTGATCTGAGAAAACAGAAGAATTATAAGGCAGCTTTTTATGTAAATGGAACGATTTTTCTTAGAATCAATGAAAACGAACAGGCAATAAAAATAAGATGTGAAGCGGATCTTGAGAAATACCAATAAAAACTTTGTATTACACATAAATATACGTAACTTAAAAAAAAATATTAACTTAAGGAACTAAATAATATCTTGGACGATTATATGACCATAGAAACACATGTATGTGAAAACATAGACCAAATAAACTATTTCGACAATAGTAATAGGGACATCAACATTATCCACGTCAACATACGCAGTATATACCAAAATTTCGATCAATTTGTAGTGTATCTTGAATCACTGGGTAAATCATTTGATGTGATAGTGATGTCTGAAACCCACAATGTGCAGTGCAGGAGTGATTTCAATATACCGGGATATAATTTGTTTTTTAATGAAAGCAATCTAAATAGATGTGATGGATGCATAATCCTTGTCAAAAATGAATTTCACGTGGAGGATCGGATAATCCAAGAAAATAACCTGAAAATTATCAAGGTTACTTTACTAAAAAACCAGAAAACTGTAGATATACTAGCCACATACAGGTGTTTTGCCATGTCAAAAGAAGAACTCATCGAAAACTTGGAAAGAGTACTACAACGAGAAGCTACGGATCAAAGCAAAGTGTATGTGTTTGCCGGTGACATTAATATTGATCTGCTATCCAAAGATTCTGACACAACGAACAATTACCTGACAGTATTACAGGGATATGGCTTTATGAGCGCAATAAACAAACCAACAAGAGAAAGTGAAAGTGGAGGTACCTGCTTGGACCACTTTTTTATCAAATGTAAAAGTAACATTTTTAACAATACTAGGGCTTTAATCTTGAAAAGTGATCTTACAGATCACCACCCCATTTTGCTCAGCCTCCAGTTAGAAACATGTTCTGTAAATAAAAATGAACACTTTCAAAACATTAAATTATCAAAATCTAACAAGGAAACTGGATGCTGAGGGATGGGATGATGTTCTCCTAGAAAATAATGTAGAAATATGCACAACCATGTTTACGAATAAATTAAAAAATATAATAAAAGAAGCAACAATTACAAAATCAATAACAAACAAAAAAATGAAATTGAAACCTTGGATCACTGGTGGGCTCTTGACATCAATTAGATATAGAAACAGACTTAAAAAGAATTGTACCCTAAACCCTCGCAACCCCACTATCTTGAATAGGTATCAAGAATATAGAAAAATGCTAAGTAAACTAATAAAAAACGCAAAGTATGCTTATTACAAATCTAAGACCCAAAAAAACATAAATGACCCAAAAAAACTATGGAAAGTGATCAGAGAGGCCACCAATGACCAGGTCTGTGAGTCAGAAATAAAATGCATTACTAACCAAAAAAATACTGAAATAACAGACAAAAATCTGATGGCAAATGAGTTCAACTCATACTTTTGTAATATTGGAAAACATTTGGCAAACAAGATTACTAGATGCACACAAAATAGGGCTATGAAGGAAAAAAGAAGTGCTACATCATTCTTTTTGAGTCCTGTGTCAAGTGAAGACATAATTAGAGAAATAAACAACCTAAAGAATGACATTAAGGGAGGGGAGGACGCCATTTCATCAAATATAATTAAAAAATACAAAGATAATCTCAGTATACCACTAAAACATATAACAAATCTGGTTTTTAGCTCAGGTATCTTTCCCAACATATTAAAAATCACTACAATCATACCTTTATACAAACAAGGTGATAAAAAATCAATGAACAATTATAGACCAATAGCACTAACAAGTACCATAAGTAAAATTATCGAAAAATGCCTCAAAAGCAAATTAATCACTTTTTTGGAAAAACACCACCTACTTAATGCAAACCAGTTTGCTTTTAGGAGAAACTCAAACACTGATAAAGCATTTGTAAAGGTAACTGAAGGGATTCTAAAAAACTTAGACAGGGGAAAAAAAGTAATGGGCATCTTCCTGGATCTCAGGAAAGCCTTTGACACTGTGGAACACCAAACTTTATTAAAACGTTTAGAAAATGCTGGAATCAGAGGAATCCCAAATAACCTTATCAGGTCATACCTCACTAACCGTAACCAAACCACATTGGTATCCGGACATGAGAGTGATGCATTACAAGTAAACTTTGGTGTTCCACAGGGTACAGTACTCTCAACCTTGCTGTTCAATATCTACATCAATGACATAATGGACCTATTTGACGATGAAAATATCAAAATCTATTGCTTCGCTGACGATACTAGTGTCCTAATAAGTGAAGATACCTGGGAAGCTACCAAAGCAAAAGCTGAAAACACTCTTCAGAAATTAAAAAACTGGTTAGATGATAGCTTACTCTCGCTTAATGTGGAAAAAACAAACTTTGTGGCATTTGCACTAGCCGCAAGAAATTTACCAAACCTTGAAACGATCAAAATCCATGAATCAAAATGCAACCGGAATCATCAATGTAAATGTGGTATGACCATAAAAAGAAAAACCAGTCTAAAATATCTAGGAGTTATTTTAGATGAAAAGCTCACTTGGAAAGAGCATGTGGAGTATGTAACAACTAAACTCAGAAAACTAATTTATAAATTTTATGAACTAAGGAATATGGTACCTTTCAAAACTCTAAAAACAATTTATCTTGCTGTAGCAGAGTGACTATTGAACTATGGCTTGGTGGTGTGGGGAGCTGCTGGCTCAATAACCTTAACAAAATTACAGGTAACCCAAAAAAGGATCATAAAAATTATGCTTTTCAAAAAAAGAAGATATCCTAGTGATAGGGTATACAATGAAAGTAAGATACTAAACATAGAACAACTCCATCTGAAATCAGTCATAAGATTCATGATAAAAAATAACGACTACAAAGTAAACTTAAAACATTGCCAAAATACAAGAAATGTCACTAGAGGTATGGTTGAGCTACAAAACCCTAAACACAAATCATGTCAGAAGCACATTTACTGTGTGGGTCCGAAAATTTACAATGACTTACCTGACCGCTTTAAGCTAAAGGACTATTACAGAATTAAAAAAACCTTAACAGAATGGATTGTCGAAAGCAAATATAAAATAAACTATGTAGTATAATCGCATACAAGAAAGGAAATCAAGTTACAAAATAATGCAATAATAGAAATAATTCTAATAATATATTGATAATAATTTTATAAGCTGGCAAAATGTGATACAATGCAATTACTTGTTAACTAACATACAAAACCTCAAAAGTAACTGTAAAATAGATAAATGAGTGCACACACAGTATTATAAATACCATTGTGCACTTAAAACCATAGCAGTACTGTGATGATAGCTTATTAGGATTAAGTTTATAAGAGTGAAGTAAAAATTACCTTACTAATCATTAACCAAGGAGAGTATTATTGTAACTAGAGATTCTAGCATTTATTGTAGATTGTATTCCTAAGTATCACCCTATTAGACTGTAAATTTGTATCTACTGCTAATAAATAAATAAATAAATAAAATATATATATATATATATATATATATATATATATATATATATATATATACATTGTATGGTACATGTCAAAAGTTCTTTGTAAAAACGAAATATAAGGTATACTAATTTAAAAAAACAGTTAAAATCTACAATGTTAAACGTTCTCACTTGTTGTACAATGTTCATATGCGCCAAACTATATTTAAAAAACAGATCAAAAGCAGAAAACAAATGTGTAACACACAAACAATTATAAAAATATATGCGTGGAACACTGAATCACAAATCCAAAAACGTATTGCTATTTATATCGTCTATACTATATGGTTCTGCAGACACAAGACATTTCCTTATAGTCCTTCTAAATCTATGTATGTAAGTAATATTCCGTAGTTCTTTAGGTGGTAGGTTAAACATTAAGAAACATCTATATAAGCAACCTTTTTCAAGCAATGATGTTTTATGAATAGGGAATCGGAAAATGTGTTTCTGTCTCGTATCATACTCATGTGCAATTGTATAATCTGAAAAATATTTCCTATTTCTATACACATAACAAAGACACATATATGTATATACCAGGTACTGTTAATAAATTTAAAGATTTAAAATATCCCCTACAGCTTTCACGCAGTTTTAAAGCAGCCAAAATTCTAACTGCTCTTTTTTGTAATACAAAGACAGTCCGACTGTGTGAACCACCTCAAAAAACAATTCCATAGGTCAGCGATGAATAGAAATTCCCATAATATGCAGTTATCAATGTATGTTTGCTAACTACTTTTTTTAATTCCTTTAAAGAATAACAATTTCTACTTAATCCACCAAAGAGCAGCTGCACATGCTCCACCCAGCTCATGTGCTCATCTCCTAGAAACTCAATTTCTGACGAAAATGTAGTTACGTTATTGTTAATCTCAATATTATTAGGATACACAATTTCATTACGACTGTGTTTAAATAGAATGCATTGCGTCTTTTTGTTATTCATGATTAAAGAGTTCCCTTCAAACCATTCAGCAAATTTTAAAATTACTGATGTTGTCTTAGTTTTCATTTCATTATAATTATCTCCATCAATGAGCACATTTGTATCATCAGCATAATTTGTTAGTGAAGAGTTGTTATATAATTTAAAAACAGTTCTAGATCATTTATGTAAGGTATAAACAGGATTGGACCAAGCACACTGCTCTGAGGTACACCCAGTGTACGTTCTCTGGCATTAGAAGTATATTCAGAAGAGTTTGTTTTAATGCAGACTTTTTGAGAACGGTTTGCTGAATAAGATTGAAAATAATCATAGCATCTACCCCGAATTCCCATTTTTTCCATTGTGTCAAGCAATAATTGATGGTTCACACAGTCAAATGCCTTCGATATGTACAAAAAAACTCCAAGGGCGAGACTACCACTATCAAGGGCGTCCAGAATTCTCTCAATAAAACCGAAAGCAGCAGTTATAGTAGATTTTGCTTCTTGGTATCCATGTTGACTCTGGTTCTTATTAAAAAAATTAACCAATCTTTTTCTCATAGCAATTTCAAAAACTTTGGAAAAAGTAGAGAGAAGACTTATTGGTCTATAATTTTCCACCAATAATGTATCTCCGTTTTTAAAGATGGGCTGGCTGTACAACTGCTACTTTCAGTCTAGATGGGAAAACTTCACCTGAGAGATGAATTTACAACATGTGTCAGTGTCTCTAAAACAAATGTTGCTATTTTTTTTAACAAAATATTACTGGTACCATTTATTTTTCAATCCATTTATAATTTCCAGAATTTCAACATCATCCACTTCGGATAGGTACATAGATAATAGATTGTTATTTATATGATTTAGATTTCTATTTTTTACCGAAGAGCCTACAAGACTTGCAGCCACTGTGACAAAATATTCATTAAAAATGTTAGATGATATTATTTCATTGTTTGACTTAATACCAGTGAAAGTTTCTTGTGTTGATTTGCTGAGGCCTTTCTCAGTTTTTATTATATTCCAGATGGTCTTACTTTTGTTATGCGAGTCGGAAATTTGTCTGTCATAGTAATCCCTCGTTTCCTGTAAGACAAGGTTGGAGTAATAGGTTTTATAATTATTATATGCCTGTTTGGGTATATGATTATGAGTATAAAGCTCAAACATGAAATTTAGGGTATCTTTGGCAACAGTAATTTTGGTAGTCATTAATTTGCATTTTTTATTTGGTAACTGTTTAACCTGTTTTACAGGGAAAGACGAATTAAAATGATTTGTTAAAATTTGAACAAAAGTATCATACTTGTCGTCAACTGTTGATCCCTCATATACTGAGGTCCACATTTCATTTCTTAAGAGACTACAAAAAAACTCATATCGCTCAGAACCAAAAAGACGTTTATAGGCATATGTATTATTTGCTGTTTGTATGTTGTGAAAAATGGTAACTGTTTGACCAAAATGATCGGATTTGTCGGTATTCAAAATATTCACGGTATAATCTGCAAAACTAAGTACATACACATTATCTAAACACGATTTTGTATTAACAGTAACTCTTGTTGGAGTATTTATTATGTACTTCATATTATATAAGTTCAAGAAACTATTTAAGGTGTTAATATTTGTATCATTTTTATTTAATGGTAATAAGTCCAAATTAAAATCTACCGCTACAAGCACAAATTTTTCACCTTCTGAGGCTATATCTAACAGTTGGTCTAATCTTGATATGAATTCTTCTGTGCTAGTATCGGGCGGTTTTTATATTACGCAAACCACATATCCTACACTGTCTATTCTAAATTCTGCAGCGGTATATTCAAATACATATTCATCACTTAATTGATTAATATCGTGTCTTATTATTGGAGACAGATAATTTGCACAATACAGAGCTACTCCCCCATGGACTCTTGATTTTCTACGACAAAAATATGTTACAAGTTTAAAGCATTGCAACTGAAAAGCACCAATACTATCTGTATTCTGCCAGTGTTCAGTGATTGCTACAAATTGTAAATCTAGATTACTGATTACGACATTCATATTGTTGAGAGACAGTTTGACAGACCCTGTTTTGATGAAACAATTTTATACCAGATTTGTTTTGAGGCTGTAAGTTACTCTGTAATTGCTATGTACATTTTGTCTTTCTAGCTTCAATGTCAATCAATTTCTTATAACAAGGACAGTTTTGATCTGATACTTTATGATTAAAATCTAAAGATTTTCCTAATTTAGTATTCGATTCGAAACAGTTTATACATTTAAAAATTCTAGAAGCACAATCTCCCGTTTTATGATTTTCTGCACAATTAAAACATGTTATAAAGTTCTGCCATATCTAGCACATTTGAAACATCTTATGACAGAACAATATTCGTGGATAACACATCTTCTCCACCCTAAGGTCAGCTTACCTTGCAGGCTCAATTTTTTTTGTAATGCAACATCTACTTCTAATATTATATTACCTTTATTTTGTTGGCCCTTTTGTTTGTATCTTGCTAGTACTTTCAATACTGTATCTTCTGTTGTTTCTAACTCATTTTGTTCTTTCATTGTTTGTATAACAATGTCAACATCTTCTGTGATATATTCTTCTTCAACCCCTCTTACTATCATTTTTGGATTTTTTTGTCTGCCGTTCATTACCTTATACTGATTGCCAAGTTCATTTTCAACCTTATTCCTAATTTTTTCATTTTAGTTTTTACTATCGCAATTGATAATAACTGTTCCTTCTTTGCCTTCTATTAAATTCTCTACTCCTACCGCAAGACTTTTCGGATCAATGTTCTGCTTAAGATCGTCCTTAGTTTTATTACTTTGTTGTTTTTCTTTAGGCTTTATGACGAGTGTTTCATTTTTAGTTTTTAATCTGCCGGCAAATGTGTTAGTTTCGTCTTCTGTACACGCCTTTCCTTTAACTGAGTTTATCTCTTGTATTAGTTTCTGTAGAGTCTCATTTTGCTTTTTTATTGTTTCATTTTGTAGTTCTATCATAGACTTTAGGTTATTTATTTCACTAATAAAAAAGCCTTCAAATGCCTTAAAGTTGTTCATATTATCATTATTTAGTTTTCCACAGCATTTCCTGCAATAAAATTTTAATATGCTGTTATTTTTTAATTGAAGTACTCTTAATTCTGTTGTAGTGACCCCCATACATTCCTGACAACTATCACATGAAAAATGTTCGCCTTCTTTTCCCTTATCTGGCGGTTTCTTGCAAAGAACGCACTTCATGATTTAAATGTCACAATAAGTTTATTTGCTCATATAAGTTCTTGGCCTAATGCTATTTATTTGTTAATTGATGGGAAAAAAGTCAGTCCAGTTTTTAACTACTTTTTAATATGGTCTTTAATTACTGTTGATCCAATATTTAACATGAAATTCATAATATTAGCTTCAAAATTCATATAAATTGTAGACACAAATACTCACAGGATAGTCCGTAAATTTTTCTATCCTTATGTATAACTTTCACCTTTATGCTTAATGTATTTCATAGGAAAATAAAACAAAATTCAGGAGCCATGATAACTGTTGTAGATCTAATAACTCTATTCTATGATGATAGGACTGTAATCCGAGCTTAAATCAGAATTGTATTAAATATCACAGTAAACATCGGATATACCTTTGGTTAATGCGAAATCGGGGGTTTTATCAGTCAGTTGGCTCGCCTATTGAGAAAATATGTATTTGATTTTGTTGATTACTTTTTAATAGGTTTCTTCCTTTTAGCGTGATTACTCTATTTCCCCATGTGGTATGCTTTGCATTCCAATCACCTGCTATTAGAAAGTTCGTACTAAATTCAGTGAATAGTTCATTATATTCTTTGTGACTTTATATTATGTCGAGGTGGACTATACACTGAAGCAATTGTTATTGGTCTGTTGTCCATTTTGAATTCAACACTTGTACACTGTATTTTAGTAGTTGTATATGGTTTTAGAACATGATGGTTAAGTGACGATTTGATGATAACTGCTGTTCCTGCATGTGCAGTTCCATTGGGATGATTTGAGAAATATGTATTATAATATGGGATTTTGACGACCGTTCTGTCTGTGTAGTGGCTTTCAAATATTAGCAATATATCTATGTTGTTTATTTCTATAAATAGTATGATTTCCTGCACATTGTTACTTAATTCCATGCTGCAATCCGTATTGAATTATTGAATTTTATTTGCTAAACTTATTTACTAGTGTTGTCAGCATAGTAAGTATCATGCTGTTTTGGCTAATAAGCTGGTTAAACATATTTTTGAACTCGTTTAAAAAGTCTGTCAATTTGGTTGTTATATCTTTTCATTCCAGTTGCCCACTCTCAAAAGCTCGTTCAGAAAAGGATGCTCCTTGGTGGAATGAGAACCTGTCAAACCTCAGAAAAGAGGTCCGTCGGCTCTTTAATAGAGCCAAAGGTAACGGCAATTGGCAGAGGTACACTGAGAAGCTTACTCAGTACAATAAAGAGATTAGAAAGGCCAAAAGGCTTAATTTTCAAGCCTTTTGAGAAAAGATCACTTCCACTCACACTGCGGCCAGACTACAAAAGGTCATGGCAAATGGGAGAACTAACCCCACAATGTCGCTGAAAAAGCCAGACGGATCATACACGGAAGGTGAAGAGGAACAATCAATTCTTCTTCTTAAAACCCACTTCCCAGGTAGTGAACCAGCAACAAAAATCGAAATAGCAATGAACTACACCAAAAAATCCCGCAAGGAAGATTGGGACATTGCTAAGAAAATATTTACCAGACAACAGTTGGAATGGGCAATAAGTACCTTTCAACCACATAAATCACAAGGAGTGGATGGAATATTTCCAGTACTCCTACAGCAAGGGATAGAGGAGATTCTTCCTCACCTGCTGAAGATTACAAGAAGCAGTCTAGCAGTGGGTCTAATACCTAGAAAATGGAGAAGGGCAAGGGCAACCTTCATACCAAAGATAGGGAAAAAAGATGGGACTGATCCCCGATCTTTTAGACCCATCTGTCTAACATCGTTTCTACTCAAATCGATGGAGAAAGTAGTGGATAACTACATAAGAACAGAGAATCTGGAGAATATACCACTTCATAAATGTCAGCATGCCTACAGAGCGGGTCGATCAACTGAGACGGCTCTGTATCAGCTGACAGAAGTCATCCAGAGAACTCTGAACAACAAAGAAATCGCAATGTGTGCATTCCTGGATATATCAGGGGCCTTTGACAACACAACTCATGTGTCTGTCAAAGAAGCACTAAAAAGGCGAGGAGTGAATGAAACCATTGTAAAATGGATGTATGAGTTGTTGACAACGAGGATAGCTGAGACACAGGTGGGGAATCAAACCACCTCAGTTAAAGCCACTCGGGGGACACCTCAAGGGGGAGTGATATCTCCCCTTCTATGGAGCCTCGTAGTAGATGAGTTGCTCTACAGGCTAACGGAGCTTGGCTTCGAATGTATGGGCTACGCTGATGACATTGTATTAATAGTCAGAGGCAAGTTCGAGAGCACCTTGTGTGATTTATTACAAAAGGGCCTCAGAATCATTGAGCAATGGTGCTTGTCAGTGGGGCTAAACATTAACCCAAGCAAGACCATAGTAATTCCATTTACCCGGAAAAGAACACTTCCAGCCATGAAACCCATATCCATAAATGGGGAAATCATAGAATGGAAATCAGAAGTTAAATATCTAGGGATAACTCTAGACAGTAAGCTTCTGTGGAATAAGCATGTTGAAATAACTGCTAGTAAAGCAATAAGAGCTTTGTTAGTGTGCAGAAATCTAGCTGGTAAGAGGTGACAAGATACACCTCATTAGCGAATCTTCCCAGAGACGAAATGATCAGGAAAGTAAGCATCGAAAAGAATTTCACTACGATGCTAAATACGAGGAGAGGCTGGGAAAGGGAATACACCACCCAAACTCTCAAAGAAAACACCATTAGATGGTATACAGATGGTTCAAAAACCACCATCGGAGCAGGCGCTGGAGTATTTGGGCCTGGCACCAGATACTCATTATCGTTAGGCTCCTTCCCGAGCGTCTTTCAGGCAGAAATACTTGCGATTGAAAGATGCGTGGAAATGAACCTAGAAAGAAACTACCAGAGATGTGACATATCAATCCATTCTGATAGTCAAGCAGCTATCAAAGCATTGAGCTCCCATGTCATTGATTCAAAGTTGGCATGGGAGTGCCGAAGAAAACTTGATGAATTAGGCAAGAATAACAAGGTCTCTTTAGTCTGGGTTCCTGGTCACTCGGGAATCACGGGAAATGAAGAGGCCAATACACTTGCCAGGAAAGGAGCACAAATGCCCTTTATTGGCCCGGAGCCTTTCTGTGGTGTATCAAAATGCTCCTACAGGAAAGAGTTTCGGAAGAAAGAGGAAACCGAAAGAGAAGCACTCTGGCGGTGCCTTCCCGGGTTGGAACATTCCAAAAAGTTCCTGGGGAACTTTGACACTACTAGGTCCAAAAAATATTTGGACCTTAGTAAAGATAAGCTACATCTCCTCACGAGCTTTCTTACAGGACACTGCCGCCTTAGGAAGCACTTAATGAGAATAGGTCTAGCAGATATTGACGAGTGTAGACTCTGTGGGGAGGAGGATGAAACTCCTGATCACCTAGTTCTGGAATGCCTCGCCATTGCAAGCCAACGCAAGAAATGCTTTGGACAAGAAACTTGTAAGAGTGAGGACCTAACCTCGCTGAAGCCGTCCCAAATACTAGAGTTCATTAGAACCTTGGAACTGGAAGGCGAGCTGTAGTAGTAGCGACAACAGCTCTGATAGGGGGAGCACAATAAACCTTTGGTTTCAGTGCACAGTTACCCCGTTAAAATCTAATCTATATCTAAATTGTTGCTTGTAGTCTGAGGGGGCAATCCATTATTGTTGCGTAGGTCTGAATTGGTTTTGAATATGAGTGTTCCTTGTGAAACTGAATTGTGATTAGTTTTGAGTATGATGGGTTTGGTTGCTTGTTTTGTTTCTTGTTTTTAGTAGATTTTGGTAAACTGTGCATCCTCTATAGTTTACCGGGAGGTTGCCCTGACAAAGGGAACACTTGGCTGCAGTATTTCTGTTCTTAGTACATGTTTTTGTATCATGAGATCCGCTGCACTTCACACATTTAAAAAGTCTCATGCAGTAGGTTTTAGATTGGTTGTGCTCCTGGCATCTGGTACATTGAATGATATTATTTTTCTTTCTTGGTTGTTCAATTTTTATTTTGCAATATTGAATATTACCTATGTTATATATTTCTTTTTTGTTGTTACTGGGCTCAATATCAACAAAGAACAACGGAAGCGGTTCTTTACTAACCCTGTGTTTAATATTCATTATGTTTCTAACAACATGTCCTTTTTTTTCTAGATCGGTGGTAATATCTTCGAACGGTACAGAGGGGTGCAACCCTCTGATTACGACTCTGTAGGCCTGTTCTTGCTTAATCTGGGATATGTGGTGTATTATTTTGCCTTCACGAATATGACGGATCAGCTTTCTGTAAGTGTCAATAGTTAATGGGTTAATTTTTATTGTGCCACTTGATACAGCTTTAGTAGTAAACGTATTTTGATCAGTTACAGTTGACAGCTCCTTGAGCATTGCTTTATAGTTGCTGACTGAGTAAATATATATTGGAGGAGGTTTTATTTCTTTAGGAGTATTATCTGAATTTTCAGGGTTTGCGTTTACTGTCTCATTTTTTTCTTGAGGGTTTTCGTTGGAAAGTGATTGTTATCTGTTAGAAGTTGGAATTTTGGATGGCGTCTAACTTGAGTTTTGACGATGAGTTCTTTTTCTTTTGGACCTTGCTTCTTGCCAAGGATGTTTTGATTGATAAATTTTCTTCATCATCACTAAGCAATTCAGCCTCGTCGCTAAATGGTGCGCTAATTGGAGGATAATCTATGTTTTGATAGCTACTTACTGTATTTTGGTGATTATTTGTGTTTGGCTGAATTGGAGTTACTTGTTGTAGATACGATGTTGTATTAGCTGTTCTTGTTTATTGAATCCATAGAATGGAGCCTACGTTGTCATTTGGTTGGATGTTGTTGTTATATATTGCATCTGTGGATTTTGTGAATTTTGAAAATTAATTGGGTACGCCACTGGAGTGTTTGATGGGTTCATTTGCATATTGAACATATTGCCTGATTTTATTTACGCTTATACTTTTTATTTATATTTGTATCACTTAATTCCTTCTAGTTTTGATATTATGTACATTTTATTTATCAAAAGACCAGTTTCTGTTTTGTTTAACTCTGATATGGTTTTTGTTATCACTTTTTCACAGTGCTTCCTATTTCAAATCAACACTGGTTTATGCTTTGAAAGTCAAATCAAACCGAAACTCTGTAAATAAATATGAACACAGAACTCGACCAAGGGCATACTATAGTTGAGCCTATTAAAATACCACCACTTCTTATGAAATTATTTGACAGGCAATCCAATCCAGATGATAGACATTATAGTTACATGGTACCCAAGAGTTTTTTCATTCATAAAAAAAACTAATGATAATGGATTTAATTGTACTTGAATGAAAAGAACCATTATTTGTCATCAATATCAACTTCAAAAAATGGTCCCGTTAAAATGTGTCCTTTGTAAAGATCTTCATAGATAGATAGATAGATTTATTTCATCACATTAATTACAAGTATCGGTTTTACTTTCGTCGAGTAAACATGTTCTGATAAATAGCGTTTATCGCGACAGAATATTACTGATAATAGTTTGCATAAAAACAAAAAGGACTAAAAATCGAATGTGATAGTGCTGTAAACTGAATTTATACTTTTTATACTGTGTACAAACAATAATTTAAATACAATAAAAAAATGATGCCAACTGGTAATGGGCCGGGTTTTTTGGGCTTTCCACAAGTTCAACCAACACAAAATAATGTACAAGGTCAAACATATATTCCGATGTTCCAAACACCAATTAATATGCAATATTCAACAATGGCATACCTTCACAAATGATTTCTTCTCAACCAATGCAATCACTGTGTCCTTCGCAATCAAACCCGTATTACATTCCGCCAAATCAAGAACAATATTTAAATATGCAACAATCATCTAGTAATCATTCAAATACTCAAATACATAATACGCCATATTCAAGAATGACTTCTACCAGCGAAGATGAAGATAACACTTATTCTTGTCAAGAAAATCCATGGCAAGTGGTCAAAGGAACGAAAAGAAAGAAATACAGAAGTAGTAAAAATGCTGAAGAAGAAATTTCACTTAACAATAAGTACACAGTACTAAATTCACAAACAGATGGTTCCAATAATAACAATAATGATGGTGAAAACACTGAAATAAGTAAACCTCCTACCATATTTGTATATGGAGTAGTCAATTTACCAGAGATGAAAAAAAAACTAAGCGATATAATTGAAGCCGAGGAATACACAACAAGAAGCATGGCAAATGACACTATAAAAATTTGCTGTCAAAATCCGGATACATATAGAAAACTGGCTAGTTACATGAGAGAAAATAATATAATCCATCATATGTACCAACCCAAATCCTATCGTGTCGTAATTAAATATTTGCACCATTCAATAGACTTGAAAGATATAAAGGATGAATTAATTAAAAAAGGCCACAATGTAAGAAATATAGTCAATGTTAAACATCGAATAACCAAGGAACCTCTTAACATGTTTTACGTTGATTTGAAACCTTCTAACAATAAAAAAGTTTCCGAAATAGTGTCATACAAATAGAACCACCAAAAAAAGACAACAAATTAGCTCAATGTACAAGATGTCAATTGTATGGCCATACGAAAACCTACTGTAATAGGCCATACCTATGCGTTAAATGTGGTGGCCAACACAACACAGCAAATTGTAGAAAAAGTAAAAATACGCCAGCTACATGTGGCCTTTGTGGAGGTGGCTATCCAGCTAATTATAGAAGCTGCGAATTCTACCAAAAAAACTATAAAGTAAATATAAATAATAAGAGGATTACTATGACACAAAACAATACAAAATGAACTGATCAAGGCCAACAACCTCAGCCCAGACATACTAATAGGAGCTACGCGCAGACAACTGCAGGAGTAGAAATACATAATAGAGCTAATGGTGAAGAATCTTCAATGACATTAAATAAATTCTTAGATGAGTTTAAAGCTATGTTTAACCAGTTAATACAGCAGAATAGTATGGTTCTCAACATGTTGACAATGCTTATCAACAAATTAAATAATGGCTAAGTTTCCCAGAGTTGCATTGTGGAATGCTAACGGCCTTCTTGAACATAGGGATGAGGTCCAGTTATTTCTTAGACAAAACTCAATTGACATTCTTCTAATCAGTGAAACCCATTTTACTAATAAATCTTTCTTTAGGATTCCATTCTATAAAATTTACTACACAAATCATCCGGTTGGTACCGCGCATGCGGGCACAGCTATTTTAATTAAACAAACAATCAAACAGAGTGAGCTACCAAAATATGAGGAGAAATTTCTACAAGCCACATCAATTCGAGTAAATACAATGCCATACGAGATAATGATTACTGCAGTTTACTGTCCCCCGAAGCATAACCTAAAAAAAGATCAGTTTGAATCATTTTTCAACACACTTGGTTCAAGATTTATAGCAGGTGGAGACTACAATAGTAAACATCAGATGTGGGGATCTCGAATAACTACCACAAAAGGAAGAGAACTATCTAAAGTAATACAGGAAAAAATATACTCCTTTTTGTCCACAGGAACACCAACATACTGGCCAACCGATATAAATAAACTGCCCGACCTGCTAGACTTCTTCGTTACTAATGGCACCTCCCCAGCATACACAGATATTATTCCAAGCTATGATCTATCTTCGGATCATTCGCCAGTAATTCTGACTATCAGTTCGTGCCCCATACACATTCAAACTACACCTAGACTACACAACTTCAAAACCAATTGGACCCACTATAAACATAAACTAAATGAAGAAATACACTTAAACATAAGCCTCAAAAACCCAAATGAACTCGAGAAAGCCACAAACGATTTCATAAATCTACTGCAAGAGACAGCGCAACAAACAACTCCTGAAATAGTAGTTAAAAAAGACGTTATGAATATACCTCTTGAAATTAAGACACTAGTAGCTAAAAAAAGAAGAGCGAGAGCAAAATGGCAAAGGAGTCATAATCCTGCAGATAAAAGGAACTTCAATAAACTCAGCAACAAATTGAAAACTAAATTAAAAGGAATGAAAGAAGAGTCCTTTAAAACCTATATGTCTAATAAGAATATTGTAACTCAGTATTTCTAGACGTTAGACAGGCCTTCGATAGGGTTTGGCATGTTGGATAATTATAGAAGATTAAAAAACATTCACCAATATTCTTCAAACTATTGGAATCTTATCTAAACAATCGCCAATTCAGAGTACGAATAAAAGGAGACGTATCTGTTATGCTGCCCATCAACTCGGGTGTACCACAAGGCAGTGTCCTTGGTCCACTATTATATATCTTGTTTACTTCAGATCTCTGATTATCACTAAACATCACAATAGGAACATTTGCTGATGACACTGTCATTCTAACTACCAATAGTAATGTGCTGGAAGCCCACTATATCCTCCAAGAATATCTTAAAAAATTAGAGAAGTGGTTAAAAGATTGGAGTATCGAAATAATGAGACAAAATCTACACATATAACCTTTACTCTAAGAAAAGACGTATGTCCTCCAATACAGTTAAATAACACACAAATCCCACAATCGACATCAGTGAAATACCTGGGCTTACATCTAGATGCCAAATTGAACTGGAAGGAACGAAAACAAATAGACCTAAGAAGTAGAAATATTTACTGGCTAATTGGACGGAAGTCTTCTCTTTCCATCGAAAATAAAATCCTATTATATAAGGCAATAATTAAACTTATATGGACCTATGGCATCGAAATATGGGGATGCGCCAGTAAATCCAACATAGCAATTGTACCAAGAAGCCAGTCTAAAATACTAAGAAATATTGTTAATGCCCCATGGTATATAACAAATAAAATGATCCACAATGATCTGAAGATCTTAACAGTAAAAGAAGTCATTCATGAAAGAAGTGCTAGCCACCACAGGAAACTAGAAGCCCATACAAATCCTTTACTACAACTGCTACTTGAAAATGATGTAATAAGAAGATTAAAACGACGATGGCCAACTGACCTGCGAAATTAACAGGAAGCAGAATGTCCCTTCGCTGGAGAGGACCTCAGCTTCTTCCCATAGCTAGGTCATATGCCAGCACATTAGCTTATAGAATACCATGTATTTTGATTGCTGATTTTATTGAATAAAAAAAAATTAATTACAAAAATGTACAATAGTGTACAAGTCAAACAGACACAGTAATATAAATGCTAGTTACAGTTAAAACACGCTTATTACATTTAAAACAGTTAAAGTCAAACCAACAAAACTAACAATTTTAAAGAGCAATGTCTCACAATTCAAAAACTCTTCGATGGAGTAGAAACAGTGCCTCAATAGCGAGTGCTTAACTCTAACCCTGAAACGGTTATGACTCAAACCGGTAATATCTGCTGGTATTTTATTGTATAAATGCAAGTTGAGTGAATTTCTAGCTGATAGATCCAGTCGATAAAATTGAGACCTCAGTTGTGCACCTCTTCGAGTTGGGTAATTATGAAAGTCAGCGTTTGTAAGGTACTTAGTATTATTTTTGTGTACTTCTAAGACATTGTAAAATATGAAGATACATGGCAGTGGTAGAATCTTAAGCACTTGAAATAAAGGACGACAATGTTCTCTGTGAGAAACATTGGCTATGATCCTGACTGCTTTTTTGCATTCAAAAGGCTATAATTGCATGTGGAGACTGACCCCATAAAAGTATGTCATATGTTAGGTGGCTGTTAAAAAGAGAAAAGTATGTCTGTAATACCATACTTTGACTAAGACACCTTTTCAGCTGTCTTAGTACGAACAGTTGTGTAAAAAGTTTTCTGCACAAACCAGCAATATGTGCTTCCCAATTTAACATGCCATCAATTTTAAACCCCAATAAATCTACAGCTTGCTTTGTTGTTATTTGTCGATTTGATGATATTATAATTTTCTGTGTTTTATCCCTATTTAGTTTGATAATTTGAAGTAAGCCAAATTTCAGCGATATTATCTGTTCTCGAGCATAGGTCCATTAAGTCGTTAACATTTGAGTCTGCTTCTACCGTTGATACATCATCTGCATAGCAAAATGATAAGCTTGGAAATAAGAAATTGAAAATATCGTTAATATATATCACAAAAAGAGTTGGTCCTAGTATGAAGCCTTGTGGTACACAGTGCGAAATGGATCTACATGAGCTAGAACTTCCAGATGTATAAATAACTTGCTTTCTCCCACATAAGTAGGTCTTCATTAGCTCTAAAGCTGTGCCACATATACCATAATATTCCAGTTTGCCCAATAGGAGGTCATGGTTCACACAGTCAAAAGCCTTACTCAGATCACATAAAGTAAGAGCAGACACTAGGTCCTTTTCTATATTATCTATTATTGACTCAACTATAGCCATCACAGTTTGGGTAGTTGATTTGTTAGACCTAAATCCGAATTGATTTTTATTAAGTATTGAATTAGCATTTAAAAAATAAATTAAGTGTTCTTTAATTAGCATCTCAAAAGTTTTACCAAAGATAGGAATAATAGATATGGGTCTATAGTTATCAGGAATATTTGGATCGCCCTTTTTAAATATGGGAAGAACTTTACTTGTTTTAAAGATGTCTGGAAATAGTCCTTCACAGAGGCAACAATTGAAAATAAGAGTCAATGAACCAGAAACAAGGTGTATGGTTTCTTTAATCATTCTGCTGTTTAAGTTGTACGAGTATATGTCCAAAGAAGCAGAGTTTTTTAATTTAGTTATTGCTTGTTTAACTTCAAGCTCAGTAACTGGACTGAGAAAGATAGAAGTGCTCGGTTTGGGAAGTGTATAGAGGTAGGTTAGAGCATTAATGTTGCAGGAGGGTAGAGATTTTACCATTTCTTTTGCTACATTTGTGAAAAAGATGTTATATTCATCAGGGGAAATGCTGCTTGAGGCTGAAAGTTTTTATTTAAATTGCGCTCATAGTTAATTAACTTTGAAGCATCCTTGGATTTGTTACCTGATTCATTAATGAAATTATCGTATGAAATTCTTTTGGCATTTTGTGCGGCGCTCGTATTACTTTTTATAAACTTTGGATGCATTGTGGTATTCAGGCCTTCCAATTGCAGCGCTAATACTATTTAACACCTGAAGGTTTCCTCTCGTTTGTTTTAATTTATCATTAAAAAATGTCACCGGTCTTTTGTCCCTGTTATTGATTCATTTTAATGGGAAAATTTGATTTATAAGAGAACTGTAGGTCATGTTAATAAATTCTGCTATTTTATTTATGTTGTTTTTGTCGTAAGCAATTTTCCAGTCATCTGATTCTAAGGCTACTTGTAGAGAGTTTAACCCTTTTTTTGTAATACATCTATTCATAGTGTTATTGATACATTCACCAGGATAGGTAGATATTGTAATAAACTATCAGCAATACAGGGATCAAGAATTCCCGTTTCACAAACAGAATTATCCAGATCAGTAAAAATACTATCAATGCAACTAGAAGACCTCGCAGTGCTCCTCGTTGGTAGATCAATTTTAGGTTTAAGATTAAAAGATTCACACAAACTAAGCCAGTATTCGGAATTAGTGTTTTTATCTTTAATGTTAATATTGAAATCTCCAGCTAAAATTATATGTTTGTACCTACCTGTTATTGAAGATAAAAGTTCTTCAACTTTGTCAAAAAATAACTCAAATTCCCTAGACAATGAAGATCTAAAGGGATGTTGATGCATTTTTAGTTACATTGGAATGAAATTTCAAATTGTGTGTTTTGCTCAAAGAAATATTAGATCCTCTAGCCGAAGGTAATAATTGGATACACAAAGAATTAAAATATGTTTCTTAAACTACAGTGTTCGTTCAAGTATTACTTTAATAGTGAACTGTTATTTTTCATTGAAAACCAAGAATACTTTACAAGTGTGGATGATCTAGTTGAATTAACTGGTAATATGCTGTGAAATGGACAGTCTACAAATTATTAAAGGAAAAAAACTGACACTCTTCAACCACCTAAAACTTCTGCAGGTCGCCCAATAATTGAACTGGTTGAGTCACAGAAAATGAGACTAAGTCATAAAGTTTACGCTTTTTATTTAAAAAACGAAATCCCTACTCTGGACAAAATTCTGCTATTGGTTCAAGAAAACAAGGATTATCCACAATTTGGCACGGCATTGCGGAAATCCTTGAAAGAGGTGGGAGTTAGATATGCAAAACGCAAAACATACCAGAAAATCCATCTTAGTAGACAAAAAAAACTGGAATACCACAAGGCAGTGTCCTAGGCCCTTTCTTATACTTGTTATATACGGCAGATGTACCAACTACCAATGAAACGCTTATAGCAACATTTGCTGATGATACGGCAATTATGTCATCTAATACTGATCCTAACACAGCTTCCAACCAACTTCAAAATCATCTAACTCTCCTGCAATCATGGTTAAAAAAATGGAAAATTGAAGTCAACACTAATAAATGTAACCAAATCACTTTCACCACAAAACAGTGTGCCTGTCCACAAGTTACCATTAATGATGATCCAATACCAATATGCAACGAAGTCTCAAATATCTTGGTCTTCATTTAGACCAAAAACTGACATGCAAAACTCACATAAAAGCTAAAAGAAAACAACTCGATATAAAAATTGAAAATATGTATTGGCTAATTAACAAAAAATCTCAACTATCTACAGAAAGCAAAATCTTAATCTATAAAACCATACTAACACCTATATGGACATACGGCATTGAATTGTGGGGTTGCAGCAAACCATCTAACACCATGATCCTGCAGTCCTTCCAATCTAAAACCCTCCGTCTATTAATAAATGCTCCTTGGTATGTTTCAAATGACACTATACACAGAGATCTAAGAATACCATATATCAAAGACATCATCACAACTCGCTCAAATAAATACAGAAAGCGATGCACAGATCATAACAATCAACTTATTAGTAACTTGTTCAACCTACCACCAGAAGAAAGAAGACTAAAAAGACTTTGGCCCGAAGAGCTGTAAAAATCTAGAGAACCGTTAATGGATGGTACCTGCTTCAAGCCACCAACCCACATTATTCTATTTACTTATGACTCTATATTGTAGTAGATTGTAAATATGCAGTTAAAAAAAAGTAGACAAAACGGAGATAGTTTGCTGGAGAAGACAATATTTGCTAGACATTCGGCACTCAATTCGGCAAGCCAGAAGAGAAATCAGAAAAATATTTTATTTATCTAAATCTGCCAACAGGTGAAGGGCAAATACTAATCATCTTGTACATTGATAGCTCAGAATGTTAGATCTTATTCCTTCCTAAAGGTTCCATTATTGTAACAGATAACGAAAGTTACCATTCAAAGTTAAAAGAACCATTGCCAACAAGTAGTTGGCGTAAATGAGAACTTTATTATTGGCTTAATTCAAAAAATATATCATTTCCTAATAACACACTAAAACCGAAACTATATTCAATTGCAAAGATAGATTTAAAGTGTATGTTGTGGAGGAAATGGCAACTTTACGTAGCTTAAACTGTACCACTGAATTAATATGGACGCAAAGAAAAGGAGCAGTTGCATGAGAAAATACATCGTTTAAACTAAATGTTGTAAAACTATTGTTTGAACATGCCGTATGTGACGGGAAAAGCAACAATTGGAAGAAATGCATCAAGCATGTCATCAAAACAGAATTGTCTATGTGGAAGATTGACAATATTTGTGATGAACTAATTGAACCAATTATTATTAATGTCAATAATTGTTCTTCCTCCGACAATATTATGTAAGCAACTATTTTTATATTTTTTTGTTACTCATTGTCAATACTACTTGCCTTATAACAGAATCATTTTTAAACTTTAATTAGTTTTAAGCATTCTTTGTACTATTATATTAAATTAATCAGTCATTCATACAAATTGCTTTTTAAAATACATGCTTCGTTTACATTTCAGTTTATCTGTGTCTCAATATAAGTTTAACTTTTTATACTCAATATTGAAATACAATTCCGTCGCTTGCATCTCATCCCACATCACTGGCCACCATAATAACTTTATTTCTAATCTCTTGATAATAGAAAAGATCCTAAACTCATCCTGATATGGGCCACCTGCCCGACAGAGAGATAGGAAAGAATTAATGTTCAAGATAATATTTAAATATTACTTATGGTTTCATCTTGTATTGGTTTTGAAGGGTCAGAAAGATTTATTACTTCCTTGCATTTATGAATAAACTATATAGTACAAGAACCAGATAGGACATGACCTTCACATATCTGTGAACCAAATGAAACATGTTTCTTATAATGTTTCAATAATAGAAAATACGCCTAAAATGGCTTGCATATCGAAATCCTGACCAGGCTATTTTTAAATTAATTAATTAAAATTAATCTTTTCTATTTTTCACCGATCTATTAACCAGCCGAATTTTGTTCTAATTGATAGTAAATAATATAGAAAATATGCCTAGGTAGCATTACCTACTTATTTCTGCCCACACTACCTGGCAAGTGGGTATATATGTAACTAAACTGTTGATCGCTTAAATTATATAGCAAAATATAGGTAATTTCATAATAAACGTGATGGTATAGCATTGCCTACAATAAACCTCTCATTAATTATCATTGCCACGCTTTTAAATTTGAAAATGGGAGCAAGCAATGGTGTGCGAGAAAGAAAGTAGAGCAGCAGAAGTCAGCGCAATAGAAGAGGACATAATATAATAGCTGTACACGCAATATCCCTCAAATGTAAGCCACTGGGTATGCTCTATCGCACATTTATATTATCAACCAGAATTATTTTGGAGCGATAGACAATAAACTAATATAATTATAGATATAATTAGCCTAATTATAGATATAAGTAATATAATTAATAGTAATAAATTAAATTAAGTTTATATTCAATAGCTCCATAATAATTCTGGATAATAATTAAAGTATGGGATAGGGCATTTGAGGGATATTTATTTATTTATTAACGAGGAGTTCCAATTTAAAATGTTACAAAATGTGAAAATTAAACTTATGTCTAATGCTAAATCCTAATTCTAAATATACAGAAAAAAACAGTGAACAATGAAATTGATAGATATACTAACAAAATAAGTAAAAATAGCCAAACCTGACGTATATGTGTTATTTATTTAACGCAACTTTGACAGTTCTATGGGAAGACCAGAACACATCAATATTGCTAAACTGATTAGCCAGTCTCAGTATTTTGGTAATAGGTGAAAAAAAGCCATAATTGGTTGAATGAAAGGACAAACAAAACTCTCTACTCTTTACTTACTCTAGTCTGCCTACTTACATTCAATTTGATGAGAGGTAGTAAAGTCTCTTGGCAATCTATTTTATTACAAAGTAGCTCATTGAGAAAGCAAAGATCAGAAATAATTCTTCTCTTCTCCAATGTCGGTAGGTTGATTAGATTGTGAACCCGGTCATAAGAATATTCTCCTCCAAACCAAATTTGAAGGCACATATTCTCTCTCAAAAATGGATTCTGCACTGACTCGATTATTCAAATATGTACACCATAATATAGACTCCAAATCAGTGAACCATACTTCAAATGTGATCTAACCAAAGAACAGTAGAACAATCTAAGAGTATTACTATTAAAGTATTTACATGATCTATTTACGAATCCCAACATTTTAAACTACTTTGCAACTATGAGATCTATATGATTTTTTAAAATTTAGTTCACATCAAAAAAGACTCCAAGATCCTTCCAATAACATCATTAGTCAAATAATAATTATTAAGTGTTCATTTGGTGATTCTATGGCTTTAAAAATTTTAACATTTTCTGTAAATACTAAAAATTTACTGTTGTCAATGTTAATAAATAAAGTTCATAAATAAATTGAAAAACAGGGGCCCACAGTGTTACCCTTGAGGAAGGAACACTAGAGGTAATTTCAATCAAATCAGATATTACATTTCCTATCTTAACACTCCGAGTTCTTTGTGAGAGAAAATCCATTACCCATTCCAATAAACAGCCCCCAAAATTCATAGCATACAGATTAGTTGCAAGAATTTTTAGGTTGATCCTATCAAAAGCTTTAGAAAATTCTGTATATATTGAATCAACCTGTAATCTTTTTTGCAATGAGGAAATAATCTCATTCTGATAAACGATTAAATTGGTGGTAGTGGATATTGCGCACACCTCTGTATTATGTCCTTTTCTATTGCACAGACTTCGGTCATTCTACTTTCTCTATCGCACACCATTGCTTGCTCCGATTTTCAAATTTCAAAACTTGGCCATGATAATTAATGTCAGGTTTATTGTAGGCAATGCTATACTATCTCGTTTATTATTAAATTACCTATATTTTGGTATATAATTCAAGCGGTTAACAGATCGGTATAGTTACCTATATTAACTTAGCTGTTTATACCCGCTTGCCAGGTAGTGTGGTAAAGAAAAAAGTTGGCTAGGCTACTTAGGCATATTTTATATATTGACTATCGGTTATAACAAAATTCGGCTGGTTAACAGATCGATGAAAAATATAAATTAATTTTAATTAATTTAAAAATAGCCTGTTCACGATTTTGATATGAAAGCCATCTTAGGCGTATTTATCTATTATTGAAACATTATAAAAAACATGTTTCATCCGGTTAACATATCGGTGAAGATCGTGCCCTATCCGACTCTTAGACTAATAGTATGTAATGAATTGAGAACTGACTGCATTATAAAAATGTTATATTGTTTATTACCAATCAACAAAAAATTCAAGCTTTCCCTGGTGGGGCGATTCTGGAAAAGGAACATCAACTTCTATTTTAACAGCTACGAGAATATCTGTATCAGCCAATCTAAGTCTAGCAGAACCAAAAGCATGAGCTACTATGTCAGTTTCTAATTCCATAGTTCTATAATCCTCACGTTCCCGACCATCCACTCGAAAATTTTCCTACAAAGTTAAAAATTGTAACTTAATTGTTTAATAAGATATTCAAATCATTTTACATCAACTCCGTGTAGGATAAATGTTTTTTCTGCTTCACATAGAGACATCTTAAAACCAGTACTTTCAAATATAACCATAAAATACTATAACCTAAAATAAAAACCAAACAAAAACCAAACCACAGCCTAATCACATATAAATAAGAGCCTAATGAACATGCTGTGACCAATCAGTGAAAAGAGAAGAATTATGCCTATGTTGAACTACAGTGAAATCACAGATCATATATACTACAATTTTGTTAGTAGTTGGTAGGTACTACGATAAGAGACCATCAGCATCAGATATTAACTTTGTTCGCGGGTCTGATACCGATGCAGTTTAGGGACTGGCCGCATGCGCACATTCAACATCGTCGTGTGCACATTTAGAACTGAGCGAACCGCGCACGAAGATTTTGAATGCGCGCATGCGACCTGTCCCTTCACTGGTTCGGAATCAAGCCCGCGAACAAAGCTATATAAACCACGTTTTATGATTGACAGCCCGGGAACGTGGATAGGCTGACAATTGACTATGGTAGCATTGCCAAGTCTACGAATGTTTCGTTAGCTCTATCGAGTTATAATTTCATTTTTCTGACGACACTAGTTTTATAATTAGTAAAAATAAACATCTCGACCAAATTCAACCAATGCAGTAGCTTATGGGCTGATATCTCTGATATCTAATATATAAAAGAGACATTAATTAAGTATATCCCAGTTGGTAATTAATATGAATATGAAATTAAGGACAATATTTTTTCAACTATACTGTATTACAATTACATTTATTATTTTTAGCGTATCTGAATGTAGGTAAGAGATAAAATTAATAAGTTGCCACCACTTTTTTAGTAGTTGCTTTGGGAAACATACTTATAGCTTCTATAGTTATTGTTATGTATATAAATATATTTCACCATTTTTATTATTTGCTTTTATAATATATTTTGAACCAATCTAGAATCTACCGATTTCCAAATTTTTAGGACGGCAACATTGCACTGTTAGTTGAACAAGTTTGGCTCGTTCAGCCGGTGGTTTGTTTAAAATAAAACGTTTGGTGATTTATAGGAAGTAGTGATTGATCTATTTTTTTAAATATGAGCAAAACAGATCTTCCATATTTGGCAGAATATGCCAAAACCGGGCGTTCTGGTTGCAAAGGCTGTAAAACATCAATTGCTCAAGGCTCATTGCGTATTGCAGCTATGGTGCAGGTAAAAACGCATGTATAAATAAATAAGATAATAAAATATACATAATACCAGTGGATGTTGTTTGCTGAAATCTTCAATATTAACATAGTCTAATATAATAAATGAAACACATGATAAAAAATAATGTAGGTATAGACAAAAGTAAAAGAAACCATAAGAGGTGCAATAATATATAAATCAATGGGAGAGTAGAATACCTTAAACAGTCATATACATAGATAAAAGACAAGTTCCCCAATTTAAGTATGACTAATTCTAGCTATTCACTTATGCAACATATTGGAAAAATCATATTCTGTGGACCTGATCATATTTAATACAATTATTCATTCCTCATCTTCCATCCAAGTTATTAATACATATAATTAACTAGAACTTTACATCAAAATGGATAATATCTCAATTGTTATGTTATTTACTACTATGAAAAAAATTATCTAAATTTATTGTATCACCTTCAAAGTAGGCGACTTCTGAAATAATATACTTATAATACATTCATGAAAACATTTAAACGCACAATTGGGAATCGACTCCAATTCTTACAGCAAACTCCCTTTTTTGTCTTCTATTGACTGATAAGATTAATAGTGGGGTTACTATGCACTGCAACCTTAAGGTTCAGTGTGCCCTTTCTATTGACTGAAAATTAGTTGTAATTTGAGTTTTGGAAAGGGAAAAAAGTAGGCCGGAGTCACATTGAGTGAATAAGGTGGTAGCTACATATTGTTTTTTGTGTTTTGTTCAGAAATTCATTCACAGTTATAGATTTAAGAGGGGTTGTGCTCTCGTGATGCTCAAACAAACAGAAATGGTAGTTAATTCGCAGAAAACTCCACTGCTATCTCCGCAGATTCAATACTTACTTTACTTTACATTTGAACCGGTTTTGAATGCACTCATATGCACGTGTTATTGATAAAGGCATTCATTGGGAGCCTTAGCACACATGAAATTCATTTGCAGTACAAAATTTCTGGCAGATTCCTTGCTCCATACACTTCCCAACAAGTCATTCATAAAATTATATTTGTTTACATGCCAACATTCTATCTCTTAAAAGAGGGAGATGGAAATAGGCTGTTGGCATAACATGGCCATTTCACTATCAGCTGATGTGTGACTTTATTTTGAGAAATGTAAGTTTGGGTTGTAAATAATCAATTTTTTACACACAATGTACTGCCAAACCGTAATAATTATTCCAATAAAATGTTATTTTTTAACAATAAGTTTAAATTTAAACAGAAAAAAACACCCTTAAAAAATATCCACCTAAACAAAACAACTCGAAGAATGATCAATGAACTATAGATGTATAGAACTACGACACATTTATGGGTTTGGTTATCTTTGTGCTGTTGTCAAATGTGAAATTTTAATTTGAATGAAGTAAACATTTCAGGTACTAATACTAAACCAAGGGACTTTTCTTTTCTTGTAATTATTTTGCATTAGATCTGTAGTAAATTCATAAAAATAATTTGTCATAAGATATTTCATTATTTTGCGAGGGGTCACCACCACCATAAAATGTGTACACCAAATTGACACATTTGCTGACATTCCCCAGAGATTCGCCACATTTGCTAGATATTCGTCACATTTGCCAGGCATTCCCCACATTTGATGAATATAGTAAGGGAACACTCGTTGCAACTTACAAATTTTCGTTTTGTTGGTCCTCCAAACAGTACAAGATCAGTCAATTGTGCATGTAACCCTTTACTGTTCAAATTATGTCTTTCGGTTTTATTAATAATTTGCACTAGATATTCTTGTGTTGACTTTTACACTTATTCTGGGATAACCTAATTTTCAATTTCCATAAAATTACTTCACAACAAAAAGTAATGTTTATATTTTTAAATCATGAAAGAAAAGAAAAGTATTAAAAAATTGTTTTCAAATGATTAATGTATGACAAATATGAAGAACACAAGAAGGTCCTTTTGTTCTAAAATATTTTTTTGAAAAGGTGTTGGCATGAAGTTTGAGATCTTTTGAGATGTCCCTAATTTGCGTTCAGAGTTTCAAAGAAATTATAGTTCAGTAGCGAGTTCAATAGTTTCTGAGATTAAGTGTCTAATAAAATTTCCATCAGACAGACAGAAAGTATCTGAATCTAAATCTGAAACAATAGCTTGTAATTTTATTTTGCAAAATTTTATAAAATGCTTCATTCTGCGTGTTAATTATTTACATTTGCCAGACATGTAGTATACTTCCAAGATAGTTTTCACATTCCCCAAACATGTTTTACATTTGCCAACCACTCACCACTTGCCACATTCGTCACATTTTCCAGGCATTTGCCAGACATTGTACACCACATTTGCCGGGTGGTTAACCCCTCGTTATTTTGTTAAACACATGATTATAATAAAAACTTCTACTGAAAATATATTACTACTATGGAATTGAAAAATAACATGGTGCATATGGCAACATTAAGAATTAGAATGATATATTTCTTCCAACGGGGGTTAGATTGTGACTACGTGTTATCATTAAGAATTTCGTAAACAATATCTGTTTTGTTTATATATCTATGGTTCCATCTATTGAAAAACACGCAAAACACATCTTAGATGAACTGACAAAATGGAACACTCTAAACAAATGATGTAGGATAGTTGTGCCAACTTATGAAAAAAAATGTCAATCTCTTTAAGCAGTCTTTTTATATGATCAATTACCAATATCTAACTGATTGTATGTACTTAAAAATTATTCCACAGTGTAAAAAGCAATTCGTAGATGCATTTTTTATGAGATATTGTTTCATAATTTTTCACAGTTTTTTTATAAATTATGATAAGTAAGTACTAAGGGTTTGATTCAAATATTGAATACATGCGTTCAATGTACTGTAAATTAGGTTCATACTTAATATGATAATCATGATAAGCATTGTGTTAAAGAAATTCACTTACATTTAATTTGATAATCTAGTACAAAGAACCACTGGTATGATGTAGAATTTCCTAAAAAAATAATTCCTTATCTTGATTGAAACTAGAAAACTAAAACATTTTCACTGTATCATATTTTCCATCCGTTGTAAAGTGTTACTAGAAATAGGAGGAGTGAAATTTTAAGATAACAGTTTACAACATGATTGTAAAATATCTCCAATGTCATTTATATAAAGAATAAACAACTATCCTGTAGAATTCAAATTTGTTGTAAATTTTATCATTTGCTGCAAAATCCTGCAAATTGTATTTATTATTCAAATTATATTTTAATAAACCATTACAAATTTCATGAATCCCCAATCTTTCAATTTTTTCCAAGAACACTGAATGAACCTCAGATTAACAAATAAAATAGATATGTTTGTTTTGATCTTTTCTTGCCCCAAACATTGAGTCACATTGTAAGCTCTCTTGAGGACACTTCCACTGCTTTGCCATATTTACAAAGTCTCTTTAGTTGCAGGAAAAAAGAAATTAGAAGTTTAATTGAACATGTGTTAAAAAGTTATGCAAATAAAGAAAAGTCATACTAATTTAAGCATTTGAGTTGATATTTTTAAAATTAATTAATAATACTTGAATTTTATTTAATAAATGCATATTCTTATATAAATTTTAAACAAGTATTTGTTGTATCCTTAGATACATTTATGGTTATTACTAAAAGTGGCAACATTGCTCAAAATTTCAGTACCTGTTTATTGTGTCAATAGTCATCTATTTGGTAGTTTTGTCCTTATTTAATTACCATATAAAGAGAGGTGCAAATATCGTCAGACTGTGATCGACGATCATTTCAAATACGTCGTAGTATTGTAGTAAATAATGTCAAACGTGGTTTGTTTATATGAGCGCCATTACGACTAGAGAGTAAACATTTAGTTCTTTCGTTTTGATGTGTTTTTCAAAACTTTTAGTGGCAAAATAAACTTTTAAGGTAATTAATTTAATGTTTTTGGATTATCATGGTTCGTCGTTGCCAAGTTTGTCAGAAAAACAGCTGAAATTACCAAGGCCATGTAGCTACAATGCCATCCCCACTTTTTGTAGTTCATTCATTATTTCACTACTGGCTATTAGAATTGTTGGCCGCAAAAATTAACGTGTTTATGAATGAATAGCCCTCTCTATGTTTATTATTACTCTAAGAAATGAACCATTCAATCCATAGCCTTCTTTAGAACAACTACTATTTTTATTCAAATTCTTACACATATTTTAGTATTAGTAAAAGAGGTGATATAGATTTAGTTTTTTGTAAACCAAACTTGTCTGAAGATAATATATTTCATAAGAAGTTGAAGATTCTGCAGGCAATATTTAATTCAAAGAGACTTCCCTTAATTGTTTCTCCCAGTTTCACATATCAAGTATAATTTACAGAGACATCAAGAAAGCAGGAAAAAATTCGTTACTTTCTATAAAAAACACTTGAATTTTCTATTTATGCTATTGGAGTCATATTTGCTCTACGAAGTTCAGTATATATAACTGGGGCTCTAAAATCAGAATCTTAAATTAATGCTTAAATAATTCACAATTTTATTTCAGTCGCCACATTTTGATGGAAAACAACCACTTTGGTTTCATTTTACATGCTTCTTTCAAAAACAAAGGCCAAAAACAACTGATGACATTGAACATTTCGAAGCTCTAAGAGTGGAAGATCAAGACAAAATAAAGGAAAAAGTTGCATTATCTGAAGTGACAATTGTGCCTAATAAAAAAGGTAAAAAAAGAGGTAATGATACATTAAAAAAGGAAGCAATGAAGGATTTCCGCATTGAGTATGCCAAATCTGGAAGAGCTGTATGCAGAGGATGTGAACTGAAAATTCTGAAAGATGAAGTAAGTTTATTTACAGAAAAAAGAGGTTCCCTGTTGTAAGGGAATTTGTATAAGTTCTGTTTTAAAGCTTTTAATCTCATGTTTTTGTGCAGTTGATGTGCTTATGAATTTATGTGAAAAAATTCACATAATTGCTCCTTTCAAATTATGATCTATACTATAATAAAATTTTCTCAACCCGCCCCCTTCCGATGCGATATCTCACCCCTAACGCTTGTGAGTAGTGATGGAGGGTGGGAGGTAGAAAGATAGAGAGAGAGGGAGGATTATTGCACAGATAACCCACAGATAGATGAGACACTGATTGTGGCACCATCTAAAGAGCCCGTGAGTAAACAACTGAGTGATGTTGGAAAGATTTCTGTAATTTTAGGTTTTGGCGGATTGGCGGTATATTCAAATATACTGTATTTTAATTATTTTATTTCAAAATAGCCATTCATAGTCCATCATTTGACATTTCATTCAATTTAACTCTATTAACTAAATAATGATTAGATGTTGAGTTAAATTAAATGAAATATCAAATGATGGACCATAAATGGTTAATTAAATTGGAAAAAATAAAACAATAATCATATAAACAATTTATTTATTTTGGTATAAAAATACACAACAAATAATTTCTTTCACAAAGTACTTTTCTTAACAAACATAATGACAACAAATAAATTATAGTGTAAAAACCACGCAATAATTAAAAAATAATTTGAGTAACATACATTCTAGATTGGAGTATCATTAGATTTTCAAATGATGTTAAATCAAGATAAAAGTAGAAAATTATGTATGATAAGTTTATATTAATTTATTATTACACTTGTATGTATAAACACACAGAGCTGGACAAACTGCAGGAGTATAACTGCTACTTACCTAATCAAAAAAAGTGTTAGCAATAAGTTGTTAATTAATGTTTTTGGCAACTTTCTGTGAAAGAAAACATTTGAGTATAATTACTGTGAATGTTAGAACAAAAGTAATTAAAATATTTTTATAGGAAAAGTTGTTGAATACTGCCCAGCTCTGTAAATACAAGGTGCCAAGTAATTACATATAAGAGTGCCAAACAGCACTTGTGACTGTACAACATTTAAAATAATATATCTAACATTTCATTTCCACTTAAAACACATCTTTATTTCTTTACTGGAAGTATTAAATAGGTTTATAGCACAAGCTTAAACCTAGTATATTGCATATTTGTATATTTCTACATTTAAAAGCATTCCGTTCTTATGAAACCATTGCATAAGGCAGTTTAAGTTGCTCTGCAGCTCCTGGCAGTTTATGATTGTTAAAATGTTTCTGAAGGGCTCTTAAAAATCCCACCGTCTCATGGAGTCCTTTCTCGTTTCTGGTTGAGGTTCTACAAGTAAACACACAAAATAACAACAATAAATAAGTAAACACACAAATATGTTTGAAAATTTATGTCAAGAAAAGAAAACAAAATGCGCTTACTATCGAAATAATAAGTTTACACATGTTTTTGTACTAAACCAAAAAAATATCAAAAAATGTTTGAATGTATACATTTGTTTGGTTTTTTTGATTCCCTTTTTTGAAGCTTTCGATTTTTTAGGAATTCTTGATTTTTAACTATTTTTATTTTTTGTATTTATTGGATATTTTGGATTTTTGGTTACCGCTAGACCAAATACTTAGACGTAATGCCTCAACAAAAGTTAATACTCACTTTCATTTCCCATAAATTGTCACACCATGGGCTATATATGAAAATCGGCAAGGGATCAATACCTTCCATCCCATAGCTGGTAGAGGGAATATAGCTATAACATAAAATAAAACCCAGATTATTATTTTTTCAATGGATACATTTTAAAATGGAATTGTCTGAGTATGGTGTACACACTAGATATAAATTGAGTGAATGAAAAGACGAGTACTGAGTATGTCATTTGATTAAAATTCCAGCTAAGCGCTTTCAGCCATTAGGTCATTCTCAAAGCTGTCGACAAGAGAAAAACATACAACAGGTACAATGTACACACAATGAAATAAAATATTTGATGTTACATCATTATTTAAGTAAAATTTGTTAAAATTACCCTATAAAGAGGGTGTGCACGCATATCATTTAGTTGGTAATCAAATTAGACGTTTCGTTATGTGAATTACAATTGTATACACTCTTTATAGAGTAATTTTAACAAATTTTAGTTAAATAATGATGTAACATCAAACATTTTATTTCATTGTATGTAACAGTTACAGGGTTTGATGTTTTTTGACACTTTCTGTATATTTTTTTTGACGAGAGCTTTCACAATGGTCTAATGGATGAAAGCGCTTACCTGGAATTTTAATAAAATTACACACCCAGTACTCGTCTTTTCGTTCACTCAATTTATATTTTAAAATGCTAAGAATTATAGCATGCTATATTGAATACAATAAAACTTACCATCAATTTTTGTTAATTTTCACTCATATGGGAAGACAAATCAAACTGTCTTAATAAGCTCTCTTCGTCTTTCTCAAATCTAAAGAAACACTGTTTTTGAAAGGGATCATATCCTCCATCGTTTCTTTGTCGACAAATTTAATGATTTATTACCACTGCTTTTCAGCCATATTAATTTTATCTTCCTGGGTTGGAGGAACAAAACTGTAAAAAGAAATATTTACTTTATTAATGCAGCAATTTTCAGTTTAGCTAATGTAAAGAACAACCATGATCTCTAAAGTTGTCGATTAAATTAGTACAAATTTTCTGTGTTTTATAAAAATGAAGATAATGGTTGTTAATTGTGAAAGAAAAAATGCTCAAATTTTTTTAATAAAACTTACCGAGTACACCATTTATTACTCCTTCAGAATACACTTTGACATTGTCTTTTCA
Organism: Galeruca laticollis; assembly: GCA_963921935.1. Lineage (NCBI taxonomy): Eukaryota > Metazoa > Arthropoda > Insecta > Coleoptera > Chrysomelidae > Galeruca > Galeruca laticollis. The sequence continues at coordinate 208,197,670 of OY998177.1, forward strand.
ATTAATAACAATAAAGCAACGAAACAACAGATAAATATTACACTATAGCAATTAAAAAATACACCAAAATACCGTAACCTTATAATAACCTCTACCTCTTCACTTGAACTAAGAAATGATAACAGTATAACATATAACATGTGGGGATGGGGACGAGCAATATGATATCGCGCATACACAGTTATAAAAATCAATAAAATTTTATTACTAACGACGTTACAGTTTTCGTTAATTTTTTGGAATTATCTACCGATTTTAGTTACTCGACGGGCTCTCTAGATGGCACGGTCGGCAGTGTCCCTAGCCTGGATTATTGAGCAGAAGCCAGCAGACAAAAGAAGTAAGGACTTCCAGAAGAGTGAAATAGATTTATTGTTGGGAATTATTTCTCAGTACGAAGACAATCTTGAGTGCAAAGTGACTGATAGAATTACACAGAAGGACAAGGAATCTACTTGGGTGGATGTTGCCAATAAATTTATCAGTGGTTCACCCTGTTCCTTATTTTTGTTGGCCTTCTAGTCAGTTGTCTCTCTAAATAAAAATCCTCTTCTTCAACCACTAAAACTTCCATAAGTTTTTCCATATTTACTTCTTTCAACAGTCTAACAAACTGTTAATTATCTATCACTTTACCAATGTATACAACTACAAACCAATAAGGTTATGTTTACAGTTTAACTCAATTCAAGGTTTAACCCAAGGTTTAAATTTTCATGACTTTAAAACCTTCAATTTTGTTGGGGAAAAGTATTTTTGGTTTAAGCCCTTAACCCTTCAACGGCGAGAATGATTTTTTTTTGATAAAACTTATAAAAAGTCAATATATTTATCAAAAATGGTTTATTATTAAAGAATTTTCAAAAACCAATGTTACATATAAGTAACGCTAGCCGTTTATGGCATACAAAAAATACGAGGGCAACATTACTAGTTTTTGTGAAAAATTATGTTACATTGTAAACATAATCCCACATCACATTTACTGCACATGGTGCGGGTACTAGTAATGCATCCTTCTCCAGCACAACGACGTCTTTTATTATTTGGAATATTGGTTAGCAAGTGGTCCAGTCGATCATATCTTAGATTGTCCGAAACCCTGTTGAGTGTGACACTTGATTTGGCAGTCCTTTGCTTGCCAGTTCCTTTTGGTGCAACAGCGAATTTTGCGAGATATGATTGAGCAATTTCTCTTCGAAATTCTAATTGCGTAAGAGGTGAAAAATGCTTGCATCTTTTGGAAATGCACCACGCATTTGTTATGGCAGCATCCAGAAGCCAAGTGAAAATGGCCCACCACCACTTTTTCTGTCTGATAGAAATTCTATATCTCGATATTTGCTGATCCATCAAGTCTGTGCCACCCATGCAGCGATTGTACTCGGAAATTAGTCGGGGCTGCGGTACATGAACAATTTTCTTTTCAGCCTTAGAGTAACATTTTACAGGAATGGTTGGATTAATACCATGAATTGTAGACGCCACCGTCACCACGTTATTGTCCATCCATTTAACTAAAATTATTCCATCCTCTTTATCAATATTTGAAACCACATCTCCCCGTTTCTTGGTTTTAGCAATCTGACTCTTCTGCAACAATTGACAACTTTTTGGTATCCTATTTTCTCTCATCGTTCCAGTACCGTAGTAACCCTTTTGTTTTAGGTTGAAAAGTAAATTAAAATTAGTGAAAAGATTGTCAAAGTAAAATTTAAAAGGTAGCGTCTTCATGTCTTCAGGAAACTCATCTATCATGTACATGAATGGAGCAGCACACTTTCCAAAATGGTCTTCATAAACAGTGTTTGCCTTTGGATTTTTTCCCTGGTACATATCGAAGTTTACCAAGTAACCGGAGGCAGAATTGAGGCACCACATTTTGTAACCGAATCTTATCGGCTTGCCTCGTATAAATTGTTTGCACAAATGCTTTCCAAAATATTTAATCATGGATTCGTCGTAGTCCAATTCTTGTTCTTGAATCCAATTTTTAATAAATTTAGATTTTAGCAAATCCATTAGCGGCCGTAACTTCCACATTTTGTCCTGAAGGTTAGGCTGCAAGTTATCAGCACAGTGCAAATTTCTTATGATTTGGCGAAATCTGTCCCTTCTCATAGACTCACAGACCATGGAGTTTTTCATGTCCAATTTAGAATCCCAGTAGAAATCTCGCCCTGGCAACTCATTATAGCCTGTAACAATCAAAATTCCGATTGCACATTTCATTTCCTCTTTGGATATATTTGGATTTGGTAGGTTACAGAAAAGAGCATATTTATTGGAGTCTTCGACAAGCAATTCAATTACTTCGTCATCTAAAAATTCCTCAAATATTTCCAAATAACTTTTGTTTTCATATTTGCTATAATCTGGTTTAGAAAATGATCTTGTTCTTTCCACAAAGTCCCCCTGGATCCATGTTATCTTTTCCAGTCCTGGGCGCAAAATAACATCGTTTTGATTAGTACCATTATTTGGATGCTCTAACATTTCTTCCGGTTCGTCTTCATCAACAGCAACTTTGCTTCGAAGCACTAACTCAGCTTTTGGTAATAATTGCCGCCCACTAAGATTATCCAGTAATCCGCCACCATCCTCCTCACCGGAATCTTCGTCCGTCAGTATGTTTGCATCAGGAGGCTCAATATATATTTCATGCACATCAATATCATCATCGTATGCTATTTGAATTGCTTCTTCCAAAGTAAATCCACGTCTAAAAAGAAAACATCGATTTAAAAATTTACAATTCCCATTTTTCACCGCCTTAAAAAATAAGGTTAAGTTTAGCACCTAATTTCTATAATTTTGTTGCACCAACTGGTAAACTCTCTTCACTATTGACTGTCTCGACCCTTACCTCGTGGAATATGCTCATATTAGTGTTTTTAAATGAAACTCAAGGTCTCTAGTTAATTCCACAATATAATACAAGTTATTGAAAATTCGAATTCACTATGTTGTTTCGTCGGCTTTCAACGACAAACTAACCAATATTCACGTCATTCACAATAACAATGATGCGGTGTTGTCACGTTTTGTATTACTTCTTTAGCGTTACGTATATGTAACGCTAGCCGTTTAAGGGTTAACTAAACAGGTTTATTGGTTAAACCTTCTTTGGAGAAAGTGACCCATAAATAATAAACATTTACAACTTTGTAATTAAAATAAGCAGTCATAATTGGCTAATTACTGCTATTAATATAAGTATTGGGATATTTTAGTTTAATATGTTGAAACATATTTGAAGTGTTTTTACCGCATTTTAAAACTTTTAAACTCAATTTGCATTTCATTTTTTGCAAATACATAAATACATTTTCTCAAAATGAATCCAAACTTTTCTTTTAGGCTGTTACATAATTCCAACTTCGTATAAATTATAAAATATTCCTCAAAGAAACAATAAAAATGCCCATTTTTAGAATACTGCACATGTATTTTCTTAGCATTTTATACTTTTGAGATTATATTTATGCATGTCACTTTCAAGTAGACAAATATAAGAATTAATAGATTAATTTTCGATTAATCGAGTTACTGTAAATGCTTTGATTACCTTAGGTTGCTACACACATTATGGAAATTAAGCTACTTTTACATCACTTAGTCGAATTCAACAAGAAATCTGATAATATTCAGGGCTAGTATTATAATGATGATGTTATTATGATCCTTATAATATAAATATCTGTTAAACTTTGGAAAATTTATTGTTAAATATATGAATACATTGCTAACTTTGTTTTAAAATGATTTTAACATTGTTCAAAATTATTTTAAACAAACCATGTGTATTTTCATGCATTGTTTATAAATACAATGAAAATATACAAATGAAACTCAATATTATAGAGTGGTTGTGACCTGTCCTAAAAGATTTTGTTTAGTTTTAACATAAACAGTATAATACAATATCCTTATGTTTTGGTTTTCTATCTTGTAGGTACGTATCGCCAAAAAAGATTTTGAAACTGAGGTAGGTAGAAAATATGGTGGACAAGATATGTGGCATCATGTGACCTGTTTCGCACAAGTTAGAAGTGATCTCGGGTATTTTGAATCTGGTGATAAACTACCGGGTTTTAAAGGACTTTCAAAAGATGATCAGGAAAATGTTAAAAAACAGATAGTGTAAGTACTAGATTAATGCACAGATCTTGTGAAATTCTTGTTATTTTATGATAGAAAAATTACACCTAAAATGTTTTACAGCTAAAATATAAAAGACGATTAATCTAAACAACATAATAATTACGTATTTCTTATACGTCAAGTATTACAATTTGATAATTTATAACAATATAAAGTACATTTCTTTCATATGAAATTCACTCTTTAAATATTGTCCTTCAATCATATACCCTCAAATAAATTACTACATTGAAGAATGAAATTTGATTGCTCACTTAAAGTTCTGTACAAAACATTGGAAGCAACAAGCTATAAAAAAATTAAAACTATCAAATCGTAGGGTTACAGAAAAAACTCACTAAGTACAGAAATGATCATAATCGACATATTTTCACTAAGTACATTATCTTTTTATCAGGGTTTCCTGGAAAAATTCATTATCTACGACAACTGCGTCAAAACAGTTATAAGAATTGTGAAAATGCATTCAACGCATAGTTTCATGTAATCCCGACAGGAAAAAGTCACATAAGTGACTTAGTAAGTTTAACCTCCAACAAAGCTATTGACTTTACAAAATGTAATGCTAACTTTACAGAAGAAGAAAGAATTACAATTTGTAGAACTTATTGGGGTTTTAAAAATTACAGTAGGTAAAAGGATATATTCTAAAGCTTGTTCGAAACGTCGAAAAGTTCTTGAAACGAGTAAAACGGCTCACAGTTTGTCAAAACCCTATTTGTTGATTAATAGTAGTGGCAAGACAGGATATGCTGTCCGTTTTTCCAGAAAACGTTATGTATTTCAAATGGTCCCATTAATACAGCGATCAAAAGAGTTCTGTTTGCTGGTTCTCAAGAGAAGATAAAAGAGGGAAAAAACCACTCGAAAACAAAACTAGGGAAGCAGTCATAAAAATGGTAAAGCAGTACATTCAAAGTTTTCCAGTATTAGAATCCCATTACGTACGTCAACCTTCTGAGAAAATGTTTTTAGATATCGATTTCTAAAACCTATGAATTGTATTTATTTATTTTAGTTTAGCAAATAATATTGAACCAGTGAGTAAAAAAAACTTACCGTCGCATATTTTGTAATAAGTACAATTTCTCATTTCTTAAACCAAAAAAAGATCTTTGTGCTGCATGTATCAGATATGGGCAAGCCTCAACTACTAATAGCAAACCAATGTAATGAAGCCAAAGAGACTGGTAAAATGAGATGTAAGGATGACCTATTTTTTTATTACTTGTACTTTTGACTTATAATGTGTATACATTTTGTATCATTTTTTAAAATCTGCACAGTCTCAGAAATCTCACTTTTCTCTGACACATGTAGAGGACAAATCCAAAACCAACAAGTAGTATACTGCTCTATGCAGTACAAAACATAACTGATTTATAGACAATAGAGCTTAAGTTGTTAGAATCGGGCCACTCACATGCACTCAACCATTGAATCTGCTAAGAAGTATAAATCAGCTTTCTCAATGCAGCATTGGATAGACATTTTTATATCAGCTCGAAGTTCAAGACAACAAAACCATAAGATCAAAGGGTCTTACCAGATTCATCTTCAAATTCAATAATTTTTATTATTTGCATGATCTGGCTTTTCTGAACAGAAAAACATAGTTAAGCTAGTAAACGCTGGACATATACCAGAAGAAGTGGCTATGTGGTACAGAAATTTACCCACTAATAAAACTGTGGGCTGCTTGCCAGAACCAAACTATGATGAGGAAAGCGAAGAAGAGTGATTAAAGGTTTGCTTAATTATGAAAGTAAACGTTTTATTTAGGTTGATTTATTTCTTACCACTGTTATTAATAGTAAAAAATAATGAATATGTTTCAATTCAAAAAGTAATTTTCATTATTTTCCTACATATCTCTTATTTTACAGCTGGTTAAACTCATTAAGTCCTTTTTCGTTAATAACTACTAAGCTGTAAAACACAAAAATAAAAAATTAAATACTTAGATGTAGAGTAAAATATGTTCCATGATTATGTTCAATTAGGCTATGAATTTCTTTTCTAATGGGTTTATGTTTAAAAAAAGTAACAAATTTTTAATTATCTCAATTGTTTAAATATAGCACTTAGTGAGTTCCTCCTGTCACCCGACGAAATATTCTCTGTAAAACTACACCACTGCGTAAAAGAAAGTACTTTCATCAAGTTATAAAACACCTATATCCTCAATATAAAGGAATGTCTTCACTTGAGATGATTATCCTATGATTTATTTTAAGACACAACAAGGTTGTAAAACTTTCTAATTTTTACTGCATGAAATGTCCTTCCAAATTTTTCAAAGATTTATTGTGCTTAGTGTTGGAAAATTCCCATAATTTATTTTTTCTACAACTGCTATGAAAAGTAGCATATTTCTCATAGCTTACTTAATTTCAAAACCATATATTGTTCACACTGTGAGAAATATTATGTCTCACGGCACTTTACCCACAATACATACATTTATATGGAGAATCCAGTAGGGGATCCTCGATGCCCAGCCAATTTCAGAAACTCATACTCGATGCCCAGCCGTTTTCAGTGGGTGGTCCTCGATGCTTAGACTTTCTACAAAACTATTTACTTGTATTCTTTAAATTTCTGCAGTTGTAGAAAAAGTATAGTGTGCAACATGTGGGAAAAGTACTTTTCTCACTCGTGTGTTTGCGGCACTCGCCCTTGGCTCGTGCCACAAACTTCCACATTCGTGAGAAAAGTCGAACTGTTCCCACTTGTTACACAATATACTATTTCGTTAAGAAGTTTCGAGAATTTTGGGTAATTAACAACGAGCGCCATTGAAATTGGCCACATTTGAGGAGGATTTATGGTTACATATGTAAAAAAACTATATAAACTCGAAGGAACTGGGTGATGCATTAGGTTCAATAACAATAAAAATTAGAATATAAGTATTTACTCAACATTATACTAAGTAATAAAACAATTATAATATTTTTACTGTTTCGACCCTTACTCTGTGGAATCTACTCATATTACTTTTTTAAATGAAACTGTTTCTAGATAATCCCACAATATATTGAAAAAATAGTAAAACTTCTAAAAAATTTGATAATTATTTTGATATTGCTATCATCGTCAGAATGACAGACGTTACATTTCATGTGATGCCTACCTGACGTTTAACAATTATTTTTGGCTAGACCAAGAAGTACTTGAAGTGATTGAATTAATATATATAAATACAAGATATGTTATTACAAATTGACGGTCCCTACGAAGACTGTGGTAACTCAATTTTTAAGGAACTGAGAAAAACGGACCTAAAGTTTCTAGTATTTTGTTTTTGCCAATAAAAGGGACAAGAATTTAATTGTTTTTTTTTATTTATTTAATGTCGCCCGAACTACTTAGGTTATAAGCGACAACAGTTATAATTCCTTAATGGAAGTTACTTATGTTCTACGTTAATATACAGTGTATTCTCTACATTAGCATTATAGATAATTATGAGGTATGATCGTTTTAAATTTAAATATCTCATGTTAATCTCCTTAAGAAACTTAATAATGTTGTCCATGTTGCAATTATCACTGAGTATGTCGGATATGTTCTGTGCAAAGTTGAATTTATTTCTGGTGTTGTTGAATTGTTTACATTCCACTAAAATGTGTTTTACTGTTAAGTTAGTTTGGCATGTATCACAATAAGGGATGTTTTCTTTTGTGATAAAATGGAGGTGTGTGTGGCAAGTGTGGCCGATTCGAAGGCGTGAGAGTGTCACTTGCTTACTCGTAGATGGTAGAAAGACTGGTCGTTGTAGCGTCTTTGATTTCTCTTAGCTTCTCGGAGCACTGCGACCACTTGATTTGCCATGCACTGCGAACTATATTTTTAATGCACGATTTTAGATCACTGAGCACTATATTGTTTATTTGAACGCAAACGTTTTTTGTCTCTTTTCCTCTTTTTCTGGCGTACTGGAGTTCGCTGTTAATTTATTTGTGTATTGGGATACATGCGTTGGATCTCGCACAGGGCACTCATTGAGTCCGTTATAATTGTAAATTTGTTTTGGTCGGATTTGTGAATGTGTTTCAGGGCTTCTAGGATTGCGTAGAGCTCTGCGTTGAAAATGCTGCAGTTATTGTGTAGCTTGCAATTGGCGTTGTGGGTTTTGGAGAAGATTGCTGCTCCAACTCCTTTGGCTGTTTTCGAAGCATCAGTGTAAATATGGTGATAGTCGTTGAATTTGTTTATTATGTCACTAAAGTGGTTTTGTATAACGGCTGCTGAGATTTCGTGTTTATTAAATTTCGATAGTTCTGTGATTATTTGCGGTTGGGTTATAGTCCATGGTGGGGGTGAGTTTTTGCTGGGATAGTAAATTGTGGGAAATTTTATGGAGTAAGCGGTTGAGTCGCTCGTAAACGGGCGGATGGCATCGGGGGTGAGTTGAGAAGTACAAGTTGAAACGGTTGCTATGGACATTATGATAGACAGGGGTAGACATCCCAGTTTAAAGAAGTTTGTAGGGCAGGATCGCACATAGTTAAGTCGATGGCTGAGACATCTCCGGATTGAATGTTAAATCTTGTAGGTTCTCCTGTGTTTAGGATATTTATATTGTTATTTTCCAGCAGTTGTTCGATAACTCTTCCTTTCGATGAGCTGTGTTTAGATCCCCAGTATGGGCTATGGCTGTTGAAATCTCCTAATATGATATGAGGAGACGGGATCTGTTGAAGTAGTTCCTCGATAGCGTGGATTGTGAGAATTTCATTGGGTGGAATATAGAGGTTGCATATTGAGATTTGTTTTTCGCTGTTGATGGTGACAGTGACTGCCTCTAGGGATGTATTTAAAGTTATAGGTTTTGTTTCAAAAGTCTCATTGATGTAGATGGCTACTCCGCCACTTGCCTTATCTTAATTGGTTCTGTTTCTGTAAAAATATTTGAAATGTTTTAATTCGGCATGATACGAACCTCTAAAGTTGGTTTCTTGGAGACTGATTATTGATGGAGTGTTTTGAGAGATCAGAATTTTTAACTGTCTTCTTAAGTGATAATTGTAAAGAACAGCAGATATAGTTTTCCTGGTTTTCTATATAATTGCACAGTTATACTGATCTTAATTGGAAAAATGATATCCAGGATATCACCATAGGGCTAATACTATCTAAGCTTCAATATTTGTAATATCGCATCTTCTTTTTTCTATTAACATATATTAAGTCAATCACAAGTTAGGTCACTTCTTGGTCTAGCCAAAAATAACTACTAAATATCAGGTAGGCATCAAATGAAATGTAACTTCTGTCATTCTGACGATGATATTGATTTATCGAAACAATTGTCAATTTTTTAGAATTTTCAACAATTTTCATTATATTGTGGAATTAGCTAGAAACAGTTAGTTTCATTTAAAACACTAATATGAGTAGAATTCCACGAAGTAAGGGTCGAGACAGTTAATTTTATTCCAACATGTTGTACCAAAATACATACTTGGTTTCTTTTCTATAATTACTTTATTATCTTGCCCGTCCTTTTATACTCTCTTCTTAAATTTCTTTATTCTTTTTCTTCCCCTTTTTTCCATGCGAATACATATACGTTTTCTTCCAAAATGTTGTTTTATAATGGTGTTATTATTTACATCATCATTAGCAATATTGACATGTTCATCGTGATTAACTTCATGTTTATGAAAATTAGATGCTGCATTTTCACTTTCACTGGATTCTTCAGAGGGAACATAATCGGCGTCAATATCAGAATTGTCACAATACAAATTACCTAGTTCATAACGTTCATTATTTGGCACTTGAATAGAAGTAATTTCAGAGATTTCTCTTTCACCTATAAAATACACCAATTTTTGGTTTCACAACGATAGTAAAAACTTACTCTCAGTAGAATTTGATGTATTAACATTTCTATTTGCTAGCTGCAATATTAATAGTGTCTTTTTATTAGACATTCTGGCACCACTAATAATTATTTTATTATAAAGTTAACACTATCTCATACAGGATCTCCTAACTTATATTATTCACTGTTGAATAGTGTAGCAACTTGTGTTGAGACTGTTACATATTTTCATCGTAGTAGTCTAGTTACTGCAATATTCGCCGGAAAAATACCCCCTCTACAGTTACTACACTTTACACGCATATGTGACTTGGGTTACCTAGATTGAAAGAGGAGTTATAACGGTTTTCGTTGGCCAAATCGATTAATTTTATTTCCACTAGTCGATATATCTCAAAACTCATAAAAATATAGTTACTACAGTCTTTGTTGAGACCGTCGAAATATTAAAGCTTACATAGTATTAACCCTATGGGGATATCCTGGATATCAGTTTTCCCAATTAAGATCAGTATAACTGTGCAATGATATAGACAACCAGGAAAACTATATCTGCTGATCTTTACAATTATTACTTAAGAAGACAGTTTAAAAGTGGGCAACTCCCTAGATTTATCTGTTCATTGACGACATCACATTGTGGGTCTCTTTAAGTGTCTTCTAATTTCTAATTCTTCAAGGAAATCCAGTTATTGTTTCTTATAACAAATATGTAGTACTTCGAGTATAGTATTAGGTGTCAATAAATGTTTGGTGTCAAATAGAAGTTTTGAGTAGTGGGATTCCTCTGGTTGTTTTAATCTGTTTGCTCATACGTGTTCACTGTATCTAATTTCAATATTTCTGTTTGACCCAAATAGACAACATTACATTCTGGACATTTAAGTTTATATATACCAGACTTCTTTAATGAGGATTAGGGCGTTTCAAAAAAAAATATTTTTCCTCGGAACCACGCAGTTTCGTTTCAATGCCAAAATAGGCATCTGAAAATATGAGCTCTTATTGTTAATATTTAGGTTGTCCGCATCGCACTTTTCGATTTCCCATAAGAATAACACAGGAAAAAAGTTTTTTTTCTTCTGATTTTTATAACTAATAAACGATATATCGTATTGCAATACCCATGAATTATTTTTGTAGAGAATTTAACGCTCTACAAAAAAGGTCTGAAGTCAATTTTCGATAAATCAACTCAGTCAAAAGTTATTCAAGATCAAAGTTTAACTTACCCTCAATTCAGCTGTTTTATTGACTGATTTGGCAAAATATTATGTTTTTAGAAAAAATGAAACCAAAACATTTTACAAAATAAACGGTTTTACGGATTAAAACTAACTTTTCCGCATCTGTGCGCCTGAACAATGTTCTATCATAAAATTGTTACTTGTATACACTTCGAGGGATGTATCGTGCTAACAAACCGAAATTTCTCCCAAAATAACCAAAATTTTTGTATATCTGGATTTAGAGGACCCGCTGTACTCGCTCTAGTCAACTAAAAATCAATAAGGTACATCTGTGAGACACCTTTAACAATATTCAATCCTAAAATTGATCAATCGTATACTCTCTGGAGGCTGTATCGTGCTAACAAACTGAAAATTCTCCAAAAATGACGAAAATTTGGTACTGTAAGTACCATAGTACCCGTTGTACTGGCTTTACTGAGTTGAATATCAATAGGGTTCATCTTTGAGACGCTCTGAATAATATCCAATCATAAAATTAGTCACTTGTATATACTCCGGAGGCTGTATCGTGCTAACAAACTGAAACTTCTTCAAAAATGACAAAAATATCGTACTTAAAGTATTGTATCACTAGTTGTATTGGCTCCGGTGAGCTGAAAATCAATAGGGTTCATCAGTGAGAAGCCCTGAAAAATATTCAATCATAAAATTGGTGACTTGTTGAACTGCGCAGGCTGTATCGTGCTAACAAACTGAAATTTCTCAAAAAATTACAAAATGTCGTACTTCAAGTACCATAACAACCGTTGTACTGACTCTGGTGAACTGAAAATCAATAGGGATCATCTGTGACATGTCCTTAACAATATTCAATCATAAAATTGCTGACTTATCGCACTCCAGAGACTGTATCGCGCTAAAAGACATGCAAGGAAAAGTGGCCGACGACGACATACACACAGGATTTTTTTTCTTAAAACCGTTTTTTCGTGTTGTTGGAAAACGTAAAAATAACTCAAAAAAATTTTCAAAATTTCAACTTTTTTTGGGGTATACCAATACTTTTCTCGCATATAGAAAGGTTGGGCGGAAAAGTAATATAAATTAGACTTCTGAAAACTATTAATCTTTATTTCCTGCTTTATAGTAAATGTGGACAGGGTACTTAAAACGAATTATCAATGACAATCCATAACTAGATGGCGCTGAGGGTAAATGTCATCATGTCACTAGTTTAATTTATTGCTTTGATGTTTATTTTATTTATTAAATGTATTGACGGTAAGTGAAACTTTGATCTTGAATAACTTTTGACTGAGTTGATTTATCAAAAATTGACTTCAGACCTTTTTTGTAGACCCTTAAATTCTCTACAAAAATAATAAATACGATATATCGTTCATTAGTTATAAAAATCAGAAGAAAAAAAAACTTTTTTCCTGTGTTATTCTTATGGGAAATCGAAAAGTGCGATGCGGACAACCTAAATATTATTATTAAGAGCTCATATTTTCAGAGGCCTATTTTGGCATTAAAACGAAACTTTTGAGCGTGGTTCCGAGGAAAAATAATTTTTTTTAAACGCCCTAATGGGGATATTTTTTTTTACATTTATAAATTTTGTACTCACATTACTTTCTGTTTTAAAAGAAATTGTTGTATTTATTGCTAGATATATTATCTTTGAAATATTGTTAGAAATGTTACCTGCATGTGTGATGGTGGAAATATTAGTTGTAATGAAATTAACTGTCCTGACACTTATTTTTTGGAATATTAGTTGTAATGCCTCTTTTTCCTCTTTTTTATTAAGAAATTTATTCATTATATGTAACGAATAACCGTTGGATGTAGCTATTTATTTAATTGTATTAATCTCTCTTTCATAATTATATTTGTTAAATTACATAAAGTATTAAAATCAATTAGAGTAGTTTCTTATGTTAATACTCATAATAATATATTAGCAAAAAACTTAACAATATACTTAATAATTACGGACATATATCTAAATACTCAATTAATAATTCAATAGAACTAATCAAAAAATTAAAAACATTTAATTCACAAGATAACTCTAAACTCATTTTATTTCATGTTACCAATATGTTCACTAAAATTCCTCCAAAAGAATGTCTAACACTTGTAAAAAAATTACTAGAAGATAAAAATATGAATACAGGAATAATATCAGATATACTTAATATATTTGATTAATCAGAATTATTTCACTTTTGGCAATAAGTTATATATTCAAAATGAAGGTTTACCAATGGGAAGCCGTATATCACATTTTTATGGGCAGTTTAGAAAGAAAAATCTTTGAATGTAATATTTCAAAAAATATCTTATTTTGGTATAGATATGTAGATGACATATTAGCTTGTTTTATAGGAAGTGAACGACAATTAGATGTATTTTTCAACCATATTAATAATTTACATCCAAAAATTAAATTTACATTAGCAGCTGAAGAAAATAACTCTATCAATTTTATTGATTTAAAAATTCAGAGTACCTACTTGATTATTCAATTTACAGAAAACCAATCATCCCATGTCACATAAATTAGCAGCATATAAATCAATGATACATAGAGCATTTTCAGCTGCTATAAACAAATATAATTTTAATAGAGAAATTAATACAAACAAATAGCAACATTCAACGGTTATTCATTACATACAATAAGTGACATTACAACTAATATTTCCTAAACAAACTAAAGAAATGAAAAATTACAAAACCATCACATACGCAGGTAATATTTCTAATAATATTTGAAAGATAATATCTTCAGCAACAAATACAACTGTTTTGTAATTTAATGTCTTTTAAACAAAGATTAATTCTATAACGAATAAACTCTCACCTAGATATAAATAAACCACTTACCCACAAGTATTAGACTAGTTATTTAGGAAAACCGGTTCTAACACACCTTGCTCTTTACACACACTGACAGCAATGACATCTCGTTCCGTTTTTGACGCATGCCTGCCGCGCAACATGCACTTAACTTCTCGTCGCTAGGACGGCCGTGTAATTGGTTGGCGGTCGTTAAGTGGCACATGATCAAGGAGGGAGTATGTCGCGCATAATTCAAATATTAAACAACACAAAATGAAATAAATAAAATAACGACGAAACATTCCGCCCACCAAAATAAACATTTATTTTCGCAACAAAATTAATAAGATAAATAAAAATATTTACAAGTAATACTAATCAGAAATTAGTGAGTTTATTGTGATGGCAATACACAAAGTTAAACTACTGGTCGGTTATATAACCCATCAGGTGTTTTAACCTGAACTACCCGAATAATTTGATCTTTCCCTGGGTACAGCGCTGTAATTCTGCAGAACCTCCATTTTAATGGCGGCAACTTATCATCGCGGATCAGAACAAGAGTGCCGACAGCAGGTGAAGATCCCACCACTTACTTCGTTATTGTAGGGTATGCGAGCATTCAAGATTCCAACGAGACCAAAAATGTTGGATACACTGTTGAATAAATTGCCGTCTAGCTAGATAGAGGACACAACGGCCTTGAACTTAAAACACTTTCTATCTGAACCAACAGCGTATTAAACTCTTCCACGGTAAGAATTTGATCACCTATCACTCGCTTAAGATGGGTTTTTAAGGATTTGACTCCAGTCTCCCAAAGACCACCAAAATGCGGAGCAGAAGAAGGATTAAAGTGCCATTTCAAGGATAATTCTTCCTCAGCAGTTTTACAATACTCCTTAAGTACATTGTAAGCACCCACGAAGTTTGTGCCATTGTCGCTATAGATATCTGTACACATTCCTCGCCTAGCACCGAATCGACGAAGCGCTGCCAGAAAGGCTTCAGCTGTCAAATCTGACACGTACTCAAATGTACCAAAATCTGCCTATACATTTGACGAATGTCCGCTGTAAATGTGACGTTATACAACCTAAATTTCAACAAAATATTTACAATATCAGTTTGCAAAGGAGGACCTACAATAGGGATGCGCACGATGTATCGATGTTTCAAAAACATCGATTTTTGTATTTCAATGTTCGATGTTTATATCGATGTTTTTTTATTCGATATTTATAGGGAACATCGATATTTTTTTGCGATGTTTTTTACGATGTTTTCTTCTATTTTGATTAAAGAAAGCAGAAAGTAAATTAAACATTTAATAGAACATCTCTGATTTATTTATTCTCTAATATGAATGCTTTAAAATATGCGTCGGAGTTTGTTGCCAAGCTTAACTGAAAAAAATTCCCTTTCTTTGTCTTACTTACGCGCAATGGAAAAAGATGCCCTTATACAAAATTATAAGGAGGCATTGTTGCGCCTTTGCTGTCATCTCATTCATATAATTTAAGTATCAAACTAGGTTTTAGTTCTTTTCTATTCTGTTTACTTCTTGAATGTATTTTTTCTTTCATATAAATTGTATTAGATGTATCATTCAAATACATTGAATAGAAATGATGTTCAATTAATTAACAGTTTAATTTTTTCTGCCATATGTCATATTCTTAAAAACATCGATGTTTAGAAACATCGATAGTGCATATTCGAGGTATCATTTGGTGTCAACATCGATGTATTCAAAATTTTGCGCATCCCTAACCTACAAGAATATTATCATTCAAAGACGAACCACATGCTGCCTTTGCTGAAGCATCAAAGACCATTCTCAGCTTAGTTGATACACTTTCAGGCTTCAAAACACAATGATGTGGAATATAGTATTTACCTATTCCCATTTCATTAGCTTCTATTTTTGACATGTGTCCCTGGTCAATGTAATCACGTATGAACTCAGAATATTGAACAAATAATTCCCTATTTTTATGCAACCTGGTCTCTAAATTCAAAAATCTGCGTAAAGCTTGATCATAAGAATTACCTAAACTTTCTCTTTCCTGACGGAATGGAAGACTGACCACATATCTCCCACTTTCATCTCTAGTATGAGTGTTTTTGAAGTGTTCCTCAGATGCAACGTCTTCCTTTGAAAATTCACTACAGGTTGGAATTTCCTCCAAATCCCAACATTTTTTCAAATCACCATTTAAAGAGCTTCCCAAACTTGTACAAAAGGACTTCACCACCTTAGAATTATTCTTCTGATCAACATTGCCTAGCAACACCCAACCAAAGACCGTTTTCACTGCTGCAGGTACTTTAGGACCACCACTCTTTGCTCCGTCCTGTATAATCATACCAAAAATATCAGCTCCCAGCAACACATCAATTTTATTAGGACTTCCAAATTCTGGATCCGCTAACTGTAATCCATTAATGTGATCCCAGTCTTTAAAAGACACAACATTACTCGGAGTCACACCACAAATCTCATTCACAACAATGAAATCAATTTCAAAATTTGGGATTAATTTGCTGACATGGATGGACAATTGTAGACACAACACCACAATTTTTTGAAGACATGCTATTCAAGCCATTGATTGAAGTTGATACTGAAGATCTTTCAATCCTAGTTTTCTTGATAGCTTGTCAGTTACAAAACTAGCTTCACTTGCACTATCAATTAGTGCTCGACACCTATAAAAATTTCCAAATGAATCTTTTATACAGATTAAAGCAGTAGAAAATAACACAACCTTCTGACACATCACTGAAGTAGCCAATGTATTTACCTTACTTGGACTCAGATCAGAAACATTTCATGTCCGCTCCACTTGCTCAGATTCATTAGTATTACTATTTTTACTGTTTGAAAAATGTAGCAAAACATGATGTTTTCTGCCACACACACTACAAAAGGTATTAACCTTACATTTAGAAAAATAATGAGCATTGGACAAGCATCTAAAACATAAATGTTCTTTGTTTGCAAAATCATTCCTTTCCCTTCCTTCTAACTGATGAAATTTTTCACATTTTGTTAAGGAGTGATTTTGTTTACACATAACACACACGTTTAATTTTGTTTTAGTATTGGAGGTACTGCCAGTACCAGTAACATATGAATTGACACGAGCTGTAGTTTTAGAAAAATGTTTAACTGATATATCCACTTTATCCGTTAAAATACAATTTGGTTCAGACTTACATTCTTTTTCTAAAAATTAAACAAATCCTCAAATTTTGGAATTTAATTTTCCGCTACTTCTCTCTCAAAACGTCCTTTTACAGATGGATCGATTTTTTCTATTAATAAAATAAATTTAGCAAAATCCCACAATTCAACTTCAAAATTTTATAATGCCTCTAAATTATCTAGCAACTGACTTAATTCAGTAGAGGAATCACTATTACAACTTTTGGAATTAAATATTGCCTGCATATAATTAGTTATTAACAAACGATTGTTTTAGTACTTCTTAATTAATTTATTATAAGCGATATCATAATTATCTGCTGTAATTTACAAATTTTTAATAACACTAGCCGCTTGATCTTTTAATGACAGCATAAGAAATTGCATTTTTTCTATGTTAGACAGGTCTGTATTATTATGCACTAAAGTGTTGAACAAATCTATAAAATTTGGCCACTTAACTAAAGTACCATAAAATTTAGGAACTTGAATTTTAGGTAATTTTAAATTACATTTATTTTTCACACTACTACTACCAGCTTCCAACTTTCGAGAATCTATTCTATTTTCACCATTCCTTCTTTTACCTTTTTCAAACATTCTATTGTACAATACTTGAACTGAGAACTGTAATTTATCAAACTCTTTTTGAATATTATCCTGCTCTGTTATTTCATTATCAGATTCAGGAACACACACTATAATTTCTAAATGTAATGAGTCGAAAGCATTTATTAAATCGTTCAAGTTGGAATATCGTATTTCGAACTCCTCTCTTGCAGTTTCATCTATAAGAGCTGCTGTACCTAGTTCATGCATAGCTTCTACCCTCTTAATAATGTTACGCCTTTGCACCTTAAATTTGGTTAACATACTGTTCTCTTTGCTTTCAGACATTTGAAATTAACTATTTTGTATTGCCACACGCTACACAGTAAAATGTACTGTTTTTCCACAGAGCTTTCAACTAAATCGGGCGAAAAAGGTCCAAAATGTTTCGTATTTTAATGTCTTTTAAACAAAGATTAATTCTATAACGAATAAACTCTCACCTAGATTTAAATAAACCACTTACCCACAAGTATTACCGGCTCTAACACACGTTGCTCTTTACACACACTGAGAGCAATGACATCTCGTTCTGTTTTTGACGCATGCCTGCCGCGCAACATGCACTTAACTTCTCGTCGCTAGGACGGCCGTGTAATTGGTTGGCGATCGTTAAGTGGCACATGATCAAGGATGGAGTATGTCGCGCATAATTCAAATATTAAACAACACAAAATGAAATTAATAAAATAACGACGAAACAACAACAATTTGTTTTAAAACAGGAAGTAATGTGAGTACAAAATTGTTGAATGTAAAAACAACAATATCCCCATTGTAGAAGTCTGGTATATATTAATTTAAATCTCCAGAATTCAATGCTGTTTATTTTGGTCAAACACTTAGAAATTTGGAAATTAGATACAGTGAACACTTACGAGCATGCAGATTAAAACAACACGAGAAATCCCACTACGCAAAATATCTTCTTCTTGTCTCTATTCATATATATTAAGTCAATCATAAGGTAAGGTCACTTCTTGGTCTACCCAAAAATAACTATTAAACATCAGATAGGCATCACTTTAAATGTAACTTCTGTCATTCTGGCGATTATGACAATATCGTAACAATTGTCAAGTTTTTTAGAATTTTTACCATTTTTTCAATATATTGTGGAATTATCTAAAAACTATTAGTTTCATCTAAAACGGTAATTTAAAATATTGTTAACGAAACCAATCAGTACTAATACCAGTTTAAAAAAAGAACTAAAATAAATACATAAGCAGGTACCTACTTAGGGAACAAAAAAGGAACTCCAATTATTTAAAAACCATAATATCATTAAAAGAACAAATACATAAACAAAACTAAATTTTAATTTGGAATTTCTTCCATTTCCAAATCCGAAAATTCTTCTGGACCAACAGAAGAGTTGGTGTCATGAACAGAATAGTCTTCATCTAGTTCAGTATCAGAACCATCAGTACAAGATCCTCTGCTATCTTCTATAATATAGGTTGTATTGTTTAATTGTGGGTTAACACTTAGATGGACCAGCCTCAGCTATATCTTGTGTGATTTTTTTATGGGTTCATCCATATTGAATTGTGGCAATCAATAAGATTTTTTCAGCCCCTTCTGTGGTTAATCTGTTTCGCTTTTTACTGTGAATAAAGCAGAAAACACTGAAATGTCGCTCGGTTACGGTGCTTGTCACAAGCATTCCCAATATGGCAGTTGCTATATCTTTCAAATTGGTTTAGCAACAAACTCCTGTCCACTAAGAAATACTGTCAGTTTTGCTAAAAAGTATGTCACTTCTGTAGAAATCAAATCCTTATTTTCATGAAATTTTGGATGAACTGAGATAAATTCTCCTTAACGTTCTCTTATAATTTCCCCAAGTGGGAACTTTCCCTGCAACGAAAGCGAACTTTAATGTAAATTGCGAAATTTATGGGAACAATCGCTCGGCAAAGTTCGCTACTCACAACACTAACTGTGCTTTATTGAAACTGAAGATTACTGTTGTTCTTTATCTAATTAGATATAAGTTCAGTTACAAAATTATTTTTTTTATTTCACATTTGTAGTGCAATTAAACAGGAAGATGTACCGCCAGTAAAGAAGATAAAGACTGAAGATGAAGTTGATGGGGATAAAAAAGATAATGAGTACAGAGAGCAAAATAAAATTATGTTTAAATATAGAGATTCTCTTGATGACATAGGATCAAAAACTAAATCAATTTTAGCACAATTATTGGAATACAATGATCAGAAACCACTCACAGGAAAAGATAGGGTATGTTATTTTAGTTTTTAAAAGTAATTTGCTTATACAGGGTGTTTTTATATTCGACCGACAACGCTCTACCACAGAGAGATCTCAATAAATGATTCATTTTGATAAAGGAATACGAACCCTTACGGAGCCTAGTTGTTGAGATATAGGGTGTTCAAAATTTTAAATCAAAATCAAAAATTTGCCATAAATCAAGAACGCATTTATATTTATTTTTCAAATTTGGTGACCAATATGCTCCTTAATAAAGTAATACTTTGACATAAACAAAGTTTGGAAAAATTTAACCAGTGGCACGCTGTCAGGGTTAATTGTCACTTTTATCCCCCTATTTTTTATGCCACTGGAGCAAATTCTTTTTTAAATTGCCTGATTATTTTTAGTTAAGAAAATAATAACCTTTTATGGAGCTAAAATGAACAGTATTGTAGAAATTTGCCTCTAAACAAAAGTAAGTAATTTACTAATTAATTAATAATTCATTTAATTTCGAATAATGATTAAGCGTAAGTAGTTCAAAGCAAATACAAGTTATTCATAATCTCGATTTCAAACAAAAAGTATTACAATAATAACAAAATTGGCAATGAAAATAAAAATAATAATGGCATAAATTAAATTTAAACAACATTGTATTACAACAATAACAAAATTGACAAAGTTACAGTAGTTGTTCAAACTGTTGGCCGCTTCTTCTTACACCATTTTGTCATTGAAAAACGTGTCTTTGAGAATAAATCTGGATGGGATTGAATGATTTCTGCCGCAGCTTGAATTCTAGCTAATAGGTCTTGTTCAGATTCGATGATTGTTTCGTACACTAAGGACTTCATATAGCCCCATATAAAAAATCGATAGGATTTAAGTCAGGTGATCATGGAGGCCAACAATTGGGTCCACCCCGACCAATCCATTTTTCTCTAAAACGTCTGTTTAAGTAATTTCTTGCCGCTGCAGCAAAATGAACAGATGCTCCATCATGTTGAAACCACATGTGTTGTCTAATATTTAACGGTACATTCTCTAACAATTCATCCAACATTTCTTCCAGAAAGCGCATATAAATTGCTTCATTTAATTTATTTGGTAAAATGTAAGGCTCGATTAAGCAATCTCCAACCATACGCACCTACACATTAACCGAATATTGATGCTGAAATCCCCTTTCACGAACAAAGTGCGGATTTTCTTCATCCCAAACATGACTATTTCTAGAGTTGAAAATTCCTTCCCTAGTAAATCTAGCCTCGTCTGTATACAACACATATTTTGGAAAATTTCGATACGACACTTTTGTAAATACCAGTTTGAAAATTCCATACGCACCTGAAAATCTCTAGGTTCTAATGCTTGAACACTGGCCAATTTGTATGGATGTAACACTTGTTCTTTTAAAACTTTCCATACAGTAGAATGGTCCATTCTTAAAGCACTACCTACAGTTCGAGTATGGCCTTTAAAAAATATTATTTAATATTTCCTCTTCCAGATGCACAGTCCTTTGTTGTATGTTGCTTTCCAGCATTATTTCTTTTAATTAACAAGTTTCCGGTTTCTTTTAGCCTTCTTTCAATACTTGCAAATTTAGAATGCTGGGGAATTCGACGATTGTAAAATCTTTGTTGGTATAAACGAGCTGCCATTCTACCGTTTTTTCGAGCTTCCCGTAAATCATTAACATATCGGCCAACTCTTCAAATGAAAAATTCATTTTATAACAGCAAAATTAATGTGAAAACTAATTTGAATTTCTATGATTTAACATACTAGAGATCTAGATTATAACTTAGAAATATTGAGTAATATTTAATTACCTGCAGACTTTTGTTTAGAGGCAAATTTCTACAACACCGTTTCTTTTAGCTCCATAAAAGGTTATTAGTTTTTTAACTAAAAATAATCAGGCAATTTAAAACAAAATTAAAAAAAGAATTAGCTCCAATGGCGTAAAAAATAGGGGGATAAAAGTGACAACTAACCCCGACAGCGCGCCACTGGTTACATTTTTCCAAAGTTTGTTTATATCAAAATATTACTTTATCAAGGAGCATATTGGTCACCAAATTTGAAAAAAAAATTTAGAGGCGTTCTTGATTTATGGCAAATTTTTGATTTTGATTTAAAACTTTGAACACCCTATATCTCAGCAACTAGGCCCCGTAAGGGTTCCTATTCCTATATCAAAATAAATCATTTATTCAAATTTCTGTGGTAGAGCGTTGTCGGTTGAATATAGAAACACCCTGTATACACAATGAAAAAGTCAAATTAAAAAAAATTTCTTATATTA
The DNA here is from genome assembly GCA_963921935.1 of Galeruca laticollis. Lineage (NCBI taxonomy): Eukaryota > Metazoa > Arthropoda > Insecta > Coleoptera > Chrysomelidae > Galeruca > Galeruca laticollis. The sequence continues at coordinate 208,220,073 of OY998177.1, forward strand.
CTTGAAATTTTTTTGCTAATACATGATGGTAATTCAATAAAAATAAAACGTTTTCTAATGTGTAAGTAATAAATAACATAATCTTCACTTCTAATTGTGTTCACCATTATTTTAAGACACAGTCTATCTAGTATATTACAAGTCATTGTTTGTTCATGACAAGTGGTATTTCCAGTACAGAGGCAGCATATGCATGTTTTTCCTTACAATGCCAAAGCTGCTGTGCTTTCCAGCTCATGCAGGTTAATCCTGTTAGTGTTCATGCATATCATAATACATTCTGTTTCATAACAACAGAATTACTAGACTATATGGTCTGCTCTGCCTAAGAAGGCCGCTAAGCTATAAAATTTAATTTTAGGCTACCTGCAAGAAACCGGTAATTAAAATCGTGACTTTTTTATCGGAATTCTATATAAAATTCATCAAGCTACTATTTTTTAGACAAAAGCCAAATTTAACCTTGCATGTTTAGTAAATAATTGTTTTTTTTTACTTAAATAATTTTCTTAACGACCATAAAGTATATAGTTGGTCCGGTGAATCATCCCCATGCGTCATTAATATCTGATAACATTATCGACAGATGTCAAATTATTTTGTTCTTCACTATTAATAGAAAGAGATACTACTCAAAAATTATGTAGGTTATGTTATCAGATATTAATAACGCATGAGCAAAGATTCACCGGACCAACTGTAGGAAAACTGCCCTTAAGCTTAGAAATTAGTACTTTATTCTATAGGACGTTTTGTTCCACTAGAGCTACACGTTTAAACTAAACTAAAAGGAGGTAAAATAATTCAATGTCCTACTAGTCTATCATAATATAGAAGTGTTCCAACACTATTGGATACTAAATATGTGGAAGTGTTAATTTGTGGCTTTTTAGAATATTTTCTACATGTTAACTTTATTACTGATTTTGGTTAGGTTAGTTTAGTTTCTGATAATAGTTTAGAAAGGAGCAAAATTAGAAACACCTTCATGTTATGACCTTTTCAGTTATGATTTAGAAATAAATTCATTGATGATTTTTAACTAAACGCCATAAGTTCAAAATTATAGAATTTGAAACACAATTAAATCACAACATTTGTTTATTATTTTACTTTGCTGATTCAATTGTGATTATTTAAAAAATACTTGACAAACAATAAAAACATTAAAATGGACTGTATTACTTTGAAAAAATTAACAACGGTTTTCCTTTTACAAAATTCATAAAAATTAATGACAACTAAACTTCAAAAATGACAACTCTTAATATTACTGTCTATCTAACACATAAAATTGAACATAGCCCCCACTTTGAAGGGCACCTTCAATACAATAGTATCGGAACCCGCGGGAACAGAACACACAAAGTTTAAACTAAAGTCAAATACAAATGTCGGTTTGCACTGGTAAAGGGTATAAGTGTCTAACGGATCTCACAATTGGTCCTTTAGACGTAGTGACTTTGGCTATCCTTGATACTCCGTCTCTGCCAGGAAATAGTCTTGTTATTCTGCGGGTAGGCCATATACAAGGTGGTTGGGCATCATTCTTGATAAGTACCAGTGTGTCTAGATTTATTTTACTGGATGCATCTTTCCATTTATATAATTGATGCAATTGGGAAATATATTGTTTCGAGAATTGTCGCCAGAACTGCTGATACAACTGTTGAATATGTTGCAGCCTTGACAGGCGGTTTACAGGTAGATTTGTAAGGTCATGGTTAAGGACAGACGTTATAGTGCGACCAATTAATAAATGTCAGGGAGTTAGAGGTGAAGGATCATTTGGATCATTGGACATATCAAATAATGGTCGCGAATTGAGTATCCCTTCAATTTGTATTATAAGAGTGTTGAATTCATCGAACGTTACATTTTCATTGATCAAAACTCTCTTCAAGTGATGTTTTGCCATTTTAACAGCTGCTTCCCACAGTCCTCCATGATTCGTGGTATATGGGGGAATAAAAATCCATTTAATATTAAATTGACTTATTAATATGGCTCTGGCATTTTCCAATTCTGACTCAGATAGAACACTAGTTTTCCTGTGCGTTTTATTTTAACCATAATCAATAAGCTGTGACTCGTACTAACCTAGTTAAGGTAGAAAATCGAGTAAGTAAATCGAATGAATATGACGGCGTTGCATGTAGAACTGCGGTTTTCTTTTTCAGCTCAATCAACTCTGATTTTTTGAGAATAAAATCTTCACTTGGCGAATCAGAAATGGGTAATTGCAGGAAAGCTGGACCTTTCCACTAAAACACACTCGAAATTAACTTGTCAGGCAGAACATCTCTGGAATCTAGGTCAGCTGGGTTACTTGAGCCATTTACATATTTCCAATTAGCAATGTTTGATAGCGATTGTATCTTTGATACGCGATTTGCAACGAAGACTTGTAAGTCACTGGGTTCGTGGTGAATCCAACTCAAAGCAACTTGAGAATCGGACCACATATGAATGGGAATGTCAACTTTAAGCGAGTTGACCACATGTTTGGTTAATTGTGCTCCTAAAAGACAGGCGCATAATTTTAGCTTGGGGATAGTGATGTCTTTCAATGGTGAAACTTTGGATTTTGAACATAGCAAATTAATTGTATAGATACCTGACTTATCTGTACTGCGGAGGTAGATGCATGCTGCATATGCATCTTGCGATGCGTCACAGAAACAATGAATGTCTAGCATTACTTCCGAGACTACATTGCGAGGAATGGATAAATGATTGAGACTCTCAAGGCTATTTTGAAATTGTGACCAGTTCTTTAATATATCTGGAGGAACTGGAGCATTCCATGAAATGCTGAGAGACCAAAGTCTTTTGATAAGTATCTTGGCTAAAATAATAGATGGGCTTAAAGGGCCCAGAGGTTCATATATATGAGCGATCGTTTAGTAGGAGAAACATTAGTTGAAAACTGCTTGATGGTATACTTTAATGTATCCGAGCTATTATTCCACTGAACCCCTAAAGTTTTACTAGACTCTTGATCACCTATATTTAGGATTGAATTTGAGATATCTGTCTTTGCAAAGTTAGAAACAACTTGTTGGTTATTGGAAGTCCACTTACGTAAAATGAAATTCGCAGACTCCAATATATTATAAATGTTCTTACATCTATCTTGTAATTCATTAAGATCGTTAGATCCTGTCAGCAAATCGTCGACGTACATGTCGAACAAAATAGTGTTAGAGGCTTCTGAATATGCTAAATAAGGTGCTGCTCTTGTACCATCCGTAACCGTATTTAGCTCAAAAACAGAAAATTCATCGTTTGGGTTATCTCGCCACAAGATTCGCTGTAAATGCCTATGCTCTGGATGCATAAGTATTTGCCTATACATCTTTGAAATATCTGCTGACACAACAAAGGCGTACATGCGAAATCGCACCAGAATGTCGAATATGTCGTTCTGGACCTTAGGGCCGACGTACTGGATGTCGTTAAGTGACCAACCTGTTGTGCTTTGGCAACTGCCGTCGAATACTGTTCGAAGCTTAGTAGTGATACTTGTTGCTTTAAGCACACCGTGATGGGGTAAGTAATAACCAAGATTAGAATTAATATTGTTTGATACTTTACTCATGTGACCCAGATCCTGGTATTCGTGAATGAAATCATGATATAATTGTTTGAAGCTAAAATCAGAAAATTTATGTTCCATTGCCTTAAATCTCTTCATAGCGGATACTTTTGTATCGCTCAATAGCTCAACGGAATGTTTTAATGGAAATTTCACCACAAATTGTCCATTTTCCGCTCGGTACGTATCTCGTTCAAAAAGAGATTCACAAATAGTGTCTTCATGGGACATGAACTGATTTTTACATTGGACTTCCTCTATTTCCCAGAACTTCTTGAGCTGGTCGTCTTCTGCGACATGGAATTTTCCTAGGGTGCAAATATATTTGTCTAACTTGATTGGCATGGTACCCGTTATTATCCATCCAAATTTGGTGTTCACTAGTGTAGGAAGGTTTTTCCCCAGTTGGATTTTTCCTTCTTGCAACAGGTTCCAAAAAATATTAGCGCCTACTAATACATCAATGCTTTTGGAATGGTTAAATTCAGGAAACGCTAAATCAATATTATTCGGTATACGCATATTACTATTATCAAAAGAATATGTCGGGATCCGACTCGTAATGGTTGGAACAACTAAGCAAGAAATACTTGATTTATAATCTGAGAACCGCGACGAAATATCAAGCGTACATTTTTTGTTGACATCTGACTGGCTTTGTGTGATCCCTATAATTGAACAGTTAGTACTAGTAACTGGAATCCTGAGTTTTTCGCAAAAAGAAGCAGTAATTAAATTCATTTGGGCCCCACAGTCTAAGAGAGCTCTACAAGCATGGGACTGTTCACTTTTGTCTTTTACATAACATAGTACTGTTGATAATAACACCTGACTTCGGTCATTAACTAAGTTGATACTTACTGTAGGGTCTGAATTATCATCTTCTTTTGTCAGTAGATTCAATGAATTTCGATCATTGACACTATTAACCGACCTTGTAGATTGCACAATTTCTCTATGAATCAATTTATTATGCTTATGGACTTTACATATGGGACATGGGCCGCTTCTGCAGTTGTTTTTGTTGTGACCCAGTAACAAACAGTTTTCACAATGCCGTAATTTTTTTACCTCTTGAATTTTACGTTCGGTAAGTAACGCTAAAAAATATGAACATTTGTAAATAGAATGGTTTTTCTTACAAAAATTACAGGTGTAATTACTAGCTAAATTTACTTGAGCACTCGGTTTATAATTATACGTGTTATGCTTGCTTTGATAGCTTGAACCACTTGCTCTTATAAATTGTGTGTCATCTAGACATCAGCTTTGTTTTTTAAAAAATTGATAAATTGTGTTACCGATGGTAAATCATCATTAAACTTGCACTCTTTCCAATCTCGCATTGTATTTTTATCTAATTTACTTGATAGCACATGAATTATAAAAGAATCATACAGAATATCTTTACTGAGTCCTATCCCATCTAAAGAGGTTAAATGCTTGGATACCTCATCTAGTATTTTCCGAAAATTAGCATGTTTCTTTTTGAACACCCTGTACATTCAAAAGTGATTTAAAATGACTATCTAACAAGAACTGTTTTTTGTCGAAACGCTCACACAACAACTCCCAGGACTTTTTAAAAGGCTGCTCAGTGTTATCTATGCCTTCAATAAAGTTAGCCGCGTAGCCTTCTAGCGAGGCTTTTAAATATTGAAACTTTTGGTTATCGTTTAATGATTTATTATGAGTAATTGTAGAATTGAAATTGTTCTTAAAATTAATCCATTGCTAAAATTGTCCTGAAAATATCGGTAGCTTTATTTTAGGCAACCACATATTCTGAAGAGGGTCAATATTATTATTCGAAATGTTTGACTGTGAATCGGAATGTACCTCACTAATAGCATGTGAAACTGATGCTCGCAAATTATGTAAAACGGTTTTCAAGTATGATTGTGTTTTATAAAACCTATTCTGAAATTCTTCTCTCTCTAAAAAATGGTCTTCTAACTCATTCTCGCTACATTTTGTCTCTAAAATTGATTGAATTTTTTCAAATTCATTTAATAAATTTGAGTGATTATCAAATCTCAGCCCTACGTTGTTAATATTAGGCAATTCAATGACTTATTTTGTGTTTCATAGTACCTCTACTACGTTTAAGAACCCTAAGTTCGTTAATTATAATTGTTTCACTCCCTGTATCTGTCATTTTGACTTTCGATCAGAACTAAGAAATTGTGATGATTTCAACTGATTGCTTAACTAACACTTTTATTGTACTGTAATCAAAACTCGAAAAGTTATAAAAAATTCAATTAACAAAGGTCGCAAATACCTTTCGGAAGTATACCTATACCTCCAAACTTGTTAACAACTGAAAACGTCAAATCATATTTCAAACCTATGTCTCAATGTATACAAATTGAACGGCAATTACTCAGTTTGCTTGAAAATTGTCTTCAAATACTCGATTGAAAAATGCTAATAACAAATTTTCGCAAAAAAGGAGAGTAAAAGGAACAATCTGACCTGAATCCGAATTGTACTAAATAGTTGGTCCTGTTTTTGTAGTTACCGCTAGATCGGAACTCTTCATTAATAACCCGAATTGGACCACTGGAATTGTCTCGATACTTCACGCCTTGGAGCGATAATCACCACGTGTTGGCTTGAAGAAAATCGTCGTAAACTTTTGATTTCAAAACTTGTATCCGACTCGATGGATCAAAAATGTTTATTATTTTACTTTGCTGATTCAATTGTGATTATTTAAAAAATACTTGACAAACAATAAAAACATTAAAATGGACTGTATTACTTTGAAAAAATTAACAACGGTTTTCCTTTTACAAAATTCATAAAAATTAATGACAACTAAACTTCAAAAATGACAACTCTTAATATTACTGTTTATCCAACACATAAAATTGAACAACATTTATTAAAAGTAAAAAGGAACATTGGCTTATCAAATTAAATAGTTAAAAGTCAAAATTAAAATTCAGTTGTTATATTATAATTCTAAAGAGGCACTCCTAAGTATAAAAACGTGCATTAAACAATAGAAAATTGAAATATGTCATTAGTCTTGTTCTTTATGTTGGGCATTGTTATGGGCACATATACTTAAATATTTCCCAAAATGGCGTTTATGAAGAGGCATCAGACTTGACAATTTATAGAGAATTTTCTTTTTTCTTTCTGTGTCTATTCCCTTTGATCATTTTTTGTAAAATTCATTTCCAATATCGTTAATCTTCTATTTCAACTTTGATATTTTTTTTATAAATTTATTTTTATTAATTGAAACTTGTTGTTTGTTAAACGTATAAATTTTACATTTATTAAATCACATTTATAAATTTAACAACTTGGTTCATATTTATATACATTCCAACCCTCTTCGCAAGGTTTATTGATGTGGATTGATGTGGCTGATAATGTTCTAGGTGGCGCCCGCTTATCGTATCTTATTTTAACTTGATTTAACTTATTTTTTTCCTTTCTCTACCAACTATCTCATTTCTTTTATAAGCAAAGATTTGTCATTTATCAGAAAATAAAGTAATAATACCCACGAACTGGTTAGACCTATTCCTAGATCATTATTTAGCTGGCAAAGGATTTCCGCGTGAGATGCTCTATAACTGAGTAGCCGCTACAAAAAAATGTGTTACCAAACAGCAGTCAACAAAGAGTAAGTTTTATGGTAACATTGATGTGTGTGATATTGATTGCCTTCAGTTAGAATTTGTTTATTAGTATTCTTTTGACTGGACTAATGATTTCAGTTGTATTTTAATGTGATTCTTATCTTGATTACTTTTTAGAATAAAACCACTTTTAGTTTTTATTATGACATCAGTTGATATGAAAAAGATATGCTGATATTTTTGATTCATGATGTTTTTCATTTGTAATGAATAGTTGTATGTGTCGTTGATAGAGTTTGTTGTTTTTTGGTTGAGAGGGAATTGTTGAATTTTCAGAAGAATTTGAACCCATTATTACGTTTTGTATTTCTTGTTGTGATAGAGGTGGTGTGACTTTTTTTGGTGGGTTTGTTAGATCCGATGGTTTTCTACGCCGTTTCTTCTTTTTATTTGTTTCCACTGTCTGTTGTCGTCCATTTCCATTTCTTCTTCCGAGAACGAGGATTCGCTGCGTTCGGAAAGCATTTCATTCGTTATTTGTAGCTCAATTACTATTATCACTCACTATGAGATTTTATTTCACTTTTTAAGTGTTATTGTTCTCTGATTAATAGAGAGCGGCCCAATAACGTCCTACCTCTAAAAATTTCAATATATGATTTAATTTTTATGTTAATTTACGGCAAAGCTCTACAGACCACTTTCTAGTCTATGTGAGCCAGTCAACTGCTTTTTAGCAATTTCAATGTGTAAATATAATGAACTTAACTGCTAAGGTGAAGGCAGTATCTCAAAATCTATTTGATGTATACGCACGATTCTAATACCTATCATAGCGTCTTTTTACGCTCTTTTTGTTGGTATGAAAAGTCAGAAATGGACGAGGTGGTAGTTAGCGGCCTTCTTCCATATGAGGGCACTGCTATGGGAGGGTTTAGGGGATTGGTGGCTCAGTAGATAGAGCCTGGGCGGTTAGCCAGAGACCCAATTATTTGACATTTCCATTGTGTGTAATTGGTTCAGGCCATGAAGATGCTGGTAATACAATGTTTTTTTTAACCATTATACTGACTTATCAGAATCCGTCAGGTCTTCCAGTCTTATGTCACAACTAACTATATTAAATGGAGAATAGTCTATCAGCTAGTTGAAAAGACAATTTTTTTGTGAGAGCTTTGCTAATAAAATGTCCTCATATGTATTAATTTTAGATGCTGGATCAAGTAGCAGATGCCATGACCTTTGGAGCATTAGAACCATGCGATAGTTGCAAAGGCCAGTTTGAGTACACAAGCGGTGGTTATGTTTGCACTGGAGATCTTACAGAGTGGACAAAATGTAACAAAACAGTGAAAGAGCCAAAACGCAAACCATTTAAGGTACAAAAAGAGTTGAAAGAAGAATTCTCTTTTCTTAAAAAGTATAAATACGTACCCAGAACCAGAATTATTAAAAGTAAAAAACCAACTAATGGCGTGAAAAAAGAGGAAGTAGAAGAAAATGCTGAGTAAGTTAATTAGTATCATTAACAGAAAATATTTAATACCTTGTGGCTTAAGAAAAATATTCATGTCATGACAGATATAGGGGATTGGTAAACATGGGTAGTTCAATATATACAGTATATTTGAAAGAACAGATATACAGTTTCATTTTATATAAATATTCACATATTTATATTAGCCACATTTTTGATTAAATGTTGGTGTAATTCATAAGTTTTCATTCAATTTAATTATTTGAACACCTCTGGTACAATATTAATTCCAATGCAGGTAATAACTGGACTACCTCACCAAAGCGTTTTAATAGTCTAGTGAATCTATAAATTTAGTTGATCAATAATTATTGTTTTAATTTGTTTTCACATGGAAATTGAAAAACTCCATAAGTCGTGCAATTTTTAAAAGTTTCGAAATTTCTATTACAGTTACGTTTTCATTATGGTTTCCTTCATTCTCTGATAACGATAACTTGATTATTGAAACACGCATCAGTGTAATTGTGAGTGTTGGTGTAGTTCAGTATGAATATCACCAAGAATTCCAGAATTTACAACTTCATTATGTACATTGAGCGAAAACATTTCAATAAAAAATAAGCCGTTTTGTTTGACATCATATTCTATTAAATGCTTCAGATATAGATCTAAAATAAAAACTATAAATCTACACCGAATTTGATTCTTAATCAGTAGTATCACTTTTGTCTCCAGTATTATTAATTATTGCACCATTTTTCTGTCTCAAAATTTCTCTCTCTATTGTACCAAGTTATTATTTCTTTTTCCATATGTTATGGTTAATATTAAGTAAAATCACATATTAAGCAGGATGTTTTATTTTTGACATTTCTATAAATAAGATTGTTTCACATCAGTTAAATGATTATAGAAAAATTGCTCATGTAGAGCATTGCTTTTTATTGGCTTATCCTTATGCCTTTTCAAGCATCGGTTGGGGACTCTGTGTCCTCTTCCACCCATTTTTTCAATGCCTTCCTGTACCTGTCATTGAGCATTATAAACAGCTTAAAACGATCCAGATTTTTTTTATTCAATCATACTTGGTGAAGAAAAATGGTGCTTTAAAAATAATCCTGAAACTAAGCAACAAAATCTAAAAAAATTATGCTTTCAGTAGTTAAGAATTTAAAGTCGAACCATAAAGTTTTGAAAGTGCAATGACCCCCGCCTCTACCTATACAGGTCTTGCACAGTGGCGTGGACGTTTTTTTCCGGGGTTAAAAATAGCATTGTTACATTTTCCTGAACATTTTTTGGACGTGGGAAACATTTATAAAATAAAGAAAGTTCTACAATGAAAACAAAAGGAATCTTTTTTCGATAAAGGAAATCGTAGGTTCCAAAAAATAATTACAATAATAAAACTCGTAACACCGAAAAACAATGTTAGAACTTACTCTTTGTCATTTCCCGATTTTTCATCATCAATTTTACTATCACTATTACCGACACAACCGATTACAATACTATTTCAGATCATTTAATAAGAACACTATTTCTATTTACTTTCTCATAACTAAAATTCAAGTAATACAAGAATAACGCTTCACTTGTACTTATCGACGATATAGACTTTCGATCCAACTTTTATTTTGTATAATTAAGTATAACAGATCTGTATCTGTAAAAGTTTGAAGGGTGGGTGACCCCACAGCACTTAGGCCACAATTGGCCCATTGTGCATCCTTCTGAGGTTCAAAACCTCCTTCTAGCTCGTCATCCAGCCTACTTGTTGTTTGAAGTAGGTGATAACGTCGCCTGAAATAAGTTCCCTCATACTGGCGTATGTTAGCCTGTGCTCGCCGAATACATGAAACCTAAAATGAGAGAGTGTCTGACATTCGCAAAGAATGTGTTCGACAGTCTCATCTTCTTGTTCACATCCTCTACAAAGTGGGGTGTTAGACAGACCCAGTCTGTGGAGGTGTTTTCGTAGGTGGCAGTGACTAGTCAGAATACCCGTGACTGTTCGTAGGTTCTGCCTGTTCATAGTCACGTATTTTTTGGCTACTTTGCTGTCCGGATACTGTAGCAGCTCCTTGGCAAGCCTGCAGCCTTCTGCGTTGTCCCATCTACCCTTAAACTCATTAAGGGAGTGTTCATTTAATAGGTCGGCCGTAGCTGACGCCGATAGACTAATGAAAGTGCCGGGTCCTAACAGTTTGTGGGAGGCTGCCTTCCTGGCTAGCGAGTCGATTTCTCATGGCCCTTGATCCAGCCTAAAGTGACCGTGTTGTTATTACAGGCTTTGATTAAGGCCATGTCACATTCTAGTACTAGACTTGATGTAATACGTAGTCTATTCAGTAATGTTTGTCTACCATCTGTAAGGATGTAAATATTATTACCTGTGGTGTTCCTTTTGGTAATCTCTTTTGCAGCGATGCTGATAGCAGTGAGCTCTGTTTGAGCAACACTTACATTGCAGCCCATTGCCCATTTTATATTTAGATTTAGGTATCTGGAAAAAATTCCGCAACCTGAGCATACATTTGTTTTAGACCCATCTGTGAAGATGCGGATTGCGCCTTCTTCTAATGGGTCTTGTGCGTTGTTTTTAAAGATTACCTTGTAGGGCCTGTGGAAGGCATATCGCAGTGGAATTGAGTCCGTATTAGCCTGCAGCAGTGGGACCTCTCTGAGGGCTTCATTCCACAAGTTACGTCGCTGTTTACCGGATCCTACATCAGGTTGTATACCAGTAGAGCGTAGATGTGTCATGGTCATCAAAACAACCTCCTTGATGTATATGTCAAGGGGAGTGAGACCAAGGATTACCTCCATAGCTCTTGTTGGTGTGGTTTTCATGCCTCCTGTTCTGTTGAGGCATGTTGTTCTTCGGATTTGATCCAATTTTCGGACGATTGTCAGTTGGTTTGCTGTAGCTCCCCAGGCAATCGCGCCGTACGTCAGCATAGGTCTGATGATAGCAGTGTAGATCCAGGCAGAGACCCTAGGTGACATTCCCCAGGTGCGGCCGATGGTCCTACGACACTGTTGATAAGAAATATATGCTTTTTTAACTCTGCTTTCTAAATGAAGAAAATTTAAGTTTTGTATCTAGGAGCTTTGGGGCTTGATGTTTTACAAGCTTCCTTTTTTTCGTGAAAAGAACCATCACCGTCTTTTTTGGATTTATTGCTCAATATGCTCAATTGATGAGTTGCTTTGTAGCAAAAGTGTGAAATTAATGCTTTTTTTGATAAATAAAGCGATACCTGGGGCATCATTGGGTCGGTCTTGTCTAAAGAGACGATGTTCTGGGGTTTTAAAATTTATAATTTCATTTGGTTTAAGGAACGTCTCGATTAAGAAGAAAATATCTGGTTTTTGGGTGTCGAGAAAATGACGAATTAAATGGAGTTACTCCTTGTATGTTACAGAAAATGATTTAAGTTTATATCGTTGTTGAGAGCCTGTTTTATCACCTAGATGTCATAGTTGTCTATGCCGGCAACAAAGTTGTGATACATTTGAAAATTTTCCATTTTGTTGGTTGCTTTTCTCATTTCCTGGATAAGGTCGGATACGGCTCTGGATAGTTCCTCTAGGTTGACCAGTGTGTGGAGTTCCCTGAACATGTTGTTGATTTCGGAGAATTTGGCGAAATCGTTTGTCACTGTGGTGTTTGGTGCTGTTTTGTTTGAGTTGGAGTAGTGATGTTTTGAGTGGGTTTTTGTTGGGTAGGTTTTAAATGAATACTAGAAAAATCAGTTTGTTTGGTGTTTGTTTTGTTATTCCAGTGATTTACTGTTGGAATTGGGGCTGGAATATACTTAACAGGAGCAATTTTGAGTCTTTGATTCTGAGATCGCTTTTCTTCAAGCCAAATTCTCCTTTTGACGTTTTGACGCATTCAGGGCAAATGTCAGCATTTGCGGGGTGGGCACCATCGCAGTTGGCGCATTTGGGTGGCTTCATCCTGTTTTTGGTACACTCCGGCGCTAGATGTTGTCAGGCGCATTTCAAACATCTAGGGGTTCTTCCACAATTTGCGGTTGGGTGGCCCCACAATTGACATATATAGCATTATATTATAGATTTATTTTGCCTACTATGTTCCCATTGTACTCTATGTGCTCTATAATTCTACCTTTTTTGTTAAGAAAAACCAGAGTTATTTTAGACTCAGTAACAATGAGGTACAAAGGTCCTCCCTTGGTACTCATTCTTTATATGTCTTTTGTTTGTATTTTATGTCTTCTCCATTCCCTCTTTTATGTCCGTAATTTGTGATAGTTTTAGCAAATTTTGAGGTGAATTTTGCTGTCATAATTTGCTGCTGCCATTGTGGCTTCTTCTGTTTCTTGCGCCCAGGAGATGTTAGCCAGTTTATGTTTTTCGGCTGAAACTAAGGTGTTATTTTTGGGTCTTGAATTATCATCCATTTCATCTGATGAATCCGCATTTATTTGTAGTCCAATGGTGTCTTCTTCCATGGTTAGTGCCTATTTGTTGTTTTCTATAGAAAGCTTGTCCGGGGTTGATGCGTTTTTTGTTTTCCAGCCACGGCAGGTTGGTATGGATAGTGTAGGGTTTGGGGATATGACGTTCCCTGTTGTATTTGTGTCTATTGTACTATTTGGGTTTTCTGTACTTTTTTTTTCTGTCCATTCTAGACACTTGTTTTTAGCCTTTTCTATACAATTTCTTACGGATTGTTCTATTCACTTTTTGTCTACTCCTAGACACTTTTCGTTTGTGATTTCTATACACTTGTGTAAGGTGTCGAATTCTACAAGATCAAGACACTTTTTTGGTATATCAAATTGTGGGGTATTTTTATTGGATGATTATCTGTTTCAGATAGTTTATCATCCTATGATACGAGGGCAATTCAGAAACTAACCTCCGGTTGATTGAAAAAAATACACCAAGTTAAGTAAAAATATTTTAATATATACATCTTACAACTACATCTTTGCACTATTTTTCGACATAGTCTCCATAACGATTGAGGCACTTATCGTATCTCTTCACAAGCTTTGAAATTCCTTCTGCATAAAAATCACCCGCTTGTGCCTTGAGCCAGCCTGTGACCGCATCTTTGAGCTCTTCGTCGTCATCAAACCGCTGGGACCCGAGCCATTTCTTCATATGCATGAAGAGGTGATAATCGCTTGGCGCCAGATCTGGGCTGTAAGGTGGATGGTTGAAAACGTCCCACTTGAAGGACTCAAGAAGGGCTGTTGTTCTGCGAGCAGAGTGAGGACGGGCGTTATCGTGCAAAAAAACGATACCGGAAGTCAGCATACCACGGCGTTTGTTCTGTATAGCCCGTCGTAATGTTTTTAGTGTTTCACAGTACACGTCTTGATTAATGGTCGTCCCACGTTCCATGAATTCAACCAACAACACCCCTTTGGCATCCCAAAACACCGTTGCCATCAGTTTTCTGGCAGAAAAATCTTGCCGGGCTTTTTTTGGTTTGGTAGGCGAATCTGAATGTGCCCACATCTTTGATTGTTCTTTTGTCTCAGGGTTCACGTACTTAATCCAGGTTTCGTCACCGGTCACGATTCTGTTTAACAATGGTTCTCCTTCGTCCTCATAACGTGACAGAAAGTCTAATGCAGAGGCCATTCTTTGACTTTTGTGGTGGTCGGTAAGAATTTTGGGCACCCATCCTGCACAGAACTTACGGTAACCCAATCTTGCTGTCACTATCTCGTACAAAAGAGTCTTAGAAATCTGTGGAAAATCAGTAGACAACTCCGCCATTGTGAAACGTCGATTTTCACGAACTTTTGCATCAACTGTCTGAACGAGTTCGTCAGTCACCAAGGATGGTCTACCACTCCTCTCTTCATCATGAACGTTTTCTCGTCAACTTTTAAATAAACGTACCCATTCACGGACAACTCCTTCACTCATAACTTTTGGTCCGTACACGGCACAAAGCTCACGATGAATAGCTGCTGCAGAGTATCCTTTGGCTGTAAAAAACCTTATAACAGCACGCACTTCACATTTGGCGGGATTTTCTATTGCAGCACACATTTCAAACTGCCACAAAAACTAAACTAGCGCAGGTACGATGTTCACTCGACTACGGCTTGATGCCGACTGACCTGCTGAGCGTGTGAATGCACAGATGGCGCGCTACTCCCCCCACTACCCGCACTGTGACCAATCGGAGGTTAGTTTCTGAATTGCCCTCGTATATAAACTAGCTTAGTGAAATTTTATTTTTTGATTTTAATTCAAGTGTCTTTCCCTTTATTCTTTTTAATTCTGTTGAATATTTTGTAGGTGTAAGTATACCTACTATGTTCGTGGTTCGTCGTGAACATTAATTGTTTTCAGTGCCTTCCCAGTCACTTTTCTTAAATTTGGTTTTCTGTGCAGGGTCTCTTAATGTCCGCTTTACTTTAGGTTTTTTTGTACTTTGAATTTTGACGTACCTTTTGTTTTCAGTTTTAGGGGAGAGGCTTTCACTATAACTATGTGTTTACGAACTCTCACGTTATTATCTTTAATTCAATTATCACACTTGAATATGTCTAGTTTATGTAACTATACATTGCATTAGAATGTAGCAAAAGATTGTTTAGCTAAGCCACTCTGAGTGAGTTTAAAATAAAAGGCAAAAAAGACTTGTAGATGTCGTAGTGATGAGTAGAATAATTTGATTCTAATGGGCTTCGTTGAAACAATTCAGGAATTCAGTCAGATTTCATTCACGCTCTTCACAGTATTGTACTTCTACTTCTTATCAGCTTCACGACTATGCATTGTTCTTCTTAGGGTTTATAGCATCTGACACATAATTTTCTCTTTTTTTTTATTTTTTTGTCTTGCTTATTGTAAGTTTATGATACCTTTTAGGATTCCTTGGCCTTTATACTTCAACTTCTCTGGCACAATTTTTCTCTAAATTGAAGTATTGAGAGTCTATTATTTTAATTATGGTTATTGAACATGACCCAGATATTTACGATAACTGCATTGAAAAGTAATTCACCTGCAATTTTTTCACACCATTTTAAACTCTTTCGTTAAGGGTTCTAGTAAGAACCCATATGATCATTGAAATCCACCTTTTTGCACCATTGTACTCAATTAGAGGCTAATACGTTTTAACAACCTCCTCTTTTTACTTTTACCATATTAATTAATGAATAATCATGATTTTCACATGTTGTTAGCATTAGTACAGATCTTTTATCAACTCATTTTACCACTTTTATGTTCTAGAACTCCCTACCTGCTATTTAATCCCTTTTAAACTTCTGAGAAATAATGTCCTTGGGTATGGTTTTACGATTTTTCCTTGGGAGTTCCACAAATTCTCAATGTAATTATAAATACATAAGATAATATTAGCTATAAAAGAAGAAAACAAATATGAACAATTCTCTTTCAGAATTTTTTTTATTATTTTATGAATATCACAAACATATTTAGATTTGAATAACAATTGAAATTAGATAACTTTTATCTTTTCCCAATTATGTCATTTAAAACAAGAATTTATAAAAGTGATCTCATTTTGCTGAACATCAATTCCTTCATCAACATTTTTATCTTGTAATGTATTACATTCTTCAGAATTACCCTCATTAACCACACTTGTTTATGGTTTCACTCTATCAGTCGTCAGCCTCCAAATGTAATCACTTCTTTGTATGTAAATAAATATCATAAAATGATTTTTCATGAAAATGATCACAACAAATGTATGCAGTTTTGAAGTTTATCTCTTTGTTTGATAAAATTTATGACTCAATCCACTTATTTTTTGTCAATTTATCTTTATAAAACCTGCATAAAAAATATTAATACAAATTTATAAACAGTTAGTTTGTTTGAAATCGAAAAATATGTCTTTTGGAGAATATTATATTTTTATGTAAACAGTACAATTTATAAACAGAGTACTTGCATGTGAAATCAAATGGATTTGAGACAGATTTACATATTGTTACGAAACAGCAAGCACACTGGTATAGTCCCTAAATCCGACTCTGTCTAAGTCAGGTATGAAAGTTAAAATTATAGCGGACGCGCAGGGATTTCTTAGAATTGTTTACGATTGTGACTATCTTATCTAGACATTGTTTTTGTGACCAGTCTTATCTAGAAAATGCCAGAAAGCCAATTGTTTTTGTATAAGCCGCTATCTAGAATTATCTAGTAAAAAAGGCACTAATATATAAGGAACCGACCCGAGAAAGTTCAGTTTAGTTGTTAAAGTGATCCCGTGAAATAAACAAGAATACACTGAAATAGCAAACAGTAAATAAGTGAATATAAATTAGTTAAGTGTTTATATAAATTAGTTTAAGTGAATATACTGTGTATATAATTAATGAATAATGTAGTGAATAAATAAATTAAGTGAACCTACCGTGTGTTTAAAATTTATCCCACCCGTTTATTGTTTAAATAAATTAGAAAAACATTACTTTGGTGTCAGGTGTGGGGTAATATAAATAAATTGCTACGTAAAAATGGCCAAGAGACTATGTGATCTGAAAGTCACAGAATTAATAGCAGAATTGGAAGATCGTGAGTTGGAATCGCCCGGCAGAAAAAGTGAATTAGTAGAAAGACTTAAAGTGGCACTGGAAAATGACGGCTTTGATCCAGAAACGGTTTTATTTAATGACGAGGCTTCCACCTTAATCTCGTCAATTTCTGCCATGGAAGAGAAGATTTCAACTAATGTGAAAAACGATATTTCTGCAATAAAGAACGATTTTTCTGATATGAGGAACGATATTTCTGCTATGAAGAATGATATTTCTGCAGATATCTTATCATTGAAAAATTACATTGCTGCTGAAGTCGAGAATAAAATTTCGTCTCTAAAATCAGACATGGAGAATAAGATGACAACGATGGAAAATCAGATGGACGAGAAAATCAAGGAGTTAGAGACAAAGATTGCCGATTTAAGAACTTAAGACACTTCAGCAGAAGAAAAGAAGATCGAGATCTGCAAACCAGAAACACAACCCAAGACATGATATTGGCAGTTTTACCCGAGTCAAGGCCCCAACGTCCGATGGAAAAATGTCGTGGACCAATTATGTGAAACAATTTGAAGCAGCCGCTAGAGTGAATAATTGGTCCGATAGAGACAAGGCAGTGAACTTAACTATGGCGCTTCGGGAGATGCCTTAGATGTACTTCAGATGATACCTTTGGAAGAAACGGATGACTTCGAGCAGCTAAAGAAGAGGTTGTACATGCGATATGGTCATGAACATCTAGAACATTTGTACCAATCCCAGCTGAACAACCGAAGGCAGAAACGTGACGAAGCCCTTCAAGAGTATGAAGTGGATATTGCCCGACTCGTTCGATTTACCTATCCGTCAGCACCAGAGAACATGATGGAATGTCTGGGCATCCAGGGCTTTATTGATGGCTTACGTGACCTCGATATGCAGAGGACGCTTCGTTTAGCCCATCCGAAAACATTAGTCGACGCATTAACAGCTGCTATGAAGCAGCAACGATGGCTACCGGATACTACAAAGGTAGGACCATACAGGAAGAAGGTGACGATGACAGACTTGACCAGATCGTCAACTTGTTGAAAGGTATGGTAGACAAGAAGCCGAAGAAAATCAGGTGCTGTAATTGTGGTGAGCTAGAGCATGCACGCAGTTCGTGTAAGCGTCCTACGACTCCTGCAAACCAAGAACCTCTTAAATGCAAAGTAGTCAAGAAAAGCTCGCGGTACAACAAAGGTAGGACCATGCAGGAAGAAGATGACGATGACAAAATTGACCAAATCGTCAACTTGGTGAAAGGTATGGCAGACAAGATGCAGAAGAAGATCAAATACTGGAAGTGTGGCGAGCTAGAGCACGTACGCAGTCCGTCTAAGCGCCCCAAGATTCCTGTAACCCAAGAACTCCAGTCACAGGGGAAATCGGACAGGGGTGAACATCCAGCTAATGTGAATCACCGAAAAGCCAACTCTTTGCCTAGACGGTCATGCCCTGTAGACTAATCACAATGCAACAAGGCGAAATCTAAGGAAGTTGCAGTTTCAAGAATTACAGTAGTCAATGAAGAATGGTCACCCACCAGGATCAGAGAAGATCAGGAGAATGATCCTTGCCTAAAGATGATCCGGCAATGGAAGGAAGAAAATCGGCGACCTACATGGCAAGAAGTGTCAAGATTTTCACCGAAACTCGAGGCATATTGGGCTCAGTGGGACTCCCTTGCCCTGTAAGAAGGGCTGTTGAAAAGAGTCCTAAAAACGATGATGGTTTCGAGATGAGGAGACAGCTAGTTATCCCTAGAATGAGAGTAGCTGAGGTACTGAAGAAGTTACACGACAGTCCATCAGGAGGTCATCTGGGAGTGAAGAAAACCCTTCAGCGAGTCCGTGAAAGGTTTTATTGGATGAACAGCTCCGACGATGTGAAGGACTGGTGTAAGAAATGTACGACTTGTGCTACGAGTAATGGACCATATCGCAAGAGAAAGGCACCTCGGAAACAGTATAATGTTGGAAGCCCTTTCGAAAGGATTGCTTTATACATTGCTGGACCATTTCCGATGACAGAAAATGGTGGTAAATACATCCTGGTTGTAATGGATTATTTCACAAACTGGGTGGAAATTTACGCGATCCCGAATCAAGAGGCAACTGTCGCGGATGTATTGGTGAAAGAATTTATCAACCGATATGGAGTGCCATTGGAAGTCCACAGTGATCAGGGAAGAAATTTCGAAAGCCATCTATTCCAGGAAATTTGCAACAAGCTGGGAATGAAGCAGACCAGGACAACAACATTACATCCACAGTGAGATGGAATAGTAGAGAAAATGAACGGGACGATTGGAAAATACCTGTCCAAAGTAGTTTCCAGCCATCAGAGAGATTGGGACCAGTATCTTTCCCTATTCGCATTGGCTTATCGATCTGCCGTCAATGAGTTCACGGGTGAAATACCTGCGAAAATCCTGGTTGGACGTGAAATGAGGCTTCCTTGTGACCTGGAATTTGGCTGTAGGCCTGGAGAAGATCTAGCAGGCGAAGAATACGTGATCCAATTGAGAAGAAGGCTGGATGATATTCATGAATTAGTTTGAACAAATCTTCAATTTGCCAGCGACAGAATGAAAAGTCGGTACGACACGCAGGCCACAGAAGGCGGTTTTAAAGAAGGGGACAAAGTGTGGTTACACAACCCGACGAGGAGGAAAGGATTTTCTCCAAAATTACAAAAATCCTAGGAAGGTCCATACTTAATCAAGAAAAGGATCAATGATGTTATATATCGCATAGGCAAAATCCCCAACGGAAAACCAAAAGTAGTTCACCTAAACTGATTAGCACCATTCTAAGGAGACCATGATCTAGAAAAAGGAGTAAACCATATTCGAGATGTGTCTGACCCTACCTTCGATGAATTTATGGGCGCGTATGGAGGTACCGGGAAAGCTAGATATGGAGTCACTTCAGAACAACGACAAGATTTGTTCACCCTCCCGGAAGATTATTCACTGGCACACAACATTCCTGCCCGTCTCAAGAACGCACGAGGGTTGGCATTCGTCTTTCAAAAGAAGTTTGGGCAATTAGAAAAACTTGAAGATCAGATTCCAGCCCCTGGCAAGACACTGAAACTGAAACATAATTCGCGGTACGTCTTCTACGTGTTAACTAAAAATGAATTTCAAGATCGATCTACTTACCGCGATGTGTGGGAAGCACTTCGAAACCTCCGAGACCATGTATAAGAATCCAGCGTGAAGAAACTGGCTATGCCTAAGACAGCAAGTAACCAGTTGGATTGGTGAGTTATCAGGAACATGGTAGAGATTATCTTTCGAGATATCGGTGTCCAGATATTAATTTGCAGCTACAACCCCCGTTATCAGTATCTGATGAAGACGGTGCCCTGCTATTTCCATAAGATCGGAAAGTGTAGAAATGGGGCCAGTTGCTGATTCAAACATCCGAAATAGCAAACAGTAAATAAGTGAATATAAATTAGTTAAGTGTTTATATAAATTAGTTTAAGTGAATATACTGTGTATATAATTAGTGAATAGTGTAGTGAATAAATAAATTAAGTAAGTGAACCTACCGTGTGTTTAAAATTTATCCCACCCGTTTATTGTTTAAATAAATAACAAAAACATTACAATATTATACACTTTCTTGGCGTTTTGGAAACCATTTCTTATTATTTTCAAACACAATAATAATTTGTAAATAACAAATGTGTGAGCCATCCATGTATGTATAGGTTATTGTATAAGTACGTTACATAGAACAAACCCGGCTAAAAAGAGAAAGACAGACCCTTTGTAAATCGGTCTCTTTTTATCGAATCAACGCATATCAAGCCCACTTCCTCAGTATATTTTTAAATGTCTATGATTTAAAGTGTTACTATCTACAATATTCGTTACTACTCAATTAATTTGGATATTAATCTTACCAATTTAAGGCCCCGTGTTAAGAGAGAAGCTCCTCCACTTTATGAAATGAAATTCGTTGTCTTGGGAAAACCACCAAAAGGTAAAGATGAGGTAAAAAAACTTATAACTTCCTTAGGAGGAAAAGTTGTAAATAAAATAGATAAAACTGTTATGGCTGTAATATCCACGCCCGACGAAGTTGAAAAAATGAGTAGTAGAATTGCAGAAGCTGAAAGTGAACAGATTCACGTTGTTCCTGATGATTTTTTGGATGAAGCTAAGAGTAATACTGGAAAAATTCCGGATCTAATTATTAAGAAAAGTATTTGCAGTTGGGGATCAGATGTAAGTAAATATTTCATATAGTACAATAATTTTTAATTTAGAAATTATGCATAATAATAATTTATTTATATTTTGTTTATAAAATGGAATGTGATAATCATCCATTTGGCGAGTATTTATATTGTACAGGTCTCTGTTAACAATAAATTTAGTTTGGTTATGAAAAATATAAGTACATGCTTTGTTTATGTACCGGGTATTTGATTAAGAGAGGTAACTCGCTATATCTCAGAAACTATTTATCGTACAGCTTTCAGAAAAAAATTGTATTACAAACTCGCATAGAAGGTGTAGTTCACAATAACATAAAAAAGAATATCATTTTTCTATAATAAATGTACCGTTACGGTACCACAAACTTTAAATATTCGTAATCATTAGATCATTTTACGTAAGTTTGCTCCAGCACTTTTTCCCTAACTTGTAAAATAACCGGTAGGGGTGCGTGGGAAAGCTGACTCAATAAAAATGTTATAACTTTTGTTCCGCTTCATGGATTTTGATATATTTAGTATCATTTGAAAGGGAATTCAATGCCTAATAAAATATTGTATCATCGTTTCATTCCAGTGGTTTTAACGGTCGCTAGGTGGCGGTGATTGAACAATTGTTTTGTATTCAACTTTTTGTGGAAATCTTCAAATGCGTTGCTATATTTATTAATAATTTACTTGAAAGATAATGGAATTTAAAATAAAATTGTTAAAACCACATCTCAGTATCTATATACAGTGTGACTAATTTAAAATGGAACCACCCCTGCAAAATACGCAATGTTCAATCAATCTAAAAAAAAATTTGTAATATTAAGGATCCAAAACTGTATCTTATCACAAATTTCCATTATTTTAGATTAATTTCCAAGACACTTTATGTTTTTTATTCTTTGTCAAGAACGGCAAAAGATTATTATGAAATTTTTGTTTTCAGGTTTGACTACACCACTGAATTTGTAGTAGTCAGAAATAAAAACCATCAAAATTCCATTGATAGATATTGGTTAGCAACAAAGTTACAATAACTTTCATTATACCTTCTGAAATTATGGTAATATGAACGATTTGTGGGGAAAGGGATTTTGTATTAAAAATCTGACAATTATATTTCCTTAAAATAATTTAATTAAATATAGGTTATAAGTGGAGGGTAAAATAACTCAAAATTGAAAGTTAATTAGGTTTTGATAAGTACTTCAAAACTTGTTTCTATTCATTATATTTTTATCGACCATGGAAGAATGTAACTCCGTAAATAAATAAATTAACTTTCAATTTTGAGTTATTTTAGAATCTACTTATAACCTATATTTAATTGAATTATTTTATGGGAATATAATTTACAAATCCAATGGTGTAGTCAGATTTTTATTAAAAAATCCCTTTCCCCATAAATCGTTCACATTACCATAATTTCAGGAGTTATAACTGTAGAACAGAATAAGCTATTGACTTCAGATTTTCACTGTATAAGTTCACTGGTATTATACTTTGTATCAACAATGTTGCCGGATTTGACATAAATAAATCTATAATCTAAATAAAAATTATAATCAAATACTTTGTTTCCAAAATTAAAGTTATTGTAACTTCGTTGCTAACCAATATATTTTCATAAAATTTTGATTTTTTTTCAGACGACTACAATTTCAGTGGCGTAGTCAAACTTTAAAACAAAAATTGCCTAATAAGCTTTTACCGTTTCGACAAAGAAAAAAAAGCATAGTGTGTCTTGGAAATTAAACTAAAATTATGAAAATGTGTGTTATACTGTTTATGATCCTTAATATTCCAAAAAAAATTTTGGAGATGTATTAAAAAATGCGTATTTTGCAGGGGGGTTCCATTTTAAATGGGTCACACTGTATTAAGCGAAGATATGAAAATAGGTATACTAGGAGATCGAATTTTATACTTAAAATTGAAATTTTTACATAATGTACTAGGTATCCAGATGTCATAAATTGTTGACAACTTAAATATAAAATAAATGTAGAGTGAATTTATGAACCTGTATCGGTTAGTAATTTAAAAATACCTGATGCCTTTAACAAATAGTGAAGCTTATGATATGTTAAAAGTGTATTTTGAATGTTTTGAAAATGCTCCGATTGCAGCAAGAGACTATGCGTTAAGATATCCCTTGCAACAACATTTTTGCAGAAGAGCATAAATTTGGCTAAATGTTTAAAACAAACCTGATCGGTTCAATCTAAACGAAATTCTACACGACAACGAAGAAACAATACAGAAATAGTTGTAATACATGTTTTAGGATACATTGCTGCAGATCCACAAGGTAGTGTAAGAAAACTAGCTTGCAAGTTAGGAATTTGTAGGTATTGTGTTCACTCCATTTTAAAAAGAAATCGTTTTCATCTGTATTATGTAACTCTTCATCAATGATTAAAAGCTACAGCTTTCAATAAAAGATTGGATTATTGTAATTGGTTTAAGGATATGCTGAATGAAAACCTAAATTTGTTATCAAATATAATATGGTCTTACATTTTTCACAAATGGATCTGTAAATAGTCATGACACACACTATATGTCTCATCAAAATCCACACTGGATGCAACAAGATTTTAACCAGGGTCGCTGGTCAGTTAATGTATGATGTGGGATTTTATATGGTAAAATTATAGGCCCTTTTGTTTTTGATGAACATTTAAATGGCGATCGTTACTTAATCCTTCAATAGGCAGAACCCTATGAAAAGCTTAAAAAAATATTTGATATTATAGTAATATTCCAAGGCGGTTCTAGAATTCAGAAATTTTGTTATAAATATATTTAACTGTCACAAACAAGTGTATCTCCTAAGATACCTCGCATGATAGGCTGGCATTCGACTTACACTAATGAATGTATTTGGTGAATTACAATATTCGATATGGGTATACAGTACTAGGAATATTCTTTGGTCACATTTGCTTAAGCAACAATGTGTTAGAAAGAAACAAATATAGCGACAATGTGTTAGAAGTATAAATTCATTGTAGGGATTACAAGGATATCAGAAACAGTGAAAGGGTTATTCATTGAATGTTCTGAAGTAAACTTAATGTTGTCGGCTTTCATCGTACATTTATATTAATTGTAAAATTCGTTATTCTAACACGAGAACAAGTTATAAGAAACTTTTAATTATGATAATTCGAGGGGTTGTAATAAAGATAATTAATCCGATCTATTTGTTGAAGATTTTATTGTAATGCTGGAAATTGTTCTAGTTTACAGTTTGAAAGTGGTTAAAACCTTTACTTTTTTTAGTTTTAGCAACGTGGAAAATATGTCGACTGAACACTAGGCTTTTTGTATGTATCAATTAAAATGGTTTTACTGTTTTTACGTTTGTTTTCAAATGAGAAACGAACTCTTTGTGTAAATATACACAGTACAAATTTAAAAACGCTTTCGATAATAACCGTAAAAATCGAATTCTGATGAAAATACCTAATATTTTTAAATAATATTCTGCTAGGTAATAAGTTAAAACATAAAAAAACTTTTTAATTCTTCAATGAATTCAAATAAATCCTTGTTTTGAACTAAACAGTAGCCGAGCCGGTTATAAAATTCTTGACGAACATGTGTGAGTATTTGAGGTGTTATCTCCATACAGGCATGTAGAATTTGTTCCCTAAGTTCATTCAGAGATCTGGCCCTGTTCTCCTTGAATCCATAAATTCTCGATTTCACATAACCTCAGGAAAATAAATCGTGGGGTGCCAAATCTGGAGATCTAGCAGGCCATCTAATGTTACCATTCGTAGAGACTATCCGATTGGGAAATTGTGTATTTAAAAAATGTATTGTTAATCGATAATTATGCGATGCACAACCGGCGTTGGTACGAAATATCATTGAAGTTAACACCTAATTGTATAGGGGCAGGAGTAATTTGGTTTTGCAGCATATCCCAATATTTTGGACCGGTTAAATTGCCATCAATAACAAATGGTCCAATTAAATGTTCACCTAATATTCCAGCCCAAACATTTAACTTTTGGGGATATTGAGTTCTATTATTGTAGTGTTTGTCCTGGACCAATATCGCATAACTGATGAATTATGTGCACCCTGTATAGGAAAAGTCGATTCATCTATGAACAAAATATTTTTTAGAAAGTTTGCATCCAATTGTATTTTTTCCATAACTATTTAACAAAATTCCAATCTACGAAATTGATCGTCTAGAAATATTTCAAGGCTCTTTTTCAGTTTAAAACTACAATAACCATTTTTTTCAATACAGTCTGAATCGTCTTCGGATCAACATCAAAATCTTTGGCTAATTTTCCACACTTGCACAGATTAAAATATATCTTCGGGTTGGATTTGACGATTTTGTGTACACGGTTCATGTTTTATAGGAGTGACACATCCATGCTCTTAAAAAAAAATTATAACCATTCTCACTTGTTTCTTGCTCATTGGTTGGGTATTTTCGAATGTTAAAATAAACAACT
Organism: Galeruca laticollis; assembly: GCA_963921935.1. Classification (NCBI taxonomy): domain Eukaryota; kingdom Metazoa; phylum Arthropoda; class Insecta; order Coleoptera; family Chrysomelidae; genus Galeruca; species Galeruca laticollis. The sequence continues at coordinate 208,246,013 of OY998177.1, forward strand.
TTTCTGCCATTTCTCGATATGAATTGCCTTGGTAACATCATTTTACAATTTGCACTTTTTGGTGTATCTACGTACTCATTTTATAAGAATTACAAAGATCGTTCATCATTCGAAAACAGTGACATACAATTAAACGTACGAACTATAGCCGGTAAGTACCGCCATCGAGAGGCGCACGCGCGATTCGTATTCGTATATTCTAGTATCCTTATTTTAACTGTAATAATCTACGCTGACATAAGATTGTCTATATCACGATGCTTCTCTCTAACACACCGGTAATGCCATATGCCTCTTACATGTTCCCGTTGATTATTGAGGCGATTATTGTTTTACGCTAGAATTAAATGGAGAATTATATCTGCTATTGTTAAAAAGGGATATTGTATGGACACATACTTTCAACGCGTAGATTGAAAAAGAAAAGAGGGGATAGATAAAAATAGAAGAACTAGGGCTGTAGAAAAAATCGTTTTATCAGGAGCGTAGGAATTAAAGCGTTCAGAATTGAATATTTGCAATATAATAATTGTAGTGATATTTGAAAAACAATGTAACAGTTTGGGCAACGATACTTCTTTGGCATGTTATGATACCCCGTTAAAGAAAATAGGTGATACATTGAATATACTTGTTTCTTTCTTCTAACACATTGTCGCTTATGGACTCTGTATTAAAACCCTATGTTACCATTATTGCCTAGTGAATCATCATATCTCACAAAATACAATGACAATTTAAGGGTTAAGATTCTTAAGAGATCAATTGTCTATATTATTAGAAGATGCTCCTTTAGCAGTACGGCAAAATATGTGGATACAAGATGGCTGCCCAGTCCACTTTACAAATCAAATTATGCATATTTTAAACCAACAATATGGGTATAGGTGGATAGGAAGAGGTAGCATATTCCCGTGGCCGCCAAGATCTCCCGACCTTACTGTGCTAGATTTTTATCTATGGGGTCGAATTAAAGATTTAGTATGTTAGACAAGACCTACAAATAGAGCAGATCTTATCCAACGAGTACAAAACACAATTGACAGTATTCCCAGGGCTCAAATAGAAGCAGAGATAAAATATGCATAAAAAAAGATGGAAAGCATTTCGAGCAGTATCTTTAGGGTACTTTACTAGGTCAATGCATTTTATGTTTGCTGTTTCTGTTACATAATTAATTGTTGGTTATTGTTACAATGATGATGCTGAGTTTGTCAAAATCCTATTTTTATGTATACTGTTCAATCACCGCAACCTAGCGACCCTTAAAACCGCTGGACTGGAACGATGATGTAATATTTTATTAGGCATTGAATTCCCTTTCAAATGATACTAAGTTTGTCAAAATCCATAAAGCAGAACAAAAGTTATAACAGTTATTTTACAAGATAGGGGAAAAAGTGCCGGAGTAAACTTACGTAAAATGTTATAATGATTACGAATATTTAAATTTTTTGGTACTGTGCGGAGTTTATCAGGCAAATAGTTGAAGGGAAAACCATTGCCATTTACTCTGATAGCCAAACAGCAACAAAAGCAGTTAACTTGAAACTGGTCTGGGACTGCTTAGAGGCCCTAGAAGAGCTCGGTAGTCGAAATATACTGAAACTAGGTTGGGTGCCAGCACATACAGGTTATAAGAGTAATGAAGAGGCTGACAAACTAGTCCGTGAAGAAGCAAACAAGGCCCTGAACGGTCCAGAACTGTTTTGCGGTATAGCTAAAGCTATACAAAAAACAAGCATCAAAACTAGGATACAAAATAAATCTCCAGAATGGTGGAATATCTTACCTGGAACGAAACAGGCTAAAGATTTTATCAAAAAACCATCGCCAACATTCACAGACTACCTTCTAAGCCAGAATAGGAGACAAACCAGAATAATGGTGGGCCTCGTCGTGGTAAGTTCCATAAACATATGAACATGATTGGCCTGTCTGGGGAAGGCCTGTGTAGGTTCTGTCGGGAAGAAGAGGAAACAGCGGTACATATACTATGTCAATGTGAGGGGTTATCAAGATTAAAGTTTCTAATGATGGGAGAACAAAAACCAAATCCTTTCAGATATATCGGGGACCTAACAACTAGCCTGTGGAGTCTAATAGTAAAGACAGTGCTAGACAAGGACCTCTAACTCATTAAGAAGGCATACACAATAGATCTAGAAAGGTCGTGGCATGGAAGCTAATAGCTTATCAGCCCCATGCTAATCTAATCTTCACTAAAACATGAAAATTTAAAATGCGCATTAGAAAGATCTACTTCTAGAGAGTTGATAGAATTTGCATTATGGCTTTGCACATTTAATAACATAAACAGAGGACTAAGCATTAGTCCTTTGCACGTGTTAGTGCTATCTTCTGAAAACATTTACTGATGCATCCTCCACTTGGCAATAGTGTAGAATCCATAGCCTATAGGAAATTATTATCATGAACTGTTACCTTGAAAGATGAATAGATGCTCGGAAATTTTGAGTTAATTAATTCACATTTAACGTCTGGAAAGACCGGAGTCAGAAGGTTAACTAAATCTTCGACAGAAGTAGTGCAGACTTACATATTTAGGAACTCCTTTCACAGAAGAATCCATATAGCTTCCAACAATCACTTTTCGTCTTGGTCTCCAATGCCTGTCAACAACTGCTTGCCATTTGTAACGCCGTGACATCATCATAATTAATAATTTCATCGTCATTCTCTAAATTAATAATTTCAGTGCACTAGTTCAAATTGTTCACTCTATGAATTTCTACCGATACGTTCTTTTCGTTTATTTTGGAAATCCCTGCTTTTTTTGTTGCGAGTCAACAACTAATTGGTCTTGTTTGGGTATTTGGCTTCTAAATGGTTTGCTCGTTTTTGTATTTCATGATCTTTTACTTTTGGAATATTAGTTTTATTAAAAAGGTCGAGTTGTATATTTAATAGTTTGATCTTCTCACTTAGTTCAGTAATAATAATGTCTTTTTGTTTCAACAAATAACGAACCATAGGTGCATCAAGCTTTACTCTGGATCTTCTAGCGTATCGAAGCATTTTGTATCATATTCTAAGTCACCTACCTCCATGTTTAAATTACTTTTATTATCACAGCAAATCACATGTACTTTGTCTTTAGCTTGTTTGACACCTTTATACTTATTAGTACATCTAGGATGAAAAACAGAGTCACATTTTAAGTATTTTGTCCCATTAGAGACACTTTTTGAACGTTCACACATTCCACTCGACATTTCTACTACAACTGAAATGATACAGGAAAATTGATTCTAACTGTATATACAGTAGAAACGCTGAAGCTTTTCTGTCACGTGACTTAGTTGACATTATTATTCAACACATACTATGTTGGTACTGTCTTCTAATAACAGAAAAAGAACGTAACTCAATACAAGCCTTTGTCACATTGTTTTGATTCAGTTGCATATGGTTGATGACGTATCAGTCACGTGTCGGAAAAGATTTAGCGTTTCTACTGTATTTAGTCAGCATCAGGAGTCTGGTTTTGACTTTCCATGTTTTTCTATCTTGGGCGAACTGCACCCACCTCTGTCCAGAGAAATTCTTCAGATCATCTGTCGCAAGTGTATAAATATGTTATTCCATATGGTGAGCTGTGTCCAACAAATTTACACTGTAATTCTGCCACATGTCTAGAAGCATCCCTTACTTTTGTTTTGTTACTGATTCTGTTGTTTCTTCTTCTGTATGATAGTTCTATATTTAGTATTATTTGTCTTTCCATCCATATAATTCTTATCTTCACTCTATAAAATGTTTACGTTTGCTGCTGTCCCCATTTTGAGAGCCATATGCAAGGATCTAAATATTTATTTTTAATGATAATCTAGTTTGAATAAAATATTGTACAGACAAAGAGAATTTTCCCCATGGAAGTGAAACGGTTTTCGAAATCCATTAACTTTTACAACAAATTTATCTAAGGTTAAAGTTTGTGTCTGATTGTGGCTAAAATAGTATAGATTCATTACAAAACGCAGTCAGTCGAATAAAAAATATCTGCAGCTTTCTACTAGTTAGTGTAATCTGTCATAAAATATAATATTGTTGTTCACAAAATGTATCTATTTAAGTTTAGAAGAAAATTTGAAATGAGAAACTGCTTTTCTTATTTTAACTTATGTTGCAATAACTTTTTTCATATTGCTTATTTTTAAGTAGCGGGAGAACTCCTCCTTTCATTACCTTATTATTTATAATTATATTTGATACTGACAGTTGTTACATTACAATTCATGAAATGTGTTTCTATTCCAAACAAAAATATTATCAAGCCTATTACTGCAATGTGATAAAATATAAATTTGAATATGAAAAAGTGTAACTTCATTAATTTACTTGAAAAAAAAATGGTATCTACTTTTTCATTCAACATACATTTCTGTGCTGCAATCATTCCAATCAAGTTTAACTGTCTTTCATAAAGTTTATTCCAAATCATAGAAGGCTATCAAACATTAGTGACAAGATGATGTATGAAATTAATCTTATTTATATAATAAAATATAGTGTTATGTGTATGAGTATAATGTAAACCAGTAAGTTTAATAAAAATCATAAAAATGCATAAATAACAAAATTCACGATATCTATTTCCTCTCATGTATGTGTTACACATATGGTCACAGTTTTGGTCAAATCATTCAAACAAGTGTTTTTAACGCTCTTGTCAAAATATATTTTCAATTTTCCACTTTATTTTAACCACACTATCCCAATGATGAAATCAAAAGATGCATATTTGTTTGAGTTACTTTGTATATAGTTTATTGTTTCTTCAGGAAACTGTTGACCAGATGAAAGTTTTGTAATACCTCGTAAATTTGGTATTGTTGGTTGTATTTTAATAAATATATTTATTTCATGTAGCCAACGACTCGTCTTCCTGAGGAACCATCTACAAGTCGAAAATCAAAATCTCATAGCATCTACACCAAATCTGTACCCAAATCAGTAAAAATGAAATTAAAAGGAGGTACTGCCGTTGATCCTGATTCGGGACTGGAGGATAAGGCTCATGTATACCAAAATAAAAATGAAAAATATACTGCTATTCTTGGTTTAACTGATATTCAATCTGGTAAGAACAGTTATTACAAGTTACAAGTCCTGGAACATGATAAAAAAAATGCTTACTGGTTGTTTAGATCTTGGGGAAGGATTGGTACTACTATTGGAAGTAAGTTTTTTTTTCAGTTATTTGCTTTTATTTCAGTTTTTGTAGTGTAGTTTAAAAATCACACAACTAGCAATCCACTAATTGCATCTCAGGTCAATAGCATTTTCTTTCTTAAAGGTTTAGTTACATTGATGCTCTAACAATTGTATCATAGGGTATGAGTTTGAAGAAAAAGTGGCTGGCTGAAGTTTAAGCCTCCTTGAGGCAAGGCGTCCACTGAAGTGGTGTGGTATTGGAATGGAGCGAGGCATAGGGATGGTGGAATAGTAGCGAAGTGGTATGAAAGTGATTATATGTGCATTGCAGTGGCAAACAATGATATGGTGCCTTCAACTCACCAAAATGTCGTCCTCTGATCTGAGAGTATCAAATCAAAGGAAAGCTACCAATGCAGCAATTATTAAACGGGAGAAATTCTGCGATTTTCTCGTCACCGTAGACAGCTCACTTAAGTATGAAGAAAAAAAATATTAAGATTTTAGCCGAGCTATGCTGTAAAAAACAAAATATTTGTCAATTTTGTCCTACAATGTTCTCCTTCTCCAATGTTTTTCGCAATCTGGGCCGAAGCCCGCGCTTGCGCATGGCTGAAATGATAATCTTCCTGTGTATTGTCATACAGGCAAGGATATGGTTCTACAAGGGTTACAAATTTGATGTTAAATACTTGGTCAACTCTCACACTTTTAATTTTCTTCTTATAATTTTAATTTAACTCACTTCAGATCCAGGTAAAAAAATAAACAGTTGCAATGAAAAACCCACGTCGTCACCAACCGCTTGCCAGTCGAAAATTAACTTGTTCGAGACTAGTGGCATCAGACTGACATCACGCCTTCTGCAAAATTCCATGTCACTGTTACGTCATTTTGATGCGCGCATCTTCATTTGTTTACATAGGCTTTAATGATTCTAGCTGCTAGTTGGCCACCACGCAACTTGCTGACCACTTCAGTGTGCGCCTTGCCTATGGGAACATGTCCAAAATTTCATTTCATTTTTGGAATATATTTTTTAAGAATTTAGCATAAATTGTGAACACAAAAGTTTTTTTAATTTTTATCAATTCGGAAGTGCCTAATATTTTTTCAAGGTTGAATAAATATGTCTACTGGTGAAGTCTCTGAAACTAATGCATTCTGGCACCGCAAATAGGATTAGGTTCTTCAAACTAGACAAATTCTCCTAACAGATTTTCTTTTGAGACTCCCAATCCTGATGATTTCTAAACCTGCACCTAGGAAAACTAAATAAATGTTATTGCAGAACACGCTTCGAGAAAAGTTAATTTTTTGTGCTTCATATTCTTTTTACGGAGAATCTGTTGATAAAATTATTGTTTCTAGATACAAATAGAAGTAGTAAACTAAAAAAACCTTTTTTAAAAAATAATGAGACTTGTCAGACCGACAGATCAACTAAGCAAAAGAAGCTTATGGTATCTCGAAAACAATAGACCGTTTCAACGGAAGACATGTTGTGGTTGTAGCAATCGTTGTCCACCTATTGGTCTATATAGGAACTAATAGAAGCTGACTAATTTTAAAATGGTACCGTACCTTAGTTCTTTGACAGCTGTGCCTAAGTTTATGAGGACACATACAAGTCTCATCTAGTGAACGAGTAAACAGTGACACTTGTAACAATCCTGGTTTTGTATCAGTTCTGTGGTTATGTATTATTTTATCTATTATTTTAACCATTGAGCATAGTGTGGTCTGTTATGTTATTGATACCCATGTTTAGTTTTTGTTAACAATGTGATTGCTTGCTGTTGTGTCTATTTTATTATTTGATTGCTCATTATTCTGTGTGTACTATTTAGTATATTTTTTCAATCAAAAGCAGCTCAAGAACAAACATACCATTGTTGTAATCTTAGGCACTGCTGTGAAAGCCGTAAGTTACAGTTTCCTTTTAAAATAACAGTTATCTTCTATTAGTTCCTTTTTAAATCGATAGGTGGACAACGGTCGTTGCAACCACAACATGTCTTCCGTTGAAACGATCTATTATCTGCTGAATGCCTACGTTAAATCAATAAGTTGTTTTTATCAAATACTTCAAGAGAAAAAGGACAAGGATGAACTAGGTACTTTGAAAAAAAATGTCAAAAATATTACGTTTTTACTTTTTTCTGAAACTCCATTGTAAAGTTATTTTTTAGCAAGCAAGTCTTCTTTTGGCACTGTTTTATTTTTCTTAAGCATGAAGAAATAAAAACAAATTGACTTGACCATGTTGAAGGGTCTTCAATTGGAGGCGATATTTTATATCCCTGAAAACAATAAGCTGGTGATTTTTGGAACACAAGTCAGATATTGAGACAGGGTTGGGATAGTGGTAGTGTAAAGTAGAGTTCTAATCAACTAAGAAAAACACAGACACGTTATCGTCTATCTCACTTTAATATATACACATCTCGTTGCTTTGGATCGATATTCCAGTGTCGTCTCTCTATCAGTCTACTCTCGAAAGAGTATGGTGACCTCATGTCTCAATTGCTCGGATCGTAGCTCTCCATCCTTCTTTATCTTGAGCTGCAAGAGAAGCTTCCTGCAGACCGTGACCTATGATTTCCTTGGTTTGATCCACCCAGCGCGTCGTTTGCCATTGATTTTGCCTTCGACAATAAGTTTTTCCAGCCCATTTGTTCTTCTTGAAATGTGTCCAAAATACCTTAGATATGACTGGTTTAACTTGGTTGAGAGCCTTGTGGTGATTTTTAGTTCATTAAGAATTGACACGTTAGTACAATGTCCAGGTCTCAGAGGCATATGTGGCAATGGGAAATATCAAGGAGTTTAATAATTTCAGTTTATTGTGTTTAGATATTGCAGTCTTTCCATATTCGGGTTAGTTTTATTGTTGAGTCACGTGCTATTGCCACTCTGCGTTTGATTTCTTCGTCGCAACCGTCTTTGTTTGTAATAAGTGATCCTAAGTAATTAAATTTCTCAATTACTTCAAAACCATCGATCTGTTTAACATTGGTAGGGTTGCGGTCTATTATCATAATTTGAATCTGCTTTTTGTTCAGCGCAAGACCATGTTCTCTGCTGATCCTGTCAAACTTTCTCATGATTTCCGTGAGTTCTTCTGAGCAAGCTGGTATTAAGGTGTCGTCTGCATATCTTAGGTTAGTAATTCTTCTTCCTCCTATGGTTAATCCATCTCGCCAGCCTTTCTCATTATATACTCCCCGTATATATTAAAGAGTATCGGTGACATAATACAGCCCTGTCTTACACCTCACTTTGGAGTAAAAGACATAGATAGCGTGTTGTTGACTTTCACTTTCCCAAAGCTGTTGTCGTAAAGATTTTTAAGCAAGATAATCATATTTTTAAGCAAGATAATCATATGTTTTGTTACTTCCATGTTTTTCAAGATAAGCCACAATTTCTTCCATTTTACACAGTCAAATGCCTTGCTGTAGTCGACAAAGCACAAATAAGTTTTTACATTGAATTTGTATGCTTTTTCTATTATCTGTCTAACATTCAGAATTTGTTCCCTTTTCTGTCTGTCGGGAATCTGTGGAAGTAAGAAAGGTTTTAAGCGGTTGTTTATGATGTGAAGCAGAATTTTACAGGCATGTGACATAAGCGCTATTGTTCTGTAGTTACTACAGTTTGTAGGAGAGCCTTTCTTGTGTAGCGGCATGTACACTGATTCGCACCATTCTTTTGGCCACACCCCAGTGTGCCAAATCTCAACACACAGCCTGTGGATCAACACCGAGCTCACCCATAGCTTTTATTGTTTCGACAAGTATACTATCATCACCAGGTGATTTGTTGTTCTTTAGAAGGTTTATGACTTTTTCTACTTCGGCTTTTAAGATTGGGGGCTCTTTTTCAACCTCATCAATTTTTGGTAAACCATAATCTTCGGCTTTATCAGTAGAAAAAAGTTTTTCACAGTATTGTCGCCATACTTCTGCTATGTTGTTGGCATCTGTAATTGTTTCTCCGTTGTCATTTTTTATTATTTGTGTCTGTGGCTTAAATTCTCTAGATAGATATTTGACTGTATTGTACAATTCGTGGAATCTGTTTGTATTTGCATGTTGTTCAAGTTCATGGCATACTCTTGCGATGTGCTGGTTTTTGTCGATTTTGCAGGATTTTTGAATTTCTTTGTCAAGGGCCTTCTTATTCTCCGGAGTAATAGTTTTGGACATAATTAGTCTTCTCTGGTAGTCTATTAAATCGATTTTTCTTTCCGTCATCTAGTGTTTCTTCTTGGCATCTTACACCAAATATTTACAGCACTAACAAAACAAAAATACTGTTCAGTTTTCCTAAATGTAAGACAGGCTCGTCAGAACAAAATAAATGTAAGACAGGCTCGTCAGAACAAAGGACAAAATATCAGTTTAAACCTATCAGATCCAAAATACCATAAAGCAGTCTGCTGTGACCACTATTGTATTTAATCTATACTTCTGACCTCATTACAACAGACCCATTTGCGGATTACACTTTTATTCTATTGAAAATTCACTCACGAAAATTCTACGCTAGCGTCCGCAAATCTAAAATATTATTTTACATTAGAAGAATGGCTCCAAAAATAAAACGAAAGAAAATCTCAACATGTACTCAGGTTAAGAAATTTCTTAATAAAAATGTAGATGTTAAACTAAATTGGAGATATAAAAAATGCAAACAAATACATCCCAACTTTAAACTAATTGATAGAAATTAAAAAATGGCTTCAGGAAATATATTATTTAATAAATAAATCCATAAATTGACTAAACCAACAATTTTACAGATATTTCTGTACTTGTTATTCAATATTTCAATCAATTTAATATGTATTATTAAAATTCACAATAGTCGCAATCTGTTTTTGCTGACAGGACCTTCGTCTAACATAGCCATAGATGACAATTTTTATCATCCATATAAACTGATTTTATCTATTCATATACAACGTATATTCTTTACAAAATTCACTTAAACACATTGTAGATACTAAATTGGAGTCTGCGAAATCTCTACAAGAAGCGCTAATGCGGTTCAGAGAATTATACAAGGAAAAATCAGGTAATGATTGGAGCAATAGGGACAATTTCCAAAAGGTGCCTGGTAGATTATATCCTATTGAAATGGATTACGGAGAAGAAGAGGCTGTAAAATTAGATATTGTAGAATCTAAATCGAATTTGCCAGTTCAAGTTCAAGATCTTATGAAGATGATCTTCGATATTAATTCCATGAGAAAACTGATGATGGAATTTGAATTGGATACAGAAAAAATGCCCTTAGGTAAAATATGATATGAAATTCTAGTTTTTAATATAATAAAATAATAATTTTAGGTAAGTTGAGCAAATCTCAAATACAAAAGGCTTTTAGTGTGCTTAGTGAATTACAAACATTGATTAATGAAAAAGCAGAAAGATCCAGATTTATAGATGCTTCTAATAGATTCTACACGTTTATACCACATTCTTTTGGTATTGAAGATCCTCCGGTTCTGGATGATCCTGAAGTAATAAAGGTAAACTTAATTTGCGATTTAAAATGTTTTCAATATGTATATAATTGCTGAAGATGGAATTCGATATTTCTATGTTAAAGAACTGTTTACCTTACTTACCAATTGGTACTCTCTATAATCCGTCTCCATTTAATCCTATTGGTACTTTCATTCCCCATTGTCGAAACTGCATCATATCTAGATCAATTTTGATGTCATTCATCCATCTGAGTCTAGGTCTTCCACTTCTTCTGTTGTTATGAGGCTTAGTGTTCATGATATTGTTTGGCATTCTATAGTCTTCCCGTCTCTGAATATAACCAAACCATTAATCTCTGCGATTTAACAAATTTGACGTTATCTTATTCATATATGTCATATATTTCTTAGTTATATTGAATGCGTTAATCTTTCGTGTATTCTGATGGGTATTCTTGCCTAATCCCAGAGTTGAAAACAGATGGATCACACTTAGATTGCCGTCTACTTTCCCTTTTTTGAATTCTCTTTGTCATCGGGGATAAGATTATTAGTTTTGCATCTATTAAAGACATAAATGCAATTATTGCCACGCATTATTCTGTTTTGGATTTCCTCCCCTATATTGGGTTTTTGTGTAATTATTGTTCCAAGGTACTTGAATCTCTCTATTTCTTCAAATTTATATATCTTTCCTTTAGCTGTTTCTACTGTTAGATAATTCCCTTTTATAAAGTCTCGACCTGTCCATTCCATGTATTTTGTTTTCAGTTCATTGATATGGAGCCCTTTTTTTCTGCTTTTTCCGCAATATTTTTTATTACCTGTCTTATTTCTCGCTAACATTGCTATGTCATCTGCAAATGCTAAACATTGATTTCTCTTATGATATATAAGTCCAGACCTATTTAAGCCTGCTTCTTGAATTACTCTTTCCAATAACAGACTAAACAGAATCGATGACGGTGGATCGCCTTATCTTACGCCTTCAGTTATGACGAATTTCTCTGACATACTGTTATTTATTCTTACTTCATTTTCAGTATTTTGTAATGTTAGTCGAATCATTCTGATCAGTTTTCCTCTTATTTCTAGGTCTTCCAGAGCTGTGTTCAGTTCATTTCTTTTTACTTTATCAAATGCTTGTTTGAAGTCGACGAATAGCATCATTGTCTGTTTTCCAAATTGATAGCTCTCAGTCTGTAATTCTCGTAGCATGAAGATTTGCTTCACCGTGCTCCTACCTTGTCTAAATCCACATTGTTATTCTCCGATTATATTTTCCTTTAAAATATTCTTGATATAGGTGGATATATAAGTATCTTGTAAGCCACATTTAATAGTACTATTCCTCTATAGTTGTGGCATTCATTTTTATTCCCTTTTTTATGTATAGGAAATATTATAGCGTTGTTCCAAGCTGTCGGTATTCGTTCTTCTTCCCATATCTTGTGCACTAATTTTTCCATTTCATCACCTAATCGCGTTCCCGTTTCTCCGTATTTGAACATTTCCGCTGTTATGTGGTCACTTCCCGGACTTTGACTGTACTTCAGATTAGCTATAATATAATTTATTTTATCTCTACTCGAAATTTGTTCTTACATTCTCTTCATTCTCCAGCTCTTCATCCTCATTTGGTCGCCCATTTAAAAACTGTTCGAAGTATGTTTTCCATCGCTCTAAATTTTCTTTTTCGCCCAGTAGCATTTCTCTATCTTTATTTCTAATGAATACGGAAATTGCATCCTCTTTTGACTCCTTGATACAGGTTTTTCAGATCTATACTTCTGTAATTATCTTCTACATTTTGCAGTAGTCGCTCATTGTACTCCCTCTTCTTCCTTCTTAATAATATTTTTGTTATTTTCTTTTGTTTGCTGTATTTTTCTTTAGCAACGTGTACTTTTGTTGTTAGAGTCTTTAATCTTAGTTTATTTCTTTTATCTATTTCGTGCAAGCATTCATCATCAAACCATGGTTTCAGTTTCTTTCTTTTCTCTTTACTTGTTTTTTGGCTGCAGTTTTGTTATTGTTTCCTAATGATGCTCTATATCTCTTTCCATTATGTTATCCATTTCCTCGCTGATTACTTTTTGATATACTTCTTTCTCCTCATTTGTTAATTACTTTGCAACTATGCTGCCTTCCATTCGTTTTCTCTTTTCATTTTTGTTTATTGGTATGAGTTGCTTTAATATGACACCCACCATGAAATGATCAGAGTCCAGATCGGGTCCTCTATACGTCCGCATATTGGTGATGTATTGGTCTTCTTCGAGTTCGATTAAAAAGTGGTCGATTTGGTTCGTTGTTTTTCCGCCTGGAGATATTCACGTACCTTTATGAATACTTTTACGCTGAAAATATGTGATTTTGATTCTGAGGTTGTGTTTTTTCGTAAAATTATCAACAATCGGCCATTTTAATTTGTTTTCTCATGCGGACTATATCTTCCAATTCTTGTCATATCGTCTCCTCTTTACTTATCTTGGCGTAGGCGTCTCCCGGTACGACTTTTAAATCATACTTGGGATAGCCTCAAATACTCTGTCAATATTACTATAGAATTCTTCTTTCACTTCTATATCCTTCTCTTCTGATGGTGCATGTATATTTACAAGTGTAATTTTGTGATACTTTCCTCTTATTCTTAAAGTGCACAATCTTTCTGAGATGGGTTTAAAGTCCATGACCATTCATTTTAGTTTTTCCCCTAACTATAAAACCAGTCACTAACATTGTTTTCGCCGCCACTAATACATAATTTGCAATTTCTTGAGAGCCTTGCCCTAGTTGGTTAGTTTTTTGTAATGCTATGATATCAAAATTATATTTTCCAGCTTCCTGGTCCAACTGTTGTAATTTCCCTTCTTCATACGACCCTCTGATATTCCATATTCCAATTTTATTATACGTTATTTGATCTTTTATGCTTTTTCTTTCATTTTGTGTTTTTCATGTTCCTATTTCGCGCCAGTTTGTTTTCGTTGTTCCATTACATAATGCTTTATTATTTCCAGCCTATCTTTTTCCCTGTTTCATCCCCATACTTCATCGTTTATAATTCGTTTCTGGAATCCAATCTTGACAGATTTACCTTTAATTTTCTCGCCTTTTGCATGATTCCCAATTTTTGCTTGGAATTCTCTTTGTTTTTTGGTCATATCATTTATGTAAACTTTTCTGTGTATGGTTTTCAACTTGCTTTTATTTTGCATAATCTTCCTCTTATCGTTTCCACTATTAAGTTCTAATAGGCATGTATTCTCTTCCAGTTTTAATGCCGTATTTACTGCTACTTTAACCCCTATCTCCTTTTCTATAAAATTTTGCATTCCTTCCCGTAATATTTCCGGTCTATTGGTGTCCATTGGGAGTCCTTGAACTACTATATTTTTCCTTCGTTTTTCACTTTCGAGTTTCTCTAGTTTTTCACTGACAGAGTTAACTTGCTTCTTTAATTGATTAATTTCTTCACTAGCTCGATCATTAACTCTTTTATTTGTTTCATATACTCCTTCTGTTCTTCTTTGATTTCCTGTTTGATGCTCTCCATATTTTTTCCTTGTTGGTCTTTTATCTCCTTCATATCGGCTGCTGTTGGTTCATTAATTTCCACATGTCCGACATCATGTTTGCATTTTGATCCTCTTTTCTTAGCGTTCTCAATATTTTTTTTAATCTTATAAATGTATCTTCCATTTCATCCACCTTCCTCTTCCCATCATCAGTCGTATAATCATCTGAGTCTATCTTTGTTGGTAATCATTTATTGTTATTTCAATATTCTTCGTTACTTTGGAACGGCTCAGATCTTTGTTTCCAGCTCTTTTCTGCTGCAAAGCTTATCAGTTTGGGTTTTACAACAGGTTCTTTCTTTTTCACACTACCGTTATAATAAATTTATATAAATATTAATGGTTTTGTACTTACAGTTTACTAAATTTTGTTATTTTGATATCACCTGATTCCCTGTACAATATCACACACAATGCTCCTTGTATTATGTTTAAAATACTCATAACAGCCCAATATTTAGGTATTATCACAGAGCGGTTTTAAAATGACTTCCTCGATATCTAGAGTTGGGCTTACCTATATTGAATACTGACGAAATTTGTCTTAATATGAACAGTTGATCCATTGTTCCATGTTCTGCTGTTAAACCACATTAATATTCCCCAATTTTAATTTTATTTCTTTCAATCCATTAATAATTACTGGTTAAAATTTTATACACTGTGTAATACCTCAATTATTATCAATATTGCCATTGTCTCCCATTTTATGGATGGGATAAATGACTCATATTATTTCCAGCATGGTTTTTGCTCTCTGTATTTCTTTTACAATCTCATGTATGGTTTTATCCGCCTTGTCATCACCATACTTGATTAATTCTATAATGATACAACCTTCTCCTGTAGCTCGATTACTTTTCACCTTATTGAAAGTAAATATAATCATTAATAAGAGCTTTTCACTCGAATTGGAACTAAATTTTTTTAAATGTTAGTACTTAATATGTTACGTTTAGAAGAATTTCCCCTTTCAGAATTGCTCTAGGATTTTCTCCTGTCCAAATGCGGCAGTTGTGTGTATGAGTGTATGTACATTGTTTAAATGAAGTTTGTCCTCATTAGTCATTTAATTAGTTGTCAATTGACAATTTGATTTTTTTCTGCCCACTGATTCAAACATTGCTGGCTTCACTTTTGTTAGTGAGTTTTTCATCTATATAAATATTCAAGTATTTGGTGATCATAGCTGCTAATGTACGTATATTTCTTTTTTAGCAAAAAATATTAATGTTGGATAGTTTAATGGAGCTGGAAGTAGCCTACAATTTGATGAAGTCGTCTGGTTCAGAACACACAGTCGACAGCTATTACAAACAGCTGAATACCGAAATACAGGTTTTGGAACGTCACACTGAAGAATTCAGCATCATTAGTGAATATGTTCAAAACACTCACGCAGAAACTCATGACAACTATGATCTAATTATTGACGATGTCTTCATTGTTAAACGTCAAGGTAAATTGTTCTTTATAAATGTATTTATTTATATACTGACATGCCTATTTATAAAAAACATAAATATATAAGAGACAGTATTTAAGTTACCTTATCAACAAATACAATCATAATCAACTAAAACTAAATTACAACAAATTAATGTGCCTCATTTGATTTTTGAATAAATATGTGGACGCGTCGACTAAATCAATTACTTCACAATTTTTATTTGCCAATTTAACTACCCTTGTAATTGACTCATTTTGGCTATAGTTCGTACTGTGATGAGGAACCATGAATAGTTCTGAAATTCTTGTTCTTCTGGGATTAACACTTATTATAGCTCCATTTACAACTTTGTGCAGAAATCTCAAATCAATCTCAGTCCTTCAATGTTCCTAACTTGATAAATTCAAAATGTCGGAATATTCATAGTTTCTCCTCTGATATCAAAGTTTGAATGCACATGACCTTAAACATTTATTTTGGACTTTCTCAATTCTATTAATATCTGTCTGATAAAATAGACACCATATCATACAATTATATTCAATAACTGATTGAACGAGAGAGCATCATAATATTTTAGAAGTGCAAAGGAAAAATTTATCTGAAGATCTTGCAATGAATCCCAATAATTTAAATCATTTAGAAACAATGTTATTAATATGTGTCTTAAATGTAATGTTCGATTTTTAGAATTTATTCTTATTTTTTATTTCATTTTGCCGAGATCTTGGCAATATCGCAATAATTCCTTTCCTCAAAACCTCAAAAATAAAAAGATCCCTCCGCTTATGTCCTACTATTTACCTTGCAAAAATAGACAATAACTTTCGATATTCGATATGAAGCATTATGAGTTGAAGACTCGTCGTGGCATAGATACTTATTGATTTAATTTTTGGGAAACCGGAATAGAAGATCAACTTCCATCCCATCTCCAATATCCTAAGGTAGGTGAGATTGTTTTAAGCTAGACAATTTTTTTAATACAATTATTATTATCATTAAACCCCAAACTACAGTCCAATCTTTTCTCTCCTTAATTTGTATGAGTAAATCAAACAGTTGGTCCTTCGTAGCCGCATGTAATTTGCATTTTGTTTTTTAATGATTTAATAATTAATTGTTTTTTATTTAATCATTTCTAATTGTTTTTTCAAAGCCAAATTTTATTATTATTTTTTGATTGATTTCGCAGACGCAATATGCGTTTCAGTTAATTACACGTCGCATTCCACATTTTTTGCTACTGTTTTTTGTGTTTTCTTTGGTTTCAAAACTCGAAATATTCGTTCGTTCCTAGCAATTATAGGTACTTTTAGTTTATACATAAACTCGCAAACTCGAGAATTTATAATAAAAATTCAGTTCTTTTTTTTTCTCTCTTATTTATCGTATCTGCAGCTGGTGCTTTACGATAAACTCGTGAATTTTTAATAAAAATTATTTTCTTGTTTTTTCTTTTTTATCGTATCTGCAGCTCGCGTTTGCTATAAACTCGTGAATTTGTAAGAAAAGTCTGTCAATGCTATTTTGAATTAGTTTTATTTACGCGCAATGAAAAAGCTAAGAAAATTTAAGAATCTTCTTTAAATGATATGCAAATTTTATTTGATATTTCGGAAAATACTAAAGTGGATAAATCTGTATGGTCAATGTATCAAGTTCGCTATAATGATATTTGAAAACTTGAAAGAGAATTTTCTTGAACAACATAACAATATTATAGATTATTTACGACAAAAAGACGATGACGTTGCAAAACAAAATATTGTGATGTTGCCAAGCTGTAGTTTTTTCCTTTACTTAACGAAAACTAGAAAAGTCAATCTGATGATTTAGATTGACTATTTATTTAAAAATAAAAGGCCTGTATGATAGGCTTGATTAATTTAATATACATATTTATTCATGAAAAACTATAGATAAGATACAAGAAGCAGTAACCAATCATTCTATATTCGAATTAACATTTAATTATTTTACATAGAAGAGGGTTAAATGACGAACTGTAGGTCCTTATACCTTATTCTATGCTCTATAGAACCATCTTCAAGAGCACTGCAAGGGTTTACGCTAAAAGGAATCAATACAAGCTGTAATCATCTTCATGCAAATTTAAATATTGTTTCTTTATAGAATATCTATTATATTTATTATAATAAAAATAGAATGGAAAAGAAAAATATAGATACACAAAATAAAATTTTGTTACAAGATATTAGTGATCGACCGATACCGATACATCGGCTATATCGGCCGAGAGCCGATTATCGGTATCGGCCGATAGATGTAAATATATATCGGCTATATCGGCCGATGTATAAAAACAACCATAGCAGCTTAAAACATTTTTTTATATTTAAATTTAAAGTAATATTTATAGGCATTTAATATGAATACTGTAGTTTTGGCAAATTATCATGTAAAAAAATAAGTGTCTCGGTTGTTTCTGGATTCAGCCGATTCCTTTTCGCCGAATTTACGGTTCCAGCTTCTGAAAACATTTACTCACTTGCAACACTGCCAACTGGTGCAGATAAATATATAAGAGCTTGATTATATAATAATGGTAGAACTTCTCTTTTTTCTTGCCATTTAGAAATGGGATTCGCTTTTCTTTCAAGAAGAGGATGTTTCTTATATTCTGTAATTTCAGCATTCACTTTTTCACAAATGGATGCTCTAGAAGATGATTTTGTGTCACAAGAAGATGTTGGAATGGTTTTTGTTTTTGTGGAGCTCATCCCTTCTCCGGCAAAGTCTTCGTAGATTTCCCAAAACAGATTTTGGCCAGATGTTCGACTAGTCTCAGGTTCAGAAGTTCGAACATACTTAGCAAGTGGTTCGTTGTCATCACTATCAATTTCTATAGTTTCATTTATTGTATGGTCTTGATCTTGAATGTAATCTGAAATGTCAGGGGAACTGGAATGTTCTACAGATGTATTGTTTTCTATTATTTGGGACTTAGATTTGTAATTATGTATTCACATATAAAATCACGGTCTTTTGTAAAAAAATAAGATAAACTGTAAGCATTTTCTTTCTTTATTTAGAGAAACTTTTAGATTCGACTGATTTAAAATACCGATATCCCGAATCTCTATGCGATATATAGTTGATAGTTTTTTACGCGATGAGGTGATGTGTGAAAGTCTATAGATATTTGGTAAACTTGTTGACAAGATTTATTTATGGCTTTCTCTCTGTTCGGATTGGCTAATGCATAGACTTTCTCGAATATTCGATGTGAGAGGGAAAATGGAGGGAATTTAACGGTTATTTCGTGCCACGATGTACTAGGCACCATGAGAGGGGAGGAAATTTGCTTGACAAAGGTTTGCGGTACTCTTGAGCAACCTTTGAACAGAACCGAATAAAAAAGGAGCCGCTACTACGGGAAAATGTTTTATGGCTTTGACGAGAGATAATATTTTTTTATGTGTTGTTGGCACTGATGAATAACGAATTACAGAGCGGTTGCCGACCAGAAATTGAAGTTAAAACCTTATTGAAGTTTATAAGATAATATTTAGAGTTCACGGATAGAATTTAAAAAATAATTATTTAAATTACAATAATTAACTGCGAAGAATTCTCATGAATTCTGAACACATTTATTTTGCTGAATAAAGGTCAGACGAATATTTCGAGATATTTATTAATGCAGAAGCAGAAAAAAATTATATAGAGCAACATTTCCTTTATCGAGGTGAAGAAAGACAAAGCGTCACTTTTCATATGATAGTGCAGATGAATTAGTTTTAGATCCAAAACAAAATTTAAGATCAGTTTTTATTTTCAAATTTTAGACACAATTCAGTCCCTATAGTGTCGCTTCGAGGGGATAGGTAAATGCAATGATTTATTTGGATTCTTGCGTGCTTTCCTAAATCTAGAGCCAGATGTGATTAAACAATCCTGTATAGATTTGGATTTCGCTTTGCAAACCCAGCAAGAAGGAAACGTATGCAAATATATTGATGGTCTTGATTTGCATAATGAAATTCTGTCATACAAAATTCTTAACCCAATTCCAGATTCTAGCGAAATTTCAGACATTTTAAATTATATAACGAAGAAAAATCTACTGCCTTTGTTTCAAAATCTATTTATAGTCTTGAGGATATTCCTGATACTACCAATTCTGGTGGCATCTGGCGAAAGGAATTTTCAAAGCTAAAATTTATTAAAATTAAAAATTATTTGGGTGTCAGATTTGGCAATAATTTCTATTGAAAATAAAATGTGCGAAGCCATTGACCATAATGAAATGATCAATGAGCTTGCATCTGTGAAAGCAAGACGTGTTGTGTGGTAATACCCACTTGTTATTTCATTATTTGTCATTTATATGTATATTTTACATTTTTTGCGTTGAGAGGATCTAGTTTCTGTGATTGTTTTCTGTAACATTGCGAAATCCTTTTGTTGATTTGCGAATTCAGTGTTTCATTCTTTCTTTTACGTGATATTAGTTATATTGAAAATAAAAGTTTTTAATAGTTCTATCATTTTTTTGGTATTGATTGTATTAAACAAATTATAAAAAAATGTTATGATGTAAGTACCTTGATCTTGAAATCATAACATTAGGGGCACACCAAAAATCCTGCACGAAGGCGCTCACCACTCTAAGAACGGCCCTGTGTCTGCTGCTACAGGACATAGTTTGATACCAAAAAATTTAAAAAAGTATAATCTTACAAAATACTCTCAATTAAAATACTATCAAGTCAGAGGTGGGAAAAACGGGCTTCTCATAAATGTTTATGCATTGGACAACAAATTTTTGGTTTGGTCCTGTATTAAGAGTACAATTTTTGTTAATTTACTTAGTAACTGCTTCTTTCTTTTTTGAGCATCATCTGTAAATTCTTTCTGAAGCATCTCTAAGAAAACACATACTTGGACCACTTTGATATATTTTCAGCATTGCTAGTATGAAAAATTTCGCCCAGCTCATCACACACCACTGTTGTCAGGAAAAAGTCCAGGAAATGAATATTTACAGACATTTTGCAACTATTTTTTTTATATTATTCGAGCATTACGAGCATTATTTTTTTAGTATCGTTGATAAGTGCTATATTTGTTTTTCGTATTATTTTGATTCTGCCTCATTTGCCAAACAGCTGAACTTGGTGCAGCCTGGTTGAAAATGAATACTTCATATCATTGATGTCTTGATGTTCGATTCTTTCATGAGAACTACATACCCAGAAACTCGTTAATTCAAATAATAAAACACACAGCCATCATCTATTAAACATTGGCAGAGTTAAACAAGTACATTTTTATCTGTTGAACGCAGATAAGTTCATGCTAATCGATTGACAGGATAGAAAATTACGCACGATTTAATAATTGCAGCAGTTTTGTCATAAAACATAATGAAGCAAATATTAAATTTTGTTTTAACTCAGTAAAAACTGAGGTGACAGAAGAATTAAATTAATCTTACAATACCATTAATACAATATTAACTGAAGATTTTGGTAAAATAAAGGTCTGGGCACTTTTTGTACCTTATCAGTTAAATGAAGAAAAAAAAATCGTTTACATAAAGGATGAAGACATAATTTCAACGGCTGAAAACGATCCAGATTTTCTTAAATCATTCAAAGCTTATGATGAAACATGGTGCTTTAAATATGATCAGCAATCAGTAGATTGGAAGTTGAAACCCAAGGCAAACCCTTAAAAATTGCGTTTTCAGATATCAAGAGTCTAGACAACATGGATAATTTTCTATGATCCCAATGGTATTGTTACAAGAAATTTGTTCCAGAAGGTGGAACTGATAAAGTAAAATACTATTTGTACAGTAATATTTGAGATGTTTGTCTTATACTCAATTATCACAAAAGGAACGAATGCACCACACTCACAAGACCAACAAAGTCAACAAATATTTCATGAAAAACAGATTTGTTCCACCGTTTACCCTCCGTATTTGGCTGATCTATCACAGTGTGGTTATTTTCCCTTACCAAATCTGAAAAATAAAATCAACTATTTATGATGAGTTTCCAGCCATACAAATAGCCGTGACGCAGGTGCTAAATACCATCTCAAAAACCGAGTTTAAACAATCTAGGGATACATTTGTTGGTTATTACAAGCATTGCTTTGAGTTAAATGGATCAAGTTCTTATTTAACAAGTGTTTGTGATTCCAAAATTGTATTTGAACTACCTCAATTGTGTAAGGGCGAATAAACGCTTATTATCTAAACCTACTCCCTTTTACATAAGTTTGAATTTTACAGGCGAAGAAAAACGATTCAAGCCATTCCGCAAGCTACACAATAGAAAATTATTATGGCATGGTTCTAGAGTAACAAATTATGCTGGTATATTATCTCAAGGTCTTCGAATCGCTCCTCCAGAAGCTCCTGTTACTGGTTACATGTTTGGTAAAGGTATATACTTTGCTGATATGGTCTCAAAGTCTGCCAACTATTGTTGTACTAATACAGCAAATCCTAAAGGACTTATGTTATTATGTGATGCAGCTCTAGGAAACGTAAGTAAAGTTCATTTCTGCATAAATTTAACCATTATGATATAAATATATTTTTATTTGTTAATACCTAGTTTACATAATGTCTTATCTGATAAAGACTAAAATACATTAGTTGTGGTTAATTCAAACATTTATAACTTATAACTATTATCAATATTCAAGGTATCCAATGTAGGTATATTTTTATATAGCTCGAATCTTTTTGAGAACATTTTTTTTATGTTATGCTACTTTAATTTTATTTACAATAAAAAAAGGTTTATCAACAAAATTTAGATTCTGAAAATTTCGGGACTACAGTGCAATCTCACTAATCCGGCACTATTGAAAACCGGAGGGTGCCGGATTATTGGAATGTTCGGATTACTGGGTTGTACAGAAAAAGTCATAGGTAACAAATAAAATAAAGCATTTCATAGAGAGAATAAATGTATGTAATGTTTTAAATTAACATGCAAGTACATACATATGTAATTAACTAGATTTGAAATAATCCTTAATTGAGGTCTGCTTTTGTGCAACTTGTAGTCCTTGCTTAAAAACCTTTTCTCGCATGTTGCGAAGAATTATAATATCTTTGGCAGATATGCCGTTTTCTTCTGCCCATGTTATGCAGGTATTGAAACAAATCAATGCATCATCTGGTTTAACTCTTACAGCAGTTGGTGGCTCCAATATTTCTAGAGCTTTCTTCTTGTACTGCTTCACGTACAATTTCTTCATCAGTCATAATTTCCTCTGTTTCTTCGATTCCTTCAAACCAAGAATTCAAATTTTCTTCACTTGTCTCCAATCCTTTTTCTGATAGATTTTGAACCCAATCGGCAATAGGCACATTATCCTCAGTATCCCATTCATTTGTTTCTTCTGTTTCTGATAGATCATTCATAGTAGGCCACAACTTTTTCCATGAAGATAAGTTAGGAGAAACAGAGTTCCAAGCATGAGCGAGAGAGAATACAACATCCTTCAAATTCAATCCTTTAAGGCTCTGCGTTACATCACCATCCTCAGATATAATATGGATCAGCAATTTATTTTTATACTTCTTCTTCTTCTTCTTTTCTAAATCCTTTTGCCCTTTCAGGCGTCGGATTTATTTTTATACAAAGACTTTATTTTTTGGATAACATTTTGATCCATCGGCTGCAGTAAAGGTGTGCAGTTGGTGGTAGGAAGATGGCTTGGATATTCCCATCACTTGATTTAAGTTCTTGTTCATTTGGGTGGCCTGGAGCATTGTCAAGTAAGAGTAAAGCTTTTATGGGCAAGTTTGATCTTTTCATAAACTTCTTGACTTTTGGGACAAAGTCTTTATGAAACCATTCGCTAAATACCTCTCTCGTGACCCAACTTTTAATTTGATTCTTGTAGCAGACTGGCAGACAAATGTTCTTGGAAGCTCTGGGATTTTTTGCTTTGCCAATCACTAACAAATCCAATTTGTGTATTCCAGTAGCATTTGAACACGGCATGAATGTGATTCTATCTTTACTCACTTTACGACCTGGTGCACTTGCTTCTTCAGCAGATACGAACGTTTTATTGGGCAACAGTCTCCAGAACAGACCACTCTCGTCTGCGTTATAGATTTGGTCAGGAAGAAGACCCAGTTCTTCTACTTTGTTTTTAAAATGCTCGATAAAAGGCTGTACTGCAGATTTGTTGCTTGATAATTTTTCACCCGATATGGTTAATAGATGGAGATACCAAATCGTTTTTTAAATTTATCCAGCCATCTATCGCTCGCACGAAAATCATCTTTTTGGGTAATTTTTTTATAGAATTCGATTGCTTTGGCTTTCAGAATTTCTCCAGATATAGGAGTGTGTTTAGAACGCCGCTGTATGAACCATAAGTAAAGAGCCTTTTCCATCTTTGGACAATCGCCAACTTTTAGTGTTTTACGCTTTCCTGGCCCTGATTCCATTGTCTTAACGTGGTCTACTATATTTTGCCTTTTCTTCTTAAGATCGTGTATAGTAGCACGCCCAACACCATATTCTTTTGCCAATTTACACATATTTTATCCACTATCTAACTTTTTTAAAATCTCCATTTTATCATTCAAATCTAGTGTTTTGTGTTTGCGTTTATTTGACATTTTTTACTATAAAAACAAATACGTTAGCACGTGCACGTGATAAGTTTTGAGGTTAGACTGCTAGTCGACGACGAAGTGACCACCAAAGCGCAAAGCGCACAGGTATGGAAAGGTGACGGAGGCGTGGGCAAAGGGTGCCGGATTATTGGACGTGCCGATCTATCGAAGTGCCGGATTAGTGAGATTATACTGTACATTGTTATACTTTTCTCCCAGGTTAAACGGTTGAGTTAAGTACAAAATCGTAGAAATTTCAGCAGCATATATTTTTGTTGCAGCTGCCAAAGTTTATTTACATGGTTACCGGATAACAGATCATGATACGGAACGGAAGGTCTAACTTTCAAAAAATTAAGATATTCTAAATAAAATCATATAAGCGATGAATCAAAAAAGAAAATGTTCTAAAAGTTAAAGCAAGTGTCTTAATTGTTGTCACCACAGTGTTCGTCTTCTAAAGGAAGTTTACACATTCTTGTGAAGGAACGGTGCACTATTTTTGAGCCCATCCTAATGTCTGCTACTCTTGCAACTCCATCGCGGCCTAGGTATAGTTTGTTAATTCGTTCTAAAGGTTCTAAGATTATGAGTGTATGGAAGTAGAGCTGGATGTTTTTTCTCATATGAGTAATTTGATTGTTGAGTGCGTCCACCAACCCTAAGATTATTTGTAGAATCTAGAAATGGATTTAAGCATAATACTTTACTATTATTCGGTAGAGGTCCTCTTATAACGCATCATGCTGGGAAATTCTTATTATTATTCTTAGCTCGGTTGCACTTAAAAGTTCAGCATTTCTGTTTTGGATTGTGGCTTTGCGGTTTGAACTGAACCTCCAGCACCAAGCCACCACTCTTTGTAAATGATTGTATGATGAAAAGTTTTCAATTTTAATTGGGTCACACAATAATTGTATGATGTGACAAGCAATATTTGTATTTCGCATCTCCAGTAAGTTATCCTTAAAGCGAATCACATATTTAGGCCACTCCTCTTGAGGATTTTTTAGCCATGTTGGACCGGATCACCATAAGAAAGAGGTCTCCAATTCACCAGGGCTGACACCTCTTGTTAATAGATCGGCTCGATTATCCTGGCTGACAACATGATTCTAATCACTGGGGTTTGTTAGATTTTGAATCTGTACGACACGATTCTGGACAAAGGTTTGTAATAAATGAGGCTGGGTTTTTATCCAGAATAAGCAGATACTGGAATCACTCCAGAAGAACAATTGAGAAATCTTTACCTCGATAGATGATGTCATCTTTCGAAATAGTTCGGTTAGAAGTTGAGCCTCACAAAATTCCAGTCTGGGTACGGTAAGTGTTTTTAACGGAGCCACCTTGGTTTTTGCACACAGCAATCTCACTGTTACGGATCCATTTCAATCGACGCTACAAACATACAAACAAGCGCCCTACGCCTCTATTGATGCATCAGAAAATCCATTAATTTGGAGATCAATATAGTATGCACACACAACACACCTAGGTACTTCCAATCGATTTAAATCTTGCAATTGTCGACGAAAATCTCTCCACTGTGTGTCTAGGTCTGAGGGTAAGGATTTGTCCCAGAAGGTCTTTAGGGCCCACAGTTTTTGTGGGATTATTTTTCTCACTATAATACAAGGTCCCAAGACCCCCAAGGTGTCAAAAATCTGAGAAATATCGTTTAACACAATGCGTTTGGTAATTGATTTGAAAGAGAGTGAACTTATGCTATATTTGAGTAAATCGGCACAAGGAGACCAGAATATACCCAAAGTTTGGTTTTTTCACCATCCCCTAACTTAAAAATAGTCCGAGGGTTTTTGGCTTGCACATAATTAAGAAGCGTTTTGCTATTAGATGCCCACTTCTTTCTGTAAGGGAAAATAACCTGACAAAAGGATAGTTTCATCATAAAGTTTTATAACTTCCTCTTCTGTATTACCCCCAGTAATAAGATCGTCCATGTAGAAATATGTTGCAATAACTTTGGATCCTTTGGGGTACACATCAGAATGTTCCAAGGCTAGTTGTTTTAAGCATCTAACACTTAGCCAAGATGAGGAAGCCATACTATAAGTAACAGTATTTAGTTCGAACTCTTACACATCTTGAGTTTCGATCCAAAGTATTTTCTGGAGTGGCCTTTGTGGAGGGTCTATGAGGATCTGTCTGAACGTCTTGATAATGTCAGCACATGCAACCACTTGGTGTTGACGAAATCTGTGTAAAATGGACAGAAGGTCGTCCTGGATAGTAGGACCAACAAATTGCTAATCATTTAGTGATACACATGTGTCTGTTCGAGCCGATCCATCGAACACGATACGCAGGTTAGTGGTTTGATTGGTTTCGTTGAATACTCCATGATAGGGTAAAAAATCTGATATTTCTGAATTGCAGTTTTTTGGAATCATATGACCCAAGGAATAGTAGTTTTAAAAAAAATGGAATATATTGTTTTCATAGTATGGTTTGTTGACAGTTTGCATTGCACAGATTTTAGCCTACGATACGCGTTAATTCGAGAGTTACCCAGAAGTGAAGGCGATTGTTTAAATGGTATTTGGGCGACAAACCTACCAGAGGGATCATGGTAGGTTGATTTTTGGAATATTTCCTCTGCTTCTTGGAGATCACTGGATAAGACTAGGGTTTCAGAGTTAACCTCCTCTATCTCCCAAATCTGCTTCATCTGGTTTTGGAGGTCAACATTAGAAATATGTTGGCAAATCATTTGTGAAGGAGTGCTTAGAGAAATTGATCCTGAGATCACCCATCCTAAAACAGTGTTTTGAGCAATGGGTTTATGTACCCCTAGACGTACCTGACCTATGCACATTAAATTATAAAAGATACTAGCACCTAGAATCATGTCTATATTGCCTAAGGTTGCAAATCTTGGATCAGCTAGCTTAAGATGACTGGGTATTTCAAGAGTCGAAACGTCGACATTTTTTCTGGTAATATATCATTTATTACAGGAATAACAAGATAAGAAACAAGTGATTCGAATGAATTAAACATTGAGTGCATAAAAACGGTACACATTATGTTAATGGTGGAAGTGACCTGGTTAATACCAATGTGTGATATATCGACCGAGGCATAATCTAAACCAAGTCTCTTGCAACACTCTTCAATAATAAAGTTGGACTGAGAAGCTGAGTCCAAAAGTACACGACATATATGTAACTCACCTGTTTTGCCTTCAATGTGAATGTAAATAATAGCACTACATTCACTTTCGTCTTATATATTGAATTGTTGCTTGCATAATTAACGATTTTTTCTTTTTCCAGTTGAACAGAAGTAGGTTTGCCCCATTGGTAGGTTGTCATTGTTAATGTTTGATGCATTTTTTGCAATTTCCCGAAAAACAATGTTTGTTTGTATGATTGCCACACAGGCAATTAATATACAGATTAAGATTCCTAATTTTTTCAAATCATTCGTTACCTGATAAATTTGGAAACTTTGAACAAGATTGTATATAGTGGTTAGTATCTTTACAAAACGCAGATTGCACATTTAAGGTTCGTTTGTAAGTAGAATATTGGGCATTATAGTTTACTGCATGAGTAGCGCGAGAACTCCTTGTCGCTGGTCGCTTCGCGGTTAAATTAAGAATTTACAATAGACCAGTTTTTTGTTTCATGAAATTCTAAAAATCCTCTAAGGATGGTAAGGTAATTTCATCATTATTTTGCACATTAGAGGTTCTAATCCTTCTTTCCTCCCACTCACGAGCTGTCTTTTTATCTAATGTGTTGGTTAGTATGAAAATTAACAACATGTCCCACTTTTCAACCTTTCAGGGTAATTAATGAGCGCATGTGTTTGGACACTGTATCCATCATACGTCTCAATTCCGTCGAAAATGCATGTGCCACTTGTGGAATATCGAAAATTGATTTAACATGATTGTATACCAGTACACTGTCATTGTTGTATCTATGTAATAGAGTGCACCAAGCATCTGCATAGTTTAACGATAATTCAATAGAACGTATAACTTGGGCAGCACTACCTTCTAGGGCCGAGCGCAAGTAGTGAAACTTTTGAATGTCACTTAAAACTGAGTTTTGATTTATCAAAGAATCGAATGTATCTCTATGTTTATACTGACTGGAAAACGTAGGTAAATTGATTTTGGGAAGCTTCACTCCTTGCAGTTGCGCCCCATTTGCATTTGTCAAATTACTTGTTGATGCATTATTATTAGTAATAGCATCAGATCTATTGCAGTCTTTCAATGCATTAAAATAATTGTGATAATCTGCAATAAATCTTTTGTACCTGCTCAAGTTTTCAAAATATACTTGTTCAAATTGTTCTCTTTCTGCACATTGAATATTTAGAAATTCATCATCTTCCTTCATTAATTCGATTTCCCCTGTATATCGTCAAATTCCGCTAAAATAGTTCGAAATCGTTTTAAATGTGCTTCTAAATTGATTATTTTTGTTTTATCTAATTCATTTATCGACCAGTCACCAGATACATAAAAAAATTGTGAACGAATGTTTTCAACTGAGTTTGTTTTCTTTTAATAGGGGCCGGTTTTTTTACCAACAGCTTTAATTCGATTTCGTTAAAATCGCCCACACTTTGAACGTTGTCAGGCATTATACATTCAAACCCTAACGAAATACATGAATAATACAGTGATATGTTTAATTTGGTTAAAGGAATTGGAACGAACTCACAGTTTTATTTGCGTTCTCCTTGATTCTTGTTTTAGACAGTTCGCCTAAAGTTGTTTTCTTGATTTTCCGCTTAATCTGGTTCGAAGGACCAACATGTTATTGTTTGTTATTATACTTTTCTCGCGAATTAAACAGTTTAAATAAGTACGAGATGGTTGAAATTTCAGCAGCATATATTTTTAGTTCTCAACTCAACATTGCAGCTGTCAAAATTTATTTACATGGTTACCGGGTAACAAATCATGATGCGGAACATTGTTTTTGTCTTTAAGATCCTTAGGACTGTGGAATGGAAAATGGTTAAAAAACCTTCTATCCATTTTTCTAAAAATCTCACTTACATGATTGCCAAACTTCACTCTAAATGAATATTTGTCTGAGATAAAAATGAAATAGCAACAAATTAACTCAAAAGTTGTAATTTTTTAATTATCTACAACTTTTGCATACAACTTTTTTTTATAGGGTCAAAATTGCTTTGTCATCCGTCGAACTTATTCGTTGGGAAACATCTAGTTTACCTTAATTTTCCATTGATTTATATTTTGCTAATATATTTTTGAATATGAAAACTCATTTTTTAAATAAAATATTTCCTTATTCCAAAAATTCAAAAATACTCCCTGTATTTAAATAGCTAGATGATTCACTCATTACACTAACTGTAGGCATATAAAAGATAATTCGAAATATTTTTATTGTAGATGTATGAAAGATTGAATGCTGATTACATCACCAAATTACCAAAAGGAATGCACAGTTGCAAAGGTGTCGGAAGAACACATCCTGATCCATCCGTAGTGAAGAAAATCGGAGACGTGGAAGTTCCTGTTGGTAAAGGAGTACCTTCCCAACATAATTCTTCTCTTTTATATAACGAGTATCCTTTTCACAAATATTTTTCATTTAAAATATTGTATGATTATGCAACATACCTTATTGGCATCAGTAGCGTAATTATTTTGAAAATAATGTTTAAAATAATATTGAATATTTGTTGGCTGTCATGTGCAATTCATCTTGCCTCTAAGAAAATATAGGTAAAAGAAATTTTAAGGCAATGCTAGGTCATTTAGCACATGAACATATACAGAACTTATTGAAAACTATGCTCTATAGTAGCATAAAACCAACACTGGTGAAATTTGGCAAATATTTTCTATACTTATTTAGCAGTTTTTACGAAGTTTAGAAAGGTTTAAGACAAGGTGATCCATCATCAATCACCTTATTTAATCTTGCGCTGGGAAAAGTCATAAGAAAAGCATCATAAATAGAGAAGGCGTTTTATTGAAAAGGAAACTTGAGCACCAATCCTATATTGATGGAAACATCTGGAAGATGTCACCAAAAGATTAATAAAAGAAGGAGAAAAAACGAAATTTATGGAAATTGACAATAAGAGCAGTAGTATAATGAAAAGCAAGGGCAAGAGATAAAACTAACAGTTCAAAAAGTACAGTTTTATGCATTTGAGAGTCTTTATACTGTGCTCAAAATGGATAACCATTAAATTTTTGGCTTGCTGTTATTAACAAATGAAAATTACATTTTCATAATCGATTTGCATTATATTTTAGTGATTCGTTAGAACATAAACGCGATTATGCTCATTTATTCGAGATAAGTTTAATATTCCACAGCAAGTACAAAACATAAAGTGATTATGGTCTCTGATTTCTTCATTTCTACGTCGGTCATATTTGCGATCTTTCGCAAATATTTCATTTCCACTGCATTTATCGAAGATTCGTGCTTTTGTAGAGTGACCCACGTCTCACTTCCAAAAGTAGTTACTGGTAAGGTTATGCAGTTATAAACTCTTAATGTTGTGTTGTCTTCGATTTCCTCCTTCCCCATTATGGATTTATTAATACTATGATATATCCTGGTGGCCTTTCTTAATTTATTATTTATACCTGCATCTATCTTTCCGTCATCTGTTAAGATGTTTCCCAGGTATTCAAAATATGTAACTTGTTCGATTTGTTTCCCGTCGAGTCTTAGCCTTTCCTTTATCTTATTCTTTCTGGTTAGTAATCATATATTTTGTTTTCTCCGTATTGATTTTCACTTTTAGTTTTTGAATTACCTTCTGCCATATATTTGCTAAACTTTGCATTTTACTGTTCGTGTCTGCTTTTAGGACTATATCTTCTGCATATAAGAGAGAGTCTATTTTTATTGGTCTTAGATTTCAATATCCTATAGCTGTGCTATTTTTGTCAGTTTGATTTCGTGTACTCTTTATTATTGAGTCCATTATAATTATTAAGAGTAATGGACTTAGGCTATCTCCTTGTTTAATTACTTTTTCCATGTTGAATAGTTCAGATCTTTTGCTACTTATTTGAATCACTTCATTATACATTGATTTTACAACTTTGACAGATTTCTCAGCTATATTATACTTTTCTAGATTTTTCGACAATATTTTTCTGTTTATCGTGTCAAAGGCTGCCTTTAAGTTTATGAACAGTAAATGGAGTTGTTTGCCTGTTTGGAACTTTCCTTCAACTATCTGCCTAATTATGTGTACATTATCGTTTGTACTTCTACCTCCTCTGAATGCAGCCTGTTCATCTTGTGAAGGAAATTCTTGTAAAGATTATGAAATTCTAGATTTGATTCAAATTTTTTCTCTAATGCCTTGAATCTATTAATAGCTGTTTCTTCAGTATTGCCCAATATTTCAGGTCGCTTTTTTAATGGAAGTTTGACAATAAATTGACCATTAGAATGACGTGAAGTAGGTTCAATGATTTTATTGAGTTTCCAAATAATTTTTAATTGATAATCCTCGGGTATGTTTTTAGAAAAATTGCAAATAGACATTTTTATTGGACTTGAAATCAACCCGGAAATAAAAGTTACCAAAATAGAGTGACCCCAATAATCATGTCGATTTGCTTAGAATTCCGGATCAGCTAAATTAAGGTTATCTGAAATATTGAATGAAGAAATTTCAACTTATTCTGTGGGTGTGGTTGATGATATTATTGGAACAACATAACAACATATCGGCTGCTCCATTCCAAAACACAGTATGTGAAAATAATGGAATTGTGAGGGAAACGAGATTTAGTGTTTTTGCTTGGCCCTGAGATGTATTTAATGGTATATTTTTGATTTTACGGTTACGTGTTAACAGTTCGTCGTATAATTTTTTATACATACTCAAATTGTGCGTATTTTTAGTTGTAGCTATAGATTTGGCACATGCTTGGTTTTGGCATCGAATATGACACATTTTTTTATATTACAAAACAGTATCTACATCAAAAATTAAATAAACACAGTTTAGTTTATGTAGGTAGTAACATTTTACTGAATTCAAGATAACAAAACAGTATAATTATGTCCAACGTTTATTAGTTTAGAAATACAACGGTTGGTTAAAATGTCTTACAGGCAGTGAACAAATATTTTGAACCAAAGAAACTACTACATACTATCATCTAAATTGGTGTTATCATACTCCTCGACCGAATCAGGAGCAGAATCGCTTTCATGAAGTTTTTTCCAACCTGTTTATCGGCATTAACGGTCCCAATACTGTTATGATTTCGTTTTTCTTTTATGTCAGTATTCCACGTACTGGTAGAACTTCTGGAATACTCTGAAAATTGAATTTCTTCTGCAAAAAGTCTAGAGATATATACTCTTCTTGGTCGAAATCAGTTTTATAATCCAAGCTTCTTTTCCCTTTCTTGAAGCATACTTCAACTATAGGATTCAACAAAAAATCGGATTCTTTGGCATTTTTGCGGACTTGCCTTCTCTTCTTTTCCCACTTGTGGAAAACATTAACATCTAGAACTTGAATACCTTTTCTGGAAAACATTACCGCCTCTGTGAGATCATTGTAATCATATATATTACCAATCTTGTTAATGTTGGTTTCGATATTCCCGTGAATGCCATCGGCATGAGCATATGAGTGTGATCCTTTGTGAGATAACGGGAAGTCACACAATCAGGTCCGTTTTCTTGATTTACCAACCAAACTAACGATGTATAAAGTATCCAATTTTTATTCTGCCCTGTACAATTATCTGACCAAATAATGAACTCTTTGACATCTCGTTCTTCCTCGAAAACTCTAAAAATGGCATCAACAATATGGTTACCATCACGTCATGTGAAACCTTCATGCCACATGAAGCAATAATTTTTGAATGAAGACTTTTTTTTTAATGAAGCAAATGTCAAATTGAATGCAGTGAGGCGGCTTAAAAAATTACTATCTTTTACGGAGGGCATGTTAGGAATTAAGATCACTTTTTGCAAATCCATTGAATATATTCTGACGTTTTGATTGTCAGGTATCATAGCATCTTCGTGGTATTTGTCAGTGGCTTTTTTAGCTTTATTTTTGTGTGTATTCCATTCCTCGTCATTCACAAAAGTCAATTCTTCAACATCTTTGGCCTGTGACTTATTCTTGTAAGTTTTGCATTCTACACAATCGTCAGATTTGGGCATGCATAAAGAAATATGCATTAATTTTATGGTCTTCCTGTAAAGTTCAATTTTACAGAAACCGGGATGTTCACGTTCAAAATCATCAAACATGGATTGTACTATTATGTCTCTTGATAAATATCTCATATCAGGTGCATTGTGACGTCGATAGTGAGTAATACAAGGCTTGAATTTGTTGATGTGATTCATGATGATAGTTCTTTCTCGTTTTCTCTTATAATTTCCTGTGGTACCCCTATTTTCTCTTACAGCTGCCAGCAAAGGAATTTTTTTGATCGCATTGCATAGTTCCGTAATAACAGAATCATTGGAATATCCAAGGGTATTTAGAAAAAACTTGCTACAAACGTAGAAACGAAAGAAAAATGTTCAACTTTCGTTTTTTGCGAAGCCTTTGCCAGGTTGAGCTTGGACAGTTCTTCTCATTACAGGCACCATTTGGACATTTTTAGCCAACCATTTACGGCGTGAACTGTAATCCAACCACCAGTATTCTTCCCAAATCCGAAATCGTTCTTCTTTAGAGAATGTGGAACCACATTTTTTAGTACATTTTTCTGAACATGAAGGTTTCATCGGATGCTTTTCTTTGTCGCGGGCAACTTTTTCATTTTTCGTTAACCGTTTATATTTTTGGTTTTCTTTTTGTCGTCTGTGGATGCTGTTTCATTAACTGGGTTATCCATTTGAGGTAAATCGTTGATTGTTTCTTCCACAGACTCCAATGAACTGTCAAGACTCCGTAATCTATTATTGGAATTGTTGTTGGTTTCAGGATCAAAATCGGTATCGGCAATACTATCGTCACGAAAGTTGGTAACACTCATCTCTTCATCCAGGTCATAATTTTCCAATATACTATCTTTTTGCCAAAACAGAGCATCTGGTATATACAGTGTTTTGGTCTGGGAAAAGCATATACTATGTTTTGAAATCTGGAACGGAGAAAATGTGTGCAGATACTAGGTTATGGGTATGTGATAACTCTGAATCTATTGCAGATATCAGCAAACAGGCCAGGTCGAAAGATGCGTCCAAACACAGTATATCCAAATATATAGAAATACCAATTTCTAAAAAAATGTTGGTTACTGTGCTTTGGAATGGAGCAGCCGATATATTGCATTGAAAATTGTTACAGTTTGAGTAAATGGAAATAGAAGTCCTTTTTGTGAGAGTAGATATCGTTTGATTGATTCCTATGATTGATAAATTGGTAGGGTTCAATGCTAGGTTTAAAAGCTTGCAACAAAATTCAGTAATCTGATTGGATTGAGCTCCAGGGTCTAATAACTCTCTACACACTTGAAAATTGCCTTTATCATCTTTTACTTTGAAAGTTACAGTTGAGAGAAGAATGGATGAATTGTAAATATTTTGTTGATTGTAGCAAAACATTTGAATGGTCTCCTTGGGAGCTAGATGAATTGTTGGAATCACTGCATGACTGTTTGATTAATTGAGAATTGCATTGATTGTCTTGTTTTATTATTTTAATTGTATTAGAATTGTGTAATAATGTATTGTGTTTTCATCTGCATTCCTTACAGCAGCCTAAATTGTATAAATATAAAGTTCACCTTTGCAGAAATTACATGTTAATTTATTAATTGATAAATGTATGTACTTGAATGACCCTGTGGATTTGTCGATTTTTGGAATTGAATGTTGGGTTGATTGTGATAGGTATGTACTCTAGTTTGAAAATGAGGCTCTTCCAAAGATTCCAATACATCTTGTCTTTCGTTTAAGAATTCTAGAAAATTGTGTAATGTATATACTTCAGGTGAAGTATAAGATTCTTTCCATTTGTTCTGAGTAATTTTATCTAGTTTATTATGAATCATATGAATAATAGTCATATCCCAAAGGACTTCTTTGGAAAGCTTCATTCCTTCAAGTGCTGTGATATGTTTTGAAATGTCATCTACTAGAGTTTCGAATTGCATATATGTGGATTTAATTATAGGATTGATATTAAACAATGATTTAATATGAGTATCAATTAAAAATTGTTTTTTATAAAATTTCTCACAAAGGTTTTGCCAAGCTCTTTGATAGTCTTGAGATTCATTACATCCCGAAATTACTTGTTTTGCATACCCTTCTAGAGTAGCATCGAAAAAGTTATATTTTTGAATATCATTTAGATAGGTATTTGAATCAATTGTTGACATAAAATTCTTTTTAAATTCTAACCATTGATCATATTCACCGTTAAAGTCAGGAAATTAAATTTTAGGAAGTAAAAAGTTTGATAATGAATCTTTGACTGATGAAGGATTTACTATTGTTGTAGGACTTGTTCTTTTTAAAATGAATCTTTTAAAAATGATAAATTACTATAATTCATTTTCAAAAGGCTCTCGTTCATCAAACTGTATCTCTAGTTCTTCTATTAACCTTTGTATATTTTCAAATTCATGAATTAGATTGATACTATTGTCGGAGCGTAATTGAATATCTATTAAATCAGGTGAGATGATAGGTCTGTTCCAACCAACACAAAACCCGTACAATTACGATACAAACCCAGTTGACCTGCTGATTAGTGAATATAATAAGTCTGTGTAATTTACATCAAATTTGCTGCGTTACTGAGATTGTACAGTAATAAAACGGTATTTAACTCGGTTGGATCAGACCTGATACCGTCTTTGATTGAATTGATATATTTTTCAACTGTAGTTAAATGTTTTTTTATAGATCCCATGTTTCTAATAAGTTGTTTAATATCTACACTAGCTATTATAATAGAAAGTAATTATTAATTGTGATATAATTTGATGTATGTGTTTTATATTTGTGGGAAACATGCAATTTGTGATAATACTTGAATGTCTGATTGATACTTTTAGATACAAATCGAAGATAATTCAAATAATACGCTCTTCCATAATGATGTTAATGACAATGGTAAATAGGGATGAAAATCATAATTATAGGATCGGACTGACCTTGTATTTATTCTAGCCTGGCTGCTGGTTGCACGCCCGACCAAATTGCTATTTTTCGTAACATTGCTGTCTTGAAACCTGACTGAAAGACTGGATAGGCACACTTCTTCAACTTGTGGATGGATTGATTCCTTGTATATAATTTGTAGTTTTATTTGAATTGATTGAAAATTCAAATTGATTGTCTTGTTGAATTGTCGACACATCCGACTCTCGAAGCACATGATTAGATTAGATTTTAACGGGGTTACAGTGCACTGAAACCAAAGGTTTATTGTGCCCCCCTATCAGAGCTGTTCTCGCTACTACTACAGCTCGCCTTCCAGTTCCAAGGTTCTAATGAACTCTAGTATTTGGGACGGCTTCAACGAGGTTAGGTCCTCACTCTTACAAGTTTCTTGTACAAAGCATTTCTTGCGTTGGCTTGCAATGGCGAGGCATTCCAGAACTAGGTGATCAGGAGTTTCATCCTCCTCCCCACAGAATCTACACTCGTCAATCTCTGCTAGACCTATTCTCATTTAAGTGCTTCCTAAGGCGGCAGTGTCCTGTAAGAAAGCCCGTGAGGAGATGTAGCTTATCTTTACTGAGGTCCAAATATTTTTTGGATATAGCAGTGTCAAAGTTCCCCAGGAACTTTTTGGAATGTTCCAACCCGGGAAGGCACCGCCAGGGTGCTTCTCTTTCGGTTTCCTTTTTCTTCCGAAACTCTTTCTTGTAGGAGCATTTTGATACACCACAGAAAGGCTCCGGGCCAATAAAGGGCATTTGTGCTCCTTTCCTGGCAAGTGTATTGGCCTCTTCATTTCCCGTGATTCCCGAGTTGCCAGGAACCCAGACTAAAGAGACCATGTTATTCTTGCCTAATTCATAAAGTTTTGTTCGGCACTCCCATGCCAACTTTGAGTCAATGACGTGGGAGCTCAATGCTTTGATAGCTGCTTGTCTATCAGAATGGATCGATATGTTACATATCTGGTAGTTTCTTTCTAGGTTCATTTCCACGCATCTTTCGATCGCAAGTATTTCTGCCTGAAAGACGCTCGGGAAGGAACCTAACGATAATGAGTATCTGGTGCCAGGCCCAAATACTCCAGCGCCTGCTCCAATGGTGGTTTTTGAACCATCCGTATACCATCTAATGGTGTTTTCTTTGAGAGTTTGGGTGGTGTATTCCCTTTCCCAGTCTCTCCTCGTATTTAGCATCGTGGTGAAATTATTTTCGATGCTTACTTTCCTGATCATTTCGTCACTGGGAAGATTCGCTAATGAGGTGTATCTTGTCAGAGAGGGCCAAGCTCCCTGATTTTTGATATTCTCATTGCCTGAACCTTCCTTAGATATTCTAATAATTGTGAGATCTGTAATGATCTCAAGTGCCCTAGTTGGACACGTTCTCATAGCTCCAGTGATGCACACACAGACAAGCCTTTGAACTTTATCGAGGGTTTTCCTCGTGCTGTACTGACTTGATTTGTGTGCCAAACTATTGCCCCATACGTAATTGCTGGTCTCACAATCATGGCGTACATCCATCGCAGTATTTTTGGGTTACAGCCCCACCTCTTACCAGCTAGATTTCTGCACGCCATCGAAGCTCTTATTGATTTACTAGCAGTTATTTCAACATGCTTATTCTACAGAAGCTTACTGTCTAGGGTTATCCCTAGATATTTAACCTCTAATTTCCATTCTATGATTTCCCCATTTAAGGATATGGGTTTCATGGCTGCAAGTGTTTTTTTCCGGGTAAATGGAATTACTATGGTCTTGCTTGGGTTAATGTTTAGCCCCACTGACAAGC
This sequence comes from Galeruca laticollis, assembly GCA_963921935.1. Taxonomy (NCBI): domain Eukaryota; kingdom Metazoa; phylum Arthropoda; class Insecta; order Coleoptera; family Chrysomelidae; genus Galeruca; species Galeruca laticollis. The sequence continues at coordinate 208,284,300 of OY998177.1, forward strand.
ACCATTGCTCAATTATTCTGAGGCCCTTTTGTAATAAATCACAAAAGGTGCTCTCGAACTTGCCTCTGACTATCAAAACAATTTCATCGGCGTAGCCCATACATTCGAAGCCAAGCTGCGTTAGCCTGTAGAGCAACTCATCTACTACGAGGTTCCATAGAAGGGGATATATCACTCCCCCTTGAGGTGTCCCCCGAGTGGCTTTAACTGAGGTGGTTTGATTCCCCACCTGTGTCTCAGCTATCCTCGTTGTCAACAACTCATACATCCATTTTACAATGGTTTCATTCACTCCTCGCCTTTTTAGTGCTTCTTTGACAGACACATGAGTTGTGTTGTCAAAGGCTCCAGATATATCCAGGAATGCGCACATTGCGATTTCTTTGTTGTTCATAGTTCTCTGGATGACTTCGGTCAGCTGATACAGAGCTGTCTCAGTTGATCGACCCGCTCTGTAGGCATGCTGACATTTATGAAGTGGTATATTCTCCAGATTCTCTGTTCTTATGTAGTTATCCACTACTTTCTCCATCGATTTGAGTAGAAACGATGTTAGACAGATGGGTCTAAAAGATCGGGGATCAGTCCCATCTTTTTTCCCTATTTTTGGTATGAAGGTTACCCTTGCCCTTCTCCATTTTCTAGGTATTAGACCCACTGCTAGACTGCTTACTGAGTAAGCTTCTCAGAGTACCTCTGCCAATTGCCGTCACGTTTGGCTCTATTAAAGATCCAACGGACCGCTTTTCTGAGGTTTGACAGGTTCTCATTCCACCAAGGAGCATCCTTTTCTGAACGAGCGTTTGAGAGTGGGCAACTGGAATGGAAAGCTTCCATTATTGCCTCACTGATCTGTTCGACTCTTTGTTCCAGGTCGTAGTGCGGGTGATTTACCCCATTCACTTCGACGTGTTCCAAATTGTCCTTCAGATTGGTCTTGTAAAGAGACCAATCAGTATTTCTAGGATTTCGAATTGTAGGAATCGAGATGGTATTTCCCTCTATACTAAATTCGATGATCCTATGGTCGGAAAGTGATGGCTCGCTCATCACCCTCCGATGTTATACATTTTTCCTAGAAGCAACATTAACAATTGTACGTCCAGGACCTCTTCTCTTGCTCTCGTGACAAAAGTGGGGGTTGTCCCCACGTTTAAGGTCTCAAGGTTATTTGCTAAGAGATATTCTAATAAACACTCACCTTTTGCGTTGTTATTGATGCTTCCTCACACGGTATTGTGTGCGTTGGCATCACAACCAATTATAATTGGCAGCCATCTGCCATCGCAGTGTCTCACTAGCTCTTGTACCTCTACTGGCGGTGTCATCGGCCCGTCTCCAGCAAACTAGGCAGAGGCAATGACGATGTCTCGGTCGATACCCCCAATGTTGAGGTGAACCATGATTGTAACAAGGTCCCGTGACACATATTCTGAAACACAAATATATTTTATGTTATTTCTTATGATTACACAGGCACGCGGAGATACTTGCCGTTGATCATAAATCAATTTAGAATGCTTACATACCAAACCTTTGATTTGGCCTTCTTTGTTGATCTATGGTTCTTGGATCAGTACAATATCCAGTTGTAGTCTAGCGAACAACCTTGCAATCACGGCTGAAGCTCCCTTAGCGTGATGCAGGTTAATCTGAGCTACCTTCGTGAACGTGAAGGTGAATAATTATGGATGAGAGAGTCCGAGTTACTCAGCCTCTATTCATCCCCCTCCTTTCTCTCTCCCTGACCCTCCTCGACCACCATGGCAGTATCTCCCTCGGTAATCGAGCAGGTTTCTTGATCTCGAGTCAGACTCTCGACCCCTCAGGCTGCTCCGCCCAGCTTCCCGGGATGCAGAGGCAGTCTCCGCATTCCCAGTCATCCCAGCAGAGCCGGAGGAGATCTCGGGCTGACCCAAGGTCAAGCTTTCGCCTTGTTTCCACTTTCCAGAGGTTCCGGATGTGGAGGGTATCTCTATGTCCTTTGGATCCTCCGCGGGATTCTTTTTTCCCAGCCCTGAGACAGGGATACGCCCAAAACGGAAGTTTAGCGCGTAACCTCCTGCCTTCAGAGCCTCGCCAGATTGGTGATCGATCCCAATCGTGAGGATAGTTCCCTGTCCCTCTTTTTTAGAGTTTAGGATCTTCCAAGCCTCAGTACTGAGGTTGGAGTTCTGAACCTCGACAAGTTGGAGGATCTTCTCCAGCTTCATGTCTTGCTTCTTGGGAAGAACAATGTTATGGTGACCGGCTTTGGGATGTCGAAGCACCAATATTATGTTAGTTAATAATTGACAGTGTGAATAAGTAAAACAACTTTCGTTTGCATATGCTTTTAATTTGACATATTTTATATAATATTTTGACAAATGTGTTGTCTCTTACAAGTTTTTTACAATGACAGGAACATGCACGATCGCGACGCTAACATCTCTCGATCACAGCGTTGCCGTGTTTTAACAAAAGTAGACAAATTGTGACGTGTTCTTTCTTTCTCCAAAAGATAACGGACGTCACTATGACACCCGCGGCTTTAATATCTACCAGATTTTATCGGGCGCCAGATTTTTGGGATGGTTTACTCCACCGAACTCTCGAAAATGAAGCGTCAAGAGTTACCAGGGTAGCAACAGACGGAGGTTAAGTAATTCCAGGGGTCGTTTGTTCTTGACCTCTATGCAGTGCGTAGTGTGAAACAGGCTTTAATTGCTTACCACTATCGGAAAAATGAAAATACCGGTGCTTGATAAATTTATTTCGACTTCGAAATAATTTACAAAGAAGAAATAAAACGAACCAAGGAGCTATATGTTTAAAATAACTAAATATTGATTAAAATCATTCAGTATCTACAATATCTAGTTAGGTTATTACTCAGACCAGGGGTTCACAAACTTTTTCAGTTTGCAGCGCACTTACAGGTTTAGTATTTTGTTAGGGCGCCCCTACTCGCAATATGCATATATAGTTATGTCCAACAAAGTGTTGCATATGTATAATGTATAAAATATGAGCTTTTCAACTTGCCTACTGTATAACATTTTATTTAACACCATTGTAAATATATTGGCACTAATTACAAAACACATGAATGAAAAAAACTCCTATCTAACGCTCATATACCCATATAGGTTTATTATTAAACTAACACACAAGAATACATAATTACTGAAGGAAAAAAAAATCAGTGTGATGGATAAGCTTGGTGATTTGCACACATTTTTTCAAAGCGGGGAATAAGGCTTGACACTGCCACTCTCATTTCTATCTCCACGTTGATATTTGAACTATATTTGCTCTTTATTACAGCTACAGTTTAAAATCCAGCTTCGGATAAATAGGATGTTGCAAAGGGGATTAGAATCCTCAAAGCTTTTAAACTTAGAGCCGGATATTCATTTTTGACGGATACCCAAAACTCCACCAAATCAGAAGAAGCGATTTTTGATTTTAGGCTGTTGTCGCAAGATAGTTCAATAAGACTCTCTTCTTCTAGTGAAGTGAATTCTGGTAGAGATTGTGCATGGAAAAGATCTTGAATCCATGCAAATTTTTCGACATTTTCTTCTGTAAAGTATTTTGCAAACCATTCCGAGAGTTTCGCAAGGTGTTTGGTGAAAAGAGATAGCAAGTCTTGAGAGATAACATCTCCATCTTCATTAATTTTTCTTATCCACAACTGCAGTTTTTTCCTAAATGCTGCAATTTTCTCTGATAGTTTCAAGATATGCATGTTATTGCCTTGAAGAACAGACAGATTCAAGGCATTCAGTTTGTCAAATATATCGCAGAAATATGACAGTTTTAGCAAAAAGTCGGGATCCCTAATATATCTGGAGCTTGCATGACCTTCCTCTTCCAAGAAAATGTGGATTTCTTGATGTAGCTCGAATATACGGGAGAAGACGTTTCCACGTGAAAGCCATCGTGCACTGGGGTAATATAGCAGCGCAGTATGTTCAACTCCCATGTCTATACAAAGAATTTTGAATAGTCTGGTTTTTAGCGGCCTAGTTTTTATGTAGTTAACTACGTCTATGATACATTCCATAACCAAATTCAATTCACAGCTCAACGACTTCAATGCAAGTGCTTCCCTATGAATGATGCAATGGGTCTACTTGGCATACGGTGTTTTAATGCGAATAAGTGCCTGCAATCCACCATAACGGCCAGACATTGATCGAGCGCCATCAGTACAAACTCCAATACACTTCTCCCAATCTAAATTATTCTCTGTTATAAACTTGTCAGTCAAGAATTTGAAACAAGTCTTGAGCCTTTCCGCTTTCATCGATACTTTTGCAGAAAAGAAGGTCTTCAACGATAATATTATCATCCAGAAAGCGTACGTAACAAATTAGGTATGCATGTTTATTACTGTCAGTAGCCTCAACAAGTTGCAGACCAAATTTCTTGCCTTTCATTTTCTCTATCAATTGATCATTAAGATCCTCAGCTATATGATAGATTCTTCGACTAATAGTGTTGTTAGATAAAGGTACCTTTGAAATTAGTTTTGCCGCCGATTCTCCCATCATAATGTTAACCATGTCGACAGCAGCCGGTAAAATAAGTTCTTCTGCGATGGTGTGAGGTTTCTTGCACTTCGCCACCCTGTATACCACTTTGAAAGAGGGCAGCAATGCGTTGCTAGGTACTGAAGTTTGTTGAGTAAACACGTTCTTTTGTTTTTGTACATTCTGCAACTTTATTGTGAAAAATTCGCGTGACCATCGTAGGATTAATGGTTTCGAGATGTCGTTTTAGCTTACTTGGGAGCATATTTTCGACCGCTAGAATTTTCAAACAGAGCACACACTGCGGTCTTTCCTCATGATTTACTTCTACTGAAGTAAAACCAAATTTAAATAGCTATCATCGTATTTGCGATGTTTCCTTCTTTTTACTCCTCCGTCACATGTAGATGCTTGATCACTCGATCTATCCATTTCCTTATTTAACACTTTACTGCATGAATTATTATTCGTTTATTAAAAAAAATCAAATATCTTCAAACATGGTTTTATTCGGTATAATTAAGGGATTTAAAGAAAAAAAACATCATTTTTTATTAATTAAAGAAAAAAATTGTCGCCGCCATATATGGCATTTTATGCACTCAAACAAGTTAACTCTGCTTATGCATGAAATGCGAAGAAACAATTTCTGTCCTTGTTTAGACATAAGTAAATTTTACATTTTTCGCAATATACAAAAGATCGAAACTTACAATCATTATAACACTGAAATCTACAATTTTTCCACGAAGGAAAATGACCAATAGTGTCTGTACGAACTGAATTTAGAGGTATATCTTGCCGCATCACGTGTTTTTTTCCTTTTTTGACAGGGGTCGTATTGGAACCATCATTAGTGGGGGTTGCTACTCGACTCGATACTGGTGTACTACTATTAGATGCTGGACGTCCTCGTTTCTTTTTAAAAATTTTGCCAGCTATTCGGAGATGTTCACTAACATATTGTTTGAAATCGAACAACGGCACATACTCACCGGTTTTGCGACGCCACAAGAGCCAAGCATTTGCAACACACATATCTAGTAAGTGGAAAAAATTTTTTTGTACCACTTTTTGGAACGGACGTGTATGCGATACAAACCCAACATTGAATCGAGTAGGTCTACACCCCCCATGTGTTTATTATATATATCTATAGCTTTAGGGCAAGGTATATCCCTATATTCGTAATCTTTTCTAAAAAATCTTCGTCTTTGGGTTACAGGAGAAGTGCCCACATAAGACGAAAGCATAGTTACAAGTTTATTGTCATACCAGCAGACACATCCAACGTCTACCCCATCTATCGTAGCTACCTGTTCCGCCATACTGCCACGACCACGTTTTTTAAATTCCTTTTCGGATGGCATTGTGGAATCAGTTATCCTGTTTGTTCGGGCTGTTCCTAATGATAGTAAACCAATTTTAGATAGATATACCTGGAGTTTTATACTATTAAACCAGTTGTCAAAAAAAATTTGTAATTTTTGTGACGTGGTACTGAGCCAGTAAGCTTGATCACTATATTGCCACTCGCACCAATGTTTGGTGCACCCTCAGGTACGGTATTGCTCTGTTCACCAGCAAAAATATCGAAATCGTAGCTGAATCCAGAAGATCCACAAAGTACTAAATTTTTGTACCCCCATTTTTTCGGCTTTTTAGGATTATATTGCTTCAAAGTATGTCTAGCTTTGGTTGGGATGATCTGTTCATCCACTGCTAAGTATTCTTCTTTTGGCACAAGGAGTAATTGTTTTCGTATTGCTTCGATAAGGGGTCGGACTTTTAAATAATTTGTCATGCCCATGTAAACCTTGACGTATAAATTTAGTATTGTCATTAAAATGTAAATGTCTTTTAATCTCTTCACACCTATTACATGTCATTATCTCATTTACCTGAGGCTGACCTAAACTGGAATTCCAATATAATCTAGTGGAAGGTAATTTAACTAGGGATATGAACATAGTTATTCCAATAAATTGCTGGAGTTCAAGCTTAGTTAGTTTCAAAGGTTTATTTATATTATTCTGTACGGCTTTTAGATTAGATTCATCTACAATCGTGTCTAATAGATCATCAGAAAAGAAATCTGAAGGATCTTGCATTATATCCATACTCTCTGGTAAATTAGTTGTACCCATAAATTTGTAAAGTTCTTCATCGAACTCCTTCAACTTTTCCTCCTTCCATGTAATCGTTACTTCCTTCTCTTTTTTCCTACCTTTTAGTTTTTCTGTAGCCTTACCATTTTTTTTGTAACTCTTTGTTTTTTTGTTGCTTTACCCTTTTGATTTTTCAGCCGTTTGCTTGAGGTTGATGGTTTATCATCTATTTCGGCAGCTGATGTATCAGATACATAGTCTGCATCACTTTGAGAGGCTTCATCCTCCCTATCAGAAATTATATCTTCTCTATTTTTAGTATTAGGTTGTAAGTAGTCATCGTCTGAATCGGACTTATCAAGTGATTCAACATCACTAAGTTATCCATCTCCTGGAATGTCACTTGTATGTTTCAGGGTTCCATAAAATCGCTTAGAACTCATTTCTGAAATAAATGAATACATACTTTACATTTAAGTTTAGGTGCATAAATAGCCAAATATGGCTGGTAGAAAAATAGATATTTTTACGCAAGGTGCATAAGTAGCCATATATGGTAGGTAAACAAATATCAGTTTTGTAAGAAAACCAAAGTAAATTATTTGAAAATTTCATTTAGAGTGTAAAGAACACATACCAATAATACTAAAAAAAAATTAAAATATGTGTTACTTACCTACAATAGGCCGATGTTACTAGAAACAATTGAAATAAACTTAACACACCTCGTTACACAGTCACGTCACAATAATAAATGAAATGAATGTTTAAGGCGCGCTGTTGCCTAAGTTTAAAAAATATATTCAAACTGCTGAGAACCATTAATTTACAGAACTGGTGTCATCTATTGGCGTATATAATTTCGAACACATGAAAAAAAATATTATAATCATGAATCCATATATGGATTTCTATGCGGTAAAGGGTTAATAAAAATATTTCCATCTTGTGACTAACTTTTTACGAAAAAACTAAGCAACCGATCCGATATTGGAACGTTTATGTATCGTAAGTTCGTAAATCACAACACTTTGTATTACTACTAAAACTCTCTATTACTATACTTCTATTTATCATAACAGTTCAACCGCTTATAATTCCTCTTACATCTCACGGTAAACTAACCTAGCAAAGCGGACTACGGCGACTTAAATACTGTCAAAGAGCGCTCGCGAAAACTCTCGTCGAACGACGCGCAGGTTGAATACGGGCTTCTGGGAATTCTAGAAACTTGCTCTGCATTCATGCGTCGCCGGAGTTGCCAAACGTAAATCAAATTCTACATTATCAGGAGCGCCTGGCGGCGCCCCTGGTTTATTCTCGTGCCGCCCCGGCGCGCCGCGGTGCACACTTTGGGAACCATGGTCTCGGAACAAAGCACTATACCAAGCAATAAATATTTTACAATCACAAAAGCTAACGTTGCAGGTGAAAATTAATGAAAATTGACTAGCAGTAAGATGAAAATTACACGGAGAAAGCGTTATTAAGGCACTCGCGTGTTTTACGGGACCGTTTCTTAGTATTTGTGTACAGGTTAATATAAGACAGCGGTAACTAATAAACTACCCTCGTTTACCGATACTATACTTAATGAGTACTCGAGAAAATGGAATTTGTATCAATCAGCCTAGAAACCTCCCGAATTTTGTACCTGCAGCGTACGGGTACGAGATTATTCTAGGTTATCACGGTTGATTTACCCTAATTTTTATATGGATGTTACCACGGCCGTTGGTGCTAAATCAACCACTTAACAGTTAGCCGACAGAATCCGAAAGCCTCTCCCTGGTGATCCTGCTATGGCAGCGAACGCGCGCGAGATTATTTCGTTTCACGCCTTGGAAAACCCTCGAAGGGTGCACCTGCTATTACAGCGTACACAGACGAGGCGCCTCCAAGTTGCCTTTTATCAAATAGTCTAGCTTTATATTCACACTAGCAAGTCCTATGGTACTAGATTAAACGTCCCGAAGTATTTTGAGAATCCCTCAAGAATCTACCTGCTATGGCAGCGACGATGCTTGGAAGTTTCCCAAATATAACTCTTTTCCTTTCGTATCTATACCTGAATCGGGATTCCAGAAATATTTTGAAAATCTCTCAAGAATCTACCTGCTATTGCAGCGACGATGCTTGAAAGTTTCCCGACTATATTTCTTTTCCCTAAATAAAACCAGACAAAATTTTATTTCGTAATTGTACACAAATATACGGAAGATCACTGAAATCAAACAAGCAATAAGCAAAAATAAATTCTATTAATATAACTACAAAATACGCTAGGAGCAAATGAGTTTATAACAGAAAGAATTATTTACAAAATAATTTTTAAATTCGCTTACTTCGTTGGTGAAAATCAGTCACAAAACGGAGAGCCGTTTCCCGGTTTTATCCATTTTTATCTCGAGGAGGTCCCCTACTTAACAATCTTAAGAAATGCGTGGACTGATTTGCGCAAACGATACAGTAAATCATATATATACAATATACCAGATATTTCAAAAGTAACACACATATTCTGAAATAATTATTAATACTTAAATTTACAGCTCGCTATGAAAGAGGGGTGTTTAACTTAATAATACTAAAAAAATAAGAAACTAAAATATATACTGTGGGATGTCGGATACGAAAAATAGTAACATCGTTACAAAATTGAACAATGTTTTTTTCCTTAACATTTTTTTCCAGATATATTGTATACGATGTTGCCCAGGTGCATGTGAGGTATCTGTTGAAAATGCATTTCAAATACAAGTACTAGGTTTAAGATCAATCCGACTTCAATGTTTATTACTTTTTTTTTTAAATATAAATCAGCATCTTTATTCTTACAAAAATTAGTTATAATTTGTAGATATATTTACTATTTAATGATAGATTTGGCATGAGCGATTAGCTAACAATGTACTGTTTTTTAAAATTATTCACATTTATGTTTATAATGACATCGTTTATACATAACAATAGTAAAAATAGTAAACAAATATGATAATCAGTAATTGCTCATTCATAAGGAAAAAATTGAGCTTCAATGAGATTTTTTCTCAAATTCTTTGAGGAAATAACATAGCAGTTTGCATAACAACTACGATGGACATGGAGATTAACAGAAAAAGTAAGGAATTTGCTTCAATATTAATAATTTTCATTCAATAATATATGTCACGTTTTGCTAAATACTACTGAGCGTCGTATAGTGCTAGACTTTATTTGCGCGTGTACATTATCTCCTATCAGATTATTATTTTTTGTGAAATCTCAAACACCACTTTTTTATCATTTGATCTAAAAAGCTTGTCTCAAAACTAATTTCTATTATCCAAAAACTTGCTACTTCTGTCCAAATCATATAAGCCTCATCTAATAACCTATTAATATTGGCTAATATTTTTATTTGAGTATTTTCTATTCTATATTTTGTGAAGACTGACAACTTGTTAGCCTTAGCAAAAAAATCTTTTATTTACTGAATTATATGGGAGCATATGCTTTTTTTCTTGCAACCTGTTACTTTTGTCTAAAAACTGCATGCCTTTGTCCAAGAACATGTCACTTGTATTTGCGTTTTGTGAACTCTCAAAATGTGTTAACTTGTTTGAATGAACACCACTAGATTAAAATTCTGTTACTCTTATTTTATGACAAGCATAGGCGTCAGTGCATTTCTCTTATATAACATGGTTCTATTTTACAACCTTTACTTTGGTCCAAAACCTGTTTCTCCTATTCAAATACCATAACCTAGAATCGTGTTTACTGCTAAAGTTGGAAAGTTGGGACATTACCATAAAAATAGAGTTTAGTGCACCATTACATAAACGTAACCTAGCCATTGAAGGGTTAATGTTGTTGATTTTGAGTTTGTTCAATTTTTAACCAATACTCTTGCTCGTTCTATAAGCAGATTTCAAGAGCGAATACAATATGCTGCTATCGATCCATATTGATTATATAATAACATGTTAGAGTCAATGAAGCTATTACCTTTTTAAATACAAATTATAACTTACTTTTGACAAACGCGGAGGTGCCTGTTTTTTATGATACATAATGAATCAACTTAATGTTTATTGTTACTAATGTTGGCTGAACATATTTGTATACATTAATGAATATTTTTATACCCGTTTATAGTTAGATGCTAGTTATTAAATTCAAACACAATTGTAGGAGATAAGGTAATTACGTACATAATTTTGTAATCAATAAACAAATGTAAACAGGGTTTGGAAGGACGAACATAATTCATTTCTTGCTTGTCTTCCACATCCATTATGGATTTTTCCTCAGCTCCGATTTACGCTTTTTAGATGCAGGCGTTTTTTCTCCTCGGTTTTCCTATTTTTATCACTAAGCTGTCTGATTATTGTATTGTTATTAGGTTTTTATGTTGTTTTTTATAATTTTTATCCTCATGGCATATATTTTTCTGTAATGCTTATATTGGGATTGTAATGTTATTTGATTTTTTTTTTGTTTATATCAGTGTGTATTTATTATGATTGTCATAGTAAACCATTCATAGATTATTAAGATTTTTAACTTCCTAAGTCAGTTTATACTTTTATTAGAGATTCCTTATTTCTATTAACGTTTTCTCTAATGACCCATTTAAATAAAAATCTTTCCATCACTGTAATATTGATTATTAATAAGAACGCATATTCTTTTGTTACAAAAACCAAATGTGTATCATAAGTTGTCACTTTTTCTTTCTTACAGTTACACATCTTTGCCAAACCAGCAGAATAATTCAGGCAAAATAGTGCATTACGTTTTTGATTACTATTCAGATATTTTTTCATCTTAGCTGCATTATAATTTTTCAAAAACAGATTTACAATAATAAAACAAATTATATAAAAAACGTTTAGCTGTAGGATGTAACGGTACTACATCAATTTGACATTGGCAGGTATATAAAAATTAGCATTTCAAGTTTAAATATTTATTTAGTATGTGTGAATCTCATCTTTTTCAGATTTAATTTATTTTCCTTTTTTCTTTAGTGTGTAGTACTTGGTACTTGTCAATGAACTCCAATTGAGGTGTTTCTTTCAAAAACAGTCATGGTCCAATTGTTTGTTTTGCAGTTAAAAAAACTTAACATTGTTATTTTGGTTTTTATTATTATAATTATTTAATTCACTTAATACTAAATACTGTTCTTGAATAAGTAACTTCATATTAGTTAAAGAAAAATCCAAAATTTTTAATGTTGTGAACTTTGTTGTAAAAATTAGTTGAGAAAATAAATAATGGCAGGTGAAAAGTTACAAAACGTTTATTTAACGGATTGTAAAGCAAATACCTATTACTACTACTACTAATAATAATAATATTATGATACTAAAATTAATTAGCCTGTCTTCAGCACCACTACTGTTATTGTTAACTATTTCAACCTCACTGGAACCAGAGCTCGTGTAGGATTGAACAGATTGCAGGTTACGATCATTTCGAACATGCAGCAGACACTTTGCCCTATTTGTAAGAAAAGCTAAGCTTCTGTGGGTTTATTTGAATTTATCCTTTACATAACAAAGACAGTGTCTGCAAGGTAGGTTCCTATTTCGAATATGAATAGATCCTGTATAAACAGATTTGAAATAGACTGGACGTTTATCACCGTTTGGTCTTACTTCGTATTTGTTCATTTTCTATATCAGCTTCTACCATTGTCATCCCAATATTTTTTTGCCTATAACGTTGTGGGGCATTCAGAGGAATCAAACAACAGGACATTGCTCTTCTTTCGAGGGCAAAGTTGAACTATGTTTGGCGAAAATTTGCATTGCATGTGAAGCACGTGAAACTGGAACATCTACAAATAACACAAACCTTTATTCTCTATTTACATTTATCCACAATTTGAACCTTTGTCTCTAGAATATACGCTCTTACCTTATTATAATTTTTTAATGAATTCTCATCTATTTTGCTTTTGTTCTTTTCCATAAATTTTTTATTATTGTCGTTAAAACGCTAACCATACTTCTTCTTCCTATGATGCCTTACAGGATTCCTGCGTTGGCGACCGTCCCTTAGATGTTTGTATTTATTGCAGCTCTTTGTAGTTCTTGAAAGTTCTGTATGCCTGTCCACTGTCGGATGTTTCGTAGCCAGGATAATTTTTGCTACCTATTCCCCTTTTTCCACTTGCGATTTTGCTTTGAAGAATGATGCGCTGAAAATGATAGCGTTCTCCGCGTAGGATGTGTCCCAAGTATGAAATTTTCCTTCCTTTTATATATGGGAAGAGTTCCCGGTATTCTAGTTCAGCTCTTTGCAGTACTTCCTCATTTCTTATGTGTTCGGTCCAAGTTATTTCAAGCATTCGCGCAAGGTCCACATTTCAATCTTATTTATTGTTGTTATTTTTAATGTTCATGTTTCCACCCCATATAGTAGGACTGACCACACGTAACATTTCAGCATTCTGTATCGAAGTTTAAAGTTTAAATGTCTGTCTACAAGGAATTTTCGTAGTTTTATAAAGACTGTTCTTGCTTGTTCTATCCTACTTATCTCTTGTTTTGGGTCCCATTTTTCATTCAGCATACAACCTAGGTATCTGAACCTTGCGACTGTCTCAACAACTTCTCCATTTATATGTATTCTAACGTTTGGGGGATTATTTTTACTCACTTCTATTACTTATGTTAATTTTCAACCCTACTTTTTCACTTGCTTCGTTAACCAGGCTAAGCAGTGTCCGGAGATCATTCACATTATCTGCTAATATTGCAGTGTCGTCTGCATATCTGATATTATTTACGGGAATCCCGTTTATTTTAATACCTATAGGACTCTCTGAAATTGCCTTTGTAAACGCTCTTTCTGTATATAAGTTAAAAAGCATTGGGGACACGATACAACCTTGTCTTACACCCTTTTTTGTCTCAAACAGTTCCGTTGCTGTGCTATTTATTCGAATTTCTGCTTTCTGGCTCCAGTATAGGTTGGTTATAAGCCTATGTCGTATATATATATATATATATATATATATATATATATATATATATATATATATATATATATATATGTCTTTATATATAAGCATCTTTTCTTTGATCTTGAATGTATTAATGTTTGTAGACTAAAAATCGCCTCTCTGGTTCCGAAGCCTTTCTTGAAACCAAACTAACTATCTCCACTAACTTCTTCACATTTTTTGTAAAGCCTTGTGTGCAGAATTCGAAGGAAGAGTTTTAGAAAATGACTCATTGGCTGATAAGGCGATGTTCTTTACAAGTCCTTGCGTTGTTTGATTTTGGTATCGTTAGTCGAGCGGAGCAAATCCTCAGGAAAATGTCCGGTATCATATATATTGTTAAAAAGAGTCACTATTGTTTTAATGTTTTGATCGTTAATTAATTGAAATGTCTCCGAGTACATGTTATCAGGTCCTGGAGCCGTATTATTTTTCATTAATTTCATCGCATACATAATTTCACTTTTTAATATGCTTGGTCCTGATATAAGGTTATTTATTTGGACCATTGAACTTTCTGGTCTGTCATCGTTGAAGATATTAGTTGCACATGTCTTCCAGGTTTTCAGTATTTCTTCGGAGTCTGTTATGATTTTGTTGTGATCGTCTCTGATGAAATTTGTTGGTGTTTTATCAAATTGCCCAGCTATTTCTTTTACTTTTTTATGGAGGTTAAAGCTGTCCCCAATATGATTTCCAACTTCTATACATCTTTCAGTAAGCCATTTTTCTTTTGCCAATCTTATTTCTTTCCGTATTTTCCTTTGTTGATATTTATACTCGTTATTGGTATTTATGATTTTGCATATTCTGCCATCCATGCCTCCTTTGCTTTCATTTCAGTTCAGTTCTTTGAAGAACGTTTTCATTGGATTCTTCAAATGCTTTTTATATGTCATGCCAATGTTTCTCTGTTTCGTTTGTATTATTTGTGTTCGAGAGTTTATTGTTCAAACATTCCTCATATGATCTTCTGGTTTGTTCATTTCTAAGTATTTTTGAATCGGAGGACTTATTTATGGTTTTCTTCTAAATTTTGGCGAGTCGTATTGTGATATCGGAAACGAGTGGATTATGACCGGATTCAATATCCGCCCCTGGCATTGTTGTGACTTTTGTTTTATTAATAGTGATGTAATCTATCTGGTTATGGACAATATGTAGATCATTATCCTGTGGTAACTTCCAGGTGTATAGACGTCTAGGTGGTAAATTGTACCATGTATTCGATTGTTTTCTTTACAGTACTGTATTAACTTCTCACCTGTTTCATTTCTTTCTCCGAGACCATAATCCCCGTCTACCTATGACACTCTGCCTTTACCTACTTTGGCGTTGAAGTCCCCTAGAATTATGTTTATTTCGGTAGTTTTTCTTATTTTTAAGATTTGATCCAGTTGATTGTAAAATGCTTCTCTTTCATCGTCTGGCCTCTCGGCTGTATAATGTTAACGTTTTATGGGCGCACCATAGAGTTGTATCACAACCATTTTCTCAGAAAGAGAAAGTTCCTTACTGATTTTTGTAAGTTTTCGTCGATTAATATGCCAACTCTATGTCTATGATTATGATCGATGTTGTTGTCTTTCCCTGAGTAGTAGAATACTTTACCCTTTGATTTAATCATTCCATTACCTGTCCAACCTACTTTGCTTATACCAAGAATGTTAATTCTCATTTTGTTCATTTCTTGAATTAGGTTGTCGAACTTTCCGGCTGCAAATAATGTTTTTACATTCCAAGTTGCTATTTTACGGTCTGCCCGGGACTGGAGGCCTTTTATTCCTGTTCTTCCAACATGATAAAAGTTTGGACGGATGTCCTGAGAATATCTTTAATGTGGTAGTCATTCTGTGGCTTTCCGCATCCTTATCCCGCCTTTGAGACTGCTTTCTCAGTCTCAAGACTACAAAAGAGTGCCCTCCGCCCGCAGCCGTTCACTGGCCAGAGGTGGATAGCTTATTCCAGCTATTGTTCGGTCGTCAGAGCCTCGTCTGTTATCTAGCAGGGTGCACCGGATAACTACATATGGTTATCACACGAGCAGGTGACGTTGACATTTGGGTTGATATAATTATTCTACCTTCACCTCTTACACCCCGCTAACAATACACAAAAACTGAAATCAACCAGAATATGACAGAACACTTACAAACTTTCCAAGAACCATTCTCCCATTTTATGCCAATTTTTATAGAAATTTCAGTAAAGTATAGGTGTTTTCGTAGGTTCACCAAAATTTTATCACTTTGTAACTTTTGCGAAAATTGAATTTCAGAATCGATAGGTCGCATTTTACTTTATGGACGTATTATTGGGAAATATGAAATTTTGGGTTATAGATTCTTTTTGTAAGAAACGCCTCAATTTATTTTGATATATTCTAGTAAGTTTGAAATTAGCTTGGAGGCATCGATTGGAATAAATTAGATTTTGATACGAAGAAAGTTGCTTCAGTATTTTTACACACTACCTAAATTTCAAGTTGGTCAACTATAAAGTAGAAAGAAATGTTGCTCTAAATGGGCCTCCATATATGTAAAAGAGTATGGAATATTTGTTTTTTGAAATTAACATATACTTATTAAATAGTAAGTAGGACATTGTTTGTTTGATTTGTATTTTGTAGTTTGTTATATAAAAATACGTCACTTATTACATGATAGAAGCTGTTTGTACCATTTGATCACATATAATACAATATTTTCAGTTGCAGAACAATTTTGTTCATAAATTGAATCATTTAAAAGCCTATGACACTGACTGTCGCAGTAATTAGTAATAATTATTAAAGAAGTAAACATCAATGAACAAAGTCCTTTTTTCTTCATTGTACTCTAGTAATCCATAAACTATCAATCAACTTCAAGAGGTTTATTTGATTCTACTTTTATCTCAGTTTATTTTAACTTTGATTGGATTTTAATTTTAAATCGTTTTCAAAAAAATTGCTATCAGTGTCTATGTCTACCTTACTGCAGTCAACTGACTGCAAATATTATTTTCATAAAACTAATTGAGTCATATTGATTGAAATATATTGCAACTGATCATATATGTATACATTCTATTTAATTTTTAGTTCTATAAATGTTACCACATTATTGCATTATTGAAATAGGTTTTTTCGAATAATGTTAATTTTTTAGTGTCTTAAAAATTTGTTCGTCTTAATAATACTTTGTTTTGTTTTTTTTTTCAATAAAGAACAGTTTACAAATGAATAATTTATTGTTCAAGTATGTAATACATTTGTACACCCACAGTTTTAATAATATTTATTGGGAGAATATTATGAAAGTTATATTCAAGTAATTAAGCTGTACAGGGTCAACGAATCTTTGTAATTGTGATCTTAACTCTTGTTCTATCAGAATGGAGCCACAAAGAATGTGCGACAGTAAACCAATAATAAGTAGGACAAAGAGATCCCGCCAATAACAAACTCAAAATACAGAATTGGCAACAAAAGCAACATATCCTTATACAGAATGAAACTTTGAGAACAACTGGACAATATACAAACAGAAAAACCTTTAAATGTAGAATCACAGTGGGGATCAATCGAAAAGGCAATTAAGTAACTGAGACAACAGCTACAAGAATTGATAATATACTTATTGACTTTGATTCTATTTTTTTATCTGAAGCATATACAATGGAAACTAGACTATCCGACCACAGAGCTCAATTCTTAGTTGTGGATATGAACAACTGGTTAGAACCCCGTTTAGAGCGGCCGTCGTCTGCCTAAACGACCCTATGACTAATAAACTCGACTCAAATCGCAGCTTGTAAATTTGTAGATAACTAGCCAGAGACGTACTAAGGATACTCAACATTTTAATCACGAAAACAAATGTGATTTATTTCTTACATTTTATATACAGTTTTATTTTTCAGATTTCTTGTAAAAATAAAATATTTCAAAAGTAACTAACAACTTAAATCGTAGTAAAGTGGAAACGGTAAATATGTTAACAAAATTTGTACAATTATGAAATGCAAATTTTCAGATCAAAGTCGATGGTCTATGTCTCATGACCTCCCTTTTATATCTTTCTCAAAACCAGAAAGTAGTATTCTTTCTGTTGTTATCAATGTTGGGAATTCCCTCTAATACTAATTACTGCCTAACCAATTAATGGTGGGATTATACAGGTAAAAGTTGGGGGTATTTCCAGTTAGTTTTTTGATACCTAGTTGCTCCGATACTTCATCGTAATTGTCGTGTGTTTATTTTAAGTTTAGTAAATAAAGTAATTTAAATAATCCGCAAAAAAAAATCATTCCAGTTCGAACTATTGTACAGTACGGACGTGTGCGATTGTGTTTAGCAAAACAAACCGTCTTTGCCTTTTAAATTTAATACGCGCATTTGTGGTTTGTAGATTAATATTAATTCAACCATACTGTAAGTATAAATTGTTACTTTACTTTTTTGGTTAAACAATTGCCGCGGCACCGGCCTGCGGATGGCCGGTAAGAATAGGCCTAGCGGTAAGGATCCGCCATTAGCCGTATCAACAGGTAATGAAATTTCAAATATTTACGTTGAAGATGTATTTTCAGAAGAGATTAATATGGACGAATCTCATAATGTTTTAAAATGCGATAATTATGTGGTTTATAATTCCAAAAATTCCGATAATGTCATTAACGAGGTTAATAAAAACTCGCACTCGAATTCTTTCCAATATAGTAGTCAAACGAGTAATACATTAAACACTTCTAATAGATTTAATTCTAATGAAAGCGGACCTTATTTTATTTTTGTTCAGCATATTGACTTAAATATAGGCCGTTTACATCCTATGAAACTTGGAGAAAAATTACTTGCCCTTTTGAATTATTATGGAAATGTTATTGAAATTGTTAGTGTTGGTAGGAACCATATTAAGATCGAAGTTGATTCGAGTCTTGTAGCAAATAAATGAGTAAATGAACCTTTCTTTAAAGAAAACAACCTAATTGCCTATATACCAAATTATTTGACAGAAAAAAGGGGGTTGTTCGTGGCGTAGATACTACATTAAGTAAAAATACCTTATTAAACGTTATAAAATCTAATATGACTGTTAAAAAAGTCAAAACAATGACTCGTGTAATCCAGAAAAACGATATATCGGAGAGAGATCCACGACAAATGGTTATTATCACTTTCGCGGGAAAATGAGTTCCACAATTTATCTATATCAATAAAGTTAGGTGCACTGTTGAGGTTTTTGTAAATCCAGTTATGCAATGTTTTCAATGCCTACGTTATGGTCATTCAGCTACCCAGTGCAAATCAAAAAAATGTTTTAAAAAATGAGGAAATGAGAAAAAAAATGATTGTCCGGATAATTGTACGAAATTTTGCTTTTATTGTAAAAATAACAACCATGAGTCAGTTTTTAAGCAATGTTCTGAATATACAAAACCAAAAAAAAAATGAAAGAAGCTATGGCAAACTTAAATATTTCTTTTAATGAAGCTGAGAAAATACTCGAAAATCCATGTTACTCAAGTCTCGTTCAAAAAAATTAATTTGCATCGTTAATAAACTCCGACACAGAATTCCCTTTATTGAAAGTTGCCTCCCCCTATCAACACTATTCAGCCCCGATTGTCAGTCCTCCAAAGAGGAGGAGAAGTGATGAGACTATGTCTAATTTTCCCCTTATTCGTAGAGAGTTCCAGACCAATTTTTGCGCGGGTCCAGTATTTCAGTTTGGACAATGTGACCTGCAAATGAGTTCAATAAATTCATAACCCAGCTCAGTGCTACATTAAAAACCTTAATAAAAGAAGGCTTTCAAAATTTTGCTAAGTCTTCCCCAAATATAGCTACTAACCTTAAAGTTAATGACATTTAATTTGAAAATAAAGTTAAAGAAATTACGATCCTATTTCATTTATTCATAATTTTAATCCAAACTTGGAAGTTTGCGGTGTAAATATTAGCATTGATCAGAGAAAGTATTCGATATTGAGTGTGTACCAACCGCCAAAAGTAACAGCGCAAGATTACGTTAATCTTTTTTCGCAAATTAACTATGACTGTATTGTCACTGGTGATTTTAATGCACATCATCTCTTGTGGGGGTCAGTATCGAATTCCCCAGAAGGCAATACATTAGTAGAAGCTCTAGATTCTTTTCCTCATTTAGTTATTACCAATAACGGATCTGTTACGAGAGTTACTCCCCCCGGTCAGGCCAAGTCGATTGTGGATCTTACTATTTTATCTTCCAGCTTATGTTCATCTTTTGACTGGACCGTCCTGCCAGATACATTACGGATCTGATCACTTTCCCATCCGAATTTCTATTAGAGCAAGAGCCCGTGAGGGCCAGACCTTCGGATTTTTATAAAAGCTGAAAGTTTTTCTATGTATGTCCCCAATACAGGTAAGAATGAACCCTGCGCATGAAACCTGGGTAGTGGTGGCTTTGGCAGGAAACAGGTAGCAAAGGTGTATAAAATTCCACCTCAAATTTATCAATGTATAAAACTCAATTTTCTTATATTTCACTCGTAATAATATTAAAACTCGCGTTGTTCATTGCCAGACACTTAGTATAGTTACAACCCCCTGCCGGACACCCCTAAACTATTATAATTTGTAATTATACTTACGTTATATTATAAAAGCTAAATTTTATATATATTCTTTGGACAACTATTAAATAATGTTTCCTTAGTAGCCAGACATTTTCGAGGGTTCTATCGCCCTGCCAGACGTATGAAATGTGTAAAATAGTTGTGAGAGGAGCATATGCAGTAACGGGTGCGAGTGAAATAGAGCGTGCAGTCTATTGCGATCTTTTACTGCACATCTACTATTGTTTATTCCGAATTATCTAGTAATATTTTTTCTAATTTTTTGGAAAATTTCATTGAATAAAATTATTACAGTCTGAAAAATAAATTTTTAAAACAATATTACGTAAAATTTTATAATAAAATATCAATCATATCAAAAATCTAGTAACTCAATTCATGTTATTTCTAATAAATTTTATGAAATTTATTATATTCAATTCAACTGAAATTTCAAAGTCCTCAAAATCTTATTGTTTATTATACGAAAGGACAATTTTTTTTAAATAAGAGTTTCACAGAAAAATAGATTCATTTAAATCAAACATTTAAAAATCTTGTCATCGTTGTTGTTGACATCTTTATTTTCGTCGTCACTGCTACTCCACTCCCTTAATTCATCGTTATCAACATCGTCTTCTTCGACTGTTTCTGCAATAGTGAAATAAAACCAAGTTAATTTAATTATAATTAATCACAAATTAATGTAAAATAATTTGACATAATTATTATATACCTGATACAGTTTTTAGAGATTCACTGACATAATTCGGTAGTTGATCCCCTTCAAACCATTTGAAATGGTATTGGTAATTTTCCAGAATCCAACCATTATTTACTGGTTCATACGTTGTTGGGTGCTTCAAATGAGCATTGTTCCAGATAGTACATATATAATTTGCTCGCAAAAATTGCTGTAGTAGCTCACTTTTACAAGGTGGTAGACTACTAGCGTCGAAATTTCGCAATTTTTTTCAATTAAAAGCTTCGTTCACATCAGACACTGTATAAGAATCGATAAAAAATTGTAGTCTAACGGCATCAACATCATTTATATTATCAACATTGTATAAATAGCATATAAAAGTTTGAATAAAATTGTAAAGAGCTTGTTGTTATCTTCGATAATTTTGCTGTCACCAAACTTCATGAAGGCTTGCTGAAATTCTACGTATTTTTTTGATATCTTATACGGTTTCAATTTTGCTTTTCTGAAAAATGAAGGATTGTAATCACATCCTGTAATTGCATGTAATCCAGGTAAGCTTTTACAAATCGATTCTCCCAGTTCTTGGTATATCTTAGTTAGGTTCACATACCTCAAATTATTTCCAGTTTCTGTGAGCATCCAAACTTCAGATTCATCATGTAGACGGTGCATATGACCCAGCATTATAGCAGCAACATCAGTATCAACAGTTCGGATTACAATGTTTACTCCGTAGTTATTTCGCACGTATGGTACACAATTTTGGTATCTGCATGCTCCGGGCAAGACAATTCCTCAATGATACTTGATATTACTTTGTTTGTCTCATTAACCATGAATGGATGACATTTTCTGAAATTTATATGTATTATTTTGCTACCAATAAACGGCGCCATTTCATCAGTAGCCCAATGTAAAATGAAAAAATCAACTAGAGCTTCTTTAAAATTTGAATTTTTTAATT
The DNA here is from genome assembly GCA_963921935.1 of Galeruca laticollis. Classification (NCBI taxonomy): domain Eukaryota; kingdom Metazoa; phylum Arthropoda; class Insecta; order Coleoptera; family Chrysomelidae; genus Galeruca; species Galeruca laticollis. Next base: position 208,306,186 of record OY998177.1, read on the forward strand.
CTTTAACGAAGTCACTAGGACGAACTTGTTCAGGCCCAGATATGGTATACTCTAATTGTGCAGATTCAAATCGTAGATAATGTTCGTAATTTTTTATCGATGGGTAAAATACTGGTCAAAACAACATCAATTCTTGACGCTTTTAACCCTCTGCCATGCTTCCAAATTTTTTGGGAACATTTTTCATGGCGTGTAAAATAAAATCCGTGAATTATTAAAATATCAATTTGAGGTGGCTCATCATGCTTAACATCTTTCTCTAAGCATTTCGTCAAAGCGGATTTATCAGTTTTGTGAATAGTTCCATCCAAATGGCACATTGACAATGGTACTGAGGTAATCGGATGAGACAAAATTTTTAAAATATCAATGTTGTAATCCATTGAGATTTCCAGCATACGTCCAAATGAATCCCTTTGAATTTTACCTTCTTGAATTTTTCCACCAACCTGAATTTTTTCTTCTTTTCACAATCTTTGGAAAAATTATTGATAGATGTTTTTTTAATAGCTTTTTCATATCTTCCAATGTCAGATTGGCATTCGGAAACAAATGATTTTCGGAGATTATCTCCATTAGCTTCTACATTTAATAAGAATTCTCCTACTGGTGGTGATGCGGACTTTCCTGATGAAATATTAATTAATTGATCTCTAGGCACCTCTAAACCAAAAGGATTGATCAAAAGTGGCGACAAATTTTTGCAGTTGCTTGTTGTTTTTCCGGATATTATGGGGATTAATATATGCTGAAACATCTTGATGAGTTTGTAATCCTAATTCATGAGCAACTGATGCGCAGTAAAAAATCGCAATAGACTGCACGCTCTATTTCACTCGCACCCGTTGCTGCATATGCTCCTCTCACTCACAACTATTTTACACATTTCATACGTCTGGCAGGACGATAGAACCCTCGAAACTGTCTGGCTACTAAGAAAACATTATTTAATAGTTGTCCAAAGAATATATATAAAATTTAGCTTTTATAATATAACGTAAGTATAATTACCAATTATAATAGTTTAGGGGTGTCCGGCAGGGGGTTGTAACTATACTAAGTGTCTGGCAATGAACAACGCGAGTTTTAATTTTATTACGAGTAAAATATAAAAAAATTGAGTTTTATAAATTGATAAATTTGAGGGGGAATTTTATACACCTTTGCTACCTGTTACCCGCCAAAGCCACCACTACCCAGGTTTCATGGGCGGGGATCATTCTTACCTGTATTAGCGATATACATAGAAAAAATTTCAGCTTTTATAAAAATCCGAAGGTCTGGCCCTCACGGGCTCTTGGACTATATTAATGACATCAAGATTCAAAATCTGATGTTAATATCATCAGCTAAGTGGTCGATGTCTAATGCTAATTGGGATCAATCCAGATTCACCATAGAACAAGCTCTCACACCGGAACCAACTCTACATAGTACTAACGAAATGATTTTATTCTTATTAGAATCGATAACAAATGCCGCGAACAAATCCTGTACGTTAATCCGACCCTCAACTAATCATGTCAAAACTCCGTGGTGGGATGACGAGTGCCTTGCTGCTTCGACTTTAAGGAAAAATGCCTTCAAAGCATACAAATCCAATCTAACTCTTTCAAATTTTAATGAGTATAAGAGACATCAAGCTATCTGTAAACGCACTTTCCGTTGAAAAGCCAAATCTAGCTGGACAAGATACTGCTCCACTCTTAACAGACAAACTCCTCCACTCTCAACAGACAAACTCCTCCCTCAGACATTTGGAGAAGAATAAATAAGATTCAGGGTCGCAAAAAGTACACCGCTAATGATGAATCTATGGTAGAACGACTTTTAACAAAAATTTCTCCAGATTATGCACAGCTACTTATAAAACTGCCGAACAACCACATTGATTCTCACTTTTTGCTAACTGCTATCATACCTGACGAGATTGAAGCAAATATCAAAACCTCAAAAAATACATCTCCCGGTATTGATGAGATATACTATCTAATGTTAGCAAATCTCCCCGTAAGTGCCAAACACTATCCCTGCAAAATATATAACAACATTTTACCTAAATGAGATAATTGTGATTCTCTCAAACAATGCTTGGTTATTCCCTTAGAGTAATAATAAACATAGAGAGAGGGCTATTCATTTATAAACATGTTTATTTTTGCGGCCAACAATTCTAAACGCCGGTAGTGAAATTATGAGTGAATTACAAAAAGTGGGGATGGTATTGCTAATTTCGGCTATTTTCTGACAAACTTGGCACCGACGAACCATGATAATCCAAAAACATTAAATTAATTGAGTGAATGAAAACGACGAATACTCAGTGTGTATTTGTTTATTAATTTCCAGCTAAGCGCTTTCGGCTATTAAGCCATTCTCAGAGCTGTCGTCATTTAAAAAATAGGTGTCGAAACCATCAAGTTGATTAAGAACAATGTTCAAAGTTGAATCACTGTTATGATTAAGTCATTGAATTGAAATAACCCTATTGGAAGGGTGTAAAATTATAATTAACATGATGTAAATTCATTCAAAAATAAAAACTGAACTGAAACTTGAATCAATTTACATCATGTAAATTATAATTTTACACCCTTCCAATAGGGTTATTTTAATGTTTTTAATTCAATGACTTAATCATAACAGTGATTCAACTTTGAACATTGTTCTTAATCAACTTGATGGTTTCGACACCTATTTTTTAAATGACGACAGCTTTGAGAATGGCTTAATAGCCGAAAGCGCTTAGCTGGAAATTAATAAACAAATACACACTGAGTATTCGTCGTTTTCATTCACTCAATTTACATCTAGTGTGTACACCATATTAACAGACAGTTCTAATTAAATTAATTAACTTGAAAGTTTATTTTCACACTAAAAAGTCTTGAAAAACACATCAAAACGAAAGAACAAAATGTTTATTCTCTAGTCGTAATGGCGCTCGTATAAACAAACCACGTTTGACATTATTTACTGCAATACTACGGCGTATTTAAAATGATCGTCGATCACACTCTGACGATATTTGCATCTTTCTATATATGGTAATTAAACAAGGACAAAACTAATAAATAGTACTATTGACACATTAAACAGGTAGTGACATTTTGAGCAATGTTGCCACTTTTAGTTATAACCATAAAGATATCTAAGGATACAACAAATTCTTGTTTAAAATTTATATAAGAATATGCCATCATTAAATAAAATTCTAGTATTATTAATTAATTTTAAAAGCAGAAATTAGTACGACTTTTTTTATTTGCCTAACTTTTTAACAAATTTTCAATAATAATAATAATAATAACGTTTATTCATAAATTTACAAATACAGTGATAAAATACAAATAAAATTGAATAAACATCTAGACATCCACAGAAGTATTGTACATACTTGTATGTGGTGAATATAGGCAAGTGTGTCAAAATTTAAAAAAATTCTAAAAACAAAAAATGCAGTTAAAAACAATATAAATCCATTTTTACATGATTGTATTTCAGACATACATTTCGTATATGAGTTTACTCTTCTCTGTTTTTTTTTATTCATCATTCTATCATTTTGTGTATTTTTGTTTTGTCTGTTTCTTTAACAAATGTTATTAGTTGGGTTTTGAAGCGTTTAAAAGAAGTTTCATCGATAATTCTCTGTGGTAGTTGCCCGAATAATTTAGGTGCCAAGTAGGAGTAACCTTTTTGACCTATTGTTTTAAGAGCTGTTGGTATACAGTATTGATTATTCGATCTTGTCGCGTATCTATGATTTTGAGTGGTAAGTTTGTATTTATTTTTATATTGATGGCATCCTATCTGAATAATGTATAATTGTCTAACATCTAATATTTGTGTTTCAGTATAGAGTAGTGAGCTTGAATATCTTTTAGGTTTGTTGAGAATCATTTCTTTTTTCCCGCAACTAAAGAGGATTTGTAAATATGGCAAAGCAGTGGAAGTGTCTCGCAAGTGAGCTTAGAATGTGACTCAATGTTTGGGACAGGAAAAAGTCAAAACAAACATATCTATTTTATTTGTTAATCTGAGGTTATTCCTATACCCAAAATAAACGACCCCACTACCTTCAGACCTATCTCTCCCATGTCTTATCTATTGAAAATATTTGAACGTATCATGAAAACTAGACTAGAATGGTGGTGTGAAAGCAGAAATTTGTTTCCGATATCCCAGTTTGGTTTCCGGAGGAAAAAAGGAACTATCGACTCTGTCTTTCGCAGTTAACAACTGATATCCAGTTGACTTACTCAAGCAATAGTTATCTAACTGCCCTATTTCTTGACATTTCGGGCGCTTATGACAATGTCATCATAAATATACTTTTCAAGAAACACGCACTTAGGCATTCCAACTTTGTGTGTATATGTTTTGGTAAACTTATTTGTTAATAGGCAAGTATTCGTCCGGTGCAACGATAGATCGGTCCAAAAGTAGTTCATCAAGGCTTACCTCAAGGCTCTGTTCTTACCCCTCTTTTGTTTAATTTATACACCATGGACCTTCATGGACTGTATATTAATTACATCTTACAATATGCAGAAGATTTATGTTTTTATACCATAAAAAACTCTTATGATCAACGTGTTGATTCTATAAAACAAATTATATATAGTACTAGAGAATATTTTTTTAATCAAGGACTTGATCTTACCCCGAATAAATCCGCTGTGGTATTCTTTACTCGACATCGTTTACCGATCCTATCCAGTGTAATGATAAGTAACCTAACTATACCCGTGCACAATAATTTTACCTATCTTGGTATTAAACTGGATATTAAAGTAACATGGAATGAACACATCAATAAATGTTTAATGAAATGTGAAAAGAGCTTAAAATAAATGTTCTCAAAGCAATTAATCGATATCAATGGGGGGCTGACTCTAAATTCAATTTAATGTTCTATCGTGCATATCCTAGATCCATTCTTGATAACGGTTGCTTCCTATATGGGTCTGCCACGAACACTCGACTCAAAAAACTAGATCGAATTCAGTATAAAGCCCTGAGGTTGGTTTTGGGTGCACTTAAATCCACACCCACAGAAAATCTCTTAGCTTAATGTACGGAACCTTCCTTGCATTTAAGACGAATATTTTTAGCTGAGAAGTTTATCCTTAAATGTCAAGCTAACAATCAGATTAAACTATTGCAAAAAATATCTGACATATATAAGTCTAATTTAGTTGATAAGTGGTGGCTCAATAAAAATTCTCCAACATTAGCCGTAGCATATCCCAATGTCTCCTCCTATTTAGAGACTTCAGCGGAAAATACATTCTATCAAGCCTCTTTTGATATCTCATATTCCCGGGCCAACGGGCTCTTCACGAACTGCTTGAAAAGTTTGAAACACCATGCAAGATTTTCACAGATGGTTCAAAGTCAAAATTAGGAGTCGATTTTTGAAAAGTGCCTGTAAATTTCGCGAACATATATCTGCTGTTGGTGTCGAGACAATTTTTAATTCATTGGAATATACTTGCTGAAGATATACCGTGTGAGTATTGTGGAGGACGATGCAAAATCAACAAATATAACAGGGGAGATCAATTATTTTATAGATGTATTAGTAGCGGATGTAGAAGAAGAGTATCTTTGAGGAACCGAACATTTTTTGATAATGAAAAAGTTCCAATAATTAAGTACTTGGAGGTATTAATAATGTGGATTCTAAAATATCCGCCAGGCTTGATATAAAAAGAAAGCAGTCTAGATAGGAAAACTGTTGAAAAATGTTTGAAAAACCTCTGGGAACTAATTACAGCATTCATTCAAGAAACTGGTGGACCTGGAAGAACGGTGGAAATTGACGAAAGTGTTTTTGGAAAAAGAAAGTACAGCAGAGGCCGACTTACTAGAACAAAATTGGTAGTAGGAGGAATTTGTCGTGAAACAAAGTAGTGTTTTTTCGAATATGTTGAAAATAGAGATGCAGCAACACAGTGCACTAATTCAACGATGTGTTCTTTCCGGGACAATTATTAAAACAGATATGTGGCATGGGTATTTCTAATTACAAAATTTAGAATTTCAACATCATACTGTAAATCATGTAAATACACATACTTAAAATATCGAAAATAAGTGGTCTTGTAATAAACGGAATTTACGGTGACGTTACGGCAAAGTATCATCATATGACGTCTTTATGGAGTACGTTTGGCGAGCAACATATGCAACAACACAATATATGTTTCAAACCTTCATTGACTCCATGTTATCACTTTATATGAGATAAACGCTTAAAGTAAGCTTAATTGAAGGTAATTTTGTCACGACACCAATTTGTGCTTTTTTGTAATACATTTTTTAAATTTGTAATTTAATTTTTAATTTAAATAAACGTTCACTTGCTTTGAAACATTTGAAACAAGATGTTTAGTTTGTCTGTACATTATTATAATAATAAAAACGTCATAAAATTTTAAGTTTGTTCAAAATTAACTGCTCCGGTTTCCGTGCCTTAAAACTAGGACAACATAATAGGAATGAAAACTGTGATATGACGAATACTACACCAGAACGCTTCGATTGCGTTAGAGATACCATACCATATTTTTCAAACTTATTGTACACAACTTAAAAATTCTTCAACTTTCAAATCCAAAATAAGTTTACTCATGAGACATAGATCATCGACTTTGATCTTTTCTGATTAGTAGTACTCTTTGTTGAAAAATTTTATTTCATAATTGTACGAATTTTGTTAACATATTAACCGTTTGGACTTTATTACGATTTAAGTTGTTAGTTACTTTTGAAATATTTTACTTTTACAAGAAATTTGAAATATAAAACTGTATATAAAATGTAAGAAATAAATCTCATTTGTTTTCGTGATTAAAATGTTGAGTATCTTATTATGTCTCTGGCTAGTTATCTACAAATTTACAAATTTTTACAGTTTCCTGCTCTGATTTGGGTCGAGTTTATTGGTCATAGGGTCTTTCTGGCAGACGGCCACTCTAGACGGGGATGTAACCGAACAATTTTGATATTCCCGATCATTGCCAATCAGTTAGATCCTTTAGCATTACCAATAAATCCCAGTTTAAGCAAAAGTTGCAAAATTCCGACCTAAACGAAATCCATAACGTATCTGATATAAACGAGGAATATGACTTTCTAGGGAAAACAGTTGCCTTCTGTTTTGAGAATTCTTTTCCACTTGAAAATATAAAAACAAAGACTAAAAACACTATAAAGGTTGGTTAACACGAGGAATCAAATTTTTTTTTATTGGAACTTGAAAAGTTTAATGGAAACACTACCATATTGAAATATATTAAATCATCCTGTCAAGTTCCTAGTCTAATAATAACAACAGCAAAAAACTACTATTATCAGAATGTAATAACTGTTAAAGTAAAATTGTACTTTATATGTTAATTGTTCTAAAAGACAGTCGGTAGTCGTTACCTTGACTACAAATAAATGATTTGATTTCAATTTTAATTTTTCTAACTTGTCAGTCAAAAGCGAACAGTTATGTTAATTTACTGAATAAAAAGTTCACATCAAGATTAAACTGCATTCCTTGTATTTATTTTAATTGGTTATGGGCCCAGTACGCTTAATTGTGTACTAGAATCGTTTTTATTCAAGAAAGAATAAATTCGTATAAGAAACGGTTGGACTGTGAAGTATCGTTGAATAGCCACAGATGGATTTGGCGAAGCACATCAAACCCTTGGCCGGTGAGGCAGACTGGCCGATCTGGAAGCGGAAGATTCGTGATCTGCTCGATTATCATGAAGGTGCATTAGACGTTATCGATAACAAGATTAAAAAACCAGAACCTCTAGCTGACGGCGCTAGTGCGGCTAAACAAAAAGAATTCAAAGAGAAGTATGATTTCTTTCGAAAGGCAAATAGCTACGCAAAGTCTATGATTGCTAGCTCAGTTACAGATGCGGTGTATGAGAAAATCATCGATAAAGAAACCGCGCGTGATGCTTTCGAGGCCCTTAAAGAGCAGTTTGAAGCGACATCCAAGGATCAAGTTTTTCAAATTTGTGATTCATTTTTCGCTTTTAGTTGGATGTTAGGTGAGGACGTGTCTACACATTTAGCTAAGTTGAGAAGTCTTTGGAGTGATCTCAACAACGGTCTCACTGCTCGAAATGAAAACAAGTTACCAGACTTAATGCTTGTGTGTAAAACGCTCAATATTTTACCTGCTGCATTTGAGACATTTAGGTCCAGTTGGATGCTACTCACCAAAGACACAGAGAAAACCTTTGACGAGCTGACTACACAGTTGTGTATGTTCGAAAGAAATTTCAAGAAAAGCACCAACAACGACAAATTTTCTCAAGAAGCTCTAGTGGCAAAAGGCGAGACGCAAAAACAAGACGCGAAAAAGAAGTCGAGAGCAGGTACAACCTGTAATTATTGTGGTAAGAAAAACCATTGGGTCAGTGAATGCAGAAAATGGATCGCAGATGGACGACCATCCAAAAATAAGTCCGTTAATGACTCTCAAAACCAAGCTAACCACAAAAATAACCAAAACAAATTTCAGAGCAATGCTGTTGAGGTTAAGGAAGGTCTTGTGTTGTAATTTTCAGAGATTTTCAATACTGAGATCAACACTACAGACTGGTGGATCGACAACGGTGCTACAAGGCACGCAACGAATAATTTCGATTTCTTTGTAGATTTTGAAAAATTCAAGAATCTGTGTGGCATAAAGGCTGCAGGAAAAGAGCTTTTGCAAGCAGTAGGGAAAGGCATCGTAAAAGTTGTATCAACAGTGAACGACGAGCGATACATCCTAACCTTGCACGATGTTTGGTACGTTCCCGACATATCGAAGAATTTGTTTTCTGTTCTAGCAGCTCAAGACAGAAACCTAAACAGTATGTTTGAATCAACAGCTACGTGGTGCTCGCTCAAAGTGAATAACAAGATACTGCTAAGTGGAGTCCGAAATGTTCACGGAACACTATTCAAAGCAGCTATCAAACCGATTTTTCCCGCTGGTAATGTAAGTTTCAATGTTGCTGTTACTGATAGTTCTCAATTACAGCTGTATCACGAGAGGTGGGGACATCAGGACAAGCAGCACGTGAAAAACTTGTTACAAAAAGAATTGGGTATTAACGTCAAGTTAGACAGAGAAATTTGTGAACCGTGCGTTTACGGTAAGGCCCATCGTTTAGCTTTCGGTACTAGAAGAAAAGCAAGCCAACCTGGAGAACTGATTGCTACAGATTTATGTGGTCCTTTTGATGTATCATTTAGCAAGAAGAGGTATATGGCCATATTCAAAGATATGTTCACTAAATTTCGATATTGCTACATAATTGCAGAGAAGTCTGACGTCACAGCAGCTTTACAGTCAATGATTGCTCACGCAAAACAGCAAGGTCATTCGATTAAGGCGCTGCTGAGTGACAACGGCGGCGAGTTCGACAATGTGGAGGTCAAGGCTATTCTAGAGAAAAATGGAATTACGCACAGATTGACAGCTCCGTATACACCACAGCAAAATGGTTGCGTTGAACGAGAAAATCGCACAATCGTTGAAATGGCTAGAACATTCAAGTACTCCAATCCCGACGTGAAATTTCCTGAAGCCATTTGGGCAGAATTAGTCACTACAGCTACGTACGTATTGAACAGAACAGGCAAATCATCAGTAGACGGTGTGAGTCCTTACGAGCTGTGGATTGGAAGTAAGCCGAGAATTAAGCACTTACGCATCATTGCATCAACTTGCTACGTTCATATACCTAAAGAAAAGAGAAGAAAAATGGACGAGAAAGCAATCAAGGGTTATTTGATAGGTTACGATAACGATGAAAGATACAGAATTTATGTCAAGGAAGAGCACAAAGTTATTGTCTCAAGAGACGTTCAATTTCGCGAATTAACGAGAGATTGCGATCATGAGGTTCAGTTACCACTCAAAGATTCTCATTTACAGAAAGATAACACCGAGGAAAATCCTGAGGTTCCAGTCGAACTAGAAGAGCCTTTGGAGTACCCCCAGATACCAGTTCAACAAGATGAACCACTTGAGTACGAGTCGGAAAGCACGGAACCTGAATCGGCAACCGATGACGAGGAAGAGCCAGCGACGCCCTCGCCAGTACCTGCAAGAACTTTGAGAGATCGCTCAAAGTTGAGAAAGCCAAGTTACCTACAAGAATATGCACACATTGCTGAAAACACTGATTTTATTGACACGTATGTAACTCCTCAATCATTCCAAGAAGCTGTTTCAGGTAGGGAAAGTTTACAGTGGAAACGAGCCATGGATGATGAGATGAAATCGCTCAATGAAAATCACACATGGAAGCTGTCAACTTTGCCACAAGGAGCAAAAGCGATCCCATGTAAATGGACCTACAGAGTTAAAACCAATCCAGATGGTTCGGTCAATCGATACAAGGCAAGACTAGTTATAAAAGGTTTCAGTCAACGCTACGGCATTGACTATAGCCAGACCTTCAGCCCAGTAGCAAGAATGGCAACTATTCGGTCGATTTTAAGCATAGCTGCAAGTGAGCAGATGCATCTAGCACAGTTTGACGTATCTACAGCATTTTTATACGGCGAACTTGAAGAGGTTATTTACATGCAGCAACCAGAAGGCTACAAAAACGGTACTGATCAGGTATGTCAACTTCAAAAAAGTTTGTATGGTTTGAAACAGGCTCCAAGATGCTGGTTCAAACGTTTTGGCAAGTATCTTATCAGTCTCGGCTTCAAAGTTAGTGATGCAGATCCATGTTTGTTCATGCGAAAAGAAAATGACAAAAGTATTATCATGGCTCTGTACGTAGATGATGGATTAGTTGCCGCAACAGATCCTCAAGATTTGAAGATTTTCTTACAAGATTTAAGCAAAGAATTCAAGATCACTTCACAGAAAGCTTCATACTTTTTAGGGCTAGAAATTGAACAAACAGAAGATTACATTACAATTAATCAACAAGCTTTTGCTAAAAAGATTCTAGAACGTTTCAATTTTTCAGATTGCAAACCAGTCTCTACGCCAATGTTGAAAGCTTCTGAGATTTCTCAATCAGGGAAAGAAAATTCCAAAGCACATAATTTCCCTTACAGACAGGCGGTCGGAGCTCTCATGTATTTGATGCTAGGAACTCGACCTGACTTAGCATACAGCGTTGGATTTTTATCAAGATCACTGGAAAATCCATCTTTGGAAGATGCAGCTCGCGTTAAAAGAGTTTTCCGCTATGTAGCAGGCACATTGACGAAAGGAATAACCTATACTCGTAAGGTAAAAAGGGGTATTCTTGAGACTTTCAGTGACGCTGATTTTGGAGGATGCACGAAAACTGGTCGCTCTACTTCTGGTGTCGTAGTTAAGTATGCAGGAGGGGCTATTTCATGGATGAGTCAAAGACAACCTACGGTAGCCACTTCCACTACCGAAGCTGAAATTATTGCAGCAAGTGAAGCAGCGAAAGAAATTATTTGGCTCTCAAGATTGTTTAAAAATATTGTAACTTTAAAGCAAGTTCCAATAATTGAGGTCGACAATACAGCAGTAGTGCGTTTAAGCGAAAATCCAGAGTTTCATCGACGAACAAAACATATAGCCATCAAGCACTTCTTTATTCGAGAGAGGGTAACCGAAGGCGAATTAGCAGTTCAACAAATATCTTCTGAGAATCAACTGGCAGATATTATGACGAAGCCTTTGGGTGCAATACGATTACAAATATTACGCGATAAATTGGGCTTAAAGTAACATAGTGGGTACTAAGATGTTTTGTTTGTTTATTTCATTATTATTACAACAATTAACAAAGGAAAGTGTTAAAGTAAAATTGTACTTTATATGTTAATTGTTCTAAAAGACAGTCGGTAGTCGTTACCTTGACTACAAATAAATGATTTGATTTCAATTTTAATTTTTCTAACTTGTCAGTCAAAAGCGAACAGTTATGTTAATTTACTGAATAAAAAGTTCACATCAAGATTAAACTGCATTCCTTGTATTTATTTTAATTATAACATCATCAAACAATAAATCCCGAACCACATGTTGTCAAACAAATTAAGAGTGTAGATGAAAAAATTAAAATAAAACAAGGTGACTATATAATATAAGATCCACAAGCAATTGCTGAAGAATTTAAAGTTCACTATATTTCTGCACAGAAGCCTAAAAAATCCTCTGGGCTCGATAACATCCCCGTTGCACTAATTAAGAATAATGTTGATCTTTTGAAGGGACTCTTGACTTACCTATTTATCAATATGTCGCTTTCGAGCGGGATCTTCCCAGATTGTTTTAAAAAGTCGGTGGTTATACCTCTGTATAAAATAAATGGTTTTAAATATTAAAACTAACTTTTTCGCATCTGTGAGATGCCCTGAATAATATTCTGTCATGAAATTGTCACTTGTATACACTTCGGGGGATGTATCGTGCTAACAAACCGAAATTTCTCCAAAAATAAGCAAAAATGTAGTATATCTGGATTTATAGGACCCGCTGTACTCGCTCTAGTCCGCTGAAAATCAATAACGTACATCTGTAAGACACCTTCAAATAAACGGTTTTAAAGATTAAAACTAACTTTTCCGCATCTGTGGCCCTGAACAATATTCTATCTTAAAATTATCACTTGCATACACTTCAGGGGATGTATCATGATAACAAACCGACATTTCTCCAAAAATAACCAAACGACATATCTGGATTTATAGGACCTACTGATACATCTGTGAGACACCTTGAACAATATTCAATCATAAAATTGATCACTTTTATACACTCTGGAGGCTCTATCGTGCTAACAAACTGAAAATTCTCCAAAAATGACAAAAATTGGGTACTTCAAGTACCATAGCACCGGTTGTACTGGCGTTAGTGAGCTGAATATCAATAGGGTTAGTCTTTAAGACGCTCTGAATAATATCCAATCATATAGGTGGTCACTTGTATATACTCGGGAGGCTGTATCGTGCTAACAAACTGAAATTTCTCAAAAATGACAAAAATGTCGTACTTCAAGTACCATAGCACCCGTTGTACTGGCTCTGGTAAGCTGAAAATCAATAGGGTTCATCTGTGAGATGTCCTCAACAATATTCAATCATAAAATTGGTGACTTGTTGCACTCCGGGGGCTGTATCGTGCTAACAAAACATGTAACGAAAAGTGGCCGACGACGACGACATACACACAGGCTTTTTTTGAAAACCGTTTTTTCGAGTTGTTGATGGGAAACGTAAAAATAACATTTTTTTCAAAATTCCAACTTTTTTTGGGGTAAACCAATACTTTTCTCGCATATTAGATAGGTTGGGCGGAAAAGTAAAATAGCCAATTATAAAATTGGTCACTTGTACACACTCCGGAGGCTGTATGGTGCAAACAACGAGAAATTTCTCCATAAAGGACCAAAAATGTGGCACTTCAGGTACCGTAGCACTCCTTGTACTAGCTCTGGTGGGCTAAAAATCAATAAAGTTCATCTATAAGACACCCTGAACAATATTCAATCATAAAACTGGTGACTTGTATACACTCTGGAGGCTGTATCGTGCTTAGTAACTGAAAATTCTCCAAAAATGACAAAAATTTGGTACTTCAAGTACCATAGCACCTGTTGTACTAGCTTTATTGAGCTGAATATCAATAGGGTACATCTTTGAGACGCCCTGAATATTATCCAATCATAAAATTGGTCACTTGTATATACTCCGGAGACTGTATCGTATTAACAAACTGAAATTTCTCCAAAAATATCGTACTTAAAGTACTATAGCACCTGTTGTACTGGATCTGGTGAGCTGAAAATCAATAGGGTTTATCTGTGAGATGTCCTGAATAATATTCAATCATAAAATTGGTAACTTGTTGATCTCAGGAGGCTGTATCGTGCTAACAAACTGAAATTTCTCAAAAATGACAAAAATGTCGTACTTCAAGTACCATAGCACCCGTTGTACTGGCTCTGGTAAACTGAAAATCAATAGGGTTCATTGTGAGATGTCCTTAACAATATTCAATCATAAAATTGGTGACTTGTTGCACTCCGGGGGCTGTATCGTGCTAACAAAACATGTAACGAAAAGTGGCCGACGACGACGACATACACACAGGCTTTTTTTGAAAACCGTTTTTTCGAGTTGTTGATGGGAAACGTAAAAATAACTCAAACATTTTTTTCAAAATTCCAACTTTTTTTGGGGTAAACCAATACTTTTCTCGCATATTAGATAGGTTGGGCGGAAAAGTAAAATAGCCAATTATAAAATTGGTCACCTGTACACACTCCGGAGGTTGTATGGTGCTAATAACAAGAAATTTCTCCATAAAGGACCAAAAATGTGGCACTTCAGGTACCGTAGCACTCCTTGTACTAGCTCTGGTGAGCTAAAAATCAATAAAGTTCATCTATAAGACACCCTGAACAATATTCAATCATAAAACTGGTGACTTGTATACACTCTGGAGGCTGTATCGTGCTAAGTAACTGAAAATTCTCCAAAAATGACAAAAATTTGGTACTTCAAGTACCATAGCACCTGTTGTACTGGCTTTATTGAGCTGAATATCAATAGGGTACATCTTTGAGACGCCCTGAATATTATCCAATCATAAAATTGGTCACTTGTATATACTCCGGAGACTGTGTCGTATTAACAAACTGAAATTTCTCCAAAAATGACGCACTTAAAGTACTATAGCACCCGTTGTACTGGCTCTGCTGAGCTGAAAATCAATAGGGTTCATCTGCGAGATTTCCTGAATAATAGTGTTTTAAATGAAACTCACGGTTTCTAGTTAATTCCACAATATAATAAAAGTTATTGAAAATCATCATTTTTCCAATTAAGATCAGTATAACTGTGCAATAATATAGAAAACCAGGAAAACTATACCTGCTGTTCTTTACAATTATCACTTAAGAAGACAGTTTATTAGTGGAGAACTCCCTATATTTAACTCTTCATTGACAACTTCATATTGTGGGTTTCTTAAATGTCTTCTAATTTCCAATTCTTCAAGGAAATCCAGTTCTTGTTTCTTTTCACAAATATGCAGCACTTCTAGTTTTGTGTTAGGTGTCAATGAATGATTGGTATCAAGTAGATGTTTTGCGTAGTGGGATTTATCTGGTTGTTTTAATCTGTATGCTCGTAAGTGTTCACTGTATCGGATTTCAAAATATTTGTGAAAAGAAACAAGAACTGGATTTCCTTGAATTGGAAATTAGAAGACATTTAAGAAACCCACAATATGAACTTGTCAATAAACAGTTAAATCTAGGGAGTTCTCCACTAATAAACTGTTTTATTAAGTGATAATTATAAAGATCAGCAGATATAGTTTTCCTGGTTTTCTATATCATTGCACAGTTATACTGATCTTAATTGGAAAAATGATATCCAGGATATCACCATAGGGCTAATAATATCTAAGCTTCAATATTTGTAATATCACATCTTCTTCTTTTTTCTATATACATATATTAAGTCAATCACAAGTTAGGTTACTTCTTGGTCTAGCCAAAAATAACTACTAACATCAGGTAGGCATCAAATGAAATGTAACTTCTGTCATTCTGACGATGATATTGATTTATCGAAACAATTGTCAATTTTTTAGAATTTTCAATAACTTTTATTATATTGTGGAATTAACTAGAAACCGTGAGTTTCATTTAAAACACTATTATGAGCAGATTCCACGAAGTAAGGGTCGAGACAGTTAATTTCATTCCTGAATAATATTCAATCATAAAATTGGCGACTTATTGCACTCTGGAGGCTGTATCGTGCTAACAAGACATGTAACGAAAAGTGGCCGACGACAACGACGACAACATACACACAGGATTTTTTTTTCTAAAAACCGTTTTTTCGTGTTGTACTTGATGAAAAACGTCAAAATAACTCAAAAAAATTCAAAAATGTCAACTTTTTTTGGGGTAAACCAATACTTTTCTCGTATATTAGATAGGTTGGGCGGAAAAGTAAAAGGCGATAAATATGACGCTAATAATTATCGTGGTATTTCATTACTTTCATCCATCTCAAAGTTATTAACATGGTGCGTCAATAAGCAACTAGTTAACCACTAAAATAAATACAATATAATAACAAAATGTCAGTTTGGTTTTAGAAAAAGTCTCAGTATCACTGATGCAGTTTTTGTATTGATCGAAAACATTCATGAAATCGTAGAAGCCAAACAACATCCACTTGGTATATTTTGTGACTTATCATAAGCGTTCGATTGTGTTGACCATGAACTAACTACTTGATAAAATGTTTTATTATGAAATTAGGGCAATACCACATAGTTGGTTCCAATCTGTCTAATCGAGAAATATCTATAAAAATTAACCAAACCATAAGAAATAAACGTGAGCAATTTTTTTCGCATTTTGCGGCAGTTAAATGTGGAGTACCGCAGGGATCCGTTTTTGGAACCAACATTGTTCTTAATATATATCAATAGGTACTTTTATCTTGTGTTAAATTTCTCACATATCGGTATCCGTAACGAGCTGCGCATGTGTAGACCCGTTACGGCTCAACCGATACGATGCGTTGAACGGATTGTTACGTCCCCTCTACGTATACGTATCCGCATCCCGACGAAAATCAGTATTTTGTGCTATTAGTGCTATTTTAACGTCTTCTTTGATATTCGTTTGGTTTGATTATAACCACAAAGTTAATTTTTAGTTTTTTTTTTACTTTTATTTACTTTTACCAAAGAATAGTGCTTTGACTATCCTGGTTTTAGCACGAAACGATACGTTATCTGCTAAAAGGTTTCCTTGGCAACTTCTTTACGTCAACGTAACTCAATACGCATCGCTTTCCTTTTTTGCAGATGATACTAGGATAATCATTAAAGGCGAGGGTTCTGACTCTTTACTACGTTCCTCGAGTACAATTACGACCGGAATATCTGATTGGTTCCTCTCTAATAACTTGACATTGAACGTTATCAAAACCCAAAATACTAACTTTAATCTTTATAATCTCGAGTATGGGGAAATTACTATTCTAATTGGTTATGACAGTATTAACTTCGTGGAAAACGTAAAATTTTTGGGAATCGACATAGACAGCCATTTAAACTGGAACTTTCATATAAGTCAACTTAATAATTCGTTTAGTAAGTCTATATTTGCAATACGTGCAATAAAACAAAACACGGATTTATATACAGCAAAAATAGTTTATTTCGCATATTTTCACAGCTCAATACAATATGAGATAGAATTTTGGGGCACTTCAGTATCTGCGGGGAGCGTATTTGCAACCCAGAAAAGAGCTATAAGGGCGCCTTATAATTTAAAACATGGAGCATCATGTAGAACATATTTTAAAGACAGTGGTATCTTGACTATTATAAACACGTATATGTATAAAATTTCTATATTAATTTATAAAAAAACAGTATCAACTGCCTAGACCATCTGACTGACATGAATATAATGTTCGTAAACAAAATATTAATTTACCAAATTACAACTGTGACAGAATCCGAAATGGACAATTGTAGTTTGGAATCAAAGTATATAATCATCTTCCAGTGCATATGAACATGCTAACACATAACAAATTTAAAAAGAAAATTGAAAATTTATTATATCAGCATGTTTTCTTTACTCTACAAGCATATTTTAACATAAATTTTACTTGAAAATTGTATTTCCGACGTTTCGGCTAAAATCACGCTATTATAAAATTTTTATCTTTTATAACTTGAAAATTGTACTGTGATTTTGTGGAATACATGATGATGATGATGAAGTGTACAGCAGAAATATTCAAAGTAGGACAATGGTTACTGTCTGAACGACTTCCTTTTGACAGGTCCTGACAAATAAATCTTTGCTCATTGTTTTGTGGAACTTTCGACTCTATAACATCACATTTGGAGCGACTTCATCTCCATCATCCGCTATATTTGTGAAAAATAAAAATGGCGCTCGTTTCCAGGACGAGTATCCCAAAGCTTCTCGATCTACTCAACATGATTTCTACGTCGATGATTGTTGTACTGGTGCCAGAACAGTAGAAGAAACGATTATGTTACGAAGGGACATCACTACTATCCTTGCTGCTGGTGGAATGTGTATCAGGAAGTGGACCAGCAATAGCCAACATGTTATTGAAAGCATTCCTGAAGAATTTAGAGCGTCCGGATCTATTTCGTAGATGAAGCTGATGGAAGGGGAAAAGTCTAATTTCTCCGGAGAACGAGTTCTCGGGTTGTGGTGGAATACAGCAGACGACGAGTTTAGTTTCAAACTCAATTTCCACAAGGTTGACCAAGAGATAATTGAAGGCAGACATCCCACAAAGAGAAAAGTATTCAGCCTCGTTATGTCGGTCTATGATCCTATCGGCTTTCTTGGGAATTTCAAGATTAAAGGAATGCTTTTATTATAATCCACCTGGAAGTCTGGTGTGGGATGGGATGAGCCAATACCTGATTCTGAAGAAATGGATTGCCAACCTCAAGAACATCGTGAATGTGAAAGTTCCAAGACACTACGTGTATAGAATTCACCTCGCTGAAGATCTACAACTCCATGTTTTCGTAGCCGCTAGCGAGGAAGCCTAGCCGAGCTGTTCTTGGTGGAGCCATCACTACTTCTTTAATAGCTTCATAAGTACGAGTAGCACCGCTGAAGAAACTAATTATTCCCCGACTGGAACTATTGGCAGCAGTACTTGGTACTCGTATAGCTACAACAATTTGCGAGGAGCTACTCGTTAAGTTTAATTCACGGATATTATGGAGTAACTCGCAGACAGTGTTGAAATGGATTCGTTCTTTGAGCCTTCGTTATCGTGAGTGGGTAGACAATCGGATTGGAGAAGTGCAAGAAAATACTTCTCCCTCAGAATGGAAGTGGATTCCAACAGAACTCAATGTAGCTGATGAAGGAACAAGACTGAAGACAGAAATTGAGCTGACTAAGAACTCCCTTTGGTTATGTGGGCCGTTGTTTCTCCTTAAGGATCCCTCAGCTTGGCCGGTCGAGACTTTGATAGACTCATTGGAAGGAAATGAGGAAGTAAAGAGCCAACTCTTGACATGTTCATCGTTGCCGACATATCCAGAACTCGACTTTGCTACGGAAACATGTGGATCGAGTTCGTGGAGTAAGGTGTAGATCAAATCCGAAAATTTTTCATCCTATGAATGAAACGCATAGCAGCCGGAGTCACCGCAACAGTCAAGTTCTGGATAAGCCGAATCAAACGGAAGAAGACGGGGATTGATGCACCTTGGAGAAAAGAACAATGTAGAAGGGATAACGTTTGGGGTAATGTAACCTGCCACGACTGTGTGACTTCTAATCTTAAACCTATGAATTTGGAACCAGGAGAATGTCTGATTCAACGTCAAGTTCAAAAGAATTGCTTCACTAAGGAAAACTATGCACTGGCGATGAATATGAAGATGAAAAATAGTTCTCTTTACAAACTTCAAACCTTTCTGAGAGTGAATGGAAGAATTCCCGGTTTTCACCCAGTCATTTTGCCGTCTCACCATTGTCTGGTTATGTTGTTAATTTTGAATGAGCACGAGAAGAATGGTCATCAAGGACAGTCGACAACCCTTAACAACCTGCGAAAATCTTTCTGGATTATGAATGGTCATACGGCAGTTCGCCGAGCCATCTCTTCGTGCTTACTTTGCCAATTCCCAAACCAATAATTCCTGAGATGCACTACCTCACTTTCGATTAGCTGCGGGTCTTCCACCCTTTACATTTACTGGAGTTGATTTCTTTGGTCCCATTGCGGTCACAGTTGGACGACATCGGGAAAAGCGTTGGATAGCCCTATTCAGCTGCATGGTTACTTGGGCAATTCATTTGGAAGTCGCGTTTGGACTGAGAACGGATGAGATGCTGTTAGTTTTGTCATGCTTCATAGACTGTCGTGGAAGACCCACCCACATTTATAGTGATAACGGCAAGAATTTCTATGGGACCAATTCAGAATTGAAGAAGCAATGGGGTGAATTGAACTGGGAAGAAATTAAATTAACTGGAAAATTCGAGATGATTGAGTGACACTTCCAACCTCCAGGAGCTCCCCATATGTCTGGTGTCTGGAAAAGGTTAGTCCGATCCGTGAAGAAAATATTGAAGAGTACATTAAAGGAAAAGTGCCCGAGAGATCAAACTATGCTAACCATCATCAAAGGAGCCGAGAATATAGTAAATTCTCGTCCACTAACCTACGTCTCCAGCGACCCCATGGATTCTACAAGTCTCACGCCAAATGATCTCTTAAGGGGATTTTCGGATGTTGGGCCAAACCTACCATGGGAAGGAGAATGTACAGGTATACATCGGGAGCAATGAATGAAATCCCGAGTTGTACCCTCTTCTGGACTAGATGGACAGAAGAATATCTACCCACTTTATTGCTACGTGAGAAATGGCATAAGCCTGTCGGGCCATTAAAAATGGGTGACATTGTCCTCATTGTGGATAAGCAGCTTCCAAGGAATTGCTGGAGAAAAAGTTTCACCTCTAATACGTTTCCGGGAAAAGACGGTCAAGTCCGAGTTGTAGAAGTTACAACGAGCAAGTGGGAAGGAAATGAAATTATAATGAAAAGACCCGGGGCTATGGTGTGTCCAATCGGACTGAAGGTGGATTTCTCCCCAAATGGATTTGGAGAAGAAAGGGGGCCGGTATGTTGCGAAGGACATCTGTCACGGAGAACGGATTCAGTGTTTGTCACTGTCAACAATTTAATTTTGATTTAGTAGTATTTGTCTCTGGCAGTTGGTATCTGTCCGCTGTCAGAGCTAGTTTTTGTATCGTCTGAGAATAGAGGTCGAAGTTGTGTGTGTGTGTGTGTAACTTTTGAAAATGTATATATAAAAATTCAGAAAAAAATAAGACTATTTATTTATATAACTTATCAGTTAATAAGTTTGCGAATGATTGAAACTGCAACAAGAGTTTCTACCAAAAGTACTCAAATCAGGGCAAGGGGCAAGCCAAAAGTTTAATAATCAGCCCCAACAAGCATACATGGTAGAAGGTGGACGATATGCGCACATGGTACTAGATGGCTGACAGCTGCCTCATGATTGACGTATGATTGAGCCAAAAATGACCAGAAGGGACCTTGGTGTTTTTCCCATAAGGAATGGTCCAGAATCAGTGCTGCTCTTTTACTTTAGCGACAGCTTGAAACATTTCAAAAACAAATAATTGTGTCAATTTGCAATAAGCTTTTGCTATTTTACTTTGTTTAATCGTCTACCTGCGTGAAAAATAATGGACAATTATGAAAGGAGTACCCCACCTGAACTGTTTGTTCTAGTATTTATTGTTCAAGGATATTAGGATTAAAGCGTTCCTTGGATTAAAGTTGGGTTATGTTATTTGCGTGCTTGACTTCTACTTCTTTTTCTTCTTCTTTTTTGAGATCTTGGGCTCAATTCTTCCGAACTATTTACCCAGATGAAATTTCCTACCTAGATAATTATAATCACTGAAAGAAGCTGCACTCACGTGCGTCTGACCATAGTCATCACTCCTTCCTGTCTGAAAGTTAAAAGTTTACATAGATTTCCAATTCACATTAAATTTTAGTTCATGCGGAAATCTAAATCTAAAGTCACAAAAGTTTACAAAGCCATTTACAATTTACAGTTAATGTCCTTCAGAAACTTACAAACTAACAAAACTACACAATCAACAGTCTCTCTCAATATACAATTTAGATTAAGCACCATAGCAAGCGGGTTAAAGCATTTAATTATGTCTATATAAAATTTGTCCCTTACACCTTTGTTAATTGCACACTCAAAAAAAAGTGGTTAAGATTAGCTACTGCTCCACAATCGCACAAAGGAGACTCTATAAGTCCAATTCTGTTTAGGTGGTCTTTGGAATAACAGTGTCCAATTCTTAATCTTGAATAAGTGGATAATTTAGATTTGTTCAATTGGCTTTCACTAAACCATGTCTTTTTAGGGAAGTGATCCAATAGCCTGTATAAATGTTGACCTTTCAAAACACACAATTCTCTCCATTCTTCTTCCCATAATTCGTAGATATCAGATTTAATATTAGGTAAAATATTTCTATATTCAACCAAGTTAAAATTTATATGATCCAACTCAAGGCTTTTCTTGGCGAGCGTATCTGCCATCTCGTTCCCCTTTGTGGAGGTATGGCTAGGAATCCATCTCAATTTTTTAGGATGTTATTTTTCTTAGCCTCCCATAAATCGTGTCTGATCTCCAGCTCTGTATTTTCCGAGGAGCCGCTGATACCACATCTAGTTATTTTACTTAATGCACTTGCTGAGTCTGATAATACAACGCTTTAGGTATGTTACAATCTATAATTCTTTTAATTGCAATGGAAATGGCAAAAATCTCCGCTGTGCATATACTGGCTTCATTATAGATTCTGACTGAAGTTGTATTAGTGATATTATTGTAAATTCCAAATCCAACTCGATTTTGTCTGTCTTTGGATCCGTCCGTGAAAAATATCTGCCAATCCTGCCATTTTTCCATGATAATATTATTAAATAGGTCATTATTAAGCGAGTCTTTACATAGATCCAATGAAATAAGGGTGGTGTGAATTATTTGAGACTCAAATTCTTAAAGATAGCAAGGGAATTTATCAAATTTTATTAGAATAGGAAGATAGATGAGAGCTCTATCGAGCCCCTCCAAAATTGGAAAATTATGAAGCAATTGTATATTATTGTTATTCTGGTACAATTCCAGAAGACATCTTGAAACTACATTATTTTTAATTGACAAATACTTAATAATATACTTTTCCGCCAGCCAGATCCTCCTCCACTTAAGGGGAAGTTCACCAGTTTCAGCCAGTAATGAAACCGTGGGCGACGTTCGTTTTCATCGCACCTAATACCACCCTGAGTGCTCTGAATTGAATTTTGTCCAATTTGTAAAGGTTCTGAAGGGAAGAATTATAAATGAGGATAGTGCCAAAATCAAGGTGGGATATTACCAATTCCCTGTAAATTATCATCAGCAGTTTGGGATCTGCACCCCAGGAATTCCCTGCCACAGACCTCATGACATCAATGCCCCTTTGGGCCTTAATAACTACGTTATCAATATGAATATTGAATTTTAGTTTATAATCAAAGAGAACTCCCAGATAGTTATATCTATTCACAAAGTCAATGGAATGTCCATTGACTATTATATTTTGAGGCCTATCTCTAGTAGATCTCCTTTGAAATAACATATATTTTGATTTCCGAATTGACAGTTCCAAACTGTTATTCTCGAGCCAATTGGATATATTGCTTAATGTTTCATTCATTTTCTGACACATAGTGTTTAGATCATTTCCCTGAACTATAACATTTAAATCATCTGCATATCCAGAAATAATTACGCCCGCTAATCCCAAATCAAAAATTTCATTAGTGAAAACATTATATAAAAGGGGGCTTAACGCTGACCCTTGAGGCAGCCTCTTTTGAACCACCCCGGTGTTAGATACACATCTCGAGGAGTTGTCTCTGATAACAACCTGCCTAGACCAAAATAGTTGGTTAATTAAGTTTAGGATATGTTGAGAAATATTATAACTAGCCAATTTGTTAAGCAGTAGGGGAATTCTGACATTGTCATAAGCAGCGTTTATGTCTAAGAAAACGACTAAAACCTTATTTCCTTGGTTAAAGGCATTAATAACACTGGAGGTTAGCAAAATTAGGTTATCCACAATACTTTTTCCCTGTCCGAATCCGGATTGAAATTTACTTAAAAGCCCCTCTGATTCCAATTTATGGTAAATTCTGTTTTTAATAATACTTTCCAATACCTCCATTACACACGATTGAAGGGCAATATACCTATAGCTGCCAATAATACTAGGGTCTTTAAAAGGCTTTAGTATAGGACATATTATTTGGATTCTCCAGGATTCTGGTATGGTTCCATCTTTAAGATAGTCATTCAAAATTGAAAGTAGCCTTTCCTTACACAGTAATGGCAGATACTTTAGCTGTGAGTAATAAATTCCATCCGCACCTGTTTTTTAAAGCACATTCCAGTTCTTCCATTTCGAAGGGGACTAGATCATTATTATCCGATCTGGTTAGAGTAATATCCAGAGGGACATCCGGAATTGTACTATTATCAAGAAAATTATTTAGATTATCCCTTACAAATGAAGTAGATATTGGAGGGGTGTACCCATTTTTAAAGCCCTTAATAATCCTCCATGTTGCTGACAAGTTAGAGTCCCTATTTAAAGTTGCACATAATTCTCTGAAACTATTTCTTTTTTTGAGTCTATGAGTTCTTTTAGCTTTTGCAACTGCCAAGTTCATTGTTACATAATTGTCCACAGAACTGTTGTCCAAATATCTCTTAATGGCATTTTTCCTTTCCATTACAACGTTGGTACAAACCATATGGTGGGAGACTTATTTGTTGTAGATTTCCTTTCACCCTTTTTTGGTGATGCCTCCTCAGTTGCTTGAGTAATAATACTTGTGAAAATATCATATGAGCAATCAGGTATTCCAGCCATCAAGTGATCATAGACATTGTGATACATTCTCCAATCCATTTTCTTGATATTGTGTTCTTGCCTCCTAATATCTGGATTACTGTTCTGCGGAAGATCTTGAGGAATGTAAGCGTGTATACCCATCTTTATAATTATAGGAAAATTGTCACTATTGCCTTTATCTAAAGGGAGAGTGGTCCAGAAGTAATTTATTCCAATTTGAGAGGAAGAAAAAGAGAGGTCTGTAATACTAGGATTTTGTCCGGGAAGGTTGATTCTAGTTGGAGACCCATCATTAAGATTAACAAAATCTCTATCCAAAAAAGCCTCTTCTATTAAGTCACCATTATGATCACTTCTGTTATTCCCCCAGATTATATTTTTTGCATTAAAGTCCCCCCGCAATAACAATATTACTAAAGTTATTCTGCTCATTACAAATATCTGCAAGAAATGATTTATTCAACCGTAGATTTGATGGGACATAAATGTTTATAAAGACTGTATCACTCACAGACACAGCTTGAATCTGCATACCGTAGGGTTTATTATTAGTGTTGAGATTATACAGGTTAGGGTTTTACTTACTTTTGATAGCTATAGCTATACCATTTCGCCCCTCACTCTTATCAAGTCTAAATATTTTATAATTCTTAAGTTTCCAATTAATGTTATTAACAAGGAATGTCTCTTGCAGCATAATTATGTCAGGATTCTCCCTGTGCAGGAGTAATTGAAGATTAGTGTTATTCGAATTTATACTACGTATATTCCACTGAATGGGAAAATTAAATTAAAATAAAAACCCAAAATGATTATGCACATGGGAAATTGACTGGATGAGACTTTTAGACTTCCTCCTCCATTTGCTCCTCAGTTGCCTGCTGGCTGAGTCTGACTTTTTGGCAGGCATCAGTGAGATCTTTCACCATATTACATGTAAGTGTGTCACAGGTTTCTAAACCTGAGAAATATGCTTTAACTATTGATATAAGGTCCTCTGCATTTGTGTCAGTGTTTTTTAGATAATCTGAGAGATTAAGTATCTCATTCACATTTGGTGTTGGTGAAGCTGGGAGTGGGGTGCTATGTGGACTTAAGGGATTATTATTTCTAGTATTGAAGAGGCCCCTTTTGGGGTAGAAGGAGTTGAAGTAGCTGAATTGATCTTACCTGACATTGAATTAATGGGTGATAACGGACATATTGAACTACTTAAAAGGCCTGAGTATCGAATCCTGGGCTGCTCACTTTTTTCCTTTTATTTTGTGTCACAGCAGAACTGTATGAAGGTCTACTTGGTTTAAGGATAGTCGAACTCCTTTGAGAAACATTTACTAGGCTATTAGATACTGATTTAGGAGACAGAGGGGGAAAATTAACAGTATCGGGCAGGGTATTATTATTCAAAGTCTCACCAGGATATACTACTTTTCTAGCATCAAAGTAAGACAGGTTTTGAAAGCTCATAACTTCGTTAATTCGTTTTTGTTTACTTAGTTCATCACATACCTCTGGTTTCTTAATACATTGAAAGACTAGATGATTCTTCTTGCAGTACAGGCAAACCTCTGAATCAAGAAAATTATCACATTTTCCATGCAAGTGGTTATCGGATCCACATTTAGCGCATCTAGCCTTACTCCTACATTGCTTCGATGAGTGAATGAACCTGTAACAGTTTCTACAGAGCAAGATAGATCTAATATATGTAGACACCTCCAGTTTGTTAGAATAAATATTAACAAATCTAGGAAATGATTTGCCAGCGGATGTAAAAATATAAGAGCCAGTCGGTACATACTTAATTGAATGATCGGATGTATCTTCTACTCTTCTGTTTAGTCTCTTTACTTGCAGTACTTTATATAATCCTTCACTTTCTTCATTGGTTCTTTGTATGACTTCTTCTTCAGTTAGATTTGGACCTACATCTTTGCTAACTCCTCTGCACGAGACTAAACTTGCCGGGATAAACATTTCATAGCCCATAGCTACGAACTCTTTGTTCTCTTTAAAATCATTAGCTTCTTTTGGTAGCCTAAAAGTGATAGAAATTATATTCCTACCTTTACATTCAATTGATTTGATTCGACATATTTTTATTTGATGTAGGAGTCTGCCCAATTCCACTGGGTGTAAGTTCCCCACGTTCATATCTTTATGCTGGGCCATAACCTTAAAGGGAGCTGAATCATACACAGAGTACTTTATATTTTCAAATATTGAGATCTTTTTGTCTTCGTTGGGTTTTCCACTATTATCAAGGCGTCCTGTTTCCACAGGGGGGCCCGTCCCCCCGTGCTATCACCCATACTTGGTTAACTTATGCAACTACTGAACTACTGCTATTTTTACAAAAATATGATGTATAACTATTTGCTTACTGGTTTTACTAATAATTATATTGAATAAACTAAACTATATTCAAAGATTCTTATTATTTTTGAAGATTTCCGTCACACACTTCCTCACCTTATCAAAGCTCGATTTGGAAGCCTTTTTTAGACGACGAACGTTGGCGTTTCGTTGTTGGTGTTGCCAACCTAGGTGAATAAAATATTGCGTTTCGAAAAGTGCTCTCTTTTGACATTCAACGGGGTTTCATAAAGTAATCATTAGAATGTGGGTTATCTGTGATTAGAATCGCAATGTAGAAAAAGTATTCGCATTCGGCTCGTGTCGCAAATTTTATCCTCGTTGAATAATATACTGTTCTGTTGTATTGTCAGTCATTCCGCAATTTTGTTCTACTATCAAAAGCTTTTGTGGATGGTGATAATACGCAAGTATTGTAACTCCAATCAATTGGTACATATTTGAAATAAAATAGAAAACTGAAAAATTACTAACGACCTCTTTAATTTCCTATTTCCATGGTAACGATTCAATCGCTACCATAGAAACAATAAAATGTTTTGACATCGTTTGGTAGTTTTATCAATTTGTGAGTCAGTGTGACTGAAGTAAATAAATATTTGTATATATCAGTAACATAATGGCCGAAGATGAAGTGGAAGATGTGAAAGAGCTAACCGTCGAAGCTATTATTGGATTTGACGGTAAGAAAGTGTTTATTAAATGTTTCATCTAAATTATAATAATATTTGAGTATTAGGAATGAAGAAATAATACTTCTCTGATTAAAACATTTCAATAACTTCTATAAACCATAATCGCTTAAATATGGAGCTAAATAATAAGTGATTATAAAGTCCCAAATTAATTCATAAGTAACATTAAAAATTATGGCAGTTGCATTGATTAATTATACTACTTAACTTGAGTCTGTTTCTTGAATGAATGGGTGCCAGATTAGAGAAAGGTTTTGTTATGATAGATAATCAACACGTTCCTTCTCGAAATAAAAATTGATTCTACTAATTTTATATCGAATCGATTTATGAACTCGGAACTGATCTCCTAGACTAGATATTTATAATAATCCTATAAACACACACAAACACAAAAAAGCAGCTGCCAATGAAATAATGATACTAAATTGGATATTGTAATTGAGTTCTACGAAAACTCATACACTTCGTGTCGAGAAGAAGCTTCAATGTTCGACGTTAGCCATTCATTAATTTTTTGAACAATAAAAATATACAGAATCAGAGAAGAACATACGTCCATTTCATTGATGGCAATTTGAATGGTGATAAATATTCAATACTCCCCATAATAACAGCAAACCCACAAGCAGAAAGAAAATGACCTCGACCCAATATTTCCAAGTTGATATGGATGCAAAGAAGGATAGAATGGCCACTAATATCGCCTGATCTGTTGTTGTTGAATTTCTTCCTATTGCGATTGCCAAAAGTATTGAATACAAAACTGAGTCTCTCAACTAAACTGATTTGAGAAGACGGTCATGAGTCAAATGTACAGTGGGCACGAAAAGTATGGAAACATGCAGATATCTTTGTCAGCCCGTAAGATACATTAACAAAATTTTGGTTATGTATTGCTACGAAATAGCACACTGGTGTAGTGCTCAAAAATTATAGAATTTTGGCGAATGCGTTACATTTCTAAGAAGGACGTTTTTTGGTTGTTTTTATTGGGGGACCGAATTATATAAATCCAATCTTTCTGGAAAGCGATTTTAATATATAAGGCGACTACCTGCGGCCAGTAAGTTTACAGTTTAAACTAGTGCGCGAATAGACGTGAATATAAATAGTGAATAGTGTATTTGGAATATATTTTTTTTTATTTATTTAGTGTCTCGACGTCTGATGGTCATTGACACATTTACTTTACAACCGTAATACATCAATATAAATTTACTTTGAATGAAACAATTGAATGTCTTTTAAGAAATCAATCACTGAGGTGCTATTATCCGGACACAGAATATTCTTAAGATCGCCATTCAGATGATGGCGTTGTCTTGCTGTGACATGGTGAGGGCAGTCTATCAAGATGTGTTTCACCGTAAGAAAGGTATTATGACAGTGGGCACAGTGTGGTCGTTGCTTATCAGATTCTATTAAGTATCCATGCGTTGCGCGAGTATGTCCAATAATCACTCTTCTAAAAACGAGTTTTTCTTCCCTCTTGACTAATGGCAATATGCTGGAATTAGGTGTTCGTTGAACCTCTGACAATTTGCTCGTGGATGTGCTTAACATATTTGCCCATTTATTTCTGATGGTATTTTTAAAGAAAGTTTTAAGATCACTGTAGAGCTGAATACGTTGTTTGCGTAACTCTGACGATGCCGCAGCTTTAGCGGACTTATCAGCAGTTTCATTTCCGGTAATACCAACATGTGAGGGGACCCAGATAAGGAAGACGTGCATTCCTTTCAAGTGAAGGCATTGGGTGCTTTCTGGAAATGGTTGGGCTAAATAATTTTTGAAGTAGATGTCCCTTATTGAAAGGATAGATGACAGTGAATCGGTGCATATTGCAACTTTTTTATGGGTGTCCTCAATACATTTGACAGCTGAGAGTATACTGAAGAATTCTACTGTATGTACACTACAATAGGAAGGGAGTTGATGTGCGATGATTGAATAATTTGTTGTAGTAGCAGAGCAGCCTACTCCATTCTCCTGTTTTGTTCGATACTTCATGTTTATTGTATTCACATATGGAGATATTCTAATCCAGGGTGGTGAGTCCGAGAGAAAACTGTTGGCCGTTTGTTTGAGGTCTAAAAGGTGTTGTATTGTATGATAGCTAGTTACGGTGTTTTGGGTTTCGGTTTGGTTTGAGTTTATGATATGATATACTGGATTTGTAGGGTTAGATGATACCCGTGCTGAGTATGACAGTAGAAGCTGTTGTCTACGGAGATATAGGGGTATTTCATTCGCTTCGCAGCAGACTGATTCCGCAGGACTGGATCTGAAGGCTCCTAAACAGATGCGGAGTGAAGTATTCTGTATTGAGTTTAACTTATTTAGAGTATATCTGCTTGCATTACCCTACGGCAGTATTGTACTGCCATATTCAAGTTTTGATCTGATTAAAGCTCTATAGATTTTTAGTAGATGTTGTTCATCAGCTCCCCATGTGCGATGTTATAGTGTCTTGATCAGCTTTATGCGTTATAAGCAATTACCCTTTACATCGTCTATGTCGTGCTTCCACGTGAGTTAACTATCGAAGGTTATTTCCAGGAATTTAAAGTGGTCTACTACATCTTAGCTTCTCTCGTTCAGTTTAATATCAGGCGGCATTTGTTCGTTCCGTTTCCTGCTCAATTTGATTACTTTCGATTTTGTTGGAGAGAAATTGAATCCTACTGTAACAGCCCAGTCGGAGACTTTGTCTACGGTATTTTGGAGTAATGTTGATGTGGTTAATGAGGATTTGCCGGGACAGTACAAGAAAAGATCGTCGGCATAAATAAAAATATTTTAATGGGGGTCTAACAGAGGAGCATACGTCATTTAAGACTAAAATGTATAGGGTTGGGCTTAATACCGAGCCTTGGGGGACCCCATTTTCAAGGTTAAATGGTTTGGGAAAATGACCGTTGACGGATACTTTGGAAGATCGATTACTCAGAAAATTTGTTAAAAAGTTTTGGATATTACCTTCTTGATTTATTTCTTTTAATTTATTGATAATAGCGGGTCTCCATACTTTATCAAACGCACTTTGTATATCAATAGTCACTGCTACCACTTCTTGTTTCTTTGCAAAAGCATTGAAAATCTCTGCATACATAGATACCTAACTATCAGTCGTACATCTTTGGGGCCGGAAACCAGATTGGGCTGGATTCAGCAGTTTATTAGTTTCGAAGTACCAGAGTAGCCGTTTGTTCACCATTTTTTCTAGGAGCTTACACATTGTGCAGCTTAATGAAATGGGTCTAAAGGATTCTGGTTTTTGGGAATCGGCATAATTTTCCATGAATGGTAGTATAAGAGATTCTCTCCATATTTTCGGGAATTTATGGTTGATCCAAACTTTATTATACAGTACCAGTAGTTTGTTTAGACTGGATGTAGAAAGGTGTTTTAGGAAGATGAAAGGGATGCCATCTGGTCCGGCAGCGGAGTTTTTGGAAAGAGAAATTGCTTGTGTGAGTTCTTGGAATATGAAAGGGGCATTGAGTGAGTTGGAATGTAAAGTATCTAGGGGATATTGGACTAGGGTAGTTTGAGGTGTGCTCATATTCTTCGATTTTTCTTGAAGGGAGTCTGCTAGGATATTGGCAATGTCTTCGCTGTTGGTAAAGAGTTGGTCGTCTTTGATTATTACTGGTATAGTGCTTAAGTACTACGACCTTGCATTTGTCTTAGTTTTTTCCAAACTTCACCAGGAGTAGTTGCTGGTGTTATGCTACTCACATAGTTGTTCCAGGATGCGTTTTTGCTTTCTTTAATGATACGTTTTGACTTAGCTTTTAATTTCTTGAGGTGTATATATATTTAAAGCGTTGTTACATTCTTTTACAGCTGTTTTGCAGGACTCATTCCACCATGGTACGATTTTTCTGGAGGCATCTATCTCGTACTTTCCAATATACTTTTCTGCAGAGGTGATTATACTTTTTACGAATTGTACAGTTGTTTCATCTATGTTTTCGTCAATCTCGAGTGTGTCAGTTGATGATTCAGTAAATAACTTGAACATATTCCAATCTGCGTATTTTGTTTTCCATTTCGTCAAGGTATTTGATGGTTTGATAGTGTTGTCGGTGATTAGTATTGGGAAGTGGTCACTATCGTATAGGCTCTCTAGTGCTCGCCAGTTCGTTAAGGATGCTGTTCTGGGGTCGCTGAAACAGATCTATAGCTAAAAAAATTCCTGATGCTATGCTAAAGTGGGTGTTGCTACCAGTATTTAGTAGAGGGCGAAAGTTACTGTTGTCAAGATTTAATACTAGTATCGGCTGTCTCTACTATAGAGTTGCCGGTTATTTATGACTGTATGATGTGCTACTACTTGGCATCCCAAAGGAATTTCTAATAGATAAGCGCCAGCTGTAAGATACTTGGTTTCCTCCTGATTTGGACATTTGAAATTTGCCGTATCCTGTAATGGAATGATGTACAACCATTGGAAATTGTTTAGTTGTTTCAGAAATGGCGTTGACAATTGAAATTTGGTTTTCTCGCAGGTGTGTTTCATTTCAAGCAAGTTTATTTCACAAGGCCTTTCTTCTTGAATTTCCTGCAGGTCTATTCTCGGGCAGACATACTGCTGAGGGAGAATCTCTTTGCATGGTTTGCTTGAATATGCGAAGTAGACACTATTCGTAATTAATAATGTATTCTGAGGAATTATCACCATAAACTGACTCCCTTCCAGTATTGGAGCCGAAAATAAATGATAGTAATTAAAAACTTTGGGATATGTTATAGGAATATTTAAAATATATGTAATTTTATTATTATATGAGTAGCAATCAATTTTAAATAATTTTTCATATAGTATAATTTTATCGAATTCCATTTCTAAGGGCAATTAGTTTTTAGTAAATATTTTTTTCAAATTCTCTAATTGTTTAAATAAATCAGAAGTTTTAATTATGCTTGGATGCATCACTTGAAGTTTAGCAAATTTGTTTGTCTGTTCATTAAATTATGGATAAATTTAATTTTTGTTTCCAAAATTTGTTCGTTATTGGTTATTTGTTCAATGGTTCTATTAAATTTATCAATGAGTGAGAATGATACTGAATTTTGATTTCTTATACTACTAGCTAAATTATTTTGGTTATTTTGTAATTCTTTGATGAGAGTTTCAAATCTTTCTCCATCGTTAGAATCTAAATTTCCAGTGATAGATTTAAAAACTGATCCTATGCCGTTTATATGGCCTCTTTTAGTTGTTGAAGGATGGGGTAATATTTCTGCTAGCTTATCTTTAATCTTGGTTTCTGTGAAGTCAAGCAATTTACAATAATTTGAGAGATCGTTAGCTTATTGGATGTTTTGATCAACAAATACCCTAATTTTTGCGGCTTGAATTTGTAATTTATTTATTTCTAAAATAATTGGGCTCAAATCATAATAGTGTATAAGTCCATAACTGTACATTTCAATTTTTAAGGTTCCTAACTTAAAGGGGGTTGTTAACTAGACTTCTAATTGTTATTTTATCCTGGAGTTCCATAGTTCCAGAAAATATGAAATAGAGCAAAATTCTACATTCTAAATTATTGTCTTAATATTACGTGTGAAAGCTGTGTAAAAGTATTGTATATAAATTTTATTTTTCAGGCTTTTCCGGGGACGTTTCAAATTGTCCATATGTACCTTATCTCGATTATCAGTTCAAGTTGTTTTATGTGCTAGGCTGACGGTTTTCATTTTGATTGGTAAAGTGTATTAATTAGCGTGTTTTTGTCGTATGTCTTTTCTTACATATACGTTTTGATTTGGTTTAAATATTTCCGGTTTGCCTCGATTGTCGCGCCCTTTTTTAGGCATTTTGTCAGTGGTTTCGTCAAATGTGCAAAGTTTTAGATATATAAAACGTCTAAAATATCCCATCAGTTCCAAAAATCAGTTGATTTGTTTAGTAGTTTTGGTTATAGAGTAATATTTGATGGCATTTATTTTATCTGGGTTGCATTTCATTCCAGAAGGGGTGACTACTTGCCCGAGATAAGCGACTTTTTTTCTCATAAATTCCGATTTATCTAATTGAATCTTATAATTAGATTCCCTAAGTCGATCAAATAAACATTTTAGTCTCCCTATATGCTCCTGTAATGAAGTGGAAAAAACGATTATATCGTCAAGGTATACAAGGAATTTTTCAATTTGTACGCCTCGTAGTATATTTTCCATTGCCCGCTGGAAGGTAGCTGGGGCATTTTTCAAATCGAATGGCATCCGGAGAAACTCCCTGGCATCCGGAGAAACTCCCAGTGTCCCTATTCGGTACTGAAAGCTATTTTCTCTATATCTTTTTCAGCCATTTCTAGGTGATGAAAACCTGAAGCTAGTTGTAAAATATTGGCAACTACCTAACTTGTCTAATAAGTCCGTTATATTTGGAAGTGGATACTTGTCATCAATGGTTCTTTCGTTAAGACGTCTATAGTCTATTATTACACGAAATGTGGCTTTCCCGGAAGCGTCTTGTTTTTTGGGTACCATCAAATTGGCCAACCACGCACTTGAGCTTGGTCGGATAATTTTATGTTTAAGAAATTTCTGAATTTGTTTGTCTACTTCTTATTTGTACACAAAAGGATATCGATAGGTTTTAGCGTAAACATAAATCTCGTCAGTGGTTCGTAGTTCATGTTTAATTTTGTTCGTAAAAGTAAGTGGTGTGATTTCGTTATAAAATATGTCAGAATATTCGGCACAAAGTTTAAGTATTTTGGATTTTTCCTCATCATTTAAGTGATCTGTTCTAATATTATTCAAATCTAAAGTTGGTGTAGAAGTCTATTCTAGGTTATTTAATTCGACATTTTTGAAAGCAATGTTATTAAATTTTTCTACAGTAAGTGGTTCAGAAAAACTCAATTTTACTCGATTTGTTGTGATATTTAAAATGGTAGTAATTGCTTCTCCATTTCTTGCAATTGTTAGCGATTCTGGTATTTCATAACCGTGAAATTTTTGGCGTGGAATGATGATTTCACCATTTTTTTTATTTTGATAACCTTTTCAGTTCTTGGTTCGATTGTAATAGAGTTTATGTCTTTCTGAGGTATGAAAATTTAATTTAATTTTACTATGTGGAGTTATTAACCATCCACTAGATAAGTTTATGTTGACTTTCAATAATTTCAAGTTATCTAGGCCAATAAGTCCTTGGAATACACTATGGAATTTGAATACATAGAATTTGAGATTTAAATTATCAGATAAATTGAAAATTTTTGAAGAAAGGATTAGAGTGCTATATTTATGGGAAGATTCTTGAAAACTGATTTCACAGTAAATGGGTCATGAGTTAGGTTATCTGAAAAATATTCAAATGCAATTTCGGGATCTATGAAGGATTTTGATGATCCAGAAGGCAACTCACTATTCTAACTTAAAATTAACGGATATGATTTGGAGGTTATGTTTTCTTCAAATTCTGAGGTGTTTCGTGAAAATTTGTAGAATCTTGACTTGATGAATCGTAACAATCATTATTGTTTTGTTCTTCACATTGATATTGCTTGTTTTCAGAATATGAGTTACCAGGATAATAATATTGTTCGGTTTCTTCGTCTTGAATATCAGCATTAAATAATTCGTTGGCTATGAAATTATTTTGTGGTCGAGAATTTCGAAAATTATTTTGATTTGAATGACCTGGGTATGAGTTCTAATAGGGTGATTGTTTACTGCATTGCTTGTGGAAATACTCATGGGTGTTGGTTTTAGTAAATTTAAATTTTGATTTACTTTGAATGCATTATGAGTTTGTTGGGGTTGCCTTGGAATCATAGGGCGAACTGGTATAGGTTGAGATGGAAATGATCTCTGTGATGTAAAGAAATAATTAGGTGTATGAGTATTAAATTGAACTGGATTAATGTTAAAATTTTATCCTGGTAAAAAAGGTTCACCAGGATATTGCGGTTGCTTTATATTTGTTTTATGATTGAAATTTTGGAAATAGTGTACATTGTCTTCTTTTAAAACATATTGTGAAGCTTTGGCCAAAGTATTTGGTTTAATTCATCTAATAGTTGTACCTAACGGTTCTTTAAGTACTGATAAAAATGTCGTTAGAGCTACGTTATTATATAAACTCCTTTTTAAAATTTTTGAGTCATTTTCGATTTCATGAACTTCTACATAACTACACAAAAAATTAAGAATGTTTAAAACTCTATCATAGAATTGCTGTGGTTTTTCATTTGATTGTTGTCTCATCATTACTAAATCCCTATTTAGACAAGTTTCGGCTCTCTGATCTGCGAAATTTCTCATTAAAAGATCTCTTAACTCGTTCCAAGTAGATACATTCCGTATATTTACAACTAAATTAGCATTACCAGTTAATTTATATATTAGACAATTCAATAAATACACATTTATCTATTTTTTTATTAATGATTTACAGACACTTAGATATTTGTTCAAATCATTTGGATTGCCATCTAAATCTGCAACACATTTTAGATATTCTGGTCTAAATTCGGCCATGATTAAATAAATCATAATTAATACTTATTGAACTTTGGTTTAAAATTAGTGGCTCAGTTGAAGGTTCTGAGTTTAAATAATATAAGAAATATTTCAAGCATTCCTATAGAGATATATTCTAGTTCGGCAATTTTTGTCTTCCACAGATGAATATCTCTGCAAGATTGGACTACTGTCATTCCAATTCCCGTTGATGGATATCTTCGTACTCGGGATCGTTTCTGTGTGTGATACACTGGGTTTCCGGACGTTCTATTCGAATTTGGTTTTAATTACCAAATTCTCCCGTGATTTTATTTCAACTTCCCCTGTATACTACCTTTCGAATATTATGCTCAAAACAGGTACCTAAATATATCCTTATTTTCAACAGTTAATATTTCTTTACATCACTAAAAAAGTGATTTAAATTTACTAACACCTAAGAAAAACAGATAAATGTCGTTTTCTGAAATTCCACTGAATATATCAAAGTCCCCGACATCTTATCTCTTCATAAAAACGCTCGTCCAAACCCTGTTATCTGTATCTACGAAACCGTTTCAAGCCCAAAAAAAAACATATCTCCAACTGACAATTTCACTTGTGTTTGAACTTTACATTTTAAAATACTTTTATCCTATTGGCTAGACCCTAATAGTGTGCCCATTCCTCACACCTACGTCACCCTGCGGATAAATACGAAAACAACCCCATTTCTACTCACTTCCCAGATATACTTCCCAGCAGTCACTCATACTTAATCCTTCGTTCCCTTTTTCATCACGTAAAATCACCCGGCTTTTGATACCGGAAACAGACATATGTCCTTAATCTTTATTCATCTCATAATCATCATAGTATGTGCAAAATACCTTCATTCATCGCGTAAATAACAAGTGAAGTCTCAATTGTCGACGCAACAGTAAATAAACTTATAAGTTCCTGACTATATAAATCATAACGTGATATAAGTGTTTTAATTTCATTCTACGGTTCAGCTGTACATCAGTGAAAAACAACCGTAGTGGTCCTTCGAATAACCAGATACCCTACATTCCCTCTAATTAGTCCAAGTAAAAAGGGTTAATTTAGAACACACTCTAAACTTCCATCTGCACAAAATTACTATGTCCGTAGATTCCGATACTCAGTCAATCGTTATAACGAAAATCGACGCGTTCGATACGTATCAATTGTGAATATCCTACTGACTGCACCAGTTTCAAATTATTAACTCGAAATACTGTTTTTAAAAACGTTTATTTCACAAAATGATAATTTTACAAACTACGATAAACAATGTGAAATCTAGTAACTGACTGACTAATTTAAAACAAGTAATTGTATATATAATATTTAAGCTGATTACGGGGCCGACGTCTTACACCGTGGAACAGCGAGTCATCGTTTTCCATGGGAATGGTGGATATAATTCACGCCAGCAGAAGAAACATCTAAAACACTTGTTCCAATCCCAGCTGAAGAACCGAATGCAGAAACGTGACGAGACCCTTCAAGAGTATAACGTGGATAGTGTCCGATTAGTCCAATTTGCTTATCCATCATCATCAGAGAACATGGCCTGCGCATACAGGCATTTATTGAACTCGCGTCTACAGACACCCTTTGGCTCCCTAACGCTCGCATGCGGATATTATCAGTTTTGCGACAAAACCGGAGGGAAATTTCCCAAAACACTGGTCGATGCTTTGACTGCTGCTCTTAAATAT
This sequence comes from Galeruca laticollis, assembly GCA_963921935.1. Lineage (NCBI taxonomy): Eukaryota > Metazoa > Arthropoda > Insecta > Coleoptera > Chrysomelidae > Galeruca > Galeruca laticollis. The sequence continues at coordinate 208,344,016 of OY998177.1, forward strand.
GAAGCCGCCACGAACGTATCGGGATATAACAAAGTTAGGACCATCTAAGGAGAAGGTGACGAAGACAGACGTGACCAGATCGCCAACATGATCAAAAGTAGGGTTGACAAGAAGCCGAAGAAAATCGGATGCTGGAATTGTGGTGAGCTAGGTTATGAACGCAGTTCGTTTAAGCGCCCCAGGGCTCCTGCAAACTAAGAACCCTGTAACCTCTCCCTAGCTCCGTCCTAGTGAGGTGCAATCATCACTATCTCTGGTCATAACCGGAACGCAGGATCCATTCGGGATATCTCTCCCTCGTTAGGTAGCTCAACTTATTAGAGCTATAGCTAGAACTATAAAGATTCTCAGGGGGTGAATCTTCACTTAAATTGGAATTACATAACATCATCATCCTCGGGAAGAAATGTAAAGGAAATAACTTCTGGGCGCCAACTTATTTTTTATTAACCTCTGAATAAGTAGAGTATGGATTTACAGTTTTTAGCAGGCCTCTCAACTAATGTAGAACGATAACAAAACTGCCCGATAACCCCACATATTTATTTGTACAAATCACTTATTATATACGGTATTATGACTAAACATATCATAGGACTGTTTAAAAAAACTATTTTTCTGTCAGATATACGTCTACTCGGTCTGATGACCACTGCTAACTCCTTTATTTTTGAGGGAAAAATTGCCGGCTAAAATAATCGTTACAATTTTCTAGAATATTCGGTTGGTGCCGGGCGCTAAAAAAGTTTACGTCTGAACACCTGCATAAATTTGGTAACGACAAAAAAATACCGACTCTGTTCCTAACTGAAACGAAATAAAGTTGAAAATATGAATTGTTTTATTATATGAACGCAGAAAAGAGATCTTTTAAAATAATGTTTGTTGAAAAGGGCGTAGAAAAAGGGTTTTGAAAATAAATTATCTGGAATTTAATACTAGAAAATAATGCTAAAAATAACGATAGATAATCTATCGTTAAAACCCTAGTCATAGGGAAACTAGAGCGGGTCGGCTACGAGTGGGCAGCGCCGACCCAGGATCTTTCCAAATATCCTCTCATACTGATAGCCTCTCTCAGATGCCGTAACGACAGTGTATATATTATATGGATGGCAAGAAATATAGTCTGCAGGTAGACACTGGAGTAACTAGAACCATTATAGTGCCAGATATAATAAATTTCAAGAAGAATTTTCTACAAACCAGACTTCGACTGCGGACCGCCACAGGTGAGAGTGCCAACATTCACGAAGAGACTCAAACCCAATTGGAAATTAGTGCTGAAAAGTTCACGCATACGTAATGAATCTACATAGTTTCCAATTGGACTTTATATACAGAACTATTAGATTTTATTTAACGGGACAACCTTAAGGTTTATTGTGCCCCAACAGAACCATCAAAGTGGGTTCCGAAGAGGTTTTCCTTCATCCATATGAAGGCAGCACGGTGACGTGTGTACAGGAAGATACCGTTCTACCTGCACGAAGCGAAACCATGATACTAGCACGGCTACAGAGACTCATGAAAGAAGGTACACCGGCTATGATGGAGCCATGTAACCACGACGAAGAGGTTTGCAGTGGAGTACTAATTGGAAAAGGATTGGTTGCGTCGGCGGAGGAAATCTCAGTACGTATGATGAACGTGAACGATTACCCAATTACCATCAAGAAGGAAACGAGGATTGGATCCTGCATACCAGTGACGTCTATAATACGTCAAACAATGATAACTGACAATTCCAAAGCCAGATTTGAACGGATGTTATCAGTAGCGGGCCAATCCTTGAATCGAGTTGAACAAAAAATAATGAGAGAACTTTTCTAGCAGTATCGAGAGCTGGTCGTACCAAAAGGAGGGAAGACTTGTAGAACATTAGCTGTCAAACACAAAATAGATACTGGTGATGCCAAGCCAATTAGACACTCTGCTCGAAGACTACCACGAGCGAAGAGAGAGAATGCTGAAAGAAGAATTCGAGAGATGGGAGACGAGTAAGTAATAGAACCATCTACTAGTCCATGGAGTTCTCCAGTAGTGCTAGTCAAGAAAAAGGATGTTACTACGAGATTTTGCGTGGACTATCGCCAGCTAAACAACGTCATAAAGAAAGACAGCTATCCTCTGCCTCGAATTGACGATACGCTAGACACTTTGGCGGGCAGCAAACTGTTTTCCACTTTGGACATGAAGTCTGGTTATTGGCAAGTAGAAATGGACCCAGTAGACAAAGAGAACTGCTTTTACTACCGGATCTGGATTATGGCAATTATACGTCATGCCATTCGGGCTCTGTAATGCGCCCGCGACATTTGAAAGACTTTCTACGTGAGTCCTGTAGCCGCGCTACTATCATGGTTTCGCTTCATGCGAGTAGACCGGTATACATTAAAGCATCAAAGAAACATGATGGAAGATTGTTATAGACATAAAATGTTTATATAGAAGCATTGTGTTCAGGATTAAGACTGTTTTATGTATCTCTATCCGTATTATAAACTATTCCAAAAGAGAAGTTTTAGCTAGTTGGACAAAAGTGTAGCATTAGAAATAAATAGATGATTCATTCTTACCGTTGAAAAATTACGGCGAAGAATGCTTCAGAATATTTGATTTATTACAAGTTTTAGAATTCATTAACAGCAATCATCGATACGTTGTCTAAAGAGGAAACGACTTCAGTCTTGAAATAATCACTAATTCTTGATATGAACTTTGAATTTTCTTTCAATATCATTACGACGCCAACAGTAATGAAACGTTCTAAAGTATTGTTTTTGTTTAAGGTGGGAACACTAATAGTCTTGTAACGCATCCAGATGGAAAACATATTGTATACGCTCTTGGCAACAAAGTGGCCATCATGGAATGGGTGACGAAGAAACAACAATTTTTGGTCGGTCATACAAATATTGTATCATGTGTAGCATTATCCCGATCAGGAAAATTTATTGCCAGTGGACAAATCAATCATATTGGATTTAGGGTGAGTATTCAGTTCTAGGTAAGTAATAATTATGTAATGTGGATGTATCAGAATCTAAAAAAAATTTCTTTAGATATATATCTTCAAATTAACATAATAACTTTTTTCTTCAAGCGTATAATAATATCTATATTCTTTTCGGCAACACAGATGGTAGAAATAACCTATTCTTTTACTAGTAACATAATGAACGCTCATTATTGTACTAGTAACAAAATAATGAGAAACGATAGCAACGTCTTACAATGGGCGTTGTAACCAAGTAGACAGGAACTGTCATTTAATTTTTATTTTTGGATGTTTGTGAGTTTTGAAAAGTGTATTGTAAAAATGTCTCTAGAAGAAGAATTTCAATGTACACCTCCGGAATTAGTCGAAATAGCTAATTCCACTATTGAAACACTAATTCCGACGAAGTCACGAAAAGTATATGATTTTGCTTATGAAAAATTTATAAAATGGTGCAAAGAAAATAGTGTACGAAGATACACAGAAATTGTTATGCTTGCGTATTTTACGTATTTGTTAAAAACATTTGGGCACAATATTCAATGATTAAAGCTCAATTAAACATCAAACATAATGTAAAAATGGAAAATTATACCAAATTACCTGAATTTTTAAAGCGACAAGGAGAAAATTATACCCCGAAAAAATCAAAAGTATTAACAAAAGACCAATTTGATAAATTGCTTCAGGATGCACCGAATAATGTTTATTTAGCAACAAAAGTACGTACTTTCTTATTTTTTTAATATTATTAGATTATTACACTTATTAAATCGTTGGCAATTAATATCCTTCAGAAGATTAATATTCAAATTGACAACAATTAACCTATTTCGAAGTTAAAACGTATATACCTCGATAGCTCTGCGTAGATGTTTTGTGTTCCGTCTCGGAGGTCTGCGTTTCGAATCTCAACGCCGGCCGATTTTTTTTACTTATTTCAACGTTTGTTTTTAGGTTATATTAATAATTGGAGTCACAGGAGCCTGTAGATGCGATGAACTCGTTCATTTTAAGTACAGCGAAAACCAAGATATAGGAAATTTAATTTTAGTAAATATCACAAATACAAAAAACAACGGTCATTTACTATACTTGGCGATTTTTATTTGAGCTTGGTCAGACAGTATACGGCACTTCGTCCGGATGATATGGATCTGCAGCGATTTTTTATTAAATATCAAAACGGTAAATGTCACCGTGTGGTAATGGGTATACATAAAATTTCAAACGTTCCAAAAGACGTTGCTATGTTTTTGAAATTAACAAATCCTCATGAATATACGGGACATTGCCTTCGTAGGACTTCAGCAACTATTTTAGTTGACAACGGAGGGGACATTACCGCTTCAAAACGACATGGTGGATGGAAATCCACGAGTATTGCTGAGGGGTACTTAGAAGATTCTGTTTCCAACAAGAAACAAACTGCACAAAAAATACTTCATTGGGAAGAACAACCAAGTACGAGTTCTGGAATCAAGAGAGATTCACATTGAGGCAACCTTTCAAATGACAATATTTCTAACATAATAAATATAGACAAACATCTTACCAATCATAACATGTACACCAATGACAAGATAGTGAATGTCGAAACCGAAAGCGGTGGCAGTGGCCTAAATTTAAATAACTGCAGTCTACAAAACTGCACCTTCAATATTACTTAATAAATAGGTAATGCTTATGCAAGCCATAATTATTTTTTTCATATTTGTATTAATAAATAGTTGAGATATAAACAATATATTCAATTTTTTTCTATTTATGAATTGCATTATCCTTACACTTGAAGAAAAAATAGTATATGTCACTCGGAGCAGAAGACCCATTATATGTTTCGCCCAGTTTGCACAGCCTCGGCTAACGCCAAGCAGTGCAAGAATCTGGGCTCAACAATAATGATAGCCTTCTACTCCTAGTAATATAATGTACTATTTTCTACGCCCTATCTTTAATGTACCTTGTATTTCATCGGTTTGCAGCGCTTAAAGTGGTTGTTTATGGTTAGAGTGGAAAAAAGTAAAAAAGCGTTAAAAAAGTGCCATAACGTTAACTTTATTTCACGCTTTCCATAAGATAACACAATGAAAGTTGGCTGGGCATCGAGGATGGACTTCTAAGATACTTGGCTGGGCATCGAGGATGAACTTTCATGAAACTTTATGGTTAGAGTGAAAAAAAGTAATAAAGCGTTAAAAAAAGTGCCATAACGTTAACTTTATTTTACGCTTCCCATAAGCTAAGACAATGAATCTTGACTGGGCATCGATCATTAAACTTGGAATACGTATAATTGTAATTTACCGAAGGAGCTTAATTAAAATATCCCAAATTTCTATTTGAATTTTATTTTTTTGTATAGGGCTGTAGAAAAAATAATGTATGCAACATGTGCATAAAGTGTATTTTTTTCACTCATGGAATTGACGTCAACTTTTTCTATTCGTGAAAAAAAGTACCACTTTATGCACTTGTTGCATAAATTACTGTTTTTGCACGATCGATTTTACTTTTCGGCCAACCCTATCATCGATGCGAGAAAAGTATTGGCTTACCCCAAAAAAGTTGGAATTTAAGATTTTTTTTGAGTTATTTATCCGTTTTTTAGTGAGAAAAACACGATAAACTTGTTTTTAGAAAAAAAATCATTTGTGTATGTTGTCGTCGGCCACTTTTTCTTGTTACCACGATAGAGCCTCCGGGAGTATACAAGTAACCAATTTTATGATTGGATATTGTTCAAAGCATCTCACAGATATCAGCTTTTTGCGTGGTTTTCAATAAGTGATTATTCCATGTGAGCCTATGATCAAAATATACCCCAAGGTATTTTATTTCTTTGGCAAGCACTGGTGGATTTAGACCTGGCAGTGTCGTTTGTTTAGTGAAGTTGACCACATGCATTTTATGAACATTATGTCTCTTGTTTACACCAGTTGTCAACATTCTTCCAGACACCACCCCTGCACATTTTCCTCTGACAACAATTGCTATGTCGTCTGCGTATCCTAGGCAGTAAAAGTCCGCCGCTGATAATTCTGTGAGATTGCCCAATGTAACGGCGAGAGAGTGGATAGTCGTTAGATCTACCTGGTCGTTAAGCATACTGACGGTTATTTAGCGGGTTAGCTTAGAGTATCCCGCCCCTAATATACCTATACTGAACCCTTTTTAGTATTTTAAGTAGAAAGGAACATATGTCTATATGACTTAGATGTTAGGTCTGACACTTTGCCCATCCTGGGAAAGTATATAACCATGACCTCTTGCCATATTTTTGGTGTGATCCCCCATGCCAAACAGGCTTTAAAGATCTTACATAGGTGTGGTACACTACAATCCCCATCTGCAATAGTATGGGATAGATACCATCTGTCCCAGGCGACTTGTATGGCTTAAATTTATGTATAGCCCATCTTATCCTGCTTGGTCTGGCCACCTCAGTGGCCACATTTCAATCCAGAACACTTGGCCTATTCAGCCTTCGGTTTCGATTGATAAGCCTTTATATGTCGTTCAGAATTTATGAGGCCGGAAATGACTGTTTAATAGTTCTCTCAGATTTTCCTCTTCAGTTTCCGTATAAGTTCCATCTGCTTTCTTAACGAAACCTTTTTTTCCTTCCGTAGGTGGGGAAATCTTCCAAAGACCGCCTGGGAAGAAGACCCAGGCGTGCTGGATTCACTCGGCCAGTGGCCGGGTGCCTACTAGCTAAAATCCCACCTTCAAGCTCGTTTGTACATCCCAACCTGGGATTGCCTTTATACCATAGCATCAGGAGGGGGTACACGTTCTACCCGATTACGAGGCCTCTCGTCTGCTGTCTTTCTTTTCAAGACTTCTATTATGAAACCATGTCCTTTTTCCCAATTGTCCCTAAATTCCATCATCCAGTTAACCATGTCCGCTGGAAACGCACCCTCTACATCCCATGTAAATATTTTTTTCCTTTTCCCCCCATCTACTACACCGGAGGATAGTGTGCTCCGAGTTGTCTACCTCCTCTCCACAGTAATTGCATGTTTGGTCAGGAACTTTGCCAATTCTATGTAAGTAGCTCTTAAAGCACCCATGACCGCTTAAAAACTGGGTGATGTAAAAATCGATCTCCTTATGGCTGCAATCCAGCCATGCCCCCAGGTCAGGTATGAGACTATGTCCATTGAGCAACGCTCTCTAGCTCTGCCCATCTCCGTATCCATTTTCCCCTGGTCGCTTCCTTCTCCGTACGTTTGATTTCATCCGTCACCTTACCCTCCCAAAATAGTCTCTGACGCTCTTCTACCAGTAGGTCCATCGGAAGGGTCCCAGCGATGGTCGCTAGGGCCTCCAAAGATGCCGTCCTATACGCACTAGTCACCCTGATCATCATTTTCCTCTGCGTGGGCAGGAGCATATTTCTACACTTCTTCACTAGTATTACTCCACTCCAGATGGGCGTCGCGTACAATAAGATCGAGGTCACGACACCTGCCTGCATCCTTCTTCCCATGATCCCCGGGCCTCTCATGTTTGGGAGTATCCTTGTAAGAGCGGAAACTTGCCTTCTCGCTTTATTACAGGTCTGTCTTACATGTTCGTTATAGATGAGCTTATCGTCAAGCCAAATATTTTATCGCCTTGCTAGATTTTACCACCTTGTTGCCCACCACGAAAGCAATCTCTTCCCTTTTCTCCTTCCAGGGGGAGCCCCTAAGGATGATGGCTTCTGTTTTATCTGGGGCTAGCTCCAATCCCTGGCTCTCAATGCAATGTATAACAGTCTCTGATGCCTCCTCCGCCCTGTACATCAGCTCTTCCTTTATGTCCACACAAATAACAAGTGAGAAGTCGTCGGCAAATGGCGCCGTTGAGCATCCCTCCGGTAGGTCCAGGTTTAGGATTCCATTATACGCCACGTTACATAACAGAGGACTCACTACAGATCCCTGTGGAACCCCTTACTGCATACTGATCTCGGTCCCAGTATTAGCAGCCTCCCTCGGAAATACTCCCAGATAATATTTTTCAGGTAACCGCTGACCCCGATGCTCTGAAGGGCTTGAAAAATTTTGCCTCATTTTGCCGTATTAAACGCGTTTCTAATGTCCATACATATTACCGCGCCCCATTTCCACCTGGGATTTGTTGCCTGTTTAATCACGAACTCTATGTCGTGGAGGGTGGACATTCCCTCCCGAAACCCAAACTGTCTATCCGACATCCCGTTTCGCGGGCTTTTTGTCTCAGTACTAAGATTTACAACGAAAGTTATATATCTATGCAAACTCAGGGTCTCTTCTTCGGGCCCTCAGCTTAGTAGTTATACGTCTAGTACTGAGTGTAAGGTCAATGAAAGATTTTTGCTCCCGTCGAGTGAATGTGGGCACTAGCCCGTCGTTGGCTAGGGTAAGGCCTAGTGACTGTATCCAGTCCTCCACGTATTCCCCTCGGTCATCTAGTTTGTTCGATCCCCAAGATGGAGATTTAGCATTAAAATCCTCAGCTATTACAGCCTCCCTACCTGAGTTCCTAACTACCTCCATAATTGTATCAATGTATGCCTTGTATACCTCGATTATTACATTTGGAGAAATATAACAATTATACAAGGTTCATGCCCCTAGGTCTAAACTAATAAAACCTTTCCCACATGAAAGCGAATGGGCCCCACACCTGTTAGTGAACCTTATCGCTACTACGCCGTCCTTGTCGATGATCCACCTCTTATCTCTTTGCGTGGCCATATTTAGTTCCTGTATCATAATAATAACCACATCATTTCTAAGGGCCATGTTATTAGCCAGATTCAGTGCGTTTCTCCTCCTGTCGATATTTATTTGTAAGATTTTGATTGACATATTTATGTATGTATTACACTAAAACTGGACCTTCCTCGCGGGAGTTTCTGACACCGATGCGCTCCCTCTCCTCGAGAGTAGCCTCTGTCTCCTTACAGTTTCCACAGCCTTTCTGAATCCTGGATATGCCATCTGATCCAGTCTATGCCCACTTTTGTCGCATTTAGGGCAGTATGAGACATTGTTGCACTCTTTTGCCGTGTGTCCAACAACGCCGCAGTTTATGCAAGTTTCCTCCTTGTTCTTCGCTTCCTTACATTCTGACTCTATGTGACCAAAGTTAAGGCAGTTGTAACATCTTGCTACTGGCACCCTTTCCTTGATGGAGCACATTGACCAGCCAATTCCGATTTTACCCATCCTTGTCAGCATATGTGGCTACCTTCTGTGCCTTCTTTCCAAGCTTCAGCGACCTTATTATCACTAGGTCGCTGCTTATTCCAAGGGTTTTCCCCACCTCTCGTTGTACCTCTTTCTCTGTCACCGTGACATCTATCCCTAGGATATAGTTGATTAAACCTCCTCCAAGTCTCGTCACTTTCATATCCGAGAGTTTGTTTTTAATCTCGTCCTGTAGGGTTTTTGCCATCTTGCTATCTCCTTCCACCGTTAGGAGAAGGTCCCCAGTTCTGGATTTTTTTATGTCCCTAATTTTGACTCCAATTTTGTTTATGTCAATTCCCCCTTTGACATCTTTAAGAAGGTCTGCATAGCTCTTTCCTCCCGCCTTTATTGCTATAGTTTCGTTCCTCAAATGTGACTTATTCCCCCCTTGCCTTGTCGCCGATTCCGTATACATTTATATCAGTATTCCTAAACACGTATTCCAATATCTTTCTGCAGTATGTGCCATCCACCACATTTGTGAGAGCCATTAATACGGACTTCCCATCCCTTTCCATAACCATTTTCCGTAACCTCGATATCGCGTTATAGACTTCTTCTTGATCATTCACCCCGTTTTTATCCATTTGAGTAGGCAGCAGGTCGATAAGTTTATCCTTTTCAATCATCCTACCCTTGCCCGTTATAATTCTAGTGGTTTCGGTAAGGAAGTCCGCCTCCTCCATCTCCATCTGTTTAAGATTTCCCCTGCTTCCGGGTTTTCGTCCAAAAGCGTTTTTGCCTGACCTGATGCCTCCTTTCCGGGGTCCGCTAGGATGGCGACATTCTTTGGTCCCCGTTGACTGGGTTTGGTTTCCCCTCCCTTGTTCTCTCAAAAAGGTCTTCAGCCCACTCATCGTCTAGATATGGAGCAATGTCCCGAAAAGATTTCCCCTCTTGTAGCGCTCTACGAATTTCGTCCTGTCTATCCGATTCGCTTTCTAGGTCTACATCATCTGTTTGTGTTCCAATTTCACTGGTACTGACCACCTTAGATTCCTGGTTTCTAAAAATGTTTATTGCCTTGTCTGTTCTTTTTTTAATAGTTTAGTTAGATGTTGTTCGATGAAAAATGCGTGCAGAGTGTCCTTATGGCATCTTTATGTCGACATCCTGTATATTGATCGAACGTTGTAGTAACGTACCTAACACCGTATGTTCGACTTAGTGACAACGACAACGATTTGTTCGTTGATAATCGAATCAATAATAGCAGAGTGTCTTTTTGACGTCCTGTATATCAAAAATAAACTATAAGGTCGTTTGTCCCGTGAAAATCTGGCCAATAACAACGGAGATACATCGTAGCGTCTTATGGCATCTTTTTGTACACACTGTATATCGAAATAATCTATACCGCCGTTTGTTTGATCAATAATAACAGAGATAAATTTCTAACGCTCTTTATAGCATCTTTGGACACCCTGTATGGCATCTTTTACGACTACACCCTATATAAATACGGTAACTTTGTTACTACACCTTGTACCCGTTAAAAAACTGATGCGTCGCTTGCCTAAAATAATACCATAACGACTGGGCATTGAAAAAAAAATTTGTATATTTTATGACTACTAAGACTAAGAAGACTAGAAGCCTAAGAAATATATACCTTTTCCACAAATTTCTAACGCCTTTATTGCATCTTTTTTGGTACATCCCGTATATAAAAATACTCTATCACAATGACGTTTGATCGATGTTGACCAATAATAACAGAGATAAATTTTTAATGCCCTTATGGCGTTATAAAAAATTTACTACGCCTTTTCCACAATTATTAAAATGTAACGAACGCGCGCGCGCATGTTTTTATAACTCTTATAGCTACGTCTCGCATTAGATTGTATCGTGATCTAATGGTGTAGTTGGAATACTCGCGGAATTAATAAATTCGACACGGTGGACCGTGGGATTGAATCGTCGTCGAGACGAAACATTTTTTATTTAATTGAAAAAAATATTCAATGCTTACGTCACAAAAATTACGTCACACTATCCGAGAGCGCAGCCAACAAATCCAACATGGCCGACTTCGGCCCCTCACCTTATGACGTCACACACCCCTTCTACATGACGTCGCTCGACTCGGCGTGTAGCCTTGAAAGTGTCCCCATACCGGCCTAGACTATCTACTGCTCTCGAACTTGCCTCTGACTATTAGGACTATATTATCAGCATAACCCATACATTCGAAGCCAAGCTCCATTAACCTACTAAGCTCCATAGAAGGGAGATATTATTTCCCCTTGAGGTGCCCCGCAAGTGGCTTTAACAGAGGTTTGATTTTCCCCCTTTGCCTCAGTTATCATCGTCGTCAACAACACAGACACACATTTTATATTGGTTTCGTTCACTGCTCGCCTTTTTAGTGCTTCTTTGACAGACACTTGAGTTGTATTGTCAAAGATCCCAGATATATCCAGCAATGCCCACATTGTGATTTCTTTTTTGTTCAGAGTTCTCTGGATGACTTCGGTTACCTGAGCAGTTCCCGTACTTTTACCTAACTATTTTACATACATATGTCCCATATATTCCATTCTCTACCCCAACATCTTTCACATCCTTTCCTCTTTTCTATTACTTCGTTTGAGATTGAAGACGTCCTACTTTTTATCACGTGTCCACCATTTTGCACCTAGTTGCACTTTTTAAACTCCATATAATTTTTTATTAGTTATAACTTTTCCTTATTCCTAATCTCCTTCGTATATTTCACGTAATCCGTAAACTTGGTTAACTACTCTATCAGAACTTATCATTTTCCTTGTTATTGTTAAAATATTGTTGTTGTTCTACCTTTATTTATTCACTTCAATCTCGTTCTTATTTCTCTTAAGCTTACACTTATTCCTAAACATCTTGTTTATCATGTGATCTTATGAATCCTCCAATTTTAATGCAATCTTCTCGTAAGCAACTATATCATTTGTGAATTTTGTTGTGATTCCCCTTTAAGCTGTTATTCTTCACTATTTTAATTACATTTGGTTACGAATTAGGACTGCCTATTCTATTGGGTATTATTTTCTCTTAAAATCCCTTCACCATGTTATTCCAGATTGCAGTACCTAATTTGTTGTTTTATTTTGTTAATTTTTAGTTTATTCTTTCCTCTACACATGTAATTGTTAAGATGAAATATATTATGTATAAAGGTATTTTGGTTTCTAATTTTAGGCAAAAATGATAGTATGGGATTTTGAAAAGAGGGAAATATTATCCCAGCATGAACACCATAAGGTTCGAGTAGAATCTCTGGTTTTCTCCAGTAACGATCAATATGTTATTAGTTTAGGAGGAAGAGATTGTGGATCAGCTGTTGTTTGGGATATAGATGCTCATCAAGTTATTTGCGGAAGCCAAGTATGTTTAATTATCTCTATTCTTTGTATTAGCTTCTTGTATACGCTTTTAGTATGAATACTTTAATTATAGGTAGCGAAAGGAATGTCTGGCGAAGTGTCTTTTGTAAATGCAACGACTACAAGACCTCCCTGTTTCCTTACTGCAGGAGATAATCATTTGGCTGTTTGGGTAATCAATCACAAAGCGAGGAATATGGTTCAGTTCAATGCGAAAATGACAAAACTTAAAAGATATATTTTATGTGTCGAAATCAACGAAAGAGATGAGGTACAATCACATTTTCTTATATATCTAATCAATAATTTTAAGTCTTTTAATGTAATATACAGAGCGCAGCAAAATGATGGAACAAGTCTTTTAACAATGTATTCAGCAGTATCATACTTAACTGACTAATGCTTATAAATGAAAAGTAATTTAATTAATCAAAGAACAATTTTAGAATAAACGAATTGCAATATTGAATTAATTAATACATAATACTTTTCAGCTAAATTAAATGCTCAAAATGCCATCCAACAGTCTCTTGACAATAAGCAAATCGACGAACACATTCTTCTTGCACATTACGAATACCTTACGGAGTAATTCTATTAACTTCGCCTCTAACTCGGTCTTGCAACTCCTGTAGATTTTGCAGTTTATCTACATAAACCTTTGATTTTAAATAACCCCACAGAAAAAATCTAGAGGTGTAAGATCTGGAGATCTTGGTAGCCACTATATTGGTCCTCGTCTACCAATCCACCTCCCAGTAAAACACTGGCTTAAAAACTCGAGAACATCACGTGCACCGTCTTGTTATAACCTTGGCATTTGGGAACATATTGGCAAGGACTATTCGCAGAAATTGCAGTTAACATTTCCCTGTAAGATTTTCTTCAAAAAAAAAATAATTTTGTCATTAATTATTCCCGCCCAGGTAGTGATTTTCTGATGGTGTTTAGTCACCCAGTGAGGATTATCCTTACTCCAATATCTGCAATTTTGACGATTGACTGAACCATTTAGGCAAAATGTAGCCTCATCAGAAAACATAAATTGTGTAATAAAACGTAGAATGCGGTTACATAAGTCCTTCAAATTTCACAAAACTATATACGGCGATCGGGATCATCATCGTAGAGTTTTTGAAGTAACTGAATTTTGTACGGATTGTACTTTTAGTCTTTCAGAATACGTAATACCGACCGTTGAGATATTCTTGAAGTGCAGTGTCATTTTCATGAATAGACATTGTTACTAAAGAACCTTTACCTGACAGCACCCTGTCAGGTACTAGATCATTTCTAAAAACCAATTTTCAGTGTTCCATTAGATGACATCCCCATTTCCTGCCAAAAGTTTTTAGAGTTAAACTTATTTGTTGATATTAATCACTGCCTACACCCTTAATATCCAATAATTGCTCAAAACTAATAAAGCCATTCACAAGAACAAAAAATAAATTATATAACTAGGTACCTACTCACATTTTTCGGATGTCTAATAAGACTCTCAACAACAATAGATTAAAATATGCACCATGCGAACTGAAAATGTGACAACTGCTTTGCATTGACAAATGAATGAGTAATTCTTGAAATACACTCTAGATGGCACTGTATACTAACCATAGAACCTAAAAATAATGTAGATTGGGAATATACAACCTTATTATTTTAATTTATCCTTAACCTTACCTTAATTTTGTATCCAAACATAAAAAAAATAATACATACTTTAAACAGTGAAATGAGAAAATCCCTTAATAAACCTACTTTCTCCTACTCCACTAAGCAATATCAAAATTTCTGTTAACTGTATTAGATAAAAGTTGTTGATTTTTAGGTGTGCTTCTGTGGTACTACTACTGGAGATGTACTGAAGGTTAGATTATTTTTCCACAATGATACAGACATACTAGAACCAACTAAGCAACCATCTATTATTGGTTGTTATGCAAAAATATCAAAAAAGAAGTTGCCACGTGGAGTTGTGGATTTATACCAAAATGGTGAGAAAATTGACAAGAATGTTAAATCAAATTTGATAATTGTGCAGTAATATATATCAGCCCAGAGAGCATCGGGACTTGATCATGTTAAAAGCCCGCACAAATTATAGAAACTTAACTACGACAGTTAGTCCAGGAGGAATCGCTCTTTAAATTGCCCTACTGATGATATAAATGCATGTTGCCATGGGGCAACCTAGTGCCATATGGTTTAAACCGAAATTGTTTAAACAATTGAAAGAAATAGTTATTTTTCAACCGGACAAATTTTTTTTGTATTCTTTCTTGAAATACAAATAAAAAAGGTCCTATGACTTTTCACGATAAAGTTAATATTTTTAGAGATATGAATTTTTAAAGGTTCGAAAAATCTCAAATTTGGATACTTTTGACCCATGAAAAATATATTAAAAAAATATAATAAAATATAAATAATAATTTTTTTAAATTCTTTATACAATTGTTAATAATATTCTTAATAGAGATTTAAGAAAATTTCATTGTTTATACCTGTTTTTTAATTGTTAATTTCGCGCGCTCACAAGTATGAGTCGCTACCTTTAAGTATCGCCGTCTCTCTCTGACTCATGCGCTGCATACGGTCTCTCTGTGTCCTGAATATTTATTAATCATTTATCTAAAAATCCATTAACTTTATCCAGATTGGTAAAGAGAGCAATGTTATTAATAATTAAATTCTCTACAATTTGTTTTTTTTAACAAAAGTAATTTAAGTATGAATCGGAACATTTTTGTTATTATCATAGTGATTTATGCATTTTTATCAACAATAATAAGATATAATAGTATTTGAAAAATTTTTGGAATCACAATTATATATAAATAATAAGCTTTTGCTCAAACATACATTTGAAAAAATGCATTGAATCCGGAATATAAAACATTAGATTTTGATCAGTTGGAAATGGGCTTTTGTTTATAAATAAAGTTATTAGCAAAGTATCATTCTCTAGTTTGTATCCGAAATTCGTAAAATCTAATGTTTTATATTCCGGATTCAATGCATTTATCCAAATGTATGTTTTGAGCAAAAGCTTATTATTTATATATAATTGTGATTCCAAAATTTTTTCAAATACCATTATATCTTATTATTGTTGATAAAAATGCATAAATTAGTATGATAATAACAAAAAAGTAATTTTAATTACATGTTCCGATTCATACTTAAATTACTTTTGTTAAAAACAAATTGTAGACAATTTAATTATTAATAACATTGCTCTCTTTACCAATCTTGATGAAGTTAATGGTTTCTTAGATAAATGATAAATAATGATTCAGGACACAGAGATGTCGATCCAGCGCATGAATCAGAGAGAGACGGCGATACTTAAAGGTAGCGACGCATACTTGTGAGCGCGCGAAATTAACAATTAAAAAACAGGTATAAACAATGAAATTTTCTTAAATCCCTATTAAGAATATTATTGACTATTGTATAAAGAATTTAAAAAAATTATTATTTATATTTTATTTTATTTTTTTAATATATTTTTCATTGGTCAAAAGTACTCAAATTTGAGATTTTTCGAACCTTTAAAAATTTAAACAATTTCGGTTTAAACAATATGGCACTAGGTTGCCCCATGGCAACATGCATTTATATCATCAGTAGGGCAATTCAAAGAGGATCGCATAAAAAAATTGAGGTGAAATAGTTTTTAGTACTCATGCGCCGATTCCTCCTGGACTAAGTAGTTAAGTTCAAAAGCTAATGTTCAGGTTCCAAATTTCACTAATTTAAGTCTAACTGTTCCAAAAATACGAGGGGGAGTGGACTTTTGAATAGAACTGGGAATGTTTGTTGTACGTATGTGCAGGTAAACTGATAATTAGCACACTGTTTTTCCAATTTTTAGTGTTTGTAGATAAATAAAAATCAAATTCGGACACTATTACTATATTTACAAATAATTATTACATTATTTACACTTTAATTGTAGAATGTTTCTTTACGGTTGGGGAAATTTACCACTCAATACGTACTCGTTTACTAATCGATATACCGAGAGAAAGAATTGCGAAATATTCCCTAGAATGTGTGGTTCAAATAGAGAAACTCACGAGGTCAAAGAAATAAAAGCGTAAGAATAATAAAATAAATTACGAGAGTTACTTCAGTAAACTACTGAGATACAACTTGAGCTTAACTCAAACCGATTCACTTGATGAAACATTCACGACTGGACGGTTAAATTGGTTAAAACTGATACTTTCTTGCAAGAAAGACCGTATGCCATCCAAGAAACTCGTAATTCCGTAAATGGTCACACGTGCACATCTTACAACACTAAGAGATATTTGCTTTTCTATGTAAGGCTATATTGCCTCAATCAAGAGAGAATAGCTATCTTTACATTATAGCAGAACGATCCCTACCAGGCTATACAGCTCTACCTACAGTACCACCTTCATGTAGATAGGCCCCGCACAACGTCTGAGACTCTGTTATAAATGGTAAGATGGCGCCACTCGAATCACCTTACACCACACCGATAGTGATGTAACCTAGTCCTATACAGTAGCATGGTGAAGGGTAGAAGCGAACACGGATTACGTATTATTATAAACTTTAAATAGTTCATGTTATTTTCATTTAGTAATATTTTTGTTTGTTGTTAAATAAAATTATTACTACACTGGCGCCCTGACGTGGAGCTCGAATTAAGGATTCCTGAATGCAAGTGAGAGTTTCGTGAATACTTCGACATTTTTTTGTCTTGTAGAATCGAAACTGTCACATTTGACAGATTGGAATTTCGTCAGTCCGGCTTTTTCCAGTTATAACGACAGGAATATTCGCTGTTGACTTTATCCAATCCGATTTCACCAAACATTCCGCGTCGAAGTAAACGCATTGCTGCAAGCCAAACAACCATGGCGATGTTTCCAGAGCAATTCCAACAGCTTCTACAAGCCGTAGCCGGCATAAGGACAGAACCAGATAATCGGAAGAAAGGGAGTTTGAGCAAATGCACGGCCCGATTCAACGGAACACGTTGTCATGAGACAGTCGACAATTTCCTAAACACCATAGCAGTCTATAAGGATATGGAACAAATCACAGACCAAGACGCAATTAAAGGCTTGCCACTACTACTTACTGACACTGCAGCCACTTGGTGGCAAGGCATAAAAGGAGAAGCAACAGACTGGAATAATGCTATTCGATTAATCCGTGCCGCTTTCTCTCCGGCAACTCCTGCATATCAAATTTACCTAGATATCTTCAAGTCCCCTCAAGGAATCTCGGCACCTACTGACGAATTTATTTGTCAAAAACGAGCACTCCTTTCCAAACTTCCACAAGGAAGACATTCCGAAGAAACACAGATTGATCTAATCTACGGTCTTATGCACATTAGACTTAGGGAAAAAATCCCAAGAGGAAAAATCACTACGTTTACTGACTTGCTGACAAAAGCTAGACAAGTTGAGCATCTAGAAATGGAACTCAAGGATACGTCTACTTTACGACGCAATGAATCAACCGATACGCTACCGGTAAAGAAAACCAAATTAAGATGCACGTTTTGTAATTTTAAAGGTCACAGCATACAAGAATGTCGTAAACGGCAGAAGCAAGACCAACCTAAAACGACTGCGACACATACGGAGCCTACACAATCAACCGCTACCAAAACCGACAAAGGTCACCTTCACTGCTACGGATGTGGCAGAGCTGGATACTTCCGCAGCAATTGTCCCAATTGCACTAATGTCGGCAAAGTTGTCGATGCCCAAGCTGTCCACTTCTATTCGATAAATACGCTTTTAAGATCTACACCTGAAGTCCCAACAGTTCCTGCAAGAATATGTGGTATTAAGGGCCAAGCACATATAGATACTGCGGCTAAAACAAGCGTAGCTGGCGTCACCCTCTACAAACTTTTAAAAGACAAGAATTGTGCATTCACCAAAACCACAGCCCGAGTCACACTCGCTGATGGACTTCAAAAGCAAACAGAGTTACTGACAACATTTACTACTATAGAGTTAGGCGGTAGAACTCATAATATCAACTTTGTCGTGCTGCCTAACGCCGTGGACAACAGGACCTTATTAGGTATAGATTTCCTAGAAAAAGTTGGCATCGTGTTAGACTTAGGACAACGGTGCTGGTACTACGCAGACCGGCCTTTCGAGCGTTTTCAGTTTAAACCACAGTACCAAGGACTAATACAAAGACCACGGGATCAATCAGCAGAATCGAAGAAGCCGAAGAAATCTCTAAATATCGAAAGGGAACCAACTAAGGTACCAGATCCTAGAATACAACTTAACATCACGGACGTTGACGAGAATGATGACGTTTTATCTCCATTCTTAGAGTTTTTCACGTCACCCTTACGGGATGAGTTATGGGAAGCTCCAGACTCCAGATTCCCAAATGTTAAAGAAAACAAGCACACGAGTAATGCGTATGCACCGGAAGACATAGATGAAATTTTTCGTGACAGCCTACCTCTCACTTACTCGCCACAAAAGAAAACAGGCACCAAGCGAAAAATCCGTGAGTTATTTAGTTTCGATGTCTCCCTGCAACCAAACGAAGCCAGTAGCTATGCCATCGGTGCAGTTTTGGTCCAGGGGGAGGGAGCAACCGAACACCCTATTGAGTATGCGAGTCGCTTATTAACGAGTGCAGAGAGGAACTATATGACCATGGAGGAAGTAGCATCACCTGCCAATCCACCCCTAAGGAAGAAAGGATTACGAGGTAGACCCAAGAAACAACAACCTTAATCGTCCTGCTTGGTGTGCTAGCCTCTCATCGGGACGATCTCGAAGCTAGAGGGGGAGGCTATAGCAGAACGATCCCTACCAGGCTATACAGCTCTATCTACAGTACCACCTTCATGTAGATAGGCCCCGCACAACGTCTGAGACTCTGTTATAAATGGTAAGATGGCGCCACTCGAATCGCCTTACACCACACCGATAGTGATGTAACCTAGTCCTATACATAGTAGCATGGTGAAGGGTAGAAGCGAACACGGATTACGTATTATTATATACTTTAAATAGTTCATGTTATTTTCATTTAGTAATATTTTTGTTTGTTGTTAAATAAAATTATTACTACAACATATTGTTTATAGAATTTTTTATGAGAGGAAATGCGACAGAGTCACCAATAAACCTTGAATATTATGATAGGACCCTACAAGGGATCATAGTGGTTCACGCCGCGCAGCTAATACTTTTTAAAAGACAAAAGGGGGTTGTGAATTCTGTCGAGAAGGCCTTTTTAAAAAACGATTTACTCAAATGAAACGTTTTTTAACTACATTTAATAATACAATCTGTTTTTTAATTTGAATACGACAATATTTATATGTTTTACAATAAGCTTATTCGACACAATACATTACTGCATAATATGCAATATCCATTGACGTAATTCGCACTATAAAAGGTTGAAAATTCGATACAATAGAGAATTTGTCAGAGAGAAAAATGTATTTTCGAACATTTATTTATCCCTAATCAAAATTTTTTCGTTTCTCTCGTCGAACTTCATTTCAACTTTTTTCAAGTTTATATACCTGGTGTAAGAAAAGTATTGGTGAAATAAATTATCAGCCGATATGGAGTACCCTTGGAAGTCCACAGCGATCAAGGAAGACATTTCGAGAGCCAGGTATTCCAGACAAGCTAGGAATGGAGAGCACCAGAACAACAACGTTGCATCCACAGTCAGATGGAATGGTCGAAAGCATGAACAGGACCATTGGGAAATACCTGTCCAAAGTAGTTTCCAGCCACCAGAGAGATTGGGACCAGTATAGTTTATTTACGATAAAAAGACGATGATATCACTTTCCTGCTTATCAGAATAAATATTAATTTACCAACCGTGAATACAATTTATCCTCAACAGCCAGGGCAATTTACAGCTAACGGGTTGGCAAAACTTCAAGATGTTGTCAAATCAACTGGTAAAATTCCCCAGTTTGTTTTGACGTTTATTGACATTCGATCATCGTCTAATATTTACAAGTTTTTTGGTGCTTTTAAATTCATTGTTTCTTTAAGATTAAAAAAACAGTTATTTTCATAACTAGTTAATTAGGCAAATCTGCAGTGTGTGGTTAATAAAATGCCGAAGCAGTTGAACAGAAAATGTCAAGAGATGGTAACATCTTTGTTGAGCTGTTTTGAACGAGAATGCCGAAATGGGGGTCCGCTTCTCCCGCTTACTGCTGTAAGAGACGTAAGTAATAGTATTCGCTATTTGTAATCATCATTATTAATATTATTGTTACATATTTAAATGTAAATAATTGAACGTTTTTAAATTTAGGTTAGGTTAATTAAACTTGATAATATATTATTCTTTCATAAATTGAAGTAATTATATTGTAGAGAGTTGCAGAAGCTTTACAACTTAGCGTTACCACTGTTAACCATATTGCCGCCAAGCATAATAGAGGTGAACAGCCTAAAAGCCCACCTAAAAAGAGACAACGCATAAAACCTACTGTTGAAATTGATAACTTTGATCAAAATGCTTTCCGAAATGTATGGAAACAGTGAGTATATTGAATTTACTGTTTTATTTAGTCACAATTAACTAACACAATATTTTGTCAGAGGAACATATAACCTTGAAAACTTTAAGACACAAGCTCCAGGAGCGTAAACTCTCTAATAGTTGTTTAACATCACACTGGAAGATAGTGAAAAATATTGGATTCAAATATCAAAAAGATGATCCTCGTCGTGGTTTAATGGAGTTGCCAGATATTGCATTAAAAGGTGTACATTTTCTACATGAATATGTAAAGATAAAAAGGGAAGGTTTATGTCAATTTGTGTTTTTGGATGAGACCTAGATATTTAAAGACGGTACTGTTGGACGTTCTTGGCAAGATTCTAATCATAGAAGCGTGAAAAAAACCAAAATTGGTGATCCAAGGTAATTGAATAATAAAATTAAGCAATTAATTTATGATGTACTAACATTCCTGCCATTTTAAGACCTTTTCAAATATTTACTAGTCACACTATTTTATTTAAATCTATATAATTATTACTTTGCTGCCTAACCTATCTAATATGCGAGAAAAGTATTGGTTTACCCCAAAAAAGTAAGAATTTTGAAAAAAAATTGTTGAGTTATTTCTACGTTTTCCATCAACAACAACAAGAAAAAACGGTTTTTAGAAAAAAAATACTGTGTGTATGTCGTCGTCGTTGTCGTCGGCCACTTTTCGTTACATGTTTTGTTAGCACGATACAGCCTCCGGAGTGCAACAAGTCTCCAATTTTATGATTGAATATTGTTAAGGACATGTGACAGATGAACCCTATTGCTTTTCAGCTTACCAAAGCCAGTACAACAGGTGCTATAGTACTTCAAGTACGATATTTTGGTAATATTCGGAGAAATTTCAGTTTGTTAGCACGATACAGCCTCCGGAGTATATAGAAGTGACCAATTTTATGATTGGATATTGTTCAGAGCGTCTCAAAGATGAATCCTATTGATATTCAGCTTCCTAAGGACACTACAACGGGTGCTATGGTACTTGAAGTAGCACCTTTTTGTCGTTTTTGGAGAATGTTCAGTTTGTTAGCACGATACAGCTCCAGAGTATATAGAACTGACTAATTTCATGATTGGATATTGTTCGTTGAAGTTGTCTCACATATGTATCCTACTGATTTACAGTTGACTAGAGCAAGTATAGCGGGTCCTATGAATCCAGATATACTACATTTTTGGAGAAATTTCGGTTTGTTAGTCCCTCGAAGTGTATACAAATTCCAATTTTATGATAGATTATTGTATAGGGCCACAAATGCGGAAAATTTAGTTTTAGTCTTTAAAACCGTTTTACTTTTCCGCCCAACCTATCTAATATGCGAGAAAAGTATTGGTTTACGTCAAAAAAAGTAGAAATTTTGGAAACAAATTTGAGTTATTTCTGCGTTTTCTATCAACAACACGAAAAAACGGTTTTTAGAAAAAAAATCCTGTGTGTATGTCGTCGTCGTCGTTGTCGTCGGCCACTTTTCGTTACATGTCTTGTTATCACGATACAGCCTCCGGAGTGCAACAACTCTCCAATTAATTTTATGATTGAATATTGTTAAGGACATGTGACAGATTAACCCTATTGATTTTCAGCTCACCAAAACCAGTACAACAGGTGCTATAGTACTTTATGTACGATATTATGGTAATTTTCGCAGAAATTTCAGTTTGTTAGCACGATATAGCCTCCGGAGTATATGCAAGTGATTGGATATTATTCAGAGCGTCTCAAAGATGAATCCTATTAATATTCAGCTCACTAAAGCCACTACAACGAGTGCTATGGTACTTGAAGTAGCAACTTTTTGTCGTTTTTGGAGAATGTTCAGTTTGTTAGCACGATACAGCTCCAAAGTGTATAGAACTGACTAATTTTATGATTGGCTATTGTTCAAGTTGTCTCACAGATGTATCCTATTGATTTACAGCTGACTAGAGCGAGTATAGCGGGTCCTATATATCCAGATATACTACATTTTTGGTTATTTTTGGAGAAATTTCGGTTTCTTAGTGTATACAAATGCCAATTTTATGATAGAATATTGTTTAGGGCCACAAATGCGGAAAAGTTAGTTTTAGTCTTTAAAACCGTTTATTAATAGTTGTTTTTAGCTATGCAGTCTATCTAGGAAACCTAGTAGTAATTTGTTATTTCCTTATTATAGGTATATAGTATTGCATGCTGGTTCCTCTTCTGTATTTATTCCTGGAGCAGAGCTGGTTTTTTCTTCCAAAAAACAAGATCGTGATTACCACGGTGAAATCAACCGAGAAAATTTTTTGCATTGGTTTGAATACCAGCTTTTAGTGAACTTTGAAGAACCTGTCACAATTGTAATGGATAATGCAAGTTATCATAGTACAGTGATCAATAAAGTACCAACATCAAAAAGGCTGATATACAGAACTGGTTGATACAAAATGATATTCCTTTTGAACATACTTTCCTCAAAACTCAATTAGTAGAATTTAGTACAACGGTAAGTTGATATAAACATTTTTCAATATATTATGGTAATACTTACATAACTTATTTTGTTTAAATATATGCATTTTTGTAGGAATAAACCACCAACAATATATGAAGCTGACATATTATCTGAAAAATATGGTCACAAAGTGCTTCGACTTCCCCCTTACCACTGTATGTTCAACCCAATTGAACATATTTGGGGCATAGTTAAAATTTTTTATAGAGATCATGTGGGAACTGATGGTTCTTCAACAGAACAAGCAATAGGTGTATGGAAAGTCTTTAGAAAAAGTGACTTCTGATATTTGGTTGTTCAATTTACCGAAAACCAACACAAACTGACGTAACAATTCCATTCAATTCTAACCACCCTGTGTCTCACAGACTAGCAGCATATAATTCAATGATACATAGAGCTTTTTCAGTTCCTATGAACAAATGTATTTTCGATAGAGAGATTAATACAATTAGACAAATAACAACATCTAACGGTTATCCATTAGATATGATAAATAAGCTAATTAGTAAAAAAGAGGAAAAAGTGGCATTACAACTAATATATCCTAAACAAGCTGATGAAATTAAAACTTATAAAACCATCACATATGCAGGAAATATTTCTAATAATATTTCAAAGATAATATCTTCAGCAACGAATACAACAATTTCTTTTAAAACAGAAAGTAACGTTAGTACAAAATTGTTGAATGTAAAAACAAAAATACCACTATTAAAGAAGTCAGGTATATATAAACTCAAATGTCCAGAATGTAATGCTGTCTATTTGGGTCAGACCCTTAGGAATTTTGAAATACGATACAGTGAGCACTTACGAGCATACAGATTAAAACAACCAGATAAATCCCACTACGCAAAACATCTACTTGACACCAATCATTCATTGACACCTAACACAGAACTAGAAGTACTGCATATTTGTGAAAAGAAACAAGAACTGGATTTCCTTGAAGAACTGGAAATTAGAAGACATTTAAGAAACCCACAATATGAAGTTGTCAATGAACAGTTAAATCTAGGGAATTCTCCACTAATAAACTGTCTTCTTAAGTGATAATTGTAAAGATCAGCAGATATAGTTTTCCTGGTTTTCTATATCATTGCACAGTTATACTGATCTTAATTGGAAAAATGATATCCAGGATATCACCATAGGGCTAATAATATCTAAGCTTCAATATTTGTAATATCACATCTTCTTCTTTTTTCTATAAACATATATTAAGCCAATCACAAGTTAGGTTACTTCTTGGTCTAGCCAAAAATAACTACTAAACATCAGGTAGGCATAAAATGAAATGTAACTTCTGTCATTCTGACGATGATATTGATTTATCGAAACAATTGTCAATTTTTTAGAATTTTCAATAACTTGTATTATATTGTGGAATTAACTAGAGTTTCATTTAAAAACAATAATAAACATTATTAATAGCATACAGTCCATACTAGGTTAATTACTAGTTAGTGTGTACATACACATAGCGTATTGAAAATAGTTCTCGTGTAACACGAATCGTGTTTGTTTCAAATAATTGACACACTTGCCGAAATAGTCCTACGTCACACTTTTCGTACCAGTGCAATATGGCTTTGGGTTCATGACGTCACAATCACTGCTGATGAGATTTCGGAAAACGCCCACTTTTTCTCCTTTTCAAGCTTTGATTTTGAGATTCAAAATAATTATTATTTTGTTTTCAGGTGTTAGAGCTATAAAACTACTTTTTGGAGGTAAACTAGTTATTGGAGATGGAGACGGGAATATTGAATTGGTTGAAGAATTTATTAAACCTAATCAGAAATTTGATGTAAATATCAAAATGCCTTCGATGCCTGCTTTGAAAATTCTCAAAGCTACTCACGTTAGTTCTGCCGTATCAGCGATTCAGTTAATGGATGATGAGAATATTTTAATTGGCACTCATAATTCTGAAATTTTCACTATTAACCTTACAGAGTTTAAAGCAAGATTGGTTGTAACATGTCATACTTCCACCATATATGATATAGCTTTCCCACAGTAAGTATTATTCAGTAGTACTATATACCGTTCGTAGGATGTAATAGTTTTTATGTATGGTTATCTATATAAAGGGTGTCCCAAAAATCACAAACCTCCTGTAACATGTTCTCGTGTATAAATGTCAAAGCAGCACGAATGTGACGACCTACTACATCTTCCGAACTCTCAACAGGTTCTAAGTAAATCTTTTCTTTCAAGAAACCCCAGAAGGGAAAAAAGGATTAAGATTTGGCAAGGCCATAGTACTTAAAGAAAATATGAGTTCGTTGAAAATGAAGCACCCGAGCTGTTTCGTGAATAAGTTTTATTAATAGTAATCTTCAAAAATGATGTTACACACGTTTTCAAAAATTGAATTGTCAAGTTGAAGTTTATTATATATCTTTCAGTTTACATTTATTTTTTTAATGTCACTTGATATTTTTGACATCCTCCCGCGGCGGAGAATCTTCAACTTCTAACAAAAAAAGAAGTTGCTCTGGTCTACGAAGTCTACACCCGTCACTCAATCGCACTTCACAAGCCCGCACTCGACAATCGCGTCCTACAAACACATCGATGACTTTAACCATCTTCCACTGTAGCCTGGGCGTATGCTCTTGATGCAATAGTACGATGTCACCTATTCTTAAGCTCCTAGAATTAGGACGATGATTATGGTGAAACGTTCGCAGCAGCTGAAGATATTCCATTGTCCATTTTTTCCAAGACTTGGAAACCAATTGTTCCCTCGATTTCCATTGTTTAAGTATATCGTTTCGGTTGATTTCAGGCAATTTTAGATTTAGGGAAAAACCAACATTTTTAGCTCCCACTAGGAAATGCGCTGGGGATAAAATCAATAAATTAGTGTCGTCGTCATCAATATACGTTAATGGTCTTGAGTTGACCGTTGATTCTACTTCTGTTAGAATTGTCTGGAGTTCATCACTATTTATAAGAGCCTTACCGAGAGTAATTTTAAGAGCATCCTTTACTGTTTTTACCATGCGCTCCCAAAATCCTCCCCACGAAGTTGCTCTTTCGATTATAAAATGCCATTTTATTCGATATTTTTGAGCAAATTCTTGAACTTCGCTTTGCTCGAGTATCGTAAAAAATATTTGAAGTTCCTGAGCGGTTCTACGGAACGTTTTGGCGTTGTCCGAATATATAATCTCAGGAACCCCTCGACGAGCTATAAACCTCCTCAACCCTCGAAAACAACTTTCGGTCGTTAAGTTAGGAACTGCTCCCACAACAGCGCAGGTGATTGGCATAATATATGTTTTTATTCGCTGGTCTGCTTCATAGACATACAGCGGTCCGGCAAAATCTATTCCAATTACTTGAAATGGATTTGAAGCGGTTAGCCTACCCATAGGTAATGGCGCAAAAGGTTCTGCTCCTGATTTACATTTAAGTCGTTTGCATTTTAAGCATTTTCCCAATATAGATTTTACCTTCTGTCTTCCTCGAATTATCCAATATTTTTCTCTAGTTTTAGCTAATGTTGCGTTTACGCCTGTATGCATTACTTCTTCATGACTTTTCCATATTATTTTTTCCGTTAACTCAGAGTTTTTCGGTAGTATTATTGGATAAATACTTTCATATGCTAATGAGGATTCTTCTACCCTGCTTCCAAGTCTTATTATACCAGCGGCATCCAAAAATGGATTTAGAAGTAAAATAGAGGATTTATAGCTTATTGGTCGTTTATTTTTTAAACTTTGGATTTCTTCTGAAAATTCTTCACGTTGCGCATATTTTAGCCAATATCTTTCAGCTTCGTTTAACTCATCGACCCAAATTTTTCTCTGCAGGCTTACGAATATTATCAATAAATCGTTTAACATAAGCCGTTACACGAAAAAAATTCTCCAATTTGCTATACTTGTTCAATGGAAATATTGGTTTGCCATTTGGTTCTGGTATCTTGACGTTAGTTATAAACAAATTGGTGACCTCTAACGTTGTTTCGTCGCAGCTTTCATCTTTTGGCCAATTTGTTGAGTCTTCTTTAAGCCAGGAGGGCCCGTGCTGCCACAAACTAGATTCAACCAAAAACTTCGCTGATACTCCCCTCGTTAGCAAATCCGAAGGATTTTCCTTTCCAGGGCAGTGTCTCCAAACACCCTTGCTTAGCTTTTGTATTTCTTCCACTCGGTTGCGCACGTACGGTTTCCATTTCTGTGATTTGCCACGGATCCAATACAAGGCTATTTTAGAATCGGACCATAAAATAACTCTTTTGATTTTCAATTTGGAATTTTCTAAAATATATGCTTGTAGACTAGCGGCACATAATGCTGCAGTAAGCTCTAACTTGGGTAAGGTTAATTCTTTGTTACCCTTTTGGTTAAAAGGTGCTACACGATTTTTCGACAATAGAAAATTTATTTCGTTAGTTTCTAGACATTTCGCGTATGCCACTGTACCGTAAGCTTGGATACTAGCATCGGCAAACACGTGAAGTTCGATTTCGTTGGATTTATTTGAAGTTATACTTCTGGGGATTTGTAGTTCATCCATAGTAGGTAGTTCCGAACACCATATAAACCAGATTGTCAAATACTTTTCGGGTAAAATAGTGTCCCAATCTAATTTTTGTTTCCAAATATATTGCAACAAAATTTTTAATCTATAATTGTAAATGGGCCTAATATACCTAATGGGTCATAAATCCTTACAATATTTTGAAGTATTGTTCGTTTTGTTGTTACCGCTTTATTTTTATTGGCTACGGATTTTAAGTCAACCGCAAGTTCATCTGTAGCTGTGTGCCATAAAATACCCAATAACTTTTTTGTTTCGTTCTTTTTAGGATTTTTTATGACCGTTTTCATAACTTATTTATCGTTAGAGAACCATTTTCTTAAATTCACGTTAGTTCCTTGAAGTATATTAATGGATTGCTCATAAATTTCGTTAGCTTCTTCAAAGCAACTAGCAGTAGTTATCAGGTCATCTACATAAAATGATTCTAATAGAATATTGGAGGTATTCGTAAGCTTTTCTGGCTGTGATAAAAAATGTTTGCGCAGAGTAGCTGACAGCAAAAATGGGCTCGATGTAACACCAAACGTTAAACGTTTCATGCGATATGTAGCGATTTCCGACGAATGTGTGTTATTGTTTACGTGGGTTTTCGAACCATAAA
This sequence comes from Galeruca laticollis, assembly GCA_963921935.1. NCBI lineage: Eukaryota > Metazoa > Arthropoda > Insecta > Coleoptera > Chrysomelidae > Galeruca > Galeruca laticollis. The sequence continues at coordinate 208,372,839 of OY998177.1, forward strand.
AAGCGATGGGAATCGCGATCTTTTTCTACAAGTGATATTTGCAAGAAGGCTTTTTCGATGTCTGTGATTAAACCGATAGAGCCTATTCGAAAATTTAACAATATCTTTAACAAATCAGGCACCAAGTTGTCACCGGAGTATAATAGTTCATTTAGCGATTCAAAACCTGGCGCATGCGCAGATGCATCAAATTCTACCCGAAACTTTGTGGTTTCCTTGTCCTCGCGATAAACCGGACAATGCGGCATGTAATAAATGCGGTTTTGTTCGTTTTCATTAGGCAAAATTATTTCTGCACATCCGTTTATTAAGTATTCACGCACAGCAATGTCATACTCAGCTAGCTTACCGGTTCGGCGCAATTTAGACACTAAATTATTCACACGTGCTATACTACCAATATAATTAGAGTCTATACTAGAGTTTTCTTTCCACGGCAGCGAAACTTCATATCGTCCGTTTTTAAAATGAATTTTTTCCTTAATTAAAGCTTCCGTATAATTATTTTTTAAATGTTCGTTTCCACTAATACCTAATGTCTCTAATGTCCAAAATTTCTTAATATCTACATTGTCCTGTTCAAAGTCTACCTGTACATTTAATGCTGATACCCAATTAAAATTTACAAAAAAATCACAATTTACTACAATACTTGAAATTCCATGTAATATCCACCCTAATTTTGTGTTTACGGCAGTTAAATCATTGGATATGCGTTTTGTGTCACCTGTAACAATTTTCCAATAATGATCAGCTCCAACCAGTAAAGTTATACCGTTAATTAACTGATTATTTGTAACGTTAACATCAGCTAACTGGTATTTAGAAACAAAATCTCTAATTATATGATCGTAAATAGAAGGTGGTTTTAAAGCGTAAAAACATATTTCTGGAATCTCTACAGCTGTAATTTCGATTAGTTTTCCGTTAAACTGATTTTTGAGACCCACTTGTACCCGATTGCACAAAGTTGTCGGTGCGCTACGAGTATTTCCAAAACTATTTATGGAAATTTTGTGAGTACCGACTACAGGCAACCCCAGTGAACGCGATACACATTGTTTTATGAAAGTTAATTGGCTACCTCCATCTATAACTAACCGAATCACCAAGTCATTTGCGGTATCATTACTTATTAAATATTTTGCGGTCATTAAATAAACGTTATTATTTGCCCCGTTAGCTATTAATGCAGTAGAGTTATCACGATTTGTCACATTATTAGGGGTGTTATCAACAATGCGATTATTTTGATTTTCGGTGAGACTAGACTGAGAATAGCTGCCATTTCCGTTTCGAATATTGTTACTGGCGAATGATGGATCGCACATTGAGGTCGCGTGTCGACGTTTGCACTTTACACAAAATAGGCGCGAGTTGCAAAATTTTGAAGAATGCCTTGGTGTGGTACAGCGAAAACAACAATTGTTTTCTTTTAAAATGTCCTTTTTTGCGAGATATTTATAGACGTTTTGCAATCTTTTGTTTTGTGCGTTTTTGACTTGCAAAACAAGCAGTAGTCATTATTTACAGTTAATAAACTCGCGGCCGTAAATTGATCGTTTTCTGATGCACTATTATTTTGAGTTAAAAATGTTCGTTTGCTATTATTGTCTTTGTAATTTTTATTGTCCGTTACCTTTTCACAATGAGCTTGTTCGATTGAGTCCAATTCTATTTTAATAAATTGCAATAAACTGCTAATTTGCTTATTATAATCTACGGTATTGTCTGATTTTTCCGATTGCGAAAGAGAGTCACTACTAACCGTTTCACTTGTAATTTTTTGTTTGTTGAACAAAACGCGCAAATTATACGGTAGAGCCTTAAAAATGATAGATTTAACCATTAGTCCGTATTGTTGAGGTGACAAACCTAGTGTTGACAGTGAACGGGTAATCGTTGACGCGGTATTATACAGTTTACGAAGCGCGGAACTATTGTTAAAAGTTTTTGTATATATCTGTCCACTATACGTTCAGAATTAGCATATTCTTCTTTTAAAAGTTCTATCGCGTCTTTGTACGATGACTGACTAGAAGTCAATCCGTTAATAGTTACCGCGGCTTTATCAGATAAATAAGACTTAAGATAAGCAAATTTTGCAGCATCGTTCAAAGAACCATTCTCGTGAACGACCAACCGGAGTTGTTCCCAAAATGCCGGCCAAGCCTCAATATCTCCGTTAAATTTAATGAAATTTAGTTTTGGTAATCTTACCGAAATGTTTTCCTGACTATTAACGTTACCGTTAGATGACTGTTGCTCCAAGCTTCTCTGATCGTTTTGTGGCGGTAAAGATTGTTCCAGTTTCAGACGTTGTTCCAATCTCGCAACTGTTGCAACACCGAGATCATCGTATTCCACAATCTTCGCGCACTCAGCTTCAGCATGTTCATCACTAAACGTGGGATACAATCGTTCATTAACACTATTTAAACTGTCCTTCTGTGCTTCAATGCGAGCTAATAACGCGGGCACCTCAATAGTATTTGCATTTTCGTTATTAATAATGTCGTTCGCGTTATTAACTAGCTTCGTTAATGCTGCGCGTAACGTTTTTCGAAGTACTAAATCCATTATAAACGTTTTAGTTCGATCCGATAAAAGATTACTAAACAAGAAAACTTTCCTGGTTTCGGCACCATAAAGAAAATATGAGTTCGTTGAAAATAAAGCACCCGAGCAGTTTCGTAAATAAGTTTTATTAATAGTAATCTTCAAAAATGATGTTACACACGTTTTCAAAAATTGAATTGTCAAGTTGAAGTTTATTATATATCTTTCAGTTTACATTTATTTTTTTAATGTCACTTGATATTTTTGACAGTACTGGTCCACCTTTTGCAACAGTCCGGAAATTTTCAATTCAATGTAGTTCTCACTTGTCTTCCAAAATGTGCAAGAGTACCATCATGTTGGAACAAACAACTCAATCTAGTTGCTCTCTCCCTATATCCGTCATGTAAAACTTGAACTTTTTGGACCCTATATGTATATAAGCCATTTTTTCTTAATAATCTATGAATTGTATATTTTTGAAAATGAGTTCGTTGCAATGTAACTCTAACACCCGTATTTAGGAATATCAAATAACGGTACCGTTTCGATAACGGTCCCGTCATGGCAACGGCCCCGTTTGGTATCAGTTGGTATTCACAACTTAACCAGACGAGACATGAAGGCACCGTTAGATTAGATTTTAGATTTTAACGGGGTTACAGTGCACTGAAACTAAAGGTTTATTATGCCCCCCCTATCAGAGCTGTTCTCGCTCCTACTACAGCTCGCCTTCCAGTCCCGAGGTTCTAATGAGCTCTAGTATTTGGGACGGCTTCCACGAGGTTAGGTCCTCACTCTTACAAGTTTCTTGTCCGAAGCATTTCTTACGTTGGCTTGCAATGGCGAGGCATTCCAGAACTAGGTGATCCGGAGTTTCATCCTCCTCCCCACAGAATCTACACTCGTCAATCTCTGCTAGACCAATTCTCATTAAGTGCTTCCTAAGGCGGCAGTGTCCTGTAAAAAAGCCCGTGAGGAGATGTAGCTTATCTTTACTGAGGTCCAAATATTTTTTGGATCTAGCAGTGTCAAAGTTCCACAGGAACTTTTTGGAATGTTCCAACCCGGGAAGGCACCGCCAGAGTGCTTCTCTTTCGGTTTCCTCTTTCTTCCGAAACTCTTTCTTGTAGGAGCATTTTGCTACACCACAGAAAGGCTCCGGGCCAATAAAGGGCATTTGTGCTCCTTTCCTGGCAAGTGTATTGGCCTCTTCATTTCCCGTGATTCCCGAGTGGCCAGGAACCCAGACTAAAGAGACCCTGTTATTTATATTTCAAAAATAGATGCATCTATATGATAATTTGAACTAAACCAAAATTAACGTTATACATATAAGATTTTACGTCAAGTGAAGAAATTTTTTGAATAGATAATTTGAACGGAAATTTGCGTTATTGGACATTGATACACGTCAAGTGTAAATTAGAAGAATTGAACTTTTGATTAAACTATTTAATTAGTGGATTTCTAGCATAGGTTGTTCTAATATTAAGGTTGGTAGAAAATACTATCTTTGTTTATTGTATGATATTTTTGGGAAACAATAATTATTTTTGTAATTTTGTTATCTGATCGTATAATATATAATTTTGATTCCAACTCACTGTGGTATTCATTCAGTATCTATTTTCATCGTATTTAACATTTTGCATTCTATAGAAATTTTGATCTAATCAGTGACATTTGGTTAATTTCCAGTGACAGTAAAATCGTAAATGTCATAAGATAATTCAAGTGCCTTTTATTATATTGAATAAACAGTTATTCGAGATTTTGAATATAGAGTAATATTTAATTTGGAGAAGACGTGAAAATTATAAAATTTGAATTATTATCATTTAAAACTTTTTGATCCCACCCTGAGACAAGAGTGATTAAGTCGATTGTGAATAAATTTATCTTTCAAAGTACAAAAGGTGTGTGTGCAATAGTGTCGCTACAATCACAGATTGTGAAAATTTTGACGAATAATATTTCATATTGTTATATTCTTATATCCATTAAAATATAACTATTAAAATGATAAAATAACGATATAGAAATATATTCCAATTTGGCACCCAACGGGGGCAATTACAATTAAAGGATTAAAGAAATTCATAAACTCTATATTCAATAGATAATTTACTGCCGTATATATTCCCAAGTCTGACACTTTGAGTTCTGTTTAAAATGTAGCTTTCAAACAACTGTAGGGGTTTTACTCTTATTCCAATATCGTCTAAGGATTCTAGAAGTAGAGGTCTTGGTCAGATCTATGAATAAGCACAGGCATGGCGTACTTTTATCAAGAGCAGAAAATACTTTATTCGTCAAGTATGCGATGGCATTTTGTGTAGATACTTTTTTTAAAACCATATTGCTTATCAGACAAAACTTTGTACCGATTGAGAATGATGTTAATCTATTTTTTCAAACATTTTAGTGAACATTCGTGAACGTGTAGGTGAATTATTATGGAAGAGAGAGGCCGAGTTACTCAGCCTCTATTCATCCCCTCCTTTATCTCTCCCTGACCCTCCTCGACCACCATGACAATATCTTCCTCGGAGTTAGAGCAGGTTTCTTGATCTCGAGTCAAACTCTCGACCCCCAGGCTGCTCCGCCCAGTTTCCTGGAATGCAGAGGAGATCTCCGCATCCCTAGTTACCCCAGCAGAGCCGGAGGAGATCTCGGGCTGACCCAAGGTCAAGCTTTCGCCTTTTTTCCCCTTTTCCAGAGGTTCCGTATGTGGAGGATATCTCCATGTCCTTTGGATCTCCGCGGGATTCTTTTTTTTCCCAGCCCCGGGACGGGGATACGCCCAAAACGGAAGTTTAGCATGTAACCTCCTGCCTTCAGAGCCTCCCTCCTTTTAAAGTGTATGATACATGTTTTAGTTGGAATATAGTGTGTTCCTTGTTCATCAGTGCGTTTCCTATTTAGTCTTTTAACTTGCACTACTTTAAATTTGCAATGCAAGTCAAACATTTTTATTTTATTTTTAATATAATCTTCCGAGAATTCAGTAGAAATATCCCTGACTACGCGCTGTCTAATAACCATACATTTATATGCATGTATATGACAAATGATAATTAGCTGATTAGTAATCTTTAAACTTAATTCTTATTCTATTTCTGCCAATTGAGTCGATACTAGAAAATTTGTAATCAACATCCGCGAAATTAGATAATATAATGTCTCCTATTCTGAGCGCATTTAACCTTTAACCATTTAACCTTTAAATTAATTAGAATTGTTTTCTAAATAAATATGAGAAGGCCCTAAATCATTTTGTTTATATAAATAATCTACCTTATATTTTGCGACCACTTTATCAGTAGTATTAATTGAGGTAATTACCGTTTTACTTTTTTTTTGTATTAGTTTCGATTATTTCAGCATTTTTATTTATGATACTTATCTGGTTTTTCTTCTTGAATCCTAGAAATTCGTCTAACGAGGAGTTTGTACGTTCTGTGTTACTTAATTTTTCTTTTTCTCATAGATTTTAATTTATTATTCACTTAAATAGAGAAATATATTTCACAAATCACTTTTTTGTTTAAAGTATAGAGATAACACCGATTTTGCTAGTTATCTTTGAATTACGATACGTCCGCTCTCTAGAAAGGCGCGAAACAAACTGCGAATCTTATGTTTTCGTGACGCGTTTTTGAGCCCATCTTATGTCGAGAGGCTGCTCTTTCTTCTTTGAGCGCTTTAATATGTGCACCACAGGTAGGTCGCTAGCCTTGTGTGAGTCTGATTTTTTTTCGAACTTCTGTTCTAGATGCAGCGTGCAATAGCAGTGACTCCTCGGGCAGGGTGTCATTCTCCATCACGCATACTGGTCTTAGTCTAGTGGAAGCTCTGATCCCTAAGGCACTATATTCGCAATACTATAACATTTCATTTCTTATCCCCAACACTCATAATTCCATAATAAATCTAGAACAATCAAAATAAAATGGTTGCGCATTTGCTATTTTTTCGCACTTTATTTTGACAATTTCAATAATACATTCATTTGAAAAAAATTCTTTTCAGAAATTTTTCTGAAGTTTTTGCTACAGCAGGAAGTCATGACATACGTGTTTGGTCTATGAGAACCATGCAAGAGTTTCTACGTATCAGAGTTCAAAATTTCACCTGTTCCAGCGTCGTGTTTTCTTACGACGGAAAATCTATTTTATCAGGTTGGAGCGACGGTGTTATCCGCTCCTTCACCCCGCTAACTGGAAGACTGATTTTCGCGATTTTAAACGCACACAATAAAGGCGTTTCAGCGTTGACTACGACGTCGCATGGAAAAACATTGATTAGTGGTGGTTGCGAAGGACAAGTTCGGTAAGTTTCCATAAAATGATCATTGTTAAAAATTCATTAATATTCGAGACATTTGACAACGTCCTTTAGATGCGCTTCGTTCGAATTATTTTCGTAAGAAATCGAACAATGAAGCGCGAATAATCCCATTACAATAAAACTTATAGAAAGTCGTACGCTACTCGCGAAATTATTTGAGCTTATTCGGACGAGAACGTGCGATCGATCAGAAACAATTGGGATTTTCCCCAATTATTCCTAAAATTTATTAATACAGTTCCTTTATTTCAAATTTTAAAGAATTTAATTTAATATTTTTTTATATGCAATACTTTTGGCATACCCAGTATTGTCTATGAAATCAATATGGTTGAAAAAACCATTATATGTAAGATTTGGCACTATTTAATTTCCGATGACATTTACATATCACAATTGAAAATTATATTCAAGGTTAAAGAAAACAGAAGGCACCGCAGGTATGTAGTTATAATAAAAGAATCCCAAATCTATTTGCAATAAGAAAAACAAATTTAGTTTTTTTTTAAAAAAAGGAAAGTGGGAACTACCAAAAATAATGTGGGAGTTTGTTGAAAAAAATAGTTCAGTTGCGTTTCATCTCTCGAAGAGATAACGTATATGTTGAGTCGCTTTGATATCTAGAATAGAAAACATATATGAATATCTATATAAGCATTCTCCAATATTGTAAATATTTCATAATAATTTGTATAGTCATTAATAGTGGAAAGGTCTGTTCGCTATCCAATTTCAATTCAGTGCGTGTGTGCTTCATAAAAAATTTAGTGAAAGATCCTGTATTCTAAATTATATTTAGAATAGTATGAGGTGGCAGCTTTGTTCCGGCCCAGATTTCTGGTGAGTCCGTCAGGCCTTAAAACAAAATTAAAACAATTAGATGCATCTAAATATTAAATTTATAAATTTGAATTCAAATTAGGTACGAGAAATAAGTATCCGTTACGAATATTTAACCAATTAGAAGAAGATATATAAAATATAGTGATCAGATATTTGACATTTGGAATTTAAGTGACATTTCAAAATTATTTGAACATTTTGGTAAATAGATATTAGGTGTTTTAGTTAGTAACTTATCTAGTTTTTAATTTGTATGTAGGTAGATAAGGTTTTGCTATTTCTTGAAGAAAAGGGAAACTAAAATTGTTTTATTTGTGATTTGGTAATTATTTTTTTTAATTTCAACTTACTTTGGTTATCATTTATAATTATTTGGAAATTAAAATTAAATTTATTTAACTCAATAACAATTTTTTATTCATTTTTGACAGTGACATTTAGTGGAGTATTAGTGACAGATAATTTTATTGAGATTTAGTAAATGTTAAAAAGCAATTAAATAGCCTTGTATAATCTAAACGAACAGCCATACGACACTACTAGATAGATAAACAGGAATAAGAATCATAATCAATATTTAATTGGGACACTACTTTGAAATTATAAAAAAATTAGTTATTTTGATAAAGAATTGAGCCCACCCTGAGATGAGAGTAATAAAATTTGTTCATAATATATGAATGCATCTTTCGATACATTTCTTTGATAGCCGGGAATTATTGACAACAGTCAATTTGAAGTAAATTAAAATACGCTGATTAAGCCATATGTACAATATACTAATCTAAGCCTTAAGCCGGATGAAACCAAGTAAAAATAAACAGGCTTAGAATTGGCCACACAGTGTAGAGGCATCAATAATAATTACTCCAAGAGGAAACAGTTTTAGCGTGATTTTTGCAGTTCAATTGAACATTTCATTGTCCATAATTATTTGAAAAAATAAAGCCTCAAATGTAGCCGGCGTTGATATAAAGACTATTTCTAACAACTAATTTGCAGTGATAATGTTTCTCAATTTAACCTCGGTGTATTCATCTTTTAGTCCAGTAACCATATACATTCGACCATGCGTCAAATCTGGTAGTTCTGATTTTTTGCCGAGTTGTTTATAATGTTGGTCCAATGAATAACCCAAATTTTCGAACTCGACGGTAGATTACGAGCGGAATTTAGGACATTTTTTTCAGTTTTTAGTAATTTTAAACGTGAAGTGCTGGTTTTTTCGAAATAAATATTTAGTAAATTCTTAAAGTGGACTAAATTCCCTATAATTTGTGACTACAAACATCTCTGCACGTCTGACAGTTTCCGAAAGACATCTTTTTAAATTTTGTTGATTTTTCATTTGCGGTTGGTCATGCTGCCGTTGACAACCGACAACACCGCTATATTCAGCATGTCTACGAGTCTCTTTCCTTCGCACGTGGTACATCAGCCAAAGAATACACCAACAACAAGAAGCAAAAGCCGGCATATCGTTTGATGTTCTGGGGGAAAAATTTCGTGACCTTGTAAAACTGAAGTTGACAGAGAGCTAATAAATATTTACACTGAGAAAAAGGTTAAAAAATTGTGAAGGTATATATTTTACAGGCAGAGAAAATGTAAATCAAACATTCCAAAAAATAATTGTTTACTAATGTATTGTCAAAACATTATTCCGAGAAAGTATTAATTGTCAATGAAAAATGTAAGCATAAAAAACCTGTAACATGGTCTTGTTAGCCCGATACAGCCTTTGGAGTGCCACAAGTTACCAATTTTGTAATTGAATATTGTTCAGGACATCTCACAGAAGAACCCTATTCATTTTCAACTCACCAGAGCCAGTACAACGGGTGATATGATACTTGAAGTACGACATTTTTGCAGAAATTTCAGTGTGTTAGCATAATACAACCTCCGGAGTGTATACAAGTGACCAATTTCATGATGGGATATTGCTCAGGGCGTCTCACAGATGAACTCTATTAATTTTCAGCTTACTAGAGCCAGTACAACTGGTGCTATGGTACTTAAAGTACCAAATTTTAGTCATTTTTGGATAAATTTCAGTTTGTTAGCACGATACACTACAGCCTCTGGAGTGTCTTCAAGTGATCAATTTTATGATTGGATATTGTTCAGGACGTCATATAGATGAACCTTATTGAGTTTCAGCTCATTGGAGCTAGTATAACTGGTAATATGGCATTGCAAGTGCCACTTTTTTGGAGAAATTTCGGGTTGTTAGCACGATACAGCCTCCGGAGTGAATACAATTGACCAATATTATAATTGGATATTTTTCAGTGTGTATCATAGATGAACCATATTGATTTTCAGCTCACTAGAGCGAGTACAACGGGTCCTATAAATCCATATATACTATATTTTTGGAGAAAGTTCGGTTTGTTAGTACGATACAGCCTCCGAAGTGACAATTATAGGATATTGTTCAGAGTGTCTAACAGATGTGGAAAAGTTTTTATCTTTAAAGCAGTTATTTATTAAATGAATTAAACTTAATTTGTAGGTTAATAAAGTTAATTTAACGAGACGCTTGGGCTTAACAAATATTGTGAAAAATATGCTTTAGCATTTCTTTATACATAGTTTAAGTTTCTGTTTTTGAAGAACAGTTTATTACTAAAAATAACATGCTATTGTTTAATCAAATGATTTTTATTTTCTTATATTGATATTGGAATTCATTATGTGTAAATATGTATTTAAGTAGAAGTATGTGTAGGATAGGGTAGATATTAAAACCAATACAGTAATATATATTTAGAATACCAGATTACAGAAGGAAAAAATTCAATATACATGATGGTATAAAATTACAATAATGTTGGTGCTTAAATGTACAATTTGTATAATTTGCATGATATAATATAACAGTTACACTCTTCCAGATTCATAATTCAATATTTTACCCCTAGAGAAAATATTTTAATGTCTACAACATAATGTGTAGAAATGAACAATATATATTAAATAATAATAATAATAATACCTGACATTTACAACTGTATAGGACAGGTAGATAAGTAAAATAGTCATCTATTACTTTATTTATAATTGTACAATATTTCTTGCGGCACTAGATTAATTTTTTGTGATGGCTTCTAAAGGAGGACTTGTTTGCTTATGTTGTAGGTGTAGATGTTCCTCCAAAACTGGACAAAGATGATGTATAGGTAAACCAAACCAAACTGTATACTTGTCAAACCCATATTAAATGTACTGTTGGTGTATTCTTTGCATCAGCTCTCGTCTTACCGGCTGGCGTAAAAGTTGTACGTACCTTATATTCGTTCGGTAATATTTGAAGTCGAAATTTAGAGAATGTAGGAACCCGGTCCCAGTGGCGCGAGTGTGTGTTTTATATGTAAAGTGAGTTTATCTGAAGGTACAGTTTTAGTTAAGGAAAAGGGAGTGAAAACCCTTCTTGCATCCAGTATTTCCCGGAACATTCAATAGGCCAAGCAATAGAGCATTTCTTCATGACATAAGTACTACCTGAGTAGGACAGTTAGTAGATGAATTCTGCACACTTTCCAACTCCTGAATCATAATTTTTAATTAGTTATTAACAATTTAGATGAAAAATTCGCACTTTTTTTAGTTTTTTCCTTATAAAATGGAAACTATCTTAAGCGGTCAAGAGAGGAATTGTAGAGAATAAAATCAGTTGGTTGGAACCGGAGAAAATTCGGAAAAACCGGAAAATTTTACGTTTTTTTGAAAAATTCGCAACTCCGCCATTCTTCAATATTAAGAAATGAAACTTGGCATACAAGTAGCTATTTATATGTTTTTTATGTGTGCAAAACCCTAATTCTGTCGGACGAATAGTTTTCACACAATCGCGATCGTAATTTTTTTCGCGAAGGGCGCGGAAAAGCTGGAGTAGTGGGGGTAGCGGCAGCTCGAGCGGCGGCTGAGGGGAAGCGCGTATATATACACCCATACATACAGTACGACAGCCCCCAACACACCCCCCCCCCCAACCAGCCCTGAAGAGGAAACAAATCCTATAGCAGGGCACCCAAGAAAAGTTCAACTCATCCAAAAACATTCCACCCAACAGAATCTCACACGAACTTCTCTCTCTCTCTCAGTACGACAGCCTCGCTGCGCGCAACGTTCGAATCTTTATGTTTCATTATCTTTGCAACTACTGTACGTATTTTATTGTTTTTTTTATTTATGGATAGTAATTTACGGTTCATGAAAAAATAAAATGTGGCATGGGTTTTATAATAATTTTTATTACAATCTTTCAAGATATCTTAAACATTTACAAATATTTTACATCACTTAAAATTTAATATGCTTATGGTATGTATGCATACAATTAATTTTTATTTTTGAACTCATTTTTGTTGTTGCGCGCAGCGAGGCTGTCGTACAGTATGTATGGGTGTATATATACGCGCTTCCCCTCAGCCGCCGCTCGAGCTGCCGCTACCCCACTACTCCAGCTTTTCCGCGCGTTCGACCATTTCAGCACATATTCAAGGCCGTGTTTCACCGACTTCGCTTCATTTATTGAAAACCCAGAATAGACATTTTGTTGCTATGCCTGAGTAGTTTGAAATTCCGTTGTTCAAACTTTAATCAGACACTCACAAAAGTATCCAGCCCTCCGCGAAAAAAATGGCAAAAAAATTACCATCGCGAAGGTGCGAAAACTATTCGTCCGACAGAACTAGGGTTTTGCACACATAAAAAACATATAAATAGCTACCTGTATGCCAAGTTTCATTTCTTAATATTGAAAAATGGCGGAGTTGCGAATTTTTCAAAAAAACGTCAAATTTTCCGGTTTTTCCGAATTTTCTCCGGTTATAATCATCCGATCGGATCGTTCGACATCTCATTCTCTTCGTAATCTTATTATATACAATTCCTCTGTTGGCCGCATTAAGATTTCTGGCATAGTTTCCATTTTATAAGGCAAACACTAAAAAAACTGCGAATTTTTCATATAAATTGTTAATAACTAATTAAAAATTATGATTCAGGAGTTGGAAAGTATGCAGAATTCATCTACTAACTGTCCTACACAAAATCGCACAGTTGGTTTCCAGGTTGTATTTATGTCAATAAATGGTTGTTATTTTGCCCCGTTGCTTGGCCTATCAAGAAAATGTACATTTATTGACAGGTGTGAATGAAATATCTGTACACAGTGCTTGCCAAAAGAGATATAACGATGCGAGGTATATAAAAGTAGTTCGCCGTGGAGAAAATATCAAGAAGCACAAGATCAGTCACGGAGCAGTTTAATTTTAGAGAGCAATGTTTTCTTTGTGGTGAGAGAATAACTGAAGAATTCCTTGTTACCCAAAGAAGGGCGAAACCTGAAAAAAGAAAGGATATGATATGTAGAAAAGTTGTCTCTCAATGCAATAATCTTAAAAGCAACAGGAAAACGTGGTGACGAATGAGTTCTCAAAATAAAACAACGTTCATCGGAGAACACAGATTTGATTGCCCTTGATGCGAGGTCAAATAAAGCTCAACCAAATCCCACCAACAGGAATGCCCAGAGGAAGTCGTCGACATTCTATGGTTGATCATGCCATGGAAGCAATTTATCCGTTTTTGGAAGAGAACTCAGTGAAGTAATGAACCAGGTAGAAGGAGAAAAACACCAATCGCGAACAGTCAACAATCGCTTGTTAGAAAAGTACGGCAATCACATTTTGATCGTCGAGACATCCTCCAAACAAACGACGGGATGTTTTAAAAACACAAGCCACAAAATTCTCACTAGCTCTTGTAATATACTGGAGGGTTTAACATCAGAAGAAAATAATGAATTTTTTCTCTCAATGATTCTCTCTTTACCAATTGTATTTAAAAGTTTGATAACAATATAGTAAACATCAAACCCCATTTTCAGATTATGGAATATATCTCCTTTTAAGCAACAATTAACTTGTACTTTGAAAGAACACAAAGGTCCTGTATCAGCCATTGACGTAAACAAGTTTGATAATGAAGCTGCCAGTGCCAGTACAGATGGTACCGTTATTATATGGGATTTACAAAGACAACGAAGACGACAAATATTATTTGCTAATACTCTGTTCATGTGTGTGAAGTATTTTCCAAGCGGAGTGCAAATTTTAACAGGTAAAATTAACTGACAAAAATACAGAAATGGGTTCAACTAAAGGATAGACTTGTCACTTAGTTTGCTGATATTGATATTATTAATATAAAAATTTGCAAGCTAGGAGTTCAACCGCACTAGTAGGGGAAGGTGGTACAAAATGATTACTCGAGGTAAAACCATCCCTGGCTGTTACCGATTTAATAGCCCCATCTAGGACATTTCAATTGAGTTTTGTGCTCGAAGGGTCGAGCCGTACAATATCTGTCATTTCCATGGCGTATTTGTCAGTGTGAGAGATTTATTGTGCCCCCCCTATCAGAGCTGTTCTCGCTACTACTACAGCTCGCCTTCCAGTTCCAAGGTTCTAATGAACTCTAGTATTTGGGATGGCTTCAACGAGGTTAAGTCCTCACTCTTACAAGTTTCTTGTCCGAAGCATTTCTTGCGTTGGCTTGCAATGGCAAGGCATTTCACTAGGTGATCCGGAGTTTCTTCCTCCTCCCCACAGAATCTACATTCGTCAATCTCTGCTAGACCTATTCTCATTAAGTGCTTCCTAAGGCGGCAGTGTCCTGTAAGAAAGCCCGTGAGGAGATGTAGCTTATCTTTACTGAGGTCCAAATGTTTTTTGGATCTAGCAGTGTCAAAGTTCCCCAGGAACTTTTTGGAATGTCCCAACCCGGGAAGGCACCGCCAGGGTGCTTCTCTTTCGGTTTCCTCTTTCTTCCGAAACTCTTTCTTGTATGAGCATTTTGCTACACCACACAAAGGCTCCGGGCCAATAAAGGGCATTTGTGCTCCTTTCCTGGCAAGTGTATTGGCTTCTTCATTTCCCGTGATTCCCGAGTGGCCAGGAACCCAGACTAAAGAGACCCTGTTATTCTTGCCTAATTTATCAAGTTTTCTTCGGCACTCCCATGCCAACTTTGAGTCAATGACATGGGAGCTCAATGCTTTGATAGCTGCTTGACTATCAGAATGGATCGATATGTCACATTTCTGGTAGTTTCTTTCTAGGTTCATTTCCAGGCATCTTTCGATCGCAAATATTTCTGCCTGAAAGGCGCTCGTGTTGGAGCCTAACGATAATGAGTATCTGGTGCCAGGACCAAATACTCCAGCGCCTGCTCCAATGGTGGTTTTTGAACCATCCGTATACCATCTAATGGTTTTTCTTAGAGAGTTTGGGTGGTGTATTTCCTTTCCCAGTCTCTCCTCGTATTTAGCATCGTGGTGAAATTCTTTTCGATGCTTACTTTTCTGATCATTTCGTCACTGGGAAGATTCGCTAATAAGATGTATCTTGACAGAGAGGACCAAGCTCCCTGATTTTTAATATTCTCATTGCCTGAACCTTCCATAGATATTCTAAGAATTGCCTCTTGGGCAGATCTTTCTATCATCAGATGTAGAGGTGTGAGATCTGTAATGATCTCAAGTGCCCTAGTTGGACACGTTCTCATAGCTCCAGTGATGCACACACAGGCAAGCCTTTGAACTTTGTCGAGAGTCTTCCTCATGCTGTAATGACTTGCTTTTGTGTGCCAAACTATTGCTCCATACGTAATTGCTGGTCTCACAATCATGGCGTACATCCATCGCAGTATTTTTGGGTTACATCCCCACCTCTTACCAGCTAGATTTCTGCACGCCATCAAAGCTCTTATTGCTTTACTAGCAGTTATTTCAACATGCTTATTCCATAGAAGCTTACTGTCTAGGGTTATCCCTAGATATTTAACCTCTGATTTCCATTCTATGATTTCCCCGTTTAAGGATATGGGTTTCATGGCTGGAAGTGTTCTTTTCCGGGTAAATGGAATTACTATGGTCTTGCTTGGGTTAATGTTTAGCCCCACTGACAAGCACCATTGCTCAATTATTCTGAGGCCCTTTTGTAATAAATCACACAAGGTGCTCTTGAACTTGCCTCTGACTATTAAGACAATGTCATCAGCGTAGCCCATACATTCGAAGCCAAGCTCCGTTAACCTGTAGAGCAACTCATCTACTACGAGGCTCCATAGAAGGGGAGATATCACTCCCCCTTGAGGTGTCCCCCGGGTGGCTTTAACTGAGGTGGTTTGATTCCCCACCTGTCTCTCAGCTATCCTCGTTGTCAACAACTCATACATCCATTTTACAATGGTTTCATTCACTCCTCGCTTGCTAAGAGATATTCTAATAAACACTCACCTTTTGCGTTGTTATTGGTGCTTCCCCACACGGTATTGTGTGCGTTGGCATCACAACCAATTATAATTGGCAGCCGTCTGCTATCGCAGTGTCTCACTAGCTCTTGTACCTCTACTGGAGGTGTCATCGGCCCGTCTCCAGCGAAGTAGGCAGAGGAAATGACGATGTCTCGGTCGATACCCCCAATTTTGAGGTGAACCATGATTGGAACAAGGTTCCGTGACACGTATTCTGAAACACAAATATATTTTATGTTATTTCTTATGATTACACAGGCACGCGGAGATAGTTGCCTTTGATCATAAATCAATTTAGAATCCTTACATGCCAAACCTTTGATTTGGCCTTCTTTGTTGATCCATGGTTCTTGGATCAGTACAATATCCAGTTGTAGTCTAGCGAACAACCTTGCAATCACGGCTGAAGCTCCCTTCGCGTGATGCAGGTTAATCTGAGCTACATTCGTGAACGTGAGGGTGAATAATTATGGATGAGAGAGGCCGAGCCTCTATTCATCCCCCTCCTTTCTCTCTCCCTGACCCTCCTCGACCACCATGGCAGTCTCTCCCTCGGTAATCGAGCAGGTTTCTTGATCTCGAGTCAGATTCTCGACCCCCAGGCTGCTCTGCCCAGCTTCCCGGGATGCATAGGCAGTCTCCGCATTCCCAGTCAACCCAGCAGAGCTGGAGGAGATCTCGGGCTGACCCAAGGTCAAGCTTTCGCCTTGTTTCCCCTTTCCAGAGGTTCCGGATGTGGAGGGTATCTCCATGTCCTTTGGATCCTCTGAGGGATTCTTCTTTTTCCCAGCCCCGAGACAGGGATACGCCCAAAATGGAAGTTTAGCGCGTAACCTCCTGCCTTCAGAGCCTCCCCAGATTGGTGATCGATCCCAATCGTGAGGATAGTTCCCTGTCCCTCTTTTTTAGAGTTTAGGATCTTCCAAGCCTCAGTACTGAGGTTGGAGTTCTGAAACTCGACAAGTTGGAGGATCTTCTCCAGCTTCATGTCTTGGCTTCTTGGGAAGAACACTGTTATGGTGACCGGCTTTGGGATGTCGTCTCCACTTCGAGCCACCAATTCGGGTCCTTTCCAAGAGTTTAATTTCGGCGCTGACCTCATAAGCCAGTCTGCCGCTTCTTGTGACCCACAGTCCACCAGTATCATTCCATAACGGAAATGGATACCTTAGAAGTGGATTCCCTTCTCTTTGCTCTGGCACAGCTCTTCCACCAGAGTGTCTTCCAGTGTGGAGAGCTGCTCCGCTTTCAGGATGACCCCAGGATAATCCTTGGGCATTATTCCCACCCTAAA
Source organism: Galeruca laticollis (assembly GCA_963921935.1). Classification (NCBI taxonomy): domain Eukaryota; kingdom Metazoa; phylum Arthropoda; class Insecta; order Coleoptera; family Chrysomelidae; genus Galeruca; species Galeruca laticollis. The sequence goes on from OY998177.1 coordinate 208,390,216, forward strand.
AGCTTTCACTGTTTTGACAGCTGCTGCGTAACGAGTGGCTTGCCCGGTTACCGTTGCAGCTGTTTTTGATTTCTTGCTTTGAGGTCTAAGCGGAGGAGTAATATGCTCCGGGCCTCTTTTAAGCTTCGTCTTCCCCGTTGGTGATTCCTTCGGGGGGATTGGGTGCTGATTTACGTGCTTCCTGGCCTTCAGGGGATATTCCCTGATTGAGGAGCCGCAGGTATTTCCGTACTCCTGCTCCACTGAGGCCTTTTCTCATTGGGTCGTCTATGCCGCCCGGTTCTCCCGGTTTTGGGGGGTCGAACGGCATACGACCTTTGTGCCATTTGGCCTTTTTTCCCTCTGTGAGGTGCCCGGATGAAGAGGTGGAGGTTTTCTCCACTACTTTTCCGGTAAAAGTCTTACTTTTTCTTTCCATGAGTGATCCCACGAGAAGCTTGGGTCATTACGGTCCACCGCTGCAGAGCCCGGCATGCAGAGGTAAGGGGTTCGATACAATGGAGTTTCCCCCGGTGCTCCAAGGTCGAAACCAGTAAGGACTATTCTTCTAAATAGCCACGCATTCTTCGGCCCGGTTTCCCACCTCGAATTTAGGTTTTTAATGAGGTTGTCTCCTCTTGGTCCGGACAGTAAAGGCAAGACCCCTCCCCATCCCACTGGCCCGCGAGACTTGACCACAGACAGCCAGGAGACATTGGTATAACAGGTGATTTCGAGGTAAGCTAGACATTTAGAATTCTAGTCAACATAGCGAGCATAGCTCTTAATATCCACAGTAAAAAAACGCCACTCTGTACATCGATTTGTTACTTATCTGAAATTGAAATTCAGAATTTCACTTTTTATTTGTTATTCACAGTAGATTTATTAATCGATTTTTCTAGGTGGATCGGACAGAAAACTTTCCTATTGGGAAGTATTAGATGGAAGTCTAGTCAGGGAATTAGAAGGATCTCCAACGGGCACAATAAATACTCTAGACATATCTCCGGATGGTGAATATTTTGTAAGCGGCGGTAATGATCAAATAATCAAACTTTGGACATATCAAGAAGGTACGTATTACAACTTGGCGTCATACGAATTTTCTGAATTATTTCTGCTTAAAAGTATCTCCATAATTCTTGATAATTTACAGATTATTATTTTATGTTGAAAAACTACCGACTTAGAAACTTTTTGAAATTTCCAACATATGATAAATGTCAATCATTTTGAAAGACACATATCTTATTATATTTAATTTTCCCTACGTTGGTAACGCCAATTTTTATTATAATTTATTTTGATATGATTTATTTGCTTTAGTTTTAGCTTTCTATTTATGATGTAATTGAGTGTTCTTATTTATTTGCTACTAAAACCTTTATTTAATCATAATTGTTGAACGCAAAATTTAATTCGTTATTTATTAATAATATTTCATAGTTTAGATGTTTGCTCATATGAATAATTCATTTAATTTCTTACCTTTATCTTAGTTTCAAAACGGAAATTAAATAATTGTGCAATGAAACAAATTATGTTTACTAAATAATTATTAGATTAAAATTTATATTTACAAATGTTAACAAATGTTAAACTATGAAAACTAATTTGCATAAATCACCAACCTTATGTGAAATTGCTTCTCGCAACATGTCCGCAGCTAGACGCTTCACTCATCCATTGGCAGCAACTGATTTCTTCCAGATAACTCAATAAATTATTCGTTTCCTTCAAGAAAAACTAGTTATACAGATTACGGAGTATGCACTTTATCACCTTTACTTTATAACGTACTTATTTAATGATATTCAACTTTTTTGTATTAAAATTTCTTACTTAAACTTTCACTTCGCTTCGCTTCGCTTCTCCTTCTCACCTTTACAGTTTCCTTTTTTATCAACAACCCTTTGTTGTTTACCGAAAGTTCCTGCTTTTCTAGAATTTATATTCATAGAGTCTTATTTGTCACTATATTATTTCTTAAAATTCACTATATTTCTAACATAAAGTTATGGTAGTTTATTGTATTCCACGTGTTATATTAATCAATGTTCCTAAATTATTTATTATGATTGTTTATAAATGTCTTTTTCATTATTTAATATTATCAAAATCTTCTGACTGGTCAGCACTAATTTAGATAAATCTCAATTCTTACAACACAAATAATAGTACAAAGCATACGTATACAATTCATTTTATTTTGATTTTCCATTCACCACATTTTTAAACATAACATTTCAATAGGTTTCTTTTTTATAGATTTTATTCGCATCATTTGTTATTGATCATTGCATTGTTAGTTGGTATCCCTGTCGTCATCTCTCAATTTCTTTCTCATTGACATTGCATACAAATTACAGATTTTGATAAATTTATGTCCCTTTCAAAATTAAAAGCATTGAGTATTGTTTTATTACGTTTTATATAATTTTATACAATTCAATTTTAAATGTTTGTAAATCATATCACTGTCTTTCGGTATCCCAATTTACATTCTGTCTTATTTCCCAAACAAATAAATCTTTTCCGTGTCTAATATTACGGCTTGCGTCAACTTAATTAGTTGAGCTTTGTTTCTTGTTAAAGTTCTGTCACAGGTTACGTATAGCGTTGAATTATTTTATTGATGATTTGCAATTATTATTAATATGACTTATTTGACTTTTTTATTTATCTTCATGATTATATTACTATGAAATTAATTTGATATCTTTGTAAATACATAGAATTGATGAAATTTAGAGAAAATATAATTGACAAAATGATTTTTTTTATAGTATCTAATAAATTCAATATTATTTATATGCTTGTCTACTCTACATACGCTATATAAAATTTCATAATTCTATTCCACATATAATTTTCCTTTCAGTATCACTAAATTTTTTTGTAAATGATCTTATTTAATTTTTAAATTTTCTTTCAAATTAGAAACTATATGAATATTTTGAAGAGTCACATTTCAATTGCATAAAATTTTATTAAACCAAGTATCTTTGTCTGAAACATATCAATAGATGTTTTGACTAAAGGTTTACATCTTTTCTTGAAATTCTAAAGTCAATTATCCTATTTCCGGACAAATCTATAGACAGAAACATGGCTCCCTCTTGATTTTTTATGTGCCTGCAATTTTTTTTTATAATGAAAATTATTTCATTAACTTTTATGATCTAATCAATATCTTGATACTTTAAGCTTAAATTCAACTTAGTCTTTCAAAAGAAATTTTACTACAAGACTTTATACCTTTGATAGTCTGTGCTAATCAAATTGAATTTTGTAATTATAATTTGCAGTCAATTATGACCTACCATCTGAACATTTCTTGTTCATTTTATGATTGAATGTTCTAGAGAAAACTTAATTTGTTTGTCATATGTTATTTAAAGATTATTGATATCTAGCGATATTTTCTAATCTATAATTTTTATTTTTATATTTTATTCCTTACTGAGCATATCATCTCAATATTTTATTATTTTGTCACTTATAATAACACAAGAGGTTTGTATTTTATCGGGAAAATTTGGGTTATTTAATGAGAAACTGTTGATTAGCAATTAGACGAGAAAAACTGTAAACTATTGAAAACGCGACACCGAAGGTGGAGCGTTTTTAGGGTGACAGTTCTTCTAGTCAAATTGCTAAAGGAAACAGTTTAGAATTTGAACAACACACATTTACCCTGTATGAATACAAACATCAAGTGTAATTCGGCAGGACAATTTAATGTATATGATATTTAGAAACATATCAATGCAAACTTTACTTATGAAATACTAAAAGTAAATACATTTTTATTTGAGGATACAATTGTTAAACACGAAGTTATTGAAATTCATACGATGAATACTAATGTCGCTACAGGTACACTGCTCTCCTTAGTGCGAGGTTACATTGGATGCGGATCCGTGCTTTTTTTACTCGTGCGAGCTCCGACGGAATGTAGTCACACGACTATTTGGTTTTTAGTGGTTATATTAGATGCGTGTTCACGGAGACGAGTTTGTCAAAATAATGAACGCCACTACTTTTATGCTGTGTGAGAACAGTATTTTGAAATATTTAATTATGAAAAAAAGAAAATATTGGGTAAATGATTTATATGCAAGAAGAGGAGAAGAAAGTGAATATGTGAAACTATTTAATGAATTAAGACAGCAACCGACAAATTTTTTTTAATATTTTAGAATGATTTCATCAACGTTTGACTATATCCTAAATAGAATTAAACCTAGAATTCAAAAATATTCTAACTTTCGGGAATGCATTAGACCCATAGAAAAACTGACAATAACTTTAAGGTAAGTATTTATTAATTGCATATACAAAGTTTAGTTAAATGTATGAAAAAATCTTTGAATATTTGTATCATCTGAGGGTAATTCTTGAATTGTATTTTGATTGCCATTTTCTACCGATCTGAAATTATTTTCATATCTCGCTGGTGATGGTGTCTGTGACGAATATGTAAATGTTTCATTAGATGAAGAAGGATAATTTCCTGTTGGTTGCATTTGCGTAGGCCCAGTTGTATTGATGGAAGCCTGTAGCATTTCTTGTTCGTTTATAAATAGTTGTTGAATTTTTTGTCGCATATACATATTCCTCAGAGATGGTAGACTCTTCATTTGAGGTAGCAAGCTCATTAAAAACATATAGTCACTGTCCATTGTATTATCCTTATCAGTTTTTGAACACATCGAAGTCAGTTTATCTAATTTCTGTTCTTCTACAGCCAAAAGTCGATCATATATATTTGTTACTTTGTTCTTTTTTGACTGAAAAACGTTTTTTCCCCATTGACTCGTTTTTCACCTTGGGAGGTGCGAAAATTTTGGCTTTGTTCTTCTCTTCCTTCTTCGTTTCTTTCTTCGTTTTCTTCTTCGTCTACTTCTTTTTCATCTCCATTAGCATCATCGTTTTCCTCTTCATTACGGATTACTTCGTCAGACTGATTAGAAACTGTATCATCCTGTGACTGCATTACACTATTTTTATCGGTCATTGATATATTACCACTTGATGGTCTACTTGTTATCGTATCTGTCAGAAATGACATAGCTTCAAAATAAATCCATTTAGGTTTTTTCCCTCCTTCGGCTCCAGAACGACCTTGCATTTTATTTAGTTCTTTACGAAAGTTATCTCTCATGGTCCTCCATTTAGACTTCACTGCTTCAGCTGAAAGAAAAAAAACTATTTTAAAATCAATTTTATAACTTATAAATATAATTTTTCTACGGTCGTACAAAAAACAAAACGTTGTTGAATTACATTCACTGAAAGAAGTGGTTCTTTATTGCACTAGAGCAATACATTTTTATTGCACTCATCTATCATTCTACTACAGAGTTTTGTCATCGTGACAGACATAAAAAGCAAATCGACGCCATTTTTAGTACATCTAAATAAAATATGTTTAGGTTTTTGCAAGGACGCAGAAAAAATATTGTATGCAACTCGTGCAAAAAGTGTTTATTGCATTCAACGTGTTGTCAAACTCGGCCTAACGGCCTCGTTGGATAATTTCACGTCGCTTGAAATAAACACTTACTTTTTGCACTTGTTGCATAAATAAATATTTATGTCGAATAAAGATATATAGTTTCTTTTTAAAGTAATTCTTATGATTTTCAGATACTTGTCGACAGGATTGGCATTTCGATCACTGGCATTTTCATTTAGAATGTCGCATACGACGATAAGAAAAGTCATTTACGAAGTTTGTCAAGCAATATGGGACGAATTTTACCAGGAACATATGCCATTTCCGACAACTGAAAGGCATCTATCAATTGCAAATGACTTTTTTCTAAGATGGAATTTTCCGAATTGCATTGGCTGTATCGGCGGAAAGCACATAAGAATTCGCGCTCCACCAGATTCAGGCTCAATGTTTTGGAATTATAAACACTTCCATTCTATTGTACTTCAAGCAGTATCCGATGCTCGTTGCAGATTTCTTTATATCGATGTTGGTGCTTACGGCAAACAGAGTGATGGAATATTTTCAGCTAGTTCTTTAATGCACCACTTACAAAATGAAAGTTTCCATGTTCCAACTAAGAGAAGCATTCCAGGTACTGGCATAATTGCTCCATTCGTACTCTTAGGTGATGAGGCTTACCCTTTAAAAGTATATCTAATGAGGCCATATTCTGGTCGAAGCCTCGATCAACAACAAGAAGTTTACAATTATCGATTATCGCGAGCACGAAGAATAGTCGAATGTGCTTTTGGAATTTTAAGTGCAAAATGGAGAATTTTAAAAAAAGGAATTGAATGTCATCCAGATAAAGCGGAACTTATCGTAAAATGTATATTATAATTGACAAAGAGGGAGTTCATAGGGGCATAGATGATCAAACGAATGTTCATTTATCTCAAATGGTTCACCAAGTATCTTCAAGAAGCAACAACCGTTCTACTGTGGCGGCATATAGTGTGAGAGAAATATTTAAAAATTATTTCAATAACCCACTTGGTTCTGTATCATTTCAGAATGCCTATGTTACAAATAAATAAAGAAATTGTTTGTATTTATAGAATGGTCTATACTTACCTGTATTATTCATTTCTTCGCCAACTTCCTCCCATAGTCTTTTTATCATATTTCTGTTATGGTAATCTTTGCATTTTTGATTCCATAATGGATTTTTGGATTGAACACAAACAATCAACTTCTCAACATCCATGATGGTCGCACGTACACGTATTAAAAAATCAAACAAGTTTGTTTTCATCCGACCAACGGAAAGTGATGGACGTGCACTGACGCGCACTGACGCGCAAACTCGAATGAACTGTAACCACATGCGGAGGTTTCATTTGTTTGATTTTTGATGCGTGCACGTCCGAGCTCGTACGAGTAAAAAAACGCACGGATCCGCATCCAATGTAACCTCGCACTTAGGCTGCGGTCAGAGTGTATCCGTATTTGACCGATTTTTGTACTGACGTACACGGACAAGGCAATCGGCTGATTAAAACTGATAAATTCGTGGTCCGTGCATGCCAGTGCTGGAACAGCGCAACTGTGACCATCTTCTATTTAGTTTGCCGCATTTGCTTTTTCTACCATTATCGGCCGTATAAGCCAGGGTGAAAAATCGGTCAAATACGGATACACTCTGACCGTAGCTTTAGCCAAAACGCCATATCTGCGAAAATCTAAAAATATCAACTATTTACATAATTGTGGTCGAAATATGATCATATGCCTTATTTGCTTATTATAAATGCCGCAAGTCAATCCAAAACACATAAAAAACAACACATTTTATGCCGTATCTACAGAAATGTCATCGATATTTAGGATAAATGCATTATGTACATATTACTTGGGTAAAATGCCGTATCTGAATCTCACTTGCCGCCTTTTCACAATCACGCTGTGGATGCCGCGTCCTGGCTAAGCATCATATTATATTTTAATGAGATCTATCAGTAGTTTGTTAGTTTTCAACGCTAGCGGACGGTTGGTTGACTGATTTCTATTGTAATTGAAAAATGATTTCTAGCCGTACAAAATTATTATTGCAGAAAGCAATAATTGCATCAATCGAACAGTGTGGAAGGGGTGAAGGTAGAGATAATAATACCAGCCCTTAATGTCAACCTCACCTGCGCGTAGTCCACCCTGCTAGATAACCAACGAGGCTCTGACGACTGAACGATTGCCGGGATAAGCAATCCCATACTTACTGGCCAACAGCTTCTGGTGGAGGAGCTAGTAAGTGACAGGGCACTCTTTTGTCCTGGGGTTGAGAAATCGGCTCCGAAGGCGGAAGAATCAGAAAATGATCAACGGCATAAGGATGTGGTAGGCAAATGGGAACCCAACACATTAAAGACTCATTAGAGTTTTCCCTAGTATTATCACGATAGCTATGGTCAAGACAAAATTTAAAATGTCCGGATACAATCCCTCATTCGGATCTCCGGGAGGGAATGTTTTCATTTATAGTAAGAAAGGATGGTACAGGAAGGTAAAGTTGGAGACCGTGACATTTGGTACTTGGAATGTGCGAACACTGCTGCAAAATACAATTCAAGAGACGAAACGACTTAAAGTGCAGATTTTAGGCATTAGTGAGATGAGATGGCCAGGTACGGGAGCTAATGGCTACGGGGAGAAGTATTCTGTATATTACTCTGAAACAGCAAACAACATTTTCCAACATGGAGTTGGATTTATACTGCACAAACAAACTGCAACGTTTGTTACCAACTTTGTGCCAATATCAGAGAGGATAGCTCTTCTACAAGTTAATGCAAGGCCAGTGAATGTTAATCTCATCCAAATTTATGCTCCTAATACAGACTACAGCAACGAGGACGTAGACCAGTTCTACAAGCAAATATCAGATATAATCAAAACCTTGCCACATCATGATATAAACGTCATTATGGGTGATTTCAATCCCAAGCTTGGGAAAGGTAGAGCTGGGAAACACATTGGAAACTTTGGACTAGGCGAGAGAAACGAACGTGGCGACACTCTAAGTGCATTCGTAGCGGAACATTATCTGATTGTTACCAATACATTCTTCCAACACCATCCTAGAAGATTGTGCACGTGGAAATCGAATGATGGGAAAACTAGGAATCAGATAGACTTTGTACTCATTAATAAGAGATTTAGAAACAGCATCAAAAACATAAAAACGTATCCAGGAGCAGATGTAGTCGGATCATAACCCGCTGATAGGAATGATGGGAATCAAGTTGAAGAAGGTAGAGAAAAAACGTGTAGGGAGATACGACTACAGAAAACTGAAAGACACAGCCACAAGCAATTTGGTGAAAAGCGAACTCTAGACAGAGACGGAAAAACAGGAAAACCATGGAGATGTAGAAAAAGATCTTACGATGCTTCAAGAAAGTGTACATAAAGTCAAAGAAAAGTACTTAAAGCCTAACAAACAAATGAAGAAATCTTGGATGACGGATGACATTTGACTGGCAAGTAAAACAAATATCTTTAGGATCTGATCATTTCCCAATTCAAATATCTTTTGAGTTAGAGCCAACAGTTAGTAATAGGGAAAGAGTGAGATGGAACTTGAATCATGCTAACTGGGATACATTTTCTTCTTCATTTGATAACGAAAATGAAGAATTACATTTTGTGGAAAATGCCTACACTACTTTTATTGAAAAACTAATTAATGTTTGTAATATATCAATTCCGAAGAAGAAAAGGTTAACAAACAGTAAATTTAACAAAAAATGGTGGAATTCAGAGTGTGGTCTTGCAATAAAGAACCAGAAAGATGCCTTTTTACTTTATAAACAAAATTCAAATTATGAAAATTATTCAAATTATCAGAAAGCAGAAGCTCATAAAAAGCAAGTAATTCTAAAAAGTAAAAGAGCCCCTTGAAAATAATATTGTAATAAGTTAAACTGAAATGCACCAATCACTGAGATATGGCAAAAAGTTAAAGAAGTTGAGATTGTATATAATTCTTCAAAAAATATAGTTTTTAACGACGTATGGTCTGAAAGGTTTCTTGATAAGTTAGCTCCACCCTGGGTTTCACCAAATCTATTTGATTACACTGGTAATGTAAATGATGTAAGTTATCTAACAAAAAATTTCGAAATATGGGAATTAGACGTTTGTCTAAAAAATCACAAAAACACAGCCCCAGGGATAGAAAGCATACATTATATTATGTTATATTATTTACCTACACCGGATGATTGGAAAGAATATATTATTATCCCGATATTAAAACCGAACAGAGATCCGGAATCCTCCGATTCCTATAGAGGTATATAATTGGGTTCCTGTATTCTTAAAACATTCGAAAGAATGATTAAAAGGAGATTGGAAATAAATAAATTGATCTCAGAAACTCAGTATGGATTCAGAAAATCAAGATCCACGTTAGAAATGATCGCAAATTTAGTTTTGGATATTAATTTAGCATTTTCAAAACAAAAATCGTTAATATCGATGTTCCTAGATATAGAAAGTGCCTATAATAATGTAAAATTAAACATCCTTTACGAACAAATGGAAAAAATTGGACTTCCAGGTGAATTCAATAAAAAAGTAGTATCAATTTACACAAACAGAAAAATATTTCTACAGGTAAATAACGAAATAGTAGGAAATAGAATTTCTAATATAGGTTTACAACAAGGAAGTATTTTGAGTCCAATTTTATACTTAATATAAACATTTGATTTACACTCTAGTATTTTTCGCATGAAGGAAAGATTCTGCAATTTGCAGATGATGTTTGTCTCTATTCAGAAGGATTGGAAATTTCACACGGTATAACTGCCATGAATACATTATATCAACAAATAGAAAGATACTGTTTTAATAAAGGGTTAACTAACTCAGTTCAAAAAACGCAAACGTGTATATTCTCCAAAAAACATAATATGCCGAGCCAAATATTATTAAATAATACTATGTTTGACGTACAGTCGACAGTAAAATATTTAGGGGTAGTATTAGATATAAAGATGTTATGGAAAGAACATATTCAACATATTGTGACAAAAGCAGATAAGGGACTCAATATATTAAGATCCGTGTGCCATACCAAGTGGGGTTCTGAACCAAATATTTCACATATGTTATATACATCTTTCATCAGATCAATTATAGATTATGGATCCATTTTCTATTTTAAAGTTGCCGAAACTCATTTGAAAAAGCTGGACAGAATAATTAATAAATCAGTTCGTCTGTGTTTAGGAGCTATGAAAAGCACTCCGATATCAAACCTAGCTGTAGAATGTACAGAACCTCCATTAAATCTCAGAAGAGCGTACCTTATAGACAAATTTCTGCTAAAACTCATCTCAAAAAATAGTAACATATTGATGAAAATTTACGAATTATCTATACAAGATCTGATTGCGCAAATTATTGGAAAAAGAAAAATACGATACCGTTAGTATCCTCATACATAGATAAAAAAAAATTTACATCTCAAATAAATTACCATACTACTCTGTAAATTGAGAAGATATTAAACCTGCGAATGTGTATTATCTAAGAGATTAATCTAATTTCCCATTTGCAATAAGAAATAGTATGTTCCTATATGATTTGAAGAGTTTTTCACTGTATGATCCGAAGAAAGGGAAGTCCTTAGGAATAAGAATAAATAACAAACTTTCAATATTCTCTGCTGAACTAATTGCGATTCTAGAAGCACTTTAATATATCAATTCTTTAGAGGAAATAATTGACAGATATATCATATTTTCGGGCTCCAAAAGTGCAATTGTTTCGATCCAAAACATCACAAACAAATTTAAAGGAAGTCTCAGTTACATAGTAGTCGAAACTATACAACTTATCTCCAAATTGTCATCCAGAGGAATAAGTATTTTATTATGCTGGATTAAGGCACGTTGTGGAATAAACTATAATGAAATAGTCGATGAAGCCGTAAAAAACTATAGAGAATATATGTATAATGGGGGATATAAATGTCCGGTGGAAAATCTTTATCCATTGATCAAGAAAAGTGTAATGCATAAATGACAACAATTATTTAATACATCCCAGAAAGGTCTTTACTATAAAACGATTCAACCAACTATACAACACGAACCTTGGTTCAAGAGAACAAATTTCCATAAAAAAGCTATATCAACAATTTGCAGAATTCGATTTAATCATTGTTTTACACCTGTTTATAAACAAAAAATGAAACTGTCAGATAGTTATCTGTGTGAATGTGGAGAAGAAGGATCTCTGGAACACATAATATGGAACTGTAACCTAAATGAGGATAAAAATCCAAAATTCTTAGATGTTTTGTATAATTATATTTACTCTTCAAGAATCAAATTGGTAAGACCATTTAACTTACAGCAATTATTACAATCATCGGATATATTTATGTATAATTTATTGTATAAACACGTTGTTAATTGTAACATATCATTGTAAGTAATCCTATGTTTTACCCCAACTGTAACCCTTTCTATCCGAGGCCCTGTCAGTGATGTATTAAAAACGCTTTGATAGGCCCCTAAGCGTGGCATGTGTCCTTATCTAATCCTTAAATAAAAAAAAAGAATTATAAGCTGTATTACTATAAATGTATTTATTATATTGTACAATAGATTATGTATCGATAAGAAAATTGGTTGGGATTCCTACTTACTCTTTTAAAAAAAAATTATAATTCAACTAAAACATATTCGGCTAATGGATTCGTTCCCTGGGCATAAACAAAAAAAATATCTTGAGAATGTCACTAAAAATGCTCATAAAGAAAATAAACACTACCATAAGGATGAACACAGACGATTTCCTTTGTACGCTCTTCCTTCTGTTCCCAGGTTCGACGGATTCTAGTCTAGGCCAGGAAACGATGGCTGTTTCTGTACGAGGATCCTGTTCGCAGCGCCAGAAATGTAGTTCGGAGCACTTTTAGAAAAACAATTTTATTTTGAAAAAATACACTCAATACAACTAACTTTGGACTTTTTAATAGTACAAATAGATGTTATTAACACAACGTATAATAAAGATCTTACTACAAAAAGTCTAGAAAAAATGCGTGTTAACAGAATTTATAACTTCCTATTAGCTGATGCATCTAAGTCGGCTATCAACTTCCTACTCGCTTATGGTTACATTTCTATAAAATTTTCACTACTGAAGACATCTTTTTTTTTAGGAATCACTACTCACATTGGAGTTGGCCATACCGGTGTAATTACAGCTTCATGTTTCAGTGCCGATAGAAAATACCTAGTTACATGCGATGCATCTGGATGTATATTTATATGGAATATGCCATTGAAACCAGAAAAATATATTGCAGAAGAGAAAGTTGCAGTCAGTAAAACTCCATCTAGAAGATCAGTGAAAGGTGAAGAAGACATACGAGATCTTCCAAGTGTACGCAGCAGTCAGAGTAGTAGATCATATAAGGGTATATGTGATGAATGCTGTCAATGCGAAAAGCACTCTAAGCCAAGTTCCAGATCTAGTGGAAAATCTTTGGTCAGCTGCCGATGATATTTTTTAGAACATCTATTGTATTCATTTCTATTTTTATAAAATATATTATATAATTTTTTTAATAAGATCTTTGATACAATTTTTATGAAAATTATGACTGATTTATATATTTTACAATAGGGATGTTGACTACTTTTGTGAAAGTATTTTTAGTCGTGCCTAATATACAGGGAGATCCATTGTGTGTTTTAGTATGTCTATGATAAAAACTACCAACTTACATTAAAATGATGTTTTTTATTTGGATACATTTAACATCCCTATTATCTATCTTGTTTGCAGCTCCCTGTATTTTACATAACACAAAGACTGTGGATTTTCAAAGTTCACAAGGTATTTGAAAGAAGAAATAAAATTAAGTTTTCACATAATAAATGTTCTCAACAACATTGCTTCTTTTGTTTTGGTTTCTTTGTTCCTCAATGAAGCACTACAATATCTCTTTGGAGACTTCATATGCAACGGAGAAGTTTTAGTGGTTTGTAAAAGTGAAAATAACTTAGACAAAAGGCAACCATTCTCATTCAGGTGCTTCTGAATAGATCAGCTGAATGGTGTGGCGTATAATTTTGATATACTACCCCAAAAAACTCAAAATGAGACAGATCTAGTAATACGTTTGGCCTTTCTGATTACTCCTTCTGCCAATCCAACGAACTGGAAAACATTGGTTTTTCAAAAACTGGTCTCTTTCAAAATTTTGGAGTATATCACCTATTCGGCGGGAAACAGTATCATTTTGATAGAGGTATGGATTGCAATTGTTTGGAAAAATTATCTCCAAACATAGTTTCTACAATGTCCATCGCAGCTGGCAGAATAAGGTCTTCACCAATGGTGTGAGGCTTTTTACATCTGGTTATTTTATATGATACTTTGTAAGAGGCAAGTAAAGATTTTTCGTTCACAGACAAAGTTTTTTGAAATAATGATGTTTGCTGTCCATATGACTTTAATTTTAATTCAAAGAATTCTCGGGGCTTGTTAACGTACTCACCATGAAGTGTTTCCAAACGGCGTCTAAGTTTATTAGGTTTCATGCTATCTGCTGCCAAAAATTTTAAACAAATGACGCACATATGTATTTCTTCTTCATTTATTTTAATAGTAGTAAATCCGGAATTTAGGCATTTTTGCGAATATTTTCTTGCTTTTATCTTCGAAACCATGGTCGATTGTGTACTTGTTGATGCTTCACTATTGTTATGGGAACGCATATGGTAATAGGACACTGCTAGATTGCTGAATTGCAGTCCCACGGATTGTTTTCTTCATAACGTTTTTTATTATGACATTCAGATTTTATATAGCTTCCTAGTTGTAAAGTCTCATTGTCTCATTTTAGTTTGTAGAAATAAAAGTTATTTTTTAAAAAGTAGTTTTTATAAACTACGAATTTAATTGGCGCAGTCAGTAGGGTTGTAAATCGGTTCAACAAAAATCGTGACACCGGTCCGTATCAACGGTTTATTTGCAAACTCGAACTTTGTGTTATTTTTGGGATTTTAAGTTAAGTTCAAGAATCCAGTCCAGGGAAGAGGGACCACATCGCTCTGATCCTAGAGGAGAAGAATGAACATTTTCATCATAGTACTGTAAGTCGAAAAACATTCCATTTTTTCCTTTTTCAAATAAACTTTCGCCTTTATTTACGTTTTATATACTTTTAAAAAAGTAAAACATTTTTTTATACATAAGTAATATAATTTAGATTAGTTGACTCAATTATAGAAGAATTAGCAGATTTATTTAATTGTAGTATAACTTTGGAAGATAATAGTAATATACCAGAAATTGAAGCAATGGCTAATCCAAACTATCAATTATTAAAATTATATATTGATACTATTCCACAATACGGGGGCAATCCTCATACTTCAAATATTTTTCTAGATAACTGTGATACACTAATTTCTCAATTTTTCGATGCAACAAATCCACAATTAAATAGTTTTTCATTACGCCCACGCCTTTAATACTTATAGGTTCAAGAACTGAATTACGAACATGGGCAGAAATAAAACAAGCTCTTCAATTATGTTTCGAAGATCAGAGAAATATAGATTGCTTAGTGCAAGATTTAATTGTTTTTATTCCATTAAAAAATGAAACACCATACAATTTCGGTATGCGATGTCAGGAAGCACGTAGCTTAGTAATTTCAAAATTAAATGCTTCAATCGATCCAGTTGCAGAAAAAACTATTAAAATCAAAAATTATAACGATTTAGCACTTAAAATTTTTATTAGAGGTTTAACTGGTCAATTGCAAAATAATATACGTTTGCGAAACCCAGAGAGTTTAGAAGTATCTATGTCTTTAGTTATAGAAGAAGAGAATTTTATGTAGTCAGAATAGAAATAATACTTTAAAAAATAATCAATCTTACAAACCAATACCGAGAATCACTCCATACAGACAAACTAATCATCGTCCCAATATTTTCCAGAATACCAACATTTCAATTCGCCACCTTCTCAGCCCATTATTCTAATTAATCGAAATTCAAATCCAGGTGTATCTAATAATCAATTCTTGCAACCCCAACAGGAGGAACAATAATAATTTTCAAACTCAGAGACAACCATTTTCTAATCAACCCAGGAAAAGCCAGATATTTAGAGCACCATCAAATAAAAGCAGTAATCAATCAAATCCCAACAAACCATATAAACCTACTCCAATGGACAGATCATCAGGTAATATAATGTTAGCACCTCAGAGAAAATTTACGTCCACTGAATTATTTGCACATGATGTAAATCATCAAAATTATGAACTCGATAACCCGGTTGAGAATCAAATACAAGGTGAATGCTCATACCAAACCCATGATGTCCAAAATTCTAATTATTTTAATCCACATGAAACCGATGAAACATATCCATAATATGACAATTCTAATCAATATTAATTTGATGAACCTTATCAAATTTCTCAAGACCCGAATGAAAATTTTTAACAAGAAAGCCTCACACAACAATTTCCCCTAATAACATTAAATATATCCAGAGCAAATTTACCACATATTTACATCCCCGAACTAAAAGCAAATTTTTTAATCGATACAGGTAGTACTCGTAGTTTAATTAAACCTGATTTAGCTTATCAATTTTATCCAAATGAAATTTTTAAAGATGATTTTCAAATACAAAGTGCTCATAATATAACATATCACGACGAAGTAATAGAAATACCAATTTTTAAAATTTTTAGAGTTTCAGAATATCACAAATTCTATCTATTCAACTTTAGCGATAAATATGACGGATTAATAGGCATTGATTTATTGAAACAATTAAAAGCTTCAATAGATATGAACATAAAGTTTATCGTAACTTCATTTGCAAAAATTCCAATAATATACGAAATTGCGAATGAAATATCGAATATTCAAAATCCTAAATATCAAACATATCACTTAATAAATACCGCCTAGAACTCAACAGAAAGTTAAAATACCAGTAAAAATGAAACAAGGCACCGGACTTTTAGAATATAAAAAGTTTGCACCTCATATCGAGATGCCTGTCGCTGTAGTAAATGTAGAAAATTACTTTGCTCTTACTACGATCACAAACTTTAACTCTAAATCTGAAAAAATCGAATTTCTCGATCCAATCGATATTGAAATTTTAAATATAAACGAAATTAATTTCATTGAAAAAAACGGAAACTGATGATATTAGTGAAGAACATATTTTAAAGACAAATTTAAAAAATATTGATCTAAATCATTTCAATCCAGAAGAAAAAGACGTTATCAAAAAATTATGTTATGACTATCGTGACATTTTTTATTGTGAAGAGATACCGCTCTCTTTCACTAATCAAATGAAACACAAAATAAATTTAACAGACGATACCCCAATATTTACTAAGACATATCGTTACCCCGAAATTTATAAAGAATAAGTCAAAACACGAATAAACAAAAAAGGTACTTTAAATTCTAATTGCGATGCACTTTCTAGAGTAGTTATTAACGCACTCGAAAATGATTCAATGATTAATAATCCTGACGAAATTACAGATCCTCATGAATTAGACCAATTTTTGAATGATCTTATAGACGAACAAATAAATGACAATATAACCGATGCCAATTTGCAAACAGCTGTCACAATTGACACCGACTCAAATACACAACACACCACTTTTAATGAAGCAACAAATGGCGGTATACGAATATATGACGAAATAATTAATAATAATGTTAATCAAATTATAGTCACACCTCATCCATATCCTAAATTAATAGTTGAGCAGGAAACCTACGAAAATCATAAAATAATAAATGTTAAAATTCCGACCCAAAATAATGAAAATTTTATACTCGAATTTTTAAAAAACTATACAATTACAAATCGTTGTTACTGCATGTATTTTCACAATGATTCTCTTTACAACGATTTCCATAAAATCTATTTAGAATCAAGGAAAAGGAAGAACAAATAATGCTATTAAAAGATCATCACGTTGGCAGAACTAACCATCGTGGTATTGTAGAATCGTATGAATATTTAAAACGGAACTATTATTGGAAAACTATGAAAACTACCATTACTGAATATTTAAACTCGTGTGATATTTGTAACAAAATAAGGCAGAGATCCTCCATACGCACCTCTGGTAATAACTGAAACAGCATCAAAACCTTTTCAAATTATTCACATAGATTTATTTCATTACAACAATAAAATATATTTAATTATTATTGACGCATTTTCCAAGTTCGCACAAGCATACCACGTCGAAGGCAAAACGGCTATTCATGTAAGTAAAGCATTAATAAAATACTTTTGTTCTTTTGGAATACCAGAAAAAATAATTCTTGACCATGGTACTGAATTTAATAATGATACTGTAAAAGAAATTTTGAATTTACATAAAATAAAAATACATTTTGGCACTGTAGGACATCACGAATCAAACAGTGTAGCAGAACGATTCAATTTCAGTCTAATAGAACTTCTCAGAATTCTAAAAGAAATGTACCCTAATGAAGATGATTTAATTGACTACGCAATTTTAGGTTACAATAGCTCAATACATACTAGCACTGAATTTACTCCTTTCGAATTAACCTTCGGACACACTAATTCGCGAAATCCAAATGAAATTTTTATTCCCGCAGCAATTTACTCAGATTATGCTGAAAATCATAAGGAAAAACTTAAACATGTATATGAAAATGTAAAAGAAACAATAGAAAAACAGAAAGATAAAAATAATCAAAAATGTAATACTAATATTGATTTTAAGTTAGGACAAATAGTATTTAAGAATAAGTGATAATAAATTTATAGGACCTTATGAAATAACCGAAATTTTAGATAGGAACAAAGTAGAAATAACTTCTAAGAAAAATAAAAATAAAAAGGAGATAATAGATATAAAGGAACTAAAACAACCTCCAACTGTTACAGGTTGTCTATCCACGTCCATGAGGGATCAAACCACCCAAGACTCCATAACTTAAATAATAACCCTGGTCTTCTACCTTATAAATTAGGCAATGCTCAAAATAAAACTGACTTTTGGTCTTTTATTCAAACTTTTGACTTTTCAGATATAGTAGCCCAATTTGGAGCTATACAAAATCACTTTCAAAGAATTCAGCAAACATTTCCAAAACATAAAGATGAATCCATGTTAATTAATGAATTTGAAAGTATGTGCAACCTAATATTAAATTTAGAACAAAAAATACAAATCCAGTTAAATCAGATAAATCCAGTTTTTAATATAAGAATCAAAAGAGGAATAATAAACGGACTTGGCTTAATAATTAAGTCTTTAACGGGCAATCTAGATCAAAACGATGAAGAAAAATATTGTAATAAATACGAATACCAAATAGAAAAATTTAAATTAGTAACATTCAGAACACACGGTAAAACATATTTTATTTCAAATAATAATAAAAGTAGAATGCGACCCACATTTTGTTTAGAAAAATGATACAAAACCATAACAGCTTTGAAACAAATAAAACATTTTACTAGGTCAAAATGAAATAATTGTTTTTTATACAACTAGTTAATAACGTAAAATTTAGGCCGCTTCAAAACAAAAAATTTGATTTTGCAATTCAACAAAAAAACCCCAAACCTAATTCGGGGGGATAGTAAAAACCAAGTACAGAGCAGTAAGAGCGACAGACAGTGTCGGGGCGAATACACGAAGGGAAAAGTCCTTTCCCTGTCACGGTAACGGGCATCAGTTTTTTTTGTGTTAGCGGTTTCAGAGGAAAAAGTTCTCTCCGTTGTGTCAGGGCGTGAAAGGGATACTTAGCTATCCTTGACGGTGAACACTGTCCCCCTTCGTGACACAAAACGGGAAGACTCGCCCTCTACGCGAAGTTTTCAGCATAGCACGATACCGGTTACTGGCTCTACCCGCGGTTGCTAAAAAGATAGTGAAGATAGGCAGTAGCAAGGCAGGAGAAAGGAAGTTTTCCAACGCAGTAAGTTTTCAAACAAGTTGAGAGTTAGATTTTGTTTTTTTGATGAGACATTTATTCGTTTTATCATTTTGCGCTGGTTCTGAACTTGGTATTTATAAATTCACTGTTTTACATAGGGAATAGCTATAACAAATATATTTATTTTATTGTCTGTTCTTTCACGGGGACTGGACAACTTGGCCGCTTTCAGTTAAATATTGAATGTCCAGGCTCACAATTTGGGCACAGCTCGTTCTGTAGGATATTAATTTATCGTGTGTGATGATATAATAATATTTCACAGGGTACCGCCAACCTGAGAAGAGTTAGGTTTCTATTTATTTAATTATTGCTTTGTTGCGCCACATAATTCGCTTCCACCTCGTAGGTAGGATATAAATAAAAGTTAAAACAAGGTTAATTTGTATTTAGCATCAAAGGGCCGGAGCGTATGATTTTCTTTTTCCTCTTGTTCTCAGCGAACTTGTGCTACGATAAATAATTTTAAATTGTTTTTTTTGTTCAGACGTGATTAGGAATTTCTTTCAGATTAAGTAAAATAAATAAACAGTGTAGGTTATTCAAAGAACTTCAAATTTTGCAACTCGAAACTTACGCATTGAAACGGGAGTGTCGATAAACAATTATTGTTCATATATCAGCAGAATTAGTTTACGACTCCACTTTCCCTTTTTATCAAGGGCAATGACACGAAACCACAGTAGTTTCGCATACTACTACGTTCAAGAGTAAATGCATATAATTTTTTTTGCGCCTCGAGACAGGTGAATATCTAGCTAAAGGTTAAATTCTACGCCCCTCACGCACGTTGAAATACTAAAACGATAAGGGGGTAATCTCTTTGTTCTATCTCAGGGCGAGGGTTATATTATAATTGTTTTATTGATAGCCATATGTTATACAGGGAAAGACGTAGGATGTACAATTTATGAATAAGTGTATAGGTAATTTTTATACCGGGGGAATTTAATAATTTGTGTTGATATTGGACTTTTGATTTATGTATATTTAGATACAGAGAAAGATTTATTATATTTTTTTGATATAACTTTGTGGTTCTCCCATACTTTATGTATCATCCCTACCCGAATTTTCCCTAGAGTGTGTATCAACAATCAAACCGTTTTAAGCCCAGGCGTTCCCAGCTTAAATCGGACTGGGGGTTGCCTTACCACGCTCGGCTACAAATACAAAGGTAAAAAGATATTGTTTAAAGAAAAGGCATTGGAGTGGTGGCAGCGGACCCGGTATAGCAGGGTCAAACCTAGTACATTTGGGGGCCAGGTATTACGTTAGGGTCTAGCACTTATTACCCTGGTGACAGCGTTTTTTTAATAAACAACTCAGTTGAAGAAAATTAGAGTTGTACATCCTGGTGACAGCATTCATCACACTTCGGAGCAATTTCATTACAGTGGCGACAGCATTTGTTAGATAACAAAGGAATTAACACACTTTCTGAGAATCAATCAAAATTAAAGAATATAGTCAATTCACAAATAACCCTTCTTCAAAATTATATTAATATTTTTGAAAATAATACAAACACATTGGCACAAAATGAACAAACTTTATTGAAACGAATAGAAGAAATTGAAACTTATTACAAACAAGAAGGAGATTATCAGTTTTATGTCGCGGGTACACTGGTTTCTCAAATCGCTCCAACTTAGCAATTAAATTACAAAATTCTAGAGAAAATCGAAGTATCTATGACATTTTCCAAATTAAATACAGTTCATAATTCAATAATTGAACCTAGAGAACTTTTAAATGAAATAATGATTGTAGATGAACAATTGAAATTCAATAAGATTCCATTTGTACCAAAAATAGAAAATGTTCTTTTATATGAAAAGGTCACAGAAGTGAAATGTTATACCAAGGGATATAAAATAGTATTTATCTTAGAAATTCCTATAGTAAAAAGCGAAATGTACAATTATTTCCACATATACTCATTGCATGTACCCACACAAAAGTAATTCTACCTCAAGCGAAATCCCTTATCCTAAATGACCTTTCCTATATGTTTTTAGACGAGAATTGTCAAGAAGTTTCATCTGAACAATACATTTGCTACCAGAATAAACCCGTTATCATCCAAGAAAAAATCCCATGTGAAATCCAGATGCAAATCTGCAAATTTTAATATTTGGACTATTTTTATTTATTTCATCATATTAATAATTATTTTGTATTGGACTGTAAAATTCATTCTAACAAGAAGAACCCGAAGAAGAAGCCAAGGCCAAGATATCCAGAATGGTCCAACTCTGAAGTTCAACAAATTCCTTGAATTTCTGTCTAATGGCGGAGGAGTTATGGGAACGCATATGGTAATAGGACACCGCTAGACTGCTGAATTGCAATCTCACGGATTGTTTTCTTCATAACGTTTTTTATTATCGCATTCAGATTTTATATAGCTTCCTAGTTGTAAAGTCTCATTTTAGTTTGTCGAAATAAAAGTTATTTTCTAAAAACTATTTTTTATAAACTACGAATTTAATTTGAAGCAAAAATTAACATGCTTATCTAATGATTAGGTACGCGTTAATTTTTTTAAGTTCATATTAAAGTTATTAGTTAAATAATACAATAATAAATGTTTATTTTGATATTTCTGAGGCTATAATGTTTCTTTTGTTAATTAAAGGATAAATGTTGCTTTGAAAAATTCTGTTTTGCTTATTTTTCATCATTTTTACCGCTATTGTTAGAATTCCAAGGCATAAGTCGTTGCACAGTCTTATGCATCAATATGCGTACTCTTCTGCACATCTTTGTTTAAAAGTGCGCAATTGCAGTGACACCGAAAAATATAAATTTTGTCTCTTATTAATAGAATTTTTCCATTAATCAAGTATAATAAAATTACTTTCATCAATCGTCAATACATATGTACGCATATGAACAACTTTTTTTCTGAAAAAAATATTAATTTCACAGTCAATATTGTACTAAGTGCGCACTCTTATACGCATTTACACTAGTTATTTTTTATAGTTGTATGGTTTGGAGTAGAAACGGGTGCGTATTGTAAATTCATATCCTATTGTATATTATAAAGTCGTCCAACTGTGTCGTGGTATGATTTGAAGTATACATACGCGCATTTCACATATTATACAACTCATACCACATTATAGAATGCCATTAGACTGCATAATGGTACAGAACTTGAAAACGTTAGTATCCTACTGTCGTGTTTTGTATGAGTTACAATAAAAAAATGTATTTGTTTTGTTTTCTGTAATCCTTTATTTACAATAAGTGAGTCCCAAAAATTGCACAATAGTAACAAATTAGGATCCATCCATACATGCCGATAAACTCGTTAATTTCCTATACTGAAATTTGTTCTTTTCCTTCATGTAGGAGCATTATTAATATTGGTGTGGGTTATTTAGTTTGTTTATGTTTCATCAAAACTGTTCATATAACTCAAAGTATGTATTTGGATGTTCAAAATGGATTTATTTAAACTTATATTCTTTATTTACTCTATTAAATATCTGTTTCTTCTCACGTGGGAAAAACGGCAACAAATATGACCAATCATCATATTTTAGAGCTAATATCTCTGCCACTGGAGTTACAGTTCTGTAACAAAAATTGTGGTATTCTTCGAGGTTCAATCCTTGAGACACTCCAAATATATCTTTAGTATGGAGTACAACATGTTTAGTTTCTAAATGATCTGCATGTTTTGATATAACACTTACGTCGCCTTTGTAAATAAAGTACATGGTGGAATTAACATCACCTGTTTTAACAATGTAATCATCTTTAAAGTATACAGTTCGTTGCAGTTTGGTGCAAACTTGTAGCAGAAGACTTTGGTCAACATCCTGAAATTGATAAAACAAATTATATTAAAAACAAATTGCAAAGATGAATACCAATTTTCTAATTTCTTTAAGCTGCTATTCATGGTTTATACCTTGAATAAAAATGTTTCTCTCAACTGCCTGCCATAAAGGGCACTAGTAAGGTCTTGTTGCAAAGGAAATGACAAACTATCCAAAATTTTCCAATCTATGGATTCTTCGGAATATGTCCACAAGTTTTTCAAATACAAACATGTTTTTTTCAACGGATAATCTGAAAATACGTTGAATAATACGATACGTATTGATTGAGGAATGTTAACAGAACTAGACTAAATTGGTATATATCTGAAGCCCAGAAAGAACATTTGAAATTTGAAAAAAAGAAAAAAAGCTATTTTTAAAGCGTTCAAACTTGTACGATATAATGTTTGTTAATTGTAGTTTTAATTTTTGAAAATTCAATTACAACACAGCAACAACACTCAAAAATTTTGTAAAACTGTTAAAATGTCTTCCATTTATTGCTGAATATTCAGCTTGCATTGCTGCAATGTTGTCGGATTATAAGTGCATACCTTAATTTTATAGTATCCATGTAAAAAACCTGATGGACGTAAGACCTGAGTCCGTGGAGACCAAGTTATGTCACTTCTTCGTGAAATCTGTTTATGATGAAACATATCCCTTATCATACGCATTTGTAGTATTAGACGTGGCTTCTGCTT
Organism: Galeruca laticollis; assembly: GCA_963921935.1. NCBI lineage: Eukaryota > Metazoa > Arthropoda > Insecta > Coleoptera > Chrysomelidae > Galeruca > Galeruca laticollis. The sequence continues at coordinate 208,414,256 of OY998177.1, forward strand.
AGTCATAACTCATAAACATCGATTTCGCGATTTTTCCAATATTGGAGCATCACATGATACAATAAAAAGAAGATATGATACTTAATAATCCCAATTCGATCAACATCGCGCAACTGACGTCACAGGTGAGTGTACATTCAAATTTATAACAGATTTGTGTCTGTAAAATATATTTTAACACTTTAATATATTATTATATTACATTTTTAAGTATGTATTTATATTGTGTTATATATTATTTTAAATTTAAGCACATACAATAGAGAATTTATTGATGTAGGTGTATATTTATGTTACTCAAATGATATATATTTAGTTTATATGATGACAGCGTGAATGTTTTATGATTTAATTTTTTTTAGAGATACATGAAAGTAATGAAATATATCAGTTTGTTGGATGAAGTTATATTAAAAAAGTAGAATTTGTGAATAAAACTCGGAAATACAACACTGAATAACGTTTAATTTAAATGAAGTAATTACAAATTTTATTATACACGTAATTGGTTTTGTTACTGAAAGCTTTAAATTATACTATTTGAAATAAATATCGAGCACCTATTGAAAAATCTATTTATTAGATTCATTTGAGAAAAAATAATACAACATTTATAATAACCAAGTCCCTTCATTAAACAGGAAAAAATAAATAAATATTTTATATATTGCTCTCGATATTGTATGGGAAATGAGCTTTGTCGCATATTTGACTTTTTGTCTTTCTGCGCCTTTTATATTAATACTATCCAACGATATTTTATGAGTAATGTTGAGGTTAGTTTGATTCGTCAATATTATAGTTTCTCAATTATTTATTTATTTATTTCCTTTCCATTAATTATAAATCCTTGATCTATGCAATTATATCTGATCAGTTTGACCAGATGTGGGACATGTGCAAAAACATAGATCTTCTTTTGGTTGGCTGGATTGAGAAACCATGTTTGGGAAGTTGTAATATTTAATTCATTATGCTTCTGTTTCCACCACCTAAATCAGTAACCTGCAATTAGGTAATTATTATTTCATAAGTACACAAATATTTTTAAATATTTCTAACCATTGATACAGCAGAGAAGCCGGCATTTTCAATATAATTAATTAAAGCAAATAACTTGAGCTTTGTCATTTTGCAATTAAAGTCATAAAAAATTGGTTGTTTCCAATTTCCAAATAAACCCCTCAAAACTGCTACTTGTACATAGCTATAGGGCTTCAAAGATTCATCATTTGTTTTGTCGTACAAATATACACACTTTCATTTCATCAAATGAAAGCACACCGACTTTTTCCAAATTTGTTACCGTCTTAATTGTTCGGTACCAATTTCTCCACATTTCCTTGGATGGGACCAAGATGACGTATTATTATTTGCAACGATACTGGGCGATAAACAATTAAGACGTATCCGAACGGCACGGGTTTATTTTAGAGAAGTTAATCAACCGGAAAGGTAATTAAAGGGCGCCAGAAATTTTAATTCACAGTAAAAATTTCAAAACTGCGATAAGCGAGAGAAATTATAAAAAGTGAGGTATTTACGGTAATGTGCCTATGGAGGTTAGGGAAGTACTCACTAAAACGCGGTTTATTATGTTAACCAGTTTATCAACAGGTTTTACCAGCGTCAGTAAACAAAACATCAAAAATATTTACAATATGGGTACATGCATAGCCGAGTACCGCAAACATATTAATATATACATAAAAACAATAAAACAAATTATCACTCAACACTACTCGGTAATTGTTCGAGGAATAAATCGTCTCCAAGGAACAACAAATATACAAATCAAAATCACATAAATACACAAACGATAAATGTCGCAGAGTTTGCGAACTTAAAAATTATTTTATTAACGAAATTATTTTCCGTCTATTCAAAAAAGAAAATGTAGGATATTACATTACTAAATTACTCGAAAACAAAAAAACACATAGGCATTGTGGAAGTTACGTCAATATAAGTGATCGGAAAATAATTTAATCTAAATTTGACGTGCACACCGAATTTCTTAACGGTTATTCTATAAATCATAAACAAAAGTTCTCTAAAACAATGGCCATATAAGTAATAAATAAACTCGTTATCATGATAAAATAGTTCTGATACCGTATGGCTCTTTCGCTAAAGAAATAGCGTGACACTAAATTCGTCTTTTCCCCATCGTCTAAGGAAATGTGCGACTCCAGGTAGGATAGATACAAAATAATCATTTACGATTCCTAAGTCCAACAGTCTCCAGCCAATCACCACAATACTATTCAGGCGAAGACACTTGCATCAACGCCGGAGGCGTGATTTCTCGATGCGGTCGATTTAAAAATTTAGAACATTACTTGTAATAAGTAATCAACTCTTACCGCGTGATGGAACAAATCACAGACACTCGGTATTCTTCGGTAACTTAATGATGGTAATAAGTACAATACGCAGATACACCGGTAATTTTAATTCGCCGACTCAGCACAAGTAATATCGATACTTTGGTACGATACGATACGATATCTTAATATCTAAGAAAATCACCACTGCTTCGCTCAAGTAATCTTCGTAGACTCAATCTCGATAGTGGCACTAACTAACGATACGATAATTCACGCTGACACTCCAAGAACTTTTCAACTTCTTCGGTTAAGAATCGGTCGATGACTGCCTTTCGTGACGAGATTTTTGGGGATAGACAGCCTTTTTTTTGAAAATCTTTCCGAAAAATAACTGTAAAATTAGTCATATAACAAACCATATAAAAAGAATGGGGCCCTAAATCCACAAATTACGCTGTCTACCCAGAATTTCATAAAAAGTACCTTTTTTTTCCGAAGGCGATACTAAAACTATTGTGTACACAGCACAGCGCACCTTTTTTAAGAGGCGATATTAAAACTGTACATTCAATTGCCACTTTGTTGAATTGAAAGTCAAGATTGAGCCGTTTTAAACCTTTTTGGCGTCCACAGATGTATTCTTCCCAATTTGTTTATGTTTATTGGTCAAATGAAACTATATTCTACACAGTCCGAAGAAAACATTGTTACGCCAGGGCCGCACTGGGATAGAAGTTATTCGATTTCGTGGGGCGAAATATAGGGAAAATAAAAACGTTACAAATTTGATAGGTCTGCTTTTTTTTATAATTGCCATAACCTAAAACAATATATCTATTATAGAAACAACTACTCACATGTCAACAAGTTACAAATAAGGATAATTTATAAAATATGTCAAACCTGTTTTAAAATTCCTGGTTCTAATTTTAGTTTTTTACACCATGATATTAGTGTAGATATAGCAGGCAGTGGATATCTTTTTTTAGAAGCAGACGGTATGCTCGTGCACCAGCTGAATGGATTACAATAGCTTTTGAAATGTCGTATATGTCCAAGTTGCTCTCTTTTTGGGATTTTCCAATTTGTTTAATTGATTTGGAGTGAGAATATTTCGATAGGCCTCATTTTTACTTTGCAGACGATCGATGTCTTCTTTTAATTTTAAGATAGTTTCATCTCGGTCATCAATTTATGTCTGAGTACTGAAAAATTAATAAAATAAATAATTTGAATGCTTTTCATTTTATTTTGTCTTGCCAAATATCTCTCGAATGAGACATATTCTCATCTAATGAACAGTGTTATATCTGACTACAATTAGCCCCATCACCTTCCTTCTCACTGTTGGAACATATACAATAACAAATGAATATACAATTACAAAAACTAAACAACTAACTACATTCCTCAAACCATAACATTTTTACGACTCAATTACTTTTTAACGACTAAATAACTGTTTACTTACTTCTTTTGGAGAATATCTTTAAAAGTTTTGACATATTACACTGCACACCTCATTCTTAATTTAGATAACACAAAAAACTACTGCGAACTCAAATAGCACCTAATAACACCAGTTTAACAACAAAATAATAAAGATTTACTTCAACAAAAATAACAATATAAATGAAAGTCGAAGGGTTTTAATGGTTACTTCTCACCTGTGACATCATCCACGTGACCGTCGGATGCGCAATATCATATCTCTTTATTATTGTATCATGGGAGCATCAGGCAGTATAGCCATATAGCGCTCTGAATTTACGGTTACTGTTCGTCTTCAAATAAAAACCCAATGATATCACATTCTGCGATTCCCGCCCACACATTAACTTTAAGTGGGTGTTGAGGGATTCACTGCAGCCCAATAACGTCATTTTTGTTTATTCAAGGAACTGCTTACGTGGAAATAATGTTATTAAAGCCAGTGAAGGCGACGAACCTTTTTTTGTGAAATTCATACTAAGCTACCTCCAATCCCTGCACTAACTGACTTTGATAGGAATTGATTCTAATATCACTATACAAAGTTTGCTGTAATATGAACATAGACACATATAGAGAAGAAAAATGACATTCTTGGATTCTCGCATAGATTCCCGAATCTGCTGAATGATTTTGTCGCTGCCTTTCATTATTTTGCGATCTTGAAGCTGTTTATTTAAATAAATACTCGGACTCTCAGGTATACGTCGTATTATAAATTTGACATGGGACAGACGTCGAACAGCACATAAGAACGAAAAATCTCCTAATAGGAACGTACGCCGAACGCACGTTGTTCTTCTGTGCAGTTACAAACATTTACAATTAGATATTAGCGCGGCTTTAAAAATTAATTTCTCTCTGGGCCACCCTAAATATATATATATAGTTAGCTTGCTCACTTTACAAACTGCTGAGAGATAAAGTACTATCGTTTGACATAGCCATCATCCTCCCTAATAACCTTAAGATATTGTCACGTTTAGAAATAACACGCAGTGTATGGTAGGCTTTGCAAAAGTAGGTCAATGTTTTAAAATATGTTTTTATAATTCGCGTATAAAAGAGACTTCATTATAACATTGTTTACAGTGTCACAATGAAGCTCTTTGAACACTGTTGTAGTAATTTTTAGTGTACAGTTGGTTATTGTATTTAGTTATATTTATATTTGACATTTGACTCTAACCTTGACACAAATTATAAATAAAATGGTCTAGCTTGGTTCTAGCTATCAAATTATTATATTAAAGGTAAATTAGAATGATTTATATATTAAAAATATTAATGAATAAAGTACGCTAACGTTTATTTATCAATGATTTGTCAATTGTTTATTTTTATATTGTATACGATCAATAAATAGGTATACAAAGCTTTCGATTTTTGGGATAAATTACCAGATATCTATGTGAAGATGTATTACAGAAATAACTTTGTTCATGATATAATATAAGTAGATCGCAAGAGCATATACCAAGAGCATATACGAAACAAATAATCATCCTCTTTTTGCTTATATGAAAGTTTGTTTACAATTTACACAATTATTCGGTTATAATATGTCAGAAGTGCTGAATAACACCATCTGTGATCTGACCAATTAGGAATCTACAGAATTGCCAACTTAAATTCAAACCACTCCTCCTAGATTAGAAACAGGGATTATATGAAATCCTATTTTATTTAAATAATTAAATAAATGCGAATTATAAAAAATATTGTGTAAAACTTGTGCCACAATGACTTTCTGTAGTACTCGTGATTTACACACTTCACTTCACTCGTACTACAAAACGAGTCATTGTGACACTTGTTTTACAAATAACTATTTGGTAATTGCTCACAAAGAAAAACGTATTGTAATGTTTTTCTTATTTATTAAAACAGTAAACGGGCGGGATAAACTTTAAACACATATGGCTACTTACGAATTTGTTTAAACACTAAACTACTCACTAACTCTTAATTTATATACACTCAACTATTCACTTACATTTAATTTATATACACACAAACTTAATTATTAATTTATATCAACACTTCACTGTTCGCTATTTCGGTGTATTCTTGTTTATTTCACGAGATCACTATAAACTCAACTTCTCCCGCTGGTCGGTCCATTATATATGTGGCCTTTTTTTCTAGATAATTCGGCTTTCACAAAAACAATCGCCTCTCGAATGCCGGCTCAATCCTTAAAAGATCTTCGGAGAACATGTCTATAAAAACGGTCACAAAAAATTCCAATAGACCTTCTCAGAATTCGGCGCGATCGCCATTTTTTTTGACTCCGTTAACATAAAGTTACAGGACCGTACTTAGTATCTATTTCGCAGTGCAAGGTCATAACATTACCCCCTCTTTAAATGAAAGTTCCTTCTGGAACTTTTGTGTAGTCGAGACTGGATGTTTGAATCGGCAACTGGCTTCTTTTCTACACTTTCCGATCTTATGGAAATAGCAGGGCACCGTCTTCATCGGATACTGATAACTGGGGTTGTAGCTGCAAATTAATATCTGGACACCGGTATCTCCATGTTCCTGATAACTCGCCAATCCAACTGGTTACTCGCTATCTTAGGCATAGCCAGTTTCTTCACGCTGGATTCTAACACATGGTCTCGGAGGTTTCGAAGTGCTTCCCACACATCGCGGTAGGTAGATCAATCTTGAAATTCATTTTTAGTTAACACGTAGAAGACGTACCGCGAATCATGTTTCAGTTTCAGTGTCTTGCCAGGGGCTAGAATCAGGCCTTCAAGTTTTTCTAATTGCCCCAACTTCTTTCGAAAGGCGAATGCCAACCCTCGTGCGTTCTTGAGACGGGCGGGTATTTTGTATGCCAGTGAATAATCTACCGGGAGAGTGAACAAATCTTGTCGTTGTTCTGAAGGGACTTCATATCCAGCTTTCCCCGTACCTCCATACGCGCCCATAAATTCATTGAAGGTAGGGTCAGATACATCTCGAATATAGTTCACTCCTTTTTCTAGGTCATGGTCTCCTGCGAATGGCGCTAGTCGGTTTTGGTGAACTATTTTTGTATTTCCGTCGGGGATCTTGCTTATGCGATATATAACATCATTGATCCTTTTATTGATTAAGTATGGACCTTCCCAAGATTTTTGTAATTTTGAAGAAAATCCTTTTCTCCTCGTTGGGTTGTTTAAAACCGCCTACTGTGGCCTGCGTTTCGTACTGACTTTTCATTCCGTCGCTGGCAACTTGAAGATTTGTTCGAACTAATTCATTAATATCGTCCAGTCTTCTTCTCAATTGGATCACGTAGTCTTCTCCTGCTAGGACTTCTCCAGGCCGACAGCCAAATTCCAGGTCACAAGGAAGCTTAATTTCACGTCCAAACAGGATTTTCGCAGGTGTTTCACCCGTGGACTCATTGACGGCAGATCGATAAGCCAATGCAAATAGGGAAAGGTATTGGTCCCAATCTCTCTGATGGCTGGAAACTACTTTGGCCAGGTATTTTCCAATGGTCCTGTTCATTCTCTCGACCATTCCGTCTGACTGTAGATGTAATACTGTTCCTGGTCTTCTTCATTCCCAGCTTGTCGGAAATCTCCTGGAATAGATGGCTTTCGAAATTTCTTCCCTGGTCGCGGTGGACTTCCAAGGGCACTCCAAATCGACTGATAAATTATTTCTCCAATACATCCGCAACAGTTGTGGCCTCTTGGTTCGGAATAGCGTAAATTTCCACGCACTTTGTGAAATAATCCATTACAACCAGTATGTATTTGCAACCATTTTCTGTCCTCGGAAATGGTCCAGCGATGTCTAAGTGATCCTTTCGAAAAGGCTTCCAACATTATACTGTTTCATACGTGCTACTCTCGTTGTAGTGATAACTAGCTGTTTTCTCATCTCGGAGCCATCATCGTTTACAAGGACTCTTTTCAACAGCCCTTCTTCCAGGACAAGGGAGTCCCACTGAGCCCAATATGCCTTGAGTGTGAAAATCTTGACACTTCTTGCTATGTAGGTCGCCGATTTTCTTCCTTCCATTGCCGGATCATCTTCAGGTGAGGATAATTCTTCTGATCTTCTCTGATCCTGGTGAGTGACCATTCCTCGTTGACTACAGTAGTTCTTGAAACTTCAGCTTCCCTAGATTCCGCATTGTTGCAGTGAGAATTGTCTACAGGGCATGCCCGTCTGGACGGAAAGTCGGCTTTTCGGTGATTCACATCAACTTGGTGTTGGCCAGTGTCTGATTTCTCCTGTGACTGGAGTTTTTGGGTTGAAGGAGTCTCGGGGCGCTTAGACAGACTGCGTACGTGCTCTAGCTCGCCACACTTCCGTCATTTAATCCTCTTCAGCCCTTCATCCAGGACAAGAGAGTTCCACTGAGCACAATACGCCTTGAGTTTCGGTGAAAATTTTGACACTTCTTGCCAGGTAGGTTGCCGATTTTCTTCCTTCCATTGCCGGATCATCTTCAGGTGAGGATCATTCTCCTGATCTTCTCTGATCCTGGTGGGTGACCATTCTTCATTGACTACTGTAATTCTTGAAACTGCAACTTCCTTAGATTTCGACTTGTTGCATTGTGAATAGTCTACAGGACATGGCCGTCTAGGCAAAGAGTTGGCTTTTCGGTGATTCACATCAGCAGGATGTTCACCCCTGTCTGATTTCCCCTGTGACTGGAGTTCTTGGATTACAGGTGTCTTGGGGCGCTAGACGAACTGCGTACGTGCTGTAGCTCACCACACTTCCGGCATTTGATCTTCTTCGGCTTCTTGTCTGCCATACCTTTCAGCAAGTTGATGATCTGGTCAAGTCTGTCATCGTCACCTTCTTCCTGCATGGTCCTACCTCTGTTGTACCGCGAATGCTTCGTGACTGCCCTGCCTTTAAGAGGTCTTGGTTTGCAGGAGTCGTAGGACACTTACACGAACTGCGTGCATCCACTAGCTCGCCACAATTACAGCACCTGATCTTCTTCGGCTTCTTATCTACCATAACGTCTTCTATCTTGGAGTTTATTTCCGGCTTCCAGGGTTTTATATGTTCAATGTTCTTTTCTTCTGCTGGCGTGTTTTGTGTTCTTAGATCTACCATATTTCTCTCTAATTACTTGATTTTCTCTTCAATGTTTAGAGACGAAATTTTATTCTTGACGTCAGCAGCAATGTCATTTTTTAACGATGAGATATCGGCAGAAATGTCATTCTTCATAGTGGAAATCTTCTCGTCCATATTAGTAGAAATATCGTTCTTAGTAGTGGAAATCTTCTTGTGCATATTAGTAGAAATATCGTTCTTCAGAGTAGAAATCTTCTCAATCATGGTTAAAATATCGGCAGAAATTAACGATATTAAGGTGGAAGTCTCGTCTTTAAATAAGAATGTTTCGGGATCGAAGCCAACACTTACTAGTGCCACTTTAAGTCTTTTTGTGGTCTCCGTAGGCTAATGGAATGGTGCTCTGTCTGCTAACCGAGAGGCCCCGGGATCAAACCCGGGCCTAGTTAACATCATAATTAAAAATTCGGAGAGCCACCTGTCGGAAGGCAATGGCAAACCACCGACAGTATTCTGCCTAGTACAGCCTCTCAACATAGACGTTCGGATCCGTCGTTAAACTGTAGGTCCCTTCTATCTGTGGTAACTGGAGAGCACAACACTGGTAGAAGTGAGAGGTCGCCTACGTCCGATCACGGATATGTCACTGTAAGAAGAAGAAGTCTTTTTACTAACTCACTCTTCTTACCGGACATTTCCAACTCGCGATTTTCCAATTCTGCCTTTAGTTTAGTCACTTTCAGGTCACTTAGTCTCTTGGCCATTTGTACGTAGATATTTATTTATATTATCTCACTTCTGACACCAATGTAATATTTTTCTTATTTATTTAAACAGTAAACGGGTGGGATAAACTTTAAACACACGGTATGGCTACTTACGAATTTATTTAAACACTCACACTTAATTTATATACACTTAACTATTCACTTACATTTACTTTATATACACACAAACTTAATTATTAATTTATATCAACACTTCACTGTTCGCTATTTCGGTGTATTCTTGTTTATTTCACGAGATCACTTTATAAACTCAACTTCTCCCGCTGGTCGGTCCATTATATATGAGTGGCCTTTTTTTCTTGATAATTCTAGTTTGCGGCTTAGACAAAAACAATGGCCTTTCGGGATATTTCTCGAATGCCGGCTCAATCCTTAAAAGATCTTCGGAGAACATGTCTATAAAAACGGTCACAAAAAATCCCAATAGACCTTCTCAGAATTCGGCGCTCTCTCCATTTTTTTAACTCCGTTAACATAAGGTTACAGGACCGTACCAAGTATCTACTTTGGTGTGCGAGTTCGTAACGGTATTTTTACTTGGAGTAAGAGTAAACAAAAAACAACGAACTCGGCATTTTTCGAGAGAACACTTTCTTGGCTCGAAAAATATATTTTTTCAGGGAGTTAGTCTTGAACTGAAACAGCGAATAGACGAGTGAATCAAGGAAAGCCTATCCGAAGGGTGTTAAGCGCGATTGAAGACAAAGTGTCCTTTCAAGAAGAGAAGACGTGCCCTGGCAGAATGTTAGTGTAAGTACAAGGTTTGTTATAATTTTTATGAAGTATCGTTGAGTTGATTTTGTATATTTTCTGTGCCTAGTAATATCGAGTTTCGAGTGTGTGTCTATAGTTGCTGGAATATTAGTAATTTAATAATAAATAGTTTTATGCAAGCGTTATCAATTTGGTAGTGTATATATATATATATATATATATATATATATATATATATATATATATATATATATATATATATTATTATCGGGGAATTATTGAAGTTATGTTCCATGGGGCTCAATGTATTTTTTTAGGCAGATTTTGTCAATTGTATCGCTTGTTACGATCATTAAATATACGTTTCTTGTTTTTAAAGAGTGGTAACTTAATTTGACCTGAGACCCCCTATATCGTCGCATATGCTCCCCGAAAAAAATATATTTTTCGAACCAAGAAAGTGTTCGTCGAAAAATGCTGAGTTCGTTGTTTTTTGTTTTCTCTTACTCCAAAAAACAATACGTTTTTCTTTTTGTGAGTAATTACCAAAATATATTTTAAAACATTAACCTACTTTTTCAAGCCAACCATATACTGGGTGTTATTTCTAAACGTGACAATATAGTCAAATAACTTCAAAATTTCTGCTTTTTTGTTACATTATTTCCTAAACCAGTGGTGGGCAAAGTACGGACGCGGGCCGGTTGCGGCCCGCGAAAGGATTTAATCTGGATCGCCGGCGGTGCTTCGAAATGGTATTTAATTCGTAGCATTATAAATTAGAATGAAAGATGCATAGGTAAAGGAGCCAGCTAGACTAGTAGAGGGCGCGAAGATGGGGTCCCGCTAAGCTGAGAGGGCAGGGTCTTCGAATTAAAATAGAATTGTAATTTAAAACTAATGAGTAATTGTGTGTAATGTTAATAAGACAAAGATTCCAAAACATAATTCATTTTTGCAGGGCCTCCTCTGAAATATCTTCCACTCTCTCCACTATGAAGAAAGTTTGCCTACCACTGTCCTAGGCAGATATATCAATTCACAAAGGAGGATAAAACACGTCCCATTACACCGATTCTAACACAATATTTCATTTTCATTTAAGTTCCTGTTCTGATTTATCCACTTTGATGTTAATATAGAAAATACTTCAAACTTACCTGAAATATCTTTATCTTTCAAGAAACTTTTAAGTAAGTTATATTGCATGTTAAATGTAAGAAGACTTCGTTCTGAAACGTATATAATCTTCAGCATTGTACCTGCAAATATTGTCCAAATCAGTAGCTGATAAAAATGTAAACCTGAGGAAATATTTATTGGTTTATACAGTTCTTAATATCTATTTATCTCCAGTTGCAAAACAATGGACTGGTGTTGGTGAAAAGTGGTATAAATAAAAAAAGATCGAAAACGAGCTAAGTATAAAAATTGCTGCCAAAACACATGTTCTTTTAATAGGGAGAACTGGTATAAGTCTATTAAAAACTAGAATAAAGATAAATAAATGTGACAAAAGGTATAAGTACTTTAAACGAAATACAGTATAGGGAAAAGCGATATAAGTACTCTTAAACAAAAATATGTTTTTTATTTTGTAAGCCAAAAACAACACTTTATTGTAAAATGAAATAAGTCAACTTATGGTAGTTTTCCCTTACTTAAACCAATAAAAAATATAAAAATGTTTTTAAGAATAGTGATATATTTGTACATATACCTTTTCACAATAACAATCAATGGTATAAGTCAACATATACCGGTATTCCCTATAGCAAAATTTGTACTAATTGCTTTAAGTTTACATATACCACTTTTCCCTATTAAGGTTATGTTAAATGATTTCCCGCCAAGTCAACTTATCTATAGTACAGTAGACGGAGTAGACGGAGCACATTTCGAACACTTGCTATAAGAATCCATTGTTGATATTTGATTAATTAAATTCAAAAAAATAATTTCAATAATTTTGGTATTTATTTAATTTATCCTTCAAAACTAATTTAAACCCAAACAAAATTTATATGGCTATGTAGCCAATGTCAATGCCTTTCAAACGAGATACCACTTGCCATAAGGTCCTATTTAAAAAATTATTGGCCAGAGTGGCACTGTGACGTCATCTATTACTATTACGTCACCTGTTACTATTCGTAGAGAAATTAACTGTCTCGACCCTTACTTCGTGTAATCTGCTCATATTAGTTCAATGATACATAGAACTTTTTCAGTTCCTTTGAACAAATGTAATTTTGATAGAGAGATTAATACAATTAGGCAAATAGCAAGATCCAACGGTTATCCATTAAATATGATAAATAAGCTAATTAGTAAAAAAGAGGAAAAAGTGGCATTACAACTAATATTTCGTAAACAAGCTGATGAAATAAACACTTATAAAACCATCACATATGCAGGAAGTATTTCTTATAATATTTCAAAGATATCTTCAGCAACGAATACAACAATTTCTTTTAAAACAGAAAGTAACGTTAGTACAAAATTGTTAAATGTAAAAACAAAAATACCACTATTAAAGAAGTCAGGTATATATAAACTCAAATATCCAGAATGTAATGCTGTCTATTTGGGTCAAACCCTTAGGAATTTTAAAATCCGATACAGTGAACACTTACGAGCATACAGTTTAAAACAACCAGATAAATCCCACTACGCAAAACATCTACTTGACACCAATCATTCATTGACACCTAACACAAAACTAAAAGTGCAGCATATTTGTGAAAAAAAAATAAGAACTGGATTTCCTTGAAGAATTGGAAATTAGAAGACATTTAAGAAACCCACAATATGAAGTTGTCAATGAACAGTTAAATCTAGGGAGTTCTCCACTAATAAACTGTCTTCTTAAGTGATAATTGTAAAGATCAGCAGATATAGTTTTCCTGGTTTTCTATATCATTGCACGGTTATACTGATCTTAATTGGAAAAATGATATCCAGGATATCACCATAGGGCTAATAATATCTAAGCTTCAATATTTGTAATATCACATCTTCTTCTTTTTTCTATATACATATATTAAGTCAATCACAAGTTAGGTTACTTCTTGGTCTAGCCAAAAATAACTACTAAACATCAGGTAGGTACCAAATGAAATGTAACTTCTGTCATTCTGACGATGATATTGATTTATCGAAGCAATTGTCAATTTTTTAGAATTTTCAATAACTTTTATTATATTGTGGAATTAACTAGAAACCGTGAGTTTCATTTAAAACACTAATTCGTAGAGAAGTTTACAACACTTTATTTTAACCCTCCAAATTTTATTAATGTAAGTGTAGCCGTTCAAAAGATACGAGGGGGTGAGGGGACTTTTGAATAGCACTGTATATTTCACTATACTAAAAATGATTTAGTATTGTAAGCGTTATTCAATGTTGCATTGTGTCTCGTTTTCATTCGGGTAGTTTTTAAAGCTTTATGCTAATAATAATTGTAATAAGGAGTAGTGCTTAAGTTATAGTGGTGATAAAATTGTTCTGACTTTTGGATTATCAATTGTAAATTTAATAGAAGTAAATATTGAGGATATGGCTAGTCAGAAAACCAAGCTAATCTTGGAACTTCTGAAAAATCTAAAAGAAGATTACGACGATAAAAAAGGCCTACCAGAAACATCTCTAGGTAAGTGTCTATTTTAATAAATAAAAGTTTATACTAAATATTAAAAGACCTACAGGGTGTTCAAGTTAAAAGTTTATTTTCGATTTCTTTTGATAACTTTTGCAAAAGATTCAATTTGGTTAACTTTCACCAAATTCCAAAATCCCATGTAATCCGTGCGGGGTCCTTTTCTAAAAATTTCGCATACTTCTAAAGACAGTTTTCCGTATTTAAGTAACTTATAATCCTTCAATTTCAGAAGGACATCCAGTCAAAATTGTTGCAGAAAATATAAGTTCTCGTCCTAGAACTGGCAGTACCAGCAAAGTAAAGAGTGGTAAGTTACGAATCAATTAAGTGTGCACTAAAATATTGTTTTCGCTTATTTTTTCCAGGTGAAATCGGTTCTGCAACTACTAGTTTTGTCACCCAGAAGGAACCAGCTTTACTTATAGAAAATGA